>CM055117.1:957832413-959118663 GCA_029206835.1 Rana muscosa | reverse complement strand
GTTACTAAAACAAGGACCCTGCATCCACTATATCTGGTCTCTCACAGTGCACAGAACATGGAAATGCAATTATTTTAGTAAATATTAACTGCTAAATACCTTTTCTCATCAGCAGGATATAGCAGTCTTGTGACTTCTATGAGTGTCCAGCTGAGCACTGGTTAACGCTTGAAGGAGGAGTTTTCCTCTGACTGTCCTATAAGGCTGCATGACCCCTGACTTTGTGCCTGGACAGTGCTGATTGGGCCTGTGCTGATTACATGCACCCTTCCAAAAAAAAAACTCTCTAGCAATACACACCAAACTGAGCACATGCAGAGTGCCTCCAGGGGCTATGTTTTATCAGCAAATGGATTGGGGACTGTTGGAGAGCAACCTGGTATATTCCTAATATCTGTTTTTACAATGAAGGTTAACCATGCTCACACATGCAGTGAAGCAACAGAGGAGTTTGGCCCTAGGCAAATGCTACATAGCAGGGGGTCTGGCTTATGGGTGTATAGAACAATACTCTACAAGCAAGCTGGAGAAGGACAGCCCTGTGAACAATCATTGGACCAGAAGGAAAGGGGGGGAGGTTTTGAATGGTGACTGTTTGTGAAAAGAGTTTGTAACACAGAACTCTGGCCCCTTCTGACCTAAGGACCTGGCTGAAACCACATGCATCTCTGAAGGCCTAATGGCAGCCAGTTTGGGCCTAAGACATGTGACCTGCAAAAGCCTAGTTCGATTTTACATCTAAGCACAATCAGTGAGGGTTATCAAGAGGAGTGTTAAGTATCTTTCATATTATTATTAGAGTTGTTATAGACCTGTATCTGATATTTGTTGTACGATATGTTTCCTATTTTTAGAGGAATAAATGTAATATGACTTGGTTTACGAAGCAACTGTGTTTGTCTTCATACCATACAGTGTATCTTTAGGTCTAGCATTCTGATAGGCTAACCTAGCAAGCAAGAGACTATACAATTAATACATAGATGCAATAGTTATAAATTAATAGATATAATATTGCATATTTTTACAACAATTGGCACCCTGTATGAGGAGTCTGCATAGAACTCGCAGAAAAAACCCTAATTTATTTTTTGTTTTGAGTTTCCTTTTAAGCTAGAAAGAATCAAATATGTTTATATGTAACGTTTATTGTATTGCGAATGCAAATTGTTATAAGCCTGTGTAGCTGGGTAAGTGGCCTGGCGGGTAGAGGGCTGATCACCCTGGGATAGAAATTGACAGGATTTACCACACATCTTTATGGAAAAAGTGGGAGGATTTTTTTTTTTTTTTTAAGCTTTTCATTTTTTTTTACCCACGTACTGTTCCTAGAGAAGTTCAATGTGGCTTGCAATTTAAAAAGAGAGCACTGATTAAGAGTGTGCTCTGTAGAACTACAAGTTACAAGCTAGTTTTAAATAGCATGATACAAGTTTTTTTTTGGGTTGATTCCTTTGTGTGTGTATGGTAAACAGCTGAGGTAAAGGCTACTGTAAACAACCTTTATCTGTAGATCTATGGCTGTGTGTGTATTGTCTAAGCAGCTGGTTAGTGTAGCTAGAGGCAGATTTTGCATACCAATGGACATGCAAAAGTTTAATTGTTTTGAATGATATCAGGTAACAGTGGTAATGAATGAAGAATATTGAATGCTAGAAGTGCGATTGTTCTTTTTTTTTTTTGATTCGTGAGTTGTAAGAGCTAAAGATAATTGAGTTTGGCTCATTACTCAGCACAGTGTTAGAACGTTAGTACAAATAGAATTGTGTATTGGTGGATTGTATAGTTGTGAAATGGAACTTGTGTATACATATGTTAAAAAGTATGCCTCTGCCAGTTATCATTCATGTACAGATGGATGAACCTCTTAAAAGCCAGTGTGAGGATCTATTGTCTCAGTGTCAGCAAAAGAATGCCAGATTATTGGGTAAACAGTTAAAAAAAAGGTGAAGAAAGAAAGATTAGCAAATGAAATTGCAGTGTTGCTCAGAATTAAATGTATATCTGAGCAAATGGGAGAGGAGTGGGAATCACAGAGAAGACATTTTGGGGAGGACATAGAGAAAGTCAGTGAAAACCTTCTAAAGATTGCAACAGCCTCCAATAATGAGATGGAGGAATTGCAGGCAAAAATAGCCAGTGTGTCAGGAAGGAACACTGAGCTAAAAGAGCAGATTTATAGGTGCAGCATGGATTGTGAAATGAAGAGCAAACGTTTAGAATCATTGCGAATAAAGTTGTCAGAGATGGAAGAGTTGGTTATATCTTTGAGAGAGGATGAGGAGGAGGAGGAGGGCTTGGTCATCCACTCTACCAAGTCTTCGGCATGATGTGGCTCAACATGTCCAGCTGCCGAAAAGAAGGACAAGCGTGTCCCATGGCCATGTGCTGATGACAATGCACCGCGTCCACGACCAGCACTGTTGCCCCCAGACACAGAGCCTGCTTGCCCTCTTTTATTGCCTCCTGACTGTCTGCCTCTCCTTGTTTGCCTTCCAGACATTCTAATAGATGGCCTGCAGGGAGATGGGAAAAAAGCAATACGGGCTACCTTCAGATGTCCTTCTCTGTCCCTTTGCTTAAGGATTTCTAAATATGGTTGAGGATGATTGCTTTCGCACAGAATAGCACAACGACAATTTCCCTGACTGTCCAAAAAACAAGGATTTCAAAGATGGTTGATGAGGAATGCTTTAGCACAGTATAGCACAAGGAGAATTTCCCTCACTGTCCTTCCCTGTCCCTAGAAACAAGGATTATCACAGTGAAAGAAACTGACACTCTTCCTACCTATAGTTTTCTGTCCCTAGAAAAAATGTTTTTTTAAAGATGGTTGATGATCAATGCTTTAGCACACTATAGCACAAGGAGAATTTCCCTCACTGTCCTTCCCTGTCCCTAGAAACAAGGATTATCACAGTGAAAGAAACTGACACTCTTCCTACCTATAGTTTTCTGTCCCTAGAAAAAATGTTTTTTTAAAGATGGTTGATGATCAATGCTTTAGCACACTATAGCACAAGGAGAATTTCCCTCACTGTCCTTCCCTGTCCCTAGAAACAAGGATTATCACAGTGAAAGAAACTGACACTCTTCCTACCTATAGTTTTCTGTCCCTAGAAAAAATGTTTTTTTTAAAGATGGTTGATGATCAATGCTTTAGCACACTATAGCACAAGGAGAATTTCCCTCACTGTCCTTCCCTGTCCCTAGAAACAAGGATTATCACAGTGAAAGAAACTGACACTCTTCCTACCTATAGTTTTCTGTCCCTAGAAAAAATGTTTTTTTAAAGATGGTTGATGATCAATGCTTTAGCACACTATAGCACAAGGAGAATTTCCCTCACTGTCCTTCCCTGTCCCTAGAAACAAGGATTATCACAGTGAAAGAAACTGACACTCTTCCTACTGTGACAGCAGGAAGGTAAAGTCACCTGGTTGCATCCAGGGGGGTAGATATATTTCGCCCAGATTCAGGCTTTACGCCGACTTATACAACTAGGTGGAGAGTTGTATAAGGCTAGTGGGCTCATGGATGACTCATACCTCTAGGGAGAGTGTGGGGCGTCGTACAGACAGGGAGTTGATGAGACCAGCTGAAGCTTGTCAGCTCATTTAGGCCTTTATAAGAACTCCCAGCTTCATTAGATGTTAGCTCATGCCTGGAACCAGACCTGTGTGGACTGTCTAGGGAGAGTGAACCCCTGTGCGGTGAGACAAAGCCTGTGTGGCTATTTGCTTGGACATTTAAAACCAGGGACTTAGGGACTAGGACAGCACTAGGCTGATCCCAGTTGTTAGTTAGGAAACCTGTATGTTTAGTCAGAGGTCAAGTTGACCAGGATTTATTTTGTTTATGTTTCTTTTGCTTTGCTGTGTTTTGTCACTGTAAATAGAAAATAAACCGCACCTTTTTGATTTTGAAAACCACAACCACCGTTTGCTGGGCCTGTTTTTGTGTGGGGAGCCCATCTCGGGGGTCACACACACCCGCTGCCGAGCTAACCCCCTCACAGTTGGTGGAGAACCAGTGGCAGTTTTTTTTTAAGCCAGCATGGAGGAGATACTGAAGCAGCTGGCTCTAGCAAATGCCAATCAACAGCAGACAAATGCAGGTTTGCAAAAGAGCCTTGCAGCTCAACAACAGAACTTCGCAGCCCAGCAGCAAGCTCATCAACAGAGCCTTGCAGCCCAGCAGCAAGCTCATCAACAGAGCCTTGCAGCCCAGCAGCAGACAAACGCAACTTTGCAACAGAGTCTGGAGGCTCAGCAACAAGCCCAGCAGCAATCTGAGGCCCGCTTCATAGACCTGTTACAGAAGCAAGAGCAGAGACTACAACAACAGATGGAAGCAGCAATGCAGCAACGTCCGCAGACCAGTGAGGAAAGCCGTCCCACTAATACCGCGTCCTTTGGGGTGAGTCGTTTATTGACAAAAATGACTGGAGAGGATGATCCAGAGGTATTTTTGACCACATTTGAAAGGACCGCTGAAAGAGAAAAGTGGCCTGAGGAGCAGTGGGCTGGACTGGTGGCTCCTCTGTTAACTGGTGAATCGCAGAAAGCTTACTATGACCTAGAGCCTAACCAAGCAAAAGACTATGCGATGCTAAAAGCTGAAATATTGGCAAGGCTGGGTGTCACCCAGGCTGTCCGGGCTCAGCGTGTGCATAACTGGACTTTCCAGCTTGGAAAACCCCCCAGGTCTCAAATGTATGATCTCATTCACCTGAGCAGAAAGTGGCTACAGCCAGAGACTTTGTCCGCACCAAAGATTGTGGAACGTGTTGTAATGGATCGGTTTTTGAGAGCTCTTCCTACTGCCATCCAAAAGTGGGTAAGCCATGGAGACCCAGAGACGGCCGATGGTCTTGTGGATCGTGTGGAGAAATACTTGGCTACAGAGAACCTGACGGCCTCTTCCAGAGACACTCGGACTTTCCACCCTAAGACCAGACCATCCCCAGGGGCGGATAAGAGGATTCCAAGGGGTGAGGGTGGAGAGAGTGAGAGGGTGGGAGCTCTACCCCAAGTTTGGCGAGAACAGCCTGGGAAATCAGCGGCTCAAGAGGCCGCAAGAAGGATCGTTTGCTACCGCTGCCGGCAAGCGGGACATATTGCAGCCAATTGCCCGGTTGTGGAGGAACCCATGCAGTGTGACTTTCTGACGGGCAGACGTCAGTCGCTGTGTGCGACAGTCGCATGCACTGCCATTCGAGGAACTGAGAAACATTTATGCAAAATGTGTGTTAATGGTAGAAATGTTGTGGTATTGCTGGATTCAGGTAGCCTTGTGACCCTGATAAAGGCTGAGTTAGTTAAAACAGAGGTCTCTGGGAATAGCAAGGTAGCTGTTATTTGTGTGCATTGGGACACCTGAGAGTATCCAGTGACTACAGTGTGTTTCGAGACCCCCAAAGGTACCCTCTCTCATCCAGTGGGCTTAGTATCTCAGTTACCGCAGGACGCCATTGTGGGAAGGGATTTTCCGAAGTTCTGGGAACTGTGGGATGATCCTGAGCCCCCCACTGGTGCCCCTATGTACCAGGAATGTGATAGCCAGAACTCCCCTGAGAGTGGTGAGGACTCTCCGGAATTTCCCTTGTCAGTATTGGCAGGGGAGACTCAAGAAACTGGAGAGGAGCCCACCTCCTCAGACGAAAACCTACCGTCTGTGGAGTTTTCTGATCTTGAGGTTCACAGGGAAAACTTTGCCACAGAACAGTTGAAAGACCCCGCCCTAATAAAGGCACGGGAAAACGTAGTGAAAATAGATGGCGAGTTAGTGAACCCAGATAATACCTGCACTTACCCATACTTCAGCGTAGAGAAGGACCTACTGTATCGGGTGGCAAAAAGGGCAGAAGAAACCGTTGAGCAGCTTGTGGTGCCCAAACCTTACAGGAAGTTGGTGTTGGAGTTGGCCCATGGGCACATTCTTGGAGGTCATCTGGGGACAGAGAAAACCCGAGAGAGGGTATTACAGAGATTCTATTGGCCGGGGGTGATGAAGGACATAGAAAATTATTGTTCCTCCTGCCCTGTGTGTCAGAGGTCGGCCTTGATGCCACATTTCCGTAGCCCGCTGGTCCCTCTACCCATCATTGAGGTCCCGTTTGAGAGGATCGCCATGGATTTGGTAGGTCCTATAATCAAGTCCGCTAGGGGGCACCAGTACATATTAGTTATAATGGACTATGCCACCCGTTATCCAGAAGCGATCCCTCTCCGAAATACCTCGGCCAAAACCATAGCCAAAGAGCTATCTCTTGTGTTTAGCCGGGTGGGTATTTGTAAAGAACTGCTTACGGACCAAGGTACACCCTTTATGTCCCGGGTTATGAAGGAGCTGTGTAAATTGTTCAAAGTGACGCAATTACGTACATCTGTGTATCACCCCCAAACCGATGGGCTGGTTGAAAGGTTCAACAAAACCCTAAAACAAATGTTGAAGAAAGTGGTGGATAGAGATGGAAAGGATTGGGACTGTCTACTTCCTTATCTGATGTTTGCTATTAGGGAGGTGCCCCAATCCTCTACGGGATTCTCCCCCTTTGAGTTACTGTATGGGAGACACCCAAGAGGGCTGTTGGATATTGCCAAGGAAACTTGGGAAAGTGAGAGTTCTCCCCACAGGAGTGTGATTGAGCATGTCGCCCTGATGCAAGACCGAATTGCACAGGTAATGCCCATCGTGAAGGAACATTTGGCCCAAGCGCAGTTAGCACAGCAGAGAGTGTACAACCGTGGAGCCAAGACCCGTACCTTTTCCCCGGGGGATAGGATACTGGTAGTTGTCCCTACGGTTGAAAGTAAATTCCTTGCCAAATGGCAAGGCCCCTACGAGATAATGGAAAAAGTGAGCGAAGTGAATTACAAGGTCAGACAACCAGGAAGGCGAAAGCCCGAACAGATCTATCACGTTAATCTGTTGAAAGCCTGGAGGGATAGAGAGTCCCTAGTCGCAGACACTTGGTCACCAGCTCAAACTGGTTGCGTGATTCCGGAGGTTGGAATAGCAGCCACCTTGTCACAACCCCAACAACAGGAGGTTAAGGAGTTTGTGCTTCGCAACAAGGAGGTATTCTCTGAGCTGCCGGGACAAACATCTGGGGTAGAGCATGACATCATTACCCCGCCCGGTGAAAGGGTGAAGTTAAAACCCTATCGGATCCCAGAGGCCCGACGGGAGGCAATACGGGAGGAAGTACAGAAAATGCTGAACTTAGGGGTGATAGAGGAGTCCCAAAGTGATTGGTCTAGTCCCATTGTGTTGGTGCCTAAACCGGATGGGAGCTGGCGATTTTGTAACGATTTTCGACAGTTGAACAAAGTTACAAAATTTGACACCTACCCCATGCCACGTATAGATGAGTTGATCGACCGGCTGGGAACAGCCCGATACATGACGACTCTTGACCTCACAAAAGGGTATTGGCAAATCCCCCTGGCCAAGTCGGCCAAAGAGAAAACCGCATTTGTAACCCCAGACGGGGCGTTCCAATATAAAAGAATGCCGTTCGGGTTACAGAATGCGCCGGCCACATTCCAGCGGAAAATGGACCAGATGCTGAGGCCCCATCGGAAGTATGCTGCGGCTTACCTGGATGACATAATTGTCCATAGCACAGATTGGGCCTCACATCTGCCAAAAGTGCAAGCAGTCCTGGACTCTGTTCGGGAAGCGGGGTTTACGGCTAACCCCAAGAAGTGTACCATTGGGCAGGAGGAGGCCAAATATCTTGGGTACACCATTGGGAGGGGAGTAATAAAACCCCAACTCAACAAAGTCGAGGCCATCCAGAGTTGGCCACGTCCCAACAGCAAGAAGCAGGTACGAGCCTTTCTGGGAATCGCTGGGTATTATCGGCGATTCATTCCCCACTTTGCTTCTAAGGCTGTGCCCCTAACCAACCTGACGAAGGGGAAAGGGTCGGTCATGATTAAATGGACCCCCGAGGCTGAGGCAGCATTCCAATTCTTGAAACAAGCCTTATGTAGCCAGCCAGTGTTGTACTCACCCGACTTCTCTAAAGACTTTGTCGTACAAAGTGATGCGTCAGATGTGGGGTTAGGAGCAGTATTGTCCCAGGTCTGGAACGGGGAAGAGCACCCAGTCATTTACCTCAGCAGGAAGTTGAAGTCCCATGAGGTAAATTACGCCACCGTTGAAAAGGAGTGTTTAGCGGTGAAGTGGGCTCTAGATTCCCTTCGGTACTACCTGCTAGGTAGGCACTTTGACATGGTTACGGATCACGCTCCGTTAAAGTGGATGGCTCAAAACAAAGAAACAAATAGAAGAGTGAATAGGTGGTTCCTGGCCCTCCAGGAATTCAACTTCACAGTAAAGCATCGCCCTGGCGTTCAAATGGGGAATGTGGATGCTTTGTCTCGAGTACATGAATGCCTGATTGCTGGTGTTCCAACCCCGAGGTTAAAACAAGAGGGGGGGGTATGTGACAGCAGGAAGGTAAAGTCACCTGGTTGCATCCAGGGGGGTAGATATATTTCGCCCAGATTCAGGCTTTACGCCGACTTATACAACTAGGTGGAGAGTTGTATAAGGCTAGTGGGCTCATGGATGACTCATACCTCTAGGGAGAGTGTGGGGCGTCGTACAGACAGGGAGTTGATGAGACCAGCTGAAGCTTGTCAGCTCATTTAGGCCTCTATAAGAACTCCCAGCTTCATTAGATGTTAGCTCATGCCTGGAACCAGACCTGTGTGGACTGTCTAGGGAGAGTGAACCCCTGTGCGGTGAGACAAAGCCTGTGTGGCTATTTGCTTGGACATTTAAAACCAGGGACTTAGGGACTAGGACAGCACTAGGCTGATCCCAGTTGTTAGTTAGGAAACCTGTATGTTTAGTCAGAGGTCAAGTTGACCAGGATTTATTTTGTTTATGTTTCTTTTGCTTTGCTGTGTTTTGTCACTGTAAATAGAAAATAAACCGCACCTTTTTGATTTTGAAAACCACAACCACCGTTTGCTGGGCCTGTTTTTGTGTGGGGAGCCCATCTCGGGGGTCACACACACCCGCTGCCGAGCTAACCCCCTCACACTACCTATAGTTTTCTGTCCCTAGAAAAAATGTTTTTTTAAAGATGGTTGATGATCAATGCTTTAGCACACTATAGCACAAGGAGAATTTCCCTCACTGTCCTTCCCTGTCCCTAGAAACAAGGATTATCACAGTAAAACACACTGACACTCTCCCTACCTATAGTTTTCTGTCCCTAGAAAAAATGATTTTTTAAAGATGGTTGATGATCAATGCTTTAGCACACTATAGCACAAGGAGAATTTCCCTCACTGTCCTTCCCTGTCCCTAGAAACAAGGATTCGCACAGTAAAACACACTGACACTCTCCCTACCTATCCTTCTCTTTCCCTAAACTAAAGGAATCCAGGTTAAGCAAGAAAAAAAAAATGTCACTGTCCCTGCCTATGCTTCTCTTTCCCTGCTCCGGAACACACTACACTAGGCCGCCGTGCTGGCGGCCTTTTATAGTGTGGGGCGTGTACTAAACACCCTCAGCAATAATTGGCCACAGGCATCCTGCCTGTGGCCAATCATTGCTCTCCTCGCTGCCGGCGCTGTGATTGGCCAAGCATGCGGGGTCACAGTGCGTGCTTGGCCAATCACAGCGCCTGGATGACACTGCGATGGCGTAGTGCATTGTGGGCCGTTCGCGTCACTCGAATTAGGCGCGAACGGCCCAAATCGTTCGATCTTCGTTGAACGATCGAACAGACGATGTTCGAGTCGAACGTATGTTCGACTCGAACACCGAGCTCATCCCTAGTCTCTAGATGTGCTAACTAAATAGAGAGATAGAGAAAAGTGAAAAATTAGGAGAGAGGGGTTAGGGTGAAAGGGGGGAAAGGGGGACAACAGGACAGTTGGACTTTTGAGTAGAGTCATGCCCTGTACACACGATCGGAGTATCCGATGGTCTAAAATCCGATGGAATTTTTCATCGGAATTCCGTTCAAGCTGTCTTGCATACACACTGTCAGACTAAATTCCGACCGTCCAAAACGCGGGTGACGTAAAACACTCTGACAAGCCGAGAAAAATTAAGTTCAATGCTTCCGAGCATGCGTCGACTTGATTCTGAGCATGCGTGGGTTTTTTTCCGTCGGAGTTTCACACAGACGATAGGAATTTCCTATCGTTTTTTTTTCCATCGGACAAATTTAAAACATGTTCTATTTCTAAACACTAATGGAAAAATGTTCGATGGGGCCCACACACGATCGGAATTTCATCTGAGTCCATCTGACTTTTTTCATCGGAAATTCCGATCGTGTGTACGAGGCATTAGTGTTTGGAGATGGCTGTTAAAATTCTGGAGGGAGGAATGTAGTGTCCAGGCGTCCCAGATTTTTTCATATAGGGTCATTCTGTCAGTTAATTTGTCCATTAGTTGTTTGAAGACTATGGTCTAAGACAGGGTTTCTCAACTCCAGTCCTCAAGGTGCCCCAACAGGTCATGTTTTCAGGCTTTCCATTATTTTGCACAGGTGATGTAATCAGTTTCACTGCCTTAGTAATTACCACAGCTATTTCATCTTAGGGAAATCCTGAAAACATGACCTGTTGGTGCGCCTTGAGGACTGGAGTTGAGAAACACTGGTCTAAGACAGTCAAGCTCTACTTCTGAGAAGGATTTGGGGTTCATTGATTTGACAATAGTTTGTATGGCAGTGGTGAACAAGTGGGTGAGAATCTTAAATGTATATTTATCAGTATCTATTTCTTTGCAATTTAGTGGGGCCTTAAAAGGATCATATAAAGTGCATATATTTATCTATATGCCATGGCCCAGAATTTATTTGCAATGTCCACCATATATGAAGAAATGGTGAGTTATGCCCCGTACACACGATCGGTTTTCCTGTTGGAAAAAGTCAGATGAGAGCTTTTGGTTTGGAATCCCGACCGTGTGTATGCTCCATCTGACTTTTTCCAACACGAAAACGGCCAACGATAGAGAGCTGGTTCTCTTTTTTCCCCTCAGGATTCCCGATGGACTTTTTCCCGTCGGAAATCCCGACCGTGTGTACGGGGCATTAGACTTAAACTTGGCTTGCACCAGACCTTGAGTACTTTGCAATTTGTCTCTACGTCAGGAGAAATTTGCGAGCAAGTTTTTGAGCCAGCTTTAAACCCAATCTTCCTTGTGTAGAGCCAAGATCTGATTCCCACTTTTGTTGAAGGGTAGGTGGTGTAGTTGTGGAATGTTCTAATAAGCTTTGGTATATAAGAAATATACTGTAATTCTGGGGGAGTTGGGGCATCTTTGCTCTATTGTTTAAATATGGTGAAGGGTTGTTGTGGTAAAGGATATGAAATGGCTGTTTGAACGTAAGGTTTGGCCTGTAGGTATCTGAATATTTCAGCATCTGGCAGTTCATGTTGGTCCCTCAAGTACTGAAATGCTATGGGTTCATTACATGTAGTAAATGTGTACAAACAGGTGTGGCCTAAGGATGACCAGTGTTTGATAAGTCTAGGAGTGGTAAAGACCAAAGGGAAAGAGTACAGTATTCCTTTAAGATAGAGAGAAGAGAAATATGTGGGGAATGTAAGCCTCCTGAATATTTCACCCTGTACTAAACCTTGAGGGAATTATTGGTGATCTGATTGGGTAAATGGGATCTATTCTTAAAGGGCATCCAAAGGAAAGTTGTGTATGGCCAACGGGTCACAGTCTACAGCTTCTAATCCCACCAATAATTAGACTTTGGTGGTTGTGTGGTCAGGGCTGGTGCTAGACTATTTTGCACCCTAGGCGAGAACAGCTACTTGCGCCCCCCCCCCAAAGAAAAATCAAAATTAAATCAATAATTTTAGCACCAGAACTGGGGGTGCAGCCAGGTGGGGGAAGGATGGAGCTAGGTGGAAAGGAGATAGGGGTACAGCCAGGTGGAGGGATGGGGCCAGGTGGACAGAAGGGGGGTGCAACCAGGATATAGCCAGGGGGTGCAGCCAGGTGGAGGGAGAATATAGCCAGGTGGACAGGAGAGGGGGTGCAGACAGTTGGAGGGATGGAGGCAGGTGGACAGGAGAGGGGGTGGTGCAGCCAGGTGGACAGGAGAGGCGAGGTGCAGCCAGATGGAGCCAGGTGGACAGGAGGGGGGGTGCAGCCAGGTGGAGGAATGGAGCCAGGTGGACAGGAGCGGGTTGCAACCAGGTGGAAGGAGGATATAGCCAGGTGGACAGGAGAGGGGGTGGATGCAGCCAGGTGGAGGGAGGATATAGCCAGGTGGAGGGGTGCCGCCAGGTGGACAGGAGAGGGGGTGCCGCCAGGTGGACAGGAGAGGGGGGTGCAGACAGGAGAGGGGAGGTGCAGCCAGGTGGATGGGAGAGGGGAGGTGCAGCCAGGTGGACGGGAGAGGGGAGGTGCAGCCAGGTGGACGGGAGAGGGGAGGTGCAGCCAGGTGGACGGGAGAGGGGAGGTGCAGCCAGGTGGACAGGAGAGGGCAGGTGCAGACGGGAGAGGGGAGGTGCACCCAGGTGAACGGGAGAGGGGAGGTGCACCCAGGTGGACGGGAGAGGGGAGGTGCAGCCAGGTGGACGGGAGAGGGGAGGTGCAGCCAGGTGGACGGGAGAGGGGAGGTGCAGCCAGGTGGACGGGAGAGGGGAGGTGCAGCCAGGTGAACGGAAGAGGGGAGGTGCAGCCAGGTGGACGGAAGAGGGGAGGTGCAGCCAGGTGGATGGGAGAGGGGAGGTGCAGCCAGGTGGACGGGAGAGGGGAGGTGCAACCAGGTGGATGGGAGAGGGGAGGTGCAGCCAGGTGGACGGGAGAGGGGAGGTGCAGCCAGGTGGACGGGAGAGGGGAGGTGCAGCCAGGTGGACGGGAGAGGGGAGGTGCAGCCAGATGGATAGGAGAGGGCAGGTGCAGACGGGAGAGGGGAGGTGCACCCAGGTGAACGGGAGAGGGGAGGTGCACCCAGGTGGACGGGAGAGGGGAGGTGCAGCCAGGTGGACGGGAGAGGGGAGGTGCAGCCAGGTGGACGGGAGAGGGGAGGTGCAGCCAGGTGGACGGGAGAGGGGAGGTTCACAATTCACGCTTTTCAGTTTTCGTGCTTTAAAGATCGTTTTCTGGTGTTCAGTTTGTGCTTGTGGGTTTGTATCTGTCTTTCAGTGCTTGTAGTCAGTTCGTATCTGTTTTTGCAGTGCGTTCTTGTCCGCTCGTTACTGTTTTTCAGGTCGTTCTTCATAGGCCTTGCTGTGCTGGCGGCCTTTTATAGTGTGGGGCGTGTACTAAACACCCTCAGCAATAATTGGCCACAGGCATCCTGCCTGTGGCCAATCATTGCTCTCCTCGCTGCCGGCGCTGTGATTGGCCAAGCATGCGGGGTCACAGTGCATGCTTGGCCAATCACAGCGCCTGGATGACACTGCGATGGCGTAGTGCATTGTGGGCCGTTCGCGTCACTCGAATTAGGCGCGAACGGCCCAAATCGTTCGATCTTCGTTGAACGATCGAACAGACGATGTTCGAGTCGAACGTATGTTCGACTCGAACACCGAGCTCATCCCTAGTCTCTAGATGTGCTAACTAAATAGAGAGATAGAGAAAAGTGAAAAATTAGGAGAGAGGGGTTAGGGTGAAAGGGGGGAAAGGGGGACAACAGGACAGTTGGACTTTTGAGTAGAGTCATGCCCTGTACACACGATCGGAGTATCCGATGGTCTAAAATCCGATGGAATTTTTCATCGGAATTCCGTTCAAGCTGTCTTGCATACACACTGTCAGACTAAATTCCGACCGTCCAAAACGCGGTGACGTAAAACACTCTGACAAGCCGAGAAAAAGTTCAATGCTTCCGAGCATGCGTCGACTTGATTCTGAGCATGCGTGGGGTTTTTTTCCGTCGGAGTTTCACACAGACGATAGGAATTTCCTATCGTTTTTTTTTCCATCGGACAAATTTAAAACATGTTCTATTTCTAAACACTAATGGAAAAATGTCCGATGGGGCCCACACACGATCGGAATTTCATCTGAGTCCATCTGACTTTTTTCATCGGAAATTCCGATCGTGTGTACGAGGCATTAGTGTTTGGAGATGGCTGTTAAAATTCTGGAGGGAGGAATGTAGTGTCCAGGCGTCCCAGATTTTTTCATATAGGGTCATTCTGTCAGTTAATTTGTCCATTAGTTGTTTGAAGACTATGGTCTAAGACAGGGTTTCTCAACTCCAGTCCTCAAGGTGCCCCAACAGGTCATGTTTTCAGGCTTTCCATTATTTTGCACAGGTGATGTAATCAGTTTCACTGCCTTAGTAATTACCACAGCTATTTCATCTTAGGGAAATCCTGAAAACATGACCTGTTGGTGCGCCTTGAGGACTGGAGTTGAGAAACACTGGTCTAAGACAGTCAAGCTCTACTTCTGAGAAGGATTTGGGGTTCATTGATTTGACAATAGTTTGTATGGCAGTGGTGAACAAGTGGGTGAGAATCTTAAATGTATATTTATCAGTATCTATTTCTTTGCAATTTAGTGGGGCCTTAAAAGGATCATATAAAGTGCATATATTTATCTATATGCCATGGCCCAGAATTTATTTGCAATGTCCACCATATATGAAGAAATGGTGAGTTATGCCCCGTACACACGATCGGTTTTCCTGTTGGAAAAAGTCAGATGAGAGCTTTTGGTTTGGAATCCCGACCGTGTGTATGCTCCATCTGACTTTTTCCAACACGAAAACGGCCAACGATAGAGAGCTGGTTCTCTTTTTTCCCCTCAGGATTCCCGATGGACTTTTTCCCGTCGGAAATCCCGACCGTGTGTACGGGGCATTAGACTTAAACTTGGCTTGCACCAGACCTTGAGTACTTTGCAATTTGTCTCTACGTCAGGAGAAATTTGCGAGCAAGTTTTTGAGCCAGCTTTAAACCCAATCTTCCTTGTGTAGAGCCAAGATCTGATTCCCACTTTTGTTGAAGGGTAGGTGGTGTAGTTGTGGAATGTTCTAATAAGCTTTGGTATATAAGAAATATACTGTAATTCTGGGGGAGTTGGGGCATCTTTGCTCTATTGTTTAAATATGGTGAAGGGTTGTTGTGGTAAAGGATATGAAATGGCTGTTTGAACGTAAGGTTTGGCCTGTAGGTATCTGAATATTTCAGCATCTGGCAGTTCATGTTGGTCCCTCAAGTACTGAAATGCTATGGGTTCATTACATGTAGTAAATGTGTACAAACAGGTGTGGCCTAAGGATGACCAGTGTTTGATAAGTCTAGGAGTGGTAAAGACCAAAGGGAAAGAGTACAGTATTCCTTTAAGATAGAGAGAAGAGAAATATGTGGGGAATGTAAGCCTCCTGAATATTTCACCCTGTACTAAACCTTGAGGGAATTATTGGTGATCTGATTGGGTAAATGGGATCTATTCTTAAAGGGCATCCAAAGGAAAGTTGTGTATGGCCAACGGGTCACAGTCTACAGCTTCTAATCCCACCAATAATTAGACTTTGGTGGTTGTGTGGTCAGGGCTGGTGCTAGACTATTTTGCACCCTAGGCGAGAACAGCTACTTGCGCCCCCCCCCCCCCCAAAGAAAAATCAAAATTAAATCAATAATTTTAGCACCAGAACTGGGGGTGCAGCCAGGTGGGGGAAGGATGGAGCTAGGTGGAAAGGAGATAGGGGTACAGCCAGGTGGAGGGATGGGGCCAGGTGGACAGAAGGGGGGTGCAACCAGGATATAGCCAGGGGGTGCAGCCAGGTGGAGGGAGAATATAGCCAGGTGGACAGGAGAGGGGGTGCAGACAGTTGGAGGGATGGAGGCAGGTGGACAGGAGAGGGGGTGGTGCAGCCAGGTGGACAGGAGAGGCGAGGTGCAGCCAGATGGAGCCAGGTGGACAGGAGGGGGGGTGCAGCCAGGTGGAGGAATGGAGCCAGGTGGACAGGAGCGGGTTGCAACCAGGTGGAAGGAGGATATAGCCAGGTGGACAGGAGAGGGGGTGGATGCAGCCAGGTGGAGGGAGGATATAGCCAGGTGGAGGGGTGCCGCCAGGTGGACAGGAGAGGGGGTGCCGCCAGGTGGACAGGAGAGGGGGGTGCAGACAGGAGAGGGGAGGTGCAGCCAGGTGGATGGGAGAGGGGAGGTGCAGCCAGGTGGACGGGAGAAGGGAGGTGCAGCCAGGTGGACGGGAGAGGGGAGGTGCAGCCAGGTGGACGGGAGAGGGGAGGTGCAGCCAGGTGGACAGGAGAGGGCAGGTGCAGACGGGAGAGGGGAGGTGCACCCAGGTGAACGGGAGAGGGGAGGTGCACCCAGGTGGACGGGAGAGGGGAGGTGCAGCCAGGTGGACGGGAGAGGGGAGGTGCAGCCAGGTGGACGGGAGAGGGGAGGTGCAGCCAGGTGGACGGGAGAGGGGAGGTGCAGCCAGGTGAACGGAAGAGGGGAGGTGCAGCCAGGTGGACGGAAGAGGGGAGGTGCAGCCAGGTGGACGGAAGAGGGGAGGTGCAGCCAGGTGGACGGGAGAGGGGAGGTGCAACCAGGTGGATGGGAGAGGGGAGGTGCAGCCAGGTGGACGGGAGAGGGGAGGTGCAGCCAGGTGGACGGGAGAGGGGAGGTGCAGCCAGGTGGACGGGAGAGGGGAAGTGCAGCCAGATGGATAGGAGAGGGGAGGTGCAGCCAGGTGGACAGGAGAAGGGAGGTGCAGCCAAGTGGAGGGGGTCACACACCAGTGATAAGGTCTGACTGGAAGCCCTCATCCCCAGCGCTTCCCCCCACCTCCTGACAAGTTCTTACCTTGGGGCACTTCTTTCCAGCTCCCTCCACATGTCAGGCAGTTGGTGTCACCAGTCATAGGATCACGCATGAGAGACCTCCTCCAGCTCCTCCCCCGTTCAGCCTATCATTCGGTTCCACCCCGGGCTCCGATGGCCGGCCGCGGAGAGGCTGGGTAAGCTGCAGGAGCAGCTTTGCTTTGGGCTCCTCGCTCCTCCAGAACAAGTGGCCCGGCAGCCTCAGCCCAGCGTGTGTCCTATGGCCTGTCCAGGCATGGGTGGATCCATCCTGGCTGTCTCTGTGCACAATGCCGCCCGCCCTGCTCCTCCAATGGCTGCACATTACCCAGAGAGGGAGGCGGAGCGGGCAGAGAGCTGACACCCACGGCTGCTGCTGGACATCAGCATGGTCGCCCCTGGCTTAGTCCGGGTAAGGGGAAGATCTGCCTGCTCCTTCTCCCCGCCCAGCCACTCTGCAGCCAGCCATATGGAGCCACCTCCCGCTACACTCCGCACCAGCCACCACCTGTTAGTGGGGGGACCGATCCTCTGGAGGGGACCCAGCGGCTGTGGCTGCGCCCCTAGGCGGCAGTGCGCCCTAGGCAGCTGCCTAGTTCGCCTAGTGGGAGCGCCGGCCCTGTGTGTGGTAGTTTGCTATTTGGGCTTTTGGTGCTGCTTGTAAATGTTTGGTAATGCAAGGGGTTCCTAGACTTCCTTTAGTTTTGGGTCGGGTCATAGTGTGAGTCACGGTTTTCGATATTGACAAATTAAAAAAGAGATCTGCCTTCTCAGGATTCTAATGATATGGGAAGGGGCATTTACTAGCAAGACCGAAAAATAATAGAGTAGCTTATTGAGGAGGGACATTTTAATAGCAGTTATCCTTCCCAGCCATTATATTAGAGATTCATGGTCAATCTTTAGCCTTCAAGTGTATTTACACATTTGCAGCCAAATTGAGATAACCCCTACTTTAAATGTGTTACATGTCTTCATTCACATAGCATACCTTAACATAACATAACAGAACATAACATATCTTTTTAAGATGCTCTAATCTGGAGCCTCCTGCAAGGAAAGCTACTGCATGTCGCTCTTTGTTTATAAGGGAGCTGGGCAGCATTGTTAACCTTCTTTGTTTAGGGCAGGCAGATCTTCATTATGAATTGCAACTAGATTGGAACACTGTCTGTCTTAACAAAGGGTTAAAAGTGTAGAGGCTGGGCTTCTTTCATTGTATGCTGAAGTGACTGTAAACCTTTGACATGAAATATGAACAAAGCATATCCTTCTGTAGTGTGTACTTGTCTCAGTTAAGAGCACTTATGCCGCGTACACACGGGCGTTTTTAATGTCATTGAAAAAACCGCCGTTTTTCTCGACGTGATTCTTCTCAAGCCTGCCTTGCATACACACTATCGTGAAAAAAAATGCTCGAGCAAAGCGCGGTGACGTACAACATGTACGATAACACGTACGACGGCACTATAAAGGGGAAGTTCCATTCGGATGGCGCCACCCTTTGGGCTGCTTTTGCTGATTTCGTGTTACCGCGTGTTAGTAAATGTTTGGTGAGAGACAATTCAGACTTTTCAGTCTTCGTGCTTTAAAGATCGTTTTCTGGTGTTCAGTTTGTGCTTGTGGGTTTGTATCTGTCTTTCAGTGCTTGTAGTCAGTTCGTATCTGTTTTTGCAGTGCGTTCTTGTCCGCTCGTTACTGTTTTTCAGGTCGTTCTTCATAGGCCTTGCTGTTCTTCAGTGCTTTC
The DNA here is from genome assembly GCA_029206835.1 of Rana muscosa. Taxonomy (NCBI): domain Eukaryota; kingdom Metazoa; phylum Chordata; class Amphibia; order Anura; family Ranidae; genus Rana; species Rana muscosa. Next base: position 959,100,141 of record CM055117.1, on the reverse strand, counting down.
TTTTAGTTCGTTCTGATTAGACGACTAATTTTTCTAGCAATGTTGCGTGGAACGTTCGCGTCGCCGAGCTCGTGCTGTGCTTGGTGCTGGGATTGTTGCTTTATCCCGACTCCAGTCCATGAACAGGGTGAGGAGGAGTTCATGGACCAAGAATTGGTTGCTCCAGCGGGACCAATTTTATCACATGTCTCTGCTGTGGGAAATCCAGGAGAATAACCCTGATGACTACAGGAATTTTCTTAACATGTCTGACCCCGTTTTTCAGCATCTGTTGGCTTTGGTGTCCCCCTATATCACCAGGCAGGACACCGTTATGCAGGAAGCCATCACTGCTGAGCAGAGGCTAGTTGCCACGTTGCGCTACCTGGCAACAGGGAGAAGCTTGCAGGACCTCAAGTTCTCGACAGGCATCTCCCCCCAGACTCTGGGCGTCATTATCCCAGAAACATGTTCTGCAATAATACAAGTCCTGCAGGAGGACTATATTAAGGTAAGTTTTCTCCTTTAACCTCACATTCTATGTATTTAATGCTTGTTAATGTATAGTATTTTTTTCATCGGTCCTGAATTACCATGATTGTAATATGCTGTGAATGTCCCCTTTGTCCCCATGCATGCTGTAAGTTTTTAATGCTCCTTTTTTGGCCTACATGCATATTTCCAATAACTAACCTCTCCAGCATACTCTCCTGGGCCCAAACACACCTAGCCTAGTCACTTCCCAATGTATTTTGTATGCTCCATTGTAGTGCTTGACCCTCCACCCCCCCCCCTTCCTAAAATGTGTGCATTTATTTTACAAATTCAGACAGAGTGCTAGAGCCTTGATTTCTGTGGTCCCCAACTCATCTCGAACCCCCCATAAAATAATTGAAATGGGCCATCAGAGGGGGTGAGGAATCAGATTAGTGATCTTTTTGTTTTGTCTTAAAATACTCCTTCAAATTAATGTTATTATACTGATGTTTTGGCAAGAATGTTTTGGATAATCTGCTTGCAATGTTTATGTATCAAAGTATTATTATTTTTTTCTTGTTTGACTCCACAGTTCCCTTCTACGCCACAGAAATGGCAGAATGTGGCATCTGAGTTTTCCCAGCGTTGGAACTTTCCCAACTGTGGAGGGGCTATTGATGGCAAGCACGTCCGCATCGTGCCACCACCCCGTTCGGGATCCTATTATTTTAAGTATAAAGGGTTCCACAGTATCGTGCTGATGGCGGTGGTGTCTGCCAATTATGATTTCCTTTTTGTTGACGTGAGGAAAAATGGGCGGATGTCTGACGGTGGAGTTTTTGCCCAGACTGAGTTCGCCCAACGGCTACTATCAGATGACCTGGCATTGCCACCTGCAACAGAGAATGAAGAGGGACTACCCTTTGTTTTCATTGCGGATGAGGCATTTGCGCTCGGTCCACATCTTATGAGGCCATTTCCTCAAAGGACCCTCACCCCTGAAAGGAGGGTGTTTAATTTCATTCTGGCCAGAGCCAGAAGGGTGGTGGAAAATGTCTTTGGCATCATGGCCAGCCGGTTCCGCCTCTTTATGACCTCAATTAATCTGGCGGAGTACAAGTGGAATCATGTTGTAATGTGCTGTTGTGTCCTTCACAATAAAAAAAAAACATTCACTGAATTATTTATCTTCTGTTGGGCCTGAGGCCACACTACCTTTAGAAATTCCATTGCTGGTCCAGGAAGCTGGCCCTACAGGCTTGGCCCTCCAAAGTGGCCGTGATGTGCGCCAACAATACCTGGAATATTTTATGGGTAGGGGGGCCATTGCAATGCCTGATGATGTTTGAATGTTAGCTTTTAATAAAAATATATTTTCTACTGAAAACATATTTTTTTTTATTTGGTTTGGGTTTCTTTTATCTTTCTCCTAGGTTCTCCTAGTGCACTTGTAGTGCCATGTGTATTTTCCTTTACTAAATACCCATCATTGTCAGTGTAAACATAAAAACTATTTTGGGTTGTTTTTAGGCAACATTGATATAAGAAGCCACACATTGTTGAGTATAAAAGCTTTTTAATTGTTGCATATTTAAAATATTTTTTTTTTTTAGCTAAAATGTTGTTGTTTTTTTGGGTAACTTTCTTGCTAAAACGCATGAACTAGGGAACTTGTAAAGTTCAACATGTACAATTGTACTAAAAACAATTTGAACATTCCAAAACAAACAAAGAAACAAAACAACAAACAAAATGAAATCAAAATTTTTTGGGGATATTAAACTTAAACCCTCCCAAACACATCTCTGATGTTTTTTAGCCTTTGCTCCACCTGCTTGGTCTTTTGCCTGATCTGGAGCAAGTTATCATTGATTTTATCCAGGTCACGAGAGCAGACCATGATTTCTTGGATCACCATCTGGGCACTGTGACTTCACCAAGAAATCATGGTCTGCTCTCGTCACCTGGATAAAATCAACGATCAGGCAGAAAAGCACCTAAAATTTAGAAACACACCATGTATTATAAATATGCAGGCCTACAGCTATTACCTGAATCTGTGGTGTATGACACTGACCTTTTGTGGTGCCAGTTTCCACTTCCTCCACTTCTTCCTCCACATCCCACGGTTGTGGGTCTTGGGTTGGAGGTGTGGGGTTCCTAGGCTCCCGTCTCGAAGCTCTTTGGAGCGCTATGAGATTGAAACAAAAGGTATACTTGAGTAAAATTTGATTTGAGGCCTGAAAGAGGAATATGAATTTATTCTTTGAAAGTGTGGTACAATTGTCTGTTTTGTCAATAGTTCAAAGCTGAACACATGATTGTATCCATTACCAAAGCTGGTACATTTATCTATTTTGGTCAAGTTTCACACATGGAAACATACCAAGTATCCACTGGATCACCTTTGTGTGACACCCTAAAAAAGTTGTTATTTTGGCCCACACATGTGCTACTGAGTCCAGATGTGTAACCAGCTGCTGAGCATCCTCTCCTTACCGTACACAGAATCCAGTTATATTAGTTAAATATAGTTACCAACACATCTACACAACCATGTTCCAAAAATATTCTCACATAAATAGTTCAAGATGTCAAGTTTCATGTTTGTGGGCACAATAATCGGTCGTAGGAATCAAGGAATCATCGTTCATTCGCCCACTAATAATAATAAATGTTTTTGTCTGATACAGTGTTAACTAAATTTGACCATGCCTATGTGATTTACAGCCTAAGCCCTGTTCCTGTGTGCTGTGTAAAGGGGGGGGGGGTGTCCCTTCCCTCCAGTCAGCTCACCCTGAGTGTAACCAGCTCCCATGCCCCTGATTTCTAAAAGCTCAGACAAGCTGTATAAATTCTGCACTTTGAACAGCTCTAGAGAAGAGAGGGCTGCAGATAAACAGGTACAACTTATGTAGGATTTTTTTTGTTTCATCTCTGTGTATCAATTGAGGCTAGTCTTTTCTCTGGGTATATGTAAGGGTTTACAACCACTTTAACGAGTTCAAACTTTGGACAGGATCACTTTAACATTGTAAAAAAAAAATAACTTGCAGTCAGCTGTGTGAATAGGACCACATAACAAAAATAAAGTGGGGTTTTCTCAAATTTGACTGCAAAAGTTACGCTTTAAGCAAGAGCGATAAATTGTTTGCTGCAGAAAGTGTGGGAAAAGGAGCCATGAAAGCTTATGAAAGTAATGCCCAAGTAAGGGGAGCTTGGTTGGTTCCCATTGGTAGTCCAATGAGTCTTCTAAAAAACGAACAATGGGAAAGGTAGTGATACATGCAATACTTTGGATTTAGCGCAATTTATGGATGTTGTCCTGTTTGTGAAAAAGAGTGTGACATCTTTGAAAAAAGGTACCTTTGGGGTGGAAGCCAGCTACAGCAAGTATCCTGGTGTGTGGATTTCAAAAATTCTACAAGAGAGTAAAAAAAAAAAGAAAAAATAGTTTAAAAGTTGGTAATTGTTCTAAGTTGGTAATTTCCTAATTGGCTCCATCAGATGTTTCAAACAGTCCTTTTCTACCCAAAACACATGGCAGACTAAACAGATGCAAATGTTGATATTTTGTCAAAAATCAGAAAGCTCTTAATGTAGCTCCTCCTACCACTTTTCTTGCTGCGGATGCTGACCTATTTTAAAGAATGGTGACATGTGGTTGTAACAGGATCTTTCTGTTTTTCCAGTTCATTTAGGATATCAGACAGTTTTCGTTTTAGTATCAGCCCCAGCTAGAGTCATTGAAGAAAAAAAAAGGATGGATTACACAGAGATCTAAACAGCTCTGGTTAAACTCTATTCTCTTGTCTCATGACTTTGTGCCATGCTGCTTGGCTTTCCTGCTGTTTTACAACCCAAATGCATTGTCTGCATGTTGGCGGGACAAACTGTTGACAGTGATTTAAGGGGACCAGGTGAGACAACATATTCTAAGAGTTTTCTGGTTTATGTAATGAATAATAAACAGAGAAGCAAAGCAGTGGTGATCCCAAAGTATCCGTAGGTGCAATAAGGCAGCTCTGTAAGAAGGCAGTTCAGATAGGCAGACTTAGGCCCCATGCACACGAGACGCTGTTATTTGCTGTTGAACGCGCATTCAGAGGCAGTTGGACGCTTTTTTCAACTGCTCCTGAACCCATTCAATGTTATCCTATGTGTCCATGCACACACTCTCGTTTTTTGGCATTTACAAGCAGTTGCGTTTAACCTCGTTTTTCCAGAAGCAAAAAAATGGGTTCAGACGCAAAAGTTTTCCACGTTTCAGACACTAAACGCTGCTAAACGCGGCTAAACGCGGTACCGGCGTTTTGCCGCGTTTGCGTTTATAAGCGTTTTTAAAGGTGACCTATTTTTTAACATTAGAAATCTCAAAAATGATGGCAAATGATGAAAAACTATTAAAAAATATAAAAGAAAACTGTAATTGCTTGCATTGCATTGTGGACAATCCACAACTTGTGGCAGGTAACGTGGCAAGTGGACAATCAACAACTTGTGTCAGGTGATGTGGCCAGGTGACGTGGCCAGTGGACAATCCACAGATTGTGGCAGGTGACGTGGCCAGGTGACGTGGCAGGTGACGTGGCAGGTGACGTGGCCAGGTGACGTGGCCAGGTGACGTGGCAAGTGGACAATCCACAATTTGTGGCAGGTGACGTGGCCAGGTGACGTGGCAGGTGATGTGGCAAGTGGACAATTCACAACTTGTGGCAGGTGACGTGGCACGTGATGTGGCCAGGTGACGTGGAAAGTGGACAATCCACAACTTGTGGCAGGTGACGTGGCTAGATGACGTGGCAGGTAATGTGGGCAGGTAACATGGCTAGGTGACGTGGCAGGTGACGTGGCAAGTGGACAATCCACAGCTTGTGGCAGGTGATGTTGCCAGGTGACGTGGCAGGTGATGTGGCCAGGTGACGTGGCAGGTAACGTGGCCAGGTGATGTGGCCAGGTGACGTGGCAAGTGGACAATCCACAACTTGTGGCAGGTGACGTGGCCAGGTGACGTGGCAAGTGATGTGGCAAGTGGACAATTCACAACTTGTGGCAGGTGACGTGGCACGTGATGTGGCCAGGTGACGTGGAAAGTGGACAATCCACAACTTGTGGCAGGTGACGTGGCTAGATGACGTGGCAGGTAATGTGGGCAGGTAACATGGCTAGGTGACGTGGCAGGTGACGTGGCAAGTGGACAATTCACAACTTGTGGCAGGTGACGTGGCCAGGTGACATGGCACGTGATGTGGCCAGGTGACATGGCAAGTGGACAATCCACAACTTGTGGCAGGTGACGTGGCCAGGTGACGTGGCACGTGATGTGGCCAGGTGACATGGCAAGTGGACAATCCACAACTTGTGGCAGGTGACGTGGCCAGGTGACGTGGCAGGTGACGTGGCAAGTGACGTGGCAAGTGGACAATCCACAACTTGTGGCAGGTGACGTGGCCAGCTGACGTGGCAGGTAACGTGGCCAGGTAACGTGGCAAGTGGACAATCCACAACTTGTGGCAGGTGACGTGGCAAGTGGACAATCCACAACTTGTGGCAGGTGATGTGGCCAGGTGACGTGGCAGGTGACGTGGCAAGTGGACAATCCACAACTTGTGGCAGATGATGTGGCAAGTGATACGCTAAATACAAGTACACTGCTGCTCTCTCAGCTGCTGCTACTCACTCTGGTCTCACAAACTGGCTGAAATGGTTAAAATTTACTGTTTTTTGAGCTTAGGGAGGGTCTATGATGAAACGCTTATAAACGCAAACGCGGTTAAACGCCGCTAAACGCGGCCGCAAACGCGGCAAAACGCGCGTTTATAAACGCCGGTTTCAGCGTTTAAAAACGTGTGTTCAGCAGAGTTTGCACCTGCGTCTCGTGTGCATGGGGCCTTATGTGCAACAGTATGCTTGAGGATTGCTTTCTTAGCCAGGTAAGCACAAGCTTGTACAGTCGGCTTCCTAAATAGGGTGCTACGCTGAAGTGCAGATGCAGGTAGTTTTCAGCAGTTAGGAAACCAACCCTAAGCTGGCCCTCCTCCACAGAAACCATTCTCTATGCTGAATCTAACTTTTCCCCATCAATGGGTCTCTGTTCCTGCCTGAACACCCCAAACTTCAGAGCATTCCAAAAATAACTCAGCTAGGGTTAAATAAAACCCCTCTGGGTAAAGATGGCTGCCCAATAGAGTTGAGCGGACACCTGGATGTTCGGGTTCGACGGGTTCGGCCGAACTTCGGAAAAAAGTTCGGGTTCGGGACCGAACTTTAACCCGAACCCGGACCCGAACCCGAACCCCATTGAAGTCAATGGGGACCCGGACTTCTAAGGACTAAAAAGGCTCTAAAAAAGTAATGGAAAGGGCTAGAGGGCTGCAAATGGCAGCAAAATGTTGTTAAGAGAATGGCAAGTGCTCTGCAAACAAATGTGGATAGGGAAATAACTTAAAATAACATAAAAAAATAAAAATAAAAAATAATAATCTTGACCTAGGAGGATGAGGTCCATATGGAGTAGGAGGTTGAGGTGGCGGTGGATGTGGCTGTGTAGGTGGAAGTGGAGGAGGACGAGGTAGCCAACACTGGTTCAAAAATACAACAATGGCTGGGTAAGGCCGGTGATGTGTCGAATTCTGTCCCCCGTCAAATAGTGTCCACCCTGTACTGCGCTTGCTCAGTATGTAGGACAAGGGGATTTCGAAAATCTCCCAAGACGAACGGCGCCTGCATGGTGAGTTCAGGTGAAGGCCACACCATCCGTGGTTCAAGCCGAGCCAAGTGAGGCCGTGCCCGAAGCGTGGCGATCGAACCGAGCCCGTGAGGGGCCCTGTTACTATGTGCTACCGTATGTCCACTTGGATGGTGGGGCTTGAACCTGCACTCACAGCGCAGGCGCCGTTCATCTTCGGAGAATCTCCTTGTCCTCTGTACTGCACAAGCGCTGCGCCTTCGCAGTATGGGCCGGACACAATCCGATGGCCGGACAGTTTTTGTCACAACACCGGTATACATGTCTATTCTGCACAAGGAACGGACAAGTCCTGTGGGATCCATGCCTGGTTCATTTTAATGAACGTGAGCTTGTCCACATTGGCTCTGGACAGGCGGCTGCGCTTGTCTGTGATAACGCCCCCTGCCGTGCTAAATACACGTTCAGATAATACACTGGCTGCAGGGCAGGCCAGCACCTCCAAGGCATAAAGGGCAAACTCAGGCCATGTGCCCAATTTGGAGACCCAGAAGTTAAAGGGGGCAGACCCATCATCCAGTACATGTAGGCCTGTGGACACATACTGCTCAACCATGTTGGTGAAATGCTGCCTCCTGCTAAGACGTTCCATCTCAGCTGGTGGTGCTGGTTGTTGTGGCGTGCTGACAAAGCTTTTCCACATTTCAGCCATGCTAACCCTGCCTTCTGAGGTGCTGCCGGTGCCCCGGCTGCGTTGGCGACCTCTTCCTCCTCCTCTGCCTTCGCCTTGTGCTTCCACCGTACGCCTGCTGTCAGGTGGGAATGACACCAGCAGCGCGTCTACCAGCGTGCGCTTGTACTCGCGCATCTTACGATCCCGCTCCAGTGAGGGAATTAAGGACGGTACGTTGTCCTTGTAACGGGGATCCAGCAGGGTGGCCACCCAGTAATCAGCACCAGTTAAAATGTGGGCAACTCGGCGGTCATTGCGGAAACACTGCAGCATGTAATCGCTCATGTGTGCCAGGCTGCCCAGAGGCAAAGAAAAGCTGTCCTCTGTGGGAGGTGTATCGTCTGTGTCCTCTGTATCCCCCCAGCCACGCACCAGTGATGGCCACGAGCTGGTCTGGGTGCCACCCTGCTGTGAAAATGGCTCCTCCTCCTCCTCCTCCTCCATCTCCTCCTCCACCTCGTCATCCTCCAGAACTGTGCCCTTTCTGCCGGACAATTGTGTACCTGGCGTTTGTTGGTGCAGGAACCCACCCTCGTAGCCACTTGTGAAAGACTGCCCTGAAAGCCTTTGAAATGATCCCGCTTCCTCCTCCTCCTCCTCATCCTGCTGTGCCACATCCTCTTCCATCATCGCCCGAAGCGTTTTTTCAAGGAGGCATAGAACTGGGATAGTACCGCTAAGAACGGCGTCATTGGCACTGGACATGTTGGTGGAGTACTCGAAACAGCGCAACAAGGCACACAGGTCTCGCATGGAGGCCCAGTTATTGGTGGTGAAGTGGTGCTGTTCCGCAGAGCGACTCACGCGTGATTGCTGCAGCTGAAACTCCACTATCGCCTGCTGCTGCTCGCACAGTCTGGCCAGCATGTGCAAGGTGGAGTTCCACCTTGTGGGCACATCACATATGAGGCGGTGAGCGGGAAGGCCGAAGTTACGCTGCAGCGCTGACAGGCGAGCAGCAGCAGGGTGAGAACGCAGAAAGTGCGCACACACAGCCCGCACTTTCTGCAGCAGCTCTGGCATATTGGGGTAATTTTTAAGGAACCTCTGGACCACCAAGTTCAGCACATGCGCCAGGCAAGGGATGTGCGTCAAACCGGCTAGGCCCAGAGCTGCTACGAGATTTTGCCCATTATCGCACACCACCAGGCCGGGCTTGAGGCTCACTGACAGAAACCACTCATTGGTCTGTTGTTCCATGTCCCTCCACAACTCCTGCGCGGTGTGGGGTTTTTCCCCCAAACAGGAAAGTTTTAAAACTGCCTGCTGTCGTTTACCCCTGGCTGTGCTGAAGTTGGTGGTGAAGGTGTTACGCTGACCGGATGAGGAGGCGGTAGAGGATGAGGAAGCGGAGTAGGAGGAGTTAGCAACAGGAGGCAAACTGAAGCGCCCTGCAATCCTCGGTGGTGGAAGGACATGCGCCAAACTGCTATCTGCCTCAGGCCCAGCCGCCACTGCATTTACCCAGTGTGCTGTTAGGGAGATATAACGTCCCTGACCGTGCTTACTGGTCCACGCATCCGTAGTTAGGTGGACCTTGCCACAGATGGCGTTGCGCAGTGCACACCTGATTTTGTCCCCCACTTGGTTGTGCAGGGAAGGGATGGCTCGCCTGGAAAAATAGTGGTGGCTGGGCACGACGTACTGTGGGACAGCCAATGCCATCAGGCTTTTAAAACTCTGCGTCTCCACCATACGGAATGACAGCATTTCAAAGGCCAGGAGTTTTGAAATGCTGGCATTCAGGGCCAGGGAACGCCGGTGGCTAGGGGGGTACTTCCTCTTCCGCTCCAATGTTTGGGAGATAGAGAGCTGAACGCTTCCATGGGACATTGTGGAGATGGTCGGTGAGCCAGGTGGTAGTGTTGCTGGCAGATCCTCTGTTTGCAGGGTGGCAGGTGCCACTGTCACTACAGAGGTGGATGAAGAGGCCGAGACTGCAGCAGAAGAGGAAGCAGGAGGAGCCAGAGACCTTTCTTGGTTTTTGAGGTGTCTACTCCACTGCAGCTCGTGCTTTGCACTTAGATGCCTGGTCATGCAGGTTGTGCTCAGGTTGAGAACGTTTATGCCTCGCTTCAGCCTCTGATTGCACAGCCTGCAAACCACTCGTGTCTTGTCATCAGCACATTGTGTGAAGAACTGCCACGCTAGGGAACTCCTTGGACCTGGCTTTGGTGTGCTCGGTCCCTTGCTGCGTTGGGCAGTAGCAGACATACTGTCTAGGGGACGGACGCTCCGCTTTTGCACCCTGCTCCCTCTTCTGCTGTGCTGGTGGCTCTGTGCGACCACCGCCTCTTCCTCCAAACTACACTGGTCACCTGCATAACGTTCATTCCATGTGGGGTCGAGGACCTCATCGTCCTCCACATCATCTTCCACCCAGTCTTCACCCCTGCCCTCCTTGTCTGTCTGCACAATTGCGAAAGCAGCAGCAGTTGGCACCTGTGTTTCGTCATCATCCGAGACGTACTGCGATGGTCCTCCCATGTACTCATCATGAAACATAAGTGGTTGGGCATCGGTGCACTCAATCTCTTCCACTTCTGGGGCAGGGCTAGGTGGATGGCCCTGGGAAACCCTGCTAACAGAGTCATCGAAAAGCAGAAGAGACTGCTGCATGATTTGGGGCTCAGACTGCTTGGCTGATTTGCAAGGGGGTGAGGTGAAAGACTGATGGACATGGGTTTCAGGTGCCAACTCTGATCTTTCATCAGAAGAGTGGGTGGGAGACAATGTGAAGGAACCCGAGGCACTGTCAGCAACCCAATCTACTATCGCCTGTACTTGTCCTGGCCTAAACATTCCTACAGCCTCATTAGGCGCGACAAAATACCGCCGCAGGCTCGGTCGCCTACTCGCACCTCAGGAAGGTGTTTCACTTGTGCGTGTATCTGGCACAGATCCACCACGTCCTCTCCCTGCAACAGGAGCTCCACCAGCAGCACCACGACCGGGGCCACCACGTCCCTTTGACCTTCTCCTCATATTTTCCAAATTTAGGATGTTGCCCTAAATGGGTGTTTTTGGAAGAGCAGAACACACCCACAGTACGTAACCGCTGAATCGCACAGCTACAGAACTGCAGAAAATGCTATTCAAAAAAAATTTTGTTTTTTTAGTATAGCACAGTAGAAGAAAACTATTTAGAAATTGTTTTTCTTGTTCATACATCACGGGACACAGAGCAGCATAGTCATTACTATGTGGGTTATATAGAATTACCTTCAGGTGCTGGCACTGGCAACTTCCAAAACAGGAAGTACCCTCCCCTATATAAGCCCCTCCCATCCGGGAGTACCTCAGTTTTTTGCCAGTGTCTAAGGTGTTGGCCAAGGTTAACATGTATTCATCTGGGCTTGTGTACAGGTTCTCTGGGCCTTAGCAAGCTATTCCGGATCCAACCAAAAAAGCTTCATAGCTAAACGGTCGGTACCCGGGCCTTGCAGAGAAGAGCAGGGTTTTGCCTGTAATGCCTCTCTTAGGAGGGCTGGACCCTGGGATCCAGAGCTCTGGTCATACCCAAAACCAAGAGGCTATCTGTGCAGGGTGCTATACAGGTCCAGGGGAGTGGAATCCTTGGGAACCCGGTCCCTGAAGGTCTAGTACAATGCCTGCCGTGAGAGGTGAAGTTTGGGCTTCTGTGGACCAAACAAAGTCCTGCGGCGGGGAAAAGGTAAGTGGGGGCCCCTCAGGAACTTGGTTCTATTGAGGGGACCCCCAAGCCTAATATGTCTTTCTGCCTGTTACCTAAAGGTATTCCCGCTAATAGCTGTATATGCCTAAGAAATCCTAGAAATGTCTTTTCATAAAGGAAGTTTTAAAAAAACTGTAAACCTGGAAATGTTTTTCATAAAGGAGGTTTTTTAAAAAAAAAAAGAGACAAAAGTGCGGTACCTGTGTTTGTCCACTAGAGGCCGCTGTGGAACGTCTTTTTTTCTTGGGACTATTCCTTCCATGGTGAAAGTCCAGGCAGATGAGTGAGCTCTCTATTAGGGAAGCTGCATTCCTCTGTCATGCTGCCAAGTAGTTTCCTTCCATCCCCGAGTCCTGGTGAAACAGGGACCCTGGCTCCTCGCCCTACAGGGCGCCAAGAGCGCACACGTGCACGCGTGCGCGCGCACACACGCTTTCTTTTTATAGATTTAGCTTCAAAAAAGTGGGCGGAGCCTGGCGGATGACGCGCTCTGTGCGCCCAGCGCTTCTGCGCATGTGCGGGCGTCCCAGCAAGATAAAAGGACTCAGTCCACGCTGCTTGCTATGGACACAGAGCATGAAAAGGAGCTGGTAGCATGGTATAGGGGCTTACAGCGGGCGGTTGATACAGGCATCCCCAGAAAGACGCATTAGTAGACACCCACTGATGTACATAGCAGCAAATTGCATTAGACTATTTCAGTAAAGGGGTGTATTGCGGCTGGAATACCTCAGCTTTGAACTAAGGAATATGCCGCCTAAAAAACTCCGAGATATACCTCTCAGGAAGTGTAGGGGGTCTCCATCGGGCTCTGAGGATCTGGAGAAGTCATCTGCACCCTCCTCCCCTGAGAAATCAGAGGTTAATACGCATAAGGAACCCCCGGGAGTGCCAGGTACTGCGGCTGTCCTCAGTCCACCTGCTCCTGCATATATAACAGAGGAGGTTTTTTCCTCAACTCTGGAGGGATTGGAGCAGAGATTGGCAGCATTGATCGCTTCTTCTCTGCAGGAAAGAAAGCGCGCCAGATCTCCATCACCTCCATTAGAGTGCCTGTTGGCAGAGCAACAGTCCCAGGAAGGGACCGACCTACCTGAAGGGGATCAGGAGGAGGTTAACTCTGTTTTTGAGGAATCGACAGTAGATGAACCATTTTCAGCATCACAGACTGAAAGATTGTGGGTCCAGACCCTAACTGACATGGTTCGATCTGCATTTAAAAATGCCTCTTGTTGAACCATCAACTACTGCTGTCTCCTCATTGGGGTCGCTAAAAGCTCCCCAGGTTAATTGCTCCTTTCCAATACATCCATTATTGGAAGGACTTATATACCAGGACTGGGAACATCCTGATAAACTATTTGTTCCGCCTAAGAAATTTCCGGTGATCTATCCCATGGAGGAAAAGTTCACCCAGAGATGGAATGTTCCTACGGTGGATGCAGCCATCTCTTCTGTGAACAAATCACTGACATGCCCAGTAGATAATGTTCAAATGTTCAAAGATCCAGTAGATAAAAAATTGGAATCTTTATTAAAATCTGCTTTTTCCACAGCAGGGGCTGTTACACAGCCAGCAGTGGCAGCTATTGGGGTCTGCCAAGCTTTAAAGGATCAGATGAAAATGGTCCTGAGGGATTTGCCAGACCAGCAGGCCCAGGCTCTGGCTGATGTGCCTAGAGCATTATGCTTTGCGGTTGACGCCATCAAGGATTCTATCCATCAGGCCTCCCGCCTCACGCTGTCTTTGGTACATATGCGTAGGCTTCTGTGGCTCAAAAACTGGTCTGCTGAAGCTCCCTGTAAGAAGCTCTTAGTTAGCTTCCCATTTCATGGGGAACGCCTTTTTGGCGAGGACCTGGATAAGTATATCCAGAAGATTTCCAGTGGTAAAAGTACTCTCTTACCGAGTAAGAAGAGGTCTAGGGGTCCATCTTTTAAGAGGACTACCTCTCCTATCCCTGCGACGTCTGCTACTAAGCAGTTCCGACGGCCTCCTCGGTCAAACTCAGGGGGTAAAAATCAGGGACAGTCACAGGGTAATAAGAAACCCTGGATCCGAAGGGGTACTAAACCAGCCTCCAAGTCAAGCCTATGAAGGGCTGCCCCCACTCAAACGGGTGGGGGGAAGACTTCAGTTGTTCGCAGAGACCTGGCGGGAGACCATCAAAGACAGATGGGTGCTCTCCGCAGTAACTCTGGGATACAAGTTGGAGTTAAAAGAGTCTCCTCCTTCCCATTTTATGTGGTCAGGCATGCCAAGAGACCCTCTGAAAAGAGGGTCTCTCCTATTGGCGTTAGAACAACTATTGCTCCAAGGAGTAATTATGGAGGTTCCTATGGAAGAGTGGGGGTTGGGTTTCTACTCAAACCTTTTCACAGTCCCGAAGCCAAACGGGGACATAAGACCCATATTGGACCTAAAGAGTCTAAACAAATTTCTAAACGTCCGGTCTTTCCGGATGGAGTCGATCCGATCGGTCACCGCTGCCCTACAGGGGGAGGAATGGTTAGCCTCGATCGACATCAAAGATGCTTACTTGCATGTTCCCATCTTTCCAGGTCATCAAAAATTTCTACGCTTTGCAGTAGAAGGGCGCCATTTTCAGTTCAGAGCCTTACCTTTCGGTCTGGCCACAGCACCACGAGTGTTCACAAAAATTCTGGCCCCACTGTTGGCCGATCTAAGAACACGAGGTGTAACGATAATGGCATACCTAGACGACCTGTTGTTGATGGACCACTCAGTTGCCAAGCTAGAAGTGGTAATTGTCGATACAATCAAGTATCTAGAATCTCACGGTTGGGTCATCAACCTGGACAAGTCAGCCCTACAGCAAGTGAAAAACCTGGTATATCTAGGGCTACGGCTGGATTCAGACCAGAGGAAGATTTTCTTACCTCTAGACAAGGTATCCTCTCTGAGGGGCTTGGTCCGTCTGCTTTGTGCAAAAAGACAGCCGTCCATACGCCTGTGCATGAGGCTGCTAGGAAAGATGGTAGCATCATTCGAAGCTGTGCCATACGCCCAATTCCACTCAAGGAATTTACAGAGGGCCATATTGTCAGCCTGGAACGGAAAGATTCAGGCTCTAGACTTCCCGATGGCTTTGTCCCCTTCCGTTCGGAAGAGTCTCTGCTGGTGGTTGATCCCCCAGAATCTCCAGAAGGGAAAACCCTTCAGTCCGATATCCTGGAAGGTGGTCACTACAGATGCCAGACTTATAGGCTGGGGGGCAGTACTGGAGCAATGGTCTCTCCAGGACAGATGGTCAAATGTAGTAAGAACCCTGCCCATCAATCTCTTAGAGATACGAGCAGCCCGGTATGCCCTAGTAGCCTGGACATCCAGACTCCAAGGGTCCCCTGTCAGAATTCAATCAGACAATGCCACAGCAGTGGCATATATCAATCATCAGGGAGGCACCAGGAGTCGTGCAGCCCAGAGGGAAGTAAGTCACATCCTGGAATGGGCAGAAAAGCATGTCCCATGTATATCAGCTGTCTTCATTCCAGGGGTGGAGAATTGGAAGGCGGACTTTCTGAGTCGCCAACAGTTATGCCCAGGGGAATGGTCCCTTCATCCCGAGGTCTTCCGAGCAATATGTCAGCGGTGGGGAACACCGGATGTAGATCTGCTAGCATCCAGATTCAACGCAAAGGTGGACAGATTTGTCTCCCGGACAAGGGATCCCCTCGCTTGCGGCGCGGATGCTCTGGTGTTCCCTTGGGATCAGTTCAGACTGATATATGCATTCCCTCCGCTACAATTGTTGCCTCGACTCCTTCGCAGAGTCAGGTTGGAAAAGAAGCCGGTGATCCTGGTGGCTCCAGCGTGGCCCCGAAGGGCCTGGTATGCGGAGATCATCAAAATGTCTGTGGGGAGTCCTTGGACCCTTCCACGTCGACCGGACCTGCTTTCGCAAGGACCGATATACCACCCTTCCTTACTAACTCTAAGTTTAACGGCCTGGCTATTGAATCCCACATCCTAAAGAATAGAGGTCTCTCTAACTCTGTGGTATCAACTATAATCAATGCCAGGAAGCCTGTATCCAGGCAGATCTACTATAGAGTTTGGAAGGCGTACATCACTTGGTGCGAGGCCAGAAAATGGCATCCACGTAAGTACGTTATAGGCAGAATTCTGGACTTCCTGCAGTGGGCTGTAGACAGGAAGTTTGCCTTAAGTACTATCAAGGGCCAGGTTTCGGCCTTATCAATACTATTTCAAAGGCCCCTGGCTATGCATTCACTTGTCAAATCCTTTATGAAAGGTGTGACTCGTATTATTCCACCGATTAAAGCTCCCATATGCCCATGGGATCTAAATTTGGTTCTGTCGGTTCTGCAGAAGCAGCCATTTGAACCTTTGCGGCACATTTCCTTGGTTCTACTCACCAGAAAATTGATATTTTTAGTAGCCATATGCTCGGCTAGAAGAGTGTCGGAATTAGCCGCCATGTCCTGTAAAGAGCCATATCTGGTTATTCATAAGGACAGAGTAGTATTACGCCCTCACCCAGCCTTTCTTCCTAAGGTGGTATCGAGGTTTCACTTGAACCAGGATGTGGTTCTTCCTTCTTTTTTCCCCAAACCAAGCTCGGTAGAGGAAAAGTTATTGCATTCTTTGGATGTAGTAAGAGCAGTTAAAGCTTATCTAAAAGCCACTGCTCAGATTCGTAGAACGGATTCTTTGTTTGTTCTGCCGGAAGGCCCCAGAAAGGGTCAGGCAGCATCAAAATCTACTTTAGCCAAGTGGATTTGACAGGTCATAATACAAGCCTATGGCTTGAGAAGTAGACCGCCTCCATTCAAAGTTAGGGCGCACTCCACGAGAGCAGTTGGAACTTCATGGGCAGTGCATTACCAGGCCTCCCTGGCTCAAATTTGTAAGGCCGCAACATGGTCTTCAGTGCACACGTTTACTAGGTTCTACCAGGTTGACGTTAGAAGTCGGGAGGATGTCGCCTTTGGGCGCAGTGTGTTGCAGGCCGCAAAAGATCCTCATGCCTGATGGCGCCCAGCTTATGTATGGTGTATCCCCCCCTCATTTGGCATTGCTTTGGGACGTCCCACATAGTAATGACTATGCTGCTCTGTGTCCCGTGATGTATGAACAAGAAAGTAGGATTTTTAAAACAGCTTACCTGTAAAATCCTTTTCTTGGAGTACATCACGGGACACAGAGCTCCCACCCCTCTTTTGGGGACACGTATTGCTTTGCTACAAAACTGAGGTACTCCCGGATGGGAGGGGCTTATATAGGGGAGGGTACTTCCTGTTTTGGAAGTTGCCAGTGCCAGCACCTGAAGGTAATTCTATATAACCCACATAGTAATGACTATGCTGCTCTGTGTCCCGTGATGTACTCCAAGAAAAGGATTTTACAGGTAAGCTGTTTCAAAAATCCTACTATTTCACACACCTCCAAATATGTATAACACACTGCAAACTATTTTTTGTGCCCCATAACGGCGTTTTTTGGAAGAGCAGAAAACACCCACAGTACGTAACCGCTGAATCGCACAGCTACCGAACTGCAGAAAATGCTATTCAAAAAAATGTTTTTTTTTTTTTAGTATAGCACAGTAGAAGAAAACTATTTATAAATTGTTTATTTCACACACCTCCACATATGTATAACACACTGCAAACTATTTTTTGTGGCCCTGAATGGCTCTTTTTGCGAGCGTACATTAAAGTGCAAATTTTTTTATTTTTTTTTGCCCTAAACGGGTCTTTTTTTGCACGAGCAAAATAAAATGCAATTTTTTTATTTATTTTTTTGCCCTAGGGGTCTTTTGGAAAAGAGCACAATAAAGTGCCTTTTTTTTTCCCCTAAAAGTTAGATTTTCTCTGACACTGGGCTCATGGCAGTGTAAAAAGACTGCACTGCAACACAAACAGGTAAACCTATGCAGATCGCTGATTTTAATCTCTGAATCTGGACTCCTATATAATATTCTCTCTCCCTGAAAGCACCAACACAGGAACCTGGCCCTACACTACACTATCTCTCTATCTTTTCCCTCAGATTGCAGAATCAGGACTACCTCATGTATTTTTCTATCTCTCCCTAAAAGCAGCAGCAGACTAGATCCTCTCCCTATCTATTCTGAAGCAGAGTGACGTGTGTGCTGTGTGCCTCTAGCTTATATAGAAGCTGGGTCACATGTTGCACTGACCAATCACAGCCATGCCATTAGTAGGCATGGCTATGATGGCCTCTAAGGGCACACCAGCTAATCAAAAGGTGATTGGCTGGCCCCTGAAGCATTTCTAAATGCGTAATTAGATTGCCGAACCCGAACCTGGACTTTTGCGCAAAGTCCGGGTTCGGGAAAAAGCTAAAGTTCGGTACGGACCCGAACTTTACAGTTCGGGTTCGCTCAACACTACTGCCCAAATCATGGGCAAACACAGACTCCATCAAGATGGCCTTGGGAGCCTAGTGCAGAGGCACTGCAAGGTTTCCAAAGGTTACAATGCCACGTCTTAAAGGGGACGTACCCATACGCCCATATGCCCAGCCGTGCCATTCTGCCGACGTATATCGTTGTGCAGTGGTCAGCAAGTGGTTCTTGTGCTATGTACAGGCTTTATACAGGTACTATACCGTGCTCCAAAAACATTAAAAACAAAATCCTTGCTGTGTTCCAGCACAAACTACCTAAGATTTAGGCTGTCCGAGCCTAAATTTTGTCAGCTTGTCTTGTCCCGCATATACAGTTTTTCAGCTTTCACCAACCTTTAGCTCTAACAGACATTACTTGTCTGCTCCCCAGGCAGAAGAGCACTGCCTGTGTGTCCCAGGTGAGCCTAAATGGCCTTCAAGGTAAAGGTGCAAAACCCGAAGAGGACAGAGAATCAGAGGTCTTAAGAGGTGTACAAGAGGAGCCTGGGAGATATGTAAATCCCCAGCGGGACCTTTCAATGCTCCCTGTGAGACACTCTGCTACAGTTCCTATTGAAACACTCCTTGTATCCTTGGATGTTGAGTCTCTATATGCAAGTATTCCCTATATATGTGCCATCTACTTCTTTAGAATTTTTCTGGCGTTAATCCCTCTTGGTGATCTATTATGCCAAATTCCTGAAGCATTTGTGACACGTTTGGTTCTGCTAGCAACTTGTGCACCAGATTCAGGTTTTTCCACTTTTACATTGTGTCTCATTGAATGTGCCAATTGTAAAAGTGGATCTAATTAGGACCAACCCTCTTTTGACGTACAGAGAGAAAAACTGGAACAGACAGATTTTACGAAAGTGTCTATTATCGTGCATGCTAAATGAGAACCAGCATTCTAGACAGGAATATGAATTTGGAGCATTCTTCACTACTTTTAAAATGCAAAGAGACACTTTTGCAAAATCTGCCTGCCCCAGTCTTTATGAATTTCAGGGAATCTTTTCCCATTATTTTGAGTTTCTCCTTACAATACTTTTTTTTTCCAGCTCCCACTACATCCAAGTGCAGGGGACAGAGATGGGCCCAGCCTGTGTGCCATTGTATGCAAACCTGCCTCAGGGGTGAGAGCGGGATATTTCCTATGACTTTAAGACCGGATTTTTTGATAGACATCTTTGACTCTTCTATTATCTGAAAAATCCTAATTTGATCCAAATCATTTTATGCAAGACAAATGATTCTGTTGAATTGAAAGGGCATGTCACGTCTGCATTTAACTCAATTAGAAAGGCTCATTGATTATCTCCTACCTACATTTTTTAATTATACATAACTGAAGGGCTTGGACCCAAATACAAAAATTACATCAAAACCACCTCTGCATACAATACATACTAAAAGAAATACTAAGTTATTAGGAAATTAAGGTCAAAATCTTGTTAAGACCACTAGATACCAGCGTTTTGATTTTATAAATTTGTTTTGTTTCTTTTAGTGCTAATCCTTTTTTTCCAGTTATAATATCTCTAGTTCTTTTCCTACATTTTTCATGCCCCAGGACTTCAGGGACACTCCTTATTATGAAATAAATCAAAGTGCGTGGACAGATTAGGCTTCTTAAATCTTATTTTAGTATTATAAAGATTGTCTTTAATTCTTACTGCAAAATTTTGTGGTTTAACAACCAAAACAATGCATTGTATGACCTTGTAAGCTTTATTCCTAGCAGTTAGTGTAAATTCCTTCCCTCTTCTTTTGTTATGCTTCACATGTCTACAAGCATTTCATATCCTACATGAAAAGAAGCCACTGCATCCAGGAAGGCATGTTTATTTTTCTTTGGGGTCTACTATATTTTTAAGGATTTTATCGATTAAACCAGGTGGCCTTTTATACATGATTTTAGGTTCATCTAGCAAGATTGATCCAAAATGTTTATCTTTCTGTAAAAATTATCCAGTAAATTTTGACAATATGCTCTGCTTTTTTTATTGTGCTTGTAATCTAAGACCAAAACTAATCTAAACTTGTTCTCTTCATTCTTTTTATCTTTATCTCATAAAATGATGTCCCTATCTAACCCCTGCACTTTATTAATCTCTTGCTCTATAAAATCTTTATTATATCCCTCTGAATAAATCTTTCACCTAAAACTGAGATTGTGTAATAAAATCTGACTCCCTTGTGCAATTTCTCCTCATCCTCACAAACTGACCTTTGGGGATATTGAAAAGCCAAAATGGGTTATGGCAGCTGGACACAGATATATTCTCTAAAAATATCCAGATCTGAAAAGTTGGTGACTGATTTTTGATACAGACAAGATATGACAAGATATGTTTATTATTTATTTATGTAAGACCTTTATCCCAAAAGGAAAAACAAATATTAGCTGGAGTTTGGCTTTCATTTCTTAGTATATTTAAATCTGCTAGTACATAACGGGCGGCACAGTGGTGTAGCGGGTAGCACTCTCACCTAGCAGTAAAAAGGGTCGCTGGTTCGAATTGGCTTCTGTCCAAAATTGGCCCTAGTATATGAATGTGAGTTGGGGACCTGGTATTGTGGGCTCCTTGAGGGTAGGGACCGATGTATATGTGGAGCGCTGCGTAAATTGACAGCGCTTAATGGGTACCTTAAATAAATAATAATATAATAGATGAGCATCTTAATGAGATGTACAGGGATAGGGAGAATTGTAGACAAGCACCCACACTTGCTCGGGATGGACTGGTGTCTTTATTCAACCTTACTAACTATGTAACTAAGTAACTATATGACACCCTCCCCACCCCAGTGCTGCAAGAAACAAGAAAAACTAATCTAAACCTTTTTCAGGCACTGATAAATGACAAAGGGCATACAGAAGTAGTTTTTTTTTACACACAGTAGCGCCTAGGATGATGTGTAAAGGTAAAAAGCCAGCTGTTTGCTTTCTGATTAAAGTGATCATGCGGCTGTACAACTGCCTGATTTCTTTCACTGAACCCCAAAAGCACCCCCCCCACATGACCCCCCGCCGCCATGCTTCCCAGGCCCATGTGGTGGTTGTTGTTATGTGGAGAGGAGGGAAATCAGTAAACTTCCATTTGCTAATATCCCCTTGCTGCAAAGAATCCAGAAGCAGCATTTATAACCCGGAAGGCTTTGTGATCAGGGAAGAAGCTAATGGAGTGCGATCTGTGCTCAATTAGCTTCAATGGAGAGCAATTATATCACATATATTACTTTTCGTCCCCCATGTAATATAAATAAAATGTTAGTCTCAAAAATAAAGATACACCCAAACACTTAAAAGTCCCACAAAAAATATTGAACATACCCCTACCCCATGTACACACATACTGTATATGAATGTAAATATACTGATTGTGGGGTGCCTACAGATGAAAATGTTGTTTGCACTACACATTTTACATAGCGCTGCACACACCAGAGTCAGAGTAATAATTCTAGGGCCATTATTCATGGTTAAAGTGATTGTAAAGTCTATTTTTTTTCTCTAAAAATAACAAACGTGTTATACTTACTTGCTCTGTGTAGTGGTTTTGCACAGGGCAGCCCAGATCCTTCTTTTCTCAGGTCCCTCCTGTCTAGTTGTTTCTTCCCCTCTGTGATGTCAGAAACTGGAAGCAAATTTCATATTTCCAGTTTCGGTTTGTTGTAAACAAGCCGTTATCGACGTATGAAAGCATCTGATCAAACTGATGCTTTGGAGGTCAGAGGAGAAATCTGGGGTCTAATTAGACCCCAGGTCCCTCAGTAAAGAGTGTTTGTCACTGCCAATGTTATCACATGGGATTTTGTAACTGCTTCTGGATTGCCCGCTGTACATTTACTGCAGACAGGTGGCACAGGCAGGCTGGATCACGTACCTGTACCAACAGGGCCGATCCTAGGGTCACAGACGCCTGGGTGCAGAAATATTTCTGGCGCCCCCTCGTGGGCGTGGTCATCTTACAAACACCTCCCCTTTACACATGTTTCTATGGCAACGACTCAAACACAGAGATGCTCCCCTAAGAAGTCGTCGTTACCCTGGGATCCTCCCATGATCCTTTAACAATAAAGAAAATACAGGAAGAGCGTACACTAATGAGACCTGGTGGAGAGTCTCTCTGATGCACACAGAGAGGGCTTCTGTTAGAGAGTCTATTAGGAAGAGCCCCCAGACATAGTACAAGAGACGGTCAGAGAGTGCAGACATATTACAGGAGACAAAGAGTACAGACATATTACAGGTGACGGTCAGAGAGTGCAGACATGATACAAGAGACAGTCAGAGAGTGCAGACATATTACAGGAGATGGTCAGAGACTGCAGACATAGTACAGGAGATGGTCAGAGACTGCAGACATAGCTCAGGAGATAGTCAGAGACTGCAGATATAATACAGGAGATGATCAGAGAGTGCAGACATATTAATGGAGATTGTCAGAGAGTGCAGACATATTACAGGAGACGGTCAGAGAGTGCAGACATATTACAGGAGACGGTCAGAGAGTGCAGGCATATTACAGGAGACGGTCAAAGAGTGCAGACATATTACAGGAGACGGTCAGAGAGTGCAGGCATATTACAGGAGACGGTCAAAGAGTGCAGACATATTACAGGAGATGGTCAGAGAGTGCAGACATATTACAGGAGATGGTCAGAGACTGCAGACATATTACAGAAGATTGTCAGAGACTGCAGACATATTACAGGAGATGGTCAGAGACTGCAGACATATTACAGAAGATGGTCAGAGACTGCAGACATATTACAGGAGATGGTCAGAGACTGCAGACATATTACAGGAGATGGTCAGAGACTGCAGACATACTACAGGAGATGGTAAGAGACTGCAGACATACTACAGGAGATGGTCAGAGACTGCAGACATACTACAGGAGATAATCAGAGAGTGCAGACATATTACAGAAGAGGGTCAGAGACTGCAAAAATAATACAGGAGACGGTCAGAGACTGCAGACATAGTACAGGAGATGGTCAGAGACTGCATGGGGGAATCATGCAAGTTTCTTTCCTGCAATCTGTGGTTGCTGGAAAGAAATTTGTACTGTCTATTACCAGCCTAACTGAAAGTGAAAGTTAGTGAATGTCTTGAAAGAACAGGAGGGGGGGAGACAGATGGGGAGAGAAGGGAGGGGGGTGGAGATAAGGACAGTTCAATGATCACAGTGTACTGTCTGCAGTGTACACACTCACTCACATTTCCAGGCTGGAAGCAGAAATCATTCAGTCTTACAGAGGAATCTGCAGCTGCTGTTTTCATATTTCCGGGCGGGGCGGGAAGTCACTGGAGGAGCAGAGGTGGGAGGAGCTGTATTCCTCACTGATCTCCCGTCAGTGAGGAGTGGGAGGTGGCGTGTTCGATGGGCTGTGTAAGTGTCACTGTCACAGACACTTTACAGAGCTGCAGCCACCAGTCGTCTCAGAATTTACAGACTGATTCTCCTGTCCTACGGACGGGAGAAATCAGTCTGTTTTTTCATGGTTACTGAGATAATGGGAGGCTTGTCGCCCCCCCCCCCCCTGCTGCTGGAGCCCTTCCTGAAGTCGCTCTCCTCCCTGCCAATGAGGATGCAGGGGGAGGGAGCAGATCGGGGGGCCGTGGCAATGCGAGGCTCTCATATTATGCGCAGAGTCAGCGAGCAGAGGGTGGGGGAGAAATCCGCCCCCTCTTACACTCCGCCCAGGGCACCCGCCCCTCCCTTGTACCGGCTCTGCTCCAGCCGCTCCGATCTCTGATCTCCTCTGACAGGAGGATGGATGGGGGACGGGCTTGGGCAGGATGAAATAGCGGCGGCAGTGAGCGGCGGAGAGAGCGGCCTCTGAATACCAGCAAGGAGGAGGAGGAGGGAGGAGGGGACTCTGGCGCTTGAGCGCCCCCACCTCTGTGGCGCCTGGGTGAATTGCACCCTTCGCACCCCGTCTAGGATCAGCCCTGTGTACCAATCACAGATCACCACCATAAGCAAGTAGTTTATGAATGTTAACCCATTCATGTAAGTTAAAACTATTGCATATACAGTAATCATCACTGCATAAGCAAAAACAGTGAATATAAAAAAAAAATCCTAATCCTCCCCCAAAGTAGTACAGTGTCACTATGGTGACACTGAACTATTCTAATGCCATTTAATTATAAAAGAAAACAAATGTATAAAACAAATATAATAAAAAAATCATACTGCTTATGCATTTTACATACTGTCACCAGTCAGTATCCCTGATCACCACCACACCAGTCATATGATGACACTGTACTTCCCTGGTGACAGTATGTAAAAAAAAAAAAAAATGTGACAAAAACTATTTTTATTTTTATTTAAAAAAATAAATCCAAAAAATTGTGACATAAAAATACAACATTTAAACTTTCCATGCCTCTTTCTACATAACTCAGACTGCCTACTTTCCAAAAAGCGGTCATTTGGGGGGTATTTGTACTGCCCTGACATTTTAGGGCCCCAAGAAATTAGATAGGCCGTCAGTACATTAGGATTGATCAGTTTTCAAATATACAGTATATACCATAGCTTATAGACACTAAAACTTTCAAACAAACAAATAATATACACTTAGTGGGATTTTTTTTTTTATCAAAGACGTAGCAGAATAAATTTTGTCATAAATTTATGAAGAAATTTGATTTTATTTGATATGTTTTATAACAGAAAGTTAAAAATATTGTTGTCTTTTTTCGTTTATACAGCAAAAAATTACCACCAAAAGAAAGCTCTATTTGTGAGAAAGAAAATGATATAAATTTTATTTGTGTACAGTGTTACATGACTGCACAATTGTCAGTTATAGTAGCACAGTACTGAAAACAGGCCATAAACAATGGCCTGTTTATGAAGGGTGTAAAACCTTCCAGAGGTCAAGCAGTTAATCAAATCAAAGGGATGTTATTCACATTGAAAGTTGTATTCAACCCAGAACCAAAATCATGATATATTGCAGCGTACCAACCATTAGATGGTGGCTGCATTCCTTTTCTTTTTTTTCTTTAGGCTTTTTTTCCCTCTGTTTTCACCTGGTCATCTGGCCAGCAACATACCTCCTGTATAAGAATGCCCCAACTCTGGTTGAAGGATCACAGGGGGCCCTTTTGGACAACAGCAATATCAGACTTGAGGAGGAGAGTGTTAGATGGACTAGCAGATTTAAATACACTAACAGATTGAAGCCAAACCCCAGCTAATACTTTATAAGCATTTACAGAAAAAAGATTTTTTCCTTTTGTAATAAAGGTCTTACATAAATAAATAAAAGCTGATCTTTGTAAGTAGGGATGAGCTTTATGTTCGGGTTGAACATGAGTTCGACTCGAACATTGACTGTTCGCCGTTCGCCGAATAGTGATCAATTTGGGGTGTTTGCGGCAAATTCGAAAGCCGCGGAACACCCTTTAAAAGTTTGTGGGAGAAATCAAAAGTGCTCATTTTAAAGGTTAATATGCAAGTTATTGTCATAAAGTGTTTGGGGACCTGGGTCCTGCCCCAGGGGACATGAATCAATGCAAAAAAAGTTTTAAAAACGTTAGTTTTTTCAGTGATTTTAATAATGCTTAAAGTGAAACAATAAAAGTGAAATATTCCTTAAAATTTCGTACCTGGGGGTTTCTATAGTTTGCCTGTAAAGTGGTGCATGTTTCCCGTGTTTAGAACAGTCCCTGCACATTTCTAAAGGAAAAAAAGTCATTTAAAACTACTCGTGGCTCTAATGAATTGTCGGGTCCCGCCAATACAGATAAAAGTCATTGAAAAAATGGCAACCAAAATTTAAAAAAAGAAATGCGTGGGGATCCCCCAAATTTCATACCAGGCCCTTCAGGTCTGGTATGGATATTAAGGAGAACCCTGCGCCGATTTTTTTGGGGGAAAATGGCGTAGGGGCCCCCTCAAAATCCATACCAGACCCTTCTGGTATAACTAGACATTTTGAGGGGGACCCCTAATATCCATACCAGATCTGAAGGGCCTGGTATATGGAATTTGGGGGGACCCCACACATTTTTTTTTTTTAAATTTTGGTTCGGGGTTCCCCTTAATATTCATACCAGACCCAAAGGGCCTGGTAAGGGACTGGGGGGGAACCCATGCCATTTTTTTCAATGACTTTTATCTGTATTGCCGGGACCCGCCAATTCATTATTGCGGCGAGTAGTTTTAAATGCCTTTTTTTCCTTTAGAAATGTCATTTTGTGCAGGGACTGTTCTAAACACTGGAAACATGTGCCACTTTACAGGCATACTATAGACACCCCCCAGGTACGAAATTTAAAGGAATATTTCACTTTTATTATTTCACTTCAAGTGTTATTAAAATCACTGCTCCTGAAAAAACAGCATTTTTCTCTTATCATCCATGGACCAACACGGTGGCTCTTATTCACTGAACGTGTGGGGATATGTCCCTGCTTGCAAGAGAAGACCTAGGCAGAATGGTAAATGTTAAAACATTCTAAAACAAACCAGAGCTGAACAGCCCCGCCCAGGGGGGCGGTCCCTCCGGACATTGCCCTCCCACCTGCAGCCAGCAGACCTCAGGTTTTTTCTGCCTAGCAGAAGGAGAAGACGTGGCTCTCTCAGGAGCCAGTCTCCTGGAAGATTTTACTTTTACATTTTATTCCTTTGGGAATTTTATTATTTTATTTTTGAGACCTTCAATCAACTGTCGGCTGGGCAACAGGTTGGGTACACTGGTATCCTCGTAGTCTTCCCTGTCTGACCATCGAGCGTGCTGATCCTCACCTTGTGTGCGTGAGACTCAGTTCACGACATACCCCATGGCTCCAGGGGTGGCCGGGTTGCTTTCATGCTCCCGCGGTCCTCTCAAGATTGAACAGTACCTACTGTATCTTTCGCGGTTGACCGGGCCGACAGCTACGCAGTACGACTCTGTGATAGGTCTGTTTGAAACAAGCCAGTGGGTCCCTCTATTGGCACCGAGGGTGTTCTCCAAGGTGCTTGCGGGACGGGTAAGTAGTCTCTCCTGCTGCAAGGTGAGTACATGCTGGCTGTGTTTCTGTGTGTGGGGGGTTCTCCCTGTCTCCCCCCTGTTATGCTGCTCTCTGCACCATGTTCTGCTGCTGTGATGTGTGGGGATGCTTGGGGGGTCACTCTGCCCTGGAGGGGGGCCGCTCCATGGCTGTTAATGTGTTTGGAAAGTGTTCTGGGGGAATGTGTGTTGTTTTTTGCGTGCGCCATTGGCGCAGTGTTTTGAATTTAAAAAGTGCACCATCGGCGGCCATTTTGCCACGGCTCAAAGCACAGTTATACAGGCGCACGGCGGCCATTTTCTTGTAGCCACGGTGCTTTCAGTTTAGTTTTCGGCCTCTAGCGACGCTGCTGAACGGCGCAAAATACCTCATCTCCTCAGATTCTTCACTCTCCTCAGGCTTCACTCGCGCTACAGCGCGGCTCATACAGCAGTACCGAGTGGTCCCTAAGGGTGGTGAGTACTCCGGGTATCCCCTCCTCAGCCCCAGCACAGCCAGTGGGTGGACTGTTTTATTCACTGTAATGGTGAATAAGGTCTCAGAGGGTGGCAATATGGAGTCTGGTTCACCTGTTTCTTCACACTTGTTAGAGACAACTGGCAGTGCTCCTGCACCTGCGGTCCTTATGCACCAGTTGTCAGCAGTCCTGGAATCATTCTGACCAGGAGGGAAGTAGTGAGTGAGCGCAAGGGAGCAAAATAGCCCCTCTCCCCACTTTTTTTCCCCCAAAAAAAGGGGGCGTGCGCTGATTCAGATATGGGCCTAGCCACTACCGCTCAGGACCCTAGCTTTGAATATATTTGATGGTTTTGAACAGGACATTCCTTGCAAGGAAGACTCCAGTTCTGAGTCAGTAAATGACAGGGCGCTTATTAGTGAACTCATTGATGCAGTGAGGGACACTCGCAAGCTGAATGCTGCGGATGTAGAACCTCAGGCGGACAGTCTCCTCTGGTTCCTTAGGGCCGGGCCTTCTAAAAAGTTTTTTTTCCATATGTACCTTTCTTTGACCAGCTCATTGATAAGGTCTGGGGAAAAAGCCGCAGAAGACTTTCATGGTCCCGCGGCGTTTGCCTATAGATACCCCTTTGAAGATGCCCTACTTAAAACGTGGGCTTCTCCCCAGTGGTCGACCCTCCAGTCGCCCGGTTGAACAAGGCCACCACTCTCGCGATGGAGGGGACTCCTGCATTTAAGGACCCCACTGACAGCAGGTCAGAAGTGGTGAGCAGAGCCATGTTTGCCTTGTTGGGGTCCGCTCTATGGCCTGTGGTAGCGGCGACCCTTGTGTCTCCAACACTTACGGGATGGGCAAAAATTTTGCACCAAACTGTACAGGTGCATAATCTTCCTCCAGACACTATTGCTCTGGCCCACCAAATGGTGCAGGGCCTGGTTTATGTTGCGACGCCACGTTAGACTCGGCCCCTTATACTCAGGGCCTCTGTCTTGGCGGTGATATTGCGTTGTCTGATCTGGTTGAAATGCTGGTCTGCTGACCTAGCTTCTAAAAAGCCTCTGACGGATCTACCATTTAAAGGTGGTCGGCTTTTCGGTGCTGCACTGGATGACATCATCAAGGATGTCACGGGAGGTAAAAGCACTCTTCTTCCTCAGGCTAGCAAGGGTAAGGAGGCCGCCGTAAGCAGGGTCCTTCCTTTCCAGCAAAAAAGTTTTTTTTTCGTCAGTCAACGGGGAGGTCCTCCCAGACTGACAGTGGTGCAGCTGGTGGACACAAGCGCTCCTGGGTGCGTAAGCCGAACAAGCCGGATCCCAAGCCCGCCTCCGCGTGAAGTCTTGCCCCCACCCGACTCTTGGGTAGGGGGGAAGACTTTGCAGGTCCACGGATCGGTGGACCTCCCGGATCTCCTACCGGTGGGTGTGCGAGGTGATCACCTCAGGTTACAGGATAGGTTCATTCCTGATCCCAGACAGATTCTTCCCTCGAATCTTCCTCTCCTTCCTGCCCATCGGGTTCAGGATTGCTCAGGTCCGGAGTGATTGTGCCGGTTCCGTCACAGGAGAGGTTTCAGGGATTCTATTCAAATTAGTTTGTCCTCCCAAAAAAGGGACGGGGTTCGGCCTATCTTGGACCTCAAGGTCCTGAATGCCTTCGTGAAGGTGCAAAAGTTCCGCATGGAATCCATTCGCACGGTGATCGATACACTCCGTCAAGGGGATTTTCTGGCGACCTTGGACATCAAGGACGCCTACTTACATGTTCCGATCTGCGCAAGTCACCAGAAGTTTCTACGCTTGAGATCGGTGAAGTCCACTATCAATTTGTGGCTCTTCCTTCGGCATATCCTTGGCACCGAGGGTGTTCTCCAAGGTGCTTGCGCCGGTTCTAGCTTTGCTGAGATGGCGGGGCATCGCTGTCGTGGGCTATCTGGACGATCTTCTTCTCAGAGCAGGAAATGGCTCAGAATTAGAAGAAAGTGTAACTATCGTCAGTCAGACCCTCAGAGACTTCGGGTGGCTCCTGAACATTCAGGAGTCAGTCCTGGTCCCGACTCAACGTCTGGAGTATCTAGGTCTGTTTCTAGACTCCTTGGAGGCAAAGGTATTCCTACCTCCGGGGAAGTTACTGACAATTCAGTCTGCAGTGCGGGTGCTGACATCCCGAAAATGGTCGTCAATCCGTTTTGCATGAGAGTCCTGGGACTCATGGTGGCCTCCTTCGAGGCCGTTCCATATGCCCAATCACACACCAGGGCATTTCAGAAGGAGATCTTGTTCACTTAGGACAAATCCCTGTTGTCTTTGGATCTTCCGATCCAGGTGAGTCACCTGGTCAGGGCGTCCCTGACATGGTGGTTGGGGTCCCCGGCTCTTCGGTCCGGGAAGTCGTCCTTCCCCGTCCAAAGGACGGTGTTCACTACGGACACCAGCCTAAAGGGCTGGGGTGTAGTCTGGGGAGTCCTGTTGGCCCAAGAGCTTGGACTCCGGACGAAGCCCGTTTACCGATCAATGTTCTGGAAATACGGGCCATCAGACTGTGCCTCTCCTCGTGGTCTGAGAGATTGCAGGATCGCTCCATAGGATCCAGTCGGACAAGTCACAGGGGTGGCGTATGTCGACCATCAAGGGGGGACTCGGAGCTCAGCTGCGGCTTCCGAGGTCCCCCGTACCCTGAAGTGGGCTAAAAGGAATGTCCCGGTTCTGTCGGCCGTTTACATTCCGGGCATAGAACTGGTGGACTATTTGAGTCGCCAGACGCTGGACCAGGGAGGTATTTGCAATACCTCTGGGTCCTTGCACCCGGAGGTATTGCAGAAATACCTCCGGGTCCTTGCACCCGGAGGTATTTCAACTCCTTTGCCACACAGACGGTGGGGCACGCCGGAGGTGGACCCGATGGCCTCTCAACTCAATCGCAAGGTGTCAAGGTTTGTGGCCAGATCCAGGGATCCTTGGGCGGATGCCTCAGAGGCGTTAGTGGCCCATGGGGTCATTATCACCTGATATACGTTTATCCTCCGCTGCAGTTGCTCCCTCGCCTGCTGCGCAGGGTGGCGACCAAGGGAATTCCGGTGATCCTCATTGCTCCGGATTGGCCTCGTCTTCACTGGTACGCCGATCTGGTACGTCTCGTCATGGACGTTCCCTGGCGGTTGCCAATAAGGGAGGACTTTCTGTCTCAAAGTCCTATATTTCATCCTGCTTTACAGTCTCTGGCCTTAACGGCATGGCTGTTAAAAGCCAGGTGTTGAGAGACCGAGGTCTCTTGGACTCGGTTATTTTGTCCATATTAAGGGCACGGAGGTCTTCCTCCAGGATGATCTATCACCGTACCTGGAAAGCTTACATCACCATGTGCGAAGAGCTGGACTGACGTCCTCGGACGTATTCCGTCCCTGGAATCCTGCGTTTCCTGCAGCATAGAGTGGCCCAAAGGCTCGCTTTGAGTATCATTAAGGGTCAGATTTCAGCCTTGGCGTCTTCTTTCAGCGACCACTAGCGGGTCATTCCTTGGTTAGCACCCGTGTGCAGGGGGTTCGCCATGTGCTCCCTCCTGTCAAGTCTCCTCTCCCCCCGTGGGATCTGAATTGGTACTCTCGGTTCTCCAGGAACCTCCTTTTGAGAATATCAGGGATATTCCCCTCTTGACTTTGTCTCAGAAGGTGGCCCTTTTAGTGGCAATCACTTCTGTTAGACGAGTGTCTGAGTTGGCGGCCTTGTCCTGCAAGTCACCATATTTAGTCATCCATAAAGATAAGGCGGTGTTGCATCCGCGACTTTCTCTTTTGTCAAAGGTGATCTTGGCCTTTCACCTAAATGAGGACATTTTCCTCCCTCCCAGAGAAATTGCGCGGCACACTTTGGATGTGGTACGAGCCTTGCGGGTGTACCTGTCTGCTACTGCTTCCATTCGGAAGTCTGTTTCTCTGTTTGACTGTCTCTGGTCAAAAACAGGGCCAGCGGCTTCGTCTGCCACCATTTTCTAGGTGGATCGGACAAACCGTCATTCAAGCCTATGCTCTCATGGGGCGAGCGCCTCCCCTTCCGGTTACGGCGCATTCCACCAGGACAATTGGTGCTTCCTGGGCTTTCCGACATCAAGCGTCGGTAGCACAAGTGTGCAAGGCGGCGACCTGGTCGTCTGTTCATACCCTTTCTAAGTTTTATAGGGTTGATGTGGCTGTATCTCCGGATGCTTCCTTCGGCCGCAAGGTGTTGCAGGCCGCTGTTTAAAGTTGCAACTCCTCCGTTGAGGAGCTTTGCCTTGTTTCGAGTGAAGTTTTTTGTTTTTTCCATTTATACTGCTCCCATCCCTCTTGACACTGCTTTGGGACATCCTACACGTTCAGTGAATAAGATCCGCCGTGTCGGTCCATGGATGATAAGAGAAA
Source organism: Rana muscosa (assembly GCA_029206835.1). Taxonomy (NCBI): domain Eukaryota; kingdom Metazoa; phylum Chordata; class Amphibia; order Anura; family Ranidae; genus Rana; species Rana muscosa. Next base: position 959,068,292 of record CM055117.1, on the reverse strand, counting down.
ATAGGATTTTTGTGCTCACCGTAAAATCCTTTTCTCTGACATCAATGAACCGACACAGCACCCACCCTTCCTTTTAAGTTTGTACTGATTGTTACGAACTGAGGTCTGCTGGCTGCAGGTGGGAGGGTAATGTCCGGAGGGACCGCCCCCCTGGGCGGGGCTGTTCAGCTCTGGTTTGTTCTAGAATGTTTTAACATTTAACATTCTGCCTAGGTCTTCTCCTGCAAGCAGGGACATATACCCACACGTTCAGTGAATAAGAGCCGCCGTGTCGGTCCATGGATGTCAGAGAAAAGGATTTTACGGTGAGCACAAAAATCCTATTTTTTTAAAAACTTTTTTTGCATTGATACATGTCCCCTGGGGCAGGACCCGGGTCCCCAAACACTTTTTATGACAATAACTTGCATATTAACCTTTAAAATTAGCACTTTTTGATTTTTCATGTTCGTGTCCCATACACGTTAACGGTGTTACGTGTAACAAATACATTTTTTGCCTGTTCGCATGTTCTGCTGCGAACCGAATCGAGGGGTGTTCGGCTCATCTCTAATTATAAGCATACCTGCTAGTTTTAAATATGTTGTCCCTCTGTATCTCTGTAACTGAAACAGTTTATTCTTTTAAAAACAGACTTACTAGCTGGATCAGTGGGTGCTGTGACAGCAGGAAGGTAAAGTCACCTGGTTGCATCCAGGGGGGTAGATATATTTCGCCCAGATTCAGGCTTTACGCTGACTTGTACAGCTAGGTGGAGAGTTGTATAAGCCCAGCTGAGACTAGTGGGCTCATTGATGACTCATACCTCTAGGGAGAGGGCTGGGCGTCGTGCAGACAGGGAGTTGATGAGGCCAGCTGAAGCTTGTCAGCTCATTTAGGCCTCTATAAAAAACTCCCAGATTCATTAGATGTTAGCTCATGCCTGGAAGCAGACCTGTGTGGACTGTCTAGGGAGAGTGAACCCCTGTGCGGTGAGAGAAAGCCTGTGTGGCTATATTTTGCTTGGACATTTAAAACCAGGGACTAGGACAGCACTAGGCTGATCCCAGTCGTTAGTTAGGAAACCTGTAAGTTTAGTCAGAGGTCAAGTTGACCAGGATTTATTTTGTTTATGTTTTTTTTGCCTTGCTGTGTTTTTGTCACTGTAAATAGAAAATAAACCGCACCTTTTTGATTTTGAAAACCACAACCTCCGTCTGCTGGGCCTGTTTTGGGTGGGGAGCCCATCCCGGGGGTCACACATACCCGCTGCCGAGCTAGCCCCCTCACAGTTGGTGGAGAATGCGGGCAGTTTTTTTTTAAGCCAGCATGGAGGAGATACTGAAACAGCTGGCTCTAGCAAATGCCAATCAACAGCAGACAAATGCAGGTTTGCAAAGGAGCCTTGCAGCCCAGCAGCAAGCTCATCAACAGAGCCTTGCAACTTTACAACAGAGTCTGGAGGCTCAGCAACAAGCCCAACAGCAATCTGAGGCCCGCTTCATAGACCTGTTGCAGAAGCAAGAGCAGAGACTACAACAACAGATGGAAGCAGTAATGCAGCAACGTCCGCAGACCAGTGAGGAAAGCCGTCCCACTAATACCGCGTCCTTTGGGGTGAGTCGTTTATTGACAAAAATGACTGGAGAGGATGATCCAGAGGTATTTTTGACCACATTTGAAAGGACCGCTGAAAGAGAAAAGTGGCCTGAGGAGCAGTGGGCTGGACTAGTGGCTCCTCTGTTAACTGGTGAATCGCAGAAAGCTTACTATGACCTAGAGCCTAACCAAGCAAAAGACTATGTGATGCTAAAAGCTGAAATATTGGCAAGGCTGGGTGTCACCCTGGCTGTCCGGGCTCAGCGTGTGCATAACTGGACTTTCCAGCTTGGAAAACCCCCCAGGTCTCAAATGTATGATCTCATTCACCTGAGCAGAAAGTGGCTACAGCCAGAGACTTTGTCCGCACCAAAGATTGTGGAACGTGTTGTAATGGATCGGTTTTTGAGAGCTCTTCCTACTGCCATCCAAAAGTGGGTAAGCCATGGAGACCCAGAGACGGCCGATGGTCTTGTGGATCGTGTGGAGAAATACTTGGCTACAGAGAACCTGACGGCCTCTTCCAGAGACACTCGGACTTTCCACCCTAAGACCAGACCATCCCCAGGGGCGGATAAGAGGATTCCAAGGGGTGAGGGTGGAGAGAGTGAGAGGGTGGGAGCTCTACCCCAAGTTTGGCGAGAACAGCCTGGGAAATCAGCGGCTCAAGAGGCCGCAAGAAGGATCGTTTGCTACCGCTGCCGGCAAGCGGGACATATTGCAGCAAATTGCCCGGTTGTGGAGGAACCCATGCAGTGTGACTTTCTGACGGGCAGACGTCAGTCGCTGTGTGCGACAGTCGCATGCACTGCCATTCGGGGAACTGAGAAACATTTATGCAAAATGTGTATTAATGGTAGAAATGTTGTGGTATTGCTGGATTCAGGTAGCCTTGTGACCCTGATAAAGGCTGAGTTAGTTAAAACAGAGGTCTCTGGGAATAGCAAGGTAGCCGTTATTTGTGTGCATGGGGACACCCGAGAGTATCCAGTGACTACGGTGTGTTTCGAGACCCCCAAAGGTACCCTCTCTCATCCAGTGGGCTTAGTATCTCAGTTACCGCATGACGCCATTGTGGGAAGGGATTTTCCGAAGTTCTGGGAACTGTGGGATGATCCTGAGCCCCCCACTGGTGCCCCTATGTACCAGGAATGTGATAGCCAGAACTCCCCTGAGAGTGGTGAGGACTCTCCGGAATTTCCCTTGTCAGTATTGGCAGGGGAGACTCAAGAAACTGGAGAGGAGCCCACCTCCTCAGACGAAAACCTACCGTCTGTGGAGTTTTCTGATCTTGAGGTTCACAGGGAAAACTTTGCCACAGAACAGTTGAAAGACCCCGCCCTAATAAAGGCACGGGAAAACGTAGTGAAAATAGATGGCGAGTTAGTGAACCCAGATAATACTGGCACTTACCCATACTTCAGCGTAGAGAAGGACCTACTGTATCGGGTGGCAAAAAGGGCAGAAGAAACCGTTGAGCAGCTTGTGGTGCCCAAACCTTACAGGAAGTTGGTGTTGGAGTTGGCCCATGGGCACATTCTTGGAGGTCATCTGGGGACAGAGAAAACCCGAGAGAGGGTATTACAGAGATTCTATTGGCCTGGGGTGATGAAGGACATAGAAAATTATTGTTCCTCCTGCCCTGTGTGTCAGAGGTCGGCCCCGATGCCACATTTCCGTAGCCCGCTGGTCCCTCTACCCATCATTGAGGTCCCGTTTGAGAGAATCGCAATGGATTTGGTAGGTCCTATAATCAAGTCCGCTAGGGGGCACCAGTACATATTGGTTATAATGGACTATGCCACCCGTTATCCAGAAGCGATCCCTCTCAGAAATACCTCGGCCAAAACCATAGCCAAAGAGCTATCTCTTGTTTTTAGCCGGGTGGGTATTTGTAAAGAACTGCTTACGGACCAAGGTACACCCTTTATGTCCCGGGTTATGAAAGAGCTGTGTAAATTGTTCAAAGTGACGCAATTGCGTACATCTGTGTATCACCCCCAAACCGATGGGCTGGTTGAAAGATTCAACAAAACCCTAAAACAAATGTTGAAGAAAGTGGTGGATAGAGATGGAAGGGATTGGGACTGTCTACTTCCTTATTTGATGTTTGCTATTAGGGAGGTGCCCCAATCCTCTACGGGATTCTCCCCCTTTGAGTTACTGTATGGGAGACACCCAAGAGGGCTGTTGGATATTGCCAAGGAAACTTGGGAAAGTGAGAGTTCTCCCCACAGGAGTGTGATTGAGCATGTCGCCCTGATGCAAGATCGAATTGCACAGGTAATGCCCATCGTGAAGGAACATTTGGCCCAAGCGCAGTTGGCACAGCAGAGAGTGTACAACCGTGGAGCCAAGACCCGTACCTTTTCCCCGGGGGATAGGATATTGGTACTTGTCCCTACGGTTGAAAGTAAATTCCTTGCCAAATGGCAAGGCCCCTACGAGATAATGGAAAAAGTGAGCGAAGTGAATTACAAGGTCAGACAACCAGGAAGGCGAAAGCCCGAACAGATCTATCACGTTAATCTGTTGAAAGCCTGGAGGGATAGAGAGTCCCTAGTCGCAGACACTTGGTCACCAGCTCAAACTGGTTGCGTGATTCCTGAGGTTGGAATCGCAGCCACCTTGTCACAACCCCAACAACAGGAGGTTAAGGAGTTTGTACTTCGCAACAAGGAGGTATTCTCTGAGCTGCCGGGACAAACATCTGGGGTAGAGCATGACATTATTACCCCGCCCGGTGAAAGGGTGAAGTTAAAACCCTATCGGATCCCAGAGGCCCGACGGGAGGCAATACGGGAGGAAGTACAGAGAATGCTGAACTTAGGGGTGATAGAGGAGTCCCAAAGTGATTGGTCTAGTCCCATTGTGTTGGTGCCTAAACCGGATGGGAGCTGGCGATTTTGTAACGATTTTCGTCAGTTGAACAAAGTTACAAAATTTGACACCTACCCCATGCCACGTATAGATGAGTTGATCGACCGGCTGGGAACAGCCCGATACATGACGACTCTTGACCTCACAAAAGGGTATTGGCAAATCCCCCTGGCCAAGTCGGCCAAAGAGAAAACCGCATTTGTAACCCCAGACGGGGCGTTCCAATATAAAAGAATGCCGTTCGGGTTACAGAATGCGCCGGCCACATTCCAGCGGAAAATGGACCAGATGCTGAGGCCCCATCGGAAGTATGCTGCGGCTTACCTGGATGACATAATTGTCCATAGCACAGATTGGGCCTCACATCTGCCAAAAGTGCAAGCAGTCCTGGACTCTGTTCGGGAAGCAGGGTTTACGGCTAACCCCAAGAAGTGTACCATTGGGCAGGAGGAGGCCAAATATCTTGGGTACACCATTGGGAGGGGAGTAATAAAACCCCAACTCAACAAAGTCGAGGCCATCCAGAGTTGGCCACGTCCCAACAGCAAGAAGCAGGTACGAGCCTTTCTGGGAATCGCTGGGTATTATCGGCGATTCATTCCCCACTTTGCTTCTAAGGCTGTGCCCCTAACCAACCTGACGAAGGGGAAAGGGTCGGTCATGATTAAATGGACCCCCGAGGCTGAGGCAGCATTCCAATTCTTGAAACAAGCCTTATGTAGCCAGCCAGTGTTGTACTCACCCGACTTCTCTAGAGACTTTGTCGTACAAAGTGATGCGTCAGATGTGGGGTTAGGAGCAGTATTGTCCCAGGTCTGGAACGGGGAAGAGCACCCAGTCATTTACCTCAGCAGGAAGTTGAAGTCCCATGAGGTAAATTACGCCACCGTTGAAAAGGAGTGTTTAGCGGTGAAGTGGGCTCTAGATTCCCTTCGGTACTACCTGCTAGGTAGGCACTTTGACATGGTTACGGATCACGCTCCGTTAAAGTGGATGGCTCAAAACAAGGAAACAAATAGAAGAGTGAATAGGTGGTTCCTGGCCCTCCAGGAATTCAACTTCACAGTAAAGCATCGCCCTGGCGTTCAAATGGGGAATGTGGATGCTTTGTCTCGAGTACATGAATGCCTGATTGCTGGTGTTCCAACCCCGAGGTTAAAACAAGAGGGGGGGGTATGTGACAGCAGGAAGGTAAAGTCACCTGGTTGCATCCAGGGGGGTAGATATATTTCGCCCAGATTCAGGCTTTACGCTGACTTGTACAGCTAGGTGGAGAGTTGTATAAGCCCAGCTGAGACTAGTGGGCTCATTGATGACTCATACCTCTAGGGAGAGGGCTGGGCGTCGTGCAGACAGGGAGTTGATGAGGCCAGCTGAAGCTTGTCAGCTCATTTAGGCCTCTATAAAAAACTCCCAGATTCATTAGATGTTAGCTCATGCCTGGAAGCAGACCTGTGTGGACTGTCTAGGGAGAGTGAACCCCTGTGCGGTGAGAGAAAGCCTGTGTGGCTATATTTTGCTTGGACATTTAAAACCAGGGACTAGGACAGCACTAGGCTGATCCCAGTCGTTAGTTAGGAAACCTGTAAGTTTAGTCAGAGGTCAAGTTGACCAGGATTTATTTTGTTTATGTTTTTTTTGCCTTGCTGTGTTTTTGTCACTGTAAATAGAAAATAAACCGCACCTTTTTGATTTTGAAAACCACAACCTCCGTCTGCTGGGCCTGTTTTGGGTGGGGAGCCCATCCCGGGGGTCACACATACCCGCTGCCGAGCTAGCCCCCTCACAGTGCTCAGAAGCATATGATGGGTCAGAATATGGATAAACACACACCAAAAGAATCACATAAGGAGATATCAGTGAGCCATAGGAGGAGCCCAGTATGAGTCAACCTACATTGGGGGATCAAATAAATACACACTAAGTACGTCGACAAGGGAATACATCATTATATTAGAATATATTAAAATTATAAATGCTGCCACCATTTACTACACAAGTATATAACTTATAGCATTCCTATGCAGCTATGTGTCAAATTTTTATACTTCCTTCCAAGCTGCCTGCACGAGTGTGAATCACATACACATAACTAGACATGTGCACTGCCGAAAAATGTGTTCGTTTTTGTTTCATTCATTCTTTAGCTTTTTTCGGAAATTCTGAAATTTTGAAATTCGGGATATTTGGAAATTAGAAAACTTGAATTTCCGCAATTTTGAAATTCGAAAATTCGGAAATTCAAACATTCGAAAATTTGGATATTCGGAATTCTTAAATTCTGAATTTTTGAATTTCCAATTGTTGAATTTTCGAATTTCCGAAATGTTCAAATTTCCAAAATGTTCGAATTTCCGAATTTTCGAATTTGGGAAATTGGGAAATTCGAAGTTCCGCATATTTGAAAATTCGGAAATTCAGAAATCGGAAAATTCGGAAATTTAAAAATTCGAAATTTTCAAAGTTCCGAAATTTTCGAATTTTCGAATTTAGCAAAATTTCGAATTTTCAAATTACCAATTTCCAAATTTTCAAAATTCGGAAATTGGCAAATTTGAAATTTCAGGAATTCGGAAATCCGAAAATTTGGAAGTTCGAAAATTTCGGAGTTAACTAATTTGTCAAAATTTGTTAAACTAATTCGGAACTAAAAGAATTGCACATGTCTACACATAATATAACATTTTAAAACCTAGTTTGTGCAGTGCTTTGTGTACCGATGTATCAATAAATATATTTGCATATAGTAAAAAATTCAAAATGTGCTCAAAGTGCAACACATCACAACATAATCTCCAAATCTCCAAGGTGAAAAAAATGTGTGTATCTATTAGGCTTGTGCAATTCGTTTCGTAACGAATCGAAATTCGTCCGAATTTAGCAACTTTCGGACATTCGGAAGCACTCGAATTTCCGAACAGAGCAATTACGAATAAAACCGAATCCGAAATAAATTATACCGCAAAATAGCGAATGCCCGAAGGTCTTCGGCATAATTTGTTATGAAAAAAGTTACGAATGTACGAATCCATTCGAAGCACAATAACACTCACTCTGCTCTCTGCTTCTCCCTCACCATGCTGAACTCCCTCTCAAAATGGTGTACAGGGGCGGAGGCTATAGCCGCATGAAAAAACGAAAGTAAAATACGAGATTTCGAATCCATTCGAAGCACAATAACACTCACTCTGCTCTGCTCTCTGCTTCTCCCTCACCGTGCTGAACCCTCTCAAAATGGTGTACAGGGGCGGAGCCTATAGCCGCATGTAAAAAACGAAAGTAAAATACGAGATTTCGAATCGTTACAAATAACCGCTATGTATTTAGAAAAGTACAAATCCATTCGAAGCACATTAGGCATAATAGGCAGCGTCGTTGTGAGAGAGACACGGAAAATTACGAATCAACGAACCCAAAAAAAGTTACGAAAGTAGGAGTTGTGTCCAGAATCAACGAAAAACAACGTACTCTACCGAAAGTATGAATTATAAAGCAACAAAAAATTCAACGAAAAATGTCGCTTGCAAAAATACGAATGAGTCCGAACACGAAAAATCCCGTCTAGCAAAATTACGAATGATTACGAATCAACAGGACCGGAAAGAAACGAACCGAAACGGAACTAATTTTTCCGTTGTGCACAAGTCTAGTATCTATACGGTGTATATATATATATATATATATATATATATATATACACACTGTATATACATTCCAACAATATTACAACTCAAAAAACTTGAAATACAAAATTGTTTTATCACCATTGTGTTTGTGGATCAAAAGCTGATTTAATGAAAGATTAAACGGTGCATTGTCTGGTATACTTTGTGAGTGTTCTATGCTTCCTTCTATTAAAAGTTTTTAATAGTAGGGATGAGCTTCGAGTTCGAGTCGAACTCATGTTCGACTCGAACATTGCCTGTTCGCCCGTTCGCCGAACAGCGAACAAATTGGGGTGTTCGCGGCAAATTCGAAAAATCTATGGGAGAAATCTAAAGTGCTAATTATAAAGGCTTATATGCAAGTTATTGTCCTAAAAAAGTGTTTGGGGACCGGGGTCCTGCCCCAGGGGACATGTATCAATGCAAAAAGAAGTTTTAAAAACGGCCGTTTTTTCGGGAGCAGTGATTTTAATAATGCTTAAAATGAAAAAATAAAAGTGAAATATTCCTTTAAATTTCGTACCTGGGGGGTGTGTATGATATGCATGTAAAGTGGCGCATGTTTCCCGTGCTTAGAACTGTCCCTGCAAAAAATGTCATTTTTGAAAGAAAAAAAGTCTTTTAAAACTGACTCGCGGCTATTAATGAATTGTCGGCTCCCTGTACAGTACAGTACAGTACAGTACAAAAGTCATTGATAAAAAAAAAAAAAAAACGTGGGGGTTCCCCAGAATTCAATTACCAGGCCCTTCAGATTTGGCATGGATATTAAGGGGAACTCCACCCCAAATTTTTAAAAAATGGCGTGGAGTCCCCCTAAAAATCCATACCAGACCCCTTATCCGAGCACGCAACCTGGCCGGCTGCAGGGGAAAAGGGGGGGACGAGAGAGCGGCCCCCCCTCCCTCCTGAACCGTACCAAGCCACATGCCCTCAACATGGGGAGGATGTCCCCATGTTGATGGGGACAAGGGCCTCATCCCCACAACCCTTGCCCGGTGGTTGTGGGGGTCTGCGGGCGGGGGGCTTATCGGAATCTGGAAGACCCCTTTAACAAAGGGGACCCCCAGATCCCGGCCCCCCTATGTGAATTGGTAAGGGGTACATTGTACCCCTACCATTTCACGAAGAAAGCGTAAAAAAATGTTTAAAAAAACACACAAACACCTTGAAAAAGTCCTTTATTTAAAATAATAAAAAAAAAAAAAAACATTCCAGCGCTGAAATCCAGTGTCCCGTGGCGATCCCGATGTCCAGCGCTGTCCTTCATTGGTTGTGCCTGAGCGGACCTGATGGGGAACTCCCTCTCAGTATTTTAAATGTATAGACCCGCCCCTTCTAAAGTTCCCCATCAGGTCCGCTCCCTCGGTATGTCGGACCCGCCTACGTCATTGGCCTGAGCGGGGAACTTCCTCCACTGTGTAATTTAAAGTTACATAGTGAAGGAAGTTCCCCGCTCAAGCCAATGACGTAGGCGGGTCCGACATACCGAGGGGGCGGACCTGATGGGGAACTGCTCTCACTTTGGCAATACATGTATAGACCCGCCCCTTCTCATGTTCCGCATCTGGTCCGCTGAGCGGACCTGATGGGGAACTTTAGAAGGGGCGGGTCTATACATTTAAAATACTGTGAGGGAGTTCCCCATCAGGTCCGCTCAGGCACAACCAATAAAGGACAGCGCTGGACATCGGGATCGCCGCGGGACACTGGATTTCACCGCTGGAATGTTTTTTTTTTTTTTTTTTTTAAATAAAGGACTTTTTCAAGGTGTTTGTGTGTTTTTTTTAAACATTTTTTTACGCTTTCTTCGTGAAATGGTAGGGGTACAATGTACCCCTTACCAATTCACATAGGGGGGGGCCGGGATCTGGGGGTCCCCTTTGTTAAAGGGGTCTTCCAGATTCCGATAAGCCCCCCGCCCGCAGACCCCCAAAACCACCGGGCAAGGGTTGTGGGGATGAGGCCCTTGTCCCCATCAACATGGGGACATCCTCCCCATGTTGAGGGCATGTGGCCTGGTACGGTTCAGGAGGGAGGGGGGGCCGCTCTCTCGTCCCCCCCTTTTCCCCTGCGGCCGGCCAGGTTGCGTGCTCGGATAAGGGGTCTGGTATGGATTTTTAGGGGGACTCCACGCCATTTTTTAAAAATTTGGGGTGGAGTTCCCCTTAAAATCCATGCCAGATCTGAAGGGCCTGGAATGGATATTTGGGGGAACCCCACGTCAATTTTTTTTTAAATTTGCGGCGGGGTTCCCTTTAATATCCATTCCAGACCTGAAGGGCCTGGTAATTGAATTCTGGGGAACCCCCACGCTTTTTTTTTTTTTTTTATCAATGACTTTTGTATGTATTGCCGGGAGCCGACAATTCATTAATAGCCGCGAGTCAGTTTTAAAAGACTTTTTTTCTTTCAAAAATGACATTTTTTGCAGGGACAGTTCTAAGCACGGGAAACATGCGCCACTTTACATGCATATCATACACACCCCCCAGGTACGAAATTTAAAGGAATATTTCACTTTTATTTTTTCATTTTAAGCATTATTAAAATCACTGCTCCCGAAAAAACGGCCGTTTTTAAAACTTCTTTTTGCATTGATACATGTCCCCTGGGGCAGGACCCGGGTCCCCAAACACTTTTTAGGACAATAACTTGCATATCAGCCTTTATAATTAACACTTTAGATTTCGAACGTTCGAGTCCATTGTATTTAATAGGGTTCTTAAGTTCACACGAACACTTTGTCTGTTCGCAGGTTCTGGTGCGAACCGAACAGGGGGGTGTTCGGCTCATCCCTGTTTAATAGCGGAAAGCGCTGCAAAAGCAGAAAGGACTATGGTATTGTCTTATATTCTTGCCCTATACTGCCTTACTGCCAATCAAGATAGAGCTGTAACCTGGATCTTGCTTTAACCTCCCTAGCGGTAATCCCGAGCGTGACTCGGGGTTGTTTTTTTATGCTAGGATCGGTAACCCCGAGTCACGCTCGGGGTAGACATTGCAGAGCTCGCAGCGGAGTTTCCCTACCTTCTCCTGGCGATCCAGCGATGATGTCCTCTGCTGTGATCGCCAGCGAGATCTCCGGCGAGTGTCGGCACTTTCGACCCCATCTGACTTCCTAGTTCCGTTCCCTGCGAGCCGCAGCGGCGCATGGGAGCGGAACTGGGCGGCAAATTCAAAAAGGTAAACACATAGTATACATACAGTATACTGTAATCTTACTGATTACAGTACTGTATGTAATAATTACACACCCCTTGGTCCCTAGTGGTCTGCCCAGTGTCCTGCATGCACTTTTATATAATAAAAATCGTTCTTTCTGCCTGTAAACTGGGGATTGTCCATAGCAACTAAAAAGTGTCCCTTTATGTCAAAAGTGGTTTTAGACCAACTAGAAAGCAGCGATAATAAATTAGAATCACTCGCAGAATTGAGCGATAGCGATTTGTGGGGAAATTCGTCATCAAACACTAAATCTAATGACAGCGACAATTCTGCAACTGAGCAAATTTCAGTGTTTTTGATTTGATTACATTATTGAATAATTTTTATTATAATTAGATTACTATTTTTTATAATTATTTATAGTTATTTATTATATTATAATTTATAATTTTGTGTTTCATATTTATCATACCCGGGATGTTTACTAGACTCTGGTTTGCTTAGGTTTAAGTAAGTAATTACTAAGAATCGCAGGCCTATAATACATAACACCAAATTTTCATGCAAAATAATTGTACCGCTTTTGGTACATAATTCCAGAAAGAATCATACCGCCAGGGAGGTTAAAGTTCAAAGTGCTGTTGTGACCTTATATGAGGTCCAACAGAGAAGGTAAGTGTGTGTCAAAATAGGGGTGAGAGTGTACATAGGAGAGGGTGACCTGTGGATTACTTTAATTTATTGGGCTGCTATTGGTGACTTCTTTAGACCGTGAAGAGAGATTTTTACACCTAGGCCAGAGACTGTTTCTGCACATATTTGTGATGCACAAGAAGTATTTTCACATTTCCATATTGGCACTCTGTGAAGAAACAAATTGTTTTTATGTATGTGTAGCGGGGTCTTTAAATTTAGGTGGGACACCCAGGTGTGGAAGTATAGGGATAGTTGACCACTTGTGTTCGTGGAGGATTGGATGGTGTAATAATCTCCTTGGCCTCCGGGTGGCGGGGTACCAGGAGGCTCAAGGTAGATTTGCCATTTCAGTGCTAGCCTTTTTGTCCCTTTCCGGAGATGATACGGCGAGGGCGGGGAACCTGCCGTGGTGTCGATGGAAGGAGATAAAAGGGGGAGACGCCCTAACCACGAGGTCTTCTGGAGGAAGTTCTTCACGCGCCCAGGCACCTTAGGCCTGGGTGCGGGCGGGTTCTGGATTCCGGCTCAGGTGCCCTAGGCCTGACCGGAATGGAGTCGGAGTCCATCCCAGGCACCTTCAGCCTGGGGCAAGGTACTGAACTAGGAGGCCTGGGGTGCAGTGACTTCGACTGGATCCCGCGAGGGTGGAGACGTCCGAGGGTCCCTGAGGTGGATGGGGCCCATGTCTGAGGTCAGGAGGCCGGGGAAGTTACCCGTCCGGAGAGTCTGGAGCAGCATCAACCCAGTGACGGATGGGCCTCTGGTAACTTCCTTGGAGGGACATCTTCCCCTGATAGGGGCCGCAGCGCAGCGAAGGTACTCCTATCTACGTTCTCTTGAGTCGCTGGTAGAGACTCTCATATTCTAAGTCCTTTCTAGCTGAATGCTATAGTAACCGCTGGCGAGATTGCAGTGGTTTAGTTGATAACCAGGATAGTGCCTCGACCTGCTCACCCCCGTATCAAAATGTTATCAAGTCGCAACCAGATGGCTACTGAAGCACTGTTTATTGTGAGATGTACAATAAAGCAAGAGTTGGACTGTGATCGGTGTGTGGAACTCTGGTTAATGGGAGCAAAGGGAAGTGTTGACACAGCAGGACTGTATTCTAGAACAAAACACATAGGCCCGAGGAAATATCTGGTGCTGGCCTTCACCTCACCCACAGATATGGGGAGGACATGGGCCGTAGCGCATCTCACCCTGTCATGTGACATACCCCTAGACAAAGGAGATGGGGTGAGGCCGCTACACGTGGGGGCTCGTCCGGGATGATATGTGTTTTAACTTTGGAAGAAGGAATGGCTGTGTCTGGACTTTGCTGCCTGGAGGAGTTCCGAGCAGGTCAGCCATGTGATTGGCCAAAGTGCATCCCTGCTCAAAGTCGTGGAAATGACCCTAGGACGGGAAAGGCCCATGCAGAGGAGCGAGAAGAGGGAGGAGTCCAGCCGTGTGAAGTACTACATGTGGGGGCTTTTATTGCACTGCGCCACGAGGCACCCCATGACTGTACAGTTCCTGGGCGGAGCCTGAAGGAAGCCCGCGAAAACGTACAAGTCATGGGAGGAGTCTGGCCATGTGGAGGAACTCACGTGGAGACTTCGGCGTGTGGTCAGTGCGTGATGGAGCAGCAGATAGTCGGGATGGCCTCAAGCTCCCCGTGGATTCCGGTTCCCTACCCCGCGAAGATGACTATGTTCGCTGCTCCCTTTACAGACACGGGGATAAGACTCAGGCCCCGAGGACAGTTGGCTTTGTACTCATGCAGAGACACGGAGGCCCTCGGCGTGATCTGTCCCGGGTGCTCGGGACTGGTGGTCCACCTGAAGCCATTCAGGCGTTGTGAGGCATGCAAAGAGTTCTGCCCCAGACGATGCAACATTTTGCGAAACGCGTCGGGAGACTCTACTGCTGCCACTGAGTGTCTTTGCAAAGCATCAAATCTATGGATTGAATGTAAGTGTACTTGCCTATATTCATTAAAATCCTTTGCGTTATTACGCTATGTGCCATCTCCCTTCTTTTTCCACATGAACTTTATGTGAGTCAAATTTTCTATTGGCTTGAATTTCTGGTATCCCCTCCTGAGTTTGGACCTTGGATATAAGGGTGCGCAGTGTTTATCTGGTTCCATATGCACGGACGTATACATATTCAGCCTGTTTGACCCCATACACGTATGTGTATTGGGTCCACTACATCCGGTAAGCCTCCCCTTCACGTGGTGGTGGTTATGTTACAAGTCACTTATTTACTTTGGAAGATTCACTTGCACCTTTTGGAATTGATTTGAATATATGTTTCATCACATCTATTTGGAGTTCTATATACAATTGGACTTTTTATTCATTAATATATTTGGATTTTTATTTATTATTTTTTCTGTGATTCAGTTAATTTTGGAGCACTTGGTTTTTCACATTGTCATACACATAGCGCTGCATTTTTTGTATATTGTTTGTTGTTGCCTTTTTTCCACAGGTATTGTAGCTGCTCATATGTGTTAGCAGCGCGAATATTGTTTGTATTTATGCAAAGAGTTCTTGTTCGAGGTGGAGCCATCCACAGTAAGGCCCCGGGCCCTTCGTCTCAACAGCCTCACAGGTACCGCTACTCTAGAAGGAGAGATCCAGGCCTTTGCGGAGGTTCCCGTACGCGCTGACCAGGGCGACGTGACTGCCCAATCAGAGACTGAGAGAGAAAAATCCGAGGATGCTGCTTCGGTCACCACAGGTTCTCTACTCCCACCTCCGAAGAGGAAGGTTGGCCTGGTGCAGGCCTCCTGTGGTCGTGGTCGAGTTTCACCCCGTCACTTGCCTAGCCTGGATGGATCCGGTTGGAAGAGTCATGGACATCCCAGTTCTGCAAAAGGTCAAGGTGAGCCAGGGGCTGGGACTGTGGTGGTGGTTGGAGGTGTCGGGGGTCCACAGCCGGTGGAGCCCGCAAGGGAGGGTAGTACCACGTCTACCAGAGACTACCTTCCCGCCGAGATGTATGACACTTCCGACCTAGAGTCGCTGTCAGATTGTGGAGATGACGGGGAGATTGATGAACTGTTTCATCAGAAGGGCTGGGACAAACGCCCATTGCCTGTGTTACGTGTACCGCAGGATTCCCCTATGTCAATAGGAGACAGCACGCCTCGGGTACAAGCCCCGGAGTCTACGAGGAAGTCTAGTCCTCAAAGTGCCTTCCCACAATCTATAACATCGCCCGTCTTGGTGGCGCGGATGCAGCGAGCCTCACTACGAGCACCGAGAGAAAACCCAGCAGAGGTAGTAAAAGTACCTCGGCATCCGGAGGCCATCGTTCAACCCGGAGAAGGTGAGCGGGAAGCCATGCCTCCTTTGGCCAGATTTCAACGACTTTTCTCACAGAGAGTCGCCCGTGAGTATGGGTGGGAATATCCCTACTTGCCTCGGGACTTACTTTTCGAAGTTGAGGTCATACGCCAGAGATGGTATGACAAATTTGTTTGGGAAAAGCTCAAAGTACCCCATGCACGAAGATATTTGTCCTGTTCGTTATCCGTGTCGAAAAAGTTTCGGGACTGCAGAGCAGACTGGATGTGGGGGCGCCATATCCACGCAGACAAGGTGCGCATCTGCAGGAAAGATGGAGATGATGCTGACTATTCGATTGAGGTTTTTGCTAAACATCTGAAGCCTTTGTTCTTGCCTGACCCGAAGTTTTACTTGTGAGAAGAGACTCACTTGTTGTTCCTTTCCTACAATCTTCTAGAAGTGTTCCTGCCGGAGCATCCAAACTGTGCCCTAGTTTTTTATTTGGGCTTTTGTTTTCTACTCTTCAGGAGGGATGAGAGAAGTTTTTTTGTTGTTGTTCTCTCTTCCTCGCAGTTCAAAGACAGACTTTGGGGTGGAATTAGTGTAGGGACGCAGGAAGAATGAAGATTGCACCAAGTGTCATTACCGCGGCACTGTCACTAGGTGGCAGTGTTGTGCAACGGCTGTTTGTTTTTTTCTTACACGCATCACTTTACTCATTGGAGCGAATGGGTCTATTGGTTGATGGACCCATTCATTCCAAATTAACACAAAAATGTCAGGATATGGATTTCCTTGTGTGTTGTTTTTTTTTCCCTCTGCAGGAGATTCGTCCGTCAATACTACTGAGTATGGGGTGGTTCTTAGACAGTGATGGGAGGGATTGTATATGTGTACATGATAGATGTTTTAAGGAAAAGTTTTATTGTTTTATGTTCCCTTTCCCCTTGAGCAGGTCTTGGTATGGTTGAGGTTCAAAATGTAGGGATAGCCTCTGGGGCTAAGCTTGTGTACTCACTCATGGGAGACATGGGTTCGCACCAGACGCTGGGGACCAGCGTCAAATCACAGGGGGGAGTATGTAGCGGGGTCTTTAAATTTAGGTGGAACACCCAGTTGTGGAAGTATAGGGATAGTGGACCACTTGTGTTCGTGGAGGATTGGATGGTGTAATAATCTCCTTGGCCTCTGGGTGGCGGGGTACCAGGAGGCTCAAGATAGATTTGCCATTTCAGTGCTAGCCTTTTTGTCCCTTTCCGGAGATGGTACGGCGAGGGCGGGGAACCTGCCGTGGTGTCGATGGGAGGAGATAAAAGGGGGAGACGCCCTAACCACGAGGTCTTCTGGAGGAAGTTCTTCACACGCCCAGGCACCTTAGGCCTGGGTGCGGGCGGGTTCTGGATTCCGGCTCAGGTGCCCTAGGCCTGACCGACATGGAGTCGGAGTCCATCCCAGGCACCTTCAGCCTGGGGTGAGGTACTGAACTAGGAGGCCTGGGGTCCAGTGACTTCGACTGGATCCCGCGAGGGTGGAGACGTCCGAGTGTCCCTGAGGTGGATGGGGCCCATGTCTGAGGTGAGGAGGCCGGGGAGGTTACCCGTCCGGAGAGTCTGGAGCAGCATCAACCTAGTGAAGGATGGGCCTCTGGTAACTCCCTTGGAGGGACATCTTCCCCTGATAGGGGCCGCAGCGCAGCGAAGGTACTCCTATCTACGTTCTCTTGAGTCGCTGGTAGAGACTCTCAGATTCTAAGTCCTTTCTAGCTGAATGCTATAGTAACCGCTGGCGAGATCGCAGTGGTTTAGTTGATAACCAGTAGACTTGTGCACAATGGAAAAATTTGTTTAGTTTCGGTTCGTTTTTTGTGCACAACGGAAAAATTTGTTTAGTTTTGGTTTGTTTCTTTTCAGTCCTGTTGATTCGTAATCATTCGTAATTTTGCTAGACGGGATTTTTCGTGTTCGGACTAATTCGTATTTTCGCAAGCGTAATTTTTCGTTGAATTTTTAGTTGATTTATAATTCGTACTTTCGGTAGGGTACGTTGTTTTTCTTTGATTCTGGACAACACTCCTACTTTCGTAACTTTTTTTGGGTTCGTTGATTCGGAATTTTCCGTGTCTCTCTCACAACGACACTGCCTATTATGCCTAATGTGCTTCGAATGGATTTGTACTTTTCTAAATACATAGCGGTGATTCAAAATCTTGTATTTTACTTTCGTTTTTTACATGCGGCTATAGCCTCCGCCCCTGTACACCATTTTGAGAGGGTTCAGCACGGTGAGGGAGAAGCAGAGAGCAGAGCAGAGTGTTATTGTGCTTCGAATGGATTTGAAATCTCGTATTTTACTTTCATTTTTTCATGCGGCTATAGCCTCCGCCCCTGTACACCATTTTGAGAGGGAGTTCAGCATGGTGAGGGAGAAGCAGAGAGCAGAGTGAGTGTTATTGTGCTTCGAATGGATTTGTACATTCGTAACTTTTTTCATAACGAATTATGCCGAAGACATTCGGGCATTCGCTATTTTGCGGTATAATTTATTTCGGATTCGGTTTTATTCGTAATTGCTTTGTTCGGAAATTCGAATGCTTCCGAATGTCCGAAAGTTGCTAAATTCGGACGAATTTCGATTCGTTACGAAACGAATTGCACAAGCCTAATAACCAGGATAGTGCTTCGACCTGCTCACCCCCCTATCAAAATGTTATCAAGTCGCAACCAGATGGCTACTGAAGCACTGTTTATTGTGAGATGTACAATAAAGCAAGAGTTGGACTGTGATCGGTGTGTGGAACTCTGGTTAATGGGAGCAAAGGGAAGTGTTGACACAGCAGGACTGTATTCTAGAACAAAACACATAGGCCCAAGGAAATATCTGGTGCTGGCCTTCACCTCACCCACAGCTATGGGGAGGACATGGGCCGTAGCGCATCTCACCCTGTCATGTGACATACCCCTAGACAAAGGAGATGGGGTGAGGCCGCTACATATGTAATTGATAAGTAATTTGCAATATATTGACAAAAACAATGTGTGCACTTATTTTGATATTGGGTAGAAAAGTAGAGGGCTGCATAAATGTTTGATTAAAATAATCTTAATCTATGTACCTGTGCCATATTTTATTATGAAGTGCAGTCGCTGAAAATCTGAGGGGAAGTTCTGAAATGAGCGGAAGTTCTGCTGATTTTATCATCCAATCATGTGCAAGCTAAAATGCTGTTTTTTATTTTCCTTGCATGTCCCCTTGGATCTACAGCGACTGCACTTCCAGCAACTGCACTTGTAGTGCAAAGTGCAAAGTGGATTTGCCTTTCATAAATAACCCCCATTGTGTTCTTTGGAAGGCTCTGAAAATTTGATTGGGACTTTTTATTTGATCCTCAATGCAAAAAAATGCAAAGAGCCCAATGGATCTCTACAACATTATAGGGATACTGATAGATTTTATCCTCCTGGCCTAATTTGGTGGAGCTTTCCAAAGACCAAAGGATTTCTAAAAATCATTTAGAGGATGAGGCATTTAAATATGAAGCTAAACAACTATGAAACAGAATTAGAGAAAGGGGTTATGGGGATAAAGGCCCCGGAGAGGCACATCAAAAAGCTAATACTAAAACAGGGCTTGAATAAATCTCCCAAGACAAAACAGAATGAAAATGCATGTATTACCAGATATACCCAGTAATCTAGGTTCGAAAAATCTTATGTCAGCACTGGCACTGGCTTAGGGAAGATCCTGTAATTTCCAAATGTTTCACCCCTCCCATAAATTACATTAATAATACATAAATCTATAGGAAATTTCTGGGTGCACAATCGTTTTCAAAAAATACATGCTTTTTTGCTGCTCAACAAGGGATCTTTATAAATGACGTCTTGTCTATATGTAAATTCATCAAAGCAGACACCAATATTCAGTAACCTAATGGCAATGGTATTTTTTTGGTATTTTTTTCTATTGGCTTAACCAACTGTAATACTGAGGGTGTAATATACTTACTTCTATATGAGTGCAATGGCTATCATGTGGGTAAAATAGTTTCCCTTCAAAATAATAGTTTCTGATTGCATCTTGCCTATATATTTTGGAATTATACATTTTTCGGTTAAGTGAAACAACTTTTCTTTCAAGACCTTGATAGAATTCACAAAACTGTAAGGGGGAGAGTATGATAAGAACCTCTTACAACCTAAAAGTAAATGAATCTATATATTGAATTCACATATTCCACCTGGACTCATTAATACATTTAGAGTGCTTTATAGAGTGATGGATTTCACTAAAGTTTCATTGATATGGATGGTACCTGTAAGGAAGTGATTATATACTGAGTTGGATTTCACTCCATTTTATTGCTTCGTTTAAGATGCTTAACCTGAATAAACTTGGCAAACATTCAGGGTCACCTCTATCAAGAAATGTTTTACTTAGTTGATGAAAAATACTTCTACATGTGATTACAAATCTGTACATGGGGACTTTTAAGTGTGGCCCATTGTTCTATTTTTAATTATTTAAAAAGGTGATCTGCTTCCTAAGGGCTAATAAATATTTCTTTAGTATTTTGCAATTTTATTCAATTATTTTTAGTCAATACTCTAAGTGTGTGTCTCATTTTAATATATTTTTGTAGTCTGGTTATCTTCAAGTGATTCATCTAAATAAAAATATAAATGTAGTAAATAATAATCAAACATTTTTTTTAATCTCTCCTGTGACTTTACAAGGCAGGTAGAGGCAAATATTTTTTCCTTTCCTGCACACATTTAAATAAATTTGGCACGGGATGAGGTGTCACTGAAGGGTGGCAGCTGACTAAACAGGTAAAACCAAATACAGTACAGGCAGTCCCCGAGTTACAAACATCCGAGTTACGAACGACTCAAACTTTCCAACGGAGGTGGCGTGACGTCACTGCCAGCCACTTGCGCTCCACACTGGTCCCGAATACCCCCGAGCAACCATTTTGCAGCGCCAGACACATCCCACACTGCAGTACTGCATGGCCACAAGAGCCCCAAATAACATGACTGCATGGGCAGAAGCACCCGGAACATACCACATCACTGCACAGGCTGGAGATACACTTAGAAATGTACTGTTCCGACTTACAAACAAATTTGACGTAAGAATAAACCTACAGTCCCTATCTTGTTCAGACCTCGGGGACTGCCTGTACAGGACTAAAAGGCAGAAATAGTACTGTACAGAACCACAAGGCCAAGACAGGAGGTCAGGCCAGGCTGGAGGCAGAAGCAAAAAACCAAGAGAAGTCCAAGTCAGGATTAATCCTAAAAGCAGTAACAAAGGGGCATGTACTTAAAGTGGTTGTAAAGGCAGAAGGTTTTTTATCTTAATGCATCCTATGCTTTAAGATTAAAAAAGCCCTCTGTATGCAGCTGCCCCTCTCAGCCCCCCTAAATACATACCTGAGCCCCATCTCCATCCAGTGATGTTGCATGAGAGACCTGGCTGCCCAGGACTCTCCCTCCTCTTTGGCTGAGAACAGCAGTGAAGCACCACTGGCTCCCACTGCTTTTAATCAAAGTCAGTAAGCCAATGATGAGAGAGAGGGGGTATGCACAGAGCAGGTATGTATAACATGTTTGTTATTTTTAACAAAAAATTCTAAGGTTGGCTGTTAACCAGATCCATTAGCACAATTTATTGTGGTAAGGGATTCAGTTATAAATGTACATTTAGTATATAGTTCCAGATTAGAAGCATCACAGCCCTTCTGCACATTCGACAGTCTTTAGGCACCCTCTATTCTGCCAGCTACGTGGGAGTTGCAGGATTACATAGTCATCACGAAGTGTGATCTAGGAATAGCAGTTGCTGTACCACAAGAATACGTGCATTGTAATGTGGGCCTGGGAAAAAAGAGCAGCTGCAGAATATCTACTATAGGTGCTATATCATTCAAAACAAAATTGTCTCATACTGACTGAAAGCTAAGGTTCTCTGAGTATAGGTTTTCTATAACCACCTCCGAATGAGGTCCGGTGTGCAGCTGCAGCATAACCACACTGCAGTACTATTGCCCAGCTGTTGACACAGACTATAGGATAATTTTTATACTATTATTAATAACTATGGTCTCCTTTCCAAAAGTGGGCTGGACAAATTGCAGTAGAAACCAGAATAGGTGCTATGTGAAATAGAAATAATTTTATTTGCAATCACTTTTCCTACACAAGGTCGGCACCATTGCTGAGATGTTACACATGTTCCTGCATAAGCAGAGCATTCCCTGCATGCAGTTTCATATCAGAGAACCTTTCTTCCAAAATCTCTACAGGATTAGAATATTCCTCAGTGAGAATTGTTTGACCTATGCAAATCGCCTGCATTTCATAACACCCCTAACTAGTAGTATACAACAGCAAGTGTTGGACCTCACATTTCTTACTCACTGTAGGCCCTAAGATTTCATGGGAGCCCTAACTGCAATAAGCAACCTTTGACTGAAGTGATATTATATGTATTATGTTGTCAGCA
This sequence comes from Rana muscosa, assembly GCA_029206835.1. Lineage (NCBI taxonomy): Eukaryota > Metazoa > Chordata > Amphibia > Anura > Ranidae > Rana > Rana muscosa. Next base: position 959,046,514 of record CM055117.1, on the reverse strand, counting down.
GGTGATGAATTGATATATCGCAGTACAAATCATTTTTGTGGAGAACACAAAATGTCTGCCTTCATGCCTTATAATGTTTGAACTGACAGGGGCAAATTAAAAATTATAATTCTTTACCCTAAATAAAATACACAGTTACCGACCACACAAATATGTTACTCTTTATGCCTATTAGGAACCATTATACTGTTTGAACCTTTATGATGAGTACAAAGTTCTAAATCAATTTGTTCTGCTAAAATCCTTCTAGTTGCAAATATATTAGCAGTGTAATTACATTTCCTGTGTGTTTGGTAAACTGTTTTCCACTAATCCAGTTATAATAACATTCTAGAAATAGATGGTGACATTCAAGCTGGCAAGAAGCATTCCATGCCTCCAGCTAAGCGACAGCTCCCATAAGCAATATGCTGAGTCTTTAAACCTATAGTAAGAGGCAAAATAGAATTCCCTGAGTATGATGTCATTGTAAATGAATGGTGATTATAGAACTAAATCAAGTCATAAAAATGGGCTTCCAATCTTATTAGTTGACATGCAAACAGATCAGTTTTAATGACTAGGAACAAGGGGTTTTGCCCAGGCGGGGGGGGGGGGGGGCGGAGGTTTTCAGTGACGCATCTTACAGCTGATGCATTCAAATAGTTTACACCTAATGCTGTCCTTTACATATCAAACCATCCAAAAATTCTGCATCTTTGCAGCAGACAGACAACAATGTAATACATGTGATCATCCGCTGTGATGGACACATCTAAACTAACAAAATAACAACGTTTTTTTGTCCAAACTGTTAACAGCTCATATTATGTAGGGACACTAGAAATGGGCAAAAGAGAATTACACAGAAGCAAATGCAGCTCTCCATCCAGGATGTGCAAAATCCTTGGGCTTCAGCTGAAGAACTATACATAAGCTGGCTCTTGGTGACCTAGGAAAAAAGAGATCCTGTATATTAATTAAAGCATAAAAATATATATTATTATTACACAGGATTTATATAGCGCCAACAGTTTGCACAGCACTTTACAACATGAGGGCAGACAGTACAGTTACAATACAAATCAATACAGGAGGGATCAGAGAGCACTGCTCGTTAGAGCTTACAATCTAGAAGGGAGGGTCAAGTGGAACAAAAGGTAATAACTGTGGGGGATGAGCTGATGGAGAAAATGAAAATACAAGAGAAGGGTTTTAGGGGATCGTCGAAAAGCTAATAGAGTAGGAGATAATCAGACAGATTGGGGTAAGGCATTCCATAGGATCGGAGAGGCTCTGGAAAAGTCCTGGAGGCGAGCATGGTAAGAGGTGACAAGGGAGCTAGAGAGTAGGAGGTCTTGAGAGGAACAAAGAGAATGAATAGGTTGGTATTATGAAGACTAGGCTAGTGATGTAGCTGGGGGCTAAGTTGTGGATGGCTTTGTAAGTTGTTAGTATTTTGAATTTAATTTGTTGGGTGAGTGGAAGCCAGTGGAGGGATTGACAGAGAGGAGTAGCAGACACAGAGTGATTGGTAAGGTGGATGAGTCTGGCAGCAGCATTCATGGTGGATTGAAGGGGGTATAAATGATATACTTTGGCTTGTCCAAAGTTAGAGTTTATGGAGTAAACTTTTGCAGTAAAATGCAAGAAAAGGGGGGCTACATCATTCTCAAGCAGCCAATGTAATCTTGCATTGAAATGCAATGCTAGGCAACAAATATGCTTTCTGTACCTCCTGTCACCCAGAAGGCTTCCACACTACCTCCCCCTGACATAGTGTGCACACTATAAACTGGTTGACCCTGCCCCACTGTCCCTCGACCTCTGACTGCAAAAAAGCTAAAGAATCCAAGGCAACTTACATAGTTACATAATTACATAGTTAGTCTGGTTGAAAAAAGACACAAGTCCATCTAGTTCAACCAGTTCCTTGCCAGGTCCTCTCCAGGATTTAGCAGATCCACCATCTCGCCTGTATCCCGACCTGAGCTATTGTATTACTGACATCCGATATAGTTTTTCACAGCATGAACATCCTGCTACCAGTCATCCTGGCTGCCATCTTCTACTCACAGGACATAAAGAAACCAGACTCACAGCATTCACTCAGCCCTCCATCTCTAATGCCACGTACACAATCGGATTTTCTGTCGGAAAAACCTTGGATGGTTTTTCCGACAGAATTCCACTCAATCTTGGCTTGCATACACACAGTCACACAACTTGACTTTCGTCCGTCAAGAACGCGGTGATGTACAACACTACGACGAGCCGAGAAATTGAAGTTCAATGCTTCCGAACATGCGTCGAATTGTTTCCGAGCATGTGTCGGAATAGCTACAGACGATTGGAATTTTTTCTGTCGGAAAATTCCGTCCAAAAGCTCACATTGGACTTTTCTTGTCGGAATTTACGATCGCGTGTACGGGGCATAACAACTTTCAGAAGAGTGAACCTGATCTATATATACACATAAGTTTATATGCCCTGTACACGCGATCGGAAATTCCGTCAAGAAAAGTCCAATGTGAGCTTTTGGACGTAAATTCCGACCATGTGTATGCTCCATCGGACTTTTGCTGTCGGAATTTCCGCCAACAAAAGATTGAGAGATGGTTTTCAAATTTTCCGACGGAAAAAATTCCAATCGTCTGTAGCTATTCCGACACATGCTTATGTCCACATGTTGTTCTCTTAGCGTCAAGTATAAATTTACTTATTATACAGTTTATATTAATTGGAGAAATCACCTCTATAGTGTTAAAAATACTGTGATACCCAGTGTTGCAAAAAAATGAAAAACAGTTAGTAATGCTAAGGGATACACATTCTTTTTGGTTAGAATTTAAAATATATTATTTGTATATGCTCTGTGCAGTGATATTGCACAGAAAGGTCCCCATGTAATACTTTTTTTTCAGCGCACACCACTGCAATGCAGTGGTGTCAACTGTCTTCGTAGAAAGCAAGGATACATCTGCCTATGAAGTTTGCATGCATGATATACATGTGCATCTCAAGGGCATGGTAGACTGAATGTGGTGAGTATCACTGCAGTTGCTATTATTGTAACTACAATAAAATTCCTCCAGTCATTATTACTAAAGTCCAGCTGCATAGCTGCGGTGTTGTTTTATTTGGGCTGTCACAGCTGTCTCCATATTATATGGTGGTCTTGGTTCCAGGAGTTTTTCTATACTTATATATATTGTGAGGGGGTTAACTCAGCAGCGGGTGTGTGTGACCCCCTGGATGGGTTCACCACACAAAAACAGGCACAGCAGACAGAGTTTGTAGTTGCAAAAAACAAAAGGCGCGGTTTATTTAACCACTTAAGCCCCGGACCATTTGGTAGCTAAAGGACCAGAGGTGAATTCAGAATTTTGCACTGCGCTGCTTTAACTGTAAATTGTGCGGACATGCAATGTTGTACCCAAACGAAATTTGCGTCCTTTTCTTCCCACAAATAGAGCTTTCTTTTAATGGTATTTGATTGCCTCTGCGATTTTTTTTTTTGCGATATAAATGGAAAAAGACCGAAAATTTTGAAAAAAAATGATATTTTCTACTTTTTGTTATGAGAAAAATCGAATAAACTCAATTTTAGTCATACATTTAGGCCAAAATGTATTCAGCCACATGTCTTTAGTAAAAAAAATGTCAATAAGTGTATATTTATTGGTTTGTGCAAAAGTTATAGCGTTTACAAACTAGAATTTACACAGCTTTAAATTTATGACTGCCTATCTCATTTCTTGAGGTGCTAAAATGGCAGGGCAGTACAAAACCCCCCCAAATGACCCCATTTTGGAAAGTAGACACCCCAAGGAAATTGCTGAGAGGCATGTTGAGCCCATTGAATATTTTTTTTTTTTGTCCCAAGTGATTGAATAATGACAAAAAAATAAAATAAAATAAAAATTACAAAAAGTTGTCACTAAATGATATATTGCTCACACATGTCATGGTTATATGTGGAATTGCACCCCAAAATACATTCTGCTGCTTCTCCTGAGTACGGGGATACCACATGTGTGGGACTTTTTAGGAGCCTAGCCACGTACGGGACCCCGGAAACCAAGCACCGCCTTCAGGATTTCTAAGGGCACAAATTTTTGATTTCACTCCTCACTACCTATCACAGTTTTGAAGGCCATAAAATGCCAAAATAGCACAAAACCCCCCCAAATTACCCCATTTTAGAAAGTAGACACCCCAAGGAAATTGCTGAGAGGCCTGTTGAGCCCATTGAATATTTTTTTTTTGTCCCAAGTGATTGAATAATGACAAAAAAAATAAAAAATTACAAAAAGTTGTCACTAAATGATATATTGCTCACACATGCCATGGTTATATGTGGAATTGCACCCCAAAATACATTTTGCTGCTTCTCCTGAGTACGGGGATACCACATGTGTGGGACTTTTTAGGAGCCTAGCCGCGTACGGGACCCCGAAAACCAAGCACCGCCTTCAGGATTTCTAGGCACAAATTTTTGATTTGACTCCTCACTACCTATCACAGTTTCGAAGGCCATAAAATGCCAAAATAGCACAAAACCCCCCCAAATGACCCCATTTTGGAAAGTAGACACCCCAAGCTGTTTGCTGAGAGGCATGGTGAGTATTTTACAGCTCTCATTTGTTTTTGAAAATGAAGAAAGAACATTTTTTTTTTCTTTATTTTTTTCAATTTTCAAAACTTTGTGACAAAAAGCGAGATCTGCAAAATACTCACAATACCTCTCAGCAAATAGTTTGGGGTGTCTACTTTCCAAAATGGGGTCATTTGGGGGGGGTTTGTGCCATCTGGGCATTCCATGGCCTCCGAAACTGTGATAGGCAGTGAGAAGTGAAATCAAAAATTTACACCCTTAGAAAGCCTGAAGGCGGTGATTGGTTTTTGGGGTCCCGTACGCGGCTAGGCTCCCAAAAAGTCTCACACATGTGGTATCCCCGTACTCAGGAGAAGCAACAGAATGTATTTTGGGGTGTAATTCCACATATGCCCATGGCATGTTTGAGCAATATATCATTTAGTGACAACTTTGTGCAAAAAAATTAAAAATAAATAAAAAATTGTCTTTTTTCCGCAACTTGTGTCAACATATAAAATATTCCATGGACTCGACATGCCTCTCAGTATATAGCTTGGGGTGTCTACTTTCCAAAATGGGGTCATTTGGGGGGGTTTTGAACTGTTCTGGCATTTTATACACAACATTAGGAAGCTTAATCCACTCTTCTAACCACTTGAAGACAAAGCCCTTTTTGACACTTTTTGTTTACATGAAAACATATTTTTTTTTGCAAGAAAATTATGTTGAACCCCCAAACATTATATATATTTTTAAAGCAAAGGCCCTACAGATTAAAATAGTGGGTGTTGCATTTTTTATTTCTACAAAGTATTTGCGCAGCGATTTTTCAAACGCATTTTTTGGGGAAAAAATACACTTTTTTTTATTTTAATGCACTAAAACACACTATATTGCCCAAATGTTTGATGAAATAAAAAAGATGATCTTAGGCCGAGTACATAGATACCAAACACGACATGCTTTAAAATTTCGCACAAACGCGCATTGGCGACAAACTACATACATTTTTAAAAGCCTTTACAGGTTACCCCGTTAGATTTACAGAGGAGGTCTACTGCTAAAATTACTGCCCTCGATCTGACCTTCGCGGTGATACCTCACATGCATGGTGCAATTGCTGTTTACATATAATGCCAGACCGCCGCTTGCGTTCGCCATTGGGCAAGAGCAGGGCAGGACAGGGTTCCTTTTTTTTTTTTTTTTTTTTTTTTTATTAATTTTGATTTTTTATTTTATTTTTAAATTGTTCCTTCCATATTTTTTTTTTTTATAATTTTTATTGTTATCTCAGGGAATGTAAATATCCCCTATGATAGCAATAGGTAGTGACAGGTACTCTTTTTTTGAAAAAACTGGGGTCTAGACCCTAGATCTTTCCTCTGCCCTCAAAGCATCTGACCACACCAAGATCGGTGTGATAAAATGCTTTCCCAATTTCCCAATGGCGCTTTTTATATCCGGGGGGGACATTCCCTCCCACTGCTTGTAAAAGCAGTCCAGAGGCTAATTAGCCACTAGGATTGCTTTTACATGAAAGCCGGCAGCTGGCTGAAAAGAATGATACCAAGATGATACCTAAACCCGCAGGCATCAATCTGGTATAACCATTCAAAGTCCAGCAGCATACCAGTACGTTGCTGGTCCTTGTTGGACATGTATTGTAATCTTTTTTTTTCATGCAGCCAGGTGGCTGAACGAAAAAAGAGATTGATCGGTGGGTATGCCCACCATTAGAATACCGCCCTTCATCCACCCACTTCTAATGATGGGCATACATGCACCATTTATATTTGCCGAAGCATGGGGGCATCCTCCCGCAAAAAAGTTATGCCGCACACACATGGTCGGACTTTTCCACGGGCAAGCCTCCGTCGGAATTTCGACCGTATGTACGCGGCATTAGGAGCAAAATCACTCCTCCGCCCCTGCTGCCCCAATGCTTCGGCATATTTGCTTTTTTTTTTAACTGTGGTGGTGAAATCAGCTCCTACAGCACTGGAGTCGCAGGGATCAGGCCTGTCTCTGCGAACACTGCAGTTATGTGTGTTGTGTTTTGTAAGTGACAGTGATCGATCGATACTGCACTTGGGTGGCCTGGGCTGGACGGAGGGGCAAAACGCAGGTGCTAGCAGGTATCTGGGCTGATCCCGCTAACACTGCGTTTTTGGGAACCCTAAACTGCTGGGGACGCTAGTATAGATCTGATCAGATCAGATATTGATCTGTTCAGATACTATACCACTAAGGGAGGTGTATGCTTCACGTGTGGGTGTTAGCGTTACTGGCACTAACCTGACGCTGCCTGGGGTGTGACGCAGACCCTCTCTGACGCTAAAACCTAATTGATATCACCCGCCGGGCGATCAGGGGGTTAAACCTTTATTGGGTTATATACGGCGGGTGCCCTGACACTATAAAAAGCAAACTAACTAACCAGCGTCACCCGTAACACTTATATGATGATCACTGGTGAAAGGGTTAACTAGGGGCAATTAGGGGGTTAAAACCTTTATTAGATAATATATGGGGGTACCTGATGCTATAAAAACCTGCGGCGAACCTAAAAAAAATTAATGGCTACCGATCTGCATCACCGACGCTAAGACAGCGATCAGAAAAATGATCGCTTAGCGACAGTGGTGATAGGGGGTGAAAGGGTTACCTGGGGGGCGATCAAGGGGGTTAAACCTTTATTAGATCATTTATGGGGGTACCTGACGCTATAAAAACCTGCGGCGAACCTAAAAAAAATTACTGGCTACCGATCTGCATCACCGACGCTAAGACAGCGATCAGAAAAATGATCGCTTAGCGACAGTGGTGATAGGGGTGAAAGGGTTACCTGGGGGGCGATCAAGGGGGTTAAACCTTTATTAGATAATTTATGGGGGTACCTGACGCTATAAAAACCTGCGGCGAACCTAAAAAAAAAATACTGGCTACTGATCTGCATCACCGACGCTAAGACAGCGATCAGAAAAATGATCGCTTAGCGACAGTGGTGATAGGGGGTGAAAGGGTTACCTGGAGGGCGATCAAGGGGGTTAAACCTTTATTAGATCATTTATGGGGGTACCTGACGCTATAAAAACCTGCGGCGAACCTAAAAAAAATTACTGGCTACCGATCTGCATCACCGACGCTAAGACAGCGATCAGAAAAATGATCGCTTAGCGACAGTGGTGCTAGGGGGTGAAAGGGTTACCTGGGGGGCGATCAAGGGGGTTAAACCTTTATTAGATAATTTATGGGGGTACCTGACGCTATAAAAACCTGCGGCGAACCTAAAAAAAAAATACTGGCTACCGATCTGCATCACCGACGCTAAGACATCGATCAGAAAAATGATCGCTTAGCGACAGTGGTGATAGGGGGTGAAAGGGTTACCTGGAGGGCGATCAAGGGGGTTAAACCTTTATTAGATCATTTATGGGGGTACCTGACGCTATAAAAACCTGCGGCGAACCTAAAAAAAAAATACTGGCTACTGATCTGCATCACCGACGCTAAGACAGCGATCAGAAAAATGATCGCTTAGCGACAGTGGTGATAGGGGGTGAAAGGGTTACCTGGAGGGCGATCAAGGGGGTTAAACCTTTATTAGATAATTTATGGGGGTACCTGATGCTATAAAAACCTGCGGCGAACCTAAAAAAAATTACTGGCTACCGATCTGCATCACCGACGCTAAGACAGCGATCAGAAAAATGATCGCTTAGCGACAGTGGTGCTAGGGGGTGAAAGGGTTACCTGGGGGGCGATCAAGGGGGTTAAACCTTTATTAGATAATTTATGGGGGTACCTGACGCTATAAAAACCTGCGGCGAACCTAAAAAAAAAATACTGGCTACCGATCTGCATCACCGACGCTAAGACATCGATCAGAAAAATGATCGCTTAGCGACAGCGGTGATAGGGGGTGAAAGGGTTACCTGGGGGGCGATCAAGGGGGTTAAACCTTTATTAGATCATTTATGGGGGTACCTGACGCTATAAAAACCTGCGGCGAACCTAAAAAAAAAATACTGGCTACTGATCTGCATCACCGACGCTAAGACAGCGATCAGAAAAATGATCGCTTAGCGACAGTGGTGATAGGGGGTGAAAGGGTTACCTGGAGGGCGATCAAGGGGGTTAAACCTTTATTAGATAATTTATGGGGGTACCTGACGCTATAAAAACCTGCGGCGAACCTAAAAAAAAATTACTGGCTACCGATCTGCATCACCGACGCTAAGACAGCGATCAGAAAAATGATCGCTTAGCGACAGTGGTGCTAGGGGGTGAAAGGGTTACCTGGGGGGCGATCAATTGGGTTAAACCTTTATTAGATCATTTATGGGGGTACCTGACGCTATAAAAACCTGCGGCGAACCTAAAAAAAAAATACTGGCTACCGATCTGCATCACCGACGCTAAGACATCGATCAGAAAAATGATCGCTTAGCGACAGTGGTGATAGGGGGTGAAAGGGTTACCTGGGGGGCGATCAAGGGGGTTAAACCTTTATTAGATCATTTATGGGGGTACCTGACGCTATAAAAACCTGCGGCGAACCTAAAAAAAATTACTGGCTACCGATCTGCATCACCGACGCTAAGACAGAGATCAGAAAAATGATCCCTTAGCGACGGCGGTGCTAGGGGGTGAAAGGGTTATCTGGGGGGTGATCAAGGGGTAAACCTTTATTAGGGGGGGTTAGGGGGCTACACTGGACCTAAAACTAAACTGTAGTGACACTTTTACAGTCACAAATGTCACTGATTGCAGTGATCAGTAAATAAATGGTCACTGCAATCAGTGACACTGTGACTGGGGGCTGGGGGGTGATCTGGGGGGGCCTGGGGGGGGCGATTTATGTGCCTATGTGTGCTGGTGTTAGTGTAGTGTTTGTGCACTAACCTTGATGTCTTCTCTTGTACGGCGCTCGGTATATGTGAGCGCCGCACAAGAGATGACATCACTTCCTCCTGCTTCCTCTGCCTGTGTGTACATTACACAGACAGAGGGGGAATTTCCATTCGCCGGGAGCGATCGCGGGGGGGTGGCCGGAATCGAACGGCCGTCCCCTCATGTCGGATCGCTCCCCAACGAATACCGACCGCTCACTGTACAGAAGGGGGGTCCGATTGGACCCCCCAACTGTACAAAAGCAATCACGTACACTCTATATATATATACAGTACTCTGTATATATACAGTGAGCGGTCGTTAAGTGGTTAAACTATTTACAGGGGAAAAACAGCAAAACAAAAAGAAACATACAAAAAGAAATCCTGGTCAGCTTGACCGCTTACTACACACGTAGGTTCCCTGTCTGACAACTAGGTGCAGCCTTGTGCTGCCCCAGCCCCTATCTCCCTGTTTTTGAAGGTTTTAGCCACACAGGCTTTGTCTCACCGCACAGGACAGAAACACACTCCCCAGTCTTGCACAGTTCTTGTAGAGGCCTGTCAGGATCACCTGTGGCCAGGTGACAGATGCACACCGTAGGGGGACAGGAGTGCACCGCGAGGTAGTGAACCCTATGGCTGGCTTCTGCGGGTAGGAAACTGGGTGGTTGTGGAAAGCGGGACCAGAGGAGCACAACCGAGATCCTAACGGATGCTAGAGCCAAGATTCCCCAGGGCGCGGAGTCTAAGACCCAGCTGGTCTTCTCCAGGGCCTCTAGTGGTGAGAATGTTGTGCTGCAGGCTGGGACCAGGTCGCGGCCCCTGGAGTTTCCTAGCTCACGCCCGGTAGGATAAGGGGAACAGAGGGGAAGCAGCAGCACAAGATAAGGGAGAACCGAATAACAAGCCGAAGGTCAGGGGCCACAAGCAGGCAAGGATAACAAAAGAACGAGCCGAAGGTCAAGGGTCACGAGCAGACAGGGATAGTCGGGGACAAGCCAATAACGTAACAGAGAGACAGACGTAGCACACGGCAGGCAGGAACCCAAACACACAATGCCTAACAAACACGTTGATCAGCAAGGCAGGCTTGCAGTGCACAGGTTAATATAGTGTTCTGTGATAGGGCCTGGGGTGGAGTCAGGCTGGGAGGAGATTATAAAGGAAGCCAGGTGAAGGAGGTCTGGTCTCTAGATGAACACATGAGGAGGAAGGTAAGATGGCAGACAGACATTAATGCATATCCATGACAGTACCCTCCCTCTTACGAGGCCTCCCCCTTCCCCGCCTGGGCCCAGGTTTAGAGGGAAACTTCAGATGAAACTCCTTTAACAGACGAGGTGCAAAGACCTCAGATGCAGTGATCCAAGACCTCTCCTCAGGACCAAACCCTTTCCAATGAACGAGGTACTGAAGAACGCCTTTACAGAGTCGGGAGTCCAGAATTTGACTGATCTCGTACTCCTGATTATCCTCAGAGACAGGCGCCACGGTAGGGAGAGGACGAGAGAATTTATTGAGGACTAAAGGCTTTAGAAGAGCAACATGAAAGGAGTTAGTGATTTTAAGGCTCTTAGGAATCTGGAGTTTGAAACAAACCGGATTCAGTTTAGCAGTTACCGTGTATGGACCGATGAATCATGGAGCAAACTTCAGAGAAGGAACTCGGAGCTTGATGTTCCTGGTAGAGAGCCAGACTTTGTCCCCTGGCTGAAGAGAAGGCGGTTTACGCCTGCGGCGGTCGGCAAAGCCTTTGAATTTTTCAGCAGCTGCCCGGAGGGAATCATGAACGTGACCCCAAACGGAATTGAGAGACTCCTGAACCGAAGCCAAAGCTGGAATGTCAGGAGAACAGATCATGGGAAGAGGAAGTTGAGGGTGTTTTCCATAAACAGTGAAAAAGGGTGTCTTCTGCGAACTGGTATTCACATGATTGTTATGGGAGAATTCTGCCCACGGGAGTAGAGAGGACCAATCGTCATGGTGAGAAGACACAAAGGTGCGAAGAAAGACCTCTAACTCCTAATTAACCCTCTCAGTCTGTCCATTGGATTGGGGATGGTAAGAAGAAGAAAAATCCAAGACAATATTGAGGGATTTGCAAAAGGCTCTCCAAAAACGAGACGTGAATTGGACTCCCCTGTCGGAAACAATATGAGAAGGGACCCCATGTAGGCGGAGAATTTCTCGAATGAAAATGGGAACCAAGGCAGGGGCAGAAGGAAGACCAGGAAGAGGAACAAAATGAGCCATCTTGGAGAATCGATCGATCACCACCCAAATGACTGTATTATTCTCAGACAGTGGGAGATCGGTGATAAAATCCATGGCAATATGGGCCCAGGGTTCCTTAGGAATGGGCAAGGGCATGAGGAGACCAGCAGGAGCTTGTGTGGAGGATTTGGACTGAGCACAGACATGACAAGCTTTAACGTAGTCTTTGACGTCTGAGCGGAGATTAGGCCACCAGTAGTGACGACTGATGAGTAGGAAGGATCGGAGGAATCCAGAATGCCCTGCCACCTTGGAATCATGTCCCCAACGAAGGATCTTAGCTCTTAGCTCAGTGGGGACCTCAGAACATTCAAAGGAACTTTTCTCCAGCTTGGCATAGAGATTGTTCTCTCTAAGACGTTGAAGTACAGTGCGGACATGGTTTCTGTGGACGAGCAGATTTTCAGAAAAGATCAGAATGTCATCCAGATAGATGACAACAAACTGGTACAGCAGATCTCTGAAAATTTCATTGACAAAGTTTTGAAACACGGCTGGAGCATTACACAGACCAAAAGGCATCACCAGATATTCGTAATGCCCGTCTCTAGTGTTGAATGCAGTCTTTCATTCGTCACCCTCCCGTATTCGAATGAGATTGTACGCGCCTCTGAGATCCAACTTGGTGAAAATGGAGGCACCCTTCAACCTATCGAATAGCTCAGATATTAAGGGTAAGGGGTATCGATTTTTAATAGTAACCGCATTTAAACCCCGATAATCGATGCAGGGTCTTAAGGTACCATCCTTTTTGGCAACAAAAAAGAACCCTGCCCCTGCCGGCGATGAGGATTTCCGGATGAAACCTCTCTCCAGATTCTCTGCGACATACTCCGACATGGCCTGGGTCTCTGGGATGGACAGAGGGTAGGTACGACCCCTGGGTAGAGTTGCTCCGGGGACAAGATCAATAGCACAGTCAAAAGACCTGTGGGGAGGAAGCACCTCAGCTGATTTCTTACAGAACACATCCCGGTAATCGCTGTATGCAGCAGGAAGATCAGAAGAAACAGAAGTGGCAGCAACCGGAAGACTCTCCTTGGGGGTCACCTTGAGAAGACACGACGAGAAACATGAGGAACCCCAGGCCAGGATCTGCCCAGAGACCCAGTCCACATGTGGAGAATGGAGCTGTAGCCAAGGGAGGCCCAATACAACTGGGGTAGAGGCCTTGGGTAGAATAAGAAATGCAATGCTAGGCAACAAATATGCTTTCTGTACCTCCTGTCACCCAGAAGGCTTCCACACTACCTCCCCCTGACATAGTGTGCACACTATAAACTGGTTGACCCTGCCCCACTGTCCCTCGACCTCTGACTGCAAAAAAGCTAAAGAATCCAAGGCAACTTACATAGTTACATAATTGCATAGTTAGTCTGGTTGAAAAAAGACACAAGTCCATCTAGTTCAACCAGTTCCTTGCCAGGTCCTCTCCAGGATTTAGCAGATCCACCATCTCGCCTCTATCCCGACCTGAGCTATTGTATTACTGACATCCGATATAGTTTTTCACAGCATGAACATCCTGCTACCAGTCATCCTGGCTGCCATCTTCTACTCACAGGACATAAAGAAACCAGACTCACAGCATTCACTCAGCCCTCCATCTCTAATGCCACGTACACAATCGGATTTTCTGTCGGAAAAACCTTGGATGGTTTTTCCGACAGAATTCCACTCAATCTTGGCTTGCATACACACAGTCACACAACTTGACTTTCGTCCGTCAAGAACGCGGTGATGTACAACACTACGACGAGCCGAGAAATTGAAGTTCAATGCTTCCGAACATGCGTCGAATTGTTTCCGAGCATGTGTCGGAATAGCTACAGACGATTGGAATTTTTTCTGTCGGAAAATTCCGTCCAAAAGCTCACATTGGACTTTTCTTGTCGGAATTTACAATCGCGTGTACGGGGCATAACAACTTTCAGAAGAGTGAACCTGATCTATATATACACATAAGTTTATATGCCCTGTACACGCGATCGGAAATTCCGTCAAGAAAAGTCCAATGTGAGCTTTTGGACGTAAATTCCGACCATGTGTATGCTCCATCGGACTTTTGCTGTCGGAATTTCCGCCAACAAAAGATTGAGAGATGGTTTTCAAATTTTCCGACGGAAAAAATTCCAATCGTCTGTAGCTATTCCGACACATGCTTATGTCCACATGTTGTTCTCTTAGCGTCAAGTATAAATTTACTTATTATACAGTTTATATTAATTGGAGAAATCACCTCTATAGTGTTAAAAATACTGTGATACCCAGTGTTGCAAAAAAATGAAAAACAGTTAGTAATGCTAAGGGATACACATTCTTTTTGGTTAGAATTTAAAATATATTATTTGTATATGCTCTGTGCAGTGATATTGCACAGAAAGGTCCCCATGTAATACTTTTTTTTCAGCGCACACCACTGCAATGCAGTGGTGTCAACTGTCTTCGTAGAAAGCAAGGATACATCTGCCTATGAAGTTTGCATGCATGATATACATGTGCATCTCAAGGGCATGGTAGACTGAATGTGGTGAGTATCACTGCAGTTGCTATTATTGTAACTACAATAAAATTCCTCCAGTCATTATTACTAAAGTCCAGCTGCATAGCTGCGGTGTTGTTTTATTTGGGCTGTCACAGCTGTCTCCGTATTATATGGTGGTCTTGGTTCCAGGAGTTTTTCTATACTTATATATATTGTGAGGGGGTTAACTCGGCAGCGGGTGTGTGTGACCCCCTGGATGGGTTCACCACACAAAAACAGGCACAGCAGACAGAGTTTGTAGTTGCAAAAAACAAAAGGCGCGGTTTATTTAACCACTTAAGCCCCGGACCATTTGAAAGCTAAAGGACCAGAGGTGAATTCAGAATTTTGCACTGCGCTGCTTTAACTGTAAATTGTGCGGACATGCAATGTTGTACCCAAACGAAATTTGCGTCCTTTTCTTCCCACAAATAGAGCTTTCTTTTAATGGTATTTGATTGCCTCTGCGATTTTTTTTTTTTGCGATATAAATGGAAAAAGACCGAAAATTTTGAAAAAAAATGATATTTTCTACTTTTTGTTATGAGAAAAATCGAATAAACTCAATTTTAGTCATACATTTAGGCCAAAATGTATTCAGCCACATGTCTTTAGTAAAAAAAATGTCAATAAGTGTATATTTATTGGTTTGCGCAAAAGTTATAGCGTTTACAAACTAGAATTTACACAGCTTTAAATTTATGACTGCCTATCTCATTTCTTGAGGTGCTAAAATGGCAGGGCAGTACAAAACCCCCCCAAATGACCCCATTTTGGAAAGTAGACACCCCAAGGAAATTGCTGAGAGGCATGTTGAGCCCATTGAATATTTTTTTTTTTTGTCCCAAGTGATTGAATAATGACAAAAAAATAAAATAAAATAAAAATTACAAAAAGTTGTCACTAAATGATATATTGCTCACACATGTCATGGTTATATGTGGAATTGCACCCCAAAATACATTCTGCTGCTTCTCCTGAGTACGGGGATACCACATGTGTGGGACTTTTTAGGAGCCTAGCCACGTACGGGACCCCGGAAACCAAGCACCGCCTTCAGGATTTCTAAGGGCACAAATTTTTGATTTCACTCCTCACTACCTATCACAGTTTTGAAGGCCATAAAATGCCAAAATAGCACAAACCCCCCCAAATGACCCCATTTTAGAAAGTAGACACCCCAAGGAAATTGCTGAGAGGCCTGTTGAGCCCATTGAATATTTTTTTTTTGTCCCAAGTGATTGAATAATGACAAAAAAAATAAAAAATTACAAAAAGTTGTCACTAAATGATATATTGCTCACACATGCCATGGTTATATGTGGAATTGCACCCCAAAATACATTTTGCTGCCTCTCCTGAGTACGGGGATACCACATGTGTGGGACTTTTTAGGAGCCTAGCCGCGTACGGGACCCCGAAAACCAAGCACCGCCTTCAGGATTTCTAGGCACAAATTTTTGATTTGACTCCTCACTACCTATCACAGTTTCGAAGGCCATAAAATGCCAAAATAGCACAAAACCCCCCCCAAATGACCCCATTTTGGAAAGTAGACACCCCAAGCTGTTTGCTGAGAGGCATGGTGAGTGTTTTACAGCTCTCATTTGTTTTTGAAAATGAAGAAAGAACATTTTTTTTTTCTTTATTTTTTACAATTTTCAAAACTTTGTGACAAAAAGCGAGATCTGCAAAATACTCACAATACCTCTCAGCAAATAGTTTGGGGTGTCTACTTTCCAAAATGGGGTCATTTGGGGGGGTTTTGTGCCATCTGGGCATTCCATGGCCTCCGAAACTGTGATAGGCAGTGAGAAGTGAAATCAAAAATTTACACCCTTAGAAAGCCTGAAGGCGGTGATTGGTTTTTGGGGTCCCGTACGCGGCTAGGCTCCCAAAAAGTCTCACACATGTGGTATCCCCGTACTCAGGAGAAGCAACAGAATGTATTTTGGGGTGTAATTCCACATATGCCCATGGCATGTTTGAGCAATATATCATTTAGTGACAACTTTGTGCAAACAATTAAAAATAAATAAAAAATTGTCTTTTTTCCGCAACTTGTGTCAACATATAAAATATTCCATGGACTCGACATGCCTCTCAGTATATAGCTTGGGGTGCCTACTTTCCAAAATGGGGTCATTTGGGGGGGTTTTGAACTGTTCTGGCATTTTATACACAACATTAGGAAGCTTAATCCACTCTTCTAACCACTTGAAGACAAAGCCCTTTTTGACACTTTTTGTTTACATGAAAACATATTTTTTTTTGCAAGAAAATTATGTTGAACCCCCAAACATTATATATATTTTTAAAGCAAAGGCCCTACAGATTAAAATAGTGGGTGTTGCATTTTTTATTTCTACACAGTATTTGCGCAGCAATTTTTCAAACGCATTTTTTTGGGAAAAAATACACTTTTTTTTATTTTAATGCACTAAAACACACTATATTGCCCAAATGTTTGATGAAATAAAAAAGATGATCTTAGGCCGAGTACATAGATACCAAACACGACATGCTTTAAAATTTCGCACAAACGCGCATTGGCGACAAACTACATACATTTTTAAAAGCCTTTACAGGTTACCCCGTTAGATTTACAGAGGAGGTCTACTGCTAAAATTACTGCCCTCGATCTGACCTTCGCGGTGATACCTCACATGCATGGTGCAATTGCTGTTTACATATAATGCCAGACCGACGCTTGCGTTCGCCATTGGGCAAGAGCAGGGCAGGACAGGGGTGCTTTTTTTTTTTTTTTATTATTAATTTTGCTTTTTTATTTTATTTTTAAATTGTTCCTTCCATATTTTTTTTTTTACCATTTTTATTGTTATCTCAGGGAATGTAAATATCCCCTATGATAGCAATAGGTAGTGACAGGTACTCTTTTTTTGAAAAAACTGGGGTCTAGACCCTAGATCTTTCCTCTGCCCTCAAAGCATCTGACCACACCAAGATCGGTGTGATAAAATGCTTTCCCAATTTCCCAATGGCGCTTTTTATATCCGGGGGGGACATTCCCTCCCACTGCTTGTAAAAGCAGTCCAGAGGCTAATTAGCCACTAGGATTGCTTTTACATGAAAGCCGGCAACTGGCTGAAAAGAATGATACCAAGATGATACCTAAACCCGCAGGCATCAATCTGGTATAACCATTCAAAGTCCAGCAACATACCAGTACGTTGCTGGTCCTTGTTGGACATGTATTGTAATCTTTTTTTTTCATGCAGCCAGGTGGCTGAACGAAAAAAGAGATTGATCGGTGGGTATGCCCACCATTAGAATACCGCCCTTCATCCACCCACTTCTAATGATGGGCATACATGCACCATTTATATTTGCCGAAGCATGGGGGCATCCTCCCGCAAAAAAGTTATGCCGCACACACATGGTCGGACTTTTCCACGGGCAAGCCTCCGTCGGAATTTCGACCGTATGTACGCGGCATTAGGAGCAAAATCACTCCTCCGCCCCTGCTGCCCCAATGCTTCGGCATATTTGCTTTTTTTTTTAACTGTGGTGGTGAAATCACCTCCTACAGCACTGGAGTCGCAGGGATCAGGCCTGTCTCTGCGAACGCTGCAGTTATGTGTGTTGTGTTTTGTAAGTGACAGTGATCGATCGATACTGCACTTGGGTGGCCTGGGCTGGACGGAGGGGCAAAACGCAGGTGCTAGCAGGTATCTGGGCTGATCCCGCTAACACTGCGTTTTTGGGAACCCTAAACTGCTGGGGACGCTAGTATAGATCTGATCAGATCAGATATTGATCTGTTCAGATACTATACCACTAAGGGAGGTGTATGCTTCACGCGTGGGTGTTAGCGTTACTGGCACTAACCTGACGCTGCCTGGGGTGTGACGCAGACCCTCTCTGACGCTAAAACCTAATTGATATCACCCGCCGGGCGATCAGGGGGTTAAACCTTTATTGGGTTATATACGGCGGGTGCCCTGACACTATAAAAAGCAAACTAACTAACCAGCGTCACCCGTAACACTTATATGATGATCACTGGTGAAAGGGTTAACTAGGGGCAATTAGGGGGTTAAAACCTTTATTAGATAATATATGGGGGTACCTGATGCTATAAAAACCTGCGGCGAACCTAAAAAAAATTAATGGCTACCGATCTGCATCACCGACGCTAAGACAGCGATCAGAAAAATGATCGCTTAGCGACAGTGGTGATAGGGGGTGAAAGGGTTACCTGGGGGGCGATCAAGGGGGTTAAACCTTTATTAGATAATTTATGGGGGTACCTGACGCTATAAAAACCTGCGGCGAACCTAAAAAAAAAATACTGGCTACCGATCTGCATCACCGACGCTAAGACATCGATCAGAAAAATGATCGCTTAGCGACAGTGGTGATAGGGGGTGAAAGGGTTACCTGGGGGGCGATCAAGGGGGTTAAACCTTTATTAGATCATTTATGGGGGTACCTGACGCTATAAAAACCTGCGGCGAACCTAAAAAAAAAATACTGGCTACCGATCTGCATCACCGACGCTAAGACATCGATCAGAAAAATGATCGCTTAGCGACAGTGGTGATAGGGGGTGAAAGGGTTACCTGGAGGGCGATCAAGGGGGTTAAACCTTTATTAGATAATTTATGGGGGTACCTGACGCTATAAAAACCTGCGGCGAACCTAAAAAAAATTACTGGCTACCGATCTGCATCACCGACGCTAAGACAGCGATCAGAAAAATGATCGCTTAGCGACAGTGGTGCTAGGGGGTGAAAGGGTTACCTGGGGGGCGATCAAGGGGGTTAAACCTTTATTAGATCATTTATGGGGGTACCTGACGCTATAAAAACCTGCGGCGAACCTAAAAAAAAAAAATGGCTACCGATCTGCATCACCGACGCTAAGACATCGATCAGAAAAATGATCGCTTAGCGACAGTGGTGATAGGGGTGAAAGGGTTACCTGGGGGGCGATCAAGGGGGTTAAACCTTTATTAGATCATTTATGGGGGTACCTGAAGCTATAAAAACCTGCGGCGAACCTAAAAAAAATTACTGGCTACCGATCTGCATCACCGACGCTAAGACAGAGATCAGAAAAATGATCCCTTAGCGACGGCGGTGCTAGGGGGTGAAAGGGTTATCTGGGGGGTGATCAAGGGGTAAACCTTTATTAGGGGGGGTTAAGGGGCTACACTGGACCTAAAACTAAACTGTAGTGACACTTTTACAGTCACAAATGTCACTGATTGCAGTGATCAGTAAATAAATGGTCACTGCAATCAGTGACACTGTGACTGGGGGCTGGGGGGTGATCTGGGGGGGCCTGGGGGGGCGATTTATGTGCCTATGTGTGCTGGTGTTACTGTAGTGTTTGTGCACTAACCTTGATGTCTTCTCTTGTACGGCGCTCGGTATATGTGAGCGCCGCACAAGAGATGACATCACTTCCTCCTGCTTCCTCTGCCTGTGTGTACATTACACAGACAGAGGGGGAATTTCCATTCGCCGGGAGCGATCGCGGGGGGGTGGCCGGAATCGAACGGCCGTCCCCTCATGTCGGATCGCTCCCCAACGAATACCGACCCCTCACTGTACAGAAGGGGGGTCCGATTGGACCCCCCAACTGTACAAAAGCAATCACGTACACTCTATATATATACAGTACTCTGTATATATACAGTGAGCGGTCGTTAAGTGGTTAAACTATTTACAGGGGAAAAACAGCAAAACAAAAAGAAACATACAAAAAGAAATCCTGGTCAGCTTGACCGCTTACTACACACGTAGGTTCCCTGTCTGACAACTAGGTGCAGCCTTGTGCTGCCCCAGCCCCTATCTCCCTGTTTTTGAAGGTTTTAGCCACACAGGCTTTGTCTCACCGCACAGGACAGAAACACACTCCCCAGTCTTGCACAGTTCTTGTAGAGGCCTGTCAGGATCACCTGTGGCCAGGTGACAGATGCACACCGTAGGGGGACAGGAGTGCACCGCGAGGTAGTGAACCCTATGGCTGGCTTCTGCGGGTAGGAAACTGGGTGGTTGTGGAAAGCGGGACCAGAGGAGCACAACCGAGATCCTAACGGATGCTAGAGCCAAGATTCCCCAGGGCGCGGAGTCTAAGACCCAGCTGGTCTTCTCCAGGGCTTCTAGTGGTGAGGATGTTGTGCTGCAGGCTGGGACCAGGTCGCGGCCCCTGGAGTTTCCTAGCTCACGCCCCGTAGGATAAGGGGAACAGAGGGGAAGCAGCAGCACAAGATAAGGGAGAACCGAATAACAAGCCGAAGGTCAGGGGCCACAAGCAGACAAGGATAATGAAAGAACGAGCCGAAGGTCAAGGGTCACGAGCAGACAGGGATAGTCGGGGACAAGCCAATAACGTAACAGAGAGACAGACGTAGCACACGGCAGGCAGGAACCCAAACACACAATGCCTAACAAACACGTTGATCAGCAAGGCAGGCTTGCAGTGCACAGGTTAATATAGTGTTCTGTGATAGGGCCTGGGGTGGAGTCAGGCTGGGAGGAGATTATAAAGGAAGCCAGGTGAAGGAGGTCTGGTCTCTAGATGAACACATGAGGAGGAAGGTAAGATGGCAGACAGACATTAATGCATATCCATGACAGTACCCTCCCTCTTACGAGGCCTCCCCCTTCCCCGCCTGGGCCCAGGTTTAGAGGGAAACTTCAGATGAAACTCCTTTAACAGACGAGGCGCAAAGACCTCAGATGCAGTGATCCAAGACCTCTCCTCAGGACCAAACCCTTTCCAATGATCGAGGTACTGAAGAACGCCTTTACAGAGTCGGGAGTCCAGAATTTGACTGATCTCGTACTCCTGATTATCCTCAGAGACAGGCGCCACGGTAGGGAGAGGACGAGAGAATTTATTGAGGACTAAAGGCTTTAGAAGAGCAACATGAAAGGAGTTAGTGATTTTAAGGCTCTTAGGAATCTGGAGTTTGAAACAAACCGGATTCAGTTTAGCAGTTACCGTGTATGGACCGATGAATCGTGGAGCAAACTTCAGAGAAGGAACTCGGAGCTTGATGTTCCTGGTAGAGAGCCAGACTTTGTCCCCTGGCTGAAGAGAAGGCGGTTTACGCCTGCGGCGGTCGGCAAAGCCTTTGAATTTTTCAGCAGCTGCCCGGAGGGAATCATGAACGTGACCCCAAACGGAATTGAGAGACTCCTGAACCGAAGCCAAAGCTGGAATGTCAGGAGAACAGATCATGGGAAGAGGAAGTTGAGGGTGTTTTCCATAAACTGTGAAAAAGGGTGTCTTCTGCGAACTGGTATTCACATGATTGTTATGGGAGAATTCTGCCCACGGGAGTAGAGAGGACCAATCGTCATGGTGAGAAGACACAAAGGTGCGAAGAAAGACCTCTAACTCCTGATTAACCCTCTCAGTCTGTCCATTGGATTGGGGATGGTAAGAAGAAGAAAAATCCAAGACAATATTGAGGGATTTGCAAAAGGCTCTCCAAAAACGAGACGTGAATTGGACTCCCCTGTCGGAAACAATATGAGAAGGGACCCCATGTAGGCGGAGAATTTCTCGAATGAAAATGGGAACCAAGGCAGGGGCAGAAGGAAGACCAGGAAGAGGAACAAAATGAGCCATCTTGGAGAATCGATCGATCACCACCCAAATGACTGTATTATTCTCAGACAGTGGGAGATCGGTGATAAAATCCATGGCAATATGGGCCCAGGGTTCCTTAGGAATGGGCAAGGGCATGAGGAGACCAGCAGGAGCTTGTGTGGAGGATTTGGACTGAGCACAGACATGACAAGCTTTAACGTAGTCTTTGACGTCTGAGCGGAGATTAGGCCACCAGTAGTGACGACTGATGAGTAGGAAGGATCGGAGGAATCCAGAATGCCCTGCCACCTTGGAATCATGTCCCCAACGAAGGATCTTAGCTCTTAGCTCAGTGGGGACAAAGGTCTTACCAGGCGGAATTTTTGACTTCAGGGTGGTAGAGTGGGCAACAATGCATGAGGTTGGAATGATCGGCTCAGGTTCAGGGGCGGACTCCTCGTCCAAAGTGTCAAATGACCTAGAGAGCGCATCAGCCCGACCATTGCAGGAACCAGGTTTGAAGGTAATCGTGAAATTAAAACGGGCAAAGAAGAGACTCCACCTGGCCTGTCTAGGATTCAGACGTTTAGCATTCTGTAGATACTGTAAATTCTTGTGATCGGTAAAGATCGTTATGGAGTGAGGGGAACCCTCCAAGAGATGACGCCACTCCTCTAACGCCAATTTAATTGCGAGAAGTTCCCGATCACCGATGGCATAATTCCTCTCTGCCTGAGAATTTTTTTTGGAGAAGAACGCACATGGTTGGCGTCTCTTCTCAAAGATTTGAAGAAGCACAGCTCCCACCCCCATTGAGGAAGCGTCTACTTCAATAAAAAATGCATTCCCAGGATTTGGTCTCCTCAAGAGGGGGCCAGAAACAAAGGCCTGTTTCAGGTTGTGAAATGCAGAGACAGCTTCGGGAGGCCAGTCTCTGGCATTCACACCCTTCTTGGTCAAAGCGATAATAGGCGCGGCAATGGAAGAGTAATTCCTTATGAACTGCCTATAATAATTAGTGAAGCCAAGAAAGTGCTGTGTGGCCTTGAGGCTAGCAGGAAGAGGCCAGTTGGTGATAGCCAAGACCTTCCCAGGGTCCATACGAAGACCCGAACATGAGACGAAGCACCCCAAAAACAGGACCTCAGAACATTCAAAGGAACATTTCTCCAGCTTGGCATAGAGATTGTTCTCTCTAAGACGTTGAAGTACAGTGCGGACATGGTTTCTGTGGACGAGCAGATTTTCAGAAAAGATCAGAATGTCATCCAGATAGATGACAACAAACTGGTACAGCAGATCTCTGAAAATTTCATTGACAAAGTTTTGAAACACGGCTGGAGCATTACACAGACCAAAAGGCATCACCAGATATTCGTAATGCCCGTCTCTAGTGTTGAATGCAGTCTTCCATTCGTCACCCTCCCGTATTCGAATGAGATTGTACGCGCCTCTGAGATCCAACTTGGTGAAAATGGAGGCACCCTTCAACCTATCGAATAGCTCAGATATTAAGGGTAAGGGGTATCGATTTTTAATAGTAACCGCATTTAAACCCCGATAATCGATGCAGGGTCTTAAGGTACCATCCTTTTTGGCAACAAAAAAGAACCCTGCCCCTGCCGGCGATGAGGATTTCCGGATGAAACCTCTCTCCAGATTCTCTGCGACATACTCCGACATGGCCTGGGTCTCTGGGATGGACAGAGGGTAGGTACGACCCCTGGGTAGAGTTGCTCCGGGGACAAGATCAATAGCACAGTCAAAAGACCTGTGGGGAGGAAGCACCTCAGCTGATTTCTTACAGAACACATCCCGGTAATCGCTGTATGCAGCAGGAAGATCAGAAGAAACAGAAGTGGCAGCAACCGGAAGACTCTCCTTGGGGGTCACCTTGAGAAGACACGACGAGAAACATGAGGAACCCCAGGCCAGGATCTGCCCAGAGACCCAGTCCACATGTGGAGAATGGAGCTGTAGCCAAGGGAGGCCCAATACAACTGGGGTAGAGGCCTTGGGTAGAATAAGAAAGGATATCCACTCCTGGTGGAGAATCCCTACCGACATCCTAATGGGTAGCGTCTGGAAGCGAATAGGGCCCCCTGGGAGAACAGTGCCATCAATTGCCGAGACTACCAATGGGGTAGTGAGAGGTGAAAGGGTAAGCTTCATAGAAGAAGCAGTTCTCCAATCCATAAAATTGCCGGCAGCCCCGGAATCCAGGTATGCAAGGGTTGACTGAGGAGAAGTGCCTACATGAAGGAACACCGGCAAGAGCAGGCGAGAAGGTGATGTTTCTGGGTCCAATACTCCACCTTCCAAATGTATTAGACCCGAGCGTTTCCCGGACGAAGCGAGCAGGAGTCACGAAAATGACCCTTGCCCCCACAATAGAGGCACAAGCCCAGAGTTCTGTGCCTAGCACGTTCTTCGGGGGTTAGTCTGGTCCGGCCCAGCTGCATAGGTTCTTCAGCAGGTAGAGGATGCTCCACGGAATGAAGGGAGGGGAGCTCAGACTGGCTAGGACCCAGAGAGTGCTGGCGTCTTTTTTCTAAAGACCTCTCTTGAAAACGAATGTCGATCTGGTTGCATAATGAAATTACATCGTCCAGACCGACGGGAATGGCTCTTCCCGCTAATTCGTCTTTCACTCGGTCAGAGAGGCCATGTAAAAAGGTAGCGACCAGGGCCTCATTATTCCAGCTCAATTCAGCTGTGTGGATACGGAACTGAAGAGCATATTGCCCCACTGAACTAGATTCTTGGCGAAGACGTAAGACAGCACTAGCCGCTGAAGAAGTCCGAGCCGGCTCTTCGAAGATATTACGAAAGAGCTTCAAGAATTCGGACAGACTGGAAACCACCGGATCGTTCCTCTCCCACAGGGGGGCAGCCCAGGCCAAAGCTTCACCGGAGAGGAGGGAAATGATATAGGCTACCCTAGCCCGGTCAGACAGGAAGCTTTGAGGCTGAAGCTCAAAATGGATTGTGCATTGGCTGAGAAACCCCCTGCAGGCCTTGGAGTCCCCAGAGAAACGGGACGGAGCTGGCAATCTTAGTGAGTGTGAGGCTGCGACTGGTGCGATAGGTACAGCCGCTGGTTGTACTTGGGGTTGCGGATTCGGGGTTCCCAAGGAGACCTGAAGCTGCTCGAATCGAGAAGCCAGATCCTGGAGGAATCGCATCACCTGAGTCTGATTTGATTCCTGGGCTTCGAGTCTGCGAGCTATGCCCTGCAATGGATCATCCGCGGGAAGCGGAATGTCAGCCGGGTTCATGGCTGATCAAACTGTCAGGATCACCTGTGGCCAGGTGACAGATGCACACCGTAGGGGGACAGGAGTGCACCGCGAGGTAGTGAACCCTATGGCTGGCTTCTGCGGGTAGGAAACTGGGTGGTTGTGGAAAGCGGGACCAGAGGAGCACAACCGAGATCCTAACGGATGCTAGAGCCAAGATTCCCCAGGGCGCGGAGTCTAAGACTCAGCTGGTCTTCTCCAGGGCCTCTAGTGGTGAGGATGTTGTGCTGCAGGCTGGTACCAGGTCGCGGCCCCTGGAGTTTCCTAGCTCACGCCCCGTAGGATAAGGGGAACAGAGGGGAAGCAGCAGCACAAGATAAGGGAGAACCGAATAACAAGCCGAAGGTCAGGGACCACAAGCAGACAAGGATAACGAAAGAACGAGCCGAAGGTCAAGGGTCACGAGCAGACAGGGATAGTCGGGGACAAGCCAATAACGTAACAGAGAGACAGACGTAGCACACGGCAGGCAGGAACCCAAACACACAATGCCTAACAAACACGTTGATCAGCAAGGCAGGCTTGCAGTGCACAGGTTAATATAGTGTTCTGTGATAGGGCCTGGGGTGGAGTCAGGCTGGGAGGAGATTATAAAGGAAGCCAGGTGAAGGAGGTCTGGTCTCTAGATGAACACATGAGGAGGAAGGTAAGATGGCAGACAGACATTAATGCATATCCATGACAAGGCCTTAATGAGCCACTTGATTCAGCTGGGCTCATTAACTCTTCCCCCGCAAGACTTCCAGCACTCCCCCTAGTGGTATGAATTTGCATAAAGCCTGAATCTAGGGCATACATACCTACCATCCTGGATGCAACCTGGTGATTTTACCTGCCTGCTGTCACATACCCCCCTCTTGTTTTAACCTTGGGGTTGGAACACAAGCAATCAGGCATGCATGTACTCGAGACAAAGCATCCACATTCCCCATTTGAACGCCAGGGCGATGCTTTACTGTAAAGTTGAATTCCTGTAGGGCCAGGAACCACCTATTCACTCTTCTATTTGTCTCTTTGTTTTGAGCCATCCACTTTAAAGGAGCGTGATCAGTAATCATGTCAAAGTGCCTACCTAGCAGATAGTACCGAAGGGAATCTAGAGCCCACTTCACCGCTAAACACTCCTTCTCAATCGTGGCATAATTTACCTCATGGAACTTCAATTTCCTGCTGAGGTAAATGACTGGGTGCTCTTCCCCGTTCCAGACCTGGGACAATACTGCTCCTAACCCAACGTCTGATGCATCACTTTGTACGACAAAGTCCCTAGAGAAGTCTGGTGAGTACAACACTGGCTGGCTACATAAGGCTTTTTTTAAGAATTGGAATGCTGCCTCAGCCTCTGGGGTCCATTTAACCATGACCGACTCTTTCCCTTTTGTCAGGTTGGTAAGGGGCACAGCCTGAGAAGCAAAGTGGGGAATGAATCGCCGATAATAACGAGCGATTCCCAGAAAGGCTCGTACCTGCTTCTTGCTGTTGGGACGTGGCCAATTCTGTATGGCCTCGATTTTGTTGACTTGGGGCTTTATTACTCCCCTCCCAATGGTGTACCCAAGATATTTGGCCTCCTCCTGCCCAATGGTACACTTCTTGGGGTTGGCCGTAAACCCAGCTTCCCGGATAGAGTCTAGGACTGCTTGCACTTTTGGCAGATGTGAGGCCCAATCTGTGCTATAGATAATTACATCATCCAGGTAAGCCGCAGCATACTTCTGATGGGGCCTCAGTATCTGGTCCATTCTCCGCTGGAATGTGGCCGGCGCATTCTGTAACCCAAACGGCATTCTTTTATATTGGAACGCCCCGTCTGGGGTTACAAATGCGGTTTTCTCCTTGGCCGACTTGGCCAGGGGAATTTGCCAATACCCTTTTGTGAGATCAAGAGTTGTCATGTATCGGGCTGTTCCCAGCCAGTCGATCAACTCATCTATACGTGGCATGGGGTAGGTGTCAAATTTTGTAACTTTGTTCAGTTGTCGAAAATCATTACAAAATCGCCAGCTCCCATCCAGTTTAGGCACTAACACAATGGGACTTGACCAATCACTTTGGGACTCCTCTATCACCCCTAACTTAAGCATTTTCTGTACTTCCTCACGTATTGCCTCCCGTCGAGCCTCCGGGATCCGATAGGGTTTTAGTTTCACCCTTTCACTGGGTGGGGTAATAATATCATGCTCTACCCCAGACGTTTGTCCCGGCAGCTCAGAGAAAACCTCCTTGTTGCGAAGCACAAACTCCTTAACCTCCTGTTGTTGGGGTTTTGACAAGGTGACTGCTATTCCAACCTCAGGAATCACGCAATCAGAGTGAGCTGGTGACAAAGTTTCTGTGACTAGCGATTCCCTATCCCTCCAGGCTTTCAACAGATTAACGTGATAGATCTGTTCAGACTTTCGCCTTCCTGGTTGTCTGACCTTGTAATTCACTTTGCTCACTTTTTCCAATATCTCATAGGGGCCTTGCCATTTGGCGAGGAATTTGCTTTCAACCGTAGGGACAAGTACCAATACCCTATCCCCCGGGGAAAAGGTACGGGTCTTGGCTCCACGGTTGTACACTCTCTGCCGTGCCAACTGCGCTTGGGCCAAATGTTCCTTTACGATTGGCATTACCTGTGCAATTCTATCTTGCATCAGGGCGACATGCTCAATCACACTCCTGTGGGGAGAACTCTCACTTTCCCAGGTTTCCTTGGCGATATCCAACAGCCCTCTGGGGTGTCTCCCATAAAGTAACTCAAAGGGTGAGAAACCCGTAGAGGATTGGGGTACCTCCCTAATAGCAAACATTAAATAGGGAATTAGACAGTCCCAATCCTTTCCATCTCTATCCACCACTTTCTTTAACATTTGTTTTAGGGTTTTGTTGAATCTTTCAACCAACCCATCTGTTTGGGGGTGATACACAGATGTACGCAATTGTGTCACTTTGAACAACTTACACAGCTCTTTCATAACCCGGGACATAAATGATGTACCTTGGTCCGTAAGCAGTTCTTTACAAATACCCACACGGCTAAAAACAAGAGATAGCTCTTTGGCTATGGTTTTGGCCGAGATATTTCAGAGAGGAATCGCTTCCGGATAACGGGTGGCATAGTCCATTATAATCAAGATGTACTAGTGCCCCCAACGGACTTCATTATCGGACCTATCAAATCCATTGCGATCCTCTCAAAGGGGATCTCAATGATGGGAAGAAGTACCAGCGGGTTACGGAAATGTGGCATCGGTGCCGACCTCTGACACCCAGGGCAGGAGGAACAATAATTTTCTGTTTCCTTCATGACCCCAGGCCAATAGAATCTCTGCAATACTCTCTCCCTGGTTTTCTCTGTCCCCAGATGACCTCCAAGAATGTGCCCATGGGCCAACTCTAACACCAACTTCCTGTAAGGTTTGGGCACCACAAGCTGCTCAATGGTTTCTTCTGCCCTTTTAGCCACCCGATACAGTAGGTCCTTTTCCACGATAAAGTATGGGTAAGTGCAGGTCTCATCTGGGATCACTAACTCGCCATCTATTTCCACTACGTTTTCCCGTGCCTTTATTAGGGTGGGGTCTTTTAACTGTTCTGTGGCAAAATTTTCCTTGTGAACCTCGAGATCAGAAAACTCCACAGACGGCATGTTTTCGTCTGAGGATGTTGGCTCCTCCCCAGTTTCTCGAGTCTCCCCTGCCAATACCGACAAGGGAAATTCTGGAGAGTCCTCACCACTCTCCGAGGAATTCTGCCTATCACATTCCTGGTATATAGGGGCACCAGTGGGGGGCTCAGGACAATCCCATAGTTCCCAGAACTTTGGAAAATCCCTTCCCACAATGGCATCAAGTGAGACACTAATCCCACCCGATGAGAGAGGGTACCTTTGGGGGTCTCAAAACACACTGTAGTCACCGGATACTCTCGGGTGTCCCCATGCACACAAATAACCGCTACCTTGCTATTCCCAGAAACCTCTGTAGTAACTAATTCAGCCTTTATCAGTGTCACGAGGCTACCTGAATCCAGCAATCGAACAACATTTCTACCATTAACACACATTTTGCATAAATGTTTCTCAGTTCCCCGAATGGTAGTGCATGCGACTGTCGCAAACAGCGACTGACTTCTGTCCGTTAGAAAGTCACATTGCATGGGTTCATCCACAACCGGGCAATTTGCTGCAATATGTCCCTCTTGTCGGTAGCGGTAACAAACAATCCTTCTTGCTGCCTCTTGAACCCCTGATTTCCCAGGCTGTTCTCGCCAAACCTTGGGTAGAACTCCCACCCTCTCACTCTCTCCACCCTCACCCCTTGGAATCATCTTACCCGCCACTGGGGATGGTCTGGTCTTAGGGTGGAAAGTCCGTGAGTCTCTGGAAGAGGCAGTCAGGTTCTCTGTAGCCAAGTACTTCTCTACACGATCCACAAGATTATCTGCCGTTTCTGGGTCTCCATGGCTTACCCACTTTTGGATGGCAGTAGGAAGAGCTCTCAAGAAACGATCCATCACAACACGTTCCACAATCTTTGGTGCAGACAAAGTCTCTGGCTGTAGCCACTTCCTGCTCAGGTGAATGAGATCATACATTTGAGACCTAGGGGGTTTTCCAAGCCGGAAAGTCCAGTTATGCACACGCTGAGCCCGGACAGCCAGGGTGACACCCAGCCGTGCCATTATTTCAGTTTTTAGCATCACATAGTCTTTTGCTTGGTCAGGCTCTAGGTCATAGTAAGCTTTCTGCGATTCACCAGTTAACAGAGGAGCCACCAGTCCAGCCCACTGCTCCTTAGGCCACTTTTCTCTTTCAGCAGTCCTTTCAAATGTGGTCAAAAACACCTCTGGATCATCCTCTCCAGTCATTTTTGTCAATAAACAACTCACCCCAAAGGACGCGGTATTAGTGGAATGACTTTCCTCACTGGTCTGCGGACGTTGCTGCATCACTGTTTCCATTTGTTGTAGTCTCTGCTCTTGCTTCTGTAACAGGTCTATGAAACGGGGCTCCGATTGCTGCAGGGCTTGTTGCTGAGCTTCCAGACTCTGTTGGTGAGCTTGCTGCTGGGCTGCAAGGCTCTGTTGATAAGCTTGCTGGTAGGCTGCAAAGCTCTGTTGTTGAGCTGCAAGGCTCTTTTGCAAACCTGCATTTGTCTGCTGCTGATTGGCATTTGCTAGAGCCAGCTGTTTCAATATCTCCTCCATGCTGGTCTTAAAAAAAAACTGCCTGCATTCTCCACCAACTGTGAGGGGGTTAACTCGGCAGCGGGTGTGTGTGACCCCCTGGATGGGTTCACCACACAAAAACAGGCACAGCAGACAGAGTTTGTAGTTGCAAAAACAAATTTACAGGGGAAAAACAGCAAAACAAAAAGAAACATACAAAAAGAAATCCTGGTCAGCTTGACCGCTTACTACACACGTAGGTTCCCTGTCTGACAACTAGGTGCAGCCTTGTGCTGCCCCAGCCCCTATCTCCCTGTTTTTGAAGGTTTTAGCCACACAATCTTTGTCTCACCGCACAGGACAGAAACACACTCCCCAGTCTTGCACAACACAGAACTGGTTCCAGGATGGAGCATCTCCCTTAGCATGCTGGGAGTTCTTGTGGAGGCCTTAATGAGCCACTTGATTCAGCTAGGCTCATTAACTCTTCCCCCGCAAGACTCCCAGCACTCCCCCTAGTGGTATGAATTTGCATAAAGCCTGAATCTAGGGCATACATATCTACCATCCTGGATGCAACCTGGTGATTTTACCTGCCTGCTGTCACAATATATATATAAAGAATGAGGTAAAAAGATAAAACAGACTAAGTATCTGAATCATTGATTTACATCAAACAGCGCTGAAACAACTAAAATAAGACCCGTGGAACAACCACTGAAAAAAAGTCCAAAACGCAGTAATGTGACAAAAAGCCAGTCCAGAGAAATGAGGTGAGTATCAACAATAGTCCATGTGAGCACCTTCCACCACCAAAGACATCAATTGCAATCTACCGCGTGATGAATAATCCCCTTAGGGGTTCACACTCACCAGAAGCAAAATAAATTTGGGCCTTAAGTGAAAATGGTACATCAGCTACTCTGTTGTGGCTCGTCACTCCTCAGCAGGGTCCACCAGTGAAATGGGCTCCAATGCAGGTCATAAAATAACAGAACATAGCAAACCAATAGTGTAATCCTGTTTATTTAAAAACCTGTTTCCCATACAGCAGGAGACCCCTTTATCTAACTACGTACATAAAAAGCAGATATATGAGCAAAAGAATGGCCCCAGAGGGCGCTATCACCATATCCAGCCGTCACACGGAGCGTGTGTGTATCCCTTCTGCAGACACTTCCGAGTAGTAGCAGTAATGGACGGTGGAGCGCAGTCTTGGAGCGCAAACGTCACTTCCGGGTCGCGTGTAGTCGTGGTTACGCACTGACGCGTTTCGTCATCTGACTTCGACAGAGGGCGTAACGTGACGACGTACACGCGATCCTTAAATTACCTTGCTCATAGAGCAATCACCAATCAGCGTCCTCGGCAACAGATGACAGGCGCCAAACACTGTTGCCTGATTGGGCGCTGACGGCACATAGCTCAAACATAGAGCATGGATGTAAACAGCACATAGAATATAAAAGGTAACAATTAGTTTTAATAAAAAAACATAAACATATAGGAATCAATAATGAGTATCTCACCCAAATGCTCTAGAATACAGAGAAACTAGTGCAATACTTAAATGAACGTAAAATACAGCCGCACGGTCTGTGACCATATATCAGTCAATTGACTGACATCACATATGGGATAAAGTAGGTAAGGACACACAATATGATGCATGATCTATCTTCTGTGCAGGACAAGAAGGAGATGGTTGTAGATCTAATATACTGTGTGCTATGTAACTAGCAGTGTCAATTAGAGAGATTGGAAAACGCATAATAAAACACAGTCTCTATAATGACATGCAGTTAAAAGAATACAACAACCAAGGGGCTATTCTAAGCAAAAGAAATGTGTCATACATATAACTGCACTACGCTATATGTCAAAAATAAAACCATATATAACTGGTTATAAATCAACATTATAGATACTTCAATAGAGCAGTAATGTAAAAATACTAAAACACGACAAATTTTAAAAGATGCTAAAAATTATATATAAAAGCAGCTAAAACTATAAGATCAGGAGATAGAACTAAGTCTAAACGACAAAATATATAAAATAAATAAATATATGTCTTTAAAACTTACAATAGTTAATGTACACTTAAGAACTGTTGGTGGAGAGGAGGATTAAGTGTGCAAATATAGCATGATGTTGCCTAGTCTAAAAACAACTGGAATATATGGATCAATAATCACTAATAAAAAAAATTATATCCAGGTCAACATTCAACCCTTTCGGTGATAATGTGTCAATCAAGAAAATCCACTGGGTTTCACGTTTGGAGAGTTCTTGTACAAGATTTGATCCTCTCCAAAAGGGCTTAAGATGATCAATGCTCCAGAATTTTAACCCTATAGGGTCCTGGTTGTGGTGAAGCTTAACCACTTCAATACAGGGCTTTTTGTACCACTTCCATACCGGGCCTATTCTAGCACTTCTCTCCTACATGTACAAATCATCATTCTTTTGCTAGAAAATTACTCAGAACCCCGAAACATTATATATGTTTTTTTAGCAGACACCCTAGGGAATAAAATGACGGTCATTGCAACTTTTTTTCTTGCACGATATTTGCGCAATAATTTTTCAAACACCTTTTTTTAAAAAAATAATGGTTTCATGAATTAAAAAAATAACAAAACAGTAAGGCCCCTTTCACACGGAGGGTCCGTTCAGGTCCGCCTGTCAGTTTTTTAGGCGGACCTGCACGGACGCTCCATGTAGCCCTATGGAGGCACGGATGTCAGCGGTGACATGTCCACTGACATCCGCTCCGCTCCGCTCCGCCAAAGTGTGACGGAGGAAAACCCTATTTTTCCTTCCGTCGGCGGAGCGGATCGGATGACAACGGACTCTACGGTCCGTCGTCATCCGATTCCCAATAGGGGAGAGCGGCGCTCTGACAGGGCGGTCCCTGCACAGTGTGCGGGGACCGCCCAGTCATCCGCCGGCTCAGCGGGGAGCTGATCCGCCCCGTGTGAAAGAGCCCTAAAGTTAGCCCAATTTTTGGGGAAAATATGAAAGATGATGTTACGCCGAGTAAATAGATACCTAACATATCACGCTTTAAAATTACGCACACTCATGGAATGGCGCCAAACTTCGGTACTTAAAAATCTCCATAGGCGACGCTTTAATTTTTTTTACAGGTTACCAGGTTAGAATTACAGAGGGGGTCTAGTGCTAGAATTGTTGCATGCGCTCTAACGCACGCGGCGATACCTCACATATGTGGTTTGAACGGCGTTTACATATGTGGGGGACTTACGTGTGCATTCGTTTCTGATCGCGAGCTACCGGGGACAGGGGCGTTTTAATTTTTTTTTTATTATTATTTATTTTTTTATTTTACTTATTTTTTTATTTTTTTACAATTATTTTACTTTTTTTTTTTTGAGCACTTTTATTCCTATTACAAGGAATGTAAACATCCCTTGTAATAGGAATGTGTGTGACAGGTCCTCTTTATTGAGAGATGCGGGGTCAATAAGACCTCACATCTCTCCTCCAGGCTGGAAAGCATGAGATCAGTGAAATC
Source organism: Rana muscosa (assembly GCA_029206835.1). Taxonomy (NCBI): domain Eukaryota; kingdom Metazoa; phylum Chordata; class Amphibia; order Anura; family Ranidae; genus Rana; species Rana muscosa. The sequence continues at coordinate 959,012,679 of CM055117.1, read as the reverse complement.
TTTTTTCACTGATCTCATACTTACTAGCCGCAATGGCGGCTTTGTTTACATTTGAGGACCCGGGCCTGACGTCATCACATCACGCCCGGGCCTCCGACGATCATAGAGATGACTGGTTACCATCTGGTCACCAGTCATCTCTATGCTCATCACGTGACCCACCAACGGCGCCGGAAGATTCTCTCCGGGTCCCCGATCGCACGGGAGAGCCCGGAGAAGCACCGGATGGCGGCGGGAGGGGGGGATGTCCCCTCCCGCCGCCTATAAGAACGATCAAGCGGCTATGATCGTTCTTATGGTGCACAGAATCGCCGGCACTTCGAAAGGATATCTGAATGATGCCTCTAGCTGCAGGCATCATTCAGATATCCCCCTACAAAGCCAGGATGTCATATGACGTCCACCCAGGATGGGAGATCCCATCTGTGGACGTCATTTGACTATGGCTGGGTAGGGAAGTGGTTAAAGTGCAGTGACACGTTATGGTCTTTAAAACCTAATTTAATGTTGGCTATATGCTCAGCAATGCGGATCTTCAGAAGTCTCTTAGTCCGGCCTATATAGATCAGACCGCACGGACATTGCAGGGCATACACTACATACGCAGTGTTGCAAGTAATAAATTATTTTATCCTGAACTCCTTATGATTTGAAGTAGATATAAATCTATCCAATGCTCTTATTGGTGTTCTGACCTCTCTGCATGCCCGACACTTTCTGCATGAGTAGAAGTCATCCTGGTCCCAGAAGGAGGGGGGTCTAGATGGAGGGTCAATAACTTTTTTTTACTATCTTGTCAGCATAGTTGGGTGATCTTCTATATATAAAGCCAGGAGTACTCAGTAATGAAGGTTTCAGTATCCTGTCCATTAATAGTACATGCCAATGGTTGGTGAAAATTGTTTCAACCTCCTGTGAGGGGGTTAGCTTGGCAGCGGGTGTGTGTGACCCCCCCGGGATGGGCTCCCCACACAAAAACAGGCCCAGCAAACGGAGGTTGTGGTTTTCAAAATCAAAAAAAAAAAAGGTGCGGTTTATTTTCTATTTACAGTGACAAAACACAGCAAAGCCAAAAGAAACATAAACAAATTAAATCCTGGTCAACTTGACCTCTGACTAAACATACAGGTTTCCTAACTAACAACTGGGATCAGCCTAGTGCTGTCCTAGTCCCTAAGTCCCTGGTTTTAAATGTCCAAGCAAATAGCCACACAGGCTTTGTCTCACCGGACAAGGGTTCACTCTCTCCAGGAAGTCCACACAGGTCTGCTTCCAGGCATGAGCTAACACCTAATGAATCTGGGAGTTCTTATAGAGGCCTAAATGAGCTGACAAGCTTCAGCTGGCCTCATCAACTCCCTGTCTGTACGACGCCCCACACTCTCCCTAGAGGTATGAGTCATCCATGAGCCTACTAGCCTCAGCTGGGCTTATACAACTCTCCACCCTAGTTGTATAAGTCAGCATAAAGCCTGAATCTGGGAGAAATATATCTACCCCCCTGGATGCAACCAGGTGACTTTACCTTCCTGCTGTCACATACCCCCCCCTCTTGTTTTAACCTCGGGGTTGGAACACCAGCAATCAGGCATTCATGTACTCGAGACAAAGCATCCACATTCCCAATTTGAACGCCAGGGCGATGCTTTACTGTGAAGTTGAATTCCTGGAGGGCCAGGAACCACCTATTCACTCTTCTATTTGTTTCCTTGTTTTGAGCCATCCACTTTAACGGAGCGTGATCCGTAACCATGTCAAAGTGCCTACCTAGCAGGTAGTACCGAAGGGAATCTAGAGCCCACTTCACCGCTAAACACTCCTTTTCAACGGTGGCGTAATTTACCTCATGGGACTTCAACTTCCTGCTGAGGTAAATGACTGGGTGCTCTTCCCCGTTCCAGACCTGGGACAATACTGCTCCTAACCCCACATCTGACGCATCACTTTGTACGACAAAGTCTTTAGAGAAGTCGGGTGAGTACAACACTGGCTGGCTACATAAGGCTTGTTTCAAGAATTGGAATGCTGCCTCAGCCTCGGGGGTCCATTTAATCATGACCGACCCTTTCCCCTTCGTTAGGTTGGTTAGGGGCACAGCCTTAGAGGCAAAGTGGGGAATGAATCGCCGATAATACCCAGCGATTCCCAGAAAGGCTCGTACCTGCTTCTTGCTGTTGGGACGTGGCCAACTCTGGATGGCCTCGACTTTGTTGAGTTGGGGTTTTATTACTCCCCTCCCAATGGTGTACCCAAGATATTTGGCCTCCTCCTGCCCAATGGTACACTTCTTGGGGTTAGCCGTAAACCCCGCTTCCCGAACAGAGTCCAGGACTGCTTGCACTTTTGGCAGATGTGAGGCCCAATCTGTGCTATGGACAATTACGTCATCCAGGTAAGCCGCAGCATACTTCCGATGGGGCCTCAGCATCTGGTCCATTTTCCGCTGGAACGTGGCCGGCGCATTCTGTAACCCGAACGGCATTCTTTTATATTGGAACGCCCCGTCTGGGGTTACAAATGCGGTTTTCTCTTTGGCCAATTTGGCCAGGGGGATTTGCCAATACCCTTTTGTGAGGTCAAGAGTCGTCATGTATCGGGCTGTTCCCAGCCGGTCGATCAACTCATCTATACGTGGCATGGGGTAGGTGTCAAATTTTGTAACTTTGTTCAACTGACGAAAATCGTTACAAAATCGCCAGCTCCCATCCGGTTTAGGCACCAACACAATGGGACTAGACCAATCACTTTGGGACTCCTCTATCACCCCTAAGTTCAGCATTTTCTGTACTTCCTCCCGTATTGCCTCCCGTCGGGCCTCTGGGATCCGATAGGGTTTTAACTTCACCCTTTCACCGGGCGGGGTAATGATGTCATGCTCTACCCCAGATGTTTGTCCCGGCAGCTCAGAGAATACCTCCTTGTTGCGAAGCACAAACTCCTTAACCTCCTGTTGTTGGGGTTGTGACAAGGTGGCTGCTATTCCAACCTCAGGAATCACGCAACCAGTTTGAGCTGGTGACCAAGTGTCTGCGACTAGGGACTCTCTATCCCTCCAGGCTTTCAACAGATTAACGTGATAGATCTGTTCGGGCTTTCGCCTTCCTGGTTGTCTGACCTTGTAATTCACTTCGCTCACTTTTTCCATTATCTCATAGGGGCCTTGCCATTTGGCAAGGAATTTACTTTCAACCGTAGGGACAAGTACCAGTATCCTATCCCCCGGGGAAAAGGTACGGGTCTTGGCTCCACGGTTGTACACTCTCTGCTGTGCTAACTGCGCTTGGGCCAAATGTTCCTTCACGATGGGCATTACCTGTGCAATTCGGTCTTGCATCAGGGCGACATGCTCAATCACACTCCTGTGGGGAGAACTCTCACTTTCCCAAGTTTCCTTGGCAATATCCAACAGCCCTCTTGGGTGTCTCCCATACAGTAACTCAAAGGGGGAGAATCCCGTAGAGGATTGGGGCACCTCCCTAATAGCAAACATCAGATAAGGAAGTAGACAGTCCCAATCCTTTCCATCTCTATCCACCACTTTCTTCAACATTTGCTTTAGGGTTTTGTTGAATCTTTCAACCAGCCCATCGGTTTGGGGGTGATACACAGATGTACGTAATTGCGTCACTTTGAACAATTTACACAGCTCCTTCATAACCCGGGACATAAAGGGTGTACCTTGGTCCGTAAGCAGTTCTCTACAAATACCCACCCGGCTAAACACAAGAGATAGCTCTTTGGCTATGGTTTTGGCCGAGGTATTTCGGAGAGGGATCGCTTCTGGATAACGGGTGGCATAGTCCATTATAACTAATATGTACTGGTGCCCCCTAGCGGACTTGATTATAGGACCTACCAAATCCATGGCGATCCTCTCAAACGGGACCTCAATGATGGGTAGAGGGACCAGCGGGCTACGGAAATGTGGCATCGGGGCCGACCTCTGACACACAGGGCAGGAGGAACAATAATTTTCTATGTCCTTTATCACCCCCGGCCAATAGAATCTCTGTAATACCCTCTCTCGGGTTTTCTCTGTCCCCAGATGACCTCCAAGAATGTGCCCATGGGCCAACTCCAACACCAACTTCCTGTAAGGTTTGGGCACCACAAGCTGCTCAACGGTTTCTTCTGCCCTTTTTGCCACCCGATACAGTAGGTCCTTCTCTACGCTGAAGTATGGGTAAGTGCAGGTATTATCTGGGTTCACTAACTCGCCATCTATTTTCACTACGTTTTCCCGTGCCTTTATTAGGGCGGGGTCTTTCAACTGTTCTGTGGCAAAGTTTTCCCTGTGAACCTCAAGATCAGAAAACTCCACAGACGGTAGGTTTTCGTCTGAGGAGGTGGGCTCCTCTCCAGTTTCTTGAGTCTCCCCTGCCAATACTGATAAGGGAAATTCCGGAGAGTCCTCACCACTCTCAGGGGAGTTCTGGCTATCCCATTCCTGGTACATAGGGGCACCAGTGGGGGGCTCAGGATCATCCCACAGTTCCCAGAACTTCGGAAAATCCCTTCCCACAATGGCGTCATGCGGTAACTGAGATACTAAGCCCACTGGATGAGAGAGGGTACCTTTGGGGGTCTCGAAACACACTGTAGTCACTGGATACTCTCGGGTGTCCCCATGCACACAAATAACAGCTACCTTGCTATTCCCAGAGACCTCTGTTTTAACTAACTCAGCCTTTATCAGGGTCACAAGGCTACCTGAATCCAGCAATACCACAACATTTCTACCATTAACACACATTTTGCATAAATGTTTCTCAGTTCCTCGAATGGCAGTGCATGCGACTGTCGCACACAGCGACTGACGTCTGCCCATCAGAAAGTCACACTGCATGGGTTCCTCCACAACCGGGCAATTGGCTGCAATATGTCCCGCTTGCCGGCAGCGGTAGCAAACGATCCTTCTTGCCGCCTCTTGAGCCGCTGATTTCCCAGGCTGTTCTCGCCAAACTTGGGGTAGAGCTCCCACCCTCTCACTCTCTCCACCCTCACCCCTTGGAATCCTCTTATCCGCCCCTGGGGATGGTCTGGTCTTAGGGTGGAAAGTCCGAGTGTCTCTGGAAGAGGCCGTCAGGTTCTCTGTAGCCAAGTATTTCTCCACACGATCCACAAGACCATCGGCCGTCTCTGGGTCTCCATGGCTTACCCACTTTTGGATGGCAGTAGGAAGAGCTCTCAAAAACCGATCCATTACAACACGTTCCACAATCTTTGGTGCGGACAAAGTCTCTGGCTGTAGCCACTTTCTGCTTAGGTGAATGAGATCATACATTTGAGACCTGGGGGGTTTTCCAAGCTGGAAAGTCCAGTTATGCACACGCTGAGCCCGGACAGCCTGGGTGACACCCAGCCTTGCCAATATTTCAGCTTTTAGCATCACATAGTCTTTTGCTTGGTCAGGCTCTAGGTCATAGTAAGCCTTCTGCGATTCACCAGTTAACAGAGGAGCCACCAGTCCAGCCCACTGCTCCTCAGGCCACTTTTCTCTTTCAGCAGTCCTTTCAAATGTGGTCAAAAATACCTCTGGATCATCCTCTCCAGTCATTTTTGTCAATAAACGACTCACCCCAAAGGACGCGGTATTAGTGGGACGGCTTTCCTCACTGGTCTGCGGACGTTGCTGCATTACTGCTTCCATTTGTTGTAGTCTCTGCTCTTGCTTCTCTAACAGGTCTATGAAGCGGGCCTCAGATTGCTGCTGGGCTTGTTGCTGAGCTGCAAGGCTCTGTTGATGAGCTTGCTGCTGGGCTGCGAAGTTCTGTTGTTGAGCTGCAAGGCTCTTTTGCAAACCTGCATTTGTCTGCTGTTGATTGGCATTTGCTAGAGCCAGCTGCTTCAGTATCTCCTCCATGCTGGCTTAAAAAAAAACTGCCACTGGTTCTCCACCAACTGTGAGGGGGTTAGCTTGGCAGCGGGTGTGTGTGACCCCCCCGGGATGGGCTCCCCACACAAAAACAGGCCCAGCAAACGGAGGTTGTGGTTTTCAAAATCAAAAAAAAAAAAGGTGCGGTTTATTTTCTATTTACAGTGACAAAACACAGCAAAGCCAAAAGAAACATAAACAAATTAAATCCTGGTCAACTTGACCTCTGACTAAACATACAGGTTTCCTAACTAACAACTGGGATCAGCCTAGTGCTGTCCTAGTCCATAAGTCCCTGGTTTTAAATGTCCAAGCAAATAGCCACACAGGCTTTGTCTCACCGGACAAGGGTTCACTCTCTCCAGGAAGTCCACACAGGTCTGCTTCCAGGCATGAGCTAACACCTAATGAATCTGGGAGTTCTTATAGAGGCCTAAATGAGCTGACAAGCTTCAGCTGGCCTCATCAACTCCCTGTCTGTACGACGCCCCACACTCTCCCTAGAGGTATGAGTCATCCATGAGCCTACTAGCCTCAGCTGGGCTTATACAACTCTCCACCCTAGTTGTATAAGTCAGCATAAAGCCTGAATCTGGGAGAAATATATCTACCCCCCTGGATGCAACCAGGTGACTTTACCTTCCTGCTGTCACACTCCTTATACTGGGAATGGAAACCAGACACAAAACTGCATTGCTGGTTATTAGTGTTAGGTACGTGGGTGGGTTCAGTAAGAAGATCGACTCTTGGAACTAGAGCAGTTTCTTCAATGATTCTATCTAGAATTCCTTCATGGTAACCCTTTTCCACAATTTTTTCTTGATTATCAGGGCCTGTGACTGGTAGTCTTCAGTTTCTGTACAATTTCTTCTTATTCTGGTCAATTGGCCCTTAGGAATATTTCTTAGCCATGAAGGGTGATGACCACTCTGCATAGAGAGGTAGCTATTGGCATCTGTGGGTTTGAAATAAACTGAAGTACCAAGTATATCTCCACATCTGTATATATTGACATCAAGGAAATGGATATTGGTATCACTAATTTCACAGGTAAGTTTAATATTGTTGGTGTTATTATTCAATTCTTCCAAGAACACATGTAGAGAGGACAATGATCCTGCCCAAATAAAGATAAAATCATCAATGTAGCGTCTGTACAATAAAAATGCATCTCTTTTAACTGCAAAAATGGTTTTATCCTCCCATTCACCCATGAAAAGTTTAGCAATACTAGGGGCGAACTTGGCGCCCATTGCAACTCCTCGTTTCTGTAGATAGAAGTTACCGTTATACCAGAAATATTTGTGTCCTAGGCAGAAATCGAGAGCATTTCTTAGGAAGATCTTATGGTTATGTGTGATGTCATCTCTCTGACATAGGGCCCAATTTAGAGCTAAGAGAGCATCATCATGCTGAATGATCGTATACAGGAAGGAGACATCAGCCGTCAGCAGTTTTCCCTGTTAGGTCTATTGTTTGTAGAAGTTGTAGTAGGTTTTTTTGTATCCCGCAGATGGGCCCTGGTCATAACAACACTTTTCTGAAGAAACACGTCCAGATATTGTCCAACTCGTGCTGACACCGATCCTATGCCGTTCACTATAGGTCTCCCAGGGGGGATTTGGACATCCTTATGGATTTTCGGTAAAGTGTAAATTGTCGGTATCCTGCTGCTACTTTGAATATCCAGATTTGATCAATATTTTTAGGTCAGATTCATACTGTGCAGTGGGATCCTTCTCCAACTTCTTATACGTGTCACCACTAGTCAGCATCTCATGTAGTTTTTTGTGGTAAAAATCCTTAGTCAATAAAACAATTCCTCCTCCTTTGTCCGCTGGTCGTATCACCAAATCCTTCAGTTTTTCTAACAATTCTATCCCCTCTTGTATATGGCGTGGGTTCGCATCTTTTTTAGGGATCAAACTTTCAAGATCCCGTAAAACTAAACCTTTAAAAACGTCAACCTGTTGGTTTGCAGCATTGAGAGGATTGAAAAGTGATTTATTGCGAAGTCCACTGTCGGTGGGTACGGATGCTAGATTGGTGGTTGGTTGTGAATTTTTATTTAAAAAGTATTTCTTAATATTTAATTTCCTTACATATCTGTGGACATCAATGAATACGTCAAACTTATTAACTGGTCTCTTCAGACCACATTTCAGGCCAAGATGTAGAATGTTTGTTTGTTTCTTTATGCGTTAGTTGGACATCTGTCAAATTAAAGATTCCGCCTATTCCCTCTCTCTCCTTCTTTTTCTGGAGCCTTCGCCCGCCTCTACATCCTCTTGGTCTCCTCTCCTTTGATCTTGATATGGGGGTTGTTCTCTCTCCCACCAAGCTGGTTCTCTCCATTGGGGTTCCCTCTGGTCGTATGTTGGCTGAGGCTGCATCGGGGGTCTCTCTCTTCGTGGGGGATAATCTCAACCCCTTTTCTGCCACCCTCTCCCCCTCCCTAAAAAAGGGTGCGGGGATTGGTATCATTCTCTATCTTCATATTGTTGTAATGTATCGTACCTATTGTGTACAGGTACTTGATATTGATTATTATGTGAGGTATGGTACTGTGGATGTGCAGGTCCATCCCTAGGGGGTCTTCCTCTTCCTTGATAGACACCATTTCTGATGAGTGTCCTATTGGAGGACATGGGGGTGCCTATGCTCTCTGTTAATCACTTGTGGGCAAATCATGGGTATTGGATGGTTGCTGTCTCTCTATAGAGTTAACAACCTGTGCCACTTCCATATTCAAATCACTCACAACCGGGCCCTTTGTTTGTTGCCATAAATAAACTGTGTTGGAGCGAAAGTCTCCCATGTCCCTGTAGAATTTCTTGATTTTCTTTCTCTGTGTGTCCTTATCTACCTTCTCTAGTTTCTTTTTTATCCGTATATTAAAATCAGTAACTTGCTGAGAATCTTTAATGGGTTCAAGTTGTGCCTTAAGCTCATTTATTCTTCTAAACGTGTCATTTTTGTGCGTTTTCTTTTTAAAATGAGTTCTTGGAGCTTGAAACCCATCCCATTAAAAAATTCGAGCCATTCATGCATGGATTCTGGGTCATCTAGACCATCCTGTGGGACTACCTCCCATCTTAAACTTCTGATAATAATTTTCTCTTTTATATATTGTTCTAAAGTACAGATGTCCCACCATGTACGAACTTGTTTCTCTAAGACGTTACCAAGAGCAGTGATAGCGCCATTAAAATTAGTTTGTGCTGTAGTGAGCTTATTAACTGCAAATACACTATTGATATCTATATTTCTACTGCTAAGAAACTGTAGGGCATCCATGGCAGCCAAGAAAAGAACAGAAAATAGAGAGGAGGTGTGTTTTAAAAGGCCCAATGTAACACACACTTAGCGCCAGTTCAATCCTACAGTGCTAGCATCAGCAGATATATAGTATGATATGATAAAATATTTTCCACAAAATACTTTAAAATCCTAAGCAGCTGTTTAAAAATAATAATAAATAAAGAATGAGGTAAAAAGATAAAACAGACTAAGTATCTGAATCATTGATTTACACCAAACAGCGCTGAAATTAACAACTAAAATTAGATCCGTGGAACAACCACTGAAAAAAAGTCCAAAACATAGTAATGTGACAAAAAGCCAGTCCAGAGAAATTAGGTGAGTATCAACAATAGTCCATGTGAGCACCTTCCACCACCAAAGACATCAATTGCAATCCACCGCGTGATGAATAATCCCCTTAGGGGTTCACACTCACCAGAAACAAAATAAATTTGGGCCTTAAGTGAAAATGGTACATCTGCTACTCTGTTGTGGCTCGTCACTCCTCAGCAGGGTCCACCAGTGAAATGGGCTCCAATGCAGCTCATAAAATAACAGAAAATAGCAAACCAATAGTGTAATCCTGTTTATTTAAAAACCCGTTTCCCATACAGCAAGAGACCCCTTTATCTAATGCTGCAAACCAACAGGTTGACGTTTTTAAAGGTTTAGTTTTACGGGATCTAGAAGGTTTGATCCCTAAAAAAGATGTGAACCCACGCCATATACAAGAGGGGATAGAATTGTTAGAAAAACGGAAGGATTTGGTGATACGACCAGCGGACAAAGGAGGAGGAATTGTTTTATTGACTAAGGATTTTTACCACAAACAACTACATGAGATGCTGACTAGTGATGACACGTATAAGAAGTTGGAGAAGGATCCCACTGCACAGAATGAATCTGACCTAAAAATATTGATCAAATCTGGATATTCAAAGTGGGTCCTTACAGATAAGGAAAGAAAATATTTAATCCCAAGTAGCAGCAGGATACCGACAATTTACACTTTACCAAAAATCCATAAGGATGTCCAATTCCCCCCTGGGAGACCTATAGTGACCGGCATAGGATCGGTGTCAGCACGAGTTGGACAATATCTGGACGTGTTTCTTCAGAAAAGTGTTGTTATGACCAGGGCCTATCTGCGTGATACAAAAAACCTACTACAACTTCTACAAACAATAGACCTAACAGGGAAAACTGAAGTATATCTGGTGACGGCTGATGTCTCCTCCCTGTATACGATCATTCAGCATGATGATGCTCTTTTAGCTCTAAATTGGGCCCTATGATCTTCCTAAGAAATGCTCTCGATTTATGCCTAGGACACAATTATTTCTGGTATAACGGTAACTTCTATCTACAGAAACGAGGAGTTGCAATGGGCGCCAAGTTCGCCCCTAGTATTGCTAAACCTTTTCATGGGTGAATGGGAGGATAAAACCATGTTTGCAGTTAAAAGAGATGCACTTTTATTGTACAGACGCTACATTGATGATTTTATCTTTATTTGGGCAGGATCATTGTCCTCTCTACATGTGTTCTTGGAAGAATTGAATAATAACACCAACAATATTAAACTTACCTGTGAAATTAGTGATACCAATATCCATTTCCTTGATGTCAATATATACAGATGTGGAGATATACTGGGTACTTCAGTTTATTTCAAACCCACAGATGCCAATAGCCACCCTTTATGGCTTAGAAATATTCCTAAGGGCCAATTGACCAGAATAAGAAGAAATTGTACAGAAACTGAAGACTACCAGTCCCAGGCCCTGATAATCAAGAAAAAATTTGTGGAAAAGGGTTACCATGAAGGAATTCTAGATAGAATCATTGAAGAAATTGCTCTAGTTTCAAGAGTCGATCTTCTTACTGAACCCACCCACGTACCTAACACTAATAATCAGAAATTGAGTTTTGTGTCTGGTTTCCATTCCCAGTATAAGGAGGTTGAAACAATTTTCACCAACCATTGGCATGTACTATTAATGGACAGGATACTGAAACCTTCATTACCGAGTACTCCTGGCTTTATATATAGATCACCCAACTATGCTGACAAGATAGTAAAAAAAAGTTATTGACCCTCCATCTAGACCCCCCTCCTTCTGGGACCAGGATGGCTTCTACTCATGCAGAAAGTGTCGGGCATGCAGAGAGGTCAGAACACCAATAAGAGCATTGGATAGATTTATATCTACTTCAAATCATAAGGAGTTCAGGATAAAATAATTTATTACTTGCAACACTGCGTATGTAGTGTATGCCCTGCAATGTCCGTGCGGTCTGATCTATATAAGCCGGACTAAGAGACTTCTGAAGATCCGCATTGCTGAGCATATAGCCAACATTTTTTTTTTTTTGTCAAAGTATTTTTATTAAAGTTTTTGCAGCAATACAATGGATCACAATCAAGTGGGCAGATAGCTCATAGTAACACGAATTGTAAATACAGAGTACATAACAGTCACTTATCTCAACAAGTAGAGAACCAAGGATTAAACAAAACCATATCAAGTCTAGTAAGCTAGGGGATACGTGATGTTATGAGGTGGTTATGGGTTGTAGTCAAGTTAGTGACGACAGTGCGAGAGCAAGAAATCCGAAAATGAATAACTGTTCGTATCCAAAGGTGCCAATTTGAGACCCACTCACCCCAATAGTGAGTTAGCTGTGAGTGGGTTGGGGTCAAAGGAATAGGGGGGAAAATAAAGGGGGGGTGGGGGGATCACCCATCTATGGTGGGAGAAGGAAACACAGTAGGGCAGGGCTCCGGGTCTACACTTGGATAGGCCTTTCCTAGTGAGCGTAGGAATGTAAAATCACACATCTCGTGGGGACGGTTGTGGGTTTAATCTTGTCATATCAGAGCGTGAGGTGGGGGTGGCATAGAGCCAAGGTCCCATTGAACCAGGAAGACGTGATAAAGGGGGTATAGTAGGTAGTGAGAGGGGTGTAAGGCAGTGGATAGCTTCTAGTATTAGATCCTGGGGGGGGAGATTCAGGTCGGGATGGAAGAAGTGTGTGAGTGTGAGTCAGAGGTGTAATGGTCCCTGAAATTTAGCCAACAGGCCCATATTTCAGAGAATTTAGTAGGGTTGTCCTGTGCTTGGTGTACCAATCTTTCCATTTCCGCTGTTCTGTCCACTCTCCGAAGCCAATCAGAGATTGTTGGGGGGGCGGAGTCCCTCCAGCGTATCGGCACACATAGATTGGATGCATTAATTAGGTGCAATGTAAGCGATTTTTTATATGCTGAGAGGGACGTGGAGGAATGGTGCAGTAGATATTGTGCGGGGCTGAAATCGGGAGTATAGCCAACATTAAATTAGGCTTTAAAGACCATAACGTGTCACTGCACTTTAAGCTTCACCACAACCAGGACCCTATAGGATTAAAATTCTGGGGCATTGATCATCTCAAGCCCTTTTGGAGAGGATCAAATCTTGTACGAGAACTCTCCAAACGTGAAACCCAGTGGATTTTCTTGATTGACACATTATCACCGAAAGGGTTGAATGTTGACCTGGATATAAATTTTTTATTAGTGATTATTGATCCATATATTCCAGTTGTTTTTAGACTAGGCGACATCATGCTATATTTGCACACTTAATCCTCCTCTCCACCAACAGTTCTTAAGTGTACATTAACTATTGCAAGTTTTAAAGACATATATTTATTTATTTTATATATTTTGTCCTTTACACTTCGTTCTATCTCCTGATCTTATAGTTTTAGCTGCTTTTATATATAATTTTTAGCATCTTATAAAATTTGTCTTGTTTTAGTATTTTTACATTACTGCTCTATTGAAGTATCTATAATGTTGTTGATTTATAACCAGTTATATATGGTTTTATTTTTGACATATAGCGTAGTGCAGTTATATGTATGACACATTTCTTTTGGTTAGAATAGCCCCTTGGTTGTTGTATTCTTTTAACTGCATGTCATTATAGAGACTGTGTTTTATTATGCGTTTTCCAATCTCTCTAATTGACACTGCTAGTTACATAGCACACAGTATATTAGATCTACAACCATCTCCTTCTTGTCCTGCACAGAAGATAGATCATGCATCATATTCTGTGTCCTTACCTACTTTCTCCCATATGTGATGTCAGTCAATTGACTGATATATGGTTACAGACCGTGAGGCTGTATTTTACGTTCATTTAAGTATTGCACTAGTTTCTCTGTATTCTAGAGCATTTGGGTGAGATACTCATTATTGATTCCTATATGTTTATGGTTTTTTATGTTTTTTTTATTAAAACGAATCGTTACCCTTTATATTCTATGTGCTGTTTACATCCGTGCTCTATGTTTGAGCTATGCGCCGTCAGCACCCAATCAGGCAACAATGTTTGGTGCCTGTCATCTGTTGCCGAGGATGCTGATTGGTGATTGCTCTATGAGCAGGGTAATTTAAGGATCGCGTGTACGTCGTCACGTTACGCCCTCTGTCGAAGTCAGATGACGAAACGCGTCAGTGCGTAACCACGACTACACGCGACCCGGAAGTGACGTTTGCGCTCCAAGACTGCGCTCCACCTTCCATTACTGCTACTACTCGGAAGTGTCTGCAGAAGGGATACACACACACTCCATGTGACGGCTGGATATGGTGATAGCGCCCTCTGGGGCCATTCTTTTGCTCATATATCTGCTTTTTATGTACGTAGTTAGATAAAGGGGTCTCCTGCTGTATGGGAAACAGGTTTTTAAATAAACAGGATTACACTATTGGTTTGCTATGTTCTGTTATTTTATGACCTGCATTGGGGCCCATTTCACTGGTGGACCCTGCTGAGGAGTGACGAGCCACAACAGAGTAGCTGATGTACCATTTTCACTTAAGGCCCAAATTTATTTTGCTTCTGGTGAGTGTGAACCCCTAAGGGGATTATTCATCACGCGGTGGATTGCAATTGATGTCTTTGGTGGTGGAAGGTGCTCACATGGACTATTGTTGATACTCACCTCATTTCTCTGGACTGGCTTTTTGTCACATTACTACGCTTTGGACTTTTTTTTAGTGGTTGTTCCACGGGTCTAATTTTAGTTGTTAATTTCAGCGCTGTTTGGTGTAAATCAATGATTCAGATACTTAGTCTGTTTTATCTTTTTACCTCATTCTTTATTTATTATTATTTTTAAACAGCTGCTTAGGATTTTAAAGTATTTTGTGGAAAATATTTTATCATATCAAACTATATATATCTGCTGATGCTAGCACTGTAGGATTGAACTGGCGCTAAGTGTGTGTTACATTGGGCCTTTTAAAACACACCTCCTCTCTACTTGTTTGAATCCTACATAAACCACAGGATATTGCTCAGCTTCTGAGAAAAGATTTGCTGCCTTTATTGTAGGTATTGGGTGCAGTTGGAAGATGCATTGTTATAACTGAAGTTCTGGAATGAGAATATATCATATGATAAGCCTCTTTAAGATTTTTCCCACCTCATTTACACTACAATCATTTAATATTTTGAAACAGTTTTTTTTTTTACTACTTTTGTATGCAGCTGAACCATTCAAGTTGGTCTTTAAGAAAATCTCTTACTTTCTATAAATGTTACAGAACATTTAAAGCTGTAAAATGAGTGTTTGATTGAATGTGAATTGCTGATTTCTTGCCCAGTGGTTCAGCGACCTACAAATTAAATAAGGCAATCATAGTTGATTTTCCTTGACCTCAGCTACAGTTATGAGATTTAATTTGTGATGTTATGATAAAGTAAGTCGTCTTGTTAAAACTGTCAGTTACAGTTTGCTGGAACACTTAATTACGCTCCACTGAATCTTGGCTTGTTGCTTATCATAGTAGAACTCTGTGATACTTCTTTATAATATTAATAACATTAAAATCCTGATGCCACATTGTCAGAGGTTTGGTAGCTTTTTTAGACAATGTTTCATTCAAATGAAAATTTTTGTGTTAAAAAATCCCAAAACGCAACATAGTGTAGCCATAAGTAGTCCAATTACTGCAAGCAATATTCCATATTCTGAGCAGTTCTCTGTAGGTGAAGGTACTGTTATTGCACAGGGAGATTAAGGCTGCATTCACACTTAAGCGTTTTTTAATTGTGGGCAGATTTGCCACGAATCTGCCCGCAATTTGAAAGCGGTGATGTGTGAATGGCAAACCGTGGGACTCAACATTTGAAATGTCATTCATTTGAATGACACCTCAAATTGCGACACGGGTCTGCCGCTTTTGTCGCATGATAAACCTTGCTGGAATCGCGGCAACGCAGATCGCGGGAAGCATATCACCCAAAAAAAGTTCAGGAGCTAATTTTGGGTGACATGTTTCCCATGATGGATGTTGCCGCGATTGCAGAGCAATTTATTACAAGACAATGACGGCAGACCCGCACAGCGAATTGAGGTGTTATTTAAATGAATTGCATGTTAAATGCGAGTCCCGCAATTTGCCATTCACACATCAGCGCTTTCAAATCGCGGGCAAATTTGTGGCAAATCTGCCCACGACTCAAAACGCTGAAGTGTGAATGCAGTCCTACAGTTAATGCACTGGGACCACCTTTTTGCATGTCTTCCTTCCTTGCAATTCTCCCCATTCCTTTACTCATTTATTGAATGAGGGGAATGGGGGGGGGGGACTTTTCGCTAGGTCATGACCGGGTAGGGCCCTGCACCCATCTATGTAGAACAGAGAGAGTCAAAGTGCAATGTGTTAGAGGGAAAAAAAGGAAAAAAAAATCTGCAGATGCTAATAAACAGAAAGATCATGTGACCACACAATAGCGCTGAAGGAATCAGGTACGTGGAGGATTTACAATTTTTTTTAAAATACCATGATATATGAATTAATGCATCATACACGTTTCTGTTTAGTATCACTTTAATGGAAGAAGAAATGAGCCTGCCATTATAGCTCTCTTTCTATAGATTCTAGTTGCCTGGCTTTCATGTTGGTGTTTTGGATTCAACTGTTCTTTTTACTGATTTGGAAAAAGCATATATTATATTGTATATAAAAAATCATGACATCCAGTTTGCTGTGTTTCCCTTGTCCAGGCCCAAAATTTTTACATACGGAAGATAGGCATAGCAAAGACAATTACATAGTTACAGTCAGGTCCATAAATATTGGGACATCGACACAATTCTAATCTTTTTGGCTCTATACACCACCACAATGGATTTGAAATGAAACGAACAAGATGTGCTTTAACTGCAGACTTTCAGCTTTAATTTGAGGGTATTTACATCCAAATCAGGTGAACAGTGTAGGAATTACAACAGTTTGTATATATGCCTCCCACTTTTTAAGGGACCAAAAGTAATGGGACAGATTAAAAATTATAAATCAAACTTTCACTTTTTAATACTTGGTTGCAAATCCTTTGCAGTCAATTACAGCCCAGGGGCGGATCCAGAGTCTTTTCTCGGGAGGGGCACTGCCAAAAAATATGTTGTTTTTTTTGTGGGAAATTTATCAGGGAAATAGCTGGTGTCGGCGCTTCAATCATCCCGGCACCATGGTTGTTATGGTGTCAGGATGATTGAAGCGCATTATTTCTATTATTACATTGTAATATAAAATTAAATAGTTCAATGCAGAATCAGTGGGAGCCCCGAGTGTGTCACTTGCCACCGTCGCCTGCTTTTAGTGGGAGCCCTGAGCGTGTCACTTGCCACACGTTGTGGATTGTCACTTGCCACGTCACCTGCCACGTCACCTGCGACACCTTGTGGATTGTCACTTGCCACATCACCTGCCACACCTTGCGGATTGTCACTAGCCACACCTTGCGGATTGTCAATTGCCACATCACCTGCCACACCTTGCTGATTGTCACTTGCCTGCCACCAGATGCAGATTGTCATTTGCCACGTCACCTGACACAATTTGCGGATTGTCACTTGCCACGTCGCCTCTCACACCTTGCGGATTGTCACTAACTTGCCTGCAAAGGTGTAGTTTTGGTTGTCTCTTGCTGTGTCCCAGACTCCCAGAGTCAGGCAGCAGAGAGATAATGTAATCTCTCTGCTGCCTGCACAGTGAAGGCGGAAGTTACTGCAGGAATGCAGGGCAGGCACGGGCGGTGAGAGATGATCTCACCTCTCTGCTCCCCCGCTCCCGGCTAGCTGATTGGCCAGCTGCCACACTGAGCCTGCTCTCTCACTCTCACCTGCGCTGCCAACACACTGAGCAACACGGTCTGCCCACGAACCACGCCGCCCGCCCACAAACCGCGCCGCAAGCGGAGCCGCCCGCTTTCTTACCCGTCTGTGCAGCCGCAAGCTATCGCACCTGCCCGCAGAGCGGCCCGACGTGACTCACTGACGTCACTCATTGCTAGACGCCAAGCGGCCCAGGCGTTAGCAACGAGTGCAGGGAAGAGGCTCCACCCACCTCCTCCTCCGCTCCTGGTATCGTGTCAGTGCGCCGCGTAACTACATTAGACGAGTCTCTCTCTCTGCGCCACTGATCGGCTGATTTGAGAAACTAAGAGAGAGAGAGGCAGCGGCAGCCGCAGAACAAGTACTGTATATACTCGAGTATAAGCCGACCCGAATATAAGCCGAGGCACCTAATTTTACCCCAAAAAACTGGGAAAACTTATTGACTCGAGTATAAGCCTAGTTTGTCTATCTGCATGCCTCACTGTGCCTCACTTTGCCTCACTGTGCCCATGCCTCACTGTGCCCATGCTTCACTGTGCCCATGACTAGACTGATGTTTAACATGGGAGTCTATGGAAGGGGTGCCCGGCTTTGAAAAATCGTTTCTGCCCGGCCGTAGGTCTCCCAGACACCAAACTTTGCACACTTGTAGAGGAGACAAGGGGCTACATGTGTGCCAAGTTTGGGGTTCAGTAGACCTACGACTGGCTGGTACCGGGTCCACAAAATCACCGGAGAAATTACCGTTTAACATTGGAGTCTATGGAAGGGGTGCCCGGTTTAAAAAAATCTGTGCTCCCCGGCCGTAGGTCCCCCAGACACCAAACTTTGCACACTTGTAGAGGAGACATGGGGCTACATGTGTGCCACGTTTGGGGTCCAGGTACCGGGTCCCCAAAATCCAGGAGTTTAGGCGCAAAAAAACAGAAAACAGAGCAAGCGAGTGTGACAGATGGTCTCGGGGGGGGGCAATTGCCCTGTTGCCCCCCTCTGGATCCGCCCCTGTTACAGCCTGCAGTCTGGAACGCATAGACATCACCAGACGCTGGGTTTCATTCCTGGTGATGCTCTGCCAGGCCTCTACTGCAACTGTCTTCAGTTCCTGCTTGTTCTTGGGGCATTTTCCCCTCAGTTTTGTCTTCAGCAAGTGAAATGCATGCTCAATTGGATTCAGGTCAGGTGATTGACTTGGCCATTGCATAACATTCCACTTCTTTCCCATAAAAAACTCTTTGGTTGCTTTTGCAGTATGCTTCGGGTCATTGTCCATCTGCACTGTGAAGCGCCGTCCAATGAGTTCTTAAGCATTTGGCTGAATATGAGCAGATAATATTGCCCGAAACACTTCAGAATTCATCCTGCTGCTTTTGTCAGCAGTCACATCATCAATAAATACAAGAGGACCAGTTCCATTGGCAGCCATACATGCCCACGCTATGACACTATCACCACCATGCGTCACTGATGAGGTGGTATGCTTTGGATCATAAGCAGTTCCTTTCCTTCTCCATACTCTTCTCTTCCCATCACTCTGGTACAAGTTGATCTTGGTCTCATCTGTCGATGTTGTTCCAGAACTGTGAAGGCTTTTTTAGATGTTGTTTGGCAAACTCTAATCTGGCCTTCCTGTTTTTGAGGCTCACCAATGGTTTACATCTTGTGGTGAACCCTCTGTATTCACTCTGATGAAGTCTTCTCTTGATTGTTGACTTTGACACACATACACCTACCTCCTGGAGAGTGTTTTTGATCTGGCCAACTGTTGTGAAGGGTGTTTCCTTCACCAGGGAAAGAATTCTTCGGTCATCTACCACAGTTGTTTTCCGTGGTCTTCCGGGTCTTTTGGTGTTGCTGAGCTCACCGTTGCGTTCTTTATTTTTAAGGATGTTCCAAACAGTTGATTTGGCCACACCTAATGTTTTTGCTATCTCTCTGATGGGTTTGTTTTGTTTTTTCAGCCTAATGATGGCTTGCTTCACTGATAGTGACAGCTCTTTGGATCTCATATTGAGAGTTGACAGCAACAGATTCCAAATGCAAATAGCACACTTGAAATGAACTCTGGACCTTTTATCTGCTCCTTGTAAATGGGATAATGAGGGAATAACACACACCTGGCCATAGAACAGCTGAGCAGCCAATTGTCCCATTACTTTTGGTCCCTTAAAAAGTGGGAGGCACATATACAAACTGTTTTAATTCCTACACTGTTCACCTGATTTGGAGGTAAATACCCTCAAATTAAAGCTGAAAGTCTGCAGTTAAAGCACATCTTGTTAGTTTAATTTCAAATCCATGGTGGTGGTGTATAGAGCCAAAAAGATTAGAATTGTGTCGATGTCCCAATATTTATGGACCTGACTGTACATATGTAGCACCCTCTAGTGTGTGCTACTAAAAGTAAGTGTAGGAAAAAGCATTTTTATGGCCAGGGAGTCACTGAAGCTGGGTCAGGGTTACTAGAGTTCAGGGCTGGATGACTCATCCCTGCAGCTTTCTGGTGCCTCCTGGTATCTGGGAAAGTTGGTGAACCTTCTAGAACTAGTGGTTGGAGGTGAGGAGGAGCTGGCTTGAATATTTATGGGCTCTTAGCCAATCCCCAGGAGTGGGCCTGTCAGGGAACTGGGATAACCCATAAATAGACAAGCCTGGTGGAAGATGGAGAAGCTGTGCTGTTGGAGGCTGTCAGTGGCCCTTGAGGGACCCCTGCCGGGGAGGGGTTTTACCTCCGTCTGGGAACTCAGGGAAGCTGGCATGAAATGATCTCACCACAGGAGGCAGTTGAAGGGATTCCTGCTGGAGAGGCAACGGGAAGGAGCAAGCAGAGACAGTGAGTAGATCAGCACACTGCAGGGACAAGACAAGGGGAAAGACTTTCAGCTGTAACGGTGCTCTCTTGAAGACCACAGTGTGCCAAGTCTTCATCTAACCTTGCCCTGGGAAATCTCAATGTGTGTGTGCCAGTTGGGCAGGACTGGTGCAGAGAGTCAGTTGGGAGGACCGAGAGGAAGAGCAGCCAAGCATGGCTGGTGGCAGACAGATGGGCTAACATTCTGCAGGCAAGTGGAACTGGGTTCAGTGGCCACAGGGAAGCAAAATGAGAGACGTTATGCTGTTTATTCCATTTGTGCTACTTTTGTCAAGGGACTTAGAGTTCCTGTCTGTAATGGGCCTTTGCTGAACTAATGATATACTGTTAGCTCCACCAGGAATGAGGAGCACGTACTGTACAAGGGGACCAAGTTTGTGCAGGAGGAAGGAATAAGAAGATCTGTGTAAATTGGGAGAAGGTTGTCTTTGTTCTGTGCTTGGACATTTTCAGGTTTGGCATCCCATAATTCCCCTACCCTGTCCAAGTTGTCATCCTCTAATAAAAACAACAACAAAACAAGCCAAAGACTGATTTTTCTGTGTTGGAGTGAATGAAGGAAATGCTAAGTGACTGGCTGTGCAGCAGTGGGGAACCCTAACTCAGCAGCTCTTACGAGGGGTGTGCTACACATAGTTAGTCTGGTTAAAAAAAGACATAAGTCCATCCAGTTCAATCAATAGATACATTTTTAAAAAGGACCAGTTGCATTCCACACATTTCTCATGACAGCTGTATTTTAAGTCCATTCATATTTTCAGAATACATGTGTAATTGCATTGCACTTCCGGTGCCAAACAGGCATGTCCAAGTCCAGCCTGCGGGCCAATCAGGGCCCGCGTTCTGGTTTCGGACGGTCTGCCTGGTGATCTTGACATATATATCTTTTATGGCCCCCAACAAATCCCTGAGTGCCGGGGGCCACAAAAGATAGTATGCTGGCTGCATTAGAGGGGACGAGACGAGCACCGTACATACAGGAGTACTGTATTTCCTGTTTAGGCGTCCTGTGTAAAAGGAAGTCTCGTCTCCTGCGTTGTCATTGGACAACTGTTCTGTCCATCACAGGAGGCGGGACTTTCAATTAAAGAGGTCCGTCGAGAAAACAGGAGTTTCTCCTGTTTGTCTGTTTGCACTCAACCCGCCCCCTCCCTGTCTCCTCTGCAGGCTGCACTGACGATAATGGTGAGTCTGCATTCATGGCAATACAATGGGTGTTGCATTCATGGCAATGTAGTGGGTGCTGCATTTCTGGCGATGTAGTGGGTGCTGCATTTATGGCAAAGTAGTGGGTGCTGCATTTATGGCAAAGTAGTGGGTGCTGCATTTATGGCAAAGTAGTGGGTGCTGCATTTATGGCAATACGGAGGGTGCTGCATTCATGGCAATACGGAGGGTGCTGCATTCATGGCAATACGGAGGGTGCTGCATTCATGGCAATACGGAGGGTGCTACATTCATGGCAATACAGAGGGTGCTGCATTCATGGCAATACAGAGGGTGCTGCATTCATGGCAATACGGAGGGTGCTGCATTCATGGCAATACGGAGGGTGCTGCATTCATGGCAATACGGAGGGTGCTGCATTCATGGCAATACGGAGGGTGCTGCATTCATGACAATACGGTGGGTGCTGCATTCATGGCAATACGGAGGGTGCTGCATTCATGGCAATACGGAGGGTGCTGCATTCATGGCAATACGGAGGGTGCTGCATTCATGGCAATACGGTGGGTGCTGCATTCATGGCAATACGGTGGGTGCTGCATTCATGGCAATACGGAGGGTGCTGCATTCATGGCAATACGGAGGGTGCTGCATTCATGGCAATACGGAGGGTGCTGCATTCATGGCAATAGGGTGGGTGCTGCATTCATGGCAATGGGGTGGGAGCTGCATTCATGGCAATGGGGTGGGTGTTGCATTCATGGCAATACGGTGGGTGCTGCATTCATGGCAATGGTGAGGCTGCAGATGGACACTGATTAGGCTGCATTGATAGGCACTGACCCTTATTTTGCTTCACAGTTCTTTATTTAAAATTTAAGATTTTTTTCCTGAAACTTCCTTTTTTAAAGTGAAGGTGCGTGTTATAAGCCGATAAATACGGTAAATCCAAATAACACGCCCGAGCTCATCTCTTCACCACACACAGCCACAAAGGCAAGAGAATTCTTGTTGGGCAGTGTATTAGTGCTCGGAGGAACACACTTAGACTGAATTTTAATGGTTTAAAGAATGTCAGGTAAAATGGTCGGCACTCAAGCATGTTCCCTTCATCAAATCTGGCCCTCTTTGAAAAAAGTTTGGACACCCCTGCTTTAAAAGGAAAACACTTTTAAAGCCTGAATCTCCAATACCTTTATTATGAAACTATTGTGCAATGGCCTCTATTATAAGCTACTGTGACACACGAGGAAGTAATTAATCAAAATTGAAATAAAATATTGTAATAAAATCACAGCTCGATACATCCCAAAACTCCTAGCATAATTTCCTCCCTCTGTTATTCCAGGGGTGACATATTTCTGGACAAGCTCAATATTTCAGAATTGTTGCTGCAGGCAACATGCAAGCTATATTATTTATGTGGATTATTCAGCAAACGTAGGCTTATTGCTAAAGTTTAAATCTGGTCAGTCTTGCCTTGTGACTGATTTATTGCATGCTTGTCATATTTTTCTTCATCAGCAGGCATGTAAAAGAATTGTAAAAGAAATCCCCCTCAAAATTCTCAAACAACTATAGAAACCTTATAAGATGTTTATGTCCATTGTCATCTTTCATGTGTGTGTAGTTATGTTTGCTGATGCATTGACCCACACTGTATCTTACAAGAACCTCCTAGAGATGAAAGGAGGTCCTCCAAAGACAGCTGTCTATATGGGTAGCCATAATGCAAAACTCCATGCTTGTATACCCTCTGCTCCATGGTCCCCCACCACAACAAATTAAAAAAATCAGGTCTTTAACCATTTCTCATCCTGCCCATAGTCAAATGACGTCCGCAAATTGGCTCTCCTATCCCAGGCAGGCGTCAAAAGACGTCCTTGGCTTCTCGCCAGCATAGGGGGCACACGCGCGCCGCCGCGTCACCAAGGAGCCGATGCACGTGCCCTGCAGCCGCAATGTCCGCCGGGCAACTGCGGTCGCTTGTGACAGAGCAGGAACGTGGAACACAGATCCATGTCCTGTCAGGGGAGAGGAGACAGATCGTGTGTTCTTAGTATGTAGGAACATCAATCGGTCTCCTCCCCTAGTCAGTCCCATCCCCCCACAGTTAGAACAACCCTAGGGAACACAGTTAACCCCTTGATCGCCCCCCAGTGTTAACCCCTACCCTGCCAGTGACATTTATACAGTAATCAGTGGCTATTTATAGCACTGATCGCTGTATAAATGTCAATGGTTTTAAAAAAGTGTCAAAACTGTCCGACCTGTCCGCCGCAATTTTGCAGTCAAGATAAAAATCACAGATCGCCACCATTGCTAGTAAAAAAAAAACGAATAATAAAAATGGCATAAATGAATAACCTATTTTGTAGGCGCTATTTGTGCAAACCAATCAACATACGCTTATTGCGATTTTTTTTTTTACCAAAAATATGTAGAAGAATACATATCGGACTAAACTGAGGAATTTTTTGTTTTTTAAATAAAAGATTTTTCCTACAACAACCATATTTTGAGGAGGGAGAGGGGATAGGACACCTATTGGCAACTATTGTAAAAGCTCAGCAGCCGGCATCATATATAATGGAAAGGGGGGAGACTGCCACATGTACCCTTTCTCCCTGAAGACGGCGCTGTGCTTAAGTTTTCATCCTTCCCTAAGAGATCTCCTGAGAGTCAGCCAAGTGGACTGGTGAAGAGTCAGTCAGGTGGACTGGGTGGAGAGTTAGCCTGGAGGGCTGGTGAAAGGGGAAGCTGAAGCCAGGTGAGTTGTCAGTGCTTGAATAGGTGATGATGGGATCCGTGGCCTCAGAGGAGAAGTTACAAGCTGTTTCACTACATCTGTGCTACACAAAAAGGGTCTGTGAGCTCCTGCCTGTAACGGGCAATTGCTAAATCTGACTGGGAACCTGTCAGATGGAGTAAGCAAGTGCTGTGCTGGGTAAAAGAGGAGGAGAGACTGTATATAGCTGTATATAGGAAGCTGTCCCTGAAGATTGTTGAAGTCAAGTGGTACCAGTGAGTGGCTGCTGCAGCTGATGGAGCACAACAGGGGAGCAATGGAAGCCAGCGAATGACATCATGGATGTGTGAATTCATTTCCATTGTCAATCCACTCACCGACAAAAGGAGCCAAAAGCTTAGAAATCACCGACCACACTGAAGGAGATTCAAAAAAGGGAACATTTTTAAACCTGGTTTATGTTAGCCTTTACTTCTATTTTAGATGATGCTGGCTCTCATTCAGCCTGGAAGACTGGCAACATCAGGTGGTGGAATGAAATTACTACTGGAGCAGCTCTAGATGGAGCACATTGCAGCCAACGTGTTTTTTTTTATTTTTACTTTTAATGAACTATTTAAAAAAAAAAATATTTTGCTGTAGCTCTGCTTTCAGGTAGATCTAATCCCTAAATGGATGATACTTTATTTGCTAAAGCACTGTTTATCATAAATAATAGCCACATTTTTTCCATAAAGTATTGTTTTTAATGTTTTTCGTCCTTTTTGTGCATCTCAGTACTGCCGATCTCCATCGGCCTCATTCAGCCACTAACTGTCTGCAAGTGCTTGTAGGCAGGTTGCCTACAGAATGTTAGGAAGTGAAGCAGGCTGCCCAGGCTGGGAGGGGATTAAACCTGTTTCTGCAGTTTGACAGTTTTTTTGGGCCCTGCCCTCTCCCCTGTGCTGTAAATATTGTATACATTAAAATGCGCAAAAAAACAGAACAGGTATCTGATCAGTATTAAAATATTATTGATGTACAAATATATGTACAGTCAGTGAGGGAAAGAGTCAAAGCTCTGGGAATATGTAAATGAAAGAGTCCAGGGGCCGTGGAAGAATGGTATTTTAGGAGTTACATATACGTTCTCAGCTGCTATCAGGGGGGAACAGAAACCATGTTCCAATTCTGTAGAAAAAACAAGGGGAGAGGCGCCTCTGGGTGTAGATGTTTAAAACTATTTTAACACAGTAGTTAATACAGGCAACTCACATTTAGCGAGGTGAAAGTAGGCATTGAACAAGTCCCAAACATGGGGGAGATCATCAGGTTAGTCAGTCCGTTCCTTGTCCTGCTGGGGCGCTGTGCTGCTGGGAATCGACACACACCGCTGATGGATGGAGAGAAGCCGAAAGCGGTGGAGGAACTTCAGAGCGAGGCCTGGGGCGCAGTTGATCTGGGCAGGCGAGGAGTGGTGACATCACTGGCAAGCGGCGCGTTTCGTGAGCGTGCAGGCTGCGTATGACGTGACAGCCACGCTCCTTCATCAAGCTGAATGAAGGATCAGCTTGATGAAGCTGTATTAAAATTGTTTTAAACATCTACACTCAGAGGCGCCTCTCCCCTTGTTTTTTCCTGTGCTGTAAATAAAAGGGGGAAGAACTCTGCACACAAAGAGCTGCTGTCTGCATGGGAGAAAATATGTTATCTCCAGCTATTTGAGGGGGATTCTGTTGGTGAACATGTTCTGAGTGGTGTGGAATAGGACTGCTCTGCCTTGCTGTCTGTAGGAGGCAGCAGGAATCCGGAGGGTGTGGACTCAGCAATGTCCCTCCTAAATGCAACATACATCAGGCAACTTGGTACTTTTATTACTGCACACAATGACACGGCTCATCTCCAAGTCAGGGAACTGCTTTAATGATGTTAATGATTTTCACATGACTGCCATCCCTGCCTGGTCCCAGACATTGGTGGGTGAGTTCAAAGGTACTCCCACATGCAGGGTGAGTGGCCCCGCCCACAAGCTCACTTCAGGGTTGGCAGCACATCATTGCTCTGAACCAGTTTGCTGATGGTGACCAAAGTGGACCAGGCCTGCATATGTTTACCTGGATGCATGTGACAGATGGCAAAAGAGGAGCAATTATTGTGAACCTATGACAGAGAATGCCCTAATAAGGACCTTCATGGCAAGATAAGCAGTTACTATTTAAAAAGAAAAAAAAATGTTATTGAAGATTTCTAATTTATAAGCATCAAACACAACCAGAAAGGGGTAGATTTACAAAGCTTGTATCAGTTACTATTTTAACAACATTTTTTGATTTAATGTATAACTAAAGGCAAAACTTTTTTTTTCAATTGTAGTTTTCGATAGAGTGTAGAAGGATTAGAACACCTGTTAGATTTTTGTTGCTACTTCTACCTGCCTAGAGCCACCAGCAAACGAAACCCAAGAGTTCTGTAATGAGCTATTGGATTTTTTATCGACAAAATCGAAAACATTCATGAAATAATTCAACAGAAAAAAACAACCAACCTCACTCAGCCAAAGCAAACAGAGGAAATCAATACAAACATTATACAATCGACAAAGTTTTCGCTGGTCCCGATCACCATCGACACCACCAAAAACATTATCAGAAGCCTCCGAGACAGCACATCACCAAATGACATAATTTCTACAAAACTCCTGAAAGAATGTACCGACATTTTAGCACCTACCATAACACACCTCAAGCAAGGCATAATCAAACCCCTCCTAAAGAAACCCAACCTCGACCCCAAAGACCCAAACCACCGCAGACCGGTAACAAGCCTCAACACCATCTCCAAGATTATGGCAAAAGCAGTAGTACAACAGCTACAACTCCATTTGGACACTCACAAACTCTTGGACCCACTACAATCAGGCTTCCGCCCAGGCCATGGCACAGAAACAGCACTTCTCAAAATATGGGATGATGCCCTCGAAGCAGCAGATGACAGAGAATCATGTCTCCTGGTGCTGCTGGACCTCAGTGCAGCGTTCAACACAGTAGATCACAAAACCCTACTTATTCGCCTTAAAGAAGTAGCGGGAATCACAGACTCAGATCTACCCTGGTTTGTATCCTTCCTAGATAATCATCCGCAGACAGTGAAACTAGGAGCCTTCACCTCTGAGACTCACGCAATTTCTTGCGGAGTCCCTCAAGGGTCACCCCTGTCACCCGTGCTCTTCAACATCTACCTCCGCCCACTCTTCAAAATCATTAGCAAATAGGACCTGTGCTACCACTCATATGCTGATGACACTCAACTCTACTTTCGCATTAACGGAAAAAAAGACCAATATCATGGACTAGAAAAATGCCTCACACTGATCGCTGATTGGATGACTGAGAGCTCCCTCAAACTCAATGGATCCAAAACAGAACTGCTTCTTTTCCACGCAAACCGAAAGGCAAAAGCTAAGACTTTATGGACACCACCCACCATCCTTGGACAGACCATCACCCCAAGCACCAAAGTCAAAAGTCTCTGAGTCATTTTTGACTCAGATGTTGATGGATGCACAAATAGGATCAGTAGTCAGCGCATCTCACCAGCTTCTCTGCCTGCTGCGTAGACTCATCCCCTTCATCCCAGAAGAGGAGATAGCAGTAGTAGTTGGAACAATCATCAATTCCCGACTGGACTACGCAAACTCCCTCTACATAGGTCTACCTAAATACCAGATGGTACGCCTACAAGTCGTCCAGAACACGGCAGCCAGACTGGTAACGGGAAAAAAAACCTGGGAATCCATCACCCCATCCCTGAGGACCCTTCATTGGCTAACCGTAAAGGATCGGGTCACTTTCAAGACCCTCTGCCTCACCCACAAATGCACACAAGGAAACGCTCCTCAATATTTATGCGAGAAAATAAAACACTACTCACCCAATCGCATTCTCCGATCAACTAACCGAAACCTCCTCCACATCCCCAAGTCCCGCTACAAATCTAAAGGAGAACAAATATTTGCAGTCCAAGGACCACAGCTTTGGAACTCTCTACCCACAAACATCCACATGGAAGAAGACCACCGGGCCTTCAGGAAAAAACTTAAGACCCACCTCTTCTGAAGGATCTGGGACGACACTGAATGGAAAAAGCGCCTTGAGGCGATTTAGTTCGCATTTGTAGCGCTATACAAGTTATTAACTCACTCACTCTGTAAGGGAGATTCACCCTCTCTATTTGTCCCAGTACCATTATCATTGAAAGTGAAAGTAAACGAAAATCCCAAATTTAGCGAAAAGTAATAGAGGAGTCTTCCAATGGGGACACTTTTTTCCGATGACCTGGGGGGTCATCAAGAGATTCCTTTAATTTCCAGGGATTTCCTCCCACTTCCTGTTTTGGCTATGGGACAGGAAGTGAAGGTAAATCTACCCAATGAGACAGGGGGGGAGGGGGATGACAGCTATAAAGTCTTCACTATAGTTCTACTTTAAGAATTAAAAAAAAATGTTAAAGCTTGAGAGTTTAGTGATTGGGTTTAGATTTACTCTTAAGAGTAAAGTGGGATTTATCTTGTAAGGGTAAGGTGGTCTTGAATAAAACTTTCTGACAAAAGTGTGCTACAGATCTGGGCTTAAATGGGTTGTAAAGGTTCGTTTTTTATTTTCTAAATAGGTTCCTTTAAGCTAGTGCATTGTTGGTTTACTTACCTTTTCCTTCCATTTCCCTTCTAAATGTTTTTTTTCTTTGTCTGAATTTCTCACTTCCTGTTTCTCCTCAGTAAACTTCTACACCTTCACCTGAGCGGTGTTTAGTCAGCCAGAACAGCTTACTGGACAGCTTACTGAGGAGCAACAGGAAGTGAGAAATTCAGACAAAGAAAACAAAGACAATTTTTTTTTTTTAGGGAAATCGAAGGAAAAGGTAAGTGAACCAACAATGCACTAGCTTAAAGGAATCTATTTAGAAAATAAAAAAACAAACCTTTACAACCCCTTTTACTGCATTAAATGACTTCAAGACCGCCCACAGTACATTTACATCATTATTTTAACGTTAAAGGGGTTGTAAAGGCAAACGTTTTTTCACCTTAATGCATTCTATGCATTAAGGTGAAAAAACATCTCTGGATTAGCGCCCCCCCAAGCCCCCCGTTTACTTACCTGACCCCTCGAAAGTCCCGCGCCGTGAACGCGCAGGCATCTCAGCCCGCTTCTCGGCTCATTCATTGGTTTATTGAAAGCAGCGAAGCCATTGGCTTGTGCTGCTGTCAATCACATCCAATGACGCGATGCGCCAGGTGGCGGGGCCGAGTGATACAGTGAGCGGCTATGGCCACCGGCTGTATCACTGGAGCACGCCCGCAATCACTCACCACCATGCAAGCTCGCTCGCATGAAGGTGATGAGTTCTTGCGGGGAGGAGCCGAGACAGCCGCCGAGGGACCCCAGAAGACCAGGTTCGGGGCCACTCTGTGCAAAACGAGCTGCACAGTGGAGGTAAGTATAACATGTTTGTTATTTAAATTTTTTTTTTATCTTTAGTGTTCCTTTAAATACCGTTGTTATTGCAGCAGCTAGCTGCCATAATACTGGTATATTTTTATACTGCGGGCGATTATGTGTCTAATAAAAGTGGACCCGGCAACAGGTTCGTCACGGGATCACTTTTATACAGTATCTCACAAAAGTGAGTACACCCCTCACATTTTTGTAAATATTTTATTTTAACTTTTCATGTGACAACACTGAAGAAATTACACTTTGCTACAATGTAAAGTAGTGAGTGTACAGCTTGCTTTCCCCTCAAAATTACTCAACACACAGCCATTAATGTCTAAACTGCTGGCAACAAAAGTGAGTATACCCCTAAGTGAAAATGTTCAAAGTGGGCCCAAAATGACAATATTTTGTGTGGCCACCATTATTTTCCAGCATTGCCTTAACCCTATTGAGCTTGGAGTTCACCAGAGCTTCACAGGTTGCCAGTGGAGTCCATTTCCACTCCTCCCTGATGACTTCACGGAGCTGGTGGTTGTTACAGACCTTGCGCTCCTCCACCTTCCATTTGAGGATGCCCCACAGATGCTCAATAGGATTTAGGTCTGAAAACATGCTTAGCCAGTCCATTACCTTTACCCTTAGCTTCTTTAGCAAGGCAGTGGTCATATTGGAAGTGTGTTTGGGGTCATTATCATGTTGGAATACTTCCCTGCAGGCCCAGTCTCTGAAGAGAGGGGATCATGCTCTGCTTCAGTATGTCACAGTACATGTTGGCATCCATGGTTCCCTCAATGAACTGTTGCCCTCCAGTGCCGACAGCACTCATGCAGCCCCAGACCATGACACTCCCACCACCATGCTTGACTGTAGGCAAGACACACTTGTCTTTGTACTCCTCACCTGGTTGCCTCTACACACGCTTGATACTATCTGAACCAAATAAGTTTATCTTGGTCTCATCAGACCACAGGACATGGTTCCAGTAATCCATGTCCTTAGTCTGCTTGTCTTTAGCAAACTGTTTGCAAGCTTTTCTTGTGCATCATCTTAAGAAGAGGCTTCCTTCTGGGATGACAGCCATGCAGACCAATTTGATGCAGTGTGCAGCGTATGGTCTGAGCATTGACAGCCTGACCCCCGACCCCTTTCAACCTCTGCAGCAATGCTGGTAACACTCATACATTTATTTCCCAAAGACAACCTCTGGCTATGATGCTGAGCACATGCACTCAACTTCATTGGTTGACCATGGTGAGGCCTGTTCTGAGTGGAACCTGTCCTGTTAAAATGCTGTACAGTCTTGGCCACCATGCTGCAGCTCAATTTCAGGGTCTTGGCAATCTTCTTATAGCCTAGGCCATCTTATTGTAGAGCAACAATAATTTTTTTCAGATACTCAGAGAGTTCTTTGCCATGAGGTGCCACGTTGAACTTCCAGTGTCCAGTATGAGTGAGAGCGATAACACCAAATTTAACACACCTGCTCCCCATTCACATCTGAGACCTTGGAACACTAACGAGTCACATGACACTGGAGAGGGAAAATGGCTAATTGGGCCCAATGTGGACATTTTCACTTAGGGGTGTACTCACTTTTGCTGCCAGTGGTTTAGACATTATTGGCTGTGTTGAGTTATTTTGAGGGGACAGCAAATTGACACTGTTATACAAGCTGTACACTCGCTACTTTACATTGTAGCAAAGTGTAATTTCTTCAGTGTTGTCACATGAAAACATATAATAAAATATTTACAAAATTTTGAGGAATGTACTCACTTTTGTGAGATACTGTGGCAGGAGAGGCCCCCCCAACCAGCCTCTTCCCAGTTGTCTCCAGGCTTACCGGACCTGTCGGTTCGCCCGAAGCCAATCAAATACTATTCGTGGCTGGGCAGGAAGCCGAGTAAGGGCAAGATAGCCACCACTCACCTCTATGCCCTTGGAGAACCGGAGCGACGTCCAACATCACGTTCGCCTTCCGGCCTTAAAGGGATGATTTTTTTTCTCCTCTGTTACGGAGATAGTCATAACCTCGCTTAAATGCTTACTATAAGTGATTAAACCTTTTGTCTATATAAAATGAAATCAAACGATAGCGGTGCAAAAAGAGAAAACAATTACATTTATTTTTACAGAAATGATACCACCTCATAGCAAGATGATACCAATGTTACACAATACAAAATAGGAACATTGCTCTAACCTAAAATTATATCACCTATGACCAATGTTACATGATAATACCAATAGGAATATTGCTATGACAAACATGATACCAATGTTACATGATAATAGGAACAAGAGAGCTAAAGAGAAGTAGGATTAATCTTCTTAAAAATGGGAGAGAGAGAGGGAGAGAGAGGGAGAGAGAGAGGGGGAGAGAGGGAGGCAGAGATTTAGGCAGAGAGAGAGAGAGAGATAGGGAGGCAGAGAGAGAGAGAGCTTACTACGTCACCATGCTGCTACGTCAGATCTTCATTCGGAAGGGCTGAGCTTTGGGTCTGCATCCAGATATATACACACCCTTGTAAAAACCCCACCCCTCCTCACCCCCCCTTTCCATATGCTAAGACCTTGCATTCCCTTGAGGGGTAGGGGGTTGCTAGATTGGGTGAGGGACTCAGTTAAGCCAGGACCCAACCTGTTCCTTTGTCACCTCCCACCTCCTTTGAATTCACCTCAGCATGCCAACAAATGGTCAGATAAAAGGCTTTTGTGAGATGAAATTCCACAGCTGTGTATGCTGTTGATTCTAAACATGTTCTAACACTATAGAGTCCTTGAAAGATAAATTTAAGTCACCTTAATAATAAAGTATTGTAAAAACATATACAACCATATATACACGTAGAGTCCTTTTACTTAGAGAGTTCCCTTGAAGCTTCTTGTTATAAATATGGATTTGAAAAATCTCCACCACAGTCCCCCCTGAAGTTCATTCTTGAACTTATGTCCTCCCTCAATGATTTTATACCCACCCACAACGGCCCAGAAGCCCTGACCCTTCCCCCACCACCACTGCGGCCTCTTCCTTTCTTGAACCCGCCGTAACCCATCAAGGTAGACTTGAGACAGTTCTGGTGCCTTTGAGACTTCACATCTGACCCATGAGAGTCTGTACTGCAATGCTTCATCGCCCCGCTGCATTGGAGGAGCGGAATTCAAACATTACTGGTGGGATCCTTGCAAATTTAGTCCTGTAGCTTGGAAATATGGTGTTATGATTGTCACGATTGGATCGGACCGCGAGACAGCACTTTTCAGCATGGTGAAGGAAAGTTTCAGAAGAGTCTTATTCGTGGCACGTTTTTCTTAAGAGATGCGTTACTTCTTCAGGTAGTGGTTGGGCGGGCCTCCGGACAGTCGTGCATGAATACAAAAAACAAGAACAAAAAGGAGAATGTCAGAAAGGAGTTATTGGCGGGATGTCAGACAAGAGTAGTGGCGTGGCCACTAAGACTAAATATCTATGAGGGGTGCAATGTGTACGAGTAAGGTGGGATCCCCACAGGGTACCGAGACCGAGCCACGGCCAGTATCATCCATTGCCCTTGATGGTAGGGATAGTCAACACTGTCTGCTATTGTTAGGTCCCTGGGTTCACCACACCTGTTCACGGGCTCAGGTTAAAGCAGTGGGCAGATTAGGGGAGGTACAATTACATTAAGACATAGGACCTGGATGTCCAGGGATACTTTGTGAAATATGGTATTTGTATGTTTCAGGAACCCATTCTATGGAACCCACTGGACTCTTAAAAAAATGGAGTCAGGCAGAGACGGTAAACCCTTACAATTCACAACTCATCTCTGATATTCAAACAAACGTTCCAGAAGATGAATACATTTATTTTCCAAGATAAAGCAGAATATGAACCAAAGAAAGTAGGAAAGAGAAAAGAAAGAGAAAAATAAATAAAAAATACAATAAGCAACAAAACATGCTGCTTCGACACAGACCGTTTGTCACCCATTTCCCTTTATGTCAAAGAGCACTGATTCTGCATTCATAAAAACAAACAAACAATATATAACTGTCCTGAAACAGTGCCTCGAAAAATAATATATTGTGGCTGTTGCAGCAGCAGCCTGGCAGAAAAAAATAAAAAAATAAAAAAAAAAATAAAATAAAGGAGGAAAAAAATAAAAATAGATAACTCTTCTCCCCTATTAGTGATCAACAGGTGAACAGGATCACTGTCACTAACAATTTACAAGTCGGGTAGAAAAACAAAAAATAAAAATATTTTAAAAAGGAGAGGCTAAACCAATGGTTGCCAAAAAAACTTTTTTAGAATTTAGTCACCCCGACTGTCCTTTAATATTACAGATTGAACAGGCTTATCCCTAGAACAAAAACAAGAAAAATATAGTTCTAGGGTCCTCTCTTAAATGCGCAAGCTACTCTAAAACGGTCTCTTAATAGTGACCCGCATTGGGACCGCAACAGGGTGGAGTTTACTAAGGTTTTGGCCCCAGAACATCCTGATTTCCATCTCCCTTGTTATCTCCTCCCAAGGACAAGAGTGTAGGTATAATAGACTCCCCGAGGTAGTGTACCCTGCTGAGTACAATTCAACCTGATGCTGAAAACAGTGTATCATTAGCCATGTGATGTCAGCATCAGGTATTGAGTCTACCAACACCTACACCATCGAAGCAATGACAAAAACCCACAAAATTCTATCCCAGTGACCATGCCCAGGGTATATCATGCACCCCTACCTACTGTTAGGTTCAAGAAACACCCTTGTTCCATGACTAATGCCACATCAGTATCCTCTAGGTCAAATAACCAAACTCGCCTATATCCCAAATAATACCCAGGTGCTTCCTTCCCAGCAATGATCTCCACATCCAGAACACAGCGTGAAATACATTCACCACTGTGTATTGGCCGTGCAAGGGACATTGTGTTCACACTTCTGACAGAGGGAAATATCAACCTGCCCCCAGCTTCCGTACCCTCTGATCACATGTGGGTTCCTTAGCCACAAATGCAACAAGATAGAATCCCCAGTCAGTAAGCCACTGGTGCCCTCAACTCTACAGACCGAGTCTGCATTTCTGTAACACCTTTCACAATCCAAACCAGTACAGCCCATCCAGGCATTCGACTACCACTTTGGATTAGTGTAGGCGACGTGTTTTGGCACAGTCTTACTGAGTGGTGATGCTAACTCATCAGGCCACTGCCCCTCATAGAGAGATTTGTACAATCAGCTTGATGCTGGTTGATAACTCCACCTGCCCATGTGTGCACACCAGAGCCAATGACATATATCTGCCCTGTACCATCTCACACTCTCTACCAACCTCTCACCATGGTTGATGAAATCTTGAGCCACTTTACACTGTGGTTCTCTTTCCCCCCCATATAGTGCTGAACACATCCCTCCTCTTCCGGTTATTCCTCCGAGATAAGCGTCCTGTACTCTGTGTCCGCACATCTCTGGGAGCAAGCCACTGGTACCATGACCACGCTTGATTCAGTGTGTATTCAGCACATATAGGATAATAGGTTCTCATCAACCACTATGAGATGCCGGAGCGCCATGTGGTGATGGAATACTGCAGATACCTGCACCATATTCAGTGTCCCACCTGTCCCCCAAAAAAACATTTCATCCTTTCCCTGATATGTAGCCCAGGACCTCCCAATGTGTTCCTGATTATCTCCAGCTCCATAGTGTTTATGGTACCCAGTGACCTGCCTCCCGCTCCAAAGACAGTCGCCATCAAGCCTCTCTTTTTTATATGGGATATGGTCTGGATACCCGGATTGAAAACCACCTGCCACCAGGTACACCCAATCCCTCATATAGACTGCACACCTTCTCCCTCCTCTTTCAATTCGGTATTCAGACAATGTTATACTTTACCCCTACAACACAAGCTGCCTACACTATTCAGACAGGACTCACATGAATGACAGGAGCCTAGTGCCACACTGGGGCACTGGTCTTCTTGGCCTGCAAGACACAGACAACTAGTTAAGGTACCCAAGGACTCTAGGACAGGAAGGACACCTATGGGTGTAAACTGAGGAGAATACGGTATGCCCACACATACCTCGGACGTGAGGGCTCTTGGAACAGCCAATCGCTGGTAACACCCCATACAACCTTCCTGCACAATTTTTTTTTCCCAGACTCAACCAAAACTATACAATATGAGGCCAGACCTATACCCTCTCAACTTGTATGCAATCAGGCAGGCCCTCATACCACACATCTGCAGGTAAATCTAAAATAAATGGGAAAACAAAATTGCATAATGTGTATCCAGCTTGAGAAACTGCTGCTACCAGACACACCTGACCAGCAGACTAAGACAAATCCCTTGCAGCACTGAGGCGCTGGGACCACTGAACAGTAGGGGGTACCCGAGCTGACCGGTGTGCCTTGAAACACACAGATATTTATTAGGCAATTGGTAACAAATAGCCACATAAACAGTCCCAGCAGGAAACTATGAGAAGGGTTGGTTTCCCCTATTTCAGAGAGATGGGATTGCTTGGTGACACGGTAGGAAACAGGTATGAACTACATTTGGGGACACACAGATAGCTAGGGACATTAGCATACCTTAGCTTCAGGCAATGAGCCAAACTTGTACAGCCAGGTATGGTTGGGCGTGTACCTAATTACAATGACAGCGAGGGGGGTGTAAGCAGTCCTACTCCTGAACACAAGTTTGCCCAAAGTAACATCAGACCATTACCCTTTTACCACTAAGTGCAGTACCCCTGGCAGAGATTTATAATGCTCCTTAGCCTCACATATGTGTTAGAGTGCCAATTATCCCCGGCAGTCTTACTCAACTTTTACTTTATAACAACTAATATGCAGACTTCAGTTAATTGGTTCTGCTACTCAGTAGATCAGAACATACAACACACACTGGGTGGTCCAAAACACAACCGAATGGGCTGACAACTAGACATTCCAACTAGATAATGGTGGCGACAACCTAAAACATTTACATGTGAACCCCGACCAACCAGGAAAAAATACTTTTTTTATCACGTTGTTCTCTGGAGGCTACGATTTCCTCTTGTTCTGAAAGCCAGAAAACCCAATTATCGACTCTGAGGGATAAAATTCCAATAAAAGTTAGTGATAAACATTGCCAACACATTTGGTGCCCCATGTGAGGAATATCCTGCAACAGGGTGCCCTTCTTCAGTATAGAAGCGGGATCCATCTACAAACACAGTGAGGTCAGCATTGGGAATGGGGGTGTCTCTTACTCTCTGTGCTTCCAGATAATGATCCTCCATTTCTGCATTGCAGTCATGACTTTCTATTTCATCTTTCACTGTCTCTGGTAGCAGGGTAGCTGGAGTTAATTTCGCACACCTTTTGAGGGTAATATTTGTGGGCGTTAAAAGTGCCAGTTCATATCTGGTCAATCTCGCTGACGAAATGTGCTTTGTGGTCAGGTTCTGCATGACCACGTGAACCTCATGGGGTACATAAACTTCCAACGGGTTCCCTAGCACAATGTCTGCAGTCTTAGTCAGCATCTCCGCCGCTGCTGCTACTGCCCTCAGGCAGGGTGCCATCGCATTGACAACGGTGTCAATCTGACAGCTGTAATAGCCAATTGGCTTGTCATGTCCTCCATGGTCCTGTGTCAGGACTCCAGCAGTGTGGCCTTTGGACTCGTGGCAGTAAAGCCTGAATCCCTTGGTATAATTTGGCAGGCCCAAAACGGGTGCTTCACTGATTGCAGCCTTCAAGGTCTGAATAGCATGCATTTGCCCTTCACTGAGTTCCAGTTTTCCCTGTGTGTTTACAGAGTCATAGAGTGGCTTACAAACATTGGACATTTCTGGTATCCATTGTCGGCAATATCCGACCAATCCTAGGAATCCCCTCAATTGTTTTGCATTTTGTGGCATTTTGCTATTCAGAATAGCCTTCTTTCGGTCTTGTGTCAAGTGTTTTTTTCCTTGGGAGATGCAATGACCCAGAAACACAACTCGGTCCCTGTTGTATTGTAACTTGGCCAGGGATACTCTGCATCCCTCCTCTGCAAGGTGATTTAACAAGGAGATAGTTGCATCTCTACATGCCTCTCTCGTGTTGCCTCCAATTAGCAAGTCATCCACATACTGGAGGAGTGTGGTACCCTCCGGGCAGTGCCACCTGTCCAGACATTCTTTCATGGCTTTGCTGTACTCATTTGGACTAGATACCATACCCATGGGCAATCTACTCCAGGTATACTGTTGCCGTTCAAAGCTGAAGGCGAAGAGGTATTGACAGTCAGGGTGGAGTGGTACCGTGAAAAAGGCATCCTTCAAATCCATAACTGTGAAATATTGATTAGACGGGATGATGTTACTTAGAATAGTGTGAGGGTTTGGTACCACGGGAGCATCCTCTTGGATGATTTTGTTAATTGCCCTCAGGTCTTGTACCATCCGGTACACGTTTCGGCCTGGTTTTTTCACAGGGTACAAGGGGGTATTAGCTGGTGAACTCACTTTCACCAGTATACCCTCTTTCAGGAGGTGTGTGATTTGGTCTCTAATTCCCTCCAATTGGGCCAATTTTAATGGATACTGAGGTAACCTAGGAATGATAGCATCAGGTTTTAGTTTGATCCTAACAGGGGGGCAGCGGATCATAAGCCCCGTGTTCCCCTCTTTTGCCCAAACATCTGGATTGGTACCCTCAAATAAATCACTGGGCAAGCTCTCCGTAAGACTTGCATCCAGTTCTAATTTACACAAGGTAATTATACTATCCCAGGTTTCTACCATTTGGGGTTGGTCAGAATCGGAAGGGATGTTTACCTCCACTCCATCCTCCGTAAAGTGTATTTGTGCTCTCATTTGGGAGAGCAAATCTTTTCCCAGCAAATTGCAAGGAACTGAATTGCTCAAGAGCAGGGAAGCTTCAGTTTGAAAGGGCCCTATTCAAACTTTTGTAGGAGTAGTTTCCAATAGGGGGTATACTATACCCCCTAGCCCAACTCCTCTCACAGTCTTTTGAACAGGAAGATTCACCTCACTGGATTTTAAAATTGTTCGAGCGGCCCCCGTGTCAACCAATAGCCTTAGGGTCTGATTATTTCATTTCATCTGTACATAAGCACTACCTTGCTCATTTGTCGAGATTACAGGTAACACCGGGAGCTCTCCCCGTCATTGGGGGTCTCTTTCAGATTCCCTCTCTTGTCGTGGTGGCCTACTTTGTCTTGGAGCTGTACAATACCTCCTGATGTGACCAGGCTGGCGGCAGTTGTAACAAACTTGTCTCCCTCTTGGTTTTTGGTCAAGATCTGCTTTGTTCACCTGATCAGTGACAAGGTAGATCCTTTGAGGTTTCTGTGACTCCCAATCTGCTATATTCCTTTCAATAGCAGTTGCAAGTGACAACAAAAAGGAGAGGGGCTTATCTCTCCAGTCTGGATTTGCAGTCATCAATTTTTCCCTAATGTTTCCTCTCAACCCGGTAATGAAGCTATGTATCAATACGGGCGATAGGGCACTGTTAGTAATGTCCCCACCAGCCGATTCCACGGCTTGTTTAAAGTGATTGTAGTATGTCATACATTCTTCCGTTGGACCCTGGATCACTCCTGACACCTTTGTCCAAGACTGGGGAGGATAGACTGTCTTAATCAACTGTGCTAATTGCTTAGTGAGTATATCTCCTTGCTGGCTGGAATCAACATACAGGGTTCGTGGAATATGAGTTTTATTGAGGATTTCATCAAAGTCCCCATCTCCACAAACCCTTTTCATTATTTGAAGCATATCACTCCAGTTAGCATTGTAGCTGGCCTGGATGTCCAGCAGCTCCTTGGCAAATTTGATGGGATCTGTCCTCGGATGGGGGATAACACTCAGAAATCCTTTCATCTCAGAGGGAGTCCATGGTACATGATGTGTCATTCGTCCCGTGGAATTCCCACTGTTATCATAAACCACCTGTTCTCTTACAGGATAGAAAGATGTGTCATCCGGAAAAGATATTAGTTGTTGATTGGTCCTATGGGATTCTGTCACAGGTTCCCAATAAGACTGGGGAAGATTGTTGCTGCCATGTGGGGGCACTTTATCCAATTGTAAAGTGCCCTGAAGGGTGGCATTAACAGTCCCATGGTACACAGGTGTGCCCACATTGGGTGATATCCTTTCCTCATTAGAGTGACACCCCATAGGTCCTTGTTGAGGTGTGCTAGTTACATGGGGGTATAAAGGTACATAGGCCGTATGCCCCGTAGCAGAACTGCCAGTATTGCTTGCAGCAGCGTAATTGTTTGTTAACTGCCATCTAGGGGAGAATGTGGGTTCGCGGCCCGTAAATGGAGGATTACTATATTCGGGAGGTTCTTTCGTCCAAGGAGAAGAGAGTATCCCTTTTGATGGTATATGGTCTCTGGAACTGGGGAGACTTTTCTCCCTTGAGTCCAGCATTCCCTTCCCCTGGCTGGTTGCGCTATCTCTCTCCTTTTGTTTCAATGCTTCACAGGAGGAGTTTTCCTGTGATTCATTTAGGGTTTTAACTGGGGTGTCAAATTGGGCCGCAAGTTGTGGCTTCCTCATTTTGTCCCCTCCTGATAGATGACAATTACTCTCAGCCTCTGAGTATTTTTCCAACCAGGACCGGGCAATTGCATAAGGCCCCACTCCTGACAATTCCTCCTCGTCCCCCTGTTCCTCACTGTCACTACTCTGGGGATGTGGCTCTCCCTGCTTGTCCCTACTTCTCAGCATCATCTTGTGTGATTTCTCCTTAACACCTACTGTGAAAATATTCACATCGTCAGTTCTATTCATGGATTCTACCATCCATGCACTCCAAGCATCTCTTCCATTTGTTTGTCTCATCTTTCCGTGGTGATTGTACCACAGGGCTTCCCAAGCGTGTTGTTTAAAAGTACCCCTTTTAGAATATCGCTTCCCAGTCCAGCGATCCCAATCTTGCATATATTTCACCACCCAAGGTCCATATTTATCTATCATTTCTTCCTTCGGGGTCAAGTGGTAAGGTTCCCCACGGTTAGACTCCCTCTTTGAAGCGATTTTATTACCCATCCTTTACGGACGAAAGACCTTGAACTGATCCCGCAAACCTCTTATAGGTTGCTTTTTTCCCAGAGCTAGCTACTCTCTGACCAATGATTGGGTCGACAGGTACTGCCCCTGTCGCCGTTACTAATATTTTTTCGCTACCTGCCCGAACAATCCCTGTTCTGACTATAGTCCTTCAAAAAATTAGCCTGGGGATCTTCCCAACTAAAATAGTTTAATCCCACCCCGTGGACTTTTCTGCAATATTCTAAAAGAAATGCTCACTTATTAGACCTTATGATTGCTTGTAGTGCAGGAGGTAGTTTAACTGATGCCCACCTACTTGCACTATGATCTTTTAGTAGTTATGCTCTTAGCAGTTACAATATAGCCAGTGTTTACCGATAATTACAAAGCTTACAATCCCCAGTTAGTAGTTTACACAGGAAGATAGAGTCACATACATCCAGACAATTCAGTGTGTCCTAGGCCCACAGGTGCAATTCAATCTCAAAGATTGGGAAGCGTCTTGACCTAGACTCATACAAGGGTCAATCAGAAGCACTTGTTGGCAGAAAGGCCCAGATTCCAATTCTTTTCACTGCCTTCAAGCGTCCAATCAGAGCCCATATCATTCACGCTGACACCCTGCTGCAATTTTGGCCCAATCGAGCAGGATGTCCTCTCATACACTCCCAGTACATTTTATTTCACTTATACTGTTCATATCAGTCTCATCAAAAGTATTTTTGTACAGACATAAGGTTATATATAAACAATGTTCATAGAAGCTTGCCAGTTTGGGTGTTCAGACAGGGAAGACAGACATACACATAAGGACATGAAAATGCTTACCGTGTTTGGAGTTAGATTTGTCTGGTTCTGCTCTGTCCTCCACACATAAAATCCCAATAGCCCAAAACGTCCAGCTTCCTCACACGGGGCACCATCTGTTACGGAGATAGTCATAACCTCGCTTAAATGCTTACTATAAGTGATTAAACCTTTTGTCTATATAAAATGAAATCAAACGATAGCGGTGCAAAAAGAGAAAACAATTACATTTATTTTTACAGAAATGATACCACCTCATAGCAAGATGATACCAATGTTACACAATACAAAATAGGAACATTGCTCTAACCTAAAATTATATCACCTATGACCAATGTTACATGATAATACCAATAGGAATATTGCTATGACAAACATGATACCAATGTTACATGATAATAGGAACAAGAGAGCTAAAGAGAAGTAGGATTAATCTTCTTAAAAATGGGAGAGAGAGAGGGAGAGAGAGGGAGAGAGAGAGGGGGAGAGAGGGAGGCAGAGATTTAGGCAAAGAGAGAGAGAGAGAGATAGGGAGGCAGAGAGAGAGAGAGCTTACTACGTCACCATGCTGCTACGTCAGATCTTCATTCGCAAGGGCTGAGCTTTGGGTCTGCATCCAGATATATACACACCCTTGTAAAAACCCCACCCCTCCTCACCCCCCCTTTCCATATGCTAAGACCTTGCATTCACTTGAGGGGTAGGGGGTTGCTAGATTGGGTGAGGGACTCAGTTAAGCCAGGACCCAACCTGTTCCTTTGTCACCTCCCACCTCCTTTGAATTCACCTCAGCATGCCAACAAATGGTCAGATAATAGGCTTTTGTCAGATGAAATTCCACAGCTGTGTATGCTGTTGATTCTAAACATGTTCTAACACTATAGAGTCCTTGAAAGATAAATTTAAGTCACCTTAATAATAAAGTATTGTAAAAACATATACAACCATATATACACGTAGAGTCCTTTTACTTAGAGAGTTCCCTTGAAGCTTCTTGTTATAAATATGGATTTGAAAAATCTCCACCACACCTCTTACAGGCAAAATTCCTTTTTACTTCTGCTTTTCAATGTAAATGTGAGATCTGAGGTAGTTTTGCCCCCAGATCTCGCAATAAGGAGGCCCTGTCATGCTTATTTCTATTAAAAGGGATGTTTACATTCCTTGTAATAGGAATAAAAGGTCTAAAAAATGTTTTTTAAAGGAACAGTGTGAAAAAAAAAAAAAATTGTTTTTTTTGTCTTTTAAAGCGCCCTGTCCCTCCAAGCTCACACGCAGAAGCGAACGCATACGTAAGTTGCGACCCACATATGTAAACAGTGTTCAAACCACACATGTGAGGTATCACCACGATAGAACAAGAGCAATAGTTCTAGCACTAGACCTCCTCTGTAACTCTAAACTGGTAATCTGTAAAAATATGTAAAGCATCGCCTATGGAGATTTTTAAGTACCGTAGTTTGTCGCCATTCCACAAGTGTGCGCAATTTTAAAGCATAGCATGTTAAGTATTTATTTACTCGGCCTAATATCATCTTTTTACACTATAGGAAAAAATTGGGCTAACCTTACTTTTTTTTTTATTAAAAAAAGTGTATTTATTCCAAAAAAATTGCGTTTGTAAGACCACTGTGCAAATACGGTGTTACATAAAATACTGCAACATTTTATACTCTAGGGTCTCTGCTAAAAAATATATATAATGTTTGGCAGTTCTAAGCAATTTTCTAGCAAAAAATACTAATTTAAACTTGTAAGCAAAAAGTTCCAAAAAAGGCCTGGTCTTAGAATGCTTTGAGTTGAGGATTTGATTAAAGTTTTTGGTGTAAATATTTCAGCTTTACAATAGTTATGCTGTATTCATCCCATAATTGTATATGTAGCGACCTCCTCTCTCCCCTCTCTTCTATCAGCTCGTCTGTCTCTTGTCTAGGGGTACTTTAGAGGAGAGAGAGCGGGTCACCACGCCAAGCCCTCACCACAGATGTTTGTGTGGTGGAAGCAAAGTTCTTGTTTTACCTTCGGGTCAGTGTTCTGCACCTGGAGCCTCCAATGAGAGTTACCTCGAACAATGTCTGCCAGAAAATGAGCCCCACACCATTAAAGTCCAACACTCCTTTATTCTTCTTGAATGAACACAATCAGTTAGACTCCCTTGTAGAACAGAACAAAAAAGGAGGTGTGGATGCGAGTAGGCCCAGACACAATGAACTCTCCACTTTCCTTCCTGAAAGTGGGTTGCGGTCTCCGGGCGAGGGGAATTTCCTTCCATGCGGTCTCCGATGGGAGGCTCACCTGTCACTGGCAATATGCTGCACCGGGTCTTCAAGTAAGTATCTCCCACCGGTCCATTACACCTTCTGGATTCGGGTACCCACTCCCGGGGTTCCCTAGGACCTCCTTCCCTCGCGGAACTCAGTGGTGGGCACTGAGCTCCAGACCTCCTCTCGAGTACCTCACCCCAGGCTAAAGGTGCCTGGGATGGAACACGACCTCCAAACGTCCTCTAGGCCTAGACCCGCCTAGGGGACCGACACGAACCACCGCCCTCAGGCTGAAGGTGCCCGGGCTCGACTCCCCTCACCGGAAATGGCTGCCCCCTTTATACCCCCTCCCAGCAAGCACGGCGGGTTCCCCGCCCCACCATACAACCGCTGAGAGAGACCAAAAGAGGTACGCCACCGCAACGATGACTCAACCCCGGGCCCAAAGCGACAGTGCCACCTGGTGGGCCCCAGGGAACCATACTTTACAGTTTTCCCCACCAGATTCAAAAAATAGAAAGCATATACCCGCTACATATAGATAAGGGCAATTTGAAAATCCTTTGCTAAGTTCATCAGATTAAAAGGGTGAGCTATATGCAACATTCATTGAAGGAAAAATTATTAAAGGGTAACTCCACTTTCGTGGAGAAATAAAATAGCAGATAAAGAAAAAATATTATAGCGCATATAATTCTGAAACTAATAATTTTGTAATTGAATGTTATTAAAAATTACCTTTCCATCACCGATAACTTGAGGTATATTCTTGTTATTACTGGAGACGATGTTGTTTATTTTGTACAACTGAAAATTCTACATGGGCATTGCCACAACTGCATAACATGTATTTGTTTTACATATGGAGCCAGAGCCCCTGGATCTCTAGGTATTTTTTTTTTTATTATTATTATTACTGTTGATATTGCTATGCTATGTATTGACGCTGTTTTTCAATAAAATCTTTATGAAACAAAAAAAAACAAAAGAAAAAAAAAATACCTTTCCTTTTCAATCCACAGCCAATGTAATTTTCTGAGAATACATTGCAATATGGCTACCTGGAGTTTTCTGTACACAGAGTGTGTACTGACCACTCCCCAGCAACATAATTTCCTGCTTGTGTGATTGGCTCACCAATTTTCCCAGAAGTCTGCCTAAGATTCAAGTCAGATT
Source organism: Rana muscosa (assembly GCA_029206835.1). Lineage (NCBI taxonomy): Eukaryota > Metazoa > Chordata > Amphibia > Anura > Ranidae > Rana > Rana muscosa. The sequence continues at coordinate 958,967,756 of CM055117.1, read as the reverse complement.
TCAGGCATCTCTTGCAACAAAAATTTCATTTTTTGAGAGATACTTTCAATAGGAACCCGTCTAAAGGGATGCAGGCGCAGCAGGTTTCCTCATTAGTGCCCTGTAGGTCCTCACCTGACAGTCTATTATGAAACCACTCCCATTAGACCTACTCAGAACAGAGACACAGAGAAACACACATGGATTACTTCAGAATAACAAAAGGTAGGAATCTGCAACAAAGTTTGTTTTAATCCTTGCAATGTACAGTGATCACAAAGAGGGGAATGTTTTGAGTTACTCTTTAAAGTCATGGTGAGGTGCCAAAGTAACCAAAAATGTCTCCAGTGTAAATATAGTAACCTCTTCTTCAAGGATTCGCATGTATAGTGATCCAGTAGCTGAAAGTGATCCAATAGCTAAATTGAAGTGAAAATTAATTATCCAGTAAAGAGTCCAGTAATATCCTGAGCCTGGAGCCCCATTTTTACTTTAAAGGACAACGGGGAGTTAGATTTGGTTTATTCCCCAAACCACCAGCTTACTTTCCACCCATAGACCATATTCATTGCAGACATCCATTTTTCATCATTGGAACCATGTTTGAAGATTTGGGACACCTCTATGATCATCGTATGAGGATTGATGTCCCCTGTTTAGAAGACTGTCTGGATTAAAGGCCCTAGCTGGGTATGGAGCCACAGGCGTTTTTGACCTTTGTAATGAGAGGGCTATCTGAACTGGTAAGCAAGCCCTTTTTCAGCCATTGGTGGTGGTGTCAATTCACAAGATCACTTTTCAAAGGTGTTGGATGGTGGTGAAGATCCATCGGAATCACTGAGCATTTTTCACTGGAACATTTAGATTACTGGACTCTTTACTGGATAATTCATTATCACTGTTTGATTTCATTTAGCTATTGGAACACTTTCAATTTGATCATTCTTCACTGTATCACTATACCTTTGTTATTTATGTTTTGTATTTATTTATTTATGTTATGCAATTTTTAGCTCAGCTTATCGAAACTTAATTTCTAGTATCTCACAGAAAAGTTGCTGCTGGGTTAGGTTTTAGGATTATTAGCATGGTTTTTTACGTTTTCCTAAATACAAAGAACTGCCTGATATCAAACAATTAACCTAAATTACAGCCCTTATTACTCCTTGTGCTCTTGGATGCAATAAAATGACTGGATATGATAAAATATCTGGTGACAATGGTGTGTATTATGAGCTGCTGTAGGCTAAAACTGAAATGGATGGATGGTCAATAAAAACATAGGTTAAAAGCCATCCACATGTACCACTGAATGCTAAGATTTCTTTTAAATCATAAAGCATAATATTCTTCTCATGCCTCTGGTCAGTCCTAAAAAAAAAAAAAAAAGCAGCAGTGGAGTTTTTAAGGAATGTCTACTTCTTCCGTTGCTTTCAGCTCCCCACATTATTGTTGTAATCCACATATGACACAAAAGCCAAAGGTGTCATGGTGCTGACCTAGCAGTATCTGTTCCATCAATACCTACACACTGAAAGTCCATTTAGTTATGAGCTGCAGGGTTCATACATTCAGTTAACATAAAAGACACAAATCAATGGAGAAACCAATTTGCTTGTAGAAAGCAGCTATTATTGACACTCCTAAAGTACAGCGTGTACTGAATTAGAAAACTACCAGCCCATGTCAATGAAGAATAGTGAGGGAGGGGCTTAAAGAAAACGAAATCTCATGTTGATCAAAATTCCTAAGCAGATTTAAAGTCTACATCTACTGTATGCTCTCCTAATTTAAATCTCCAGTGGTCCTCTAAACTTATGTACTAAATAGCCAAATTATTTGAATCAGGATTAGCCTCTCTGAGTTCACATACTTCCCCTACATTCACATCCTCTTCCTGCAGATGTGTGCTGGGAATGCAAGCTAGAAGGAGCCAGAAGATGCTGATAGGTAACTATTGAAGCTCTTTTAAACAGATTAGGTCAGAAGGCAGAGGAGAGAGGTAGAAAATAAGTGAGTTTTTTTATAAATTCAAGGGGTGTTTTTATATTTATAGCGCTTACCACCCTCTCCTCCTTGTCTCTCGGTTCCTCGCAGGAGGAAAGGGCACACCCAGCTCTATATGCCCGTACCCTCCTATGTAAGGAGGTTGAGCGGTGTTGTGATGGGTCTCCGCAGCCAGATACTCCCTCCGAATGGTTATTATCTCTATAGCCAATAAAGACAAGTCTCTATTTCCCCCAATGAGTTCAATGTCCACACCAGCTCTAACTCCAACGTAGAGTTTATTTCTCTTTAACGACAGTCTCTGATAGGAAAGGTTGGAGAGAGAACAGGACAGCATAAGGTGTGGGAGAGTCCAGGCACAAACGTAATACCCTTCACTGCTTGGCTTCTCAAGCAGACTTAGACCATTTGGATAGTCTCCCCAGATAGGGACTAGCAGCCAATATGACACTCGAACCAACCGCACAATCACTACACAAACTGGTACACTTAGTCTCTGCCACAGACCTGGTGAACTTGGTCTCTACCACAGACCTGGTGAACTTGGTTTCCTTAAAGCTTGGCCTCTTTGTAAGGAGAAGACATCCCTCCAGAGAATTACCGGGCCCCTTCCTTCACTGTGACTTCTCACCAGTCCCTCGGAATGGTCCTCCCCCGGCCTCCTCGTCTAAGATGCGGGTCCCCTCGCAAGGTGGCACCCTTAGATTCCTCGATGGGCCCAAGCCAAAGGTGCTGGGCCCAAGGCCTTTAGTTGCAGCCCCAGGGCTAAAGGCCCCTGGGACTGATTCACCGAGCTCTGCCCCTGGGCCAAAGGTGCCCAGTGCGGACAGGAACACACTCCCTGGGAGTAGGACTCCCGACGACGAACGAACCCTGGACAGGCAGCGTCTGCCCCTTTTTATATCCTCTCCCAGCATACACAGCAGGCCGACCACTCCCACTGTATGGTTGCCGAGAGGGGACACACAAGGCACAGCACTGTATCAGCGGTTCAACCCTGGCCCACCATGGCAGCGCCACCTGCAGGCCACAGGGAACAGTACACCGATACTCTTCCTGCAGACAAAAATGGTTGATAATGTCCTAACAATTTAGGTGTTTGTGCATAACTACCACTCAAACACTACCCCTAAATTGAGGACCCCGCTACATATTAATATCATTGTGCAGTCTTATTTATGAAATAATTATTCCGCTTCACAATCGTTTAGCAATCAGGATCATCCAAATACAGTACTCTTCTGACTTCATTTAATTACTCTATAAATGCAACCTGTTGTTAAAGCAGCAAAGATAAAGCCTTCTGGTGGCATCTATGCCATGACAGAACAGGTATTCTTTTACTGACTCCTTTTCATGAGCATCCCTCGAATTAACCTCCAACATGGGCAGTCTCATCTTTTTCAGTTTACGTGGGCTTAATGCCTTAACTTTTCTCTCTTATAGCTTGCAACCACTTCTGCACTCTCCACCTCTCTCCAGCCAGTGTTAAACCTATTTTATTCTGAAGTATTCATATTTAGAGATCTGTGCAGAGTCCACATTAAGTTATGTGAAAATGGCAGTAAAGTGGTCAAAATACATCTGTGTGTTGACATATCTTTATTACAAGTGTTAAGCCTCAGGGTGAGAATGTTGTGAGTGGGCTTCTGGCCAGGAAACATGTGTCTTATGCGATTTGTGTGGTGGCTACAAAGGCAGGTAGGTGAGCGCTCTATCCAAGAAGAAGCAGGGCAGGACTGGTACATCTTGGTTCCAACATCTGCCCAATCACAGGTTCTCCTGACAAAACAAGAGTAACACTTCGTTTCACAGTGCAAAAACTGTGTCACATCATAATTTGACCTCTACAGACACTTTCTGACAGGCCGTTTGCTCCATATGTGCACACTTTCTGTAATTTTAGAACTTTCTGCGTTTTCAAGGCTATTTTAAAAAGGCAATGATATATCGTGCATGGCCTACATAATTGCTTTGTGTATATCCTTGCTTAGTATTTGACAAACTGGATAAAATGTTTCCCAATTGTATGAAATTTTTAGAGCATGCTTTCATTAAGAAAGCCCAGCACTGTCTGATCTAATTTGCTCACTGTTTCTGCCTGACTAAAAAATGAATACAGGTCCCATAGTTTCTAACTTGCTAGGAGAGAGGGAGGGGAGAGTGTTTACTCTAACCCTATTCAGCTGGGTATCTATGTGTAGCGGGGTCTCCTTTAAGGCCCCGGGACTACGTTACCCAGAACCCCGTTCAACACCCAGGGTGCATTTAGCCACTGCAGAGACTCATGGGAGGGGCTATATAAGAAGAGGGCGAGGCTGAGCTCGGCCTCTATGGGACACCGCGCTGCAATCAACAGGTCTTCCTGTGCGGATCTGCTGCAGTGCAGGGCCGGAAGCCAGGGCCTTGCACAACTTCCAGAGAGCCTTCCACCCCACTGCAAAGCTTGGGTGGCACCTGACTTTGTGAAGTTTGGACATCAGTTGGACCGGAGACCAGGTCGTTGCGGATACTGTGTGCGGAGACACAGTAGGTGGAAGTCCCGGACTGGGATCGCATTCGGAGTGGTGAGCGAGCACCTGCTCATTCATATAGACTGTACTTTGATTCGGCCTAGAGACTGCCTTGGCCCTCCGGGTTCTATTTTACTGTCCCACAGGAGACTAGTGGCGGGACTGAGTTGAGTAGTCTCCTGTGAGGGGTTCATTCTCCTTTTTATTTTCCTACCCTTTGGATTACAAATTACCATTCCTGTTGTGCACCACCAGTCAAGTTGCATGTGAAGAAATTGTTCTTCTAGAGACTGAGTTTAGATCTGGGTCAGGCCTGATCCGTAGTTAGAACTTTGGTTGCTGCACCATAAGGGCGCATAGTTAGAGATAGCTGTACTTGGCGGGTAACCGCCTGCGTTATATTTTCTGCTGCAGGGCTATGCAGACATATATGTGTTATGTGTTGACCTTATGCCTTTTACCCAAAGTAAAGAAACGTTATAATTTATCTGTTGCTATCAGTGTGTTGTCTTTATGCAAAGAGGTTACCCTTGCAATACAAATAGATTATGTGCATAAACTGTTAGATTGTGATAAGAGAACAATCCCTAGACTAGCTGTGCCAGAGTGGGTCGAGTAGATTGCCGGGGGTTGGCGGTGCTGTACACAGGGCCCGAAACAAATCCAGCGGCTCTCTTAACTGGGGATAGCGCTACATATGTATAATTTAACCTCCTGCCGTTCAAGTTTATTCACAGCATATACGCACGTGCGCGCTGCATGGCGGGGGACCCGATGGCCGTGGACGGCGGCCACGATGTCCACCGGCCACCCGCGATTGCAGGCACAAGAGCCAGAACGGGGATCTGTGTGTGTAAACACACAAATCCCCATTCTGACAGGGGAGGAGAGACAGATCTGCTGTTCCTAGTAATTAGGAACAGCGATCTGTCTCCTCCTCTAGTCAGTCCCATCCCCCCACAGTTAGAAACACCTCCCTAGGAAACACATTTAACCCCTTGATCGCCCCCTAGTGTTAGCCCCTTCCCTGCCAGTGACATTTTAACAGTAATCAGTGCATTTTTTAAGCACTGATCGCTGTATAAATGTAAATGGTCCCCAAAAAGTGTCAAACGTGTCCGATCTGTCCGTTGCAATGTTGCAGTCCTGCTAATAATGGCAGATCGCCGCCATAACTAGTAAAAAAAAAAATGCCATAAATCTATCCCCTGTTATGTAGACGCTATAACTTTTGTGCAAACCAATCAATATACGCTTATTGCGATTTTTTTACCAAAAATATGTAGAAGAATACTTATTGGCCTAAATTGATGAAGAAATTATTTTTCTAACATTTTTTGGGGGATATTTATTGTACCAAAAAGTAAAAAATATTTTTTTTCAAAATGGTTGCTCTTTTTTTGTTTATAGCGCAAAAAAATAAAAACCACAGAGGTGATCAAATACCACCAAAAGAAAGCTCTATTTGTGGGAAAAAATACCTCAATTTTGTTTGGGTACAGTATCGCACGACCGCGCAATTGTCAGTTAAAGTGATGCAGTGCCGTATCTCAAAAACTGGCCTGGTCATTAAGGGGGCAAATCCTTCCGGTCCTTAAGTGGTTAAAGAGAACCTATGAGTACAACATTATAGCTGCAATTTCTGACTTGTTTTTAACAATGTAAGCTGCAGGGTTTATCTCACGATCCTTGTTCCTAAGGTCAGTACCATGTGAGTTACTGACCAGGAACAAGTTGAATAGCTAAGCTTGTGGGCAGAGCTCAAGGGCCCCTAAAGAGGAAACTCTGCAAACTTCACCCACTAATGCCAAACTAAGCAGGTGGAGGCCACAGTCATACAAAATCTGCATTAAGGCAGCACCCCACATAAGAAGCGAGCACATGTTGTGGCACAATTAACTCTTCGTGTCTCATCCACTTCACAGCAGTGTTACACTTGACCAACTGTACACAGACTTTCTTACATGGTGCAGCACTTTTGAGGGGATAGTGCCGAGCCTGTATCCCACTCTCCAGCCCAGCTTTGATGTTACCTCACTGATATACCTGAGACTTTTCACTAGCTTTAAACATAAGCTTGCTAGCGTTCTGTACTTCTGAGGATCCTCTCTCATATTCTTCACTGTGACATACAGGCTAGATATATGGGGGCTCCGTACTGCGGTTCTGGTCTCAGGAATGAGTCACCAGTCACTAGAGAGGGAGTTGCGTTCAGAAACCTCCTTACTACCGGAGCATACCGTCATCCCTGCCAAGTCACTGTACACTTGCCGGCTGGCGACTTCAGAACCAAACACTCCTCCAGTTACAATGGCACACTTGCTAACCCTTAGTAGTGTTCTTCCCTTGTTGTAAGCCCTGTTCTTTTATAGTTCTTTTATACGCCTTGTATGCACCCCTTTGTAGGAACTTCAGACCAGGCATTTAGTAACTTTGAGAAGTTACAGTATTAATGTGGCACAGTCTCTTACAGTTTCCCGCATACACAGTTCTGACCACTTCCTCCTTACTCAGGCTTCCCAGTTCATACATCTCAGATAGGAAGAGTCCAATATTAAGGTCCATGCTCTGACTTCCAGCACCCTGACTGACTGGTTAACCCAATAGGAAGGTCAATTCCTCTTGTAGAATCACATCTTGCAGTATCCATAGTTACATAGTTACATAGTAGGTAAGGTTGAATAAAGACAACAGTCAATCCAGTTCAACCTGTGTAGGTGTGTGTGTAGAAAAAATATTTCCCATATCCCTGTATATTGTTTTCGCCAAGAAGCATGTCTAAGAGTCTTTTAAAACTATCCATACTTCCTGCCGACACCACCAATTGTGGAAGAGAGATCCACATCTTTACCGCCCTGACAGTGAAAAAAACCCTAGCTTATCCCTTCCTGGCTTTTCCCATGCGGAAGGTCCAGAGACCACAATAGGCTGTCTCCCCCTAGGTATTTAAAGCCCACCCCAAGGGGGCAGTGCCATAAACACCTGGTATTGGCAGTCTTAACCCTTACCTAACCCCTGGACACCCTACTTTAAATGAAACTCACTAGCACACTACTGTACAATACAACAAAAGGAGGTATATTGTACCCCAAAAGTAGGCATCTGTCTACAAGCTAGCTGTTCATATGCCTTCAATAGGTTTATTTCTGCATTACAGCATGCAAGTGTAAACATTTATGGATCTACTTCACTTTGTTATGCCCCTAAAAGTTGGGCTTATGCACAATACTGTGCTCCCATAATGTTTTTAAATAATCTCAATGCATGTCCAGAACGCAGCTGCATAGTTACAGCACACTGCAGTGCACTGTAATCCAGTATGATTTTTTTTAGGCATTAAAGTGTGTTACAGCCCATTCATTTTGAATAAGTTGCCTAACGTGACATGACACAACATGCCTCAATAACACATGTATTACAGTACACTGCATTCTTTTGTGAATGGGCCCTAAATGTTTGACCATTTTATCAGTTCTCTCATTCTATTCCTTTGACTGTAGATAGGGAGGAAATCACATTCTGCAAATCACAGGCTTCAGTAAATCTTTCAAATTCAGTTAAAGCAAAGGGTCATTGTCTGATACTAAATCTTCTGGAATTACAGGTCTAGAAAAATATTTTCAAATTATCATTCACAGTGGATACTAAGGTGATTCTTAAAGGATTAGTATAAAAACATCTGCTGTAATAGTTGTAGTAGGATATCATTCCTCTGTTATGATTACCTAAGCTTTACAAAGCTGGTTCAAGGTCAATATTCAAGAAGAGAGTAGTAAGGAAATCACCTTGTCTTAACCAATACTGTACGTGGCTTTGTTTTGAATGCAAGTGATTGAATTTGAACCAAATGCTTCACTAATCTTTCAAACAATACATTATTAGCAGTGCTCATCAGTATTTGCAATGGTCAGTTTGATAACACAGAGAAAAAATTATTTTTGTTAGTCTGTAGGAATATTCATCTGTCGGTCCCACAAGTGAATTCGGGCACATAGTGTGTAGTCGGTTCTAATTGCACAGGGCTCTTTTTTAATGTCACTTTTCATAAAGTAGCATAGATATTCATCCAGTATTGTGAATATGTTCCCTTACCAGAGTTCCAGTGTACGTTTTACGTTACTGAGCTGTATTGTCACTTGGAGCCCCCGGCTAGCAGTTTCTCGATAGACCGTGGCATACCTACTTTGCCGATGTACATGCATTGGTGAAGTTAATCATTGCTTAGCAGAGTTTTCACTAAGCCTAACACATTTTGACAGGATATCCTGCCTTTCTCAAAAGCAGTAGATGTTAATCTTCTGCATCTTTTTATAGGGATGTTACATTATTGATGTTAGACACTCAAGCCTCGTACACATGATCGGATATCCTATGGATTCTAATCCGATGGTTTTGTCCATCGGAAATCCGATGAAGCTGACTTCCATCAGTTTTGCCTACACACCATCAGTCAAAAAACCGACCGTTCCAAACGCGGTGGCGTAAAACACTCCGATGAGCCGAGAAAAATGAAGTTTAATGCTTCTGAGCATGCGTCGACTTGATTCTGAGCATGCGTGGGCTTTTTATCCGATGGGCTTGCCCATAGACGATCGGAATTTGCTATCGGTTTTTGATCCATCGGAAAAATTTAAAACATGCTCTATTTTTTAAAACCGATGGAAAAAAGACCAATGGGTCCCATACACGATCGGTTTGTCAGATGAAAAAAGTCCATCGGACTGTTTTCATCGGTAAAACCGATCGTGTGTACAGGGCTTTAGTATGTCTATTCACTAGTCCCATTAGACTGTTAAATTGGGTCTAACTCCCTTGAAAAGGGAAAAGATTACATATTAATCTTGCATTTTCTATACTCTACTAGATATTATATTTGTACGAAAAAATATTCCTATCTCCAACAACAAATTGGTTTTATTGTGGATTCTATAGAATGTATTAAAAACATAGCTATGGCTTTACTTGCAGTTAATGATACATTGGAGGGGACAAAAATTGCATCAAGCCTCACTAACCTAGACATTGCAGCATTGGAGCCTGAAACTATTTTGTCCAGTGCAAACTAAGTACAAACCTCTTCTTGGAAAAGGTTTTGTTGACAATGTCTTCTTATTTGGAGAGAAGCCTATCAGCAGCTACTACATTTATTTTATTGAGCTATTAATAAAAATAGTTTTAATTTTAAAGTTTACTATTGTTAGTTAAAAAAAATATATTTTCGATTTACATACTTTTATGGTCAACAATAACACTTTTGCTAAATCATTTAGGAAACCTGTAGACTACAATTGGTTTATTTTAAATACAAGTTGTCCTTTTGTACAATATACCCAGTAGTCAATACACAGCAGAAACTGTAGCAATTAGGTGGATTATAAATTGGAAGTCAGAGAACTGACAAAATAATTAATGGAAAAGGGAAATGAGAACTAATTTCTAAAACAAGAAAAAAAAAAGAAATAGACCAGATACTGTAGACAGACAGTTCACTGGCTTTGTTACTTAGATACTACTAACGCTCCAAATAAACCTATTTATTACAAAGGAGTCTGCAAACGTTGGTCTATACTAAGGGGTGACAGAATTTTATAAAATATTTTATAAGAAAGATCCAAGTTAATCTTTAAAAAAGGCCCCAAATTTGGTCTCATTTGTAGTATCCACAGTACAGATGAATACTAAATCTATTAATTTGGGAGGTAAGATGGAGGAGTTTGTGTGATGAGGGTGTTGCACTGCTTGTAAAGCTACCAAAGTCTCAATAAGAAGGAGTTTTACCAAAATGCATTCTAAAAAGGTGTATAAAATTAAAGATCTCATTACCTGCTCCAAGGGTTTTATACACACTATTCAGTGCTCCTGTAACAAGTTATACATCAGCTGCACTAAAAGAGGCTCAAGGTCACACTACATGAGCACTTCTACAAGATCTTTGTGGGGAGTATAAAACAGCCAAGTAAATTATCCAAGCACTTTAAAGAATACGAAAATTGTAGTACCAAAGGCATTTTCTTCTGGGTTACACAAATAATTATGTATGACCTACTGTAAGAGGAGGGACTTTCATTCACAAAATGTATTAGACAAAATCAAAATAGAATTTTCAACTTGAAGTAGAACTTTAATCAAAACCTTTTTTTTTTATTTTGTATATAGTAAGGGGTGTTTCTAACCCCTGTCACTTTTCTTGCTATCTGTGTCCCACTGGGGAGATTTCCCTTAATTTCCTGTCCTACAGCCAAAACAGGACATAAAAGGTAATCCCTGCAAATTAGGGGAATTCCTTTGCCCCCCTCCCCCCGGTTCCCCGAAGATTTCCTATTTATTGATTAGGGGACAACCCAAAACGTGGGAATTTCGTTTACTTTCACTTTCAATGATAAAGGTAAACAGGACAAATAGGGTGGGTGAATCTCCCTATCAGAGGTAGGGGTAACAATGAAAGCCTGATAAAAGCCTGGCAGGTATTCAAATCCATCTCCATTCTGTCCAAAACTAGACAAAAAGTTTTGCCCTTAAATTATACTTCAAACGTTTAGTATCCAATTCTCCAAATAGTGATATAGAACTGGTAACTTTATATAATCTCATAACAGGATTTAGACTATCTTTCAGCTGGAATATAACATCTAGTAAAATACAAAAGGATTAAGAAGTAGCCTTTTTTTTCCTCAAAGGAGTTAAACCCAATGTAGTCTCATAGGACTAGTGAATACATATATACCTGGAATGTCAATCAGCAAGTATGTAGCATCTCTAAATAAAGACATACAGTAGAAGAGCAGCAACTGGCATCTTGGAGAAAGACAGGAAGCCCTTTGAAAATGTGTTTAGATTTGTGCCTACACTGGAAAGCAATGAGTGCCATCATCCATGCATGTGGATCCCAAATCTAGGAATGCTACTGCTAAGTCAAAAGGGCCACCGACCGGGTTCAGAATGACATTACTGCTCTGTAACTTGGAATAAACACTGGAGCTCTGGTAAGGAAACATTCCTACAATACTGTATGGATATCTCTGCCAATTTATGAGAACTGACATTGTAAGAGTTCATATTATTGAACTATAGGCACTTTGTGTTATCAGAACCTACTATACAACACTACCTGTGTATCTTATTTGCCTAAACTCACTTGTGAGACTGAGAGATAATTATTCTTACTGACAAAAAGGTAATTTCTCTTTTTTATTAAGCTGTCCAAAACTGTGTGCTGCTGATCGTATATTGTTTATACATTTTAATATACATCATTGACCAGGGTATCCTATAATCAGCCAGCTGCTGTTACGTTAAGACTTTCCAAACATTGGAGCAATTCTGTCTTGAGTGAGGTAACTATAAACCGCTATTTGATTTCTCCAGTCCTACTAACTTTGATGAAATTCCAAACTGTTTGAAAAAGTGAAGTTTTTTTTGGCTTGGCTTATGCTGGTAATCCTAAAGTCAGCAAAAAAAAAAAAAAGTATTTCTTTACCACATTTAGATGTTTTTATTGTGGTCTAGTTCCAAGTAAATATCTGATTCAGTATTCATTTTCCAGGGCAGAATCCACTGGGTAGCTGCCTAGGATTTTTGTCAGTATGTTCTAGGAGATAAGAATAGAGAATATGGGAGATTTATTTTTTAATATTCTTTATTTTTATTTTTTACAGAAGGACAATGATAAGAGAAAAGTATGTATATACATAGTCCAATTTCTTCAATATACATCAATCTAGTAGGCTGTCAACTCAAACTGCTTGTCCTTGTGAATCCTACAAGTAACACAGATAACGTTACATATGAATTTTCATTCTTTCATTTCAAGACAGGAGGTCAAAAAAATAGCAAGGGACATAAAGCAGGGAAAAAAAAGAGGGGGGGGTTTAAAAGGGTTCTGGCTCTGGAGATGGGCAAAGTGGTGGATGTGTCCATGCTGGAGTGCTAGAGGGGGCTCGTGCACAGAAAAACTATAGATAAAACAGAGAGCACACCGACATTATGTAAGATTCTCAAAAATCGTTAATTGGTTAAAATAAAGATGTTTTACTCACAAACATGAAATAAAGACATGCTTCTCACATAATTTCCATTAGGAACCTCTCATTTCCCAACGAATGCACCAGTGGCAGCTGGTGGGTTCTTCTTTTGGAGGGGCAGCAAACACAGAACACCCCCACCCCACCCCCCCCCGGCAGCATGGCACAGTATTGAAACACCCCCCCAGGCGGTCCAGTCTGTGGTGTCCTCTTCTCCTCTCCTGGAGTGTGGGCAGTGGCCACAGCGGCTCCGGTGTCCGCTCCTCCAGCTTCCTCCGCCATGTGTCTCCACTGCTGCCAAAGCGCTAGCATCCAATATGATCACCTGACGCTTTGGCCAGTCAAGAAATAGGTCTCACAGACCTGTCTCCTGATTGGCACGGAGAAATTTTCGTGTGAAAAATTGCGAAAATGTATTCACTATGGTCACACAACTGGGTGGCCTAGGAGCACAATACTCTGCACTCCCGAGGCCACTCTTTTATGATGCCTGTTAGAGCCTCTGGCTCTAATCAGGTGCTTCAAAAAAACACCCACCCAGCATTAAAATAGATTTGTAGATCAGGGGGCCGGATGCATGGATAGGGGAGATGGCGCCCGTGCGCCCTCTATGGACGGACCGCCACCGTTAATGCAATCATCCATCTATTAGCGTTTCATTCGATGACATTCCAATATACTAGCTACATCCGAGCCAACTCCTGGAGTGCTGCCTCAACACACGTCAGAAAGCTAAATAGAGATTGGTTTTCAAATGATACACCATGGATGGATTACTGCATTAGTTAGTTGATCAGATGTTCCTTATGGAAATTGTGTGAGAAAATGTGTCTATTACGGTACTCACATTTGTGAGTACAATGTATTCATTTTAGCCAATTAAAGCTTTTTTGAGGCTCTTACACTATGCCAGTGCGTTCTCAGTTTCATTTATAGTTTTTCGGAGCATATTTTTATTCCAAAAAAAAGTGTTGCTGAATCCAAAAACAAAAATTGTATACATTTCAGCTTACCAGGCATTACTTGTGGTGGCTAAATTCTTTTTCTTTTTCAGTTTGTTTCATTATTTTCATCTGGTAAATCTGTGATTAACACACTTCCTGCTCCAGGCAGCACATCCTGACAGGTAGTTAAAGCAGAGCTAGAGTCATATACACACCTCTCCTTCAACAATGTGACGTCTGCAAGCTCCCACTACAGTGCCTACAGCTTCACCTGGTTTTCTTTCTGCTTCTTCAACCATCTTGACTGGCACGCCTGGGGTGACATAACTCCTAAGCATAGCACAGGAGTTTGTTCATTCCAGCACCTAGGTATACCATGGACATTCTAAAGAAGTTTACGAATAGGGGGGTAAGAAGCTATTGTTGCAGTTTCAAAGTGGGGTTGATTTACTAAAACTTGAGTGTGCAAAATCGAATGCAGCATTGGATATAAACCAATCAGCTTCCATTTTTTTTTTGTCAAAGCTTACATGAACAAGTTGAAGTTTGAAGCTAATTGATACCATGCACAGCTGCACCAGATTTTGCACCTCCAGTTTTAGCCTACTTTCACACTTCATGTTTTGTGAGTGGCGCATTTGCGTGTACATTTTGCCCCACAAGGTGCAGAAAAAATGTCCCTACACCTTCCTAGAAATTGCAGCCCGCACAGGAACCACACTACAGTGCAGTTCCCAGTGCAGGTGTGATTTCCAATGCGGGTGGCGTGCCATTAGGACTAATAGCACCCACCCGTGGGTCCTGCATTTTGCATGCGGGTGGTTGCAGCTGCGGGACACAGTGCAGGTCCCGCAGCGGCTTCTACCTGCACAAGTGTTAACCGAGATTAATAGTAAGTGAACCCTACTATGTCTTTTCTTCTATAAAAATCCAGCTAGTTTTGCTTAAGATAAACCCTTACAGAGTACGGGTTTACTATAAGTGCACACAATGGATTGTAGCCAACTGCCCTTTACAGCATATGTGCATACCATAAACAACCCAAAACACTGCCTGTACTTCCTAAGGCTAGCATTGCATTTTGTCTTTCAGTGCTACCATGCTCTGAGGTAAAGATAAATACATCAAATCGTATCCTGTGTACTGGTCATGGTGCGACTGTTTTTAAGGGTTAGGCATAGCCATGTTGCTCAGTGTAAACTGCCAGTTCATGTCATTATAGCATGTTCCTATATTCAGACATTTTGAAAGGTGGTGGTGTGTGTGTGTGAGAGGGGGGGGACTCCTAAAGGTACTCCTACCCTTTAAAAAATAATAAAAAGTGATCCTTTGTTTTTCATCTGTTCCCCTTTGACTGCAATGTAAAAAGCAGAGGAAAAAATAAAGCTAACATTGCTGTGGGAAAATAGGCGCATGAAAGAAGGACTGTCTTGGTCTACAGATTCCTTGCTACTTTCATAAAAAAATTAAAAAAAGATCAAAAATGTATGTGGAACACTAAAGGATGCTGTCTCAGTGCAAACTCTCTTTAGATGGAACAATGGCAATTTAATGTAAGGACTGTAATATTTTTAATAAATACAGGACTGGCAAAATGTTATTTGAAATACTTTGTAGCAGTTTTAACCGTGTATTTGACAAAATCTGTTTATATGAGCATTTAACTATATCCCTAGATGTTTATAGTTTAACATTTTCATATTAGTTTGCTGTAATTGTATTGTAGTTTTATATGTAAATAAAGCACAAATACTTTATATTCCTCGTTTTAATTTAATGTTTTTTGTTGAACGGTTCCTCTATGAGTATACATGTTACTGTTTCTATGACAAAATGATTTATATTTGTTGCTTTGCAATTTCCGCTCAGGATAATGTTCATAGAGAAGTCATCATCACAAATCTTTTTAACTGGATGCAAAATGGTAATTTACCAATAATAAAGTTGTATTTTCAGTTTTAATAGGATTTCTCATGAAGCCTAAAAAGAAAAAGTTTTTACTTACTGATTGAGACTATTTAGTGATTTGCAGTCCTCAGCCAGGAGGAAGTAGAACTGTTTAAATTCTGACTTTATCTGAAATCAGAAGTACCACAATGGTCTGGTTGTAACGGGAGGTCCTGCCATACTAAATAGACCTCTAGACAGTATATGCACTTAGTAATAGTAAAACATGCTTAGGCTACCTCCATCCCTGGAAAAAGCCCTGTGTGATGAACAGTGTTGGGGAGGAGGAGCATAAGCATGTTTGTACAGATCCATTGAAGGCTGATGCAGATAGCCAGGTATTAGTTCATCTGTGCTGGAGCTGACAGATGATCTGACATAAAAAGTTAAACAACAACACTAAAATAACTGTATCAGTAACAATGAAAATAATAATAGCCTAAAGACAAATAGATAATGTGTCAATAATGCGTGAAAATTAAATCAAAAGTCACTACAAATATGGAAAAATATATGTTGAATTAAAATAAAATAAAAATAAAAGGTTAGAATGCATACCCAGGCTGAGGAATAATTTAAATAATTGTATTAGATTCTATTTCTTCATTAAGCCCTGTAAGAGGGTGTTTAAAGAAAATATCCAAAATGTCTCCTGCTTTCAGAGCTTTTTGAATCTCTCAGCTTTGGAGCAGGTATTGGGGATATTGTTTATCACCCAGACTTGTAATCCTATCGTAGATTGCCTATGCACTTCCTTGAAATGTTATGGTACACTACAACTGGTGCTACCCTGCTCAATGGCACACTGATGTTCCCCAAATCTCTTAATGTCCTAATGGTCCTGCCAACATATAGCAGGCCACATGGTCATACTACAGTAAGCAACAAATTCTGTACAGCAGTTATAAAAGGTAAAGATGCGCTGGACATTGCCATTGACAAGGAATGATTTTTTACCGCATGGGACAAATTGGCATGGGAGACATTTTTTCTTACGACACTGGAATATGCCTATCAAATTGCCAAACAGATTTCCTGGGCTTGGTTAGTTTTTTTTTTTACTCGTTTTGTACATTTACTAGAGGCTATCTGACTTTTTATGTTGCAAGCCCGGTGGCAAGTGGGAAGTGTTGATCCCAGCTGTGGATTTTGTAATAAGATTCCCCAAAGATGTTTTCCATTTTTCTATATTTGTCATTAAATTGAGTAATTAATCTGGTAAGGGCCTGGCCAATGTTTTCACCAATGGTTTTAACCTTAACTGGAGGATCTAAGTATGTAATGAAAGTTTCATCAATAGTGTGTACTGAATACCTTTCTTCATAATAGTTTCTGTGAAGTCTGTTAAATTTGCTTTTAGGAATGTTTTGTTTCGATCTCAGATGGTGGCAACTGCTGGAATGGACACCCCTTGTCAAAATTTAAAATCTCTGGTGCCAAATTCCCGCTCTCTAGGCGGCTGCCTAGTTTGCCTAGTGGTAGCACTGGCCCTGGCTACCCATGACCTTGACCCATGACCCATGACCTTGCTTAGCAGGTCTGTAGCTTGGTTTAAGTAAGCCTTGGGGCATGAGATAGAAGGGCACCTTGTGTGAGGAAACACATTTGGGACATTCACTATAAATGACTTCTTTGTGTGGGTGCTCCAGAAGGTTAGTTAAAACTGTCTGCATAGAACTTAAGAGTGTAGAGGATGCATGAACCCATAATAGAGAGGGTGTAGATAAGGTAAGTCAGAAAAAAAATCCTTTTCAGTTTACTTGCATACATGCCAACAGTCCGTATTTTCCCAGGACAATCCCAAAAATCGGACCTGCGTCCCAATCAAAATTCCGATTTTTTGCTTTTGTCCCGGGACTTTTTGTTGGCAGTGTCACTGGCCGCTGCAGCTTCTGGCTATGAAAACATGGCTGCAAGATCTCCTTCCGGCTAGCAGGTCTCTTTCCCCTGTGTTCAGTGGAAAGGGAAAGGGCCTCCGACCGGCATCAGTGTACAAGAGAATTGTCTACTTGTACACTGAAGAGAGATGCCGGTTAGCTATCCAGGTCGGAGGCCGCTCCCCTCTCCACTGAACACATGGGAAAGAGACCTGCTAGTTGGAAGGAGATCTCGTGGCCATGTTTTCATAGCTAGAAGCTGCGGCCAGCGACGGGTTGCCTAATGAATACCGGGAGATCTCACGGGCACCCCAAAGCTGCAGGCACCACAGTTGCAGGTGAGTGGCCATGGGGTGATCTGCTGGACGTACTGTGTGTTGGGGGGAGGTACAGAGCTGAGTAGGAGTTGCACATCATGTCCTGTGTCTAGTGACAAGTGACTTGGCAGGTAACAAACTGCATCTGGTGGCAGGCGATGTGGCAAGTGACAATCCGCATCTGGTGGCAGGCAACGTGATAAGTGACACACTCAGGGTTCCCACTGATTCTGGATTATGGTGAGTTGAACTATTTAAATTTATATAACAATGTAATAGAAATAATGCGCTTTAATCATCCTGACACCATATCAACTATGGTGCCGTGATGATCGAAGCGCCAACACCAGGTTTTTGGAGTATCTTTATCTGATAATTGTTTAACTTTCTGGAATACACATTTTGCAATTGTGGTGTAGGATCTTGGCCTGCTGTCCCTCCATCTCTCTTTTTTTCCTTCCTTCTCTTTCTTTTCTTCCCTCCCTATCTATCTCTCTTTCTTTCTTTCTTTCTCTCTCCCTCTCTTTCTCCCTCCATCCCTCTTTTCCTTCTCCCTCCTTCCCTCTTTCATCTCAGACTCTAAACACATCCCTTTAAGCCACACCCACTATCTCTTGGTGGTCTGCACGTCAGACAGGCATCTAGATATTGCAGAATGACAGTTCAGCAATAACAGTCTCTATGTTATTCTAAGGAAAATATTTATTTTGAAGGAACTGAATTAGTGAAGACTATGCATGTACTGAGCACACTTAGCCACAAGAGGGCACACTCTAAAAACAATAAAATTAGACTAAGGCATGAAACACTCTGAACTACATTGAAGAATTCTAAATGCTTATATGTATATATACAGCCATAACATTATGACAAATGACAGGTAAAGTGAATAGCATTGATTATTTCTTTAAAATGACACCTGAAAGTTGGTGGGGCATATTAGACAGCAAGTGAACATGTTGTCCCTGAAGTTGTTATGTTGAAAGCAGGAAAAAATGGGCAAGCGTGAGGATTTGAGTGACTTTGAGAGGGGCCAAATTGTAATGGCTAGATGACTGAGTCAGAGCATCTCCCCTTAAACCACTCAAGTGTTGCTTTAGCAGTGTGTTTGGGGTCATTGTCCTGCTGGAAGGTGAACCTCCGTCCTAGCCTCAAATCACACACAGAGTGGTACAGGTTTTGCTCAAAAATATCCCTGTATTTAGCACCATTCATCTTTCCCTCAACTCTGACCAGTTTCCTAGTCCCGTCTGCTGAAAAACATCCCCACAGCATGATGCTGCCACCACCACGTTTCACTGTGGGGATGGCGTTCTTTGGGTGATGTGATGTGTTGGGTTTGCGCCAGACATAGCGTTTTCTTTGATGGCCAAAAAGTTCAATTTTAGTTTCATCAGACCAGAGAACTTTCCTCCATACATTTTGGGAGTCTCCCGCGTGCCTTTTCGCAAACTGAAAACGTGAAATTTTGTTTCTTGCTGAAAATAATGTCTTTCTTCTGGCCACTTTGCCATAAAGCCCAACTCTATGGAGCATACGGCTTATTGTCATCCTATGTACAGATACTCCAGTCTCTGCTGTGGAACTCTGCAGCTCCTCCAGGGTTACCTTAGGTCTCTGTGCTGCCTCTCTAAATAATGCCCTCCTTGTCCGGTCCATAAGTTTTGGTGTGCGGCCGTCTCTTGGCAGGTTTGCTGTTGTGCCACGTTCTTTCCATTTGGTTATGATATATTTGATGGTTCTCCTAGGGATCATCAAAGATTTGGATATTTTTTTATAACCTAACCCTGACTTGTACTTCTCAACAACATTGTCCCTTACTTGTTTGGAGAGTTCCTTGGTCTTCATGGCAGTGTTTGGTTAGTGGTGGCTCTTGCTTAGGTGTTTCAGCCTCTGGGGCCTTTCAAAAAGGTGTGTATATGTAATGACAGATCATGTGACACTTAGATTGCACACAGGTGGACATCATTTCACTAATTATGTGACTTCTGAAGGTAATTGGTTGCACCAGAGCTTTTTATGGGCTTCATAACAAAGGGGTTGAATACATACGCACATGCCAAATATCATTTTTTTTTTCTGAAAAATAGTTTTATACATATATTTTTCT
Organism: Rana muscosa; assembly: GCA_029206835.1. Classification (NCBI taxonomy): domain Eukaryota; kingdom Metazoa; phylum Chordata; class Amphibia; order Anura; family Ranidae; genus Rana; species Rana muscosa. The sequence goes on along the minus strand of CM055117.1, from coordinate 958,948,041 downwards.
AATTTTACTCCGCCAACATAGACTATTGTGTTCGGATCCATCACATATAATTCAGATTAAAAAAAACATTGAACTAAAGGCTGTAATGTAACAAAATAGGTAAAAAGCCAAGGGGGTGAATACTTTTGCAAGGCACTGTAGGAGGCACAGCAGAATTGTCAGTCTGGTGGGAGGGTAGTTTTAAATGTATTAGCAGATTTAGAAAAACTAACAAACTAAACCAAACTCCAGCTCACACTTAATAATCAGCAAGTTACAGCAAACAGTTTTTTCCTTTTGGAATAAAGGTTTTACATGAATAAATAAACGATGATCATTTTAATCACCCCTGTCAGTGTTAAGATCAGTGGCAGCTGCCCTATTAGGGGCGCAGGCGCACCTCCCCCCTATCCATGCATCCGGCCCCCTAATCTACATGCGGGGCACCGGACGCATGGATTCAAATGTTTCTTGTTTTTTTTCTGCAGGAGACCCGACCGACAGGCAGTGGGGGTGGGTGTCGGCTAACTGATTGCCCCCCCCCTAAAAAATAGACTACCAGCTGCTACTGGTTAAGTGCCCTGTCTTATCCATGTTATCCATGCAAACTGATACATTGCGCTGAAGAGTTTGTGCTGTGTAAAACAACAGACTTGCTGGCTGAATTAGACTCCATTCACACAGGGGCAACACGACTTCCAGCCCGATTTTATGAGGCAACTCAGACATGACTTGAGTATGAATCACAGCACGACTCCAGGCAACTTACAAGGCAACTTCAAGTTGCCTGCAGGACAGGAGACATTCCAGTGGCCAATAAAACAAGAATTAGCTCTGTGGGAGGGAGGGGGGAGGGAGGGGTTTGCCTGAGAACTGTACGCTATCTTCCTGAAAAGTTGCTTATCTTAAGACAGTGATCCGACTTCAGAGGCAACTCCCATTGAAATCAATGGGTACAGGTCGCCTAGAAGTCGGATTGAAGTAGTACAGGGACATTTTTTGAAGTTGGAGCGACAGCAGTAGTGTACATTAAGACGGCTCCATTAACTTACATTGATTTCCTCAGTCAGCGCGACTTGAGGCGACTAGGGGCGACCTGGGGCGATTTGAAGTAGGATCCAAAGTTGCCCCTGTGTAAATGGGCTCTAAGTAGATGAAAATAGAATAAAGAAAGCCTAAAAAAGAAAACAAATACAGCTATTACATCTTAAAATTGGTAAACTGCAATATAATAATTTTTGCTTTTGGGTTTAATATTGCTTTAAGGAAAATGATCTTGGAGGGACACGAATAGTAGATAAGGACCTACATGCGTTCCTGCCAAAGAATCCATTAATAATGTATAGGTGATGTAAGAACTTGAGGGATCTTTTAATTGTTTAAATAAAATTCCAACAGTGACACAGAATCCAACTTGGTTGCCAGATAAACCTAATGGATTACACTACCATTGTAAGGCCTGTGCATTATACAATACCAATAGTGAAAGAATTTGTGAACCCTAAAAGTGGGGAGAAGGTGAAAATTCAAACCTTTTATAACTGTAGCTCTGACTGGGTGATTTATGTTGCCAGCTGTTTGCGTCCTCTATTATGGTATATGTAGGCAAGACCAATCGCCAGTTTAGACGACGGGTCTTGGAACATGTGAATGACGTGACCTTGAAAAAAAAAAGACCTATAGCAAGGCACATCTGGGCGGAGACCTGAATCTGTCAAATTCTGGGTAGTGCAATATGTGTAGCTGGGTCCTAGAAATAAATTGTTAAAAGCGGAGGAAAAGTGGATTTTTAAGTTAGACTCAAGGGTACCCTATGGCTTAAATCAGTTGTAAACAATTAAAAAAATTTTTTTGTACCTGCAAGGTAAAGGCATAATGTGCTAGTATGCATCGCATACTAGCACATTATGTTAAACTTACCTTAAAACAAAGCTCTGCCAGCGCCGAGATGTCAGTGCAGCAGGCGCTCTCATCTTCACACGTCTTGCTTCCGGTCACAGAGCCAGAGTCTGCGATGACGTCACTCACATGCGCGTGGGAGTCGCCGTTCACAGCACAGGGCTCTGAAGAAAATACATGGGTGGCTGTTCCTTCAGAGCACATGCGCCAGTGATGTCACTGGCTGAATGTACACTAAATAACTCCTAAACGGTGCACGTTTAGGAGATATTTACACTACCTTTAGGTAAGCCGTATTATAGGCTTACCTATAGGTAAAAGCAAAAGATGGAAGTTTACTTCCACTTTAAATAAAGGGTTTACATATCTACCATTTATGGAGTGGCGCATTCTGAGCGATGACATCATTACATACACAACATGATGTCACGGCATACCATAAGGATGCATGTGCATGGCCAGGCGTGATGTTGTCATTGCGTTTTCGCAAATTACATTATAAATAGGGGCCAAAGTAGAAGAGAAGCACCATTAGCCATGTAGCTTGTTGGAAGCACATACTGTATTTAGGATTTTATTTTACTTTTTGCACCCCTGACAAAGCCTCTTTATGTGAGGTGAAACATGTTGGGTTTTGAGGATTTTGTTTTTCATTTATGAAGCACTTTAATAATATCGGGGGGAAAACTTAGACCCTTTTAACCACCTGCTGACCGGCTCACGCCGATATACGTCGGCAGAATGGCTCTCCTGCGCAAACTGACATACCTGTACTTCACGCCATCTGTTGAAGTCAGATGATGAAACGCGTCAGGGTGTAACCACGACAACCCGCTACCCGGAAGTGACGTTTGCGCTCCACGACTGCTCCCACCCGGAAGTGTCTGCAGGATCTGCAAGGAGACGCACACGTTAAATGTGAGCCTGGATAATGGTGATAGCGCCCTCTTGGGCCATTCTTTGCTAATTTTTCTGCTTTTAAATGTACGTAGTTAGGTTAAAGGGGTCTTCTGCTGTATGGGAAACAGTGTTGAAATAAACAGGATCACACTATTGTGTTGCCATCTCTTGTTATTTTATGACCTGCTTTGGAGCCCATACACCGGTGGATCCTGCTGGGAGGTGATGTTCCATAACTGAGTAGCTGATGTGTCATCTTACTTAAGGCTTACTTTATTCGTGCCTCTGGTGAGTTTGAACCCCTAAGGGGCTTGTTCATCACGCAGTGGATTGCAATCAATGTCTTTGTTGGTGGAAGGTGCACACTGGGACAATTGTTGATACTCACCTTTATTTTCTCTGAACTGGCTACATCACCCTACTACGTTCTGGACTTTTATTCAGTGGTTTTCACCACGAGTCTAATATTATCGTAATTTTTAGCGCTGTTTTGTGTAAACGGATGATCCAGTTTATTTCACTGTTTTATTGCTTTACCACAATTTTTATACTTTATCATTTAAACAGCTGCTTAGCATTTTAAAATATTTTGTAAAAGATATTTTATTACTTATATATGGTGTATATGCTGCCTAAATGTTCTGTAGGATTGATCTGGCGCTGAGTTTGTGTTCTGTTAGGCCTTTTAGCACACCCCTTGTTTATACCTGTAACTTCAGTCCGCAAAAGCAGGATAGCGGGAGCACGTGCGGTCGCCATGGGAGCGTTCCTGCGGACTCAATGTCTGCCGGCGGCCCGCGATTGCAGCAAAGAGAGGCAGAACGGGGAACTGCCTATGTAAACAAGGCATTTTCCTGTTCTGCCTAGTGACATGACAGGGATCTACTGTTCCCAGTGATCGGGAGCAGTGATCTCTGTCATGTTAGTGGTAGCTTATCCCCCCTACAGTTAGAACACGCTGAGGGAACACACTTAACCACTTGATCGCCCCTAGGGTTGCCACCTCATCCCTTTAAACCCGAACACCCATGAATTACACAGGTTCTGAGGCTAATTAAATGCACATGAGGCACCAAGTGAGTTTAATTATCACCTTAATCAGCCACAGAACCTGTGTAATTCATATGTGTTCGGGTTTAAAGGGATGAGGGGGCAACTCTAATCGCCCCCCAGTGTTTAACCCTTTCCTTGCTAGTGACATTTATACAATAATCAGTGGCTATTTTTAGCTCTGATTGCTGTATAAATGTCAATGGTCCCAAAATTCAAAAGTGTCAAAAGTGTCCAATCTGTTCGGCGCAATATCGCAGTCCCGATAAAAATCGCAGATCACCGCCATTACTAATTACTAAAATAATAATAATAAAAATGCCATAAATCTATCCCCTATTTTGTAGACGTTATAACTTTTGCGCAAACCAATTGATGTGGACTTATTGCGATCTTTTTTTAACAAAAACATGCAGAAGAATACATATCCGCCTAAACTGAGGAAGAATTTTTTTTATATATATTTTTGGGGAATATTTATTATAGCAAAAAGTAAAAAATATTGCTTTTTTTTCAAAATTGACAGTCTTTTTTTGCTTATAGCGCAAAAAAAAAGCGCAGAGGTGATCAAATACCACCAAAAGAAAGCTCTATTTGTGAGAGAAAAAAGGACGTCAATTTTGTTTGGATACAGCATCGCACAATCGCGCAATTGTCAGTTAAAGCAATGCAGTGCTGTATCGCCAAAATGTTTTGGTCATTAAGGGGGTAAAATCTTCCAGGGCTGAAGAAGTTATTGGAGACCATTCTATTGGTTCTTTGGTGAGTGCAGAAAGAGTGATCTAACAGTCCAGGGATATGTATTTGTATTCAGATTAGAGCAATAGGAGCTGTGGTGTGTCAGCCTTTAGGGAGTGCCGACCCTTCAGTAGCCACATACTCTATTAGAGGAATCTAGTCCAGCTTACATTTAGAATAGGGCAGTCATAGGAGACAGCAATAGTGGCCCTTTGATATACATCCTGGATGTGTAAAGGATATCCACAGAAAAACTAAGCAAGAATGGTCCCTTAATAAAATATATATTGTTATAACTTTCCTCCCTTTATACCTATATTTTTAGGAGTGAATCATTTATGAGAAAAACAGTGAAGTGGTTTCCTTTATTGTTTGGTTCCACTTGCACTATGGTTTGAGGTTTACCCTTCAGCTATATCTAACTGTAGGCACAGATATTTTGGATGTATCCCTGAATGGCCTCAGTGCTCCCTGTTAGTAAAGAAGCCACATAGTTGTGTGAATAATAAAATAATAAGATATACCGTTATATAACAAATTGGATTTTTTTTACATTGAAATAAAAATTATGTTTTAGAACCCAGTGGGTCAGATGTGTGGGTAGGAGAGCTCATTACCCTATATATTTGGGCTGGAGTTTGTTCCCACATAATGGCCACGGGATAAATAGTTGTATAATTATCAGGCTATATTTAGTTATGTAATAGAGAAATGCAGCGCTTAAATGTCATTGGTAATAAAGAAAACGTCCATCAATCCTGAGAGGTACCCAATTATGTATTAAAGCTTTCAACTTCCACACGCCCATGGAAGGGCAAGAAACAATGGTACACAAAATTGTCCCTAGACAACGCTTTAAAAGCCCTTACAGGTCATCAGTTTAACCACTTAAAGACCAGGCCTTTTTCTGACATTTGTTGTTTGGTAAAAATAAAAAAATTGCTAGAAAATTACTTAGAACGCCCAAACATTATATATATTTTTTAACAGAGATCCTAGAGAATAAAATGACAGTCGTTTCAATATTTTATGTCACACTGTATTTGTGCAGCGGTAAAAAAAACAAAACAAAACATTTTTAATGAATTTAAAAGAAAACTAAACAGTAAAGTACCGGCAATCTACGGTATTTAAAAAAATCCCCATAGGCGACGCTTTAAACATTTTTACAGGTTACCTGTTTAGAGTTAGGTTGTGTTCTAGAATTATTGCTCCCGCTCTAATGATCGCGGCGATATCTCTCATGTGTGGTTTGAACACCGTTTACATATGTGGGCATGACGTACGAATATGTTTGCTTCTGCGTGCGAGCTCAAAGGGACGGGTGCTTTAAAAAAAAAAAAAAATCTTATTTTTTTTTACCTTTTACTCTTTATTTTTACACTGTCCCTATTAAAAATATGTTTTGAGCTCTTTTATTCCTATTACAAGGTTTGTAAACATCCCTTGTAATAGAAATACAGTCAGGTCCATAAATATTGGGACATCTACACAATTCTAATCTTTTTGGCTCTATACACCACCACAATGGATTTGAAATGAAACAAACAAGATGTGCTTTAACTGCAGACTTTCAGCTTTAATTTGAGGGTATTTATATCCAAATCAGGTGAACGGTGTAGAAATTACAACAGTTTGTATATGTGCCTCACACTTTTTAAGGGACCAAAAGTAATGGGACAATTGGCTGCTCAGCTGTTCCATGGCCAGGTGTGTGTTATTCCCTCATTATCCCATTTACAAGGAGCAGATAAAAGGTCCAGAGTTAATTTCAAGTATGCTATTTGCATTTTAGAGGGAATTTTTTTTTGCCTTTAAGAGGAAAAAACCCCCATCCCTTTAAGGCTAGAAGGCGGAGACATCGCTCTGGTCCTCCAAGGGCATAGAGCCAAGTGGGGGCTATCTTGCCCCCACTCGGCTTCCTGCCTGATGATCGGCTGCACCGGATGGTTTCCTGGGTTACAGATGGGTCCGGTAAGCTCGGGAAACATCGGGACACAGCGGGGGGCACCTCTCCCGTGGTCCTATAAAAGTGATCTCCCGGCAGACCTGCCGCTGAGACCACTTTTATCTAAAAGCTGTAAATAATGATACCAGGGTATTTAATGTCAAAGTAGTGAAGTATATTTACAGATAGGCGGTCGGCAAGTGTTTAACGTCGTTGTACGTTGGTACTTTGACGTAGAATACCGGGATTGTGGCAGCAGATGGCTGCCATAACCCTGGAATATTAAACGGCGCACGATCCTCTTTCTGATAAAAGTGGTCTGCGCGGCAGATTCATCTTAAGATCACTTTTATCTTGGGAATCGGTCGGTCGCGGCGGAGATGATCCGATCTGCTCCCCTGAGAGGCTGGATGCAGAGTGAGGGAAAGATGGCCCCCACTCGGCTCCATACCAATGATCTTAAAGGGGAATGTTTTTTTTTTTTTTAAACAAAACATTTATTATTATTATTTTTTTCTTTTTCTTTTTTATTGCATTTAAGTGTAAATGTGAGATCTGAGGTCTTTTTGACCCCAGATCTCACATTTAAGAGGTCCTGTCATGCTTTTTTTCTTTTACAAGGGATGTTTACATTCCTTGTAATAGGAATAAAAGTGACCCAGATTTTTGTTTTAAAAAGACAGTGTAAAAAAAAACAATAATAAGTAAAATAAATAAGAACATTTATTTTTTTAAGCGCCCAGTCCCACCGAAGCTTGCACGCAGAAGCGAATGCATACGCAAGTCGCGCCCGCATAAGAAAACGCTGTTTAAACCACACTGGTGAGGTATTGCCATGATGGTTAGAGTGAGAGCAATACTTCTATCAAAAGACCTTCTCTACAACTAAAAAACTGGTAACCTGTAGAAATTTTTAAACGTCACCTATGGAGATTTTTAAGCGGCAAAGTTTGTCACCAATCAACGAGCGGGTGCAATTTTGAAGCATGACTTGTTGGGTATCAATTTACTCGGCGTTACATCATCTTTCACAATATAAAAAAAAAATTGGCTAACTTTACTGTTTTATTTTTTCCCAAAAAATTGCGCTTGTAAGACTGCTGCGCTAATACGTTGTGGCATAAAGTATTGCAACGACCGCCATTTTATTCTCTAGGTTGTCTAAAATATATATGTAGCGGGGTCTCCTTTAAGGCCCCACGGACTACGTTACCCAGAACCCCGTTTGGCACCCAAGGTGCAATTGCCCACGGCAGAGACTCATGGGTGGGGGTATAAAAGGGAAGGGCGAGGCTAAGCTCGGCCTCTTTGGACACCGCGCTGCTAGCAAGAGGACTCCCTGTGCGGATCTGCTACAAGTGCAAGGCCCAAAGCCTGGGCCTTGCGCACTTCCAAGGAGCCTTCCACCTCACTGCAGAGCCTGTGTGGCACCTGATCTATATTTGCTTTACGGACATCAGTTGGACCGGAGACCTGGCTGTCGCAGACCCTGTGGGCGGAGACACAGCGGTGGAAGTCACGGACTAGGACTGAGTCCCGAGTGGTGAGAGAGCACCTGCTCACAATTATAGCCAAGTACTTTGTTTAGGCCTATTGACTGCCTAGGCCCATCTTGCTATACTTGCTATCCTGACCGGAGACTAGTTCCAGAACTGAGTTATATAGTCTCCGGGGAGTTGTTTCCATTACCATAAACCGTTATTTGGATTTAAAAATTGTTGTTCCTGTATGTGCACCACCGATCATCTTGCATGCGAAGATTCCTCACTTTAAGACTGAGCTTTAACTAAGTCAGGCCTGACTGGAGGGTAGAACTTTACTGAGCGCCATATTGCTCACGGGGAGAATAGCTGCACGCGGTGTATGATCTATTTCTATACAGTAGTTGACTAGTGTCATTATGTATGTGATGTATTGTATTGATCGTTAACTTTTATACTCAAAGTAAATCTGATATAGTTAATCATTCCGGTATTAGTGTCAATTACTATATTTTACAACCAATTGCATTACTGTGGGATTACTCTTAGACTGGTACAGAGCTATATTAATACCTCATTCCCTAGACTAGCTGTGCCAGAGGAGGGTCAAGTAGATTGCCGGGGGTTGGCAGCGCTGTGTACAGGGCCCGAAACAAAACCAGCGGCTCTCTTAGTTTGGGGGTATCGCTACATATATATATAATTTTTGGGGGTTCTAAGTAATTTTCTAGCAAAAAAAAAAATGATTTTAACTTGTAAACACCAAGTTTGAAAAATAGGCCTGGTCCTTAAGTAGTTAAATAATGACCCTAGAAATATTGCTCCCACTCCAACGTGCATGCCGATGCATAAGATGTAGAATGCAATTGTCATTTTCGTACATAGGCTCTGACACACGGTTTACGTTCGTATATGCGTGCATGTGGGGGGGCAGAGGGCATTAAATACATTTCATAAAAACATCACATACTGGTGTGTGTAAGCAGTTGGGTAAATACACTCTTGGATTTTATAGTTTGTCTAAATTCTCTTGTTGCAGTAGATTTAAGCCTTTGGTTGGTGGCAGCGAAAGGGTAAAGGGAATGTAAAATGTATTGTACGTAATTTTTTCTTTATTTATAAAAGACTTTTTTTACGTTTTTTTATCTTTTCTAATGACAAAAATGATGTATATAAATGTAGCACACACCACGTAGGAGCTGCAGATGGACATGGATTCCCCACTCCTGCGCGGCCAGGTACACCGAATCTTCACAGTCACACAGAGTCAGAGAACAATCCAGAGCTTTAATTTTGTTGTTTATTAGGGGTTAAAAACTTGGATAGGGATGGGAGAACTTAACAAGATCTTCAGGGACAACTTCCTATTTACAGTCTCCTATATACAGATTCCTATATACAACTCCATCTTATTTAGCCTTCCACCTGCACACACTTTGTTCCTTTCTTCCTCTGTACAGCTTCTGCTGGTTCACTCTTGGTGGAACTGACTGGCCTCTTGTCAGTTCAGTAGCAGCCCATTACAGGTAGGAAAGTTCCTTAAAAGGACTCAAAGTCCCTTACAAGTAGCACAATTGAAGTGAAACAGCTTGCCTTGTGGCCACTGATTCCAGAACCACTTCTTCAGGCAAGCCCATCTGGCTGCATCTGTCCCTATTTCACCAGCCCTCCTGGTTGCCTCTCTACACCAGTCTGCCCGACTGACTCTTCCTCAGCCCACCCGGCTGACTCTCAGGAGATCTCCTAGGGAAAGAATGGAAGACTTAAGCACACCGCTGTCTTCAAGGGAGACTGACTGCATGTGACAGTCTCCCCCCTTTGTTAGTCCCCACAGTGTTGCACTACTCACTTTGTCCTCTCTTGCTCCTGTGCTTCCAGGAAAGCCTCCTCCCTTTGTGTTTTTGGCAGGATCCTTCCAGCACCCAAGCCCTGGCCCAGGACATGTCACCCCCACTAGACTAGGAGGTACTCCTCAGGGCCGATGACAACACTGAATCTCCATCTTCCACCCGACTGCCCCTGTTGGCATGGCCCATGACTATTTATGGGGTTGTCCTAGCCCCCTGCCAGCCCACCTCCGGAGATTGGCTGAGACCCCCCAAATATTCATGACAGCCTCTCCTAGCCCCCGCCCTTTAGTTCTAGAAGATTCTTCAACTTTCTAGACAAGGGGGAGGTACCAGATGAAGCTGCAAAGATGAGTTATCCAACCCTGGCCTCTAATAACCCTGACCCATTTCAATTATTGTGGTTATTCCGGTCCATCAATATGCTTTTCCCCTAAACTCACTTCTAGCACACACTAGAGAGTGCTACATAAATTTCATGCATTTTTTTTATTATTAAGCAGGTATACTTTAGGCTTTTTTTTTTCTCATATTCATAAAAATGATCTACAGTAGTTGCTCAAGCTCCAATTAACATAGATAATTTAGTCAGAGTATGGATATATCATACAAGTCGGTGCAAAGCTTTTTTTTACAAAGCTTTTACAAAAGAGTGCAAAAGGAAGGCACTGTCTGCCTGTAATTCAGCTTTGCATCTAGGGAATGGTTCACATTTCATGTTTAAAACACATATAGTTTTCCATGACATGTTTGTGAGGGTACCTCCTGTATAACGTATATTTAAACTGATATGCAGTTTCATTAATCTCCAAGGTTGACCTGTTTTGCCAAGTTGCTGCAAGCTGAAGGTTTTTAGAAATGTACAGGATGGAAGTGCATAAATTGACCAGTGCCATTTGTTTTAATGTCCAATATCTCATCACGAACTTCACATGCACTTAACTAGTATTCTGTTTTAAATGCTGATATACACAAACTCCTTAGATCCAGTCTGTGTGGACACTGGACAGTATGGCCAGTTTCTGATTTGACACAATCCACAGACAGCTTAACTTGCCAATAAGACAAAGAAGTTGAATTAATCAAATGGAGTTTTACTTCTGATAAGTGTAATACAGAGAATGTTTTTTAGTCTTTTGTAGTATAAGATGATTATTGTGAACAGGATAAGGGAATAGGAAGTATCTATGTTACGACTGCACTAATACTAAGGGCACTAAAATAAACAGGCTGCTGTGACAGAACATTCCTGGCTTGTAATGGTAGAAACCACTATAATATTCATGCAATTACATTGCAACAACAATGTAACTGTAGCGGGGTGCTATATTTAGGGGGATTATCTGAGTAGTAATATGGCTCAGATACACCAATTGTCAGGTTTCTTGGACCATTTCTGTCCCTGGGAGATAGTATTGGTGTGCTGTTCCCTGTGGCCTACAGGTGGCACTGTTGCCGTAGGCCAGGGTTGAACCGCTGATACAGGGCTATGTTTTTTTTGTCCCCTCTCTGCAGTAGTACGGCGGGGCGGGAACCTGCTGTGCCTGTCGGGAGAGGGTATAAAAAGGCGCAGCCATCTTCCAGAGGGGGCGCGCCCAGGCACCTTCAGCCTGGGTGGTGCGTGTGTCGTCTCCGGGTGCCCTAGGCCCGGAGGCCGAGTCCCTGTTCCATCCCAGACACCTTCAGTCTGGGGTGAGGTACTATTTTGGAGGCCCGGAGCCCAGCGCCTTTGGCTGGGTTCCGCCCAGGATCAAGGGCTCCCAGGGTGCCGCCTTGCGAGGGGACCCGTATCCAGGATCGAGGAGGCCAGGGAGGTGACCCCTTCTGAAGACCCAGCGCAGAGTCGTGGTGACAGTGGGGGCCTCTGGTAACTCTCCGGAGGGAGCATCTTCTTAACAAGGGCCAAGTTCTCTTCAAGAAGGAAGTGCATGTTCTGTAGGTCATAGTGGCAGTGACTCTACGCACACCAGGTCAGTGGCAGTGACCAAATAGGGCAAGGCCCTATTCACCAGGTCAGTGGCAGTGACTTTTCATATTCACCCGGTCTGTGGCAGAGACCTTGCACCTAAGCCTGTTCATGAAAGCAGAACAGCAAGAGAAACCTAAATTGAGTTTGTGCCTGGACCTCCTCCCACCTTATCTGACCTGTGTCTCGTATCAACCTGTCTGCTCTCATAGAGACTATTTGTTATCCGTGGTGAAATAAATACAAAGGTTGGACTTTCAGTTGGTGTGGACAGTTACTTTACTGGGGAGAATTAAGGACTTGTCTCTGGCTAATGCAGAGACGAGATCAGCTCGGGAGGATTCTAACACTAGCCGCAGTCAGGCCCGAAAACTAACACCGCTCAACCTCCTCATCCAGGAGGGTACAGGCTGCTAGTGCGGTGTGCCTCATTCTTTCCTGTGGAGGAGCCAAGTAAAAGAAAAAGCAGGTAAAGTCTGGGGTGAGTGCGCTAGATAACATATAATATATGGTGCACAAGAACTACAGCAAAATACTAAGGCCATATTTACTCATTGAATGATACCTACGTGGATTGTTTTATTTTGCGGTTAAATGTAGGAAATTCATACACACCAACAGTTGTGTGCTACCTGCATGATCACCCTTCTCACACACACATTTAGGTTGACAGCCCCTAGAGACGCTGAAAGCAAGGCTGGTCAGAGAGTAAGAAACTGTTTAGACAGTTCCCATGGTGCATCAAATTGTATGTGTGCGTGCAGTCTCAGGTTCTGTCTGTATTGGTGTGGATGGCATTTCAGAAAAGGTGATCTAATTTATCATGTGTCTTGGTGGCATGATGGCCTGAAATTGTGATTCTTAGCAGCAATGGATTGGGAAAAAAATATATCGAAACACAAAAATCATAAAAAGGGTTAACCTTGGTTTATGTACTTCATTTAATTATTTAACCTAAGTCAATATAAATATATTGTGTGCAGTTATTTTTTTAAGGGACATTAATTCTACTACTGTAAAAAGTGGGATATTTGGCATTTGAGACATTTTGCTGTGCAGGCTCTCATTCTGTTTTAGTTCATAACCTGGGTTGGAAGCCTAGCTCAGTTACATAAGTAGCACTGCCCTCATGGGAGCCGCTTACAGATATCTGACCCCAAAGGTTGCCCTGACCTTGCAAGTCTCCCCACACCTCTGACACCCTGGGTTCGGACATTTCTGAATATAACTACGCAGACACCAAACTATGACACAATAAATAAGAAATTATTTTCTCAGTTTTGCAGTTAAACAAATCACAAAAAGAGTGATGTAGGCTAAGGTGACCAGACATCCCTGGTTTCAGGGGACAGTCCCCGGAATGAGGACACTGTCCCCGGACCAAGTCTGTCCCCGCATTTGTCCCCAGATTGGATTTGAACAGGGGCTGGGGCAATTTCAAAGACAGTCAGTGCAGAATTAAAAAAAAAAAAATTCTGAAATACACACCCCTCTCCACCGCTCCTACTAGCTTAGGGGGTGTATTTTTTTCTATTATCTGTGTCCCTTTCTGATGATCATGTGCTGGTCGGAGCGGAGGGAATATTTCTTCAGTTTCGGGTGCATGCCCGTTCAGCTCCGATTGCATGTTCTTCTGCCTTGCTCAAGTCCTGGCCAGCCGCCTGCCTGCTTATCTCCTTGCCTTCCCTGGTGGAGTGATCTTCCTCCACTCCCCACCCAGTAGTAGCCGGGGCCCAGAGAGTAAGACTTGACAGGCTGTGTGGCGGGCGGCGACGGGCAGAGAGTCGCTGATTGGCGCTATTACTAGTAAAAAAAAATATGTCCCCGGATTTCATTTAAAAAATCTGGTCACCTTAATGTAGGCAAATATGAAGTTATTAATCCTTAGCACAGATAAGCAGGATAATGAGTAAAGAGAGCAGCAACTTGTAACCTGAATAAGGCTTATGACCACAGGTAAGAAAAGGGAAGGAGAATGACCAGCTTTATGTCAGACAACTCCCTCTTGCCCCCTGATGCCACAAACCCACAATGAACACAGATGCTGAAGAATGTTTCAAAAGACTTTACACAAAATATAATTAAAATACAAACTTGTGCGCTGCTATGATGGTGATGAAAAAGTGAAATTCCAACTGTGAAATAAATAAAATAAACAAATAAAAGAACAGCTGCTACCATTCAGTAAGTGAACTCACACTCTAGGAAATAGTTAAAAATAAATTAATGGTGCGCTTATTCAAAACTATCAAACTGAAAAATAAAATATGTATAAGTAACTCCAAAAGATGAAACAAAAGTCCTAAAATTCGTGAAAATTCTGAAGAAAAATAAATGTCTCTCTTGCTTCTAAATACAGTCAGGTCAATAAATATTGGGACATCGACACAATTCTAATATTTTTGGCTCTATACACCACCACAATGGATTTGAAATTAAACGAACACGATGTGCTTTAACTGCAGACTGTCAGCTTTAATTTAATGGTATTTAAATCCAAATCAGGTGAACGGTGTAGGAATTACAACAGTTTGTATTTGTGCCTCCCACTGTTTAACCATTTAACGGCCGCTCACTGTATATATACGTCGGCAGAATGGCACCGACAGGCACAATCACGTAGAGTGTACGTGATTGCCTTTGTACAGTTGGGGGGTCCAATCGGACCCCCCTCCTATACAGTGAGCGGTGGCTAAGTGTCCGGGAGCGTTCCGGGATGAGGGGGCAGCCATTCGTTTCCGGCCACCCCCTCGCGATCGCTCCCGGCGAATGGAAATGCCCCCTCTGTCTGTGTCAGACAGAGGAAGCAGGAGGAAGTGATGTCATCTCTGGTGCGGCGCTCACATATACCGAGCGCCGTACAAGAGAAGACATCAGGTCAGTGCACACAACACTACACTGACACCAGGACACATAGGGACATAAATCGCCCCCCCCAGGCCCCCCCAGACACCCCAGATCACCCCCCAGATCACCCCCCCAGTCACAGTGTCACTGATTGCAGTGACTATTTATTTAGTGATCACTGCAATCAGTGACATTTGTGACTGTAAAAGTGTCACCAAAGTTTAGTCTTAGGTCCAGTGTAGCCCCCTAACCCCCCCTAATAAAGGTTTAACCCCCTGATCACCCCCCAGATAACCCTTTCACCCCCTATCACCACTGTCGCTAAGCGATCATTTTTCTGATCGCTGTCTTAGCGTCAGTGATGCCGATCGGCAGCCAGTATTTTTTTTTAGGTTCGCCGCATGTTTTTATAGCGTCAGGTACCCCAATATATTATCTAATAAAGGTTTAACCCCCTTGATCGCCCCCCAGGTAACCCTTTCACCCCCTAACACCACTGTCACTAAGCGATCGTTTTTCTAAACGCTGTCTTAGTGTCTGTGATGCAGATCGGTAGCCGGTAATTTTTTTTAGGTTCGCCGCAGGTTTTTATAGCGTCAGGTACCCCAATATATTATCTAATAAAGGTTTAACCCCCTTGATCGCCCCCCCAGGTAACCCTTTCACCCCCTATCACCACTGTCGCTAAGCAATTGTTTTTCTAAACGCTGTCTTAGTGTCGGTGATGCAGATCGGTAGCCAGTATTTTTTTTTAGGTTCGCCGCATGTTTTTATAGCGTCAGGTACCCCAATATATTATCTAATAAAGGTTTAACCCCCTTGATCGCCCCCCAGGTAACCCTTTCACCCCCATCACCACTGTCGCTAAGCGATCGTTTTTCTAAACGCTGTCTTAGTGTCGGTGATGCAGATCGGTAGCTGGTAATTTTTTTTAGGTTCGCCGCAGGTTTTTATAGCGTCAGGTACCCCAATATATTATCTAATAAAGGTTTAACCCCCTTGATCGGCCCCTAGGTAACCCTTTCACCCCCTATCACCACTGTCGCTAAGCGATCGTTTTTCTAAACGCTGTCTTAGTGTCGGTGATGCAGATCGGTAGCCAGTAATTTTTTTTAGGTTCGCCGCATGTTTTTATAGCGTCAGGTACCCCAATATATTATCTAATAAAGGTTTAACCCCCTTGATCGCCCCCCAGGTAACCCTTTCACCCCCATCACCACTGTCGCTAAGCGATCGTTTTTCTAAACGCTGTCTTAGTGTCGGTGATGCATATCGGTAGCTGGTAATTTTTTTTAGGTTCGCCGCAGGTTTTTATAGCGTCAGGTACCCCCATATATTATCTAATAAAGGTTTTAACCCCCTGATTGCCCCTAGTTAACCCTTTCACCAGTGATCACCATATAAGTGTTACGGGTGACGCTGGTTAGTTAGTTTGCTTTTTATAGTGTCAGGGCACCCGCCGTATATAACCCAATAAAGGTTTAACCCCCTGATCGCCCGGCGGGTGATATCAATTAGGTTTTAGCGTCAGAGAGGGTCTGCGTCACACCCCAGGCAGCGTCAGGTTAGTGCCAGTAACGCTAACACCCATACGTGAAGCATACACCCCCCTTAGTGGTATAGTATCTGAACAGATCAATATCTGATCTGATCAGATCTATACTAGCGTCCCCAGCAGTTTAGGGTTCCCAAAAACGCAGTGTTAGCGGGATCAGCCCAGATACCTGCTGGCACCTGCGTTTTGCCCCTCCGTCCAGCCCAGGCCACCGAAGTGCAGTATCGATCAATCACTGTCACTTACAAAACAAAAACACACATAACTGCAGCGTTCGCAGAGACAGGCCTGATCCCTGCGACTCCAGTGCTGTAGGAGGTGATTTCACCACCACAGTTAAAAAAAAAAAAGCAAATATGCCGAAGCATTGGGGCAGCAGGGGCGGAGGAGCGATTTTGCTCCTAATGCCGCGTACATATGGTCGAAATTCCGACGGAGGCTTGCCCGTGGAAAAGTCCGACCATGTGTGTGCGGCATAACTTTTTTGCGGGAGGATGCCCCCATGCTTCGGCATATATAAATGGTGCGTGTATGCCCATCATTGGAAGTGGGTGGATGAAGGGCGGTATTCTAATGGTGGGCATACCCACCGATCAATCTCTTTTTTCATTCAGCCAACTGGCTGCATGAAAAAAAAAGATTACAATACATGTCCAACAAGGACCAGCAACGTACTGGTATGTTGCTGGACTTTGAATGTTTATACCAGAATGATGCCTGCGGGTTTAGGTATCATCTTGGTATCATTCTTTTCAGCCTGCGGCCGGCTTTCATGTAAAAGCAATCCTAGCGGCTAATTAGCCTCTGGACTGCTTTTACAAGCAGTGGGAGGGAATGCCCCCCCCGGATATAAAAAGCGCCATTGGGAAATTGGGAAAGCATTTTATGACACCGATCTTGGTGTGGTCAGATGCTTTGAGGGCAGAGGAAAAATCTAGGGTCTAGAAGACCCCAGTTTTTTCAAAAAAAGAGTACCTGTCACTACCTATTGCTATCATAGGGGATATTTACATTCCCTGAGATAACAATAAAAATGATAAAAAAAAAAAATACTTGGAAGGAACAATTTAAAAATAAAATAAAAAAGCAAAATTAATAATAAAAAAAAAAAGAAAAAAAAAAAAGCACCCCTGTCCTGCCCTGCTCTTGCCCAATGGCGAACGCAAGCGTCGGTCTGGCGTCATATGTAAACAGCAATTGCACCATGCATGTGAGGTATCACCGCGAAGGTCAGATCGAGGGCAGTCATTTTAGCAGTAGACCTCCTCTGTAAATCTACTGGGGTAACTTGTAAAGGCTTTTAAAGGCTTTTAAAAATGTATGTAGTTTGTCGCCAATGCGCGTTTGTGCGAAATTTTAAAGCATGTCGTGTTTGGTATCTATGTACTCGGCCTAAGATCATCTTTTTTATTTCATCAAACATTTGGGCAATATAGTGTGTATTTTTTAACCCAAAAAATGCGTTTGAAAAATCGCTGCGCAAATACTGTGTAGAAAAAAAAAATGCAACACCCACCATTTTAATCTGTAGGGCCTTTGCTTTAAAAATATATATAATGTTTGGGGGTTCACCATAATTTTCTTGCAAAAAAAAAAATGTTTTCATGTAAACAAAAAGTGTCAAAAAGGGCTTTGTCTTCAAGTGGTTAGAAGAGTGGATGTAAGCTTCCTAATGTTGTGTATAAAATGCCAGAACAGTTCAAAACCCCCCCAAATGACCCCATTTTGGAAAGTAGACACCCCAAGCTATATACTGAGAGGCATGTCGAGTCCATGGAATATTTTATATGTTGACACAAGTTGCGGAAAAACAACAATTTTTTTTTTTGCACAAAGTTGTCACTAAATGATATATTGCTCAAACATGCCATGGGCATATGTGGAATTACACCCCAAAATACATTCTGTTGCTTCTCCTGAGTATGGGGATACCACATGTGTGAGACTTTTTGGGAGCCTAGCCACGTACGGGACCCCAAAAACCAAGCACCGCCTTCAGGCTTTCTAAGGGTGTAAATTTTTGATTTCACTTCTCACTGCCTATCACAGTTTCGGAGGCCATGGAATGCCCAGATAGCACAAAACCCCCCCAAATGACCCCATTTTGGAAAGTAGACACCCCAAGCTATTTGCTGAGAGGTATTGTGAGTATTTTGCAGATCTCGCTTTTTGTCACAAAGTTTTGAAAATTGAAAAAAAAAAATATATATATATATTTTCTTTCTTCATTTTCAAAAACAAATGAGAGCTGTAAAATACTCGCCATTCCTCTCAGCAAATAGCTTGGGGTGTCTATATTCCAAAATGGGGTCATTTGGGGGGTTTTTGTGCGATTTTGGCATTTTATGGCCTTCGAAACTGTGATAGGTAGTGAGGAGTGAAATCAAAAATTTGTGCCTAGAAATCCTGAAGGCGGTGCTTGGTTTTCGGGGTCCCGTACGCGGCTAGGCTCCTAAAAAGTCCCACACATGTGGTATCCCCGTACTCAGGAGAAGCAGAAAAATGTATTTTGGGGTGTAATTCCACATATAACCATGGCATGTGTGAGCAATATATCATTTAGTGACAACTTTTTGTATTTTTTTTTTTTTTGGCATTATTCAATCACTTGGGACAAAAAAAATATATTCAATGGGCTCAACAGGCCTCTCAGCAATTTCCTTGGGGTGTCTACTTTCTAAAATGGGGTCATTTGGGGGGGTTTTGTGCTATTTTGGCATTCTATGGCCTTCGAAACTGTGATAGGTAGTGAGGAGTGAAATCAAAAATTTGCGCCCTTAGAAATCCTGAAGGCGGTGCTTGGTTTCCGGGGTCCCGTACGCGGCTAGGCTCCCAAAAAGTCCCACACATGTGGTATCCCCGTACTCAGGAGAAGCAGCAAAATGTATTTTGGGGTGAAATTCCACATATAACCATGGCATGTGTGAGCAATATATCATTTAGTGACAACTTTTTGTAATTTTTTTTTTTTTTTTTTTTTTTAGTCATGAAAATGTACCCTAGTTTGTAAACTCTATAACTTTTGCGCAAACCAATAAATAGTAGGATTTTTAAAACAGCTTACCTGTAAAATCCTTTTCTTGGAGTACATCACGGGACACAGAGCAGCATAGTCATTACTATGTGGGTTATATAGAATTACCTTCAGGTGCTGGCACTGGCAACTTCCAAAACAGGAAGTACCCTCCCCTATATAAGCCCCTCCCATCCGGGAGTACCTCAGTTTTGTAGCAAAGCAATACGTGTCCCCAAAAGAGGGGTGGGAGCTCTGTGTCCCGTGATGTACTCCAAGAAAAGGATTTTACAGGTAAGCTGTTTTAAAAATCCTACTTTCTTGTTCATACATCACGGGACACAGAGCAGCATAGTCATTACTATGTGGGACGTCCCAAAGCAATGCCAAATGAGGGGGGGATACACCATACATAAGCTGGGCGCCATCAGGCATGAGGATCTTTTGCGGCCTGCAACACACTGCGCCCAAAGGCGACATCCTCCTGACTTCTAACGTCCACCTGGTAGAACCTAGTAAACGTGTGTACTGAAGACCATGTTGCGGCCTTACAAATTTGAGCCAGGGAGGCCTGGTGATGCACTGCCCATGAAGTTCCAACTGCTCTCGTGGAGTGCGCCCTAACTTTGAACGGAGGCGGTCTACTTCTCAAGCCATAGGCTTGTATTATGACCTGTCGAATCCACTTGGCTAAAGTAGATTTTGATGCTGCCTGACCCTTTCTGGGGCCTTCCGGCAGAACAAACAAAGAATCCGTTCTACGAATCTGAGCAGTGGCTTTTAGATAAGCTTTAACTGCTCTTACTACATCCAAAGAATGCAATAACTTTTCCTCTACCGAGCTTGGTTTGGGGAAAAAAGAAGGAAGAACCACCTCCTGGTTCAAGTGAAACCTCGATACCACCTTAGGAAGAAAGGCTGGGTGAGGGCGTAATACTACTCTGTCCTTATGAATAACCAGATATGGCTCCTTACAGGACATGGCGGCTAATTCCGACACTCTTCTAGCCGAGCATATGGCTACTAAAAATATCAATTTTCTGGTGAGTAGAACCAAGGAAATGTGCCGCAAAGGTTCAAACGGCTGCTTCTGCAGAACCGACAGAACCAAATTTAGATCCCATGGGCATATGGGAGCTTTAATCGGTGGAATAATATGAGTCACCCCTTGCATAAAGGATTTGACAAGTGAATGCATAGCCAGGGGCCTTTGAAATAGTATTGATAAGGCCGAAACCTGGCCCTTGATAGTACTTAAGGCAAACTTCCTGTCTACAGCCCACTGCAGGAAGTCCAGAATTCTGCCTATAACGTACTTACGTGGATGCCATTTTCTGGCCTCGCACCAAGTGATGTACGCCTTCCAAACTCTATAGTAGATCTGCCTGGATACAGGCTTCCTGGCATCGATTATAGTTGATACCACAGAGTTAGAGAGACCTCTCTTCTTTAGGATGTGGGATTCAATAGCCAGGCCATTAAACTTAGAGTTAGTAAGGAAGGGTGGTATATCGGTCCTTGCGAAAGCAGGTCCGGACGACGTGGAAGGGTCCAAGGACTCCCCACAGACATTTTGATGATCTCCGCGTACCATGCTCTTCGGGGCCACGCTGGAGCCACCAGGATCACCGGCTTCTTTTCCAACCTGACTCTGCGAAGGAGTCGAGGCAACAATTGTAGCGGAGGGAATGCATATATCAGTCTGAACTGATCCCAAGGGAACACCAGAGCATCCGAGCCGCAAGCGAGGGGATCCCTTGTCCGGGAGACAAATCTGTCCACCTTTGCGTTGAATCTGGATGCTAGCAGATCTACATCCGGTGTTCCCCACCGCTGACATATTGCTCGGAAGACCTCGGGATGAAGGGACCATTCCCCTGGGCATAACTGTTGGCGACTCAGAAAGTCCGCCTTCCAATTCTCCACCCCTGGAATGAAGACAGCTGATATACATGGGACATGCTTTTCTGCCCATTCCAGGATGTGACTTACTTCCCTCTGGGCTGCACGACTCCTGGTGCCTCCCTGATGATTGATATATGCCACTGCTGTGGCATTGTCTGATTGAATTCTGACAGGGGACCCTTGGAGTCTGGATGTCCAGGCTACTAGGGCATACCGGGCTGCTCGTATCTCTAAGAGATTGATGTGCAGGGTTTTTACTAGACTTGTGCACAACGGAAAAATTCGTTCCGTTTCGGTTCGTTTCTTTCCGGTCCTGTTGATTCGTAATCATTCGTAATTTTGCTAGACGGGATTTTTCGTGTTCGGACTCATTCGTATTTTTGCAAGCGACATTTTTCGTTGAATTTTTTGCTTTATAATTCGTACTTTCGGTAGAGTACGTTGTTTTTCGTTGATTCTGGACACAACTCCTACTTTCGTAACTTTTTTTGGGTTCGTACTTTCGGTAGAGTACGTTGTTTTTCGTTGATTCTGGACACAACTCCTACTTTCGTAACTTTTTTTGGGTTCGTTGATTCGTAATTTTCCGTGTCTCTCTCACAACGACGCTGCCTATTATGCCTAATGTGCTTCGAATGGATTTGTACTTTTCTAAATACATTGCGGTTATTTGTAACGATTCGAAATCTCGTATTTTACTTTCGTTTTTAACATGCGGCTATAGGCTCCGCCCCTGTACACCATTTTCAGAGGGTTCAGCACGGTGAGGGAGAAGCAGAGAGCAGAGCAGAGTGAGTGTTATTGTGCTTCGAATGGATTCGAAATCTCGTATTTTACTTTCGTTTTTTACATGCGGCTATAACCTCCGCCCCTGTACACCATTTTGAGAGGGAGTTCAGCAAGGTGTGGGAGAAGCAGAGAGCAGAGCAGAGTGAGTGTTATTGTGCTTCGTATGGATTCGTACATTCGTAACTTTTTCATAACGAATTATGCCGAAGACATTCGGGCATTCGCTATTTGCGGTATAATTTATTTCGGATTCGGTCTTATTCGTAATTGCTTTGTTCGGAAATTCGAATGCTTCCAAATGTCCGAAAGTTGCTAAATTCGGACGAATTTCAATTCGTTACGAAACGAATTGCACAAGCCTAGTTTTTACTACATTTGACCATCTGCCCTGGAGAGACCATTGCTCCAGTACTGCCCCCCAGCCTATAAGGCTGGCATCTGTAGTGACCACCTTCCACGATATCGGACTGAAGGGTTTTCCCTTCTGGAGATTCTGGGGGATCAACCACCAGCAGAGACTCTTCCGAACGGAAGGGGACAAAGCCATCGGGAAGTCTAGAGCCTGAATTTTTCCGTTCTAGGCTGACAATATGGCCCTCTGTAAATTCCTTGAGTGGAATTGGGCGTATGGCACAGCTTCGAATGATGCTACCATCTTTCCTAGCAGCCTCATGCACAGGCGTATGGACGGCTGTCTTTTTGCACAAAGCAGACGGACCAAGCCCCTCAAAGAGGATACCTTGTCTAGAGGTAAGAAAATCTTCCTCTGGTCTGAATCCAGCCGTAGCCCTAGATATACCAGGTTTTTCACTGGCTGTAGGGCTGACTTGTCCAGGTTGATGACCCAACCGTGAGATTCTAGATACTTGATTGTATCGACAATTACCACTTCTAGCTTGGCAACTGAGTGGTCCATCAACAACAGGTCGTCTAGGTATGCCATTATCGTTACACCTCGTGTTCTTAGATCGGCCAACAGTGGGGCCAGAATTTTTGTGAACACTCGTGGTGCTGTGGCCAGACCGAATGGTAAGGCTCTGAACTGAAAATGGCGCCCTTCTACTGCAAAGCGTAGAAATTTTTGATGACCTGGAAAGATGGGAACATGCAAGTAAGCATCTTTGATGTCGATCGAGGCTAACCATTCCTCCCCCTGTAGGGCAGCGGTGACCGATCGGATCGACTCCATCCGGAAAGACCGGACGTTTAGAAATTTGTTTAGACTCTTTAGGTCCAATATGGGTCTTATGTCCCCGTTTGGCTTCGGGACTGTGAAAAGGTTTGAGTAGAAACCCAACCCCCACTCTTCCATAGGAACCTCCATAATTACTCCTTGGAGCAATAGTTGTTCTAACGCCAATAGGAGAGACCCTCTTTTCAGAGGGTCTCTTGGCATGCCTGACCACATAAAATGGGAAGGAGGAGACTCTTTTAACTCCAACTTGTATCCCAGAGTTACTGCGGAGAGCACCCATCTGTCTTTGATCGTCTCCCGCCAGGTCTCTGCGAACAACTGAAGTCTTCCCCCCACCCGTTTGAGTGGGGGCAGCCCTTCATAGGCTTGACTTGGAGGCTGGTTTAGTACCCCTTCGGATCCAGGGTTTCTTATTACCCTGTGACTGTCCCTGATTTTTACCCCCTGAGTTTGACCGAGGAGGCCGTCGGAACTGCTTAGTAGCAGACGTCGCAGGGATAGGAGAGGTAGTCCTCTTAAAAGATGGACCCCTAGACCTCTTCTTACTCGGTAAGAGAGTACTTTTACCACTGGAAATCTTCTGGATATACTTATCCAGGTCCTCGCCAAAAAGGCGTTCCCCATGAAATGGGAAGCTAACTAAGAGCTTCTTACAGGGAGCTTCAGCAGACCAGTTTTTGAGCCACAGAACCCTACGCTTATGTACCAAAGACAGCGTGAGGCGGGAGGCCTGATGGATAGAATCCTTGATGGCGTCAACCGCAAAGCATAATGCTCTAGGCAGATCAGCCAGAGCCTGGGCCTGCTGGTCTGGCAAATCCCTCAGGACCATTTTCATCTGATCCTTTAAAGCTTGGCAGACCCCAATAGCTGCCACTGCTGGCTGTGTAACAGCCCCTGCTGTGGAAAAAGCAGATTTTAATAAAGATTCCAATTTTTTATCTACTGGATCTTTGAACATTTGAACATTATCTACTGGACATGTCAGTGATTTGTTCACAGAAGAGATGGCTGCATCCACCGTAGGAACATTCCATCTCTGGGTGAACTTTTCCTCCATGGGATAGATCACCGGAAATTTCTTAGGCGGAACAAATAGTTTATCAGGATGTTCCCAGTCCTGGTATATAAGTCCTTCCAATAATGGATGTATTGGAAAGGAGCAATTAACCTGGGGAGCTTTTAGCGACCCCAATGAGGAGACAGCAGTAGTTGATGGTTCAACAAGAGGCATTTTAAATGCAGATCGAACCATGTCAGTTAGGGTCTGGACCCACAATCTTTCAGTCTGTGATGCTGAAAATGGTTCATCTACTGTCGATTCCTCAAAAACAGAGTTAACCTCCTCCTGATCTCCTTCAGGTAGGTCGGTCCCTTCCTGGGACTGTTGCTCTGCCAACAGGCACTCTAATGGAGGTGATGGAGATCTGGCGCGCTTTCTTTCCTGCAGAGAAGAAGCGATCAATGCTGCCAATCTCTGCTCCAATCCCTCCAGAGTTGAGGCAAAAACCTCCTCTGTTATATATGCAGGAGCAGGTGGACTGAGGACAGCCGCAGTACCTGGCACTCCCGGGGGTTCCTTATGGGTATTAACCTCTGATTTCTCAGGGGAGGAGGGTGCAGATGACTGCTCCAGATCCTCAGAGCCCGATGGAGACCCCCTACACTTCCTGAGAGGTATATCTCGGAGTTTTTTAGGCGGCATATTCCTTAGTTCAAAGCTGAGGTATTCCAGGCGCAATACACCCCTTTACTGAAATAGTCTAATGCAATTTGCTGCTATGTACATCAGTGGGTGTCTACTAATGCGTCTTTCTGGGGATGCCTGTATCAACCGCCCGCTGTAAGCCCCTATACCATGCTACCAGCTCCTTTTCATGCTCTGTGACCATAGCAAGCAGCGTGGACTGAGTCCTTTTATCTTGCTGGGACGCCCGCACATGCGCAGAAGCGCTGGGCGCACAGAGCGCGTCATCCGCCAGGCTCCACCCACTTTTTTGAAGCTAAATCTATAAAAAGAAAGCGTGTGTGCGCGCGCGCGCGTGCACGTGTGCGCTCTTGGCGCCCTGTAGGGAGAGGAGCCAGGGTCCCTGTTTCACCAGGACTCGGGATGGAAGGAAACTACTTGGCAGCATGACAGAGGAATGCAGCTTCCCTGATAGAGAGCTCACTCATCTGCCTGGACTTTCACCATGGAAGGAATAGTCCCAAGAAAAAAAGACGTTCCACAGCGGCCTCTAGTGGACAAACACAGGTACCGCACTTTTGTCTTTTTTTTTTTTTTTTTAAACCTCCTTTATGAAAAACATTTCCAGGTTTACAGTTTTTAAAACTTCCTTTATGAAAAGACATTTCTAGGATTTCTTAGGCATATACAGCTATTAGCGGGAATACCTTTAGGTAACAGGCAGAAAGACATATTAGGCTTGGGGGTCCCCTCAATAGAACCAAGTTCCTGAGGGGCCCCCACTTACCTTTTCCCCGCCGCAGGACTTTGTTTGGTCCACAGAAGCCCAAACTTCACCTCTCACGGCAGGCATTGTACTAGACCTTCAGGGACCGGGTTCCCAAGGATTCCACTCCCCTGGACCTGTATAGCACCCTGCACAGATAGCCTCTTGGTTTTGGGTATGACCAGAGCTCTGGATCCCAGGGTCCAGCCCTCCTAAGAGAGGCATTACAGGCAAAACCCTGCTCTTCTCTGCAAGGCCCGGGTACCGACCATTTAGCTATGAAGCTTTTTTGGTCGGATCTGGAATAGCTTGCTAAGGCCCAGAGAACCTGTACACAAGCCCAGATGAATACATGTTAACCTTGGCCAACACCTTAGACACTGGCAAAAAACTGAGGTACTCCCGGATGGGAGGGGCTTATATAGGGGAGGGTACTTCCTGTTTTGGAAGTTGCCAGTGCCAGCACCTGAAGGTAATTCTATATAACCCACATAGTAATGACTATGCTGCTCTGTGTCCCGTGATGTATGAACAAGAAATACGCTTATTGACATTTTTTTTACTAAAAACATGTGGCTGAATACATTTTGGCCTAAATGTATGACTACAATTGAGTTTATTCGATTTTTCTTATAACAAAAAGTAGAAAATATCATATTTTTTCGAAATTTTCGGTCTTTTTCCATTTATATCGCAAAAAATAAAAATCGCAGAGGCAATCAAATACCATTAAAAGAAAGCTCTATTTGTGGGAAGAAAAGGACGCAAATTTTGTTTGGGTACAACATTGCATGTCCTCACAATTTACAGTTAAAGCAGCGCAGTGCAAAATTCTGAATTCACCTCTGGTCCTTTAGCTACCAAATGGTCCGGGGCTTAAGTGGTTAAGGGACCAAAAGTAATGGGACAATTGGCTGCTCAGCTGTTCCATGGCCAGGTGTGTGTTATTCCCTCATTATCCCATTTACAAGGAGCAGATAAAAGGTCCAGAGTTCATATCAAGTGTGCTATTTGCATTTGGAATCTGTTGCTGTCAACTCTCAATATGAGATCCAAAGAGCTTTCACTATCAGTGAAGCAAGCCATCATTAGGCTGAAAAAACAAAACAAACCCATCAGAGAGATAGCAAAAACATTTGGTGTGGCCAAATCAACTGTTTGGAACATCCTTAAAAAGAAAGAACGCACCAGTGAGCTCAGCAACACCAAAAGACCTGGAAGACCACGGAAAACAACTGTGGTGGGTGACCGAAGAATTCTTTCCCTGGTGAAGAAAACACACTTCACAACAGTTGGCCAGATCAAGAATACTCTCCAGGAGGTAGGTGTATGTGTGTCAAAGTCAACAATCAAGAGAAGACTTCACCAGAGTGAATACAGAGGGTTCACCACAAGATGTAAACCATTGGTGAGCCTCAAAAACAGGAAGGCCAGATTAGAGTTTGTCAAACAACATCTAAAAAAAGCCTTCAAAGTTCTGGAACAACATCCTATGGACAGATGAGACCAAGATCAACTTGTACCAGAGTGATGGGAAGAGAAGAGTATGGAGAAGGAAAGGAACTGCTTATGATCCAAAGCATACCACCTCATCAGTGAAGCATGGTGGTGGTAGTGTCATGGCGTGGGCATGTATGGCTGCCAATGGAACTGGTTCTCTTGTATTTATTGATGATGTGACTGCTGACAAAAGCAGCAGGGTAAATTCTGAAGTGTTTCGGGCAATATTATCTGCTCATATTCAGCCAAATGCTTCAGAACTCATTGGACGGTGCTTCACAGTGCAGATGGACAATGACCCGAAGCATACTGCGAAAGCAACCAAAGAGTTTTTTAAGTGAAAGAAGTTGAATGTTATGCAATGGCCAAGGCAAACACCTGACCTGAATCCGATTGAGCATGCATTTCACTTGCTGAAGACAAAACTGAAGGGAAAATGCCCCAAGAACAAGCAGGAACTGAAGACAGTTCCAGTAGAGGCCTGGCAGAGCATCACCAGGGATGAAACCCAGCGTCTGGTGATGTCTATGTATTCCAGACTTCAGGCTGTAATTGACTGCAAAGGATTTGCAACCAAATATTAAAAAGGGAAAGTTTGATTTATGATTGTTAATCTGTCCCATTACTTTTGGTCCCTTAAAAAGTGGGAGGCACATATACAAACTATTGTAATTCCTACACCGTTCACCTGATTTGGATGTAAATACCCTCAAATTAAAGCTGAAAGTCTGCAGTTAAAGCACATCTTGTTCCTTTCATTTTCAAATCCATTGTGGTGGTGTATAGAGCCAAAAAGATTAGAATTGTATCAATGTCCTAATATTTATGGACCTGACTGTAAGTGATGCAATTCGTGCCTCAAATCAATGGATGTGCAATCACCTCCACCAATCACCATTGAGTGAAACGACCGCTCAGTGGTGTAGTGGGTGGCACTGTCACCTAGCAGTAAAAAGGGTCGCTGGTTCAAATCCCAACCACGACACTACCTGCCTGGAGTTTGCATGTTCTCCCTGTGCCTGCGTGGGTTTCCTCCAGGTACCTCAGTTTCCCTCCACACTCCAAAGACATGCTGAAAGGTTAATTGGCTTCTGTCTAAATTGGCTCCAGTATATAAGTGTGAGTTAGGGACCTTAGATCGTATGCTCCTTGAGGGTAGGGACTGATGTAAATGTAAAATGTATATGCAAAGCACTGTGTAAATTGACGGCACTATATAAGTACAGTACCTTAAATAATAGTAATCCTTGATCAAATCCCATCTCTCCATTTCAGCAACCCTTTTTCCCTTGATGAAATCTTCATTATAACCCCCTATGTATAAATCGATCTCCAATCATTTTAGCTTGTTCTTTAAAGTCTTCTTTATTGCCACAGTTTCTTTGTAACCTTATCAGTTGTCCTTTGGGTATATTGATCAGCCATGGGTCATGGTGACAGCTATCCACTGGGATATAGCTGTTTCTTTCAACAGGTTTGAAGTATGTCTTGGTAATTAGTTTCTCTTGTTCTATATCTATATTGAGGTCCAAATAATGTTTTTTGATAATATTCAGAAGACAAATGTATATTTTT
This sequence comes from Rana muscosa, assembly GCA_029206835.1. Taxonomy (NCBI): domain Eukaryota; kingdom Metazoa; phylum Chordata; class Amphibia; order Anura; family Ranidae; genus Rana; species Rana muscosa. Next base: position 958,919,401 of record CM055117.1, on the reverse strand, counting down.
CAGGTTTGAATTCAATTCTAAAAATAATTCTTGCAAGCTTTCTTCATCTGCACTCCAGATCATTATTAGATCATCAATATATCTTTTATAAAGTAGTAAATCCTTTGGTGTGTTGTTAAAAATGTATTCCTTTTCCCACTTGTACATAAATAAATTGACTACGCTTGGTGCTTATTTACCTCCCATTGCGACTCCTTTAAGGTGTCCAAAATACCCTGAATTATGCCAGAAATAAGATTTTTGTTTGTGCCAGATCACTAAAGTTATCTAAAGCCCATTTTGAGGCCTGAATTGCTTCATTGTGGTCAATGATCGTGTACAATGATGAGACATCCGCTGTTACCAAAAAATATTTTTGATCATCCAACTTTATTTCATTCATAATTTGTATTAAGTGCTTTGTATCTCTCAAATATTATCAAGTCTTCTGTACCAGAGGTTGTAGGAAATGATCTATGAATTCATCAAGTCTTGCATTAATAAATGGAATCCCATTCACTATCGGTGTTCCGGGGGGTTTTGACAGATAATTATGTGTCCTAGGGATAGTGTATATAATAGTTACCCTACACGTATCAGGAACCAAATATCTAGCTTCATTCTCTATCAAGATTCTTTTCCTCAGTCCCTTTTTTTTGCACTATTATCTCCAGTTCCTTTTTATATTTCTTTGTTGGGTTTTCCATCAATTTCAAATACGTATTTGAAATTGTTTCTTTTCCATTAAATTTCCAAGTTGTCTAAAATTACTATCTAAATCTCTTTTATCTGTGTTGTTAGTTGAAGAAAAAACATAATTTAACCACTTCAGCCCCAGAAGAATTTACCCCCTTCCTGACCAGAGCATTTTTTTGTGATTCGGCACTGCGTCGCTTTAACTGACAATTGCACGGTTGTGCGACGTTGCACCCAAACAAAATTGACGTCCTTTTTTTCCCACAAATAGAGCTTTCTTTTGATGGTATTTGATCACCTCTGCGGTTTTTATTTTTTGCGATATAAACAAAAAAAGAGCAACAATTTTGAAAAAAGCAATATTTTTTACTTTTTTGCTATACTAAATATCCCCAAAAATATATATAAAAAATATATATTTTTCCTCAGTTTAGGCCGATACCTATTCTTCTACATATTTTTGGTAAAAAAAAATCGCAATAAGCGTACTGTATATTGATTGGTTTACGCAAAAGTTATAGCGTCTACAAAATAGGGGATAGTTTTGTGGCATTTTAAAAAAAAATTTTTTTTTATTAGTAATGGCGGCGATCTGCGATTTTTATCATGACTGCGACATTATGGCGGACACATCGGACACTTTTGACACATTTTGGGACCATTGTTATTTATACAGCGATCAGTGCTATAAAAATGCACTGATTACTGTGTAAATTACACTGGCAGGGAAGGGCAGGGAAGGGGTTAAACACTAGGGGGTGATCAAGGGGTTAGGTGTGTCCTAGGGAGTGATTCTAACTGTGGGGGGCTGGTCTCACTAGCACATGACAGAGATCACTGCTCCTGATGACAGGGAGCAGTAGATCTCTGTCCTGTTGCTAGGCAGAACAGGGAAATTCCTTGTTTACATAGGCATCTCCCTGTTCTGCCGCTCCGTGACACGATCGCGGGCACCGAGTGGACATCGAGTTTGCGAGACCCGCGGTCACGCTCACGGAGCACGCAGTGGCGTGCAAGCCCACTATGCCGTGATTTAAAGGGGACGTACAGGTATGTCCCTTTGCGCAGCTGTGCCATTCTGCCAACGTAAATAGTTGTGCGGTGGTCGGCAATCGGTTAAAGCGGAGTTCAAAAAGTGGAACTTCCGCTCATTTGTTTCCTCCCCCCTCCGGTGCCACAATTGGCACCTTTTGGGGGGGAGGGGGGACAGGATACCTGTCTTTGACAGGTATACTGTTCCCACTTTCGGTGGGAGCCACAGCCGCAAATATTGACTTCACGGCTCGGCTCTCTTCTTTTCCCCCTGTCGCCGGGCCAGTAGGAGAGAGGAGTGGAGCCTCGCACATGCGCAGTAATGTTCTCGGCATGAAGCCGTAAGGCTACACTGCTGGGTTCCCTTATCCGCAATAGTGGCGGCAGCACCCGACAGCTGATGGAAACATCAGCTGCGGTGCCGACATCGCTGGACTCCAAGACAGGTAAGTGTCCTATTATTAAAAGCCAGCAGCTGCAGTATGTTTAACTGCTGGTTTTTAACTTTCTCAGCGGTGGGCGGACCTCCGCTTTAAATTAACCTTGCGATTCTCCATAAATTAAAAAATATCCATAGCTGTGTGAGGAAGCAAGGAGCTTGTATCTTGGAGATAATAAAGGGGTTGTAAAGGTTTTTTTTTTTTTTTCTAAATAGGTTCCTTTAAGCTAGTGCATTGTTGGTTCACTTACCTTTTCCTTCGATTTCCCTTCTAAATGTTTTTTTTCTTTGTCTGAATTTCTCACTCCCTGTTTCTCCTCAGTAAGCTTGCCCCCATCATCCGAGTGGTGGTTAGTCAGCCAGAACAGCTTACTGAACAGCTTACTGAGGAGGAACAGGAAGTGAGAAATTCAGACAAAGAAAACAAAGAAAAAAAACATTTAGAAGGGAAATCGAAGGAAAAGGTAAGTGAACCAACAATGCACTAGCTTAAAGGAACCTATTTAGAAAATAAAAAACAAACCTTTACAACCCCTTTAACTGCATTTAATGCAAGATGTGGAAAGTGTGAGTGCACATTTTAATGTTACAATAAATTCTATTTTTAACGGTATTGCACAATGAACTCTTTCTATATACTTTGAGCGACACTTGAGGATCATTTTGTACAGAAAGAGTGGGTCCTTCATTATTGGAGATAGTGTTCCTGATTACCGAAAATCTTCTTTTATTACTCAAGGCTTGAAAAGACTGGTGGGTCTTTTTTTTTAGGTGAGCGGCCATTTCGGCGGTTATTGGTGGAGGTGATTGCACATCCATTGTTTTGAGGCACGAATTTCATCATTTACAGTGCCTTGCAAAAGTATTCACCCCCTTGGCATTTTTCGTGTTTTGTTGCCTTACAACCTGGAATTAGCATGGATTGTTTAAGGTTTTGCATCATTTAATTTACAGAACATGTCCACAACTTTGAAGATGTTTTTTATCAAATAGGACAAAATAACAGAAAAAGTCAATTTGCATAACTATTCACCCCCCTAAAGTCAATACTTTGTAGAGCCACCTTTTGCGACTATCACAGAAGTATGCAGAAGGCTCATGCGCCACACTCCACCTAGTGTATGACATCAGCACATAATACACCCAGCCTGGACCATTACCACACCAAGGAAAAAAATGGTGGAAAAATCAAAAAAATGTGCAACTGCACCAGCTGTGAAGTAATTTGCAGTATATCAATCTGCTCAGGTTCATTAACTACAGGCATGTCCAAAGCCCGGCCTGCGGGCCAATCGCGGCCCGCATTCCGGTTTCATACGGTCCCCCTGGTGATTTGGATATATATATCTTTTGTGGCCCCCAGGGCCACAAAAGATACTGTATATACCGTATTTATCGGCGCTGCCTCAGAGGGGACAGGGAGAGGGCGGGACGAGTGCCGTCAGATTACATACAGTGCCTTGCAAAAGTATTCACCCCCCTTGGCATTTTTCATGTTTTGTTGCCTCACAACCTGGAATTAACATGGATTGTTTGAGAATTTGCATCATTTAATTTACAGAACATGCCCACAACTCTGAAGATGTTTTTTTTTTTTTATTGTGAAGCAAACAACAAATAGGACAAAATAACAGAAAAAGTCAATGTGCATAACTATTCACCCTCTTATGCCACGTACACACGGCCGTTTTTAATGTCATTGAAAAAAACGACGTTTTTCTCAAGCCTGCCTTGCCTACACACTATCGTGAAAAAAAATGCTTGAGCAAAGCGCGGTGACGTACAACACGTTTGACAACACGTACAATGGCACTATAAAGGGGAAGTTCCATTCGGATGGCGCCACCCTCGAGTTATTAAAGTTTGGTGAGAGACGATTCGTGCTTTTCAGCCTCGTGCTCTTCAGTCCGTTACAGCGTGATGAATGTGCTATCTCCATTCTGAACGCTAGTTTTACCAGAACAAGCGCTCCCGCCTCATAACTTGCTTCTGAGCATGCGCATTTTTTTTCCGTCATTAAAGCGTACACACGGGCGTTTTTCACGATGAGAAAAACGACGACGTGAAAAACAACGAGAAAAAATAGAGCATGTTCTAAATTTTTAATGGCCATTTTTCTCGTCGAGAAAAATGCTCTGGAGCCTACACACGATCGTTTTTAATGACCAATTTAAAAAATTGCATTTTTCTCGTCATGAAAAACGGTCGTGTGTACGCGGCATTAAAGTCAATACTTTGTAGAGCCACCTTTTGCGGCTATCACAGCTCCAAGTTGCTTTGGATAAGTCTCTATGAGCTTGCCACATCTTACCACTGGGATTTTTGCCCATTCCTCCTTGCAAAACTGCTCCAGCTCCTTCAAGTTGGATGGTTTGCGCTTGTGAACAGCAATCTTTAAGTCTGATCACAGATTTTCTATTGGATTTAGGTCTGGGCTTTGACTAGGCCATTCCAACACATTTACATGTCTCCCCTTAAACCACTCAAGTGTTGCTTTAGCAGTGTGTTTGGGGTCATTGTCCTGCTGGAAGGTGAATTCCTTCCTAGCCTCAAATCACACACAGAGTGGTACAGTTTTTGCTCAAGAATATCCCTGTATTTAGCACCATCCATCTTTCACTCAACTCTGACCATTTTTCCAGTCCCGACTGCAGAAAAACATCCCCACAGCATGATGCTGACGCCACCATGTTTCACTGTGGTGTTCTTTGGGTGATGTGATGTGTTGGGTTTGCGCCAGACATAGCGTTTTCTTTGATGGCCAAAAAGTTCAATTTTAGTCTCATCAGACCAGAGCACCTTCCTCCATACATTTTGGGAGTCTCCCACATGAATTTTCGCAAACTCAAAACGTGCCATTTTGTTTTTTGCTGAAAGTAATGGCTTTCTTCTGGCCACTCTGCCATAAAGCCCAACTCTAAAGAGCGTACGGCCTATTGTTGTCCTATGTACAGATACTCCAGTCTCTGCTATAGAACTCTGCAGCTCCTCCAGGGTTACCTTAGGTCTCTGTGCTGCCTCTCTGAACAATGCCCTCCTTGCCCAGTCCATGAGTTTTGGTGTGTGGCTGTCTCTTGGCAGGTTTGCTGTCGTGCCATGTTCTTTCCATTTGGTTATGATAGATTTGATGGTGCTCCTAGGGATCATCAAAGATTTGGATATTTTTTTATAACCTAACCCTGACTTAAACTTCTTAACAGCATTGTCCCTTACTTGTTTGGAGAGTTCCGTGGTCTTCATTGCAGTGTTTGGTTAGTGGTGCCTTTTGCTTAGGTGTTGCAGCCTCTGGGGCCTTTCAAAAAGTTGTGTATATGTGATGACAGATCATGTGACACTTAGATTGCACACATGTGGACATCATTTAACTAATTATGTGACTTCTCATGGTAATTGCTTGCATCAGAGCTTTTTATGGGCTTCATAACAAAGGGGGTGAATACATAGTTTTCAGACTTTTGTTTGATCTTTTAGAGTTCCTTATACATATTTTATTTTTCACCTTTATATTTTTATTGTTTGTATGTGGAGTTTGATAGTCTCTTGAATACGCGTACCCTTAATTGCTTTTTAACTACACAAAATATAAGCCCCTGGTCTCTGGAAAGAGTTCCTTAAAGATCTGGGAAAATGTGATACCCAATGTCCCTTTTGGTGAGGGGTGTATATGACAGTCCTTATGGGTGCGCCCTGCCAGAACACGGCTTCATTTTTTCTTCAGCTCCTGGGACAGACTTTCCTGGCCTTGGCTCCATATCTACCATACCTCATCTCAATTTTGTTCATGTAAGTATTCAGGGTGGGCTGCAATGTCCCTTCCTTGATGTGTTTAAATTACCAACCATGTCAACTGACCATATCCCATTGTACCTTTTAGATATCCTTGAGCATCCGCCCCTGATGAGTGTCTAACACACGAAACACGTCGGGAATTCTGGGATGCAGTTACATGCCGTATTTAACCATTAACTCTGGGCAGTGGGGATGCAGACCCATGCCCCCAACCAATCATTAATTCTCTACAAATTGTGTCTATGTACTATGGTCTTATTGTTTTTATGATATTTTTATTTGATATGTGCTGTCTTTATGGTATATGTACATACATACATTTTTTGAAATGTATTTTCTATCAATTCAGACCACCAAGTGGCGCTTGGCTACTGGCTACTATATATTATGTACATACACATGTGTGGATGAATGTTTATGGAATGACATTTATTATAATGCCTTCACTTTTTATGTGGTTTCTGTTACTGATATGCTTTATACAAGTTTTCATCATTAATAAACATGTACTTTTTTTCAATCTACCTCCTCAATGTCTATGGCCTAACTCAAAGTCCCAAATCTCCCCCCATATTTTTCTGAACTAGGGATGGAGGCACACCTCATATGTACCTCATTTAAAGTCCCAACCCCCCCCCTCTCTTTTGGTGGGGGGGATAAAAAAAAAGGAGTCCTTGTGGTTTCAGGTGTTCTGTGTCATCAGCTAGCTCAAAACAAGGGCTCAATGCAGTTCCTGGACAATGACATCCAAGATTGTATAAGCAAATGTAAAGTCTCTCTTTAATGCAGCTTGAGTGGGGGAAGCAAAGTAAAGGTGTCTGCATGCAGTGTCTCTTGGCGTGTGAAAAAGGTGGGCTTCTGCCCTCTACCAATCCAGACGATACCGGCTTAAAAGAATGGCGGGAAGCTCCTGAAGCAGGCTCCTGCAGATACTGGGATCAGGGAAGGGGGTGCTCGACCACCCACCCTGCAGCATGGTAATTTAGCCAGATCTTTACTGCGGATGTTGATAGTGGCCTCCCGATGGTCACCAGGCTGACTGGCATTGCCGATGATGGACACAACCACACACTCTCATCGGAGAGGTCTCCCCTGCTGCCTAGGCTGTGGCACAGACTCGCTCTCCTCTGACCATCTGGGTCACTGCTTCCAGCTGAAGGCAGTGTTCCCAAGAGAATGACTTCTCCCAACACATGCCATTTATCACCTCTCCCAGCATTCTGTTCTCCCTCGTTCGACCGTTTGTTGGGCCCCGGGAACTGACCACAGTGCATTGCGGCGCTGAACAGTGCATTGCAAGCCCTGATTGGCTGAAGCAGTGAAAGCTTCAGCCAATCAGGGCACAGAGCACTGTCAGAGTCATGATTGGACACTGTCATCATGACTTTATCCAATCATGGCTCATTCCCGCCCCACTGTATAAAAGTATTCTTTCAATGGCAGCCATTTTCAGTGTGATTTTGGCGTGGAGAGAGATAGAACGTGGCTCTGTTCAGTGCTATTAGTTAGATAGTGTGCTATATTGTGCTATTTTGCTTCAATTGTCAGTGTAGAATATTAGTTTAGTGTCAGTCTAGGGATAGTGTGAGTGTAGTGAGGAGGACCATCATTCAGCTTTGCATAGTGTGCAGCTAGAGTAGGGACAGTTCAGATAGTTTCACTGTAGTGTAGTGTGAGACTGTGTCATTCATACTGTACATACATTAGTGTAGAGTAGGGACAGTTCAGATAGTTTCAGTGTAGTGTAGTGAGACCGTGTCAGTAATCTTTACATTAGTGTATAGCTAGAGTAGGGACAGTTCAGATAGAGTCAGTGTAGTGACGGTTGAACACCGTCTATTTGATTGCGTTACTGGCAGTTTAACGACATTTGCTTCTGTGTGCATTACTGTGTATGACCGCGTTACTGTGTATGACCGCTATTTCAGGCAGTCATACACAGCCAGTGCTCAGTTGGCTGAAACTCAGCGGGAATTCCACCTGCCCGTAAACCGCCTGATTTGTGACATGCCCACCAGGTGGAACTCGACTTTGGCAATGCTGCAGCAGCTATACATGCAGCAGAGTGCCGTCAACGAGTACCTGTGCGAGTACAGCACGACGACAGGATCAGGCCGCCTCTGCTTTTTTTTCCCACGCCAAAGGATGATCATTAAGGTGCATGCACTGTATTGTCATCATTTGAGGAGGCCACAAGGGTGGTGAGCTGTGACAGTGCATGCATCAGTGACACAATCCCTGTTGTGTTCCTGCTGGAGCAGACTCTGCATGGCATTATGGACAGAGCACTGAAGGCAGAGCAGCAGGTGGAAGAGGTGGACTTCCTTTCCTCTCAAGGCCCACTTTATCCAGACACCATAATTTCTATGTCACAGAACACACAGGAGGAGAGAGGGGAGGAGGATGAGGAGAAGGATTCTGACACTTTCATAGGCTTTGAAGAAGAGGAAGACATGCGTCAATCTGTAAGCGATGGCTTTCCAACCCCAGGACCCTTGGAAATAGTACGTGGCTGGGAGGAGGAAGTTCCAGATGCTGTCATCCTGAGTGACCCCGAGGAGTCTGCTTCTCAAGCCTCTGCAAATTTGAGGCGCATGGGCAACCTCATGCTTCAAAGCCTGTGAAAGGACCCAAGAATACGTGGCATAAAGGAGAAGGATGATTACTGGTTGGCAACCCTCCTTGACCACCGTTAATGGGGGGAAGATCTCAGAACTCATCCCATCCCCACACAGAGTGCAGAAGATAAAATCTCTTGAGGACACGTTGAAGAGAATTTTATTGAATGTTTTTCCTAACTCCAGTAGGTTACAGTGTCGTGGAAAACATTGTTTTGAGTCCTCTGTTGGTTAAGAGAGGAGCGTTGGAGAAGGTGTCTGCCTAAGTGAGGCATTTCAGATTTTTTTTTTAGTCCTCGTTGCCCAGGGCTGTCAGCTTCTACATCCCATCGGCAGCGTCTGCATCAATTGGTGGACGAATACCTCGGAGCCAAAACAATGATGAAGAGCTTTCCACTGACTTACTGGGTCATGAGAATAGACCACTGGTCAGAACTTGTCCAGTATGCTATTGAGTTGTTGGGCTGCCCTGCATCCAGCGTGCTTTCAGAACGGGCATTCAGTGCTGCAGGAGGTTTCTTTATAGAATGCGTCTGTCCACAGACTTTTATAAAAATGAATCAGTCCTGGATTACCAGCTATGAAGCCCCTGATGCCAATGTTACTGATTTAGTCTTTTGGGGATGTGGAGTCTCTGCAGGACAGAGAGGCTGCCTAGCTTTGAGGGTGTTTAATCAATTTATCTGGAAGAATGTTTTTGGTATAGGTTTCATGGGCACAATTAACACCCAAAGACCAATTTTTCTGCTTCTGTTTGACAGGTGCATATCATTGCAATTTTTTTTGCCTTCATTAAGACCACCTCTATAGGGTTATGGTGGGAAGGCGCCCCCAACACCCAGAGAGTAATTTTTCTCCCCCTTTTTGACAGGTGCATATCATTGCATTTTTTTACAGCAAGGCCAATTCTTGCTTTCATCAAGATTACCTCTATAGGGTTATGGTGGGAAGGCGCCACCGACACCCAAAGACCAATTTTTCTGCACCTGTTTGACAGGTGCATATCATTGCAATTTTTTACAGCACGGCCAATTCTTGCTTTCATCAAGAGTACCTAGTCTATAGGATTTTGGTGGGAAGGCGCTACCGACACCCAAAGACCAATTTTTACGCACCCGTTACTTCTATCCAAAGTCAAAGTGACACTAGAATGTATCCAAAAAATCTCTAATCTTGTTCCCAGTGCACTACATTGTGGCCTCATCATACACACTGGCTCCCCAACTGTTGCTGAGCAAAATAAAGGCAGCTTGCAGGGAAAATTTCATCATTTTTTTGGGCTTTATAAATGCAATTATTGCTGCAGCAGATTCTAGACATGGTACAGATCTGCCACTTTACAGGTAGATTAAGGGGACCCCCCAGGCACTATATTGGAAGGAATTTTCAATTTTTATGCTTTCACTTTATAAATCTAAAAATCACTGCTCATTTAACCGGTTCCCGACCGGCTCACACAGATTTACTGTGGCAGATTGGCTCTCCTGGGTGAAATCCCATATATATATATATATATATACGGCTTTGCCCAGGAGAGCCACCGATTGTGTGCATGAGCGGCAGCACGGGGGTTTGTGTGTGTAAACACATAAATCCCCGTGCTGTCAGAGGAGAGAAGACAGATCGTGTGTTTCTACAAAAGTAGAAACCACGATCTGTCATCTCTCCTAGTTAGTCCCACCCCCCCCCATCGTTAGAACACACAATAGGGAACACAGTTAACCCCTTAATCGCCCCCTACTGTTAACCCCTTCCCTGCCAGTGACATTTACATAGTAATCAGTGCATATTTATAGCACTGATCACTCTGTAAATGTCAATGGTCCCAAAAATGTGTCAAAAGTGTCCGACCTGTCCGCCGCAACATCGCAATACCGCTAAAAATCGCAGATCACCACCATTACTAGTAAAAAATAATGCAAACACCATATAAATGCCATAAATCTTTCCCATCGTTTGTAGACGCTATTACCTTTGCGCAAACCAATCAAGATATACGCTTATTGCGATTTTTTTCCAAAAAAATGTAGACGAATACATATCAGCCTAAACTGAGGGAAAAATTTTTTTTTGTTTTTTAAAAATTGGGATGTTTACTATAGCAAAAAGTAAAAGATATTGGTGTTTTTTTTAAATTGTCGCTCTTCTTTTGTTTATAGCGCAAAAAATAAATAAATGCAGAGGTGATCAAATATCACCAAAAGAAAGCTCTATTTGTGGGAAAAAAAGGACGTCAATTTTGTTTGGGTACAACATCGCACAACCGCGCAATTGTCAGTTAAAGCGACGCAGTGCCGTATCACAAAAATGGCCCCTTCATTGAGCAGCCAAATCTTCCGGGGCTGTAGTGGTTAAAAATTACGTTTTTCACAAACTTTTTTTTTTTTATTGATACATGTCCCCCAGGGCAGGACCCGGACCCCTATAACCATTGTATGCCCAATTAGTTGCATATAAGCCTTCAAAATGGGCACTTTAATTTTTGACATTCGGGTCCCATTGACTTTAATGGGGTTCGTTATTCGGGTCCCAACTTTTGCGTGTTTGAAAGTTCTGGTGCGAACTGAACAGGGGTCCGTTCGGCCCATCCCTACATAGAACACATTTTTGCTGTGATTTGCTACATATAATCTTCCATACTCCTTTTTCAAGCTCTGTGTTCAAACCCTAATGCCGCGTACACACAATCGATTTTTTCGACGGTGAAAACACCGTCGAGAAAATCGACGTGAAAAATGAGGAACAGCTTGTTCCCCTACACACGGCCGTTTTAAATGACATTTTTTTTTTGGTTGAAAAAAACGACTGTGTGTAGGCTCCCCGGCAGTGTTTCCCTATGTTCTAATTTTTCTCGTCGTGATTAATGCCGTTTTTCCCGTCGGGAAAAATGACAAAAAGCCCACACATGGTCGTTTTTCTCGTCCAAAAGAAAAAATGTCATTTTTCCCGACGGGAAAAATGATCGTGTGTACGCGGCATAAGGTGTAGTTAAAGTGGTACTGAAGCTTTAATTTTTGTTTTTTAAAAATAACAAACATGTCATACTTACCAGATCGTTTTGCACAGAGTGGACCCGATCCTCCTATTCTGGGGGCCCCCGGCGGCTCTCTCGGCTCCTCCCCACAAGAGCTAACCCCTTCTGGGAAGCTCTCTCCCGAGGGGGTTACCTTGCGGGCGCGCTCCCGTGCCATACAATCGGCGTCCATAGCCGCCACTTGTATGACTCCGCCCCGCCCCCCAATGGCTGCGCTGCTATCAATCTATCCAATGAAGAGCCGATCAGGCATGGGTAGAACAACGCGGGATTGCGTCCTCGGAAATTCAGGGCTCAGGTAAGTAAAATGGGGGCTCGGGGGGGGGGGGGCGGTGACTGCAAAGTTGTTGTAAACCCTCATAGTTTTTCATCTTAATGCATTCTATGCATTAGGGTGAAAAACCTTCTGTAGTGCTGCAGCCCCCCAGCCCCCCCCCTGGTTTTCTTACCTGAACGCTGAAATCCTCCGATCGGGAACGAGCACACCAGCTCTAGCTGGTGTCTCGTGTCCTAATTGGATAGATTGACAGCACCGCTGCTGTCAATCAAATCCAATGACGCAGCGCCGGGGGGCAGGCCGAGTCCTGCTTTCTGTGTGAATGGACACAGATGCAGGACTCAGGAGCACGCCTGCACGGGTGTCCACCTTAATAGAGCCTTCTCCAATGTGGACACTCGATGCGGGGAGGAGCCACCAGCGCCGCTGAGGGACCCCAGAAGAGGAGGACCGGGGCCATTCTGTGCAAAACAAACTGCACAGTGGAGGCAAGTATGACATGTTTGTAATTTAAAATAAAAAACAAGGGTTTACAACCCCTTTAAGTTTTAAAAAATTCATAATTCATGAAAACAGCATCATAAAACACAGCAGGATGAACAAACTCTGAATGGTGCTGTTCTGCAGTCATTTGCATTTGTACAGATTTCTTGATTGGTCACTCCATGTGATTTTTTTTTTTTTCCCTGCATTAATAGAACAAAAAAAACTGTTCAATATTGTTTACAGAAAACTGCAATTTCTTGTGATACAAACACACAAGGCATACTGCAAGCTTCCAATCAGCCAGAGAAATAGAAACAACATTTTTAATTGAAGCATGCTGTGAGCATTATTGAAAGGATCATTTATCTGGTTGGTCCTCATTTAAAATTGTAGGCATTCTGAAGACTTGGATTCTTTGCTCAAACATTTCTAAACTCTTTTCTTCTGTTCTTCTTAAAGGATTTATTTGTATTCATGTCTTTTTTTCGAATGTGCTCAAGGCTGCACATGCAAAAAATCTGTCTTCAATATTAAACATTTTTCTGTGAAAAGTGCTTAAAGAAATATGCTTATAGAACGCACCTGTTCATAAATCTTTTTATTTTTTTTGTAAGTACAGGTTTATGAAGATTTGTCACAAAATTGTAATTTGAAGTAATTTAGTACAAGTAGGGTCTGGAAAATGCCTGCAGGTTAGGTCTTTTGTATAGACATAGCTCTTACACTTTGATGGTAAAAACACTTATATGCTCTGTTTTAATACGTTAAAGCCCAACTCTACGTTTCTAAAAAAAAAAAAAAAATGTTAAAATTATTAGCATGGCCTATTTAAATATAGAAATCCAGTCTGTCTGCAGTATTTACATCCAATCCTGTGATGTACTCTGAAGGCTCACAGGGTCTCAATCCAGCACCAGTCCACATATGTGTTAAACCAAGGAAAATAGCCCCCATGGGACTTTTAAGGCAACCACATAAGAGCTATGTTTAAAAATGTTAACATTTATTTAATTAGCATACATAAAAACATCCAAGATAAAAAAGAGAAAATCTGCAGCCTGCTTGGCATGATTTGTATATAAATGAAGAGAATTTATGACAAGATATATTTAATATATATGAATAATGAAAAGGACCACCCTACCTACCTTTAAGAGTGCCTTCGCATAGTACATATACATCAATTATATCTGGTCATAAATTCTCTGCATTTATATACAAATGATGCTAATACCGGTATATTATTTTAATATATTCTTTGATGTTTTTATGTATGCTAATTAGATAAATGTTAACGTTTTAAACATACCTCTTATGTGGTTGCCTTAAAAGTCCCATGGGGGATATTTTCCTTGGTTTGTATATAGTTAAGGGATGTTGACAAACCACATCAACACAATAGTTACATAGATAGTCAGGTTGAAAAAAGACACAAGTCCATCCAGTTCAACCATAAATAAAAAATAAAAAAAAATATCGTACAATCCCATATACCCAATTCTATACCCACAGTTGATCCAGAGGAAGGCAAAAAACCCCAGCAGAGCATGATTTAATTTGCTACAGCAGGGGAAAAAATTCATTCCTGATCCCCCGAGAGGATATCAGATTTACCCTGGATCAACTTTACCTATAAATGTTAGTACTCAGTTATATTATGTACATTTAGGAAAGTATCCAGGCCTTTCTTAAAGCAATCTACTGAGCTGGCCAGAACCACCTCTGGAGGGAGTCTATTCCACATTTTCACAGCTCTTACTTTGAAGAAACCTTTCCGTATTTGGAGATGAAATCTTTTTTCCTCTAGACGTAAAGAGAGCCCCTTGTCCTCTGTGTTGACCGTAAAGTGAATAACTCAACACCAAGTTCACTATATGGACCCCTTATATATTTGTACAGTACATGTTGATCATATCCCCCCTTAATCTCCTCTTCTCAAGAGAGAATAAATTCAGTTCCTCTAATCTTTCCTCATAGCTGAGCTCCTCCTTGCCTCTTATCGGTTTGGTTGCCCTTCTCTGCACTTTCTCCAGTTCCCCAATATCCTTTTTGAGAACTGGTGCCCAAAACTGAACTGCATATTCCAGATGAGGTCTTACTAATGATTTGTACAGGGGCAAAACATCTCTCTCTCTGGAGTCCATACCTCTCTTAATATAAGAAAGGACTTTGCTCACTTTGGAAACCGCAGCTTGGCATTGCATGCCATTATTGAGCTTATGATCTACCAAAACCCCCAGATCCTTCTCCACTATGGATCCCCCCAGTTGTACTCTCCCTAGTATGTATGATGCATGCATATTCTTAGCCCCCAAGTGCATAACTTTACATTTATCAACATTAAACCTCATCTGCCACATAGTCGCCCAATTAGATAGAGCATAGATGTCGGCTTGTAAATTGGAGACATCCTGTAAGGAAGTTATTCCACTGCATAGCTTGGTGTCATCTGCAAAGACAGAAATGTTACTTTTGATCCCAGACCCAATATCATTTATAATTATATTAAAAAGTAAGGGTTCCAGCACTGAACCTTGGGGTACACCACTGATAACCTTAGACCATTCAGAGTAAGAGACATTAACCACTACTCTCTGATTTATGTATTTTAGCCAGTTTTCTATCCATTTACAAACTGATATTTCCAATCCTGTAGACCAGGGATATGCAATTAGCGGACCTCCAGCTGTTGCAAAACTACAAGTCCCATCATGCCTCTGCCTCTGGGTGTCATGCTTGTGGCTGTCAGAGTCTTGCTATGCCTCATGGGAATTGTAGTTCTGCAACAGCTGGAGGTCCGCTAATTGCATCTCCCTGCTGTAGACTTTACCTTACACATTAGCCGTGTGTGCGGAACTGTATCGAACGATTTTGGAAAATCCAAGCATACCACGTCCACAGCCACGCCTCTGTCCAAGGTTTTACTTACCTCTTCATAAAAAGGTTTGTCTGACAACATCTGTCTTTCATGAATCCATGCTGTCTGTTGCTTAAATAGTTTTTTTCCAGCAAGAACTCATCTATGTGGTCTTTTATTAAACGCTCCAGTATCTTTCCAACTATAGAAGTTAAACTAACAGGTCTATAGTTACTTGGTAAAGACTTTGTTCCCTTTTTAAATATATGCACCACATTGGCCCTGCGCCAATCCAGTGGTACTATTCCCGTCATTAATGAGTCCCTAAAAATTAGATACAACGGCTTTGAAATTACAGAGCTCAATTCTTTTAGGATCCGTGGGTGTATGCCATCTGGTCCAGGTGCTTTATCCACCTTTATTCTGTCTAAATATTTCTGGACCATATCACTTTTAAACCATTGTGGATTTGGGGCTGTGACACTCCCACCCCCATTATGGACATGAGCTCCCCCATGCTCCTTTTATACACAGAGCTGAAGAAAGTATTTAATAAATTAGCCTTCTCTTTGTCCCTAGTCACCCACTCTAGATTATTTTGTAAAGGGCCTACATGCTCAGACCTGAACTTTTTACTATTAATATATTTGAAGAATTTTTGGGGGTTTGTCCTACTATCCTTTGTAATCTGTCGTTCGTTTTGAATTTTTGCATCCTTGATTTCCTTTTTACATATCCTGTTATATTCTTTGTAACATTTAAACGACACTAGTGTTCCTTCATTTTTATATTCTTTAAAAGCTCTTTTCTTATTGTTTATAGCTTTTTTAACTTTGACCGTGAGCCACATAGGTTTTATTTTCAGCCTTTTAAACTTATTGCCCATGGGAATATCAATGAATGAACAATGAATATCTATCTCCTCCTGTTTCCAAATTTACATATGGGTTAAATGATACCAACATCCTGTGAGCCAAGGCTGTCATGGAAATGCCCCCTGGGGGCATGTCATGACACTGGCCTGAGTTTCCAGTACTCTAGGGACCATACGGAGCCCACCTGTCATCATGTGAGTGCCAAACAGTCCTGGTAAATACCACCCAACTTCACCACTGGAGAAAAAAAGAAAGGACCCATTATGGCAGGAAATTAGCTAGAAGAGTGCAGAAAATAAAGAAAAAGGGATTCAAAAAATAATTTGAGGGGCTTCAGGAAGGAAGGCAGATAAGGAGAAGAAGTGAATGTGGGCTTTAAAGTGAACCTGTATAAGACTTGATTCACACCTATGCATTTTTAGTGCCTTTTGCCTTTTACAGATTTGCACTGCAGAATGTGTTCCATAGGAAACCATGTTAAATGGACTGTAGTGCAAATCTGCAAAATGCAAAAAGCACAAAAAATGCATAAGTGTGAATCAGGCCTTATGATGCACTTATTTCTTAAAGGGTCAGGTTGCCAACAACAAATATTTGAAATGTTTGGTAGGTATTGGAGACAATTTCATATATTGCTTGAGTGTTGGTGCACTTTAGGTCCTTGGTTTCCACACCTGTGGAAATTCTGAGGGGTTCCAATTCGTCTCTACTGGATATTTTAAGAATTTTTTATTGTGGAAAATGTAACAGAAGAAACTGAAACACACAGAGGGGTTGATTTACTAAAACTTGACAGTGCAAATTCTGGTGCAGCTTTGTATAGAAACCAATCAGCTTCCAGTTTTTTTTTTTGGCAAAGCTTAATTGAACAAGCTGAAGTTAGAAGCTGATTGGCTACCATGCTGTACCAGATTTTGCACTCTCCAGTATTATCCCCAGTAAATCAACCCCAAAGTGGGATAGGCACATCTAAAACTTCTAAATAGAACTAAACAGAGCCCAATCACACTGTTGTTTCAAGACATGTAAGAAATATGCTAACTGAGCCCCAGGAATAACTAAATCATCACTCACCGTCACCGGTGGACTGACCTATTGTCCCATTTGTAGAGAATTGCTAAGCTTAAGAATCCCACAGTGTGTGATTTGTGAGTTCTCCTATTCCCAATGGATCAAGCAGCTGGGTACAGTATACTCTGGTAAATGTATGGATTCTGATAAGCCTGGAAGTTATATGATTTTTTTTTTATGATCCGCCTGATTTGCACTAAATTTACGTACATAAAATGAAATTTCCACCAGTGGCACCTAGAATACTGTACATTTAGTTGCATACCAGCTGGAACATTCTAACTGGGCCAATTATTTACAGGGTTAAAAAAATATGGGGGATGTTTACTGCCTGGCAATGAAAGATTATTAAGCCTGTTGATTATTAAGTAAAACTGAGACGTTCTCAATAAACTGAGCCAATGATCAATAAACATAGGTTATTAAGACTTGTCACAAGTCCCCTGGTAGTTTATTGATGAAGAGATTGTGAGCTATTTAGGTCATCATTCATTCTGCAAGCAATGTACTTGTGTTACTTCAGAAACAGACACTCTTTCTATGTACAGGTACCTGGCACATACATTATGTTTGTCAGTAAAAACGTTAAATGTTTCTAATACTCGTAAATCAAAAGTGCAGGAGGCGTGTTTCACATTTTATGAGCTGAATTAGCAGTTAATGACAAAACTTAAGGCCAGCTCTATTGCTTACTTCTCTATACTTTTCAAATATAAAAAATGGGTAATTCAAAGAAATAATGAACCCTTGTTGGCTTTCCTTGGGATGTTGTGTCTCTGGATGCTATACACTGCTCTACCACAATTTAAAGCGGTTCTATTATAATAATTAAAAGACTGAGAAATTTAAAGCAAACAGAGCAATACAGTAATGCAACAATTTATTGGTTAAAAAAGGTGTATAAAAATCACTCATGTGGAATGAAGTGTGGTATACTGGCAGTCGGTGCAAGTGCACTTTAGGGTTTGGGAGTGCTGCGGTAGCCCGGCAGGGCTGAATGGATGACACGCTACAGCTCTGAACTAGCTCTGCTGACTCTGTGCACAGGGAGGAAAGGCTGTCGCTGTCAATGTAGACATGTTTCTGGGGCAGTTCCCCTTTCATCAGTTTCCTAAGGCAATATAAGGCTTATCTAATTTTATTGCTCTGTGTATGCACACATATATTAAACTTTGTGTAGAAAAAAGTTTGATGGATATTGTAGATCTTTATTGAGTGGCAAACACTAATTATAGCAAAGTAAAAAAAATAAAATAAGAAATCCTTACAGGTCCTTGCATGTCCCCCAGGCAAGACCATTATATGACTTACTCAGAGATGGGCATAAAGATTGGACACAAATAACTTGATCAGTTAGTTTATTACCCTAGAATGACACATTTCCTGATAGTGAGATTATCATTAATGAGAAACTGGTCATATTAAAAGGATATGTTATTGATCCCAGTTACTAAAGGCTCATACACAACACTTACTTGTAAAGGCCTTTTCGCAAACTCAAAAAGTGCCATTTAGTTTTTTGCTGAAAGTAATGGCTTCCTTCTGGCCACTCTGCCATAAAGCCCAACTCTATGGAGCGTACGGTTTATTGTCATCCTATGTACAGATACTCCAGTCTCTGCTGTGGAACTCTGCAGCTCCTCCAGGGCTTCCTTAGGTTTCTGTGCTGCCTCTCTATATAATGCCCTCCTTGCCCGGTTCGTGAGTTTTGGTGTGCGGCCGTCTCTCGGCAGGTTTGCTGTTGTGCCATGTTCTTTCCATTTGATTATGATAGATTTGATTGTGCTCCTAGGGATCATCAAAGATTTGGATATTTTTTTATAACCTAACCCTGACTTGTACTTCTCAACAACATTGTCCCTTACTTGTTTGGAGTTCCTTGGGGGGTTATTTACGGAAGGCAAATCCACTTTGCACTACAAGTGCAAACTACAAGTGCAAAGTGCACTTGAAATTGCACTGAAAGTACACTTGGAAGTGCAGTCGCTGTAAATCTGGGGGGTAGATCTGAAATGAGGGGAAGCTCTGCTGATTTTATCATCCAATCATGTGCAAGCTAAAATGGTGTTTTTTATTTTCCTTACATGCCCCCCTCGGATCTACAGCGACTGCACTTCCAAGTGCACTTTCATTGCACTTTAGGCTCGATTCACACTAATGCATGTTGCTTTTGAGCGTTTTTGCCTTGCTTTTTGCGGTGCTTGCCGCGTTTTTCAACATGCGTTTTTACCGCGTTTTTACCGCGATTTGCGTTTTTTTTTTTTTATAAATTTTTATAAATTAATTGTTATTTTTATACATTTCCATAAAAAAAAAAAAAAAAAACCCAAATCGCGGTAAAAACGCATCAAAAACTTGGTACTTGCGTTTTTGATGCAGGTCCATTGACTTCTATTACATGCAAAACGCTGCTTTTTGCATGAAAAAAAGTCCCCGACCCTTTCCAAAAACGCAGAGGTACAAAAATGCATTGATGTGAACATGTTCCATAGGAACCCATGTTAAAAAATTTCCATGCATTTCTGCAAAATGCAAAATGCACCAAAAAACGCATTAGTGTGAATGGAGCCTTAAAGTGCACTTTGCACTTGTAGTGCAAAGTGGATTTGCCTTTTGTTAAAAAAACCCTTGGTCTTCATGGCAGTGTTTGGTTAGTGGTGCCTCTTGCTTGGGTGTTCCAGCCTCTGGGGCCTTTCACAAAGGTATGTATATGTAATGACAGATCATGTGACACTTAGATTGCACACAGGTGGACATCATTTCACTAATTATGTGACTTCTGAAGGTAATTGGTTGCACCAGAGCTTTTTATGGGCTTCATAACAAAGGGGGTGAATACATACACACATGCCAATTATCATTTTTTTATTTCTGAAAAATAGTTTTATGTATATATTTTTCTAATTTTACTTTACCAACTTAGACTTTTGTGTTCTGATCCATCACATATAATTCAGATTAAAAAAACATTGAACTAAAGACTATAATGTAACAAAATAGGTAAAAAGCCAAGGGGGGCGAATACTTTTGCAAGGCACTGTATGCTCTAGTGGATTTCTGTGAGTTTCTCTAATGCTACTTCATGGACTGAACTGATAGAATTATATATATTATATGATATTTATTTATTCATATTGATTATTTTGAATTAGTTATTAATGGATTATGTTTTTTAACCACTTAAGCCCCGGACCAATACGGACCATAATGACCAGAGGTGATTTCACAATTTGGCACTGCGCTGCTTTAACTGGAAATTGTGCGGACATGCAATGTTGTACCCAAACTAAATTTGCGTCCTTTTCTTCCCACAAATAGAGCTTTATTTTAATGGTATTTGATTGCCTCTGCAATTTTTTTTTTTGTGATATAAACGGAAAAAGACTGAAAATTTCGAAAAAAAAAAGATATTTTCTACTTTTTGTTATAAGGAAAATTGAATAAACTCAATTTTAGTCATACATTTAGGCCAAAATGTATTCAGCCACATGTCTTTAGTAAAAAAATGTCAATAAGCGTATATTTATTGGTTTGCGCAAAAATTATAGCGTCTACAAACTAGGGTACATTTTCTGGAATTTACACAGCTTTTAATTTATGACTGCCTATCTCATTTCTTGAGGTGCTAAAATGGCAGGGAAGTACAAACCCCCCCCCAAATGACCCCATTTTGGAAAGTAGACACCCCAAGGAAATTGCTGAGAGACATGTTGAGCCCATTGAATTTTTTTTTTGTCCCAAGTGATTGAATAATGACAAAAAAAAAAAATTACAAAAAGTTGTCACTAAATGATATATTGCTCACACATGCCATGGTTATATGTGGAATTGCACTCCACAATACATTTTGCTGCTTCTCCTGAGTACAGGGATACCACTTGTGTGGGACTTTTTGAGAGCCTAGCCGCGTACGGGGCCCCAAAAACCAAGAACCTCCTTCAAGGGCGCAAAATTTTTGATTTCACTCCTCACTACCTATCACAGTTTCGAAGGCCATAAAATGCCAAAATAGCACAAAACCCCACCAAATGACCCCATTTTGGAAAGTAGACACCCCAAGCTATTTACTGAAAGGCATGTTGAGTCCATGGAATATTTTATATTTTGCCACAAGTTGCGGGAATATGACAAACTTTTTTTTTTTTCCACAAAGTTGTCACTAAATGATATATTGCTCACACATGCCATGGGCATATGTGAAATTACACCGCAAAATACATTCTGCTGCTTCTCCTGAGTACGAGGATACCACATGTGTGGGACTTTTTGGGAGCTCAGCCGCGTACGGGACCCCAAAAACCAAGCACCGCCTTCAGGATATCTAAGGGCGTAAATTTTTGATTTCACTCCTCACTTTTCCATTTTGGAAAGTAGACACCCCAAGCCTGAGAGGCATGGTGAGTATTTTACAGCTCTCGTTTGTTTTTGAAAATGAAAAAAGACATTTTTTACATTTTTTTAATTTTTTCAATTTTCAAAACTGTGACAAAAAGCGAAATCTGCAAAATACTCAACATACCTCTCAGCAAATAGCTTGGGGTGTCTACTTTCCAAAATGGGGTAATTTGGGGGGGTTTTGTGCCATCTGGGCATTCCATGGCCTCCGAAACTGTGATAGGCAGTGAGGAGTGAAATCAAAAATGTATACCCTTAGAAATCCTGAAGGCGGTGCTTGGTTTTGGGGTCCTGTACGCGGCTAGGCTCCCAAAATGTCTCACACATGTGGCATCCCCGTACTCAGGAGAAGCAGCAAAATGTATTTTGGGGTGCAATTCCACATATAACCATGGCATGTTTGAGCAATATATCATTTAGTGACAACTTTTTGTATATATTATTTTCTTTTTTCTTTTTGTCATTATTCAATCACTTGGGACAAAAAAAAAATATATATTCAATGGGCTCAACATGCCTCTCAGCAAATAGCTTGAGGTGTCTACTTTCCAAAATGGGGTCATTTGGGGGGGGGGGGGGGGTTTGAACTGTCCTGGCATTTTATGCACAACATTAGGAAGCTTATGTCACACATCATCCACTCTTCTAACCACTTGAAGACAAAGCCCTTTCTGACACTTTTTGTTTACATGAAAACATTTTTTTTTTTGCAAGAAAATTACGTTGAACCCCCAAACATTATACATTTGTTTAAAGCAAAGGCCCTACAGATTAAAATAGTGGGTGTTGCATTTTTTTTTCCACACAGTATTTGCGCAGCGACTTTTCAAACGCATTTTTTGGGGAAAAAACACACTTTTTTTATTTTTAATGCACTAAAACACACTATATTGCCCAAATGTTTGATGAAATAAAAAAGATGATCTTAAGCCGAGTACATGGATACCAAACACGACATGCTTTAAAATTGCGCACAAACGCGCAGCGACGACAAACTACGTACATTTTTAAAAGCCTTTAAAAGCCTTTACAGGTTATCACATTAGATTTACAGCTAAAATTACTGCCCTCGATCAGACCTTTGCGGTGATACCTCACATGCATGGTGCAATTGCTGTTTACATATGACGCTAGACCGACGCTTGCGTTCGCCTTTGCGCAAGAGCAGGGGGGGGGGGGGGACAGGGGTGCTTTTTTTTTATTATTATTTATTTTGCTTTTTTATTTTATTTTTAAACTGTTCCTTCCTTATTTATTTTTTTACCATTTTTATTGTTATCTCAGGGAATGTAAATATCCCCTATGATAGCAATAGGTAGTGACAGGTACTCTTTTTTTAAAATAAATTGGGGGATTAGACCCTAGATCTTTCCTCTGCCCTCAAAGCATCTGACCACACCAAGATCGGTGTGATAAAATGCTTTCCCAATTTCCCAATGGCGCTGTTTATATCCGGAGGGGGGACATTCCCTCCCACTGCTTGTAAAAGCAGTCCAGAGGCTAATTATCTGCTAGGATTGCTTTTACATGAAAGCCGGCCACTGGCTGAAAAGAATGATACCAAGATGATACCTAAACCCGCAGGCATCATTCTGGTATAAACATTCAAAGTCCAGCAACATACCAGTACGTTGCTGGTCCTTGTTGGACATGTATTGTAATCTTTTTTTTCATGCAGCCTGTTGGCTAAACGAAAAAAAAGAGATTGATCGGTGGGTATGCCCACCATTAGAATACCTCCCTTCATCCACCCACTTCTAATGATGGGCATACATGCACCATTTATATATGCCGAAGCAT
Organism: Rana muscosa; assembly: GCA_029206835.1. Lineage (NCBI taxonomy): Eukaryota > Metazoa > Chordata > Amphibia > Anura > Ranidae > Rana > Rana muscosa. The sequence continues at coordinate 958,896,053 of CM055117.1, read as the reverse complement.
GGGGGCATCCTCCCGCAAAAAAGTTATGCCGCGTACACACGGTTGGACTTTTCCACGGGCAAGCCTCCGTCGGAATTTCGACCGTATGTACGCGGCATAAAAGGTTATGCTGCATACACACGGTCAGACTTTTCCACGGGCAAGCCTCCGTCGGAATTTCGACCGTATGTATGCAGCATTAGGAGCAAAATCGCTCCTCCGGCCCTGCTGCCCCCATGCTTCGGCATATATGCTCTTTTTTTTAACTGTGGTGGTGAAATCACCTCCTACAGCACTGGAGTCATGGCTTTATGTATCGTGAGAGCAAACGCTGTTGCTGTCAAGATAAATATCTCCGCGCTGCAGCTGAATGGCGCACCTGAAAACAAAAAATTACATACCTGAAAAGCAAGCATGATAAAATATTGCAGAATAGAATACAGTAAAAAAAGAGCAGAACAATAGAGAGAAAATAGAGAGAGAGAGAGAGAGAGAACAATAAAACGACAACTATTTTTTTTTTTTTTTTTTTATTGTTTTTGTGTTTTTTTTTTTTTTTTTTTTGTTTTTACACTTTTTTTTGTAACTTTAACAACTGTAATGGTTCGGGTCTCTCAAAATGCGATGGCATCTTGGGAGACCCTGTGTAAGTGTGTCCTAGTCTGTGAAATGCTGTACCCTACGCTAAAACTTCACTTTTGAGTGGAAGCGTTCAAAACATTTACCAATGCAAAGACCAGGATTGTCAGGACAGCATGGACAAAAATAACGGGTGTCATGCCTAAATCCGCGCTTGCTACAGACACATCTTTTTTGGGGGGCTCGTTGGGTAGGGGTACTCTCGAGGACATACGGATAATGCCTCTCATGCAGCCGGCTTACTGCATTTGGTTGGGGATGGTGAGGTGCAGAACCGCCTGGATACAGGAGTTCTGTGACTATCTCATCCTGGAATTTTAGGAGAGATAACTTTCCGCCTGAAGCTCTGTATAGCACATGAGCGTTCAGCAAAGCCAATTGAAATAAGGATAGAGACACTTTTTTGTACCAGCGTCTCGCCTTACGGTCAATTAGATACGGCGCCAACAACTGGTCGTTGAGGTCCACCCCTCCCATATTTTGGTTATATTCGTGGACACAGAGGGGTTTCTCCACAACACCAGTCGCCGTACGAATTTGGACTGTCGTGTCTGCATGAAGGGAGGTAAGAAGGAAAACATTCTTATTATCCCTCCACTTCACAGCGAGCAAATTATTACACTTCAAGCAGGCTCTCTCCCCCAGCCTAAGACGGGAATCTACAAGCCCCTGGGGTAAGCCCCGGCGATTAGATTGCACGGTGCCACATGCGCCAATCTGATGATCAAACAAGGGACTAAAAAGTGGCACGCTCCTGTAATAATTGTCCACATATAAATGGTACCCCTTTCCGAAAAAGGGTGAAACCAAGTTCCACACTATTTTGCCAGTGCTCCCTATGTAATCCGGGCAGTTGACCGGCTCAACCTGACTATCTTTTCCCTCATAAACCGTAAAGCTCCATACATAGCCTGTTGCCCTGTCACAGAACTTATAGAGCTTGACCCCGTATCTGGCACGCTTGCTGGGAAGGTACTGCTTGAAAGACAAGCGGCCAGAAAATTTAATCAGTGACTCATCAATGCAGACAACTTGATTGGGAATAAACAAGGCTGCAAAACGTTCGTTGAAGTGGTTTATGAGGGGCCGAATTTTGTAGAGCCGGTCGTATTCAGTGTCTCCACAAGGACGACAAAGTTCATTGTCGTTGAAATGCATTAACCGCAAGATCTGCTCATATCGTTTCCTGGGCATGGAGGCAGAGAACACGGGCATGTGGTCAGTTGGGTGTGTGGACCAATAAACGCGCAATGACGGGAATTTATGTGTGCCCATGTTGAGAGAAAGGCCCAGAAAGGTCTTAAATTCGGAAACTGTAATTGGTTTCCAATCTTTGGCAATGGAAGGCAACTGGGGATTAGCGGTGATGACTTGACCAGCATATAAATTACTCTGGTCCACAATAGATCTATAGAGATCTTCCGTGAAAAAAAGCGAATAAAAATCAATTGCCATAAAATCAGCTGTTTCCACCTGAATACCGGGTTGGGCAGTGAATGGGGGAAGTACGGGTTCTGCAGAAGTGGTGGGGACTCAATCAGGATAGGCGAATTCTGCAGAAAGGGCACTATGGGCACGACGGGCCTGCCTTTGTCTTCTTCTTGGTGGCAGCGGGACACAACTTGTGCTTGCCACCTCGCCAGCTTGAACTGCACTTATGGGACTTGCCACGCCACCACGTGATACTGCAGTGCTGGATGTACGCCCAGGCTGTACTAGGCCGCTGGTGCTTGCCAATTCACCAGAAGGAATAGCGGCGCTAGTACTACTCTGCTCCATGATACGAGAGCCCTGCGGTTCTTGCTCCTCAACAACCTCAGAAGATCGGGATCGGGTACGCCTGACCTTAGCAGGGACCTCATCTTCGTCGTCAAAGCTATCTGACATGGAGCTGCTGACTTCACTGTCTTCTACGGGAAGATATTCTGAGCCTGAATTTGACAGATACGTGACCTCCTCTTCACTATCTGTCATGCTCAGAATCTCGTAGGCCTCTTTACTAGTGTACCTTCGATTTGCCATTTTGGGCTCTAAATTTAGGGGTACACTAGTAAGATTCACAGGTAAAAAAAGCACCTGACTGTCAGCAAATGTATCAAACGCTTCAAAAAAACAACTGTTAGCAATCGCAGGGATCAGGACTGTCTCTGCGAACGCTGCAGTTGTGTGTGTTGTGTTTGGTAAGTGACAGTGATCGATCGATACTGCATTTGGGTGGGCTGGGCTGAGGGGCTAAACGCAGGTGCTAGCAGGTATCTGGGTGGATCCCACTAACACTGCGTTTTTGGGAACCCTAAACCGCTGGAGACGCTGGTATAGATCTGATCAGATCAGATATTAATCTGTTCAGATACTATACCACTAAGGGAGGTGTATGCTTTGCGCGTGGGTGTTCGCGTTACTGGCACTAACCTAACGCTGCCTGGGGCGACGCAGACCCTCTCTGGCGCTAAAACCTAATTGATATCACCCGCCGGGCGATCAGGGGGTTAAATCTTTATTGGGTTATATACGGCGGGTGCCCTGATGCTATAAAAAGCAAACTAACCAACCAGCGTCACCCGTAACACTTATATGGTGATCACTGGTGAAAGGGTTAACTAGGGGCAATCAGGGGGTTAAAACCTTTATTAGGTTATATATGGGGGTACCTGACGCTATATAAAAACCTGACGGGTAACCTAAATAACGAAATAACTAACTGGCTAACCAGTGTCCCCAGTGACACTTATACGGTGATCACTGGTGAAAGGGTTAACTCTAGGGGCAATTAGGGGGTTAAAATAATATATGGGGGTACCTGACGCTATAAAAACCTACAGCGAACCTAAAAATAAATAACTGGCTATCTAGGGCACCACCGACACTAATACAGCGATCGGAAAAACGATCGCTTAGTGACGCTGGCGTTAGGGGGTGAAAGGGTTACCTGGGGGGCGATCAAGGGGTTAAACCTTTATTAGGGGGGTTTAGGGGGCTACCCTGGACCTAAACCTAACTGCCCTGCAACTTTTTACTGTCACAAATGACACTGATTGCAGTGATCAGTAAAAAAATGACCACTGCAAACGGTGTACTGTGACTGGGGGTACTGGGGGTGATCTGGGGGGTGATCTGGGGGTGACTGGGGGGTGTAAGTGTGCCTACATGTACTGGTGTCAGTGTAGTGTTGGTGCACTTACTGTGAGATGTCTTCTCTCCTCGCGCCGGAACGAAAAGACCGCTGCATGGAGAGATGACATCACTTCCTCTGCCTGTGTTTACATTACACAGGCAGAGGAAGATTCTCATTTGCCGGGAGCGATCACGAGGGCGTGGCCGGAAACGAATGGCCGTCCCCTCATCACAGATCGCTCCCGAAAGGATAACCAACAATCACTTGTCCAATGGGACCCCCCAACTATACGAAGGCAGTCAAGTACAGGTACGTGATTGTGCCTGTCCGTGCCATTCTGCCGACGTATATATACAGTGAGCGGTCATTAAGTGGTTAAATGTATTGAGTGCTTTGGGGATTATTCCACCTTTCTACCTCCATCTTTTCTGCTGCCAGCCCACATACTAGAAAGCCCCACTCTTTTGTTGCCTTTGATACACTGTCATGGTCTGGGGTCAGGCTCGGAGACCAGTAGCTATAGCAGTAAGGGGACTCCCACCGACCAGCAGGATTGGTATACAAGCAGGCCACCCTAGCAAATAACGCAGGCTCATCTGAGATGTGGAGCCCTAACTGGTGTTCACCAGAGCTCCTGATGGTGTTAGTACCATGTCGGGCTCCTCAGGATCGCCCCACTAGGAGGTGAGCAAGCCGGGGTCCAGTAGCGGATATAGCAGGTAAGGATCAAACAAAAGCATAGTCAGTAAACAAGCCAAAGGTCAGTAACAAGTAGTTGCAGGTTGGGATCAAGCTAAAGCGTAGTCGAGGAACAAGCCAAGGGTCACTAACGAGTGGTAGCAAAGACATGGACGCAGCAGGAAAGACAGAAGCAAGATACCAGCTGGAGAGAGCACAATAATCTGGCAAACAGAAAGTGAAGAGACATGGTGTAAATCAGGAAGTACATGGGAAGAGCAACAAGTTCAAAATTCAAGACAAACAAAGTTCAAGGCAGGATCATTCATGGAATTCAAGGAAGGAGGAGACATTCCCTATCATAGCAGAGGTTCCTGATTCAAATCCAGACTCTAACATACAGATGATCAATTAATAATAATAATCTAAATATGTTTTCCTTCTTTCCCATATAACATACCTTATGAACATGGGACATAGTGCCTTTTTCATTATATGTATTATGTGCTTATGTGTGTATGTGTATATATTGTGAGGGGGCTAGCTCGGCAGCGGGTATGTGTGACCCCCGGGATGGGCTCCCCACCCAAAAACAGGCCCAGCAGACGGAGGTTGTGGTTTTCAAAATCAAAAAAAGGTGCGGTTTATTTTCTATTTACAGTGACAAAAACACAGCAAGGCAAAAAAACAAACACAAAATAAATCCTGGTCAACTTGACCTCTGACTAAACTTACAGGTTTCCTAACTAACGACTGGGATCAGCCTAGTGCTGTCCTAGTCCCTGGTTTTAAATGTCCAAGCAAAATATAGCCACACAGGCTTTCTCTCACCGCACAGGGGTTCACTCTCCCTAGACAGTCCACACAGGTCTGCTTCCAGGCATGAGCTAACACCTAATGAATCTGGGAGTTTTTTTATAGAGGCCTAAATGAGCTGACAAGCTTCAGCTGGCCTCATCAACTCCCTGTCTGCACGACGCCCAGCCCTCTCCCTAGAGGTATGAGTCATCCATGAGCCCACTAGTCTCAGCTGGGCTTATACAACTCTCCACCTAGCTGTATAAGTCGGCGTAAAGCCTGAATCTGGGCGAAATATATCTACCCCCCTGGATGCAACCAGGTGACTTTACCTTCCTGCTGTCACATACCCCCCCCTCTTGTTTTAACCTCGGGGTTGGAACACCAGCAATCAGGCATTCATGTACTCGAGACAAAGCATCCACATTCCCCATTTGAACGCCAGGGCGATGCTTTACTGTGAAGTTGAATTCCTGGAGGGCCAGGAACCACCTATTCACTCTTCTATTTGTTTCCTTGTTTTGAGCCATCCACTTTAACGGAGCGTGATCCGTAACCATGTCAAAGTGCCTACCTAGCAGGTAGTACCGAAGGGAATCTAGAGCCCACTTCACCGCTAAACACTCCTTTTCAACGGTGGCGTAATTTACCTCATGGGACTTCAACTTCCTGCTGAGGTAAATGACTGGGTGCTCTTCCCCGTTCCAGACCTGGGACAATACTGCTCCTAACCCCACATCTGACGCATCACTTTGTACGACAAAGTCTCTAGAGAAGTCGGGTGAGTACAACACTGGCTGGCTACATAAGGCTTGTTTCAAGAATTGGAATGCTGCCTCAGCCTCGGGGGTCCATTTAATCATGACCGACCCTTTCCCCTTCGTCAGGTTGGTTAGGGGCACAGCCTTAGAAGCAAAGTGGGGAATGAATCGCCGATAATACCCAGCGATTCCCAGAAAGGCTCGTACCTGCTTCTTGCTGTTGGGACGTGGCCAACTCTGGATGGCCTCGACTTTGTTGAGTTGGGGTTTTATTACTCCCCTCCCAATGGTGTACCCAAGATATTTGGCCTCCTCCTGCCCAATGGTACACTTCTTGGGGTTAGCCGTAAACCCTGCTTCCCGAACAGAGTCCAGGACTGCTTGCACTTTTGGCAGATGTGAGGCCCAATCTGTGCTATGGACAATTATGTCATCCAGGTAAGCCGCAGCATACTTCCGATGGGGCCTCAGCATCTGGTCCATTTTCCGCTGGAATGTGGCCGGCGCATTCTGTAACCCGAACGGCATTCTTTTATATTGGAACGCCCCGTCTGGGGTTACAAATGCGGTTTTCTCTTTGGCCGACTTGGCCAGGGGGATTTGCCAATACCCTTTTGTGAGGTCAAGAGTCGTCATGTATCGGGCTGTTCCCAGCCGGTCGATCAACTCATCTATACGTGGCATGGGGTAGGTGTCAAATTTTGTAACTTTGTTCAACTGACGAAAATCGTTACAAAATCGCCAGCTCCCATCCGGTTTAGGCACCAACACAATGGGACTAGACCAATCACTTTGGGACTCCTCTATCACCCCTAAGTTCAGCATTTTCTGTACTTCCTCCCGTATTGCCTCCCGTCGGGCCTCTGGGATCCGATAGGGTTTTAACTTCACCCTTTCACCGGGCGGGGTAATAATGTCATGCTCTACCCCAGATGTTTGTCCCGGCAGCTCAGAGAATACCTCCTTGTTGCGAAGCACAAACTCCTTAACCTCCTGTTGTTGGGGTTGTGACAAGGTGGCTGCGATTCCAACCTCAGGAATCACGCAACCAGTTTGAGCTGGTGACCAAGTGTCTGCGACTAGGGACTCTCTATCCCTCCAGGCTTTCAACAGATTAACGTGATAGATCTGTTCGGGCTTTCGCCTTCCTGGTTGTCTGACCTTGTAATTCACTTCGCTCACTTTTTCCATTATCTCGTAGGGGCCTTGCCATTTGGCAAGGAATTTACTTTCAACCGTAGGGACAAGTACCAATATCCTATCCCCCGGGGAAAAGGTACAGGTCTTGGCTCCACGGTTGTACACTCTCTGCTGTGCCAACTGCGCTTGGGCCAAATGTTCCTTCACGATGGGCATTACCTGTGCAATTCGATCTTGCATCAGGGCGACATGCTCAATCACACTCCTGTGGGGAGAACTCTCACTTTCCCAAGTTTCCTTGGCAATATCCAACAGCCCTCTTGGGTGTCTCCCATACAGTAACTCAAAGGGGGAGAATCCCGTAGAGGATTGGGGCACCTCCCTAATAGCAAACATCAAATAAGGAAGTAGACAGTCCCAATCCTTTCCATCCCTATCCACCACTTTCTTCAACATTTGTTTTAGGGTTTTGTTGAATCTTTCAACCAGCCCATCGGTTTGGGGGTGATACACAGATGTACGTAATTGCGTCACTTTGAACAATTTACACAGCTCCTTCATAACCCGGGACATAAAGGGTGTACCTTGGTCCGTAAGCAGTTCTTTACAAATACCCACCCGGCTAAAAACAAGAGATAGCTCTTTGGCTATGGTTTTGGCCGAGGTATTTCTGAGAGGGATCGCTTCTGGATAACGGGTGGCATAGTCCATTATAACCAATATGTACTGGTGCCCCCTAGCGGACTTGATTATAGGACCTACCAAATCCATTGCGATTCTCTCAAACGGGACCTCAATGATGGGTAGAGGGACCAGCGGGCTACGGAAGTGTGGCATCGGGGCCGACCTCTGACACACAGGGCAGGAGGAACAATAATTTTCTATGTCCTTCATCACCCCAGGCCAATAGAATCTCTGTAATACCCTCTCTCGGGTTTTCTCTGTCCCCAGATGACCTCCAAGAATGTGCCCATGGGCCAACTCCAACACCAACTTCCTGTAAGATTTGGGCACCACCAGCTGCTCAACGGTTTCTTCTGCCCTTTTTGCCACCCGATACAGTAGGTCCTTCTCTACGCTGAAGTATGGGTAAGTGCAGGTATTATCTGGGTTCACTAACTCGCCATCTATTTTCACTACGTTTTCCCGTGCCTTTATTAGGGCGGGGTCTTTCAACTGTTCTGTGGCAAAGTTTTCCCTGTGAACCTCAAGATCAGAAAACTCCACAGACGGTAGGTTTTCGTCTGAGGAGGTGGGCTCCTCTCCAGTTTCTTGAGTCTCCCCTGCCAATACTGACAAGGGAAATTCGGGAGAGTCCTCACCACTCTCAGAGGAGTTCTGGCTATCATATTCCTGGTACATAGGGGCACCAGTGGGGGGCTCAGGATCATCCCACAGTTCCCAGAACTTCGGAAAATCCCTTCCCACAATGGCATCATGCGGTAATTGAGATACTAACCCCACTGGATGAGAGAGGGTACCTTTGGGGGTCTCGAAACACACTGTAGTCACTGGATACTCTCGGGTGTCCCCATGCACACAAATAACAGCTACCTTGCTATTCCCAGAGACCTCTGTTTTAACTAATTCAGCCTTTATCAGGGTCACAAGGCTACCTGAATCCAGTAATACCACAACATTTCTACCATTAATACACATTTTGCATAAATGTTTCTCAGTTCCCCGAATGGCAGTGCATGCGACTGTCGCACACAGCGACTGACGTCTGCCCGTCAGAAAGTCACACTGCATGGGTTCCTCCAAAACCGGGCAATTTGCTGCAATATGTCCCGCTTGCCGGCAGCGGTAGCAAATGATCCTTCTTGCCGCCTCTTGAGCCGCTGATTTCCCAGGCTGTTCTCGCCAAACTTGGGGTAGAGCTCCCACCCTCTCACTCTCTCCACCCTTACCCCTTGGAATCATCTTATCCGCCCCTGGGGATGGTCTGGTCTTAGGGTGGAAAGTCCGAGTGTCTCTGGAAGAGGCCGTCAGGTTCTCTGTAGCCAAGTATTTCTCCACACGATCCACAAGACCATCGGCCGTCTCTGGGTCTCCATGGCTTACCCACTTTTGGATGGCAGTAGGAAGAGCTCTCAAAAACCGATCCATTACAACACGTTCCACAATCTTTGGTGCGGACAAAGTCTCTGGCTGTAGCCACTTTCTGCTCAGGTGAATGAGATCATACATTTGAGACCTGGGGGGTTTTCCAAGCTGGAAAGTCCAGTTATGCACACGCTGAGCCCGGACAGCCAGGGTGACACCCAGCCTTGCCAATATTTCAGCTTTTAGCATCACATAGTCTTTTGCTTGGTCAGGCTCTAGGTCATAGTAAGCTTTCTGCGATTCACCCGTTAACAGAGGAGCCACCAGTCCAGCCCACTGCTCCTCAGGCCACTTTTCTCTTTCAGCGGTCCTTTCAAATGTGGTCAAAAATACCTCTGGATCATCCTCTCCAGTCATTTTTGTCAATAAACGACTCACCCCAAAGGACGCGGTATTAGTGGGACGGCTTTCCTCACCGGTCTGCGGACGTTGCTGCATTACTGCTTCCATCTGTTGTTGTAGTCTCTGCTCTTGCTTCTGCAACAGGTCTATGAAGCGGGCCTCAGATTGCTGTTGGGCTTGTTGCTGAGCCTCCAGACTCTGTTGTAAAGTTGCAAGGCTCTGTTGATGAGCTTGCTGCTGGGCTGCAAGGCTCCTTTGCAAACCTGCATTTGTCTGCTGTTGATTGGCATTTGCTAGAGCCAGCTGTTTCAGTATCTCCTCCATGCTGGCTTAAAAAAAAACTGCCACTGGTTCTCCACCAACTGTGAGGGGGCTAGCTCGGCAGCGGGTATGTGTGACCCCCGGGATGGGCTCCCCACCCAAAAACAGGCCCAGCAGACGGAGGTTGTGGTTTTCAAAATCAAAAAAAGGTGCGGTTTATTTTCTATTTACAGTGACAAAAACACAGCAAGGCAAAAAAATAAACACAAAATAAATCCTGGTCAACTTGACCTCTGACTAAACTTACAGGTTTCCTAACTAACGACTGGGATCAGCCTAGTGCTGTCCTAGTCCCTGGTTTTAAATGTCCAAGCAAAATATAGCCACACAGGCTTTCTCTCACCGCACAGGGGTTCACTCTCCCTAGACAGTCCACACAGGTCTGCTTCCAGGCATGAGCTAACACCTAATGAATCTGGGAGTTTTTTTATAGAGGCCTAAATGAGCTGACAAGCTTCAGCTGGCCTCATCAACTCCCTGTCTGCACGACGCCCAGCCCTCTCCCTAGAGGTATGAGTCATCCATGAGCCCACTAGTCTCAGCTGGGCTTATACAACTCTCCACCTAGCTGTATAAGTCGGCGTAAAGCCTGAATCTGGGCGAAATATATCTACCCCCCTGGATGCAACCAGGTGACTTTACCTTCCTGCTGTCACAATATATATATATATATATATATATATATATATACACACACACACACGTGTAGCGCTACCCCCAGTTAAGAGAGCCGCTGGTTTGATTTCGGGCCCTGATTACAGTACCGCCAACCCCCGGCAATCTTACTCGACCCACCCTGGCACAGTCAGTCTAGGGTTATACTTGTACCACATTCAATTGTATTGCATGAAATAATCTCTAAACAGTAAGACAACACACTGAGGCGAGAGATCAGATATAACCGCTTTACTCTTATAGGAAATAGCATAGGTAGAACATAACACATGCAACTGGCTTGCAGAGACCTGCAGCAATCAATTCAGCACACTATAATGGCGCTGCGCGGTACTTCACCACGCGTAGCTATTATGGTATGCGCGCCCTATGGCGCACTAAACAATATCTAAACTCCCCACCCCGGTCAGGCCTGACATGGAATAAATCTCAGTCACCTCCTTAAGGGATTTCTTCGCATGCCAGCTTTCGGTGGTGCACTTGATGAAAAGTATTTGTAATCCACAACAGCCAACAACTTGGAACACTATACTGGGGGGGGGGGGACACTTCAACTCTGTCCTGCTACCGGTCCCCCGGGGAACAGCAGATAAAACAAACTGTGGGCCTATGCAGCCTATAGGCCTAAACACGCCACAGTCTATTGGTTTGGGCAGGTGCCCGCTCACCACTCCGGACGCGATCCCAGTCCGGGACTTCCACCTGCTGTGTATCCGCACACAGCGTCTGCAACGATCGGGTCCCCGATCCAACTGATGTCCTCACTCGACAGGTCAGGTGCCACCCAGGTTCCGTAATAGGGGTGGAAGGCTCTTTGGAAGTTATGCAAGGCCCCAGGCTTCAGGCCTTGCACCGCAGCAGATCCACACAGGAAGCAGCTGTTGCTTGCAGCGCGGTGTCCAAAGAGGCCGAGCTCCGCCTCGCCTCTTCCTTAAATAGCCCCTCCCATGAGTCTCTGCGGTGGCAATTTGCACCCTGGGCGCCGAACGGGGTTCTGGGCAACGTAGTCCCGTGGGCCTTAAAGGAGACCCTGCTACACACTCCCCCCACTTAAACTCTTTGGTCCCCAAAGATAACATAACATTAAATTACAGAACGTACAACATCAATAAAAGTCTCGTATGATGTTGGCAGGGGAAATTCCCACCAAAAACGAGGTCGTGAACTCCCCTGTCCACAGGACACACTATCATTAGCATGCTGCCTGACTGTGCCAGAGAGTGAGTTGGGGTTGCCTCCCACCAAATGAACAGTGGGAGGATCAGGGCCTTCCATACTCCTTCTGGCAGTGACCACAGTGTCTTCAGCACTCCTCCCCATCTGTGGGTAAGTTAATCTCCTGGGAGGCTTTATGGCCCTTCGCTTCCTCTGTCCTCTTGGACTTTCTGCTGGAACAGGCTCCTCTTCTGGAACTGACTTAGGAATTTCCTCTGGTTCGAGAGCACTGGGCTCCGGGGCAGGGAGATACATGGATTCCCTTGGATCTTCCTCTGGAAGTAAGTCACAGGCACTTTCCCAAGCATCTGACCAAGGACTGGACGGGATGAACTCAGTAGCTTCTACATTCAGTGTCTTGAAACAGAAAACACATATGCGAGAGTCCATCAAGGCTGCTCAACCCAAAATGTATGTAGACAAGTGGAAAATTTTCCCCAAAGGGTTTTTTTTTGGGCACCAATGAATTCGAAATAGATAATAAGGTAAAAATCTTTAATTTTGGTGCATAATTCATTCAGATATACAATAGATTTACAATACAAACTCTGGTTGACGATACACACAACAACATGAAACATCGCTTAAGACAGGAATTTGTCCTAAATAAAACATGGTTTGTCAATTGCGTTAATAACATGGTAGTTTAATGGTCCACCTAAATATTCCGAGTACCCCAATGCATTTCGACCCATTTTGTGTCTAGGTCTTCTTCAGGGGGAATTATGGTCTAAGGGAATATATTAAATAATTCTAGGTTAGGAAATTTACAAAGCATTGTTATAGATTCCAGTTTTGTAATATTTATTATCTCTATATATATTTGTGAGTATATTTACCATCCAAAGGATGAAGGAAGCGGGGTGCATCGCACAAACCAGAGGGTTTAAAAACGTTTGCGTTCAGTGGTCCCACTGTTTCCACTCGTACCTGCTGCACGCCCTGGGCGAGACCATGTCCCACCAGGCTTGCAAGGGGCCACGCTTTTGGAACGAAATGGAGGACGGGAGGCAAGGCACCTGCAACTAAATATATAGAAAAATCGCAATAAATGATTGACGGAGATTCCAAGAGTATTCCGTACTGCCCTGAGATCACAGACTGGCTAATGTTGAATCAAATGTTTGGTTCGTTATAATTATTCTATTCATATTGTTGCATAGTTTAATTGGTTTAATTTGTAGATTAATTAGTCTTATTATTAATAGAAATAGTTTGATAGAACTAAGAAGTTAGTTATTGAGATGTGATTGCTTAATTACTAAAAGTATAAAGTGAATGACTGTGGAGTGAGGTGGTGTAGCTCATAATAAGGTGATTGAGGATATAAAAAAATGTATTGGGTTTAAAAGAAAAAAACAGATAAGTGAAATAAAGTGTAAGGTGAACAAAAACAAAAATGTGTGACTCAGGGTAACGAGTGTTTTAAGTGTTTAAATTGTAAAGCCATGTCAGTATTAGATTAAATTAAAGATATAATTGAAAATATAACTGTATTAAAGCACATAATAAATTGGTATATATTTTCATGAATAATAAAAAAAAAGGGTTTGTACGTGTACATGATTGGGATGTTTCCACAAAGATGGATTAAGATTAAGTAACAGCCAGTCTGATTGGCCTCAACGCTGAACCTACCCAGCACTCCAGTCCTTCTTGTGTAGGTTAGCAGCGTTCCAGGGATCCATCAGGATCACCTGAAGCTGCGAACATATGTAGTGTATGCCTTAGTGGCATATGGTTGGCAGGTGTGCATCTCCTCCCCCCACCCCCTCAGGACCGTTCCTGCCTCCATGGCCTCCTCGGCGTTCCGGAAGGCTGAAGCCCCGGCATTAGCCGACACCCCCGACATAAACGCGCGATGTTGTGACGTCACGCGCGTGCGCAGTGTGCCCGCGCACCCACGTGACGTCGCCACCAGTCTGGCGGTGATCACAGAATGCCGCCGGCATGGAAACGGGCTCCCCCCAGTGGTCCTGGTAAGGGACGCAACTGTGGGAAACACGATGGTAGGGAGAACCGCAATAAAATGCATCTCCCCACCATGCCGGGAAGCCAGGTGGGAGGGAAAAAGGGTACCCACCCAGTACCGCAGAGCAGGGAAAAGTGGCACAAGTGGGATGGTCACCAAGGCAAAGAGTTACATTTAAAAACCATGCAAAATTGATGTAGAATAATCTTTAGGTTTAATAAATCTTAACATTGATAGTGTTGGCTATAGTTTAACTTATCAAAGAGCTGAGGATATATTGATATGCCCAATTTCATGAAAGAAAGAGCGGGAAATCTTGTCTTGTTTCACCTCAGAGAAATTTTCTCTATGCTTACATTAAGCCTTTTTAATATAGGTGCCTCTACATTCAGTGTCTGATCTTCGGTATCTTCCTCAGGTGGAAGATCAATAGCAGAAGTTGCCGGGGCCTGGGAAGGCCAAAGCCAATCAAGTTCTTCTCCCTCATCTTCACTCATCTCCGAGGCCGCTGTATCCCCGGTCCGAGGGGTCTGGGACCGAGTGTTTGGTCTGGGAGTATCCAGGATGGACGTCGGCTCAGGGGAATCCATCACCGGGGGCATCCGAACTGCCTCAGCTAGTGGGAGCAGGTGGTTCCGATGCCAGGTCTTCAAAGGCCCCACCTTCCCTTCTGGTTTAAGTCTGTAAACGGGTAGGCCCGGCAGTCTTTTGCAAAACAACATAAGGTTCAGGTCTCCACCTGTCTGCAAGCTTGTGTTTTCCAGGGATCCCCAAGTTCCTCAGCAACACTCTGTCTCCAGGTTGTAGATCTTGGATCCTAACCTTTAAATCAAAATTTCTCTTGTTGCGTGCTCCCCTTTGCTCCGAGGCCGCCTGGGCCTGTTCATAGGCCACTTTCAAATTATGTCTGAGTCTATCGACATATCCCTTGTGGGAAGCAGCAGAACAATGGTCTATGGAAGTGCCAAAGGCCAGATTGACTGGCAGTCTTGCTTCTCTCCCGAACATGAGTCTATAGGGTGAGTATCCTGTAGCGTCGCTGGTAGTGCTATTGTATGCATGCACAACGGCCTCTATGTGGTTGCTCCAATGTTGCTTCTTCTCGCTGATTAAAGTTCCCAGCATGTTGAGCAAGGTTCGGTTAAACCTCTCTGGCTGAGCATCACCTTGTGGATGATAGGGGGTAGTCCTTGTCTTCTTAATCCCCAAGGAATCCAGGAGCTTCCGGATCAGTCGACTTTCAAAATCCCTTCCCTGGTCTGAATGCAGCCGTTGTGGTAGCCCATAGTGTACGAAGTATTTCTCCATAAGTACCTTGGCCACAGTGGAGGCCTTCTGATCTTTGGTTGGGAAGGCCTGGGCATACCGGGTGAAATGGTCGGTTACTACCAGAACATTTCTTAGTCCACTCAGGTCGGGTTCGAGGCAGAGAAAATCAATGCATACCAGATCAAGCGGGCCTTGGCTTTGCAGATGACCCATTGGGGCAGCTTGATGGGGCAAAGTCTTTCTCTGGATGCTTTGTGCACATGAATGGCAGTATTCCTCAATTTCAGCCCTCATGCAGGGCCAATAGAAACGGTCCCTAACGAGTTGGAAAGTCCTTTCCGCCCCTAGGTGGCCATGGTTGTCATGCAGAGCAATCATGACAGTCTCTCTGTGTTTCTCGGGCAGGAACAACTGCCACTTGTCTTCCAGGTCATCAGAGGGGCCCCTTCGGTAGACCACTCCCGACGCACCTGCAGCCTGTCCCATTCCTTCTTCAACAGGCGAGCTTCCTTTGAGGGGTGACGTAGGAGTCTGTTCGGATCCTGGTTCTCCAGGGCCTCTAGGACCAATCCCCCCATAGGGTCTTCCAATTGGTCGGATCTCAACTCCTTTTTGGACAGTTTCGGTAAGTTATCTTCCCCCAGTTGGGTTACCCCGCAGTATTGCTTGGGAACTCCTACTACGGTAACCCCTATCTCTTCTGCTCTTGAGCCTCCACTGGCTTGGAGTTCAGCCCCCTGACAGAGGGCCCGCACCCCGTCGGGTGCCACTTGGGTCCAGTCTTCTGTACTGTAGGTGGGGACATGAGATCTTCTGGACAAGGCGTCCGCATCTCGATTTCCTGCCCCAGGTCTGTATTTCAGGCTGAAATTGAAGGCAGACAGCGCCGCCAGCCACCTGTGTCCTGTGGCATCCAGCTTTGCTGTTCTGAAAAGATAGGTGAGGGGATTGTTGTCCGTTTTCACAGTGAAGTCTGCCCCATACAGATAATCTCGGAGCTTGTCAACTACAGCCCAGGAACTCCAGCTTATGAGTGGGATAGTTCTTCTCGGAGGGGGTCAGACTTCTGCTCACATACGCAACAGGTCTCAGTTGCCCTTCATGCTCCTGATAGAGCACTCCTCCTAGACCATCGTGACTGGCATCTACATGGAGTTTGTAAGGCTTCTTTGGGTCTGCATAGGCCAGGACAGGGGCAGTGGTTAAGTTATTTTTCAACATCTGGAAGGCATCTTCACACTTCTCATTCCACTGGTCTTTGACTGACTCCCCTGGCTTTCTAGGGCCTGAGTCATCCTCTTCCCCCTCCGTCTTGAGCAGCTCATTCAGGGGCCTAGCTATCCGAGCAAACCCCTCCACGAACCTCCTGTAATAGGAACAGAATCCCAGGAAGGACCTGAGTTCTGTCACTGTGGTGGGACTGGGCCAGGAGGTGACTGCCTCCAACTTTTCAGGGTCTGTGGCCACTCCTTCTTCAGACACTATGTGTCCCAGATAGTTGACTGAAGACTGATAGAATTGGCATTTTTCAGGTGAGAGCTTGAGTCCTTCCTCACTCAGCCTCTTCAAAACTTTCTCCAGCCTCTCTTCATGTTCCTCCAAGGTTCTTCCGAAGACAATGATGTCATTCAAGTATACGAGGACCTCGATGAGGTTCATGTCTCCCACAGTCTTCTCCATGAGTCTTTGGAAGGTGGCTGGAGCTCCAGACAGGCCTTGAGGCATCCGGTCGAATTCGAAGAACCCTACCGGGGTTATGAAAGCCGTCTTGTCACCACCAGAAATGTATGGAAATCCAAATCAAAAAATGATTTACCTTCAACAGATCAAGGTATATGGGTAAATCTTCCAATGGGGATAAATAATCAGGTAACATCTGTCAACACTGAGAATTACTATCACTTTGGGGAAATTCACTCTAATTTAATGTTGCTTTCCCATGGCCAGAAGTGAAGAGAGATTTCTGCAGCAAGACATCGACAGCAAAAAAAAATAACCTGATCGGGCACTCCCTATTCTATGTAAAATCTAAAACAAAAATTGCCATTATGTACTGTACATTTTAATTGAAGCATATTGTATATGTCTCTGAGAGCCTGCTTCTTACCTTTGATTAGTTTTCCTTTGTTAGTCTAGGGGTTTTTTTTAAATTTGGCTGAAATTAAATATTTTTAAAAACTGTGAGGTCACATTGTTGTATCATATCCAACATCCTGTTAATTTATTAGTAACGCAAAAACATATTTTTTTATCTGCTGTTTTTTCTTAATATATCTTACCCACATCCTAACTAACTGATGTAAAATTATATAAATTAGCCTGATTATGTCTGATTAGATTCTGATTCAAAGCCCTCTGTCCTAATTAAGAATTTCTCATTTCTTTTATAATTTTAACTCCATAACATCATGGAAATTTGCCATTGAGGGATAGAGTTGGAGTCATTTATATTCTCCCTAATTTATATTCCTTGATAAAAACTTTTAACATCTTAATGCCCCGTACACACGATCGTTTTTAATGTCATTTTTTAAACCGACGTTTTTCTCCTCGTTTTTTTCATGTTTCCTCTCAAGCCTGCCTTGCGTACACACTATCATTAAAAAAAACGATCAAGCAAAGCGCAGTGACGTTCAACACGTACGACGGCACTATAAAGGGGAAGTTCCGTTCGAATGGCGCCACCCTTCATGTTAGTAAAGTTTGTTGAGCGACGATTTGCGCTTTTCAGTCCGTTACTGTGTAATGAATGTGCTATCTCCATTACGAACGCTAGTTTTACCAGAACGAGCGCTCCCGTCTCATACTTGATTCTGAGCATGCGCGTTTTTTTCACGTCGTGAAAGCATACACACTATCGTTTTTCACGTCGTTAAAAAAAACGACATGAAAAACGACGTGAAAAAAGAGAGCATGTCCGGAATTTTTAATGGCCGTTTTTCACGTCGTTAAAAATGCTCTGGAGCCTACACACAATCATTTTTAATGGCCATTTTTTTAAATGGCATTTTTAACGGCATGAAAAACGATCGTGTGTATGGGGCATTATGCTTGAATATTTAAAAGTCAAACACTTTTACTTAAAAAGTTAACATGAACAATCAAATTAGCAGTCTTCGTGAGTTATTGAAATGTGATAGCTTTTTTCTTAACTGCTGCAGTCTGGAGATGATGGGAATTAAGAATATGAAGAAATAGTGAAAGTCGTGTAAAATTAATAGACTGATGCTTATAATATTAAGGTGCCAAACAAGGACAAATTTTTGTCTCCTGATACAAAAGATTTCAAGATCATCAACACAGCTGTATAAATATCTTGTATGAATAATCTTAAAGAGAACCCACCATGCACAAATTAAACAAAATGTCTACATTTAAAGCCAGATTACAAACGTTTTTTTTATATATATATACAATCCCTCAGGTGTTGTTAAAAAAAAAAAAAGGAAGAAAGAAAGAAAGAGAAAGAAAGAAAGAAAGAAAGAAAGAAAGAAAGAAAGAAAGAAAGAAAGAAAGAAAGAAAGAAAGAAAGAAAAAGAAAAAAGACAGACTTGATGCAATACTCACCTTCAGTGTGGAGCTGTCCCCTGCAGTACAACTTTTTTGTCCTCTGTCCTCAGGGCTTAATGATGCCCAACATAACCCAGTGAGTACTATTCTATGTAACAAATGTGTAAGGGGTGCTTACAAAATTGGGCCCACCATAGTATAGCAACAGAGATGCTTTTTCATGATTGGAAAAAATCTTTCTTCAATCAGGAGAAAGAGAGTGTACAGCCGATCCGGAAAGTATTCACAGCGCTTCACTTTTTTCACATTTTGTCATGTTATAGCCTTATTTCAAAACTGATTAAATTCATTATTTTCTCCAAAACTCTACAAACAATACCCCATAATGACATGTGAAAGAAATGTGTTTAATATCTTTGCAAATTTATTAAAAATAAAAAATGGAAAAAAAAAATCACATGTACATAAAAAAGTATTTACAGCCTTTGCTCAATACTTTATTGAAGAACCTTTGGCACCAATTACAGCCTCAAGTATTTTTGAGTATGATGCTACAAGCTTGACACACCTATTTTTGGGCAGTTTTTCCCATTTTCTTTGCAGGACCTTTCAAGATCCAAATAGGTTGGATGGGGAGCGTCGGTGCACAGCCATTTTCAGGTCTCTCCAGAGATGTTCAATCGGGTTAAAGTCTGGGCCACTCAAGGACATTCACAGAGTTGTCCCGTAACCACTCCTTTGCTATTTTGGTTGTGCTTAGGGTTCGTTGTCCTGTTGAAAGATGAACCTTTGCTCCAGTCTGAGGTACAGAGCCCTCTGGAGCAGGTTTTCATCAAGAATGTCTCTGTACATTGCTGCATTCATCTTTCCCACTATCCTGACTAGTCTCCCAGTTCCTGCCGCTGAAAAACATCCCCACAGCATGATGCTGCCACCACAATGCTTCATTGTAGGGATGGTATTGGCCAGGTGATGAGCAGTGCCTGGTTTCCTCCAGACATGACGCTTGCAATTAAGGCCAAAGAGTTCCATCTTTATTTCATCAGACCATAGAATTTTGTTTCTCATGGTCTGAGAGTCCTTCAGGTGCCTTTTGGCAAATTCCAGGCAGGCTGTCATGTGCCTTTTACTGAGGAGTGGCTTCCGTCTGTCCACTCTACCATACAGGCCTGATTGGTGGAGTGCTGCAGAGATGGTTGTTCTTCTGGAAGGTTCTCCTCTCTCCACAGAGAAATGCTAAAGCTCTGTCAGAGTGATCATTGGGTTCTTGGACACCTTCCTGACTAAGGCCCTTCTCCCCCAATTGCTCAGTTTGGCTGGGCAGCCCACTCTAGGAAGAGTCCTGTGGTTCCAAACTTCTTCCATTTACAGATAATGGAGGCCGCTGTGCTCATTGGGACCTGCAAATTTTTTTCTGTACCTCGATAAAATCCTGTCTCAGAGGTCTAAAGACAATTCCTTGGACTTCATGGATTGGTTTGTGCTCTGACATGCAATGTTAACTGCGGGACCTTATATAGACAGGTGTGTTCCTTTCCAAATCATGTCCAATCAACTAAATTTACAACAGGTGGACTCCAACCAAGTTGTAGAAACATCACAAGGATAATCAGTAGAAACAGGATGCAAATGGGCTAAATTTTGAGTGTCATGGCAAAGACTGTGAATACTTATGTACATGTGATTTTTTTCGTTTTTTTTTTAAATAAATTTGCAAAAATTTCAAACAAACTTCTTTCACGTTGTCATTTATTGGGTATTGTTTGTAGAATTTTGAGGAAAATAATTAATTTAATCCATTTTGGCTAGATGTGCATGGCAAAAAGTCATTACATGCTGTCCTGGGCATGCGCTTTATATGCTGCCAACCCCTGGTCTAGGTTCAGAAGATGTGTAATGTTCCCCCTTTCACTTCACATACAGTATGGTCTTGCAGGCTCAACACTGAAATCTCCTACTCCCCAAAAATGAGGCCGATACAGCATATCCAGAGTAAAGTAAAAAAAAAATCTCTTTTAAAGCATTATACAGTTGCAATAAAAAGTATGTGAACCCGTTTGGAATGATATGGATTTCTGCACAAATTGGTCATAAAATGTGATCTGATCTTCATCTAAGTCACAACAATAGACAACCACAGTCTGCTTAAACTAATAACACACAAAGAATTAAATGTTACCATGTTTTTATTGAACACACCATGTAAACATTCACAGTGCAGGTGGAAAAAGTATGTGAACCCTTGGATTTAATAACTGGTTGAACCTCCTTTTGGCAGCAATAACTTCAACCAATCGTTTCCTGTAGTTGCAGATCAGACGTGCACAACGGTAAGGAGTAATTCTTGACCATTTCTCTTAACAGAACTGTTTCAGTTCAGCAATATTCTTGGAATGTCTGGTGTGAATCGCATTCTTGAGGTCATGCCACAGCATCTCAATCGGGTTGAGGTCAGGACTCTGACTGGGCCACTCCAGAAGGCGTATTTTCTTCTGTTTAAGCCATTCTGTTGTTGATATACTTCTGTGCTTTGGGTCATTGTCCTGTTGCAACACCCATCTTCTGTTAAGCTTCAGCTGGTGGACAGAGGGCCTTAAGTTCTCCTGCAAAATGTCTTGATAAACTTGGGAATTAATTTTTCCTTCGATGATAGCAATCCATCCAGGCCCTGATGCAGCAAAGCAGCCCCAAACCATGATGCCCCCACCACCATACTTCACAGTTGGGATGAGGTTTTGATGTTGGTGTGCTGTGCCTCTTTTTCTCCACACATAGTGTTGTGTGTTTCTTCCAAACAACTCAACTTTGGTTTCATCTGTCCACAGAATATTTTGCCAGTACTGCTGTGCAAACTGTAAACGTGCAGCAATGTTTTTTTTGGGACAGCAGTGGCTTCCTCTGTGGTATCCTCCCATGAAATCCATTCTTGTTTAGTGTTTTACGTATCGTAGATTCGCTAACAGGGATGTTAGCATATGCCAGAGACTTTTGTAAGTCTTTAGCTGACACTCTAGGATTCTTCTTCACCTCACTGAGCAGTCTGCGCTGTGCTGTTGCAGTCATCTTTACAGGACGCCCACTCCTAGGGAGAGTAACAGCAGTGCTGAACTTTCTCCATTTATAAACAATTTGTCTTACTGTGGACTGATGAACAGCAAGGCTTTTGGAGATAATTTTATAACCCTTTCCAGGTTTATGCAAGGCAACAATTCTTAATCGTAGTGCTTCTGAGAGCTCTTTTGTGCAAGGCATCATTCACATCAGGCAATGCTTCTTGTGAAAAGCAAACCCAGAACTGGTGTGTGTTTTTTATAGGGCAGGGCAGCTGTAACCAACACCTCCAATCTAGTCTCATTGATTGGACTCCAGTTGGCTGACACCTCACTTCAATTAGCTCTTGGAGATCTCATTAGTCTAGGGGTTCACATACTTTTTCCACCTGCACTGTGAATGTTTACATGGCGTGTTCAATAAAAACATGGTAACATTTAATTCTTTGTGTGTTATTAGTTTAAGCAGACTGTGATTGTCTATTGTAGTGACTTAGATGAAGATCAGATCACATTTTATGACCAATTTGTGCAGAAATCCATATCATTCCAAAAGGGTTCACATACTTTTTATGGCAACTTTAATGCCACGTACACACGTACGTTTTTAATGTCATTTTTTAAACCAACGTTTTTCTCGTCGTTTTTTTTCTTGTTTCCTCTCAAACCTGTCTTGCATCCACACGATCATGAAAAAAAACGCTCGAGCAAAGTGCAGTGACGTACAACACGTACGACGGCAGTATAAAGGGGAAGTTCCGTTCTAATGGCGCCACCCTTTGGGACGCTTTTGCTAATTTCGTGTTACCGTGTGTTAGTAAAAGTTTGATGAGAGACGATTCGCGCTGTTCAGTCTTCGTGCTTTGAAGATCGTTTTGTGGAGTTCAGTTTGTGCTTGTGGGTTCGTATCTGTCTTGCAGTGCTTGTAGTCAGTTTGTATCTGTTTATTCAGTGCGTTCTTGTCTGCTTGTTCCTGTTTTTCAGCTTGCTCTTCATAGGCCTTGCTGTTCTTCCGTGCGTTCTTCTAGTTCGTTCTGACCAGCCGACCGTTATCTAGCCATGTTGCGGCTACGTACTCGTCGTAGAGTTCGTGCTGTAGTTGGTGCAGGGGTTCATGCTGTATCCTGACTCCAGGCCATGAACAGGGTGAGGAGGAGTTCATGGACCAAGAATTGGTTGCTCCAGCGGCACCAGTTCTGTCACATGCCTTTGTTGCGGGAGATCAGGGAGAATAATCCTGAGGATTACAGGAATTTTCTCAGGATGTCTGACCCCGTATTTCAGCATCTGTTGGCTTTGGTGTCCTCCTACATTACCAGACAGGACACCGTTATGCGGGAAGCCATCACTGCTGAGCAGAGGTTCATCGCCACGTTGCGATACCTGGCGACTGGGAGAAGCCTGCAGGACCTCAAGTTCTCAACAGGCATCTCCCCCCAGGCTCTGGGGATCATTATACCAGAGACTTGTTCTGCCATCCTTAAAGTTTTGCAGGAGGACTATATTAAGGTAAGTGTTCTAATTTAAAACATCACATTGTATGTATTTCTTGCTTAATATATATATTTTTTTTTATCAGTCCCTAATTCCCATGATTCTTATCTGCAGGGAATGTCCCCTTTCTCCCCATGCATGTTTATATTTTTTGATGTTTTTTTTAGGCCTAAATTTAAATTTTCCTTAGCTAACCTCTCCAGCATGCTATCCTGGGGCCATACTCACCTAGCCTAGTCACTTCCATTTCTTTTTTTCTCTACTCCATTGTAGTGCTTTACCCTAAACGCCCCCTAAAGATTGCATAGGAATGTTACATTTTGTTAAACTTCATACAGAGTGCTACAGCCTTCATTTGTGATCTCCCCAACTCATCTTCAACCCCCCCCTCCCCTAATTTTTTTGTTGTGTTTTTTTCCGCTTTTTTGGTGCTTACTAATAATGTTTACATTTTCTGTTTATCCTAATGTTGGCCATTAATGGTTTTCTCAAATCTGCTTGCAATGTTTCTGTCTCAAAGTATTAATTTATTTTTAATTTAACTCCACAGTTCCCTTCTACGCCACATGAATGGCAGAATGTGGCATCTGAATTTGCCCAACGATGGAACTTTCCAAACTGTGGAGGGGCCATCGACGGCAAGCATGTTCGGGTCGTACCACCACCCCATTCGGGATCCTTTTATTACAATTATAAGGGGTTCCACAGCATCGTCATGATGGCAGTAGTGTCGGCCACCTACGAATTTATGTATGTGGACGTTGGCAAAAATGGCAGAATGTCAGATGGAGGAGTGTTTGCACAGACCGAGTTTGGGAAACGGCTCCTATCGGATGAGCTGGCCTTGCCACCAGCGGAGCAGAATGTGGAGGGACTCCCATTTGTTTTTTTAGCGGATGAGGCGTTTGGCCTGGGTCCCCATTTAATGAGGCCATTCCCTCAACGCACCCTCACCCCTGAGAGGAGGGTGTTTAACTATCGGCTGGCCAGAGCAAGAAGGGTGGTGGAAAATGCCTTTGGCATCATGGCCAGCCGATTCCGCCTGTTTCTCACCTCCATCCACCTTGCCCCCTATAAATGGAACCATGTCGTCATGACTTGTTGCGTGCTCCATAATTTTTTGAGGGTGCATTCTGCAAATTACCTCTCTTTGAGTGGGCCTGAGGCCTCATTACTTGACAATGGAAATTTAGTGGCCCTGGAAGCTGGCCGTCCAGGCTTGGCCCCCCAAACGGGACGTGATGTGAGACAAAAATATGTAGAATATTTTGTGGGTAGGGGGGCCATTGATATGCCTGTGGATGCTTAAACTTTTTTTTTTTTAAATAAAACATTTCTTTGAGAAAATCTTTGTATTGTGTTTTTGATTTTGATTCTTTTATGTTTATCGTAGGTTTACCTAGTGCACTTGTAGTGCCATGTGTATTTAGCATTCTTAAATAGCCTTCATTGTCAGTGTAAACACAAAACATTTATTATTTCACTTTGCCCAACATTTACATAATGAAGCCACAAATTTTTGGTAATAAAATAGTTTTTATTTTTTGTTTTTTATGAAACTTACTTTAAAATTTAGATGTATCAAAAATATTTTTGGGGGTAAAACGCATGAACAGCCATGCTTAAAAAACTATCTTAAAAACTTTAATGTAAATTTAAACATGTACTATTCATTAAAGATGAAAACAAACAAAAACCTGCAAAAACACAGCAAGTTCAACGTTCTTTTGTGTTCAAAAATTAAACCCGCCCAAGCACAGCCATGATATTTTGTAGCCTTTCCTCCACCCGCTTGGTATTTTGCCTGATCTCTATCAAGTCTCCCTTTATTTTTTCGAGGTCACAACAGCAGACCATTAGGTATTGGATCAGGATCTGTGCACTGTGACTTGTAAACTTTTCGGGGTCTTCAGGCAGAACAGCACCTAAAAAAATAAAAAACATGTACTATAGAATATGTAGGCCTACATCTATTAACCTGCATCTGTGTTTGACACTGACCTGTTGTGGTGCCACTTTCCACTTCCTCAACTTCACGTTCCTCTACATCATGTGGTTCTGGGGGTTTTGTTGGAGGTGTTGGATTTATAGGCCCATCTGTCTTAGCTTTTTGAAGCCCTATGGAGATTGCAATAAAAAGGTATAGTTTAATTCCTAAATAATCATTATATACAAAAATAAACCCTGAAAGCGAATTTTGAAAGATTTGGAAGCGTGGTCCAATTTTCAATTTACCCCCAGTGACAACCTGAACACATGATTGTATACATAGCCAAAACAAGAACATCTACTTATTTTAATAAAGTTTGACACATTGAAACACCCCCAAGTATATACACTGGATCACCTGTGTGTGACCCCCTAAAATTTTTATCTTTTGGGCCACACTTGTACTACTGAGTTCAGATGTTTAATCAGCTGCTGAGCATTCTCTCTCTTAACATTACAATGCATACCCTTAATTTGTCAGAAATAATTTTTTTGTTCTAAAAAGAATTCATCATGTTTCCAAAATTATCTCCACAAAAAATACATTTAAATTTTGATGTTCACACTGGATGATCCTAAAACATCGTATTAATAAGTGTACGGAGAAAGAGCTTTACTACGTCCGTTTACTGTGCAGACGAACATGAAAGTTGGTATCTTTCACTGTACTATATTAAAGGCAAAAATCCGCAACTTAATCCAAGTAATAATATTTAGCTGGGAAAATGTATGAAAATTACTTACTTTTTCCTAAAACTTTCTTGATTCTTTTGTATTGGTCGGGCTCCCGCAACTTGAGATCAGACCAACGTTTTCGGAGCTGTTCCTTCGTTCTGCACACCCCGAATTTTTGGTGTAGAGTTTTGACCACTTTGCCCATAATTTTTGACTTGACAAGATTAGGCCTTTTATACGGCCCATGCTTGGCATCATATTCCTCCCTCCTCAAAATGGCGACCATCTCCACCATTTCCTCGAATGACATGTTGGATGCCTTATATCTCCGGGATCTGGATTTGGGTTCCTCCGGAATTTCCTCCTCTGTAGAGGTAATCTCAGCCATCTGTGTCTCCGCCATGTTGTTTAGCACTACGACGAGCGAGAAGGGGCGAGGAAAGTACAATATCGAACGTCAGGGGCGGGGAAAGCGTGCAGAGTTTCACGCATGCGCAGTGTATATAAAGCTAATATCCATGTGTCGAAAATACGTTCATTTGCCGGGAGAGGGAGTTAGCAACGAACGTGTTAACCAAGGTACATAACATTTTAAGGATTTGTGTTTCTTCAGAGGATGAGATTGTGGCCTGTATCTGTCCAAAATGATTATTTGATGAATGTTGACTGAAAAAAGTTTTTTTTTTTGGGTTCTTGATTTTACAGACATAAAAGCATACACACGTACGTTTTTCACGTCGTGAAAAAAAAACGACATGAAAAACGACGTGAAAAAATAGTGCATGTTCGAAAATTTTAATGGCCGTTTTTCACGTCGTTAAAAATGCTCTGGAGCATGCACACGAACGGTTTTAACCACTTAAGCCCCGGACCATTTGGTAGCTAAAGGACCAGAGGTGAATTCAGAATGTTGCACTGCGCTGCTTTAACTGTAAATTGTGCGGACATGCAATGTTGTACCCAAACGAAATTTGCGTCCTTTTCTTCCCACAAATAGAGCTTTCTTTTAATGGTATTTGATTGCCTCTGCGATTTTTATTTTTTGCGATATAAACGGAAAAAGACCGAAAATTTTGAAAAAAAATTATATTTTCTACTTTTTGTTATAAGAAAAATCGAATAAACTCAATTTTAGTCATACATTTAGGCCAAAATGTATTCAGCCACATGTCTTTAGTAAAAAAAATGTCAATAAGCGTATATTTATCGGTTTGCGCAAAAGTTATAGCGTTTACAATCTAGGGTACATTTTCTGGAATTTACACAGCTTTTAATTTATGACTGCCTATCTCATTTCTTGAGGTGCTAAAATGACAGGGCAGTACAAAACCCCCCCAAATGACCCCATTTTAGAAAGTAGACACCCCAAGGAAATTGCTGAGAGGCATGTTGAGCCCATTGAATATTTTTTTTTTGTCCCAAGTGATTGAATAATGACAAAAAAAAAAAAAAAAAATTACAAAAAGTTGTCACTAAATGATATATTGCTCACACATGCCATGGTTATATGTGGAATTGCACCCCAAAATACATTCTGCTGCTTCTCCTGAGTACGGGGATACCACATGTGTGGGACTTTTTAGGAGCCTAGCCACGTACGGGACCCTGGAAACCAAGCACTGCCTTCAGGATTTCTAAGGGCGCAAATTTTTGATTTCACTCCTCACTACCTATCACAGTTTTGAAGGCCATAAAATGCCAAAATAGCACAAAACCCCCCCAAATGACCCCATTTTGGAAAGTAGACACCCCAAGCTGTTTGCTGAGAGGCATGGTGAGTATTTTACAGCTCTCATTTGTTTTTGAAAATGAAGAAAGAACATTTTTTTTTTCTTTTTTTTTTAAATTTTCAAAACTTTGTGACAAAAAGCGAGATCTGCAAAATACTCACAATACCTCTCAGCAAATAGCTTGGGGTATCTACTTTCCAAAATGGGGTCATTTGGGGGGGTTTTGTGCCATCTGGGCATTCCATGGCCTCCGAAACTGTGATAGGCAGTGAGAAGTGAAATCAAAAATTTACACCCTTAGAAAGCCTGAAGGCGGTGCTTGGATTTTGGGGTCCTGTACGCGGCTAGGCTCCCAAAAAGTCTCACACATGTGGTATCCCCGTACTCAGGAGAAGCAACAGAATGTATTTTGGGGTGTAATTCCACATATGCCCATGGCATGTTTGAGCAATATATCATTTAGTGACAACTTTGTGCAAAAAAAAAAAAAAAAAATTATTTTTTCCGCAACTTGTGTCAACATATAAAATATTCCATGGACTCGACATGCCTCTCAGTATATAGCTTGGGGTGTCTACTTTCCAAAATGGGGTCATTTGGGGGGGTTTGAACTGTTCTGGCATTTTATACACAACATTAGGAAGCTTACATCCACTCTTCTAACCACTTGAAGACAAAGCCCTTTTTGACACTTTTTGTTTACATGAAAACATATTTTTTTTTGCAAGAAAATTATGTTGAACCCCCAAACATTATATATATTTTTAAAGCAAAGGCCCTACAGAATAAAATGGTGGGTGTTGCATTTTTTTTTTCTACACAGTATTTGCGCAGTGATTTTTCAAACACATTTTTTTGGGAAAAAACACACTTTTTTTAATTTTAATGCACTAAAACACACTATATTGCCCAAATGTTTGATGAAATAAAAAAGAAGATCTTAGGCCGAGTACATAGATACCAAACACGACATGCTTTAAAATTTCGCACAAATGCGCATTGGCGACAAACTACATACATTTTTAAAAGCCTTTAAAAGCATTTACAGGTTACCCCGTTAGATTTACAGAGGAGGTCTACTGCTAAAATTACTGCCCTCGATCTGACCTTCGCGGTGATACCTCACATGCATGGTGCAATTGCTGTTTACATATGACGCCAGACCGACGCTTGCGTTCGCCATTGGGCAAGAGCAGGGCAGGACAGGGGTGCTTTTTTTTTTTTATTATTATTAATTTTGCTTTTTTATTTTATTTTTAAACTGTTGCTTCCATATTTATTTATTTTTATCACTTTTATTGTTATCTCAGGGAATGTAAATATCCCCTATGATAGCAATAGGTAATGACAGGTACTCTTTTTTGAAAAAACTGGGGTCTATTGGACCCTAGATCTTTCCTCTGCCCTCAAAGCATCTGACCACACCAAGATCTGTGTGATAAAATGCTTTCCCAATTTCCCAATGGCGCTTTTTATATCCGGGGGGGGGGGACATTCCCTCCCACTGCTTGTAAAAGCAGTCCAGAGGCTAATTAACCACTAGGATTGCTTTTACATGAAAGCCGGCCGCAGGCTGAAAAGAATGATACCAAGATGATACCTAAACCCGCAGGCATCATTCTGGTATAAACATTCAAAGTCCAGCAACATACCAGTACGTTGCTGGTCCTTGTTGGACATGTATTGTAATCTTTTTTTTCATGCAGCCTGTTGGCTGAACGAAAAAAAAAGATTGATCGGTGGGTATGCCCACCATTAGAATACCGCCCTTCATCCACCCACTTCTAATGATGGGCATACATGCACCATTTATATATGCCGAAGCATGGGGGCATCTTCTCGCAAAAGTTATGCCGCGTACACATGGTCAGACTTTTCCACGGGCAAGCCTCCGTCGGAATTTCGACCGTATATACGCGGCATTAGGAGCAAAATCGCTCCTCCGCTCCTGCTGCCCCAATGCTTCGGCATATATGCTTTTTTTTTTAACTGTGGTGGTGAAATCACCTCCTACAGCACTGGAGTCGCAGGGATCAGGCCTGTCTCTGCGAACGCTGCAGTTATGTGTGTTGTGTTTTGCAAGTGACAGTGATCGATCGATACTGCACTTCGGTGGCCTGGGCTGGACGGAGGGGCAAAACGCAGGTGCTAGCAGGTATCTGGGCTGATCCCACTAACAGTGCATTTTTGGGAACCCTAAACTGCTGGGGACGCTAGTATAGATCTGATCAGATCAGATATTGAGCTGATCAGATATTATACCACTAAGGGGGGTGTATGCTTCACGTGTGGGTGTTAGCGCTACTGGCACTAACCTGATGCTGCCTGGGGTGTGACGCAGACCCTCTCTGACGCTAAACCTAACTGATATCACCCGCCGGGCGATCAGGGGGTTAAACCTTTATTGGGTTATATACGGCGGGTGCCCTGACACTATAAAAAGCAAACTAACTAACCAGCGTCACCCGTAACACTTATATGATGATCACTGGTGAAAGGGTTAACTAGGGGCAATTAGGGGTTTAAAACCTTTATTAGGTAATATATGGGGGTACCTGACGCTATATAAAAACCTGACGGCGAACCTAAAAAAAAATTACTGGCTACCTATCGGCATCACCGACACTAAGACAACGATCATAAAAACGATTGCTTAGCGACAGTGGTGATAGGGGGTGAAAGGGTTACCTGGGGGGCGATCAGGGGGTTAAACCTTTATTAGATAATATATGGGGGTACCTGACGCTATAAAAACCTGCGGCGAACCTAAAAAAAATTACTGGCTACCGATCAGCATCACCGACGCTAAGACATCGATCAGAAAAATGATCGCATAGTGACGGCGGTGCTAGGGGGTGAAAGGGTTACCTGGGGGGTGATCAAAGGGGTTACACCTTTATTAGGTAATATATGGGGGTACCCGACGCTATAAAAACCTGCGGCGAACCTAAAAAAAATTACTGGCTACCGATCAGCATCACCGACGCTAAGACATCGATCAGAAAAATTATCGCTTAGTGACAGTGGTGATAGGGGGTGAAAGGGTTACCTGGGGGGGCGATCAAGGGGGTTAAACCTTTATTAGGTAATATATGGGGGTACCCGACGCTATAAAAACCTGCGGCGAACCTAAAAAAAATTACTGGCTACCGATCAGCATCACCGACGCTAAGACATTGATCAGAAAAATGATCGCATAGCGACGGCGGTGCTAGGGGGTGAAAGGGTTACCTGGGGGGTGATCAAGGGGATTAAACCTTTATTAGGTAATATATGGGGGTACCCGACGCTATAAAAACCTGCGGCGAACCTAAAAAAAATTACTGGCTACCGATCAGCATCGCCGACGCTAAGACATCGATCAGAAAAATTATAACTTAGTGACAGTGGTGATAGGGGGTGAAAGGGTTACCTGGGGGCGATCAAGGGGGTTAAACCTTCATTAGGTAATATATGGGGGTACCCGACGCTATAAAAACCTGCGGCGAACCTAAAAAAAATTACTGGCTACCGATCAGCATCACCGACGCTAAGACATCGATCAGAAAAATGATTGCTTAGTGACGGCGGTGCTAGGGGGTGAAAGGGTTATCTGGGGGGTGATCAGGGGGTTAAACCTTTATTAGGGGGGGTTAGGGGGCTACACTGGACCTAAAACTAAATGTAGTGACACTTTTACAGTCACAAATGTCACTGATTGCAGTGATCACTAAATAAATGGTCACTGCAATCAGTGACACTGTGACTGGGGGCTGGGGGGGGGCTGGGGGGTGATCTGGGGGTGTCTGGGGGGGCCTGGGGGGGGCGATTTATGTGCCTATGTGTCCTGGTGTCAGTGTGCTGTTTTGTGTACTAACCTGGCATCTTCTCCTGTACGGCGCTCGGTATATGTGAGCGCCCCAGGAGAGATGACATCACTTCCTCCTTCCTGGCAGGCAGGGGAAGCTCTCTCATTCGCCGGGAGCGATCGAGAGGGGGTGGCCGGAATCGAACGGCCGTCCCCTCATGCCGGATCGCTCCCGAAGGTAAAACGACCACCCACTGTAAAGAAGGGGGGTCCGATCGGACCCCCCAACTATACAAAGGCAATCACGTATATGTACGTGATTCTGCCTGTCGGTGCCATTCTGCTGACGTATATTTACAGTGGGCGGTCGTTAAGTGGTTTTTAAAAATGGCATTTTTAACGGCATGAAAAACGATCGTGTGTATGCGGCATAAGCCTAAACACATTTTTGTGCAGTGGTCAATTAAAAGACTTCTGGTTTTGATAAAATAGAATAGTATTAGAAGTGTTTTATTTTTGTGTTTCCTAAGCTATGACCTGCTTGACAGAAACAGAACGTCTGGCCTTGCTGACCTATATTTGTAGATTGTTTCCTGGTTGTTCTGTTGCCTTCAATATTTCTGGGTCACTGACCTGAAACAAGCAGGCAGATTAGGAAAGTCACAACTCATTATTTACATACTTGCTCTGAGTTAAAGCGGAGTTCCACCCAAAAATGGAACTTCCGCTTTTCGGAACCCTCCCCCCCTCCGGTGTCACAGTTGACACCTTTCAGAGGGGAGCAGATACCTTTGTAATACAGGTATTTTGCTCCCACTTCCGGGCATAGATACCTGAGCCACCCGCGGGTATCCACGCCACTTCCCCCCCCCGCTGTCTTCTGGGAGACACACAGGTCCCAGAAGACAGCAAGGACCAGTGGCATCGCGCAGCGCGAGTCACGCATGCGCAGTAGGGAACCAGGAAGTGGCTAAAATGCTTGAAAACAGCCTCAGTGTGAAAGGGTCCTTAAAGCTCTTCTCTTGGATAACTTTACCACCCCCCCCCCTCACTGTCCTCTATCAAACCGTAAAAAAAAATAATCTCAGAACCCTTAACTAAAATAGTGGTCACATGACAGGTCAGGTCAGGTGTCAAGTCTGTTTTTGGACTGAAGTGTGGAAAGGTCCTTCATTGAGTGCCCACATTGCTTGCGGGTGACATATGTGCTTTCCATTGACTGTAAGTATATAACATTTTTGGGTTATTCAGAGATTTGGATGTATCCGGATCTCTGAATAAAATAGTAACACATTTTGTTGAAATTCGTAAAGTTTCATTTTGTTTATTCGTTTTCTAAAGAATTCCAAATTTTTGGAATGATTCAAATTCGGATCAGTCAAAAAATGATCGACCGATTTGAATTCTGTGTGAAGAATAGCTGGTTGTTAAAGCGGAGGTTCACCCAAAATCACAACTACAGTGTAACACAACCACTGCAATATGTACATGATCCTAAGGCACAATATATTTTTTTCTCATATGTAAATACATTAATATTGCCTTTCTAAAGCGACTTCCGGGATTCTCCTCCCGCGGAAGTAGGCGTTTCTAAGCCTTTCCCCGTCGCCGCAGTGTTTTCTGGGAGCACTGTGTCGTGCTTCCCAAGATACATAGTGGGACTCGTGCGGCGAAATCTCTAGAGATTATACATATCGCGTGATGCCGGTCACGTGACGAGGGCGTCTAATAGCGCCATTTTAAAAAAGGGCATGCAGGTAAATTGCCATTATCGAGAGAATGAGCGGTAAATGCTGGGAGATCAGCATTCACCGCTTCCAGGAAGAGAAACTCCTTCACATGGATTTTATAACTCCTTCTTTGCCGAGAAAACGGAAAGCGGATATATACAGCTACCAAAGAAGTGTGTGTACCTTAATATTGTTATACCACAGTGAATGCAGGCCGGGAAACCAGCCGCAGTGTCCTTAGAAACTGATGACTCATCAGCTGTCAGCAGGCTTCCCACTGACAGATGAAATGTAAACAAAAGAATGCCAGCAACAAAAAATTCTGAAAAAAACCCAGCGTGGCCCTCTCCTTCGGGTCTAGTATGGGTTTTAAGGGGAACCCCCATGCCGAAATTACACTTTTTTGGTGAATGGGTATTAGTAATATGTACCCCATACCCACTCACATGGTGGCAGGATCTGGGTGCCCCCTTGTTAAAGGAGGGTTCCAGATTCCGATAAACCCCCCCGCTTATAGACTTCCACAAAAACAGCCCAGGGTTGTGGGGAAAGGGTCCCAAAGCATTCCCCCATGTTTTCCATGCTTCCCAGCCCACTCCTTAACCACTTACGGACCGCCCGCCATCCTTATACGTCGATACTTTGAAGAGGGATATTGTTGTTATGGCAGCAGCTAGCTACCATAACCCCAGTATCCTCTTCTTCAGAGGGGGGTACGCTTTCAGATAAAAGTGGTCTCTGCTGCAGATTATCCGCAAGATCACTTTTATCGGTGGCGGGAGAGACACCCCCTCCCGCTGCGCTCCTTTTTATTGCATTTTAGTGTAAATATGAGATCTGAGGTCTTTTTGACCCCAGATCTCATATTTAAGAGGTCCTGTCATGTTTTATTTCTATTACAAGGGATGTTTATATTCCTTGTAATAGGAATAAAAGTGACACAATTTTTTTTTAACCACTTCCCGCCCTGTCAATAGCAGATTGACGTCCGGGAAGTGGTTGTGTTATCCACACTGGACGTCATATGACGTCCTGCGGGATAACAGCCGCCGCGCGCCCGGGGGGGCGCGCATCGCGGCGATCGGTGGAGCGGTGGGTCAGTCTGACCCACCGCTACACTGATCTCGGTAAAAAGCCTTCGGCGGAGGCTTTTTACCACGTGATCAGCCGTGTCCAATCACGGCTGATCACAATGTAAACAGGAAGAGCCGTTGATCGGCTCTTCCTCACTCGCGTCTGACAGACGCGAGTAGAGGAGAGCCGATCGGCGGCTCTCCTGACAGGGGGGGTTCGCGCTGATTGTTTATCAGCGCAGCCCCCCCTCGGATACCCACACTGGACCACCAGGGAAGCCCCCCAGGACCACCAGGGAACCCCAAGCATGTGGATGGCCAGGTAAGTCCCCCATGGGCATCCACATGCACAAAGAGATAAAAAATATATGCCAATCAGTGCCCACAAATGGGCACTGATTGGCACCATCATGGCACAAAAAAAAAGCATGATGCCCAGCAATGCCAGCCACCAGTCATCAGTGCCACCTACAGTGTCCATTAGTGCCACCTATCAGTGCCCATCCGTGCCCATCTGTGCCCATAAGTGCCCGCCTATCGGTGACCATCCGTGCCACCTATCAGTGCCACCCATAAGTATCCATCAGTGCTGCCTATAAGTGCCCATCAGTGCCGCCTATGAGTGCCCATCAGTGCCGCCTATGAGTGCCCATCAGTGCCGCATACCAGTGCCACATATCAGCGCCCATCAGTGCCGCCTATCAGTGCCCATCAGTGCCGCCTATCAGTGCCCATCATCGGTGCCACCTCATTGGTGCCACCTCATCGGTGCCCATCAGTGTCGCCTTATCAGTGCCCGTTAGTGCCGCCTTATCAGTGCCCGTCATTGAAGTAGAAAAGGTACTTATTTACAAAAAAATTAAACAGAAACAAAGAAAAACTTTCACACTTTTTTATTTGTTATGTAAAAAATAAAAATCGCAGAGGCGATCAAATACCACCGAAAGAAAGCTCTATTTGTGGGAACAAAATGATAAAAAAATTGTTTGGGTACAGTGTTGCATGACCGCGCAATTGTCATTCAAATTGCGACAGCGCTGAAAGCTCAAAATTGGCTTGGGCAGGAAGCTGTATAAGTGCATGGTATTGAAGTGGTTAAAGAACAGTGTAAAAATAAAAAGGTAAAATAAATAAGATTTTTTTTTTTAAACGCACCCTGTCCCGTATAGCTCGCGTGCAGAAGCGAACGCATACGTTAGAAGCAGCGCCCGCATATAAAAACGGTGTTCAAACCACACATGTGAGGCATGTGAGGCATCACCGTGATCAGTAGAGCGAGAGCAATAATTCTAGCCCTAGAACTCCTCTGTAACTCAAAACATGCAACCTGTAGAATTCTTTAAACATCGCCTATGGAGATTTTTACGGGTAAATGTTTGTCGCCATTCCACGAGCAGGCGCAATTTTGAAGTGTGACATGTTGGGTATAAATTTACTCGGCGTAACATTATCTTTCACAATATAAAAAAAAATTGGGCTAACTTTACTGTTGTCTTTTTTTTTTAATTCAAAAGGTTTTATTTTCTCCAAAAAAAGTGCACTTGTAAGACCGCTGTGCAAATACGGTGTGACAGAAAGTATTGCAACTACCACCATTTTATTCTCTAGGGTGTATATATATATATATATATATATATATATATATAATGTTTGGGGGTTCTAAGTAATTTTCTAGCAAAAAAAAAAACTGCTTTTAACTTGTAAACACCAAGTCTCAAAACGAGGCTCGGGGCTGAAGTGGTAACAACCAGCTATTCTTCACACAGAATTGAAATCGGTCGATAATTTTTTAACTGATCCAATTTCGGATTGTTCCGAAAATTTGAACTATGTTAAGTAAAACGAAACAAAATAAAATAAAGATGAATAAACTAACAAAAAAAAAATTGGAAATGAAAGAAGGAAATAAAATTAGTAAGATAACGAATCTATTCGGAACAAAACAAAATTTAATTTCACGTTCTGCAGATGACTACAGTCCATCAGTAGGGTACTTAGACTTCAAATAGCAGGATTAATACAAGACAAGACTGATTGGTGGACTTTGATACAGCTTTAGATCACCAGTCTCTACTACTAGAAAGGCATTTCAGAGGTTCACAAGACTGAAGTAAGCAAAAATGTGCCTAAGGCCCCTTTCACACGGAGGTCCGTTCAGGTCCGCCTGTCAGTTTTTTAGGCGGACCTGAAACGGATCCTCCATGCACCCCTATGGAGGCACGGATGTCAGCGGAGACATGTCCGCTGACATCCGCTCCGCCAAAGTGTGACGGAGGAAAACCCTATTTTTCCTTCCGTCGGCGGAGCGGATCGGATGACAACAGACTCTACGGTCCGTCGTCATCCGATTCCCCATAGGGGAGAGCGGCACTCTGACAGGGCGGTCCCTGCACAGTGTGCGGGGACCGCCCAGTCATCCGTCGGCTCAGCGGGGATCAACGGAGCGATCCCCGCTGAGCAAGCGGAGCTTCACGGGGCGGATCTGCACGGATCCGCCCCGTGTGAAAGGGGCCTTAAAGGGGTTGTAAAGGTTTGTTTTTTATTTTCTAAATAGGTTCCTTTAAGCTAGTGCAATGTTGGTTCACTTACCTTTTCCTTTGATTTACCTTCTAAATGTTTTTTTTCTTTGTCTGAATTTCTCACTTCCTGTTTCTCCTCACTAAACTTCACACCATCATCCGAGTGGTGTGGAGTCAGCCAGAACAGCTTACTGAACAGCTTACTGAGGAGGAACAGGAAGTGAGAAATTCAGACAAAGAAAACAAAGAAAACAAATATTTAGAAGGGAAATCTAAGGAAAAGGTAAGTGAACCAACAATGCACTAGCTTAAAGGAACCTATTTAGAAAATAAAAAACGAACCTTTACAACCCCTTTAAGGCCTGTACACACGATCGCATATTCCGATAACAATTATGTGATGGATGTGTTTTGTCGGATAATCTGACCGTCTGTATGCTCCATCGGAAAATTGTCAGAATTTCCGACAACAAATGTTGGATGGTCATGCTCTCAAATTGTCCGACAACAAATGTGTTCCGTCGGATTATCTGATCGTTTGTACACAAATCCGTCGGACTAAAATCCAAAAGTACAAACACGCATGCTTCGAACCAATGCTAACCATAAGACAACTGTAGCACACAGATCTTTTTCCCCCTTACCTTCCTTTCAGGGGATCAGACACACCATGCCACATGCCCGCGTCCTCTGGATTAGAGGTCGGACGGTGATATGGGTTTGGGTCCCGCAGCGAGTTGCTTCCCTTCACTGGTTCTTCCATCTAGGTTATAGAGGCAAGTCTTTACCTTTCCCAAAGAAGGTCAATGTCCACACAACACTTCAACTCCAACAATAGTTTATTTTCTCTTATTTGCTTCAGTAACCAGAAAGTTGAAGAGAGGAGAGGGGTTAGCAGAATAGGATGGATTCAGGCACACTCTTGGCTTCGTCGCCACTCGGTCCCGAGTGGATACAGCTCACCCGAATAGTCACTTAATAGCACTAGCAGCCGGCATGAAGCTCGAACAGTGACTTAGTCCCCTCCAAGGACAACGTCAAGGAGATCCCTCCTTTAGCAAATACACTCCACAAAGGCAGTCTGTGAAGAAAGGAATCCCTCCCCCTGACAGGTCACCAGGCCTCTCCCGAGACAGCAATACTGTATTACTCGCCTCCTTAATGGGACTGATCCTCCCCCGGTTTCCTCTATGTCAGAGCAGTCGCCCTCACCTGGGCTCCCTGGGTTTCCTTTCTGGTTGTAGACCCAGTTGAAGGTACTGGGCTTACCTGGAACTCCGCAGCCTCGGGCCAAAGGTGCCCGAAACTCCTCAGTCAAAGTTGGGCGCACCCCCCTCTTAGAGGGACACACTCCTCCGGGTACAGGTCCCCGGGCACTCTACACTGAACAATGGCGTCTGCCCCTTATATATCCTCTCCCGGCATGCACAGCAGGCCAGAACGGCCCACCGTACGGCAGCCGAGAGAGGACATCAAATCGCCACTTCATCACCTGTGGTTCAACCCCGGGTATAAGTGACAACACCACCTATACACCTAAAGGGGGAACTGCATGCCAGGTGACACAGCAGCAAGACAGAGTCCAAATAATTAGAAGACCCGAGCCAACTACCGCTCAGGTCACCCCTAAATTGAAGCATAAAGACCCCCTAAGATAGGGACCCCGCTACACAACATTAGCAGAAGTTGCCCAAAGGCTGGCGCTAAAGAGCAGAAAAACCATGTAGTTTCGTGAATGTTGGATGAAAAAGTTCTGCCGTCTGTATGCAGAACAAGTTCATGGCCAACACCCTTCGGACAAAACTCCTTTACAAGTCTTTTTTCTGAAAATAATGACTAGGTATAAGATGGTGGAATGTGAGTGATTGGGGTAGTTTTTGTTATTGCCCAGAGATGGACTTTCAGGGAAAATTTCTGACACAAAAAGTGAAAAGCTGTGCCCGTTTACCCTTTTGGATGCATCAATTGGAAATGAAAATATAATTGGCTCTATGACATTTCAGAATTATAGTATGTCTCAGGCGATGTCCTTCCTTGGGTTTCACACAGAAAGGCAGCCCTTTTTCTTTCTCGTACATCACGGGACACAGAGCGACATAGTCATTACTAATGGGTTATATAGATACCGTCAGGTGCTGGCACTGGCAACTTCCAAAACCGGAAGTACCCTCCCCTATATAAGCCCCTCCCATCCGGGAGCACCTCAGTTTTTTGCCAGTGTCTAAGGTGTTGGCCAAGAAGAAACATGTGTTTTTCACTGAGCTTGCGTACAGGTTCTTTTGGGCCTCAGTAAGCTATTCCGGATCCGACCAAAAAAGCTTCATAGCTAAACGGTCGGTACCCGGGCCTTGCAGAGAAGAGCAAGGTTTTGCCTGTAATGCTTCTCTTAGGAGAGCTGGACCCTGGGATCCAGAGCTCTGGTCATACCCACGACCAAGATGTTTTCTGTGCAGGGTGCTATACAGGTCCAGGGGAGTGGAATCTTTGGGAACCCGGTCCCTGAAGGTTTGATTACAATGCCTGCCGTGATAGGTGAAGTTTGGGCTTCTGTGGACCAAACAAAGTCCTGCGGCGAGGAAAAGGTAAGTGGGGGCCCTCAGGAACTTGGTTCTATTGAGGGACCCCCAAGCCTATTTTGTCTTTCTGCCTGTTACCTAAGGTATTCCCGCTAATATTCTGTGTATGCCTGTTACTACTGAGAAAATGTAAAAATTTTAATAGTAGGCAAGAAAAAAAAAAAAAAAAAAAATGTAAGACCGCGGTACCTGTGTTAGACACTAGAGGCCGCTATGGTTCTTTTTCTTGTAATGTGGATTTTTTTCTTCCAGAATCAAATCCAGGCAGTTGGTATGTTCTCTGCTGGGAAGCTGTCTCCTCTGCCCTGTTGCTGCGCTCATCCATCCCCGGGCCCTGCGGCAAAGGGGGCCCTGGCTCCCATCTAGCTCCTTATTGTTTTTAAAAAAGGGCGCCGAAGGCGCACGTGCCCGTGCGCGTGCACGAGCCTCTATTCATAGAGGCGATCTGAAAATAGGGGCGGAGCGGGTGGATGACGCTCAGGTGTGCGCCGCGGCGCTACTGCGCATGTGCGGGCGTCCAGCGTGTTTTAAAGCACATTATAGCTGGCTATTGAATGCACAGACAGAGCTAGCAACAGATAAAGGCACACAGAGGCGGTTGATGCAGGCATCCCCTAGAAAGGCACTTTAGTAGACACCAACTGTGATATAGCAGCAATTGTGCTAGACTATTCTCAGTAAAAGTGGTGTATTACGGCTGGAATACCTCAGCTTTAGGCTTAAGAATATGCCATCCAGAAGCTCCGGAACTGAATCTTCCAGGAAGCGAAGGGGGTCTCATCGGGCTCTGAGGTGGGCATGCTTCTGCTGCACCAGTCTCCCCTGAAGTTCAGAGGTAAGTGACCATAGAGACCCCGCAGGGGTACTTGGTACTGTGGCTGTCCTCAGTCACCTGCTCCTGTGTATGTACCAGAGGAGGTTTTTTCCTCAGCTCTGGGAGGATTAGAGAGAGATTGTCAACATTGATCGCTGCCTCCCTGTCAGGGAAAGCACGCCGATCTCCGTCTCCTCCTTCAGAGTGCCTGTTAGCAGAGCAACAGTCCCATACAGGGATCGACCTGCCTGAAGGGGATCAGGATGAGGTTGATTCTGTTATAGAGGAATCAACAGTGGAGGAACCTTTCTCAGCAGCTCAAGCTGAAAGATTATGGGTTCAGTCTCTGACTAACATGGTCCGATCGGCATTTAAAAATGCACCTTGTGGAACCATCAACCACTACTGTATCCTCGTTGGGGTCGCTAGAAGCCCCCAGACTGTCTGTTCTTTTCCACTTCACCCTTTACTGAAAGGGCTTATTTACCAGGATTGGGAACGTCCTGAGAAAATATTATTCCCCCAAGAGATTTCCGGTGGTCTATCCCATGGAGGATAAGTTCATCAAAAAAAAAAAAAATGGAAGGTCCCTACAGTGGACGCAGCCATCTCTTGTATGTATAAATCACTGACATGTCCAGTGGATAATGTCCAAATGTTCAAGAACCCAATAGATAAAAGATTGGAGTCCTTATGAAAGTCTGCTTCTTTCTACAGCAAGCTTGGTGACACAACCAGCAGTAGCAGCTATTGGGGTCTGCTAAGCAGTGAAGGATCAGTTGAAACAGGTCTTGAGGGACTTGACAGATCAGCAGGCCTTGCCCTAGCTGATCTACCTAGAGCCTTAGGCTTTGCGGTTGACGCCATAAAGGATTCAGTCCATCAGGCCTCCCGCCTTACGCTGTCTAGAGTACATATGCGTAGGCTTCTATGGCTCAAAAACTGGTCTGCTGAAGCTCCCTGTAAGGAATGGCTGGTTAGCGTCCCATTTCATGGTGAACGCTTATTCAGGGAAAACCTGGACAAATATATCCAGAAAATTTCCAGCGGTAAAAATACGCTCTTGCCGGTTAAAAACAGAGTTAGAGGTCCCTCTTTAAGAGGCCTGCTTCTCCAGTCCCTGGGGCATCGGCTGTGTAACAGTTCTGACGGCCTCCTCGGTCAATTCCCGGGGGTAAAAAACAGGGACAATAGCAGGGTAATGAGAAACCCTGGGTCAGGGGAGGTACAAAACCTCCCCCAAAGTTAAATTCATTGAAGGGTTGCCCCCACTCAGTCGGGTGGGGGGAGGACTCCAGTTGTTCACAAGAGACCTGGAGGGACGCGATCAAGACAGATAGGTGCTCTCCGCAGTATGTTGAGGATACAGATTGGAGTTAAGAGACTCTCCTCCTTCCCATTTTTGAGGTCAAACGTGCCAAGGGATCCCCGGAAGAGAGAGTCCCTCCTGTTGGCACTAGAACAACTATTGCTCCAAGGAGTAATTATGGAGGTTCCCCTGGAAGAATGAGGGTTCGGGTTTTACTCAAACCTCTCTACAGTCCCGAAGCAAACGCGGACGGGAGGCCCATATTAATTCTAAAAGGGCTATACAAATTCCTGTATATCAGGACTTTCCGATGAAGTCGATCCGATCGGTGGCCACTGCCCTACAAGGGGAGGATTGGTTAGCCGCGATCG
Organism: Rana muscosa; assembly: GCA_029206835.1. Taxonomy (NCBI): domain Eukaryota; kingdom Metazoa; phylum Chordata; class Amphibia; order Anura; family Ranidae; genus Rana; species Rana muscosa. The sequence goes on along the minus strand of CM055117.1, from coordinate 958,854,416 downwards.
ACATCAAAGATGCTTATCTGCACATTCCCATCTTTCCAGTCTACCAAAAGTTTCTACGCTTTGCAGTAGAAGGGCGCCATTTTCAGTTCAGAGCCTTACCCTTCGGTTTGGCCACAGCACCACGAGTGTTTACAAAAATTCTGGCCCTTTATTGGCCAATCTGAGAACACAAGGTGTAATGATAATGGCATATCTAGATGACTTGTTGCTGATAGACCACTCAGTGAAAAAACCAAAAGTGGTCGTTCACAAGACAATCAAGTATCTGGAATCTCACGGTTGGATTATCAACCGAGAAAAGTCAGCCCTAAAAACCAGTCAAAAGTCTGGAATACTTGGGGCTAAGGTTGGATTCAGGCCAGAGAAAAATATTCTTGCCTCGAGGAAAGGTGTTGTCTTTGAAAGATTTGATCCACTTAGTGGGTACAAAAAAGACAGCCGTCCATACGCCTGTGCATGAGGCTGCTGGGAAAAATGGTGGCATCATTCGAAGCAGTACCCTACGGTCAATTCCATTCAAGGAATTTGCAGGGGGCCATACTGTCAGCCTGGAACAAAAAAGTTCAGGCCCTAGACTTACAATGTCCTTGTCCCCTTCCGTTCGCAAGAGCCTCCGTTAGTGGTTGGTTCCCCAGAATCTGGAAAAAGGGAAATCCTTCAGTCTGATTTCTTGGAAGGTGGTCACTACAGATGCCAGCCTTATAGGCTGGGGAGCAGTACTGGAGCAATAGTCTCTCCAGGGCAGATGGTCGGATGCAGAAAAGGCCCTGCCCATCAATCTCTTAGAGATACGAGCAGCCCGGTATGCCCTGGTAGCATGGACATCCAAACTCCAAGGGTCCCCTGTCAGAATTCAATCAGACAATGCCACAGCAGTGGCATATATCAATCATCAGGGGGGCACCAGGAGTCGTGCAGCCCAGAGGGAAGTAAATTACATCCTGAAATGGGCAGAAAAATATGTCCCAGCCATATCTGCGGTATTCATTCCAGGAGCGGAGAATTGGAAGGCGGACTTTCTAAGTCGCCAGCAATTAGGCCCAGAGGAAGGGTCCCTTCACCCCGAGGTTTTCTGGACAATATGTCAGCGGTGGGGAACATCGGATGTAGATCTTCTAGCATCCAGATTCAACGCAAAGGGGGACAGGTTTGTCTCTCGGACAAGGGATCCCCTAGCTTGCGGCTCGGATGCCCTAGTGTTCCCTTGGGATCAGTTCAAGCTGATATATGCATTCACACCGCCACAATGGTTACCTCGATTACTCCGCAGAATCAGGGTAGAAAAGAAACCAGTGATTCCGGTGGCTCCAGCGTGGCCCCGAAGAGCGTGGTACGCGGAGATTGTAAAATTTCAGTGGGGAGTCCTTGGACTCTCCCACGTCGTCCAGACCTGCTTTCGCAAGGACCGATATACCACCCTTCTTTACCAGCCCTAGGTTTGACGGCCTGGCTATGGAAGCCCACATTCTAAAAAAGAGAGGGCTCTCTAATCCTGTGGTATCTACCATGATCAATGCCAGGAAGCCGGTATCCAGGCAGATCTAATATAGAATCTGGAAGGCGTACATCGCGTGGTGTGAGGCCAAGAAATGGCATCCACATAAGTACGTAATAGGTAGGATTCTGGACTTCCTACAATGGGCTGTAGATAGGAAGCTTGCCTTGAGTACTATCAAGGGTCAGATTTCGGCCTTGTCAATATTTTTTCAAAGGCCCTTGGCTTCGCATTCACTAGTCAAAGCCTTTATACAAGGAGTGATGCGTATTAGTCCTCCGGTTAATATTCCCATATGTCCATGGGATCTAAACTTGGTTCTGTCGGTTCTACAGAAACAACCATTTGAACCATTACAGCATATTTCTTTGGTGCTTCTCACCAGGAAATTGATTTTTCTAGTAGCCATTTGTTCGGCTAAAAGAGTGTCGGAATTAGCAGCTATGTCCTGTAAGGAGCCATATCTGGTTATCCATAAGGATAGAGTAGTGTTACGTCCTCATCCAGCCTTTCTTCCTAGGGTGGTATCAAGGTTTCATTTGAACCAAGATGTGGTTCTTCCTTCTTTTTTCCCCAAACCTACTTCGGTAGAGGAAAAGTTATTGCATTCTTTGGATGTAGTAAGAGCAGTTAAAGCTTATCTAAAGGCCACTGCTCAGATTCGCAGAACGGATACTTTGGTTATTCTGCCGGAAGGCCCCAGAAAGGGTCAGGCAGCGTCAAAATCTACTTTAGCCAAGTGGATTCGACAGGTCATAATACAAGCCTATGGCTTGAGAAGGAGACCGCCTCCGTTCAAAGTTAGAGCGCACTCCACGAGAGCAGTTGGAACTTCATGGGCAGTGCATCACCAGGCCTCCCTGGCTCAAATCTGTAAGGCCGCAACATGGTCTTCAGTACACACGTTTACTAGGTTCTACCAGGTGGACGTTAGAAGTCAGGAGGATGTCGCCTTTGGGCGCAGTGTGTTGCAGGCCGCAAAAGATCCTCATGTCTGATAGCGCTCAGCTTATATATGGTGTATCCCCCCCCCCTCATTGGGCATTGCTTTAGGACATCCCATTAGTAATGACTATGTCGCTCTGTGTCCCGTGATGTATGAGAAAGAAAATAGGATTTTTATAACAGCTTACCTGTAAAATCCTTTTCTTGGAGTACATCACGGGACACAGAGCTCCCGCCCCTCTTTGGGGACACTTATTGCTTTGCTACAAAACTGAGGTGCTCCCGGATGGGAGGGGCTTATATAGGGGAGGGTACTTCCGGTTTTGGAAGTTGCCAGTGCCAGCACCTGACGGTATCTACATAACCCATTAGTAATGACTATGTCGCTCTGTGTCCCGTGATGTACTCCAAGAAAAGGATTTTACAGGTAAGCTGTTATAAAAATCCTATTATTGAGCAAAAAAACATTCCTTTAGCCCTGGTTCACACTGGTGCGATTTGACATGTCAAATCGGCGATATTTGCCACAAATTGCGGGCAATGGCACCATCCTAATCGGTGCGACGCCGCAATTTTTGATTTCACTCCTCACTACCTATCACTACCTATCACAGTTTTGAAGGCCATAAAATACCAAGATGGCACAAACCCCCCCCCAAATGACCCCATTTTGGAAAGTAGACACCCCAAGCTATTTGCTGAGAGGCATGTTGAGCCCATTGAATATTTTTTTTTGTCCCAAATGATTGAATAATGACAAAAAGAAAAAAAAAAGAAAAAATGTACAAAAAGTTGTCTAAATGATATAATGCTCACACAAAACCTTGAAGGCGGTGCTTGGTTTTTGGGGTCCCGTACGCGACTAGGCTCCCAAAAAGTCCCACACATGTGGTATCCCCGTACTCAGGAGAAGCAGCAGAATGTATTTTGCGGTGTAATTTCACATATGCCCATGGCATGTGTGAGCAATATATCATTTAGTGACAACTTTGTGCAAAAAAAATAAAGTTTGTCATATTCCCGCAACTTGTGGCAAAATATAAAATATTCCATGGACTAATCATGCCTCTCAGTAAATAGCTTGGGGTGTCTACTTTCCAAAATGGGGTCATTTGGGGGGGTTTTGTGCTATTTTGGTATTTTATGGCCTTCGAAACTGTGATAGGTAGTGAGGAGTGAAATCAAAAATTTGCGCCCTTAGAAATCCTGAAGGCGGTGCTTGGTTTCCGGGGTCCCGTACGTGGCTAGGCTCCTAAAAAGTCCCACACATGTGGTATCCCCTCATGAGAAGCAGCAGAATGTATTTTGGGGTGCAATTCCACATATAACCATGGCATGTGTGAGCAATATATCATTTAGTGACAACTTTTTGTAATTTTTTCTTTTTTTTTGTCATTATTCAATCACTTGGGACAAAAAAAAATATTCAATGGGCTCAACATGCCTCTCAGCAATTTCCTTGGGGTGTCTACTTTCCAAAATGGGGTCATTTGGGGGGGGGTTTACTGCCCTGCCATTTTAGCACCTCAAGAAATGAGATAGGCAGCCATAAATTAAAAGCTGTGTAAATTCCAGAAAATGTACCCTAGTTTGTAGACGCTATAACTTTTGCGCAAACCAATAAATATACGCTTATTGACATTTTTTTTACTAAAGACATGTGGCTGAATACATTTTGGCCTAAATGTATGACTACAATTGAGTTTATTCGATTTTTCTTATAACAAAAAGTAGAAAATATCATTTTTTTTCAAAATTTTCGGTCTTTTTCCGTTTATATCGCAAAAAATAAAAATCGCAGAGGCAATCAAATACCATTAAAAGAAAGCTCTATTTGTGGGAAGAAAAGGACGCAAATTTAGTTTGGGTACAACATTGCATGTCCGCACAATTTACAGTTAAAGCAGCGCAGTGCAAAATTCTGAATTCACCTCTGGTCCTTTAGCTACCAAATGGTCCGGGGCTTAAAGGAGTTGTAAAGGTACATTTTTTATTTTCTAAATAGGTTCCTTTAAGCTAGTGCATTGTTGCTTCACTTACCTTTTCCTTAGATTTCCCTTCTAAATATTTTTTTTCTTTGTTTTCTTTGTCTGAATTTCTCACTTCCTGTTTATCCTCAGTAAGCTGTTCAGTAAGCTGTTCTGGATGACTCCACACCACTCGGATGATGGTGTGGAGTTCAGTGAGGAGAAACAGGAAGTGAGAAATTCTGACAAAGAAAACAAACCTTTAGAAGGTAAATCAAAGGAAAAGGTAAGTGAAGCAACAATGCACTAGCTTAAAGGAACCTATTTAGAAAATAAAAAATGTACCTTTACAACTCCTTTAAGTGGTTAAGCAATTACCGTATAAGTATAACCATACTGCAACAATCTAATATATAACTGTTAGCTTTCGAGGCAGGGGAGATGTATCAAAAAATGTCTTTGCCACTAGCCAGCTCATATGACACGATGCTGCTCCTTCACATTATGTTGATGAAGGTAACCTTGATGAATGAAGAAGTGTAACATTATACTGTTCGGCGCTTACAGGAAAACATGGCAGATTCACATCTTGCTAAACAGTTACTCCTCCTCTCACCACCTGACAACTATTAGTTCAAAAACTCTGCTATGCATATTTCTGCAATTCCCTTTTTCCCTCGGTTAATATGAAAATGTTTATTTCTTCACAAAGCAAATACTCTGTCAGCTTATAGATTGTTCTGGATGTAAATGCAAATCTATTTGTTGTTCTCAAAAGATTGACTCAGACTCCTCTGAAGCCTGTAAGCTATGCATCACTAGTCTTCAAAATAAGCAACAAAGCATCAGACAATATGGCAACTCATGATAATCAGACCTTTCATATCGTGTTATGAAAGTGGTTCTTTCAGCAAATGTTAAAGTTTATTGTTTGAAGCAAGCACGTGTTCGGAGACATACATTAGTTTATATTATTGTATGCCTTATGCAAAAACCTTTATAAATCAGGTCTAAACAAATCTCAAAGACAGCTAGTCCATGTACTATACCTAAAAATTATAGATCCAGAAAAGGACCCCCATTGCTCGCGCTGTCTGGTCCAGTCGGGTTCTCTCCTGCACACGCTTTGGGATTGCCCCAAGATACAGGCCTTTTGGAGGGAGGTATTTGACCCGGTTAATCTTAAGCTAGATTAGTCACTCCCCCTGTCACCAGAGCTGGCCCTTCTGGGGATACCGGATGGTGATCAAAGATCTCACCACAGTAAGCTGCTTATCTCATATTTACTGTTTTATGCGAAAAAGGCGATTATTTGTAAGTGGTCCTCTCCTGATTCGCCGTCTGTGTCCTCCTGGTTAGCTATGATTAATGCTGCACTGCAGTGGCAGCTGGTGCTCAAAATTTTTGGGGGGGGGGCGCAAACAAACTGAAAAAACAAAAACAAAACATCAATTACCGCCACTGTGCCCATTAAACGCAGCCACTGTGCTCAAACGCCATCAGTTTGCCCCCTCAAATGCAGCCATTTTGTCCCCAAATGCAGCCAGTTTGTCCCCAAATGCAGCCAGTTTGTCCCCAAATGCAGCCAGTGTGTCCCCATATACAGCCAGTGTGTCCCCAAATGCAGCCAGTGTGTCCCCATATACAGCCCCCCATATACAGCCAGTGTGTCCCCCATATACAGCCAGTGTTTCCCCCATATACATCCAGTGTGTCCCCCATATACAGCCAGTATGTCCCCCATATACAGCCAGTGTGTCCCCATATACAGCCAGTGTGTCCCCATATACAGCCAGTGTGTCCCCCATATACAGCCAGTGTGTCCCCCATATACAGCCAGTGTGTCCTCCATATACAGCCAGTGTGTCCCCATATACAGCCAGTGTGTCCCCATATACAGCCAGTGTGCCCCCCATATACAGCCAGTTTGTCCCCCATATACAGCCAGTTTGTCCCCCATATACAGCCAGTTTGTCCCCCGTATACAGCCAGTTCCTCCCAAATGCAGCCAGTTTCCCCCCCTAGCCCTACACTTACCTTCCTCGGGTCAGCGCCGTCCTTCTTGTCTTCTCCCGCCCTCAATGTCGTTTCAGCCAATCAAGTTACCGGTAACAAGATCCGGTGAACCTGATTGGCTGAAACGCCTGTCAGTGTTCACCAAGGAATGCACCCCCCGTGCGTCCCTCGGTGAACTATTTGGAAGCCGAATACAGCCTGAGGGCTGTATTCGGAAAGCCTATCAGAGCCGCTGGCTCTGATAGACACTTCCAAAACACACCCACCACAGGCCACTGCTCTAATTCAGATGGCCGGCACTCACCAGGGGGCCGGCCATCTGAATAGTGGGCAGCGCGGCAGCGGTGACAATACATAGGTTCATGCAATGCATGAACCTATGTATTGTTTTTTAGTGGCGGTGCAGGAGCGAGAGGGGGCGGAGCTCCGGCGCCCTCTATGGACGCACCGCCACTGCTGCACTGTCATTCTACAAGCTGTTGTGGAGAATTTTATGAAGATGTATTTAATATGTATTGTCATAGTGTCACCCAGTGTTAGTACTTCCGCAACCCACTCTAAAGAGCTGATTGGGGCAGTCTAAGGCTGGTTGAGATAAACTTCCTGATTTGGAGAAGGGTGTTTGCGGAGTGAGGCCTCTCTGCAAACACATTATTGGTTTAGCAGGTGTGTGCTCTTGTCATCTCTGTATGCCTGATCAGCATTTGAGGTGATGGCGTGAGCACACACCTGCGGATAAGCTCCTCTCATCAGGAACTGTGCTCATTGGTTATTGTTTTATTATTGTATTATTATTGTATTGAATCCTTTAAGCTATATTTCTTGTGTTGTATTCTGAGTGGAGCTCCTGTGAGCTCACTTCCTGTGGAGGAGGTCACATGTTGTGACATCACTTCCGGCTGGGAGTTTAATAAAAAGCTTTTATGGGCATCGGCATGGCAGTGAGGCTGTGATGATGAGATGAGAAGGACAGGGTGGTGATGCTTCCTTCTTTGAATGAATGGCAAATCGAATGAATGATGAGTGGAACTTTAGCTTAAGATAGCATTATTGCAATAAGAAGAAGTGTGTTTAGTTAGCACAGGAAAAATAGGCTGCGTGTTCTGCATACAACCTATTTTTCCACGACAGTAAAATGGCGACCACGAAGGGACTAGATGGGGCCCCCACTTTAGGCATCGGGTCAAGATGGGGGGAGTATGGATGCACGATCCGATGCGTGGGGGCTCTGCTATGTAAAAGAACAATTTTTTCGTCTTTTTAAAATAATGCTGTAAGTTTGCAGTATGTGTGTGTGTGTGATTTTGTTGGGAGAGAGATCGTATGTCTGTGAATCCGATCATGTGGGCCTGTGTGTGGATGTCTGTGAATCCGATCGTATGTGTGTGATTTTGTCATGGATCGTTTGTGTGTGTGTCTGTGTGAGTGTCTGCTGTATGAGAGATGTCTGTTGTGTGTAAGTGTGTGTGTGAATGTATGAATTTTGTATGGTGGATAGTTCTGTGTACCTGTTGACTTTCCAAGTTTCAGAACAAAATTATGTGTAATATGTTTGTGATCTATATGAAAAATAGAAATGGATAAATTGTGATTTTTACCTTTTGTATGGGACCAAGACACATGTCCTCAAAATTGTAAAAATATTTTAAGTGAAGGGTTTGGTTTTAAGTTGAAAATTCCTGCCGCATATTCAAGTGGCTAGGCATTGTTGGAAGACAGACAATAGAAGCTGTTTGTTGAAAGGAATACGCCCTTTGAATGGTTGCAGGCTGTTTTGGATGCTAGCATTGAGGAGTTATATTTCTCAATGGCTTGTTATGGAAGCTGATGCCACAGTGTGTGTCAGAAATGGTGTCATTACTGGGCTCACCTGCTGGTGGCACTGTTGCATTCGGCAGCAGTGGGTGTAGTTCTGGTGGCCACCAGCGGGTGTCTCCTCACCAAGACTTTCCACCAGCCATCAAGCACACCTGATCTGGGTCTGCTGGACTATATAAACCCGCCCTTAACAAAGCTCAGTGCTCCAGAATTCCTTCTGTAAGCCTGTTCCCTGCCTGAACCTGATCCGTTACCTGGTCCTAAACCTGATCCTGATCCTGATCTGTTCCCTGCCTTGTCCTGGACTCTGATCCTTGTACCCTGTCCCCTGAGACCTGTCCCCTGATACCTGTCCCCTGATACCTGTCCCCTGATACCAGCTTCCCCTTGCTGACTGCTCCCAGTACCTGGCCTTCTGCTCCCCTTGTCTCTCATCCCTGCCTTGTTCATGTATGTGTGTTCTCTTTTGTACATATTAGTTAGCTAGTTAGATTAGGTTGTTTTGGGGTTTGTTGTGTTCCTTTGTATTCGTTCCTTGCTTATGGTTTGCTGTGGTTTTGTTTACACGTGTGTCTTTATCTTTAATAAATATTTATATTTTTCACTTACTCTGTTCCTGATTCCTTAATGTGCAGCCCAATGATCTGACCACCTGTATTGGATGTCTGTGTATAGCATCCTCGTGACAGTGTGTATGTGTAGAGAAAAGTGTTGTTTTAATGTTGTGCATGTATAACATTTTTGAATGTGCTGTTTAGGCTGGTTTCACACTGGGGCGGTGGGGGCGGGTGGCGGTATAGCGCCGCTATTTTTAGCGGCGCTATACCGTCGGGATTGTTGAGCTATTCGGCCGCTAGCGGTGCGGTTTTAACCCCTGCTAGCGGCCAATAAAGGGTTAATACCACCCGCAAACTGCGGCTACAGCCGCGGTTTGCGGGCGGTATTACCGCGGTATCCCATGCATTTCAATGGGAAGGAGCGGTGGAGGAGCGGTAAACACACCGCTCCTCTCACCGCTCCAAAGATGCGGCTAGCAGGACTTTTTTTACCGTCCTGCTAGCGCACCGCTCCAGTGTGAAAGCCCTCAGGGCTTTCACATTGGAGAGAAAGGAGCCGCTGTTTAGGCTCGGTTTGCAGGCGCTATTTTTAGCAAAATAGCGCCTGCAAACCGCCCCAGTGTGAAAGGGGCCTTAGAGGCCAAAGGGTCTTAAAATGTTTTAGTGCTCATGTGGTGTCTCAAACTTGGCACACATGTAGCCCCATTTCTCCTTTATAGGTGTGCAAAGTTTTTTGTCTGGGAGACCTACGGCAGGGGAGCAGAGATATTTCAAAGCCGGGCATCCCTTCCATAGACTCCCATGTTAAACGTCAGTCTAGTCATGGGCACAGTGAGGCATAGGCACAGTGAGGCATGGGCACAGTGAGGCATGCACATTGACACAGTGAGGCAAGGTGAGGCACAGTGAGGCATGCAGATGGACACCCTAGGCTTATACTCGAGTCAATACGTTTTCCCTGTTTTTTTGTGGTAAAATTAGGTGCCTCTGCTTATATTCGGGTCGGCTTATACTCGAGTATATATGGTAAGTGTTCATTTGATGTCCCATGTTTGTCAGTTTTTGGCTGGTAGGAAAGTTTGTGCCGATTTTGGCGAAATCAAAAACTGCATTGCATGCATTAATGGCGCCATTTAGTTGTTGTCACCTGGCTTGTCGGCCATCTTGAGAGGCAGTTTAAGGATTTTGTATCGTTTGTCCTGTGGGTCGTCCTAGAGAGGAAGCTGCTCCAATTCCTTTGTGTGTGTGTGTGTGCAGTCTGTTCTGTTTTAAAAAAGTGATATAGGAGGTGCAGTTCTTAACGTTTTTATCCGGGAGAACCCACCTTTTGAGGGATTTTCAGTTTGGCCTGTGGGTCGTCCCAGAGTAGTGAGACACCAGGGTGACATGCTGAGAGGCTCTTTTTGTTTAATGTTAAATTTGCTAGTTTAAATAGTTTTTCTAAGCATCGCCTTTTTAGTTGAGTAGAGTGGTATCTTGATATAGCGCGGTCTTACCCCGAGGGGTCCCGACGAGCTTGCGGACACCTACCAGCATGTCTTTGGAGTGTGGGAGGAAGCCAACGCAGACACAGGGAGAACATGCAAACTCCATGCAGATGGTGTTAGGATGGGGATTTCTCTGTTTTCATTTAAGTGAATGTAAGCTATTGCAGGGTTAGCTGACTTTGCAGTATATGAGCGGCGGTTTTTGTATTGCATTTTAGTTGTAAGTGAAATCCCTACTTTACACTGAATTTTGATAGACTGTAAGACTAACTCATTGTTTTTGAAGCTTGTACTGTATAGCCATCTTTTGGCAGGAGTTTGTATTTGTATCTGACAACTTGTGGTTTGACTTCCAGGGGATGTTTGGGTCAGGGGGGATTCCCTCCCATTTGCAAAAGGGGGGTTTATTCCATCATTTCCTTGACAAAGGTTTTTTCAAATTGTTGAAATATATATGATGTTTAGCCATAGATTTGTTTTGATGTCTTGATAGACAAGGCGATGGGGCTAGGCTCCCCCCTCCCCCTCCCTCTTCCTGTACAAATGATATGTAAATAAACCAGTTTGGGTTTTTTGAGAGCTGAGCATGCCATAGGAAGTTCTTTTCAGCATATATGTATCAGAAGAAAGTTGGTGGGAGGAGTTTGGGGTTTTCTGAAAGGTTAAGCAATGAGATTTGTGTTTGGAAGGAAAATGGAAAGCATTTTGGCGTTTGAAATAGGGTGTTTTATATTTTGTACCAGTTTTGTGACGTTTTTGTACTGTAATACAGTTTTGAGTAGAGAGCAAACAGGGGAGCATCACCATTATTGTAACATCTGGATACAGAGAGAAGCCACATTGTTCCGCAGGTGGTAAACGGGCGTAAGTGTTCTGTGTGGTTTAGTCTGGCGACGCAGTGTATGGGTGTATAGCGGAAAACGCTTGTGTATGCATACACTGTGAGGGGTAAAGGCCTAATTCAAGGGGTGACAACGCCTCGGTTAGGGTTTCTAGTTGAAGGACTTGACCAGATAGTGGTTGTAGTCCTTCAATCCACCGTAGAAGAAGACACCGGGCGGTGCTCCCCGAAATGGGTGCAACGGTTTCTCCTGGATGCGGGAGTAAGACGATAAGCCGATTCGAATCGCCATGGACACAAGGAGGTCTGTGCAAAGGGAAGGAATGGAGGCTTCCCACAGTCAGACGGTCACACAGTGCACAAAGCCTAGTTTTGGGGCAAAGGCATTTGAACCCCAAAAAGATTAACATAGGTGGTCCAAGGATACCATTTTGGGTATCCTTCTGGAGTTGATGTAGTTCAGCTGCGGCTTCAGAAATCTGTAATGATGAGTGTTGATGGAGGTGTAGTACACGCTTTTGTGATTCTCAGAGGAGGAACGGTGGTTAAATTCTCATGCCGTTTGTTTGAACTTTGTATGGCTGGTCCATGCAAGGTTCCCGAGCTGCTCTCATGTTTTTCCCATTGTATTTTTTTTTCTATTGCTGAAAGAGTGAAGGGAGAATTCTGTCTGTTGCTTTTTCATTTTTGGTTTTGGAAACTTTGAAGTATCTCCCCCACATTTGTATCTGAATGTTTGTATGTAGTAACGTGAGTATGTTCGAACTTACCGCGGCGATCCTCCGATACGTCGCGGCTGTTGTATTTTTGTAGGAATGGGAAAAGTAAGGGTTACAGAGGGTTTTCATTGAATCAGTTTTGAAAGAATGTCATTGACAATTTACCAATGTACAGGAATGTCATTTTTGTTTACCATTCTTTGCAGGTTAAATATGAAGGATAGAGTAGTGATTTTGCTTATAAGTATTTTTCAGATCTAAAGGAGCTTCTGAAAGTGTATGTACACAGAGCAGGTGTATGTAGACAGCTGTACATATGGATAAATATGAGTCTAAAGGAGGTAAAAGTATCATAGGCTATTTCATTGTTTCTTTTTTCCTGCACCACGCATTTCTACCTTCAGTCTGTAATGAGGAAGAAAATGGGGGGAGAAGTGATTAATGTAAGAATGACAGGTTTTTTTCCAACTTAATAATACTAACCTCTGTAATTCTAACCAAGTTTGTGCCAAGATTGTCTTTCTTTGATAGAATTTGAATCGGCAAGCAGCAGTCTGGTGAAGTAGGTTCCCATCCCAGATGCTAAGAACCTTTTGTCAATGGTTCCAGGTATTGTAAGCCACGCACAGGTTATGCAGTGACCACAGTCCCGATGTCTGGGTTATTGTCATATGAGGGTTGTTTGGAGGTCAATCAAAACCAGAGTCGTACTTTCCTCATTAGCTGTCACTTATATTCTCAGCTGATGGGGTGGGTGCGATCGTTGTGACATGAACTTCAAAATGTCCACCACAGGGTTCACGAGTCACTCCTGGACCCTGACACAATAATCAGTTTACATTCTTTCCAACCAGGTGACTGGGTCATTGTAAAGAAGCTTGAGGGATGAGACCACGCCAGCCACTGCAAGAAGCGACTCAACCACACCAAAGGACTGAGTAGTATCTTTGTTTATTTATATATTTTTTTGTTTAGTAAATTTTAGCAAGGGTAACTATGAAAAGCATCCCAATTTATTATTTAAAGTGTATTTCCTGACTAGCTCAGAAAGCGAACAGGACCGATTGCTAGGTCTGTTCTGAGTCTCCACCGAGTTTTAGTACCCCAGCGATGACCGCGGTACATGCCATTTATGATGTTATTATGGGTATGAGGAGTTTTGACAAACTGGTGAAGACTCCAAACAAACAGACACTTGTCAATGGAATCTAACGATGCATTTTCAGAGGGTAAAATTGGTTCGTTTTAATAGCTCTGCCTCTTGTCGGTTTGGGTATCTAGGTAGCCCACAAGTGTGTTTGAACTTTAGTTTGGTGCTTATGCGGATCTGCAGCTTATAAGGTAATTCCCCCAAAGCAAGAGGTTCATGCGTGATGATGAACCTGTCCCAGCATCTTATGTCACGGCCGCTCGCGAGGATCTGATGGCGCGAGAAATTAAGAATGGCAGGGACAGCTAGAAGGGAGTTGTTCACCAACCCCGACCAGGTCTGGGCATGGTTTCCTGGATGTACAATGTGGGGGGGGGCTCGAGCTTAGTATACGATTGAACAATTTTCATCCATTTAAGGATAGGATTCTTCATGTAACTGTTAAAGGAAGTGGGAATATATATATATATATATATATATATATATATATATATATTGTGAGGGGGTTAACTCGGTAGCGGGTGTGTGTGACCCCCCTGGTTGTGCTCCCCACACAAAAACAGGGCCAGCAGACGGAGGTTGTGGTTTTCAAAATCAAAAGGTGCGGTTTATTTCTCTATGTACAGTGACAAAATCACAGCAAAGCCAAAAAGAAACATAAACAAAATAAATCCTGGTCAGCTTGACCTCTGACTAAACATGCTGGTTTCCTAACTAACAACTGGGATCAGCCTGGTGCTGTCCTAGTCCCTAAGTCCCTGGTTTAGTCAATGTCCAAACAAATAGCCACACAGGCTTTGTCTCACCGCACAGGGGTTCACTCTCCCTAGACAGTCCACACAGGTCTGGTTCCAGGCATGAGCATCTCCCTTAGCATGCTGGGAGTTCTTGTAGAGGCCCTAACGAGCCCACTTACTTCAGCTGGGCTCATTAACTCTTCCCCTGCAAGACTCCCCGCACTCCCCCTAGTGGTATAAATTGGCATAAAGCCTGAATCTAGGAGAAATATATCTACCCCCCTGGATGCAACCAGGTGACTTTACCTTCCTGCTGTCACAAGATATACACACTCATGTAGTTTTTATTTCTATTCTTTCTATGTCGTGACGAGGTGCTCCTGTTGCCTGATTGGACGCGTGACCAGAGCTTCCTTGATGAGACGCCCCGAAGCCAGACCCACGTACAGGACACAGAGGATCGGCGATTACTACAGCTCACCATGTCGTGTCCTCCTTTATAAGTCATGCTCCTGAAGAATAGAGTCTACATGTCAAGCCGTGTTTTCCTTTTTATGGCCTCGTATGGACTGTAAGGACTGATTCATTTCTAGGTGTGAGAAGGAGATCAAGTTTCATCGATGGACATGGGGTGCATATGACAAAAAAAGGGAGGACTGTTGGAGAATTTTATGAAGATGTATTTAATATGTATTGTCATAGTGTCCCCCAGTGTAAGTACTTCCGCAACCCACTGTAAAGAGCTGACTGGGGCAGTCTGAGGCTGGTTGAGATAAATTTCCTGATTTGGAGAAGGGTGTTTGCGGAGTGAGGCCTCTCTGCAAACACATTATCGGTTTAGCAGGTGTGTGCTCTTGTCATCTCTGTATGCCTGATCAGCATTTGAGGTGATGGCGTGAGCACACACCTGCGGATAAGCTCCCCTCATCAGGAACTGTGCTCATTGGTTATTGTATTGAATCCTTTAAGCTATATTTCTTGTGTTGTATTCTGAGTGGAGCTCTTGTGAGTTCACTTCCTGTGGAGGAGAACACATGTTGTGACATCACTCCTGGCTGGGAGTTTAATAAAAAGCTTTTATGGGCGTCGGCATGGCAGTGAGGCTGTGATGACGAGATGAGAAGGACAGGGTGGCGATGCTTCCTTCTTTGAATGAATGGCAAATCGAATGAATGGTGAGTGTAACTTTAGCTTAAGATAGCATTATTGCAATAAGACAAAGTGTGTTTAGTTAGCACAGGAAAAATAGGCTGCGTGCTCTGCATACAACCTATTTTTCCACGACAAAGCTGACGTATATAAGCCGAGGGTGCCCCTGAAAGTTTGATAAGGTGTGGCAGATGTGTACGTAGCCATAAGTGGGGGTACTATATTTTTGTGTAATGTCTTGCTGGCCCTGGCCCTAGACCTTGCCTTTCCCATCCCCTGTACACCCACCATCCCCTTGTTGATACTTAATTAGTATCACTAATGAGCCCTGGTTGAGCTCCTCACGATGTACCTTTTTGTATACCTTAAGGCTGGGTTCACACTTGTGCAACACGACAGCCATCCTACTTTGGATCCGACTTTGCCCTGCGACTTGAAGCCGACATACGTCCGACTTTCAATGAACGGGGACCCGACTTGGATCCCCGCCAATACCAGGCACTGTGTTTGTTATGAATCTTGAGGGGGAACTCCACGCCAAATTTTAAATAAAAAAACGGCATGGGTTCCCCTCCAGGAGCATACCAGGCCCTTCGGTCTGGTATGGATTTTAAGAGGAACCCCCTAAGCCGGAAAAACTGCGTGGGGGTCCCCCTCAAAATCCAAACCAGACCCTTATCCGAGCATGCAACCTGGCAGGCCGCAGTAAAAGATGGGGGGACGAGAGAGAGCGGCCCCCCTCCCTCCTGAACCGTACCAGGCCGCATGCCCTCAACATGGGGGGGTTTGGTGCTTTGGGGCACGGGGGCGACCAGCGCCCCCCCACCCCAAAGCACCCTGAACCCATGTTGATGGGGACAAGGGCCTCTTCCCGACAACCCTGGCAGTTGGTTGTTGGGGTCTGCGGGCGGGGAACTTATCGGAATCCAGGAGCCCCCTTTAAGAAGGGGGCCCCCAGATCCCGGCCCCCCACCCTATGTGAATGAGTATGGGGTACATCGTACCCCTACCCATTCACCTGGTGGAAAAAAAATGTCAATAAAAAAACACTACACAGGTTTTTAAAGTAATTTATTACACAGCTCTGGGGGTCTTCTTCCGACTCCGGGGGTCTCTTCCGACTTCGGGGGTCTTCTTACAACTTCGGGGGTTGTCTCCGCGCTCTCCGGTTCTTCTCTCGCTCTCCGGTTCTTTCTTCCTTCTGCCGGGCCCCCGCTATCTTCTTCCAGCTCTATTGCTAGCGGGGGCCCAGTCTTCTTCGTCGCCTTCTTCCCTCTTCTCCTCTTCGATGTTGACACGTCGCTTTCTCCCGCTGTAATGCCGGGTGGGCGGTGCGCAACGATTTATATAGGCCTCTCATGACGTCACAGTCACAAGCTCCAGTTGGCCCCGGAGCATGTGACTGTGACGTCATCGGAGAATGTGGCCACCCGGAGCATGTGACTGTGACGTCATGAGAGGCCTATATAGATCGTTGCAGACCGCACACCCAGCATTACAGCGGGAGGAAGCGACGAGTGAACATCGAGGAGGAGAAGAGGGAAGAAGGCGACGAAGAAGACCGGGCCCCCCGCTAGCAAAAGAGCTGGAAGAAGATAGCGGAGGCCCGGCAGAAGGAAGAAAGAACCAGAGAGCGAGAGAAGAACCGGAGAGCGCGGAGATGACACCGGAGCCCCCCGAAGTCGGGAGAAGACCCCTGAAGTCGGGAGAAGACCCCCGGAGCTGTGTAATAAAATTACTTTAAAAACCTGTGTAGTGTTTTTTTATTGTCAATTTTTTCCACCAGGTGAATGGGTATGGGTACAATGTACCCCATACTCATTCACATAGGGTGGGGGGCCGGGATCTGGGGGCACCCTTATTAAAGGGGGCTCCTGGATTCCGATAAGCCCCCCGCCCACAGACCCCGACAACCAACAGCCAGGGTTGTCGGGAAGAGACCCTTGTCCCCATCAACATGGTCGCCCCCCTGCCCCAAAGCACCAAACCCCCCATGTTGAGGGCATGCGGCCTGGTACGGTTCAGGAGGGAGGGGGGCCGCTCTCTCGCCCCCCTCTTTTCCTGCTGCCTGCCAGGTTGCGTGCTCGGATAAGGGTCTGGTTTGGATTTTGAGGGGGACCCCCATGCCGTTTCTTCGGCTTAGGGGGTTCCCCTTAAAATCCATACCAGACCAAAGGGCCTGGTATGCTCCTGGAGGGGAACCCATGCCATTTTTTTTTATTTTAAATTTGGCGCGGAGTTCCCCCTCAAGATCAGCAGGTCATAAGTCGCATACCAAAGTCGGATCATGCAAGACCGCAGTCCGACTTTGATCCGACTTCAATGATAGTCAATGGGCTGAAGTAGGATCGAAGTAGGATCAAAGTCGGACCAAAGTAGTACAGGGAGCATCTTCAAAGTCGGACCGACATGTGTCGGACCTGTTAAGACGGCTCCCATAGGGAAACATTGATTTTCACACGTCATGCGACATGAGCTCCCAATGTCGGAGCTTTTGTCGGACAAGTGTGAACCCGGCCTTATTGTATCCCATGTTACCCCTTTTTCTTTTGTTTGCGATCATTTGTGCATGTCAGTCGATTGTATAATTATGTCAGTAGGCTGTGTCAGCCGAACTTCTTTGTTTCTTCCTCTGTTCAATCATTTATCCTTTCAATAAAGAAAACCTGATTTTTTTAAAATAAATAAATTATAGATGCCGCCTGTTTGTGAGCCTCTTTTGCCATCAGTGGAATGGTATATTCCCATTCCTTCTAAATATATACATATATGGGACCTGATTTTCCCGCCTGTTTGTGAGCATCTTCTGCCATCAGTGGAACAGTATATTCCCGCTCCCCCGAAATATATATGTAGCGCCCCCCCAATATTTGGGGTTGCTATGTGTACATTTAAGGGTAGTCTGAGCCAGTAGTTGGGCTCAGACCAATTGATTGTTCTGGATTTGCTTCTGCTCTGGGTGTGATACTGCCTGGCAGTAGTGTTCCCTGTTTGCCTGTAGGTGGCACTGTCATCACCGGCATAGGTTGAACTACAGGGGGTATCACAACACCTTGGGTGTCCTTTCTCGGCAGCCATGCATTGGGCGTGGTCTACCCGCTGTGCATGCTGGGAGAGGGTACATAAGGGGCAGACGCCATTAATTGTGGGTTCTTGTTCACTTCATGGCTCTCCAGGCCAGGGGTGCGTGTGTGTGGAATAGTCCCGGGCACCTTTAGCCCAAGGCTGCATGGTAGGTCCAGCTCTGCTGGCTGAGGCCTAGACTTTTCAGAGGAATCATTAGCTATCCATGTCAGGGAAGCCACGCTTGGGGAAGGAGACCAGGGATGGATCTGCCCCGGAGGAGACTAGCGATGATACTGCTGTCTCGGGAGGAGTCCTGGAGGTCACCTAAGGAGGGAGCCATCATTACAAGCCCTGCAATACGCCAATCCGGCTTAAAGGTTCTTTACTATTGCTTGGCTGGGAGGTTCGGGACTAACAATCCTGTGGCAGAGGATTCCTGATCGCATCCCCTAAAAAGTTCACAATTTATCCGTGCTTCATCCCGGCTGCTAGGACCGCTCACAAAGAGACTATCCGGGTGAGCAATACCCACTCAGACTTGAGTGGCGACGAAAGAGTTGCACTGTGTGTTTAAGTGCTGTGTATCTGAACCTTCCCCTACCTCTCTCATTACCCTACTCTCTCTTCAAGTTTACTGCAAAGATAAAGAATAAAACCTTACTGCTTAGGTTTTACTCCTGTGTGGACATTGGACTTATTCTCTACCTAGACAACGGAGCAAGGGAACCACTTGAAAGAGGTAATTGCTGCAAGGCCCAAACAATAACACCGCTAGCCCCTCTACACAAGGGGGGATACCGGGCAAGTAGCAGGTGTGCCCGACTGCGAACGGAGGATGGCAGAAAAGGGTCTGTGTGCTACATATACATATATGGGACCTGATTTTCCTGCCAAAATATTTGTATTTCTGCCCATCCAGTATTATGATAGCCTTTGTAGGTAGCAAAGCCAGGCTGGTGCTCTGACTTTTCTCTACTGCTATTAAGTTCCAACCCCACCCTATCCTTTTCTCCTCTAAACATCTCCCTGTGTGCATTTTATCCTATTATTTTTTATACTCACTTTTTCTACAGTGATACTGGCGTGGCCTTTTCTGTGCCAGTAAACTGATAATGAAGCCTACCATGGTTATGCCCACCAGGGGGCTGCCCCACAGTATCCTACATTCAAGAAGACTGTGGCCAAGAAGAGGTACTTTAGAGGAGAGCTCTGGTTTAGCGGCATAGATAAGGGAAGATATAAAGATCCAGCCCCCAAAAAGTCTGCCAAAACAAAAAAAAATTGTGCCCCCCCCCCACAGGTTAGAAATGCCTGCACTCAATACAGGAATCCCTGTAATGCTGCAGGCCCTGTCAGCATTGTGAAACTCAAGCCTTAGATAGTTTTTCTAGAGTGGCACTGACATGATGACATCAGTGCCATTCTCTGTGCCAGTGCACTGTGTGAGCAGGAAATAGGTAGTAGGTACAAAAGCTCCTTGGAGTGAGCACACTTTTAGGCAAAGATACCAGTCCAGTAAGGTAGTGACCCACAGTGCAGTGTTTATTTGTGCTATTTACAAGTCTTATTCACAGGTGCTGTACAGTGTTCCTGAAAATAAACAGGCAAATAATCACCTAAACGAAAGCCTAGCCATATCCCGACAATTACTTTACAACTTACAAGCCCTTACTACATGCCTGAGCAAACCTAACGCTTGTCAGCTTCCATACACAGTTTGCTACTTTACACCAACCTTTTTGTCTCTCTCAGACAGGACTTGTCTGATTCCCCAGACCGAGAGCATTAGCTGCAGGTTCCAGCTGGGATTCAATTAGGGGAGAGGAGTAAACCATGTGCTGGACCGTGGATCCAAGATCTCTAAACCTATATGAGAGGACCCTGGGAGATGTATAAACCCTGAACAGGACTCTCCCAGGCACCCTCTGGGACTCTTTGCTACAGCTGTTAATGAAGCCAACCATGGTTATGCCCCCCCAAGGAGGCTGGCCCATGATGTCCTACATGCAAGAAGACTGTGACCAATAAGAGGTACTGTGGAGAAGAACTCTGGTTTAGGGAAATGGATAAGAGGAGATATGGGGGTCTAACCTCCAAAAGAGTCCACCAAAGCAAACATATTTGGTGCCCCCCCTCCCCCCCCCCCAGGTTAGTGATGCCCAGGCTCTATACAGGAATCCCTGTAATGCTGCAGGTCCTGTCACCCTTGCAAAATTTAGACCTTAGATAAGGTACAACTCAGAGCAGAAAAAGACCCCTGGGTTCCTCTTTAGCTCTGTCACATGACACATGGTGTCTGAGGCTTCCCCTCAACATGCAATGTGCCACACAGTATCTGAGGTCTCAGCAGTCATAATGGGAGAGATATGTAATAATGAGGGGAAATTTCTGAAATCTGTGATTTTAGTGGTGAGGGTTCATGTCGGAGCAAGATTTCTGCCTCTTTCTTGGGGGCAGGGATTGTGATGCGGGAGAAAATGTAATGGACGAAAAATTGTGCTTTTAGCAGGGAGCAGGAAAGAGGAACTTGTGTTGCATGGATTTGTGCTTATGAGAGACACTTGCTGGGGCTTATTGTTGGCCCTGACACTTACTAGGCATTATTGCTGTTCTGACACATGCTGGGTGTTGTCATTGCTGACACTAAAACCAATGCTCATGTTTTTTTTGTTTTTTTTTTGCTGCCACTGATTCCAATAATGGGGCTTACATTACTCCCACAATCTCTTCATTGTATCCCTAGGCCCTATTTTGACTAAAACATAGCAAAGCACCATGAAGCAACACCCTCTGTATTGATTGCGCACTGCATGTTTCTTCTCAACAGCCCAGGCAAAAAATGTGTCCCTGGTCTGGATTGAAGGTCAGTATTGATGCTAGAGCTGCTTTTCAATTGTTGAAACTGCCCAGGAGACTATATAATCAAAAATCTAAGAAAGAGTTGTGCTAACCTCCCTTCTCCAAACCCGTGATTGAACCAGAAGAAGCAGCAATGATTTATTGAGGTAATTGATCTCATCTCTCCCCCCTTCTGTTGCCATTTTTTGTCAGCATATATGTCTGCCTGATTGCCTCAGGGTACTGAACCTCCCTCTGTCAGTCTAGGTTCTGCTGATAGGGTATTATAAGAGATATACATTATTACATTTATTAATGTAACCAGGGCCGGCCCAAGACATTGTGCTACCTGGGACCAAGAATGAAAAAAAATCATGCCCACCAAAAGGCCCCCACATTCATTATTTTATATCATGATAACTAAAGGGGACCCGTCATGGCTCTATACATGTATATAGGAGTATATAGGAGTATAAAAGGACCTGTCAGGGCTCTATACATGTATATAGGAGTATAAAGGGACCTGTGCATTGCGGAAACTAATCAATGTACGCTAATTGTTTTTTTTTTGGTACCAAAAATATGTAGAAGAATGCATATTGGCCTAAACTGATACAGAAATTATCTTTTTTTATACATTTTTTGGATATTTACTGGTGCCGCCCATAACGTTGGCGGTAAAATAGCGGTAAAATGCCACTATTTTGCCGTCAGATTTGCGGCGCATTTCACCCACTAGCGGGGTGCTTTTAACCCCCGCTAGCGGCTGAGAAAGGGTTAAAATCGTCCGTAAGGCGCTTTGCAGGTGCTTAGGCGACACTGCCCATTAATTACAATGGGCAGGGGTGGTGGAGGAGTGGTGTATACAGCGCTCCTAAAGTGACCGAAAGATGCTGCTTGCAGGACTTTTTTTAAACGTCCTGCAAGCGCAGCGCCCCAGTGTGAAAGCACTCAGGCTTTCACACAGGAGTGACAGGAGAGGCGCTTTTTAGCGCTAAAATGCCTGTAAAGCACCTCAGTGTAAAAGTAGCTTTAGGTTTTCATCTGGACTGGGGGCTGTTTTCATGCAGTTTTGTTAGACCCCTTTCACACTGGAGGCGTTTTTCAGGCGCTTTTGGGCTTAAAATAGCGCCTCCCCTGCAGTCCCAGTGTGAAAGTCTGAGTGCTTTCACACTGGGATGATGCGCTGGCTGGACGTTAAAAAAAAGTCCTGCAGTCCTGCATCTATAGGGCGGTGGAGGAGCGGTGTATACACCACTCCTGCCCATTGAAATGAATGGGCAGCGTTGCTGAAGCACCTGCAAAGTGCTTCGGCAGCAGCACTACACAGGCACATTTAACCCTTTCTTCAGCCACTAGCAGGGGTTAAAAGTGCCCCGCTAGCGGCCGAATAGCGCCGCTAAAACGACGGTAAAGCGCCGCTAAAACTAGCAGTGTTTTACCATCAGCGCCCGCCCGCCCCCGTGTGAAAGCAGCCTTAATGTTTTTTAAATTGTGTTTCTGTGCTGTACATACAGGGCAGGCAATGGCATCCTGAGAAGAACATGTGCCATATGTCACCTCTACTGACAAGGATCTATCCTGCACAGAGAGGGAGTTGAAACACAGCAGTAACCTCTTTTATGCCTGTTCCCAATAAAATTCATGACACCACCATTGCATCTTGATTAGAAGCCAAGAAAACAATACAAATCATTTTATAGTTTGCATTTTTTTAAAACAATAAAGTTGTGCTTTAAATTACAGGGAAAACATGGGTACAATACAAAGATCATCATCAGCCACATTAAAAATCCAACCTAACTCACCCTTTCTTTCAGATAGGCAGAGAGGCTGCCCAGGCTCAGCTCACACTGTCACCGAGGCACAGCCACAGCCGCACAGGCAGCTCTCCTCAAACCCACACTGAATCCCAACCCTCACGCAGGAGATGGAAGATGGATGAGGTGGGTGGGCGGAGCAATAACAATTGATTTGCGGGGAGGCTGAGCGCTGTGAATGCTGGGGCGGCCTCCTGACGTCACTGGTTGCTAGGCCACGGATCGGGACTCGGCAGGCAATTTTAGCAACCAGTGCAGGAGACAGCGGCACCGCACAGGCACAGCGCACCGCCGACCAGCATCCGCTCCGCTCTGCTCTCTGCTCCGAGTCTGTTAAAAACAGCTTCTTACTGGCCGGACTGCCCCCCCCCTCCTAAATGCCGCCTGGTACCACCGTCCCATTGGGTCCCATGGTAGGGCCGGTCCTGAATGTAACAATTCTGTAAAAGAAAATAGTGTATAGTGTTGCGCTGATCTCACTCTACATAGACAGCATTCAAATCATGGTATCTTGATCCGTTCCACTTAACCACTTAAGCCCCGGACCATTTCGCTGGCCAAAGACCAGAGCACTTTTTGGATTCGGCACTGCGTTGCTTTAACTGACAATTGTGCGGTCGTGCAACGTGGCTCCCAAACAAAATGGACGTCCTTTTTTTCCCACAAATAGAGCTTTCTTTTGGTGGTATTTGATCACCTCTGTGGTTTTTATTTTTTGCGCTATAAACAAAAATAGAGCGACAATTTTGAAAAAAATGCAATATTTTTTCCTTTTTGCTATAATAAATATCCCCAAAAAATCTATAGAAAACTACATTTTTCCTCAGTTTAAGCCGATACGTATTCTTCTACATATTTTTGGTACAAAAAATTGCAATAAGCATATATTGATTGGTTTGCGCAAAAGTTATAGCATCTACAAAATAGGGGTAGTTTTATGACATTTTTAGTATTATTTTTTTTTTTTTACTAGTAATGGTGACGATCTGCGATTTTTATCATGACTGCAACTTTATGGCGGACACATCGGACACTTTTGACACATTTTTGGGACCATTGTCATTTTTACAGCGATCAGTGCTATATAAATGCACTGATACTGTGAAAATGACACTGGCAGTGAAGGGGTTAACCATTGGGGGGCGCTGAAGGGGTTAAGTGTGTCCTAGGGAGTGATTCTAACTATGAGTGACAGGTCACTGATCGCTGCTCCCGATGAGAGGGAGCAAACGAACAGTGACAGTGTCACTAGGCAGAACGGGGAGATGCTTGTTTACACTTTTCTTTCCCCGTTCTGCAGCTCTGTGACCCGATCACGGGACACCGACGGACATCGATACCGCGGGTCCCGCGGGCAGGGTCACAGAGCTTGTGGCAGGGGCACGCGTGTCCGCACAGCGGAAATTTCAAAGTGACGTAAATATACGTTACTTTGCCTAGCCGTGCCATTCTGCCGACGTAAATGTACAGAAGTCGGTCGTTAACCGGTTAAAAAGTGCTCCACCACCACATCGACTGCACGTTCACCTTAGGGTAAGACCCATACTGTGCCTTGAAAAAGTATTCATACCCCTTAAAATTTTCCACATTTTGTCATGTTACAACCAAAAACATAAATGTATTTTATTGGGATTTTATGTGATAGACCAACACAAAGTGGCACATAATTGTAAAGTGGAAGGAAAATTATGAAAGGTTTTCAAAAATTTTACAAATAAATATCTGAAAAGTGAGGCAGGCATTTGTATTCAGCCCCCCCTGAGTCAAAACTTTGTAGAACCACCTTTCACTGCATTTACAGCTGAAAGTCTTTTTGGAGATGTCTCTACCAGCTTTGCACATCTAGAAAGTGAGGCCTCGTACACACGACCGATTTTCTCGTCCAAAACCGTCAAGAAAAGTGCAGCGAGAGCTTTTTTGTCGAGAAAAACGTTCGTGTGTATGGTTTTACGACGAGAAAATTGCAGAGAATCTCGACGAGAAAATAGAGAACCTGCTCTCTATTTTCTCGTCAGGATTCCAGATTTCCTCGTCGTGTTTCTCGTCGGCCTGTTTTGTGACGAGAAAATGGTTCGTGTGTATGCTTTTACGACTCTTCCAAAAGCGCGCATGCTCACAAGCAACTATGAGACGGGAGCGCATCTTCTGGTAAAACAAGCCTTCGTAATGGAGAGAGCACATTCGTCACGCTCAAAATTATTGCATCGTTTAAATGTTCTGCATTGAAATCTTCGTTAGAATGTTACATTAATCAAAACGAGTGACCTTCTTTTGCTGCTGATATTCACACAGAGTTATGACTATTTTTTTTAACCTTTTTCATGCTGCTCTTAAGAAGATTTATGTGTTTTTAGGAATAATTTAAATGGTTATATTTTTCAAAATGATGTTAATTATAATTTCGCAATGTTTTGATAGTGATCTCCCATTTAATTTTGGAATCTATATTAGTTAAATTTTCCACCATGTTTTTTTGCAAATCAGATTTAGTTATTCTTTTGGGGGGTTGATATCTGTCCCTTTTTTTGTCAGTCAAATGTATCTGCTTACTCCAAAGCTAGATTTTTAATTTTTACAAATACACATAGTCAAGTATGAACTTAAACAAAAATCACATTTATTCATGTTTCGAAATAAAATAAAGAGAAGGCAGCGCTGGAGAACCTGCTGCCATTTGTGCATCCCAGGGACCCCAGAGCACACAGCAACCCTGTGTGGACCCTAAAATTGGGAGCTTGAGAAGGCCAACATTTCTGAACACAATCTGATGCTGGCCTCCCAGAGGTCAGGAACAGCAGCAGGTGATATATATGTCCCAAGTGTGTGGTACTACAACAGGCTGCCTTCTGTCCGACCACAATGAAGCAAGGCCATCACTTCCTCTTCTTCCTGGCAACCTTCCCTGCAACCTTCCCTGAAGCCTTCCCTGCAGCCTTCCTTCTTCGTTTGGCTGGAGGCTGGGCCACTGGAGGGGTACTCCTGTCAGGAGGAGGAGATGTAGCAGAAGGGGGTGGGGCAGAAGAAGAAGGTGGAGGTGTAGCAGAAGGGGGTGGGGCAGAAGAAGAAGGTGGAGGTGTAGCAGAAGGGGGTGGGGCAGAAGAAGAAGGGGGAGGTGTAGCAGAAGGGGGTGGGGCAGAAGAAGAAGGTGGAGGTGTAGCAGAAGGGGGTGGGGCAGAAGAAGAAGGGGGAGGTGTAGCAGAAGGGGGTGGGGCAGAAGAAGAAGGTGGAGGTGTAGCAGAAGGGGGTGGGGCAGAAGAAGAAGGTGTAGCAGAAGGGGGTGGGGCAGAAGAAGAAGGGGGAGGTGGAGGTTGAGGTTGGGTCAGTTGTGCTACCTCACATATGGTGGTATTGGGGGTAATTTTCTCCATCACCCCCTTGTTGAGCAAGGTGATGAGCAGGGGCTCGCATAGGAGGCGTTGCTCCATGCTCATCACCTTGAACTTAGCCTCCACTAGGCCGGCAATGGCCTCTTCAGGGCATGTGGGCTCCTGGAGGGTGGCATGGGCCTCACGAATAAGGGCCATTGCTGCCTCACTCGTGCTCCTGTCCCTCCTGCCTCTTTTGGGAAGCCGGATGGGAGGCACCTGGGATCTGGTGCTTCTCCTTTGCCCTGCCACCTCCTGTCTGCCACTGGGCCCTGCCACCTCCTGGCTGCCACTGGGCCCTGCCACCTCCTGGCTGCCACTGGGCCCTTCCTCCTCCTGCCTGACAGTTTCCAGACCCTCCTCCTGGCTGATTTCATCCTGTGTATGAAAAAGGGACATAGTTTAATATGTTGGTTTAATCTTTGCATCAAACTTTGTAATCCTGATTGAAGCAATTAGAATGTAAATCCATAAATCCTTGCTTTAAATTTACCACTACATCAGATTGACAATTTAGCACCCAATTAAGTGCAGACTAATGTCTACAGATCTTGATTTCACTTGTGGAATCCAAAATATTTTATGTTTGTCATCTTGACATATTTGTCAAACATTAAGTTTATCCCAATACATTTTCACTTAATACTATACCTGGCTCCAGATGGCCAAATCAGGATCATCCAGGATGGCTGCCTCCTCTTGCTCCAGAGAAGGCTCAGGTTGGCTGCAGGGAAGTCTGGGGGGAAGAGTGGAGAGTGATGGCCTTGTCTCAATGTGGTCATCCAGGAAGGACATCCTGTTGTAGTACCACAAAATCGGGACATAAACATCACCTGCTGCTGCTCCTGACCTCTGAGAAGCCAGCACCTTAGAGCGTTCAGTCCTGTAGGTACCTCTCAAGCTGCCAATTTTAGTGTCCACTTGTTTTGCTGTGGCTGTGGGCACCTTGGTATGCACAAATGGGAGCAGCTTCTCCAGCGCTGCTTTTCTCACCCCTCTTTTTTTGTGGATGGGGTTTTTCGTCTCCCACAGAGCCGGCAGCTCCCTTACCCGGTCAATAAATTCCGCCAGGAAATCCTTGTCGCTTATAAAGACATTCATATTGTATCTGCAAGTTAAATAAATTATATATAACTAATGTGAGGCAAACAGTCTAACCTCCTTAACATCCTAGTCACCATATATATCCTCCAACATTCTCAAGACAGTATAGGCCAACAATTTGTACAAGTCACAAAATCACATACCTTCGTTCGCACGTCCGTCACTTGAACTCCTCTCTCCGCACACCGAACGTACTATAGTCACATGTGTGTTTGCTATATACACACCAGGCATGCGTCAAAATACGAACACGCCGCTCCGCACACGTCGCCCGCCCATGACGTTCTAACTAACATCTTTTCCCCGCCCCTTCTCTTTCGGCGCGCAGAGAGATATGGCGGAGTTACAGCAGGTGTCTGATAATTCCGCAACTAACGAGGAGGAGACAAGCCCGGAGACCGAGGAAACGTCACGATCAAGGAGGAGATTCAAGGCATCGAATATGTCTTTGGCGGAGATGGCGAAGATGGTGGACATCTTGCTCAAGTCTGATTATGATGCAAAGCATGGGCCGTAAAGCAAACCAAATAGAAGGAAGGCCAAAATCCTCACTAACGTCGTGAAGAGTCTGAAGGCGAATTTCGGGGTGAAACGCTCAAATGAGCAGCTCAGAAAGAGGTGGTCAGACCTCAAACTGAGGGAGCCAGAGCAGTTGAGGAGCATAAAGAGAATGCTCGCTAAAAGTAAGTAAAATGTAGACTTTTCTGCTATTAATCTTTTTCTAAACTTACATGTTGCTCTTTATTTTGGTTTCTCATATTGGACTCCCTTCCAAAATGTAATATTTTGAACTTGGTTGGGCACAGTAATCGTTCGTTATGTTACCGACACTTCGTTCGGCCACTATCCGCGGTTTTGGCTTATTTTAGAGCCACAAAAGTAATTAGACATCTGCCATTTTTGCTCAAATATTGTGGCGAAATTTTTAGCCTAGATGATGTGTTTGTAAAGAGAATGAAATGCTAACTTTTATCAGTGTAAAGGAGAGGACACTCAGCAGCTGCTTCCACATCTGTACTTTGGAGCACTATAGTGTGGGCCACCAGACCCGCCTTTTTTGGGTGTCCCACACAGGTGCATCAGTGAATTTTTGTGGTGCCTCCATGTCAAATAAATTACATCCAAAGGTGAATACTAAACATATTCTTGGTCATAAATAATGCATTCTTCTTTAAATTCCGCCCAAACACACACTTGTACCACACTTCCAAGCAATTTAGCCTGTTTTTATTTTAACATTGAGATTTACAGTGTGATAAATAGACCTTTTGTTTGATTCTCATAGGGGAGAGAAGACTGGGAGGAGAACACTCCAGGGAGCACATGCACCCCACAACTTCCAAGCAACCCCAAACTCCCAAAGACCCACAACCGAAAGATGTGCAGGAAGTTGAGGTGGAGGAAGGAGAAGTGCAGGAAGGAGAGGTGGATGACGTTGTGGATCTGGTCACCACAACAGGTCAGTATCTGTCACCACAGCTTCAGGTAAGAGATGTAGGCCTGCAGAGTTATAATACCTTTTTTTTTTTTTTTTTTTAGGGGATATAAATTTTGTGAAGGATAGTACACAGTTCTCTGCTGACAGTGCCCTCCGCCTCATCCAGCAAGTGATGGAATGTAGCACGGAACTGGACCTAATTAAACAAAGAATCCATGTGATGGAACAAACATTTAAAGACATTCTCAATGTTTTGGGGAGAATTCAATAAGCCATCCAAACACATTTGTTTTTACATGTTTGTTATTGCACTTTTTAGAATATTTTTGACAATCAAACCAGCCAAAAATTGAATCTGCACACAGTGTGTCAACATGTGCTATCTGCCATCAGGGGATATCCATGTACGTCTTTTGGGGGTGCAACCCCTTCCTCGTATCTAAAGTCGGTGAACTGAGGAAGGGGTTGCACCCCCAAAACACGTCTATTGATCACCCCTGATGGCAGATAGCACATGTTGACAATAGGGATCAGGATTGTAAACTTCCTAGATGAAAAAAATCCCAAATGTGTGCATATTCAATTTTTGGCTTGGCAAGGGGTGGCAGGACCCCATATTAGGACGGGCACATAGAGACATAGTTTGTGTAAGTGAATGTCTCAGATTGCTCAGAGGTATCCAATGTTGTAATTTTTGGAATGCAACTGTTATTTTTGTATTTTCATAAGCAAAAAATTGCCGGGTTGTGGCCAGACCAACCCAAAAAAACAGAAAAAAATAAAAATGGTGAGAATGTGTACAGAGTAAAATATTTGACCACAAACAACGTGTAGCTTCTTTTTATAATACCCTCTAAGCTTATTTGGTTATTTTGTAAGGTTACATAGTGAAATGGTTGTTAGTTACTAAAGTAAAATACACTTGGCACTACAAATGCACTAAGACAAACTAGGAGACAGGAAAGAACAAATAATTAAAGGTTTAAACAAGCTTTTTATTTGGATCCTTAGACATAGGCTGGCATAGGAATTGCCCCCCTATACGTGAAATACTCCATGTATTTGTCCCGAACCTCACGGGCATTTTGGGAGGGCAAGCCAGGACGGGCAGATTCCAGGCCCGGCAGGGGATTTGCAGGGGAAAGTCCAGCCTCTGGCAAAACTGAGGCCATATAGGAATTTGATTTTTGGCTCAGAAAGTTGTGTAGCACACAGCAGCATAATACGACATAGTTTATTTTGTAGTCCGTCAAGTGTATTGAAGTCATAAAAAGGCGGAACCGGCTGGCCATTATGCCAAAGGCATTTTCGACAACTCTTCGGCCCCTGGCCAGCCAGTAATTGAACACCCTCTTGTCTGGGGTCAGGGTCCTCTGTGGAAATGGCCTCATAAGATGCCGTCCGAGTCCGAAGGCTTCATCAGCCAAAAAAACAAAGGGGAGTCCTTCAATATTCCCTGCATCCGGTGGCAATGCAAGGTCGTCACTCTGGAGACGGAGGGCAAACTCCGTCTGGATGAAGGATCCCCCATCGGACATCCGGCCATTCTTCCCTACATCAACATAGAGGAATTCATACCGTGCTGACACCACCGCCATCAGCACAATGCTATGAAACCCCTTGTAATTGTAGTAGTAGGACCCAGAACGGGGTGGCGGCACGATGCGGACGTGCTTTCCGTCTATGGCACCACCGCAGTTGGGGAAGTCCCACCGCGTGGCAAACTCCGATGCCACAGTCTGCCATTCCTGTGGCGTGGAAGGAAGCTGTGGAGTGAAACAAGATGAAATAATATTAGAATACAAAAATCATACATTACAAGGAAATTCTCTGAAAAAACATTAGAGGCCAACATCAATCAAATTCTACGTTTATTAAGGTGTTTAAAATAAGTATAATGGAAGGCTCATTTATCATATTCATCACCCCCTCTGATGGGCCATTACTAAATTATTTTGGGGGGGGGAGATGTGTTTGGCCACAGGATAGCATTGCAGTGGCGGTGCGTCCAGAGTGGGCGCTGGAGCACTGCCCCCTCTCTCCTGTGCCCATCACTCAGAACAATACATAGGTTCATGCCTTGCATTAACCTATGTATTGTCTATGCCGCCCACTATTCAGGTGGATGGCCTCTTGTAAAGCGACCGACATATGAATAATTGCGGCATTTAGGGGGTTCAAATTGCATAGCAGAAACAGGTAGTAAAATAGTCTTGCACATTACAACCTGAGGGATGTAATTGGCTTCCTAAAAGTAAAATAGGGGACGCGGGGGGGGCATTCCTTGGGGAAACACTGGCAGGCTGCTCTGCCAATCATGTTCACAAGTCTGTTTAATGGTAACATGATTGGCTGATGCAACATCAAGGGAAGGAGAAGACATCAAGGACAGAAGAAGGATGGCGCTGACCACAAGAAGGTAAGTGCAGGGCTGGGGGGAAACTGGCTGCATTAGAGGGGACTAAATGGCTGCATTAAAGGAAACAAAATGGCTGCATTAGAGGGGACAACTGGGGGCGTTTAATAGGCACCAGAGCAAAAAAGGAGGAAGTTTATTTCCTAAATTGGGGTTTGAACCCCCAAACATTTGGAGCAACAGGCGCCCCTGCTGGAAAAGTTAGTGAAGGGAAATATTTATGGAGGAGAAAAAAGGGGCAAGCTAAAGCTTCCAGCATGCATGGGGACAAAGGGGACATTCTCAGCATATTACAATCATGGTAATTAGGGAAGGATGAAAGAAATACAATACATTAGCATACATGTAATACATAAAATGTGATGTTAAGGGAGAAAACTTACCCTAATATAGTCCTCCTGCAGGACTTGTATAATGGCAGAACAGGTGTCCGGGATTATGAGGCCCAGAGCCTGGGGGGAGATGCCTGTGGTGAACTTCAAGTCCGGAAGACTTCTCCCTGTCGCCAGGTACCGCAACGTGGCGATGAGCCTCTGCTCAGCACTGGTGGCTTCCCGCATAACGGTGTCCTTCCTGGTAATATAGGGGGACACCAAAGCCAACAGTTCCTGAAAAACGGGGTCAGACATCCGCAGAAAATTCCTGTAGTCCTCAGGATTATTCTCGACGATCTCCCGCAGCAGAGGCATATGGCAGAATTGGTCCCGCTGGAGCAACCAATTCTTGGTCCATGAACTCCTCCTCACACCATTCATGGACTGGTCTTGGTCCAAAACAAGCAGACCAACACCAAGCGCACGCACAGCACGAACTCGATGACGAGAACGTCCAGGCGACATGGCTAAGAAACGGTCGTCTTATCAGAACGTACAGAACAGAACGCACTTTAGAACAGCAAGGCCTATGAATAACGAACTGAAAATCAGAAACGAACAGGCAAGAACGCACTGTAAAACAGATACGACCTGCCTAGACGCCCTGAAAGTCAAGATACGAACCCACAAGCACAAACTGAACCGCAGAAAACGATCTGAAAAGTACGAAGACTGAAAAGCGCGAATCGTCTCTTCCCAAACTTTTACTTCACACGCGGTAACACGAGATCAGCAAAAGCAGCCCAAGGGGTGGCGCCAAGAAAAAAGATCTTCCCCTTTATAGTGCCGTCGTACGTGCTGGACGTGACCGCGGAGAACAACGAGGAAATTGGAAATTGTCAGTGTGTACGCATGGAAAGCTTGACGAGAAAATCAACAAGCTTAACAAGAATCTCGTCGAAAAAAACGACGTGTTTTTAACGACGAGAAAATCGGTCGTGTGTACGAGGCAAATTCTTCTTTGCAAAATAGCTCAAGCTCTGTCAGAATGGATGGAGAGCGTCTGTGAACAGCTAGTTTTACCAGAACGAGCGCTCCCGTCTCCTAATTCAGTCTGAGCATGCGTGTTTTTTTTCTCCGATGGAGTTCCACATAGACGATCGGACTTCCAATCGTTTTTTTTTTCCTTCGGAAAAATGTAAAACATGTTCTATTTTTTTACACCAATGGAAATAAGTCTGATCGGACTGTTTTCATCGGTAAAACCGATCGTGTGTACAGGGCTTAACAGGTTTTCTTCTAGGATTGCCCTGTATTTGGCTCCATCCATCTGTCATTAAACTCTGACCAGCTTCCCTGTCCCTGCTGAATAAAAGCATCCCCACAACATGATGCTGCCACCACCATCTTTCACAGTGGGAATGGTGTGTTCAGGGTGATGTGCAGTGTTAGTTTTCTGCTACACTTTGCTTTTAGGCCAAAAAGTTTTGTTTCATTCCTTTCTATAAGGTGACAATGCTCTATCCTTGCCCTGTTGTGCTTTTGTGTTGCCACTGCCAGTCTATCACGTGGGCTTCTAGAAAAGACTAGTCATATTGAAGCTCATTGTGAATGCTCTGCTCTTGTCATTAGGGAGCTGGTCCTAGGCAATGATGCAAACCCAACTCTGGTCCTGTGTATGTGGACTGGAAGTTGTTGCTTAAAAAAGGTTGGAAGTGATCAGTAGAGATGGCCTTGCGGTTCGCCCCGCAGTCGGTTCGCGGCGAACTTTGCGTGTTCGCTATTCGCCAAACCGGCCAACATATGGCGCTGTTTACGGCCGCCATATTCTTTTACATTGTGGAGAACTTTGACCCATGACACATCCATCATGTGGTACAGGACAGCCAATTGAGACATTTCAGCAGATGGACATACCCCCTACCTTATAAATAGACCTGATCTGGCTGCCATTTTACATTCTGTCTTTTGTCAGCGTAGGGAGAGGTTGCTGTGTGGAGCAGGGAACAGACTGTAATCCTAGCTACTGTATTAGGTCCACAAAAGTCCTTTTAAGGACTGGTATAGGTGTACTATTGTTTGGTGTGCAGTATATAGGGGTGTAATTCACTTATAATATACTTTCAAATATAGAAAGCATATTATAGTTCATTTCAATTGTGCAGCATTGGGACTGCAGTGCTGAGCGGTTCTGCAGCTGTCTTTAGTCAGTGTAGGGAGGTTGCTGTGTGTGTACTAGCAGGGACAGACTCTACTAATCACTAGCTATTAGGTCCACAAAAGTCCTTTTAAGGACGGGTATAGGTGTACAGTATATAGGGGTGTAATACACTTATAATATACTTTCAAATATAGAAAGCATATTATAGTGCATTTCTACTGTGCAGCAATTCTACTGTGCAGCTTCTGAGCGGTTCTGCAGCTCTTTTGTCAGTGTAGGGAGAAGTTGCTGCTGTGTGTCGCAGGCACAGGCTAGCGACTAAAATCGCTAACCAATAAAGCTCCACAAAAACGGAAAATTGTATCATACTTACCAGTAATTTTCCTTTCCTGGTGCCTATCCATGGCAGCATACCTGTGACAAGCTCCGACTTGGCTCCTCCCTCAGGACTAGTGAATATTATAAAAGAGTTGGTTAGCACTGTCCCAGCATTCTCCGTAATATAGAATACCGAGGGTGGGATTGTATGCTGCCATGGATAGGCACCAGGAAAGGAAAATTACTGGTAAGTATGATACAATTTTCCGTTTTCCTGGTGCCTCCATGGCAGCATACCTGTGACAAATAACTAGCTGATATGGGTGGGATGATGCCCAGAGTTTTATTTTAAAGAGATTATTATCATCATTTAGAGGAAGAAGCAAAGGCCGATTTGACCGCCTGTCTGCCAAACTCCACCGATGAGAGAGCTCCTGGGTCTACTCGGTAATGTTTCAGAAACGTATGTTGGAATGACCAAGTCGCTGCCCTGCAAATAGTTTCAATTGACACATTCACTCTTGCCACCCAAGAGGCAGAAACCGTTCTGGTGGAGTGCGCCCTGACTATGGAAGGGGCTCCCAGACCTTTTGCCCTGTACACCTTGTGGATGAGTTTAACGAACCATGAGGCAAACGTTCCTGCTGACGCCTCTTTGCCTTTGTTTATGAACAACCTGATAGTGTCCCTGAAGGATGCTGTAGCCTGCAGATAGCATCTCAAAGTGGAGGCAATGTCCAGCTCGTGAAGAGAACCTGAGTCTTGTTCTGAAAATGTTGGAAGTGCCCAAGGCTCCGACATGTTCGAGGATGATGTGACCTTGAGGCTAAATCCTCGCACCGTTCCGAGTTCTACTTTGTCAGGAAATAATCTGATATGATTATGATCCGCTCCTAAAGCATGGAGCTCTGAAACCCGCCTGTCAGAAGTTATGGCTATCAAGAAGGATAGCTTCATGGTTAGATTCCAAAGTGAGGCTGACTCCGAAGAGGCAAGAGGTGTATTGGTTAAAGACTCTAGGATGATGGCAAGGTCTCAAGTGGGAAAAGATTGTTTAGTTGGTGGTCGGATCTTTTTTGACAGCTTTGAAATATTGGATTATTAATGAATCCTCAGCCCATCTTTTACTGGTTGCCGCTGAAATTGCCGCTACCTGCACCTTTAGTGTACTTAAGCAAGACCTAGGTCTAAGCCTGCCTGCAAGAGTTTTAGAATTTGAGAGGATGATGGGAAATCTGGATCACAGTTTCTGCCAATCATGAAGGCCCTGAATTTGTTCCACACCCTATCGTATATACTGTTTGTGGATGGCTTTCTTGCGCTGAGCAGGGTTTCGATAACTTTGTTGGGACACCCTAGGGATTGGAATCTTTCCCTTTCACCTGCCAGATGTGAAGATTTAACCTGCGGGAATCTGGATGGGTGTGACATCCCTGTGACAGGAGAAAAGGTATTATTGGAACCTTGACTGAAGTCTGTGTATTCAGGTACATTGCTGTGGGGAACCAGGGACGTCTTGGCCAGTACAGTAGGACCGCTATCTCCGTTGTGGTTTCTACCATAAGCCTCAACAGGAGTTTTTTTGGAATGAGAGGCCATGGAGAGAAGGCATAGGCCAGATTGCATGCCCAGGGGCTGAGAGAGCATCTACTGCCTCTGCCTGGGGATGAGGAAGTCTTGAGATAAACCTTGAAAACTTGGTATTTAATGCTGTTGCAAATAGGCCCAGCCCGAGGGGACCCCACGGTCCACTAACCAGTCGAAAACTTTCAGGTGCAGAGACTATTCGTTGGAATCTACGAACCTGCGAGATAGGCGGTTGGCCCTTGAGTTGAGAAGACCGGGCAGATAGACTGTCCTTAGGTCTTTTAGATTCCTTTTTGCCCAAAAGAATATGGTTTCACTTCCTTCAGCAGGGACCTGTTGCGCGTCCCTCCTTGTCGGTGTATATAAGGACACCGCAGCCCTGCTGTCCATTCGGAGAACTGGTTTGCCTGTAATCTTGAATACTAGGGCTAGCAATGCAAAAGGTAGGCTGCCTGGACCTCCAGGATATTTGATAATAGGCCTGTTGTATGGAAGGACCATCTTCCTTGCCCTGAGATCTGGTTGCAGTGTGATCCCCACCTGCTTCACTGGCATCGGTAATAATTGTGATCCAGTTGACATGTCTTAATGGACGTGATTTCATAGGTGTGTGTTTCTTCATCCACCAATGTAGACTCCTGAGCATCAGGGTCGTCAGGTGTATGGGTTGGTATAGATACCGTCTATTCCACAGCCTCAAGGACTCCAGCTGGAAATGTCTCAAATGCCAATGGGCACAAGGGACCCTAGGGATGCATGACGACATCCAGCCTATCAGGCTCTGACAGTTCGAGTATGACAGGTAGAATCTCACACTGACTTTCTTCATCTGTCGTACAGTCAATGTCACCTTTTGAGGTGGGAGGGATACTGTACCGTTCTGTTCCACTAAGTAATGGTATACTCGAGGCCCTAATTCTATTAGAGGGGCTATGATGGCAATTAGGGTCTTCCTAAAGACTTTTGGTGACGTGCAGAGGCCGAATGGGAGACTCCAAAATTTAAGATGTACAGGTGCCACTGCAAACCTCGGATATTTCTGGAAAGGAGGGAGTGTTGGTATATGCAGGTAAACATCCTGCAAGTCTATTGATAACATCCGCTCCCCTGGTTGGATTACACGTATAATCGCTCATAGCGACTCCCTTTTAAAAAATTTTAGGAAGATATAGCGATTTAGCCTCTTCAGGTCTAACACGGGTCTCCTACCTCTGTTTCTCTTGGTGACTAGAAACAGGGTGGTGTAAAAACCGAAAAATCTTTCTGATGGAGACACTGGAACCACTGCTTGCTGTTTTTGCAAGGACAGAAGAAATCGCTCTAGTGCTTCAGTTTCTTTGGGTGCACCTTGACACCCTTGTCGGAGAGAAGAAGTCTTTGAGGGCTTTGTCTAGAAACGTCCAGAACTGACCGTATTTAACTGTGGAGACTACCCACGGATCCCTACACTTTGTTCCCAGATCTTCAAGAAGTGTTTGAGTCTGGCCCCACAGGGATCGCTTAGGATGGCCTGGCGTCAAAAGGATTTTGCAGAATCCTGAGGGATGGGCACAAGTCTCTGTCTATGGGTCTTGAGGAAAGTGGACTGCGTGCTTCTCCAATTTTGCCTAAAGCCTTTCCCCTGTCTGGACTGTCTGTAGTCCTTACTCTTGGAGTATTGAAATCTGGGTGCAAATGTCCTGGAGCGCCTGGATCGCCTGTCTTGGGGTAACAGGCCCGATTTCCCGCCCATGACGCGAGAGATGGCCTTGTCCAATTTCTCCCCAAACAAGGCTTTTCCATCAAAGGATACCTTGCACCAATTATGTTTTGGAGGCAGTATCTGCTGACCAGGGTTCCAGCCACAAGGCCCGTTTGGCCATAACTGTGTGGAGCATTGACCTTGCGGAGCATCGAATTGAATCGATCGTGGCTTCACCAATAAGATCTACTGGGAGCTTTAGCTCCAATAAGGCCCTGATGATGTCCTCCCCTGGGATATCCTGTTAGATTGCAAACTCTATATCATCTGTCCAGACGCATAGGACGTTGGACACTGACGTCAGGGCTATCGCAGGTTTACAAGCGTTGCCCGCCATCTTTTGGGAGACCAAGATCCATCCTTCTGTCTGGTGGATCCTTAAACAAAGTCGAGTCTTCCATGGGCAATGTGACGTTCTTTGCCAACCTTACCACAGCTGCATCAACCACTGGAGGGCCCTCCAGCTTTGCGGAATCGGCCTCTGAGAGAGGGTATAACTTTCCCAGTCGATTAATGGAGAATCTTTTCTCTGTCTTTTTCCACTCTTCCTCAATCACAGCCCTGATCTCCCCCATGAGAGGGAAAGAGGGTAATCTGGCGTTTGAAAAAGGGGAAGAATGACTTAGACTTCTGTGTCGGTCTCTTCTCAGCTGATCACTTGCTTTACCGCCTGCACAAAAAGGCTGGACCATGGCGAAAGCAAAACCAAAAGGTATCTAGGTCAACAGAGAGGCCCTTTGAGATGGCATTCTTTTGCTGATGTTTAGAGGAAGAAGCATGCGTTCGGCGTGAGATTTCACTTGAGGACGGCCCAGGAATGGATGCCTCCGCCGTTTGCTCCTGAGTAGGAGATGCCAGATGTTGCGGCGGCATTGTGGCTACCAATTCCGCAAGGGAACTCTTTACTGCTTTCTTAAGTAGGTCCGCCACTTGCCGGCTTTCGGACTTTCTGTCCGCTGGGCAATTTCGACAGATCACTTTGTCTGGAAGTGGGGTGTCTCCACAGGACTGACATCCTGGAGATCTCGGCTTCAGGAGTGTTAGGCCACTTTCACACTGAGGCGCTTGAAAAACTGCCAGTAAAACACTGAGCACCTTTGAAGCGATTTTAGGCGCTTTTGAAGCGCTTTCAAAATGTTTTATTCTTTTTTTTTTTTTTTTGCGTGAAAGCGCCGATGACTTCCTGCCACTTCTATGATCCCGATGCCTGGACAATCTGTCTCTACTGGGACTAGAATCATCATAGTCCTCATTTCGCCTTGAGGTCTTTTTACACGTCTTCTGGCGTATAGGGCTGAAATACATAAAAGTACCAGCCTCGGTGCACTCTTTTTTTTTTTTTTTAAGATATGTAAGCTTACCTGGATGTAGGTCCTTACCTCAGAAGTAGAGTAGGATCTTGTACGGGCGGCGAATGGCTCATGCTGAGTGGCTTAGCAGAGGCAGCAGCTAACAAGAATAGAGAAGACACAACTGGCTGGATCCTAATTTGGCTAAGGGGAATTTACCTCTAAACAAATGGTGTGTGTTTTTTTTTTTTTTTAAGTTCTCGAAAAATACGACTATATATTTTATTTTATTTATTTTTTATTATTATTAAAAATATATTATTATTTTTTTTTTTTTAAAACCCTTTACTACAAATATATATTTAAAAATAAAGAACCCCTTAACAAACATATAGTATACATTTCCCCTTTACTTTAAAAAATCTCTTACCTGAAGACAAATTAGTCTTTCCTCCCTGGAGCTCTCGGTGTAGTTCTTACTGCAGTCTCAGGTGTCTCACTGAGGCCATTAGAGAGATTCACATGGAAACAGGAAAGGCAGGGAACGCCTCTGTGCTGTGCCTGACGTTTTGTGGGCAAAAGACATCTTTCTGCCCTGATCCAAAATGGGCGCCACGGCCTCCGGATCCACCGCGCATGCGCCGACCGACGAGACGAGAACCCGGAAGACCCGCACCGCCGGCGCACATGCAGAATGATGCGGAAGACGCCGCAAGTAAATAAAATACAGACGCTGAGCGCGCGCGGCTCCTAAGGAGCTGGAGAGGTGACAGGGAGCTAGAGAATTTAAAATGGAAAATAAATCAGAGAAGACAAGAGTTTGGGGGAGAAAAACCTAGGAAAGGGGAAAAAAAAAAAGAGATACAGAAATAGCTGCTGCCTTTGTTGCCAGAATTGAGCTAATGCCTGGAAGATGTGCTGCAGGTGGAGCTCTTAGTTAAGAGACAAACTGCTTGTCCCAAAAGATCCTACAGAAGGGACTCCCAACCTTATAAGCGCATTTAGCTGCCCAAGAGAAGGGACCGCGTCCGGGAGAGGCTTGAACCCGGACGGAAGCTGCCGAATGCAGAAGGTAAGGACGTTCGACCAGAATTCACTGCCATGAGGTATGAGGAAAAAAAGGAGAATGCTGGGACTGTGCTAACCAACTCTTTTATAATATTCACTAGTCCTGAGGGAGGAGCCAAGGCGGAGCTTGTCACAGGTATGCTGCCATGGAGGCACCAGGAAAGTTCTTTTAAGGACTGGTATAGGTGTACTATTTGGTGTGCAGTAAATAGGGGTGTAATACACGCATAAAATACTTTCAAGTATAGAAAGCATAGTATAGTGCATTTCTACTGTGCAGCTTCTGAGCGGTTCTGCAGCTCTTTTGTCAGTGTAGGGAGAAGTTGCTGCTGTGTGTCGCAGGCACAGACTAGCGACTAAAATCGCTAACTTATAAAGGTCCACAAAAAGTCCTTTTAACGACTGGTATAGGTGTACTATTTGGTGTGCAGTATAAAGGGGTGTAATACACGTATAAAATACTTTCAAATATAGAAAGCATATTATAGTGCATTTCTACTGTGCAGCATTGTGACTGCTGAGCGGTTCTGCAGCGATACTACAAAGAGTGACAAAAGCAATTATAAAAAAGCATTATAACTGGTGTGATAGACCAGTGGCCCCCCAAAACGACAGATTGAAGCGGGGTGTTATATACCTTCTTCCACATATACTGCACTTCTCTAGAGACTTTTGTCACAGGGTCATTTAAAAAAATTACAGGCAGAGGAAGAGGCAGGCCGTTCCACAGGGGTGGTAGGGGTAGGGCAGGAGTACCAGGCCGGAGCCAAAGTGGGAAGTTGCAGAAGGGGCGTTCGATTAAGTCAAAGGACGCACCAGACTTGGTTGAGTGGCTCACTCAGCCTTACTCTTCTGCACCCTCCTCATCCTCTCTATCTGCACCCTCTTCACTCTCTGCTGTGTGCACCCCCAAAGACACTACCACCAACACCACCATATACCCTCCGCTTGAGTCACAGGAATTATTTTCCGATCCATCACAAGACATTTCCGATGCGCAGGCATTCTTGACATTGGATCAGGAAGAGGAGGTAGCAACAACCGCCACTCAGCAGTCTGACGACAGTACCCAGATCAGCCCAAGGAGGTTGGTCCCCGCTGTTGCTGTCTACTTGACGTCGATGATGACGTGTCTATGGACGTCATGTGGGTGCCCACAAGAGAGGACCAGGAGGGGAGTTCAGAGGGAGAGATGAACCAGCAGATAGGCAGGAGAGGCAGGCGGAACTTACATTGCACAGGAGGGACAAACCAGACTGCTAAAGTATCAGGACTCAGAGCGAGCCATCAACCATGTACGGTCACATCTGGCGCTCCCAAGACGCCGGCACATGGCTCCGCAGTGTGGGCTTTTTTTAACGTGTCCGCTGCTGACAATAGTGTTGCCATCTGCAGCCTTTGCAGTCAACGCATAAGTCGCGGTAAGCCCAACACTCACCTAGGGACGACCGCCTTAAGAAAGCACATGAACTCCCATCACCGAGCCCAGTGGGAGCAATGCCGTCAGAACCCACAAAGCCACACTCCAGGCTCTCACTGTCCAGCCTCTTCTACTTCTCCTCTCTCCTCACAATTGTCCTCCACTCCACCTTCCATCATCCTGTCCCCAAGTTTTTCTGGAAAAAGGCAGGCTTCCGTGGGCCAAATGTTCGAGCGTAAAAGAATGATGACGCTGGATAACCCTCTTGCCCAACGGTTGACCGCTGGCTTGTCAGAACTGATAGCCCGCCAACTACTGCCATATAAACTGGTGGACTCGGAGGCCTTTCGAAAATTTGTGGCCATTGGAACACCTCAATGGAAGGTCCCAGGAAGGAGATATTTCTCCCAGAAGGGTATCCCAGAGCTATATGGCCATGTTCAGCGGCAAGTGAATGTATCTCTGGCACACAGTGTCGGTGCCAAGATACATCTGACCACAGACACGTGGTCTAGCAAACACAGGCAGGGAAGTTATATTACTTTTACTGCCCCCTGGGTGAACCTTCTGACGGTCGTCTAACATGTAACTAGTGGCACCTGTGTAGATTTGGTTTTACCGCCACGGATTGCATGCAGGCCTGCCTCTTCTTCTCCTCCTCCTCCTACTCCATCCTCCATGTCCTCCTCGGCTGACTCCTCCTTTTCCGCTGCTACCATCTCTTCCGCTGCGCTGCCCAAGATCCCCAGAACCTATTCGACATGCCAGGTGAGACGTTGCCATGCTGTGCTGCATCTGTTGTGCCTGGAAGCCAAGAGCCACACTGGCCCTGCACTCCTTTCAGCTTTGCGTTCACAGGTAGATCAGTGGCTAACACTGCCCAATTTGACAGTTGGTAAAGTGGTGTGCAACAACGGTGCCAATCTGCTGAGCGTGTTGAAACAGGGAAAAATTACACACGTGCCATGCATGGCACACGTCTTGAACTTACCCTGGGGTCCAGGACGTCTTGCAGCAGGCAAGGAAATTCTCGGCCCATTTCAGAAGATCTTACACGGCCATGGCTCGCCTTGCTGACATTCAGCGGCAACACAATCTGCCGGTCAGATGTCTTATTTGTGACTGCCCGATGTGATGGTACTCAACCTTGTATATGCTTGATAGGCTGCTCCAGCAGAAACGTGCAGTTAACGACTACCTGTACGAACTCTGCGCCAGAACAGGTTCTGGGGAGCTTGGTTTTTTTTCACTGCGTCAGTGGCTGCTCATGCGCGACGCATGCAGACTTTTGCGGCCATTTGATGAGATCACCAAACTGGTCAGTCGCAGCCATGGCGCCATCAGTGACATTGTACCTTACGCCTTCTTTATGGAGCGTGCATTGCGTCGTGTCATTGATCAAGCCGTCGAGGAGCAGGAGCAGGAAGATGAGGAAGTCGCAATGCTGGATGAATTCCCAGGGGGGCTACTCTATCTGTGACAAGTCAACAACAGGAGTCTGAAGAGGAGTCAGAGGAGGATGGTGCCGAGGCGGATGAGGAGGAGCAAGAAGAGCATGCTTTAAACCTTTCTGGGATCCCTGTTGTTGTCCGTGGATGGGGGGAGGAGGCCACCACACCGCTTCCAGTTTAGTGCAAATGGGGGCCTTCATGCTCAAGTGTTTTAAGAGGGACCCCCGTATAAAAAGCATAAAGGGCAAGGACCATTACTGGGTGGCAAAACGTACTTGGACCCCCTGTACAAACAAAAAATGGCGGAAATGTTACCACCATCACAGAGGGCTGTCAGAATGAAGCACTTCCAGGCTTGCTTAGAGAAATGCTGCATTCTGCTTTTGCGTGCGCTGGCAGAGGAATTTCCACTCCTAGAGAAACAGTTGCGGGTACCAAACCAACAGCGCCTGCAAGAAGAGGGCGGTTTGAAGATGTGTTGGTCACTTCTACCACTTACCCAGCAATATGTTATTCTCCTGCATACGCATCTCCCACTTCTTAAGGGCACATTCTATACCAAAAATAAAACTTTCTGCTATAGCATGGCGTTTTTATACAAAAGCTCCTCAATCTGCTAAAGGCATTTCAATATTTTATAACCTCATCCATGATAAACATACTTTCAAGAAATCAGCTGCACTTAGGAAGTGGGAAACTGACCTCAACAAAACTTTCTCTGAAGAACAATGGACACGCGCCTTCAAGGAAATACACAAACATTCCCACTGTGTATCACATTGGGAAATGACGCTTAAACTTACTAACAGATGGCACTACACACCCTATAGGTTAGCAACCTTTTATCCGGCTTCATCGCCTCTATGCTGGAGGAAATGTGGTCACATAGGCAACCTATTGCACACCTTATGGACATGTCCTAGTGTGACAAGTCTATGGAACAATGTGTTCAGATTGATTTCATCAATCACTGGAATACTAACGACCCCAAACCCTGCATTAGCAATTCTTCACATTGGTGCAGATCAATATCCACAGGATCTCAGACCAATCGTCACCCATATACTGTTAGCCTCACGTACCCTCAGGCCTCGTACACACGAACGAGTTTCTCGGCAAAAACCAGCAAGAAACTTGCTGGCAGAGATTTTTTGCCGAGAAACTCGTTCGTGTGTATGGTTTCTCGTCAAGAAAAGCGACAAGAATCTCGACGAGAAAATAGAGAACCTGCTCTCTATTTTCTCGTCGAGATTCTCGTCAGCCTGTTTCTCGACGAGAAAAGTGTGTGTGTGTACACTTACCTGTCCTCCCGGAAGCCCGCGCATGTTCGAAATGAATTCGACGCATGCGCGGTAGCTTCCTAGGCATAGATAGGGTATACCAAGA
The DNA here is from genome assembly GCA_029206835.1 of Rana muscosa. NCBI lineage: Eukaryota > Metazoa > Chordata > Amphibia > Anura > Ranidae > Rana > Rana muscosa. The sequence goes on along the minus strand of CM055117.1, from coordinate 958,810,753 downwards.
TGGCGGCGACGGCATCGAATGTGACGAGCGCATGCTCGTCGTAGTCGATGACGTCACCGCGTACGCTCCATTCAAAGAACCGCGGGTTCTTTGAATCGAGCGTGTGTACACTCGGCCGGGACAAGTTTCTTGTCCAAGAATCTCGTCGAAAAAAACGACATGTTTTTTTCGACGAGAATCTCGGCCGTGTGTACGAGGCCTTATTCTTAGAAACTGGAAAGAATCAGTGGCCATCAACCTCTCGGAAGTGATCAAGTTAGTTAACAGAAACCACACATTCGAACGCCTACTGGCTATTAAGTCCCTGAAGTGTAACAATTTTGACTCTAACTGGAGATTGTGGACTGATAAATACAAAATCTAGTAATTGTTTATTGCTATGTCAGTTTATAGTGTCTAAATGTTTCTTGCTATATACAGCTTATAGTGGATAACTTAGCTATATTAAACATGTTGTATTTGTACTTGTTAAACCCGAACAACACATGCGCGCTGTGTGTAATGTAATGAATGTATGTTTGTTATATACCTATTATACTTAATAAAGAACATTGAATAAAAAAAAAAAAAAAGGGTATCAACTAAATGGGCTTTTTTTATCATTGTGTTGCAAAGAGGAATTTAGATACTGTATCAAATTTGGAAAAATTTACTGTATCCGATAACTGCTGCAAAACGTCATACTTTGTTGCTGCTGTATTATCCTTCTGCAGTGTGGACAGGGTTAAACTAAATATTCAATGATAAAAAAAAAAAAAAAAAGATGTGTTGGTCACTTCTGATATGAGATCATTCTTTCAGCCGACCCATCGACAGGTGTCATCCGGATCCAGCATCAGGGAATGCCTAGACCGGCAGGTGTCCGACTACATCGGGTTAACGGCCGATGTGGACTCTCTGAGAAGTGATGAACCCCTGGACTACTGGGTGAGCAGGCTTGACCTCTGGCCAGAGTTTGCACAATTTGCAATGGAACTGTTGGCTTGCCCCTCGTCCACTGTCCTGTCCGAAAGGACGTTCAGCGCAGCAGGGGGGATCGTGACCGATAAGCGCACTCGCCTAGATCACGACAGTGTACTACCTCACATTTATAAAAATGAATGATGCATGGATCTCTGAGGAATTCAACACATGTGACCAGTAGACCATGTATATGCATAACTGTCTAAACGATTTATATAATGTAGCACACGGAACTTTTTTTTCTACCTTTGGCTCAATTGTAGAAAAAAAGCACACCGTACTATATGCCCGTACCCCTTCTGTTTGAAGAGGTTGAGCGGTGTCATATTTTTGGGTCATGCAGCAATTTGCTTCCTTCCACTGGTTCTCCCCTCTAGAGTTTAGAGGCAAGTCTTTACCTTTCCCAAAGAAGGCCAATGTCCACACCACGCTTCAACTCCAACACAAGTTTATTGAGGACATAAAATCGCCACTTCATCACCTGTGGTTCAACCCCAGATACAAGTGTCAGCACCACCTATACACCTAAGGGGAACTGCACGCCAGGTGAAGCAGCAGCAAGGCAGAGTCCAAACAATTAAAAGACCCCAGCCAACTATTGCTCAGGTGACGGTCACCCCTAAATTTGGGATACCTGCTACAATAACTTATAACAAAAAAAAATAAATTATGGCAACTTTTCCAATAGCAGGATCATCTCCTGAACCCCCTTCATAGCCTGGCCTTGCGTCTCTTCCATGGCCTTCATGCGCTCCTGAATTGACAAAATTATGCAGATAAAAAAAGAATGCTTGTCGTTGTCGATCTCAAATTCGCTTAATACTTCTGGTATGTCATTGTCCATGTTGTGAGACTATGTGTGCACAGCTAGTAAGTATTTTGTGGCTGCAAATATGACCTGGATGTTTTTAATGTTCGCCTGCCATTAAAATCAATGGGGCCCGCCGCGAACCTGCGGTTTGCGAACATTTGCCCGCGTTTGCGCGATCGCGTTCGCGAACCGTCCCGACAGATGTTCGTCCATCACTAGTGAACAGCAGCACTAAGATGGAGAAAAGTAAGAAAAATAGGTGATTACTCTTGGAAATGTGCTTATCCTTTGATGACCTTGCGCCACGCCCCCCCGCTTCCTGGCGTATCCCCCTTGCCTGATTCTGATTGTTGCTTTTGTTTGCAGTCATTTATAAGTATATCCACAAAAAAAATTGTGTCAAAAGGCATTGGGTTTGAAATGCTGAAAGTAATAATAAAATAAAAAAATAGTGATTGCAGGAAGAAAAAAAGGCATTGGGTTTAGTTCTCTGGAAGGCAGCCGGCTTGAGTGTCTTGTTTTGTTACGTGAAGTCCTACTTTCACCCTGCGTTATTAATTTCTGTCGCTGTTGGTCTCGCTGTTGTTACCATAGGTCTCTGATCTCATCATCTCTGTCTGTTTGATTATACATGCTGACCTTTCTCTGATTCCTCAGCTGTGTCTGAGTTGCCTTATGTTTGTTACTGACAAAGTGAATTGTAATGTTAAAATTATCTCTTTCATTTCAATAAAGAAATAAAAAAAAAAAATAAGTGAAAATAATTATTTTTAACCAGTTGACCTCCAGAAAATGTACCCCTTTTCCTGACCAGGTCATTTTTTGCAATAGGGCACTGCGTTACTATAACTGACAATTGTGCAGTCATGTGACACTGTACCCAAATAAAATGTATGCCCTCTTTTTCCACAAATAGAGCGTTCTTTTGGTGGTATTTGATCACCGCTGCGTTTTTCATTTATTTTTTACTTTCTGCTATAAAAATATCCAATAAAAAATGTAAAAAATCAAATTTCTTCATAAATTTAGGCCAATATGTACTGTATTCTTCTACATATTTTTGGTAAAAAAAATCTCAATAAGCGTACATTGATTCGATTGCGCAAAAGTTATAGCATCCACAAACTATGAGATATTTGTATTTATTTATTTACTAGTAATGGTAGCGATCAGGATATTGCGGCAGTCAATCAGACACTAACACTAACTGACAATTTTGACACTTGGAAATAGTGAAACTAACACAGTGATCAGTGCTAAAAATATGCACTGTCACTGTACTAATGACACTGACTGGGAAGGAGTTAAACTTTAGGGGTGATCAAAGGGTTAAATGTGTGCTTAGCTGGTGTTTTCTTACTGTGGGGGAGGTGCTTGTACTAGGGGAAGACATGGATCCATGTCCCTGCTTTGCAGGAATACAGGATCCATGCCTTCCCTTTTGACAGAACGGCAATCTGACTGTCATTCTGCCTATGTACCAAGTAACCAGTGAGTGCCAGCAGACATTGAATACGCGGTACCCGCCTATCGGCTCCCGCTGTGAATAATCACAGTGGAAGCAAGCCGCTGGAAGTGCAGAATCATGTATATATACGTGATCCTGCACACAGAGGCTGTCCCGTAGCAGTAAAACTGCTATAGGGCTGTGGCCGAGTGGTTAAAAGAAACATTAATTGTACATAAAACTCTGATGCCCCAGGAAGACGTCTTTTGAGACGAAACATGCATAGAGAAGATGACAGTACACCTGCCAGAGAAACTGGAGCATTTTCTGTGTTATGCTGCATGAGACTTTTTGTTTGTGAGTACAAATATTTCTTACAATAAAAATTGTGTAAATAATACTACACTATGGAGTTTTGTTCTGTGTTTCCTCCTGAATATTAGGCTTTGGAGACATCTTGAAAGGGTTGAAATACTCTAATCCAGCCATCAATCCATGAATTGCGTTAAAGCACGGTTAGACTTCTATGAATGCGGGGTCTGTTGCTCCGGTAAGCAGTTGTGTGTGCATGTGGAGGAGCACTGGATTGATTGTTTTGCACTGAGATCTCACACACCTGAATGTTTTTTTACATGTGTATGGACTTTAACCACTTAACGACCGCTCACTGTATATATACGTCGGCAGAATGGCACCGACAGGCACAATCACGTACAGTGTACGTGATTGCCTTTGTACAGTTGGGGGGTCCGATCGGACCCCCCTCCTATACAGTGAGCGGTCGGTATTCGTTGGGGAGCGATCCGACATGAGGGGACGGCCGTTCGATTTCGGCCACCCCCCCACGATCGCTCCCGGCGAATGGAAATGCTTCCTCTGCTGTGTAATGTAAACACAGGCAGAGGAAGCAGGAGGAAGTGATGTCATCTCTCATGCGGCGCTCACATATACCGAGCGCCGTACAAGAGAAGACACACAGGTCAGTGCACTAACATTACACTGACACCAGGACACATAGGCACACAAATCGCCCCCCCAGATCACCCCCCAGCCCCCAGTCACAGTGTCACTGATTGCAGTGACCATTTATTTACTGATCACTGCAATCAGTGACATTTGTGACTGTAAAAGTGTCACTACATTTAGTTTTAGGTCCAGTGTAGCCCCCTAACCCCCCCTAATAAAGGTTTAACCCCCTGATCACCCCCCAGATAACCCTTTCACCCCCTAGCACCGCCGTCGCTAAGCGATCATTTTTCTGATCGCTGCCTTAGCGTCGGTGATGCAGATCGGTAGCCAGTAATTTTTTTTAGTATCGCCGCAGGTTTTTATAGCGTCAGGTACCCCCATAAATTATCTAATAAAGGTTTAACCCCCTTGATCGCCCCCCAGGTAACCCTTTCACCCCCTATCACCACTGTCGCTAAGCGATCATTTTTCTGATCGCTGTCTTAGCGTCGGTGATGCAGATCGGTAGCCAGTAATTTTTTTTAGGTTCGCCGCAGGTTTTTATAGCGTCAGGTACCCCCATAAATTATCTAATAAAGGTTTAACCCCCTTGATCGCCCCCCAGGTAACCCTTTCACCCCCTATCACCACTGTCGCTAAGCGATCATTTTTCTGATCGCTGTCTTAGCGTCGGTGATGCAGATCGGTAGCCAGTAATTTTTTTTAGGTTCGCCGCAGGTTTTTATAGCGTCAGGTACCCCCATAAATTATCTAATAAAGGTTTAACCCCCTTGATCGCCCCCCAGGTAACCCTTTCACCCCCTATCACCACTGTCGCTAAGCGATCATTTTTCTGATCGCTGTCTTAGCGTCGGTGATGCAGATCGGTAGCCAGTAATTTTTTTTAGGTTCGCCGCAGGTTTTTATAGCGTCAGGTACCCCCATATATTATCTAATAAAGGTTTAACCCCCTGATTGCCCCTAGTTAACCCTTTCACCAGTGATCACCATATAAGTGTTACGGGTGACGCTGGTTAGTTAGTTTGCTTTTTATAGTGTCAGGGCACCCGCCGTATATATAACCCAATAAAGATTTAACCCCCTGATCGCCCGGCGGGTGATATCAATTAGGTTTTAGCGTCAGAGAGGGTCTGCGTCACACCCCAGGCAGCGTCAGGTTAGTGCCAGTAACGCTAACACCCACGTGTGAAGCATACACCCCCCTTAGTGGTATAGTATCTGATCAGATCAATATCTGATCTGATCAGATCTATACTAGCGTCCCCAGCAGTTTAGGGTTCCCAAAAACGCAGTGTTAGCGGGATCAGCCCAGATACCTGCTAGCACCTGCGTTTTGCAAAAAAAAGATTACAATACATGTCCAACAAGGACCAGCAACGTACTGGTATGTTGCTGGACTTTGAATGTTTATACCAGAATGATGCCTGCGGGTTTAGGTATCATCTTGGTATCATTCTTTTCAGCCAGTGGCCGGCTTTCATGTAAACGCAATCCTAGTGGCTAATTAGCCTCTGGACTGCTTTTACAAGCAGTGGGAGGGAATATCCCCCCCCGGATATAAAAAGCGCCATTGGGAAATTGGGAAAGCATTTTATCACACCGATCTTGGTGTGGTCAGATGCTTTGAGGGCAGAGGAAAGATCTAGGGTCTAGAAGACCCCAGTTTTTTCAAAAAAAGAGTACCTGTCACTACCTATTGCTATCATAGCGGATATTTACATTCCCTGAGATAACAATAAAAATGATAAAAAAAAAAAAAATATGGAAGGAACAATTTAAAAATAAAAGAAAAAAGCAAAATGAATAATAAAAAAAAAAAAAAAAAAAAAAAAGCACCCCTGACCTGCCCTGCTCTTGCCCAATGGCGAACGCAAGCGTCGGTCTGGCGTCATATGTAAACAGCAATTTCACCATGCATGTGAGGTATCGCCGCGAAGGTCAGATCGAGGGCAGTAATTTTAGCAGTAGACCTCCTCTGTAAATCTAACGGGATAACCTGTAAAGGCTTTTAAAGGCTTTTAAAAATGTATGTAGTTTGTCGCCAATGCGCGTTTGTGCGAAATTTTAAAGCATGTTGTGTTTGGTATCTATGTACTTGGCCTAAGATCATCTTTTTTATTTCATCAAACATTTGGGCAATATAGTGTGTTTTAGTACATTAAAATTAAAAAAAGTGTATTTTTTCCCCAAAAAATGCGTTTGAAAAATCGCTGCGCAAATACTGTGTAGAAAAAAAAATGGAACACCCACCATTTTAATCTGTAGGGCCCTTGCTTTAAAAATATATATAATGTTTGGGGGTTCAACATAATTTTCTCGCAAAAAAAATATGTTTTCATGTAAACAAAAAGTGTCAAAAGGGGCTTTGTCTTCAAGTGGTTAGAAGAGTGGATGATGTGTGACATAAGCTTCCTAATGTTGTGTATAAAATGCCAGAACAGTTCAAAACCCCCCCAAATGACCCCATTTTGGAAAGTAGACACCCCAAGCTATATACTGAGAGGCATGTCGAGTCCATGGAATATTTTATAAGTTGCGGAAAAAAGAAATTTTTTTTTTCTTTTGCACAAAGTTGTCACTAAATGATATATTGCGCAAACATGCCATGGGCATATGTGGAATTACACCCCAAAATACATTCTGTTGCTTCTCCTGAGTACGAGGATACCACATGTGTGAGACTTTTTGGGAGTCTAACCGCGTACGGGACCCCAAAAACCAAGCACCGCCTTCAGGCTTTCTAAGGGTGTAAATTTTTGATTTCACTTCTCACTGCCTATCACAGTTTCGGAGGCCATGGAATGCCCAGATGGCACAAAACCCCCCCAAATGACCCCATTTTGGAAAGTAGACACCCCAAGCTATTTGCTGAGAGATATTGTGAGTATTTTGCAGATCTCGCTTTTTGTCACAAAGTTTTGAAAATGGAAAAAAAAAAATATATATATTTTCTTTCTTCATTTTCAAAAACAAATGAGAGCTTTAAAATACTCACCATGCCTCTCAGCAAATAGCTTGGGGTGTCTACTTTCCAAAATGGGGTCATTTGGGGGGGTTTTGTGCTATTTTGCCATTCGAAACTGTGATGGAGTGAAATCAAAAATTTGTGCCTAGAAATCCTGAAGGCGGTGCTTGGTTTTCGGGGCCCCGTACGCGGCTAGGCTCCTAAAAAGTCCCACACATGTGGTATCCCCGTACTCAGGAGAAGCAGCAAAATTTATTTTGGGGTGTAATTCCACATATAACCATGGCATGTGTGAGCAATATATCATTTAGTGACAACTTTTTTTATTTTTTTTAGTCATTATTCAATCACTTGAGAAAAAAAAAAAATATTCAATGGGCTCAACATGCCTCTCAGCAATTTCCTTGGGATGTCTACTTTCCGAAATGGGGTCATTTGGGGGGGTTTTGTACTGCCATTTTAGCACCTCAAGAAATGAGATAGGCAGTCATAAATTAAAAGCTGTGTAAATTCCAGAAAATGTACCCTAGTTTGTAGACGCTATAACTTTTGCGCAAACCAATAAATATACGCTTATTGACATTTTTTTTACTAAAGACATGTGGCTGAATACATTTTGCCCTAAATGTATAACTAAAATTGAGTTTATTCGATTTTTCTTATAACAAAAAGTAGAAAATATCATTTTTTTTCAAAATTTTCGGTCTTTTTCCGTTTATATCGCAAAAAATAAAAATCGCAGAGGCAATCAAATACCATTAAAAGAAAGCTCTATTTGTGGCAAGAAAAGGACGCAAATTTCGTTTGGGTACAACATTGCATGTCTGCACAATTTACAGTTAAAGCAGCGCAGTGCAAAATTCTGAAATCACCTCTGGTCCTCTAGCTACCAAATGGTCCGGGGCTTAAGTGGTTAATGGAGTGGGCTACTAGATGGCAAATGATGTGTAACATTAGTAAATGTAAGGTAATGCACTTGGGGTCTAAAAATATAAATGCAAGTTACTCTTAAGGGAGATACCCTTGAGGATTCCAGGATGGAGAAGAATCTAGGGGTCCAAATAGAAGACAGACTGAGCAATAGCATGCAGTGTCAAGCTGCAGCAAGCAAAGCCAGCAGAAAGCAAAACCAGCATGCATTAAAAAAGGAATTTACTCCAGGGATAAAACCTATAATATATATCTAGATATATAATATAATAGATATAATCCTGCCACTTTTTAAAACTCTGGTTCAGCCGCATCTGGAGTATTCTGTCCAGTTCTTGTCACCAATCCTCAAAAGGGATGTGCTGGAGCTGGAGAGATTCCAGATAAGGGCAACTAAATTAATATGGGGGCTGGAGGACTTCAATTATGAGGAATGACTACAACCGCTAAATTTATTCTGCCTGGAGAAGAGACGAGGTATGAGAGGAGATAGCAATATACAAATATCTCAATGGCGATCCCAGCTTAAGTATGAAACTTTTCAGTCCCAGGGAGTGTAAGAAGACACGGGGCCACAGGATGAGACTGGAAGAGAAGCGTTTTAACCTTAGGCTGCTTAGGGGGTTTTTCACTGTCAGGGCAATGAGGATGTGGAACTCTCTTCCACAATCAGTGGTGTTGGCAGGAAGTATGGATAGTTTTAAAAGACTCTTGGACATGCAACTTAGCGAAAACAATATACGGGGATATGGGGAAGATTTTCTTCACGCGTACACACACGCCATCACAGGTTAAACTGGATGAACTGTTGTCTTTTTTAAACCTTACCAACTATGTAACTATGGACTTTGTTTTATGACTGAAGAATATTGAGCACCGTGATTCATATTGGATATTATTTTCTGTTTGATACAGTAGATGGATTGTAGCTGGGATTTCATGTATATGAATTTATAGCCTAAAGAGAGCGCAACACATTTTTGCTAGTATCTATTTATTATTTTTGTGTCCAAATAATAATGAGCGCGGCTGTCTCGCACTTTGAGCGCAATATTATGGTTTAATAATTGTACATAAAACATTAGCAACAAAACGTCACCCAGTTAGGTTTTACATCTACTTTAATGGATTCATACAGAACCGTCATTTTTGCAACAGTTCCTGAACAAAGGTATAATATGTTTTCAAAATGGATTGGTTAGAAACTATATTGGACGGAGGAAGAAAAAACAACTTTGCAAAGTGTGGGGAAATTTTTACATGCCTAGTTCTCGTACACAACAGAAATGTATTATTTGCTTCAATCAAACCAGCTGGTGTCCTCTGAGTCAAAAAGCCAAAGACCATCCTATGCAGTAGAAATGTGATAAACTGAAGATCTCCTGTAAAGCTAGCGTACAAGGGCTTCTGAGTTCAACTTTAGGGCGCATAAAATAGCGCTGTAAAAACGCCTATCCCCATTGAAATGAATGGGATTCGCGATAAAAACGCGGTAAAAACGCATAGGCATAAGCGTAAGGCCCCTTTCACACTGAGGCACTTTGCAGGCGCTATTGCGATAAAAATAGCGCCTGCAATGCGCCCCAAAAAAGCCTCTCAATACTATCCAATGTGAAAGCCCGAGGGCTTTCACACTGGAGCATTGCGCTTGCAGGATTGTCAAAAAACTCCTGCAAGCCGCATCTTTGAGGCGCAATAGGAGCGCTAAAAATAGCGCTCCTATAGCGCCCCTGCCCATTGAAATCAATGGGGTAGCGCCTCTAATACGCCCGCAAAACGCCTCAAAGAGGTGTTATTGCGGGCGTTTTTAACCCTTTTTCGGCCGCTAGTGGGGGTTAAAATACCCCCGCTAGCGCCCGCAAATCGCGGCAAAAAAAACGGTATGGCGGCGCTAAAAATAGCGCCGCTATACCGCCAGCGCATACAGCGCCTCAGTGTGAAAGTAGCCTTATGTTAAAAAATAGCGCTAACGCCTATGCGTTTTTATCGCGTTTTTACCGCGTTCGCGCAAATTTTAGCGCGAACGCGGTAAAATCGCGGTAAAAACGCATAGGTGTTAACGCTATTTTTGGGATTTGCGGTAAAAACGCGGTAAAAACGCATAGGCGTTAGCGCTATTTTTTAACATAAAGCTTATGCCTATGCGTTTTTACTGCGTTTTTACCGCGTTTTTACCGCGAATCCCATTCATTTCAATGGGGATAGGCGTTTTTACAGCGCTATTTTATGCGCTCTAAAGTTGCTCTAAAAAAGCTGTTTGCAGGATTTTTTTCAACGCCCAGCCAGCAAAACGCCTCAATGTGAAAGCCCTCAGAGATTTCACATTGAGAATGCTGGGGCAGGATTATTTCAGGCGTTATTACAGCGCTATTTTTACCACAAAAACGCGGTAAAAACGCCTCAGTGTGAAAGGGGCCTTAAAGTGGTGGTTAAAGTGGTTGTAAACCCTGTTAAAAAAAATAATAATTTAAACTAACCTGCAAGACAAAGGCATAATGAGATAGTATGACTAGCATACTAGCTCATTATGCATCACTTACCTTAGATCGGGGGCCCCCGAAGGCGTCCTCGTCTCCCTCTCCAGCCGCATCCATCGCTGCGGCGATAGCCGGAAGGTTACTTCCGGGTATCGCCGCTCCAGCCAATCACAGCGCCACTCCGGCGCTGTGATTGGCCAGAGCGGCGTAGACGTGACTCTGCTCATGCGCGCGGGAGCCGTCAAATCCGGCTAAGACGGATTTATGAATGGGATTAACCCTATGAATGCGCCATTGTCTATGGCGCGCATGCGCCGTAGACACCGATGCATGTCATTTTTAGCAAATATCTCTTAAACCATGTAGGTTTAGGAGATATTTCTTGCACCTACAGGTAAGCCTTAATCTAGGCTTACCTGTAGGTGCAAGTTGCAAAAGTGGGTTTACAACCACTTTAAGCCACTTAGTGTTGGTGCTACAACCCCCTCTGTTATAGTAAATTAAATGCCCCAGTGTATGCGTTTTGTAACAAATAAGCCGCTATATACCTTATTTCATAGCGCCACTCTGCAATCACGTGACTGGCCGCCTCTCTCCTCTCTCGATCTGACAGCAAAGCAGGTGGGGCTGAGAATCCCCTGCTGACATAAGCCAGGAGGAGGAGAGGAGAGGAGGAGAGAGGTGGCTGGTTGTGTGAGTGCCGAGCAGTGCTATAAAATAAGATATATAGCTGCAAATTTTGAAAAATTTTGGGGATTGTAGCATGAACTCTAAGTTATGATAGCAGCAGGAAGGGAGGGTCAGGGAGTGGATCGGAGCTGACAGGCACGGAGAGGGGTGAGAGGAGGACAGAGGAGAGCTGCGGATGACGGAGGCACGTAAACTAAACACAGTGTCAGGGCTCAGCAGCCATGATAAACCATGGTCAGTTTACAGAGGGGAAGGCAGCACCAGGCAGGATCAGCCAGGTATTTCAGGTGATAGAAAGGGCCAAACTACACAGCACAAGCACTGTGCTGTATAACATGCTTTAAAGGAAAAGGATCTATTATTTTTTATTTTATTTAGAGTTACAAATGCTTTAACTTCACATTCCAACCTTGAGAAAGACTGGCTCTGTGAGCTACTTGCTGGATTCTGTCTTTAATAAATTACAGAAAACTCAGATTATTATAGAATTAGATATTCAAGTAGAACTGAAGGCAATACTTTTTTTTTTGTGTGCTTTTAGGCTTGATTCACACTAATGCGTTTTTTGGTGCATTTTGCATTTTGCAGAAATGCATGGAAATCTTTTAACATGGGTTCCTATGGAACATGTTCACATCAATGCATTTTTGTGCCTCTGCGTTTTTGGAAAGGGTCGGGGACTTTTTTTCCTGCAAAAAGCAGCGTTTTGCATGTAATAGAAGTCAATGGACCAGCATCAAAAACGCAAGTACCGCGTTTTTGCTGCGTTTTTACCGCGTTTTTACCGCGATTTTGCCGCGATTTGCGTTTTGCGTTTTTATTTTTAATTTTTTTAAAGGAAATGTATAAAAATAAAAATTACTGTATAAAAATTTATAAATAAAAAAAATAAAAAAAAAGCAAAACGCAAATTGCGGTAAAAACGCATGTTGAAAAACGTGGCAAAGCACCGCAAAAAGCAAGGCAAAAACGCTCAAAAGCAACATGCATAGGTGTGAATCGAGCCTGAGAGATAGATTTCATTTGACTTTGTGTGCCATAACCAAAACAGGAATTGAGAAGAAATTCCTCCAAAGTAACCTGGATGCACCAGGGTGACCAGAAATAGTATCCAAAACCTAAAAAAATATACTTTAACATTAGATTTTAGTGCAATAGAAGAGTTGCTTGATTAGTATTAGTAATATATATTTGAAGCTCTACGTAAATTGACGGAGCTATCTAAGTAGCTGTAATTAGTAGTTCACTAATTGGTTTTAGCTTGTTGCCTGTAATTGCTCTTTAATTGCTTTGCTCTTTAACTTAAAAATGTCAGAAATGCTTGTTAGGTCATATATGATATAACAGTGAAACTGAAATCCAAAAAATTATGGATGGAATGTGCTAAATTAGCAGGAGGATTTTTGCCCCTCCTCTAATAATCCAACCCTCTTACATATGTAGATTCAGTACTTCCTTGAATCCTAGCCAAAAGGAAAAACTCTCATGCCGCGTACACGCGGCCGTTTTTCTCATCGAAAAAAACGACATTTTTCCCATTCGACGAGAAAAACTATAGTCTGTGGGCTTTCTGTTGTTTTTTTTGACGAGAAAAATGGCATTAAAAACGACGAGAAAAATTAGAACATGTTCTAATTTTTCTCGTCGTTTTTTTCAACATGTTTTCCGCGCGCAGTGTTTCCCATAGGGAAACACTGCCGTGGAGCCCACAGACGGTCGTTTTTCTCGTCAAGAGAAAAAATGACGTGAAAAACGACCGTGTGTGGGGAACAAGCTGTTCCCCCGTTTTAAATGACATTATTCACGGCGGTTTTTTAACCGCCGTGAATAATGATCGTGTGTACACGGCATCACAGCTTGTAAAGCGGCCTGGTGCCAGTGCTGGAAGACTTGACTTGCCAGAGAGAGAAGCATTCATATAGTCCTGTATAGTGATGAGCCGAACACCCCCGGGTTCGGTTCGCACCAGAACCCGCGAACGGACCGAAAGTTCGCACGAACATTAGAACCCTATTAAATACAATGGATGCGAACGTTCGGATTCTAAAGTGCTAATTATAACGACTATTATCCATGTTATTGTCCGAAACAGAGTTTGGGAACCCGGGTTCTGCACCAGGGGACATGTATCAATGCAAAAAGAAGTTTTAAAAACGGACGTTTTCCGGGAGCAGTCATTTTAATGATGCATAAAGTGAAAAAAAAAAGTCAAATATTCCTTTAAATATTGTACCTGGGGGGTGTCTAAAGTATGCCTGTGAAGTGCCACGTGTTTCCCGTGTTTAGAACTGTCCCTGCACAAAATAACATTTCTAAAGGGAAAAAAGTCATTTAAAACTGCTTGCGGCTTTAATGCAATGTCTGGTCCCGGTAATATGGATGAAAATCTTTAGGAAAAATGGCATAGCTACCCCATCAACCCCCCCCCCCTACCCCAGCCCATTACCAGACCCTTTGGGTCTTGTATGGATATTAAGGGGAACCCCGCACACAAAATAAAAAAGGACCTATATACTCTGAACAGCCGTATACAGGCGGTGCATACAAGACAGGGACTGTAGGTTTGTTCTTATGTAGAATCTGTTTATAATTTTGAACAGCTGCATTGTTTAAGTGGAGCTCCATGGCAAATTCCTTTTTTTTTGTTTTTTTGTAAAACATAGGGAACGGTTATCACCCCTGTCACATTTTTTTTGCTGTCTGTGCCCCTGTTCAGAACATTTCACCTCACTTTGCGTCCCAATGACAACTGTTTTTGAAATGTGGTGTTTTTATTGAAACAAGGATTGGTGATAAAGCATCAGTAGAGAGGAGACACCTTTCTCCCATATTAATTCTTACAGGAGAGAATTTTCCTTCCAAGGGGTAGATTTCCTCTCACTTCCTGTTGTCTTCTTCCGTTTGCAAGTAGTAGTAGTTTGTAAGTTGGATGTTTGAAAGTAGGGACTAGTGATGAGCCGAACACCCCCGGGTTCGGTTCGCACCAGAACCCGCGAACGGACCGAAAGTTCGTACGAACATTAGAACCCTATTAAATACAATGGATGCGAACGTTCGAATTCTAAAGTGCTAATTATAACAACTATTATGCATGTTATTGTCCTAAAAAGGGTTTGGGAACCCGGGTTCTGCACCAGGGGACATGTATCAATGCAAAAAGAAGTTTTAAAAACGGTCGTTTTTCGGGAGCAGTCATTTTAATGATGCATAAAGTGAAAAAAAAAAGTCAAATATTCCTTTAAATATCGTACCTGGGGGGTGTCTAAAGTATGCCTGTGAAGTGCCACGTGTTTCCCGTGTTTAGAACTGTCCCTGCACAAAATGACACTTCTAAAGGAAAAAAAAGCCATTTAAAACTTCTTGCGGCTTTAATGTAATGTCTGGTCCCGGTAATATGGATGAAAATCTTTAAGAAAAATGGCATAGCTACCCCATGACCCCCCCCCCCCCTACCCCAGCCCATTACCAGCCCCTTTGGGTCTTGTATGGATATTAAGGGGAACCCCGCACATAAAATAAAAAAGGCCCTATATACTCTGAACAGCCGTATACAGGCGGTGCATACAAGACAGGGACTGTAGGTTTGTTCTTATGTAGAATGTGTTTGTAATTTTGAACAGGTACATTGTTGAACTGTAGCTCCAGCCCAAAAATCTATTTTTAAACTTTTTGGGAAACATAGGTAAGGGTTATCACCCCTGTAACATTTGTTTTGCTGTCTGTGCCCCTGTTCAGAACATTTCACCTCACTTTCCGTCCCAATGACAACTGTTTTTGAAATGTGGTGTTTTTCTTGAAACAAGGATTGCTGATAAAGCATCAGTACAGAGGAGACACCTTTCTCCCATATTTATTCTTACAGGAGAGAATTTTCCTTCCTAGGGGTAGATTTCCTCTCACTTCCTGTTGTCTTCTTTCGTTTGCAAGTAGGAGTCGTTTGTAAGTTGGATGTTTGAAAGTAGGGACCTGCCGTATATACTCTGCAGAAATAGGCCCCTTAGTTGTTGGTGTTGGCACAACACTGTAAGCACTCACAGTTACTCTTGGTTGGTGCTGGAACGCCCTGCTGTCAACTATTATATCAGGAATTTTAATTACATATAATTGTTGAACAGTGGTAGTAAAAATTGGGGCTTTGATGGTGGTGCTGGTGCCACAACACTGTAAGCCCTGACAGTTACTCTTGGTGGGTGCAGCAATGGGCCCTGCTGTGAATTATTAGATCAAGAATTGTAATTGCATGCCCCTGTTGAACAGGGGCTGAAAAATTGGGCTTTTCGTGGTGGTGGTGGTGGTGGTGGTGTTGCCACAACACTGTAAGCCCTCAGAGTTACTCTTGGTGGGTGCAGGAATGGGCCCTGCTGTGAATTATTAGATCAAGAATTGTAATTACATGCCCCTTTTGAACAGTGGCTGAAAAATTGGGCCTTTCGTGGTGGTGGTGGTGGTGGCGTTGCCACAACACTGTAAGCCCTCAGACTTACTCTTGGTGGGTGCAGGAATGGGCCCTGCTGTGAATTATTACATCAAGAATTGTAATTGCATGCCCCTGTTGAACAGGGGCTGAAAAATTGGGCCTTAGGCACTGGTGGCACAACACTACAACCCCTCACAGATACTGTACTTGGAGCACAGCAATGAGCCCTGTTGCAAAGTATTGCTTCAAAAATTGTAATGACACGCCCCTGTTAAACAGGGGCTGAAAAATTGGGCCTTAGGCACTGGTGGCACAACACTACAACCCCTCACAGATACTGTACTTGGAGCACAGCAATGAGCCCTATGGCAAATTATTGCTAAAAAAATTGTAAGTACACGCCCCTGTAAAACAGGGGCTGAAAAATTGGGCCTTAGCCACTGGTGGCGGCACCCATAAACAAAAATGATCTTCCAAGCTATCATCATCAATCGTATCATTGAGGACTCGGAGGAGGAGGATAGCCAGTCAACATAACAGCACAGGCACTCAGCATCAGCATCAGTCTTGAAGGGACGTGACATGTTAAAATCAATTAGTCTGTTATATCAGCATCAGGTGTGTGGTAGCTGGTGGTGATCCAAGACTGGTTCATCTTGATGAAAGTCAGTCGATCAACCGAGTCGGTGGACAGGCGCACCCTGTGATCCGTGACAAATCCTCCAGCAGCACTGAATGTGCGTTCCGAAAGAACGCTGGATGCAGGACAGGCCAGTAGCTCAATTGCATACTGTGCAAGCTCTGGCCAGTGATCCATCCTCAAGACCCAGTAAGCCAGAGGATTTTCGGTGGGGAAGGTGTCCAAGTCTGACCTTGCCCCTAGATATTCCTGCACCATGTTTATCAGACGCTGGCGATGGTTGCTGGAACCAATCATACTTTGGGGCTGCGGACTAAAGAATTGTCTGAACGCATCGGTCAGACGGCCACCTTCCCCACCGCTCCTTCTTTGACTGGCCGAAGCCTCAGCAACTCGTTGTCCTGGACCAGGAGTTTGTAACCTCTCAGTCTCTGGGAACGCGTTGCACAGACCTTTCTGCAAGGCCTCCCGGAGTTGTCTCATCCTCTGCTCCCTCTGCGACGGTAACATAAGGTCCGCAACCTTACCCTTGTACCGTGGATCAAGGAGAGTGGCCAGCCAGTAATGGTCCCTCTCCTTGATCCGAAGAATACGAGGATCCTTCCGCAGACTTTGCAGGATCAGGGAGGCCATGCAGCGTAGGTTTGCTGAGGCATTCGCTCCGGAGTCCTCTGGGTCACTAAGGACGACATGATCCGCAGTCACCTCCTCCCAGCCACGTACAAGTCCACTGGTTTCTTGGGACTGTAAATCATCCCTAAAAGACTGCTGCTGATGATGCTGAGTGCCAGCCTCCACCTCCATGCTGACACAATCCTCCTCCTCCTCCTCCTCTTCCTCTTCCTGTGCGATGGGTGGGACAGAAGGAACACTGTCTGGGTAAAGGGGGCCTTGAGAGGCAAGGAAGTCCTCCTCTTCCTGCCTCTGTTCTGCCTCAAGTGCCCTGTCCATTATTCCACGCAGCGTGTGCTCCAACAGGTGGACAAGAGGTACAGTGTCACTGATGCATGCACTGTCACTGCTCACCATCCTCGTGGCCTCCTCAAATGGTGCCAGGACAGTGCATGCATCCCTGATCATGCCCCACTGGCGTGGAGAAAAAAAACCAAGCTCCCCTGACCCTGTCCTGGTGCCGTAGTCGCACAGGTACTCATTGATGGCCCTCTGCTGCATGTGCAGCCGCTGCAGCATGGCCAACGTTGAGTTCCACCTGGTGGGCATGTCACATATAAGGCGGTTCTTGGGCAGGTTCAACTCCTTTTGCAGCTCAGCCAGGCGAGCACTGGCATTATAAGATCTGCGGAAATGCACACAGACTTTCCTGGCCTGCCTCAGGACATCCTGTAAGCCCGGGTACCTGCCCAAGAACCGCTGCACCACCAGGTTAAGGACGTGAGCCACACAGGGCACATGGGTCAGTTGTCCCTGTCGGAGGGCGGAGAGGAGGTTGGTGCCATTGTTGCAAACCACCATTCCTGGCTTAAGCTGGCGTGGCGTCAACCACCTCTCGGCCTGGCCCTGCAGAGCAGACAGGACCTCTGCCCCAGTGTGGCTTCTGTCCCCCAAACACACCAGCGCAAGCACGGCATGGCATCTTTTTGCCTGCGTACTTGCGTAGCCCCGTGAACGGCTACGGAGCACCGCTGGTTCATAGGACAAACCACAGGAAGAGGCCATGGAGGAAGAAGAGGAGGGGGTGGAGGAGAGAGGTGTGTCACAACCAGTAGTAGCATTTTGGAGGCGTGGCGGTGGGACAACCTCCAACACTACTGCACCTTGTCCTGCATCCTTCCCAGCTGCCAAAAGAGTGACCCAATGGGCCGTGAAAGAAAGGTAACGTCCCTGTCCATGCCTGCTGGACCATGAGTCAGCGGTAATATGCACCTTACCGCTGACCGCCCTGTCCAGCGAGGCCAAGACATTGCCTTCCACATGCCGGTAGAGAGCCGGAATAGCCTTCCGTGAGAAAAAGTGGCGTTTGGGAACCTGCCACTGAGGAACCGCACATTGCACAAACTCACGGAAGGGGGCCGAGTCTACCAACTGAAAAGGCAGCAGTTGAAGCGCTAGCAATTTAGCCAAGCTAGCATTCAACCGCTGGGCATGTGGATGGCTGGGAGTGAACTTCTTTCGACGGTCCAGCAGCTGGGGCAGGGAAATTTGCCTGCTAGAATCGGACGTCGGTGTACTGCTAGCAGAGTGGCCGCAAGTACTTGGCTGTGACACACCTAATTCTACACCTTCATTCCTCTCAGTGCATGTTTCAGAGAGGACTGAAGTTATAGTGGGGTTGGAAATCCCAGCTGATGCGGTGCAAGGAGAGGTCCGCTTTGTTCTTTGGTGTGGGTCTTTGAGGTAGGCTTGCCAACGAGCTGCATGGCAGGTCAACATATGTCTGGTCAGGCATGTGGTACCCAAGCGGCTGATGTTTTGGCCACGCGATATACGCTTGAGACATATGTTGCAAACAGCAGCTGTGCGATCTGATGCACTAGCCTCAAAAAAGGCCCACACCAAGGAACTTTTTGAATGACGGGCAGAGGCAGCGCCCTGCACAGGCGGAGCTCTGCGGTGTGATTCCGTCGGTGTACTGCCCTTACGCTGGCCACCAAAGGGCATCCTGTCTCGTTGGAGATGTGCCTCCTCCTCATCCTCCTCCTCCTCTCTCCTATTAGGCACCCACGTGGAGTCAGTGACCTCATCATCCCCTCCCTCCTCATCACTGGAGCCAATCTGGCAGTATGCTGCAGCTGCTGGAACATGACTGCCAGATTGGTGTCCTTCTTGAGCATCCCCTCTGTCTGCTCTCACCCTACTGCCTTCCTGTAGCTGGGTTTCATCATCAGACCCTTCGAAACGCTGGGCATCCTCCTGGAGCATGTACCCAACACTGTGCTCAAACAGTTCGGGGGACTCCTCAGGAGGAGGACATGGTGGGTCTAGGGAAGGAGTGACTGATGATGAGTCTGACATTGATACCAGGGAAGAGGACGCTTTGGCAGCTGCTTTGCCAGTACCCTGAGCCTGGGTGAGAGAGGATGAGGAGGAGGAGGAGGGCTTGGTCATCCACTCTACCAAGTCTTCGGCATGATGTGGCTCAACATGTCCAGCTGCGGAAAAGAAGGACAAGCGTGTCCCATGGCCATGTGCTGATGACAATGCACCGCGTCCACGACCAGCACTGTTGCCCCCAGACACAGAGCCTGCTTGCCCTCTTTTATTGCCTCCTGACTGTCTGCCTCTCCTTGTTTGCCTTCCAGACATTCTAATAGATGGCCTGCAGGGAGATGGGAAAAAAGCAATAAGGGCTACCTTCAGGTGTCCTTCTCTGTCCCTTGAAACAAGGACTTGCACAGTGAAAGAAACTGACACTCTCCCTACCTACAGTTTTCTGTCCCTAGAAAAAATGTTTTTTTTAAGCACAATATAGCACAAGGAGAATTCACTCACTGTCCTTCCAGGTCCCTAGAAACAAGGACTTGCACAGTGAAAGAAACTGACACTCTCCCTACCTACAGTTTTCTGTCCCTAGAAAAAATGTTTTTTTTAAGCACAATATAGCACAAGGAGAATTCACTCGCTGTCCTTCCAGGTCCCTAGAAACAAGGACTTGCACAGTGAAAGAAACTGACACTCTCCCTACCTACAGTTTTCTGTCCCTAGAAAAAATGTTTTTTTTAAGCACAATATAGCACAAGGAGAATTCACTCACTGTCCTTCCAGGTCCCTAGAAACAAGGACTTGCACAGTGAAATAAACTGACACTCTCCCTACCTACAGTTTTCTGTCCCTAGAAAAAATGTTTTTTTTAAGCACAATATAGCACAAGGAGAATTCACTCACTGTCCTTCCAGGTCCCTAGAAACAAGGACTTGCACAGTGAAAGAAACTGACACTCTCCCTACCTACAGTTTTCTGTCCCTAGAAAAAATGTTTTTTTTAAGCACAATATAGCACAAGGAGAATTCACTCACTGTCCTTCCAGGTCCCTAGAAACAAGGACTTGCACAGTGAAAGAAACTGACACTCTCCCTACCTACAGTTTTCTGTCCCTAGAAAAATTTTTTTTTTTAAGCACAATATAGCACAAGGAGAATTCACTCACTGTCCTTTCAGGTCCCTGGAAACAAGGACTTGCACAGTGAAAGAAACTGACACTCTCCCTACCTACAGTTTTCTGTCCCTAGAAAAAATGTTTTTTTTAAGCACAATATAGCACAAGGAGAATTCACTCACTGTCCTTCCAGGTCCCTAGAAACAAGGACTTGCACAGTGAAAGAAACTGACACTCTCCCTACCTACAGTTTTCTGTCCCTAGAAAAAATGTTTTTTTTAAGCACAATATAGCACAAGGAGAATTCACTCACTGTCCTTCCAGGTCCCTAGAAACAAGGACTTGCACAGTGAAAGAAACTGACACTCTCCCTACCTACAGTTTTCTGTCCCTAGAAAAAATGTTTTTTTTAAGCACAATATAGCACAAGGAGAATTCACTCACTGTGCTTCCAGGTCCCTAGAAACAAGGACTTGCACAGTGAAAGAAACTGACACTCTCCCTACCTACAGTTTTCTGTCCCTAGAAAAATTTTTTTTTTAAGCACACTATAGCACAAGGAGAATTCACTCACTGTCCTTCCCAGTCCCTAGAAACAAGGACTTGCACAGTGAAAGAAACTGACACTCTCCCTACCTACAGTTTTCTGTCCCTAGAAAAAATGTTTTTTTTAAGCACACTATAGCACAAGGAGAATTCACTCACTGTCCTTCCCAGTCCCTAGAAACAAGGACTTGCACAGTGAAAGAAACTGACACTCTACCTACCTACAGTTTTCTGTCCCTAGAAAAAATGTTTTTTTTAAGCACACTATAGCACAAGGAGAATTCACTCACTGTCCTTCCAGGTCCCTGGAAACAAGGACTTGCACAGTGAAAGAAACTGACACTCTCCCTACCTACAGTTTTCTGTCCCTAGAAAAAATGTTTTTTTTAAGCACAATATAGCACAAGGAGAATTCACTCACTGTCCTTCCAGGTCCCTAGAAACAAGGACTTGCACAGTGAAAGAAACTGACACTCTCCCTACCTACAGTTTTCTGTCCCTAGAAAAAATGTTTTTTTAAGCACAATATAGCACAAGGAGAATTCACTCACTGTCCTTCCAGGTCCCTGGAAACAAGGACTTGCACAGTGAAAGAAACTGACACTCTCCCTACCTACAGTTTTCTGTCCCTAGAAAAAATGTTTTTTTTAAGCACAATATAGCACAAGGAGAATTCACTCACTGTCCTTCCAGGTCCCTAGAAACAAGGACTTGCACAGTGAAAGAAACTGACACTCTCCCTACCTACAGTTTTCTGTCCCTAGAAAAAAATGTTTTTTTTAAGCACAATATAGCACAAGGAGAATTCACTCACTGTCCTTCCAGGTCCCTAGAAACAAGGACTTGCACAGTGAAAGAAACTGACACTCTCCCTACCTACAGTTTTCTGTCCCTAGAAAAAATGTTTTTTTTAAGCACAATATAGCACAAGGAGAATTCACTCACTGTCCTTCCAGGTCCCTAGAAACAAGGACTTGCACAGTGAAAGAAACTGACACTCTCCCTACCTACAGTTTTCTGTCCCTAGAAAAAATGTTTTTTTTAAGCACAATATAGCACAAGGAGAATTCACTCACTGTCCTTCCAGGTCCCTAGAAACAAGGACTTGCACAGTGAAAGAAACTGACACTCTCCCTACCTACAGTTTTCTGTCCCTAGAAAAAATGTTTTTTTTAAGCACAATATAGCACAAGGAGAATTCACTCACTGTCCTTCCAGGTCCCTAGAAACAAGGACTTGCACAGTGAAAGAAACTGACACTCTCCCTACCTACAGTTTTCTGTCCCTAGAAAAAATGTTTTTTTTAAGCACAATATAGCACAAGGAGAATTCACTCACTTGCCTTCCAGGTCCCTGGAAAAAAGGACTTGCACAGTGAAAGAAACTGACACTCTCCCTACCTACAGTTTTCTGTCCCTAGAAAAAATGTTTTTTTTAAGCACAATATAGCACAAGGAGAATTCACTCACTGTCCTTCCAGGTCCCTAGAAACAAGGACTTGCACAGTGAAAGAAACTGACACTCTCCCTACCTACAGTTTTCTGTCCCTAGAAAAAATGTTTTTTTTAAGCACAATATAGCACAAGGAGAATTCACTCACTGTCCTTCCAGGTCCCTAGAAACAAGGACTTGCACAGTGAAAGAAACTGACACTCTCCCTACCTACAGTTTTCTGTCCCTAGAAAAAATGTTTTTTTTAAGCACAATATAGCACAAGGAGAATTCACTCACTGTCCTTCCAGGTCCCTAGAAACAAGGACTTGCACAGTGAAAGAAACTGACACTCTCCCTACCTACAGTTTTCTGTCCCTAGAAAAAATGTTTTTTTTAAGCACACTATAGCACAAGGAGAATTCACTCACTGTCCTTCCCAGTCCCTAGAAACAAGGACTTGCACAGTGAAAGAAACTGACACTCTCCCTACCTACAGTTTTCTGTCCCTAGAAAAAATGTTTTTTTTAAGCACAATATAGCACAAGGAGAATTCACTCACTGTCCTTCCAGGTCCCTGGAAACAAGGACTTGCACAGTGAAAGAAACTGACACTCTCCCTACCTACAGTTTTCTGTCCCTAGAAAAAATGTTTTTTTTAAGCACACTATAGCACAAGGAGAATTCACTCACTGTCCTTCCAGGTCCCTGGAAACAAGGACTTGCACAGTGAAAGAAACTGACACTCTCCCTACCTACAGTTTTCTGTCCCTAGAAAAAATGTTTTTTTTAAGCACAATATAGCACAAGGAGAATTCACTCACTGTCCTTCCAGGTCCCTAGAAACAAGGACTTGCACAGTGAAAGAAACTGACACTCTCCCTACCTACAGTTTTCTGTCCCTAGAAAAAATGTTTTTTTTAAGCACAATATAGCACAAGGAGAATTCACTCACTGTCCTTCCAGGTCCCTGGAAACAAGGACTTGCACAGTGAAAGAAACTGACACTCTCCCTACCTACAGTTTTCTGTCCCTAGAAAAAATGTTTTTTTTAAGCACAATATAGCACAAGGAGAATTCACTCACTGTCCTTCCAGGTCCCTAGAAACAAGGACTTACACAGTGAAAGAAACTGACACTCTCCCTACCTACAGTTTTCTGTCCCTAGAAAAAATGATTTTTTTAAGCACACTATAGCACAAGCACAAAACACACTGACACTCTCCCTACCTATCCTTCTCTTTCCCTAAACTAAAGGAATCCAGGTTAAGCAAGAAAGAAATAAAAGTCACTGTCCCTGCCTATGCTGCTCTATCCCTGCTCCGGAACACACTACACTAGGCCGCCGTGCTGGCGGCCTTTTATAGTGTGGGGCGTGTACTAAACACCCTCAGCAATAATTGGCCACAGGCATCCTGCCTGTGGCCAATCATTGCTCTCCTCGCTGCCGGCGCTGTGATTGGCCAAGCATGCGGGGTCACATTGCATGCTTGGCCAATCACAGTGCCTGGATGACACTGCGATGGCGTAGTGCATTGTGGGCCGTTCGTGTCACTCGAATTTGGCACGAACGGCCCAAATCGTTCGATCTTCGTCGAACGATCGAACAGCCGATGTTCGAGTCGAACGTATGTTCGACTCGAACACGAAGCTCATCCCTAGTAGGGACCTTCCGTATATACTCTGCAGAAATTGGCCCCTTAGGTGTTGGTGTTGGCACAACACTGAAAGCACTCACAGTTATTCTTGGTGGGTGCTGGAACGCCCTTCTGTCAAGTATAATATCAGGAATTGTAATAACATATAATTGTTGATCAGTGGTAGTAAAAATTGGGCCTTTGATGGTGGTGCTGGTGCCCCAACACTGTAAGGCCTGACAGTTACTCTTGGTGGGCGCAGCAATGGTCCCTGCTGTGAATTATTAGATCAATAATTATACTTGCATGCCCCTGTTGAACAGGGGCTGAAAAATTGGGCCTTTGGTGGTGGTGGTGGTGGTGATGGTGGTGCTGGTGCCACAACACTGTAAGGCCTGACAGTTACTCTTGGTGGGCGCAGCAATGCTCCCTGCTGTGAATTATTAGATCAATAATTATAATTGCATGCCCCTGTTGAACAGGGGCTGAAAAATTGGGCCTTTGGTGGTGGTGGTGGTGATGATGGTGGTGCTGGTGCCACAACACTGTAAGGCCTGACAGTTACTCTTGGTGGGCGCAGCAATGCTCCCTGCTGTGAATTATTAGATCAATAATTATAATTGCATGCCCCTGTTGAACAGGGGCTGAAAAATTGGGCCTTTGGTGGTGGTGGTGGTGGTGATGGTGGTGCTGGTGCCACAACACTGTAAGGCCTGACAGTTACTCTTGGTGGGCGCAGCAATGGGCCCTGCTGTGAATTATTAGATCAATAATTATAATTGCATGCCCCTGTTGAACAGGGGCTGAAAAATTGGGCCTTTGGTGGTGGTGGTGGTGGTGATGGTGGTGCTGGTGCCACAACACTGTAAGGCCTGACAGTTACTCTTGGTGGGCGCAGCAATGGGCCCTGCTGTGAATTATTAGATCAATAATTATAATTGCATGCCCCTGTTGAACAGGGGCTGAAAAATTGGGCCTTAGGCACTGGTGGCACAACACTGCAACCCCTCACAGATACTGTACTTGGAGCACAGCAATGAGGCCTGTTGCAAAGTATTGCATCAAAAATTTTAATTACACGCCCCTGTTAAACAGGGGCTGAAAAATTGGGCCTTAGCCACTGGTGGCATCACCCATAAACCAAAATGATCTTCCAAGCTATCATCGTCAATCGTATCATTGAGGAGGAGGAGGAGGATAGCCAGTCAACATAACAGCACAGGCACTCAGCATCAGCATCAGTCTTGAAGGGATGTGACATTTTAAAATCAATTAGTCTGTTATATCAGCATCTGGTGTGTGGTAGCTGGTGGTGATCCAAGACTGGTTCATCTTGATGAAAGTCAGTCGATCAACCGAGTCGGTGGACAGGCGCACCCTGTGATCCGTGACAAATCCTCCAGCAGCACTGAATGTGCGTTCTGAAAGAACGCTGGATGCAGGACAGGCCAGTAGCTCAATTGCATACTGTGCAAGCTCTGGCCAGTGATCCATCCTCAAGACTAGTGATGAGCCGAACACCCCCGGGTTCGGTTCGCACCAGAACCCGCGAACGGACCGGAAGTTCGAACGAACATTAGAACCCTATTAAATACAATGGATGCGAACGTTCGAATTCTAAAGTGCTAATTATAACAACTATTATGCATGTTATTGTCCTAAAAAGGGTTTGGGAACCCGGGTTCTGCACCAGGGGACATGTATCAATGCAAAAAGAAGTTTTAAAAACGGTCGTTTTTCGGGAGCAGTCATTTTAATGATGCATAAAGTGAAAAAAAAAAAGTCAAATATTCCTTTAAATATCGTACCTGGGGGGTGTCTAAAGTATGCCTGTGAAGTGCCACGTGTTTCCCGTGTTTAGAACTGTCCCTGCACAAAATGACACTTCTAAAGGAAAAAAAAGCCATTTAAAACTGCTTGCGGCTTTAATGTAATGTCTGGTCCCGGTAATATGGATGAAATTCTTTAAGAAAAATGGCATAGCTACCCCATGACCCCCCCCCCCCCCTACCCCAGCCCATTACCAGCCCCTTTGGGTCTTGTATGGATATTAAGGGGAACCCCGCACATAAAATAAAAAAGGCCCTATATACTCTGAACAGCCGTATACAGGCGGTGCATACAAGACAGGGACTGTAGGTTTGTTCTTATGTAGAATCTGTTTGTAATTTTGAACAGGTACATTGTTGAAGTGTAGCTCCAGCCCAAAAATCTATTTTTAAACTTTTTGGAAAACATAGGTAAGGGTTATCACCCCTGTAACATTTGTTTTGCTGTCTGTGCCCCTGTTCAGAACATTTCACCTCACTTTCCGTCCCAATGACAACTGTTTTTGAAATGTGGTGTTTTTCTTGAAACAAGGATTGCTGATAAAGCATCAGTACAGAGGAGACACCTTTCTCCCATATTTATTCTTACAGGAGAGAATTTTCCTTCCTAGTGGTAGATTTCCTCTCACTTCCTGTTGTCTTCTTGCGTTTGCAAGTAGGAGTCGTTTGTAAGTTGGATGTTTGAAAGTAGGGACCTGCCGTATATACTCTGCAGAAATAGGCCCCTTAGTTGTTGGTGTTGGCACAACACTGTAAGCACTCACAGTTACTCTTGGTTGGTGCTGGAACGCCCTGCTGTCAACTATTATATCAGGAATTTTAATTACATATAATTGTTGAACAGTGGTAGTAAAAATTGGGCCTTTGATGGTGGTGCTGGTGCCACAACACTGTAAGCCCTGACAGTTACTCTTGGTGGGTGCAGCAATGGGCCCTGCTGTGAATTATTAGATCAAGAATTGTAATTACATGCCCCTGTTGAACAGGGGCTGAAAAATTGGGCCTTAGGCACTGGTGGCACAACACTGCAACCCCTCACAGATACTGTACTTGGAGCACAGCAATGAGCCCTGTTGCAAAGTATTGCTTCAAAAATTGTAATGACACGCCCCTGTTAAACAGGGGCTGAAAAATTGGGCCTTAGGCACTGGTGGCACAACACTGCAACTCCTCACAGATACTGTACTTGGAGCACAGCAATGAGCCCTGTTGCAAAGTATTGCTTCAAAAATTGTAATTACACGCCCCTGTTAAACAGGGGCTGAAAAATTGGGCGTTAGGCACTGGTGGCGGCACCCATAAACAAAAATGATCTTCCAAGCTATCATCATCAATCGTATCATTGAGGACTCGGAGGAGGAGGATAGCCAGTCAACATAACATCACAGGCACTCAGCATCAGCATCAGTCTTGAAGGGATGTGACATTTTAAAATCAATTAGTCTGTTATATCAGCATCAGGTGTGTGGTAGCTGGTGGTGATCCAAGACTGGTTCATCTTGATGAAAGTCAGTCGATCAACCGAGTCGGTGGACAGGCGCACCCTGTGATCCGTGACAAATCCTCCAGCAGCACTGAATGTGCGTTCCGAAAGAACGCTGGATGCAGGACAGGCCAGTAGCTCAATTGCATACTGTGCAAGCTCTGGCCAGTGATCCATCCTCAAGACCCAGTAAGCCAGAGGATTTTCGGTGGGGAAGGTGTCCAAGTCTGACCTTGCCCCTAGATATTCCTGCACCATGTTTATCAGACGCTGGCGATGGTTGCTGGAACCAATCATACTTTGGGGCTGCGGACTAAAGAATTGTCTGAACGCATCGGTCAGACGGCCACCTTCCCCACCGCTCCTTCTTTGACTGGCCGAAGCCTCAGCAACTCGTTGTCCAGGACCAGGAGTTTGCAACCTCCCAGTCTCTGGGAACGCGTTGCACAGACCTTTCTGCAAGGCCTCCCGGAGTTGTCTCATCCTCTGCTCCCTCTGCGACGGTAACATAAGGTCCGCAACCTTACCCTTGTACCGTGGATCAAGGAGAGTGGCCAGCCAGTAATGGTCCCTCTCCTTGATCCGAAGAATACGAGGATCCTTCCGCAGACTTTGCAGGATCAGGGAGGCCATGCAGCGTAGGTTTGCTGAGGCATTCGCTCCGGAGTCCTCTGGGTCACTAAGGACGACATGATCCGCAGCCACCTCCTCCCAGCCACGTACAAGTCCACTGGTTTCTTGGGACTGTAAATCATCCCTAAAAGACTGCTGCTGATGATGCTGAGTGCCAGCCTCCACCTCCATGCTGACACAATCCTCCTCCTCCTCCTCCTCCTCCTCCTCCTCCTCTTCCTGTGCGATGGGTGGGACAGAAGGAACACTGTCTGGGTAAAGGGGGCCTTGAGAGGCAAGGAAGTCCTCCTCTTCCTGCCTCTGTTCTGCCTCAAGTGCCCTGTCCATTATTCCACGCAGCGTGTGCTCCAACAGGTGGACAAGAGGTACAGTGTCACTGATGCATGCACTGTCACTGCTCACCATCCTCGTGGCCTCCTCAAATGGTGCCAGGACAGTGCATGCATCCCTGATCATGCCCCACTGGCGTGGAGAAAAAAAACCAAGCTCCCCTGACCCTGTCCTGGTGCCGTAGTCGCACAGGTACTCATTGATGGCCCTCTGCTGCGTGTGCAGCCGCTGCAGCATGGCCAACGTTGAGTTCCACCTGGTGGGCATGTCACATATAAGGCGGTTCTTGGGCAGGTTCAACTCCTTTTGCAGCTCAGCCAGGCGAGCACTGGCATTATAAGATCTGCGGAAATGCACACAGACTTTCCTGGCCTGCCTCAGGACATCCTGTAAGCCCGGGTACCTGCCCAAGAACCGCTGCACCACCAGGTTAAGGACGTGAGCCACACAGGGCACATGGGTCAGTTGTCCCTGTCGGAGGGCGGAGAGGAGGTTGGTGCCATTGTCGCAAACCACCATTCCTGGCTTAAGCTGGCGTGGCGTCAACCACCTCTCGGCCTGGCCCTGCAGAGCAGACAGGACCTCTGCCCCAGTGTGGCTTCTGTCCCCCAAACACACCAGCGCAAGCACGGCATGGCATCTTTTTGCCTGCGTACTTGCGTAGCCCCGTGAACGGCTACGGAGCACCGCTGGTTCATAGGACAAACCACAGGAAGAGGCCATGGAGGAAGAAGAAGAGGAGGGGGTGGAGGAGAGAGGTGTGTCACAACCAGTAGTAGCATTTTGGAGGCGTGGCGGTGGGACAACCTCCAACACTACTGCACCTTGTCCTGAATCCTTCCCAGCTGCCAAAAGAGTGACCCAATGGGCCGTGAAAGAAAGGTAACGTCCCTGTCCATGCCTGCTGGACCATGAGTCAGCGGTAATATGCACCTTACCGCTGACCGCCCTGTCCAGCGAGGCCAAGACATTGCCTTCCACATGCCGGTAGAGAGCCGGAATAGCCTTCCGTGAGAAAAAGTGGCGTTTGGGAACCTGCCACTGAGGAACCGCACATTGCACAAACTCACGGAAGGGGGCCGAGTCTACCAACTGAAAAGGCAGCAGTTGAAGCGCTAGCAATTTAGCCAAGCTAGCATTCAACCGCTGGGCATGTGGATGGCTGGGAGTGAACTTCTTTCGACGGTCCAGCAGCTGGGGCAGGGAAATTTGCCTGCTAGAATCGGACGTCGGTGTACTGCTAGCAGAGTGGGCGCAAGTACTTGGCTGTGACACACCTAATTCTACACCTTCATTCCTCTCAGTGCATGTTTCAGAGAGGACTGAAGTTATAGTGGGGTTGGAGATCCCAGCTGATGCGGTGCAAGGAGAGGTCCGCTTTGTTCTTTGGTGTGGGTCTTTGAGGTAGGCTTGCCAACGAGCTGCATGGCAGGTCAACATATGTCTGGTCAGGCATGTGGTACCCAAGCGGCTGATGTTTTGGCCACGCGATATACGCTTGAGACATATGTTGCAAACAGCAGCTGTGCGATCTGATGCACTAGCCTCAAAAAAGGCCCACACCAAAGAACTTTTTGAATGACGGGCAGAGGCAGCGCCCTGCACAGGCGGAGCTCTGCGGTGTGATTCCGTCGGTGTACTGCCCTTACGCTGGCCACCAAAGGGCATCCTGCCTCGTTGGAGATGTGCCTCCTCCTCATCCTCCTCCTCCTCCTCTCTCCTATTAGGCACCCACGTGGAGTCATTGACCTCATCATCCCCTCCCTCCTCATCACTGGAGCCAATCTGGCAGTATGCTGCAGCTGCTGGAACATGACTGCCAGATTGGTGTCCTTCTTGAGCATCCCCTCTGTCTGCTCTCACGCTACTGCCTTCCTCTAGCTGGGTTTCATCATCAGACCCTTCGAAACGCTGGGCATCCTCCTGGAGCATGTACCCAACACTGTGCTGAAACAGTTCGGGGGACTCCTCAGGAGGAGGACATGGTGGGTCTAG
The DNA here is from genome assembly GCA_029206835.1 of Rana muscosa. Lineage (NCBI taxonomy): Eukaryota > Metazoa > Chordata > Amphibia > Anura > Ranidae > Rana > Rana muscosa. The sequence continues at coordinate 958,780,506 of CM055117.1, read as the reverse complement.
GGAAGGAGTGACTGATGATTTGTCTGACATTGATACCAGGGAAGACGACGCTTTGGCAGCTGCTTTTCCAGTACCCTGAGCCTGGGTGAGAGAGGATGAGGAGGAGGAGGAGGGCTTGGTCATCCACTCTACCAAGTCTTCGGCATGATGTGGCTCAACATGTCCAGCTGCCGAAAAGAAGGACAAGCGTGTCCCATGGCCATGTGCTGATGACAATGCACCGCGTCCACGACCAGCACTGTTGCCCCCAGACACAGAGCCTGCTTGCCCTCTTTTATTGCCTCCTGACTGTCTGCCTCTCCTTGTTTGCCTTCCAGACATTCTAATAGATGGCCTGCAGGGAGATGGGAAAAAAGCAATAAGGGCTACCTTCAGGTGTCCTTCTCTGTCCCTGGAAACAAGGACTTGCAGAGTGAAAGAAAAAAAACACTCTCCCTACCTACAGTTTTCTGTCCCTAGAAAAAATGTTTTTTTTAATCACAATATAGCACAAGGAAAATTAACTCACTGTCCTTACAGGTCCCTGGAAACAAGGACTTGCAGAGTGAAAGAAAAAAAACACTCTCCCTACCTACAGTTTTCTGTCCCTAGAAAAAAATGTTTTTTTTAATCACAATATAGCAAAAGGACAATTCACTCACTGTCCTTCCAGGTCCCTGGAAACAAGGACTTGCAGAGTGAAAGAAACTGACACTGTCCCTACCTAGAGTTTTCTGTCCCTAGAATAAATGTTTTTTTTAATCACAATATAGCAAAAGGACAATTCACTCACTGTCCTTCCAGGTCCCTGGAAACAAGGACTTGCAGAGTGAAAGAAACTGACACTGTCCCTACCTAGAGTTTTCTGTCCCTAGAATAAATGTTTTTTTTAATCACAATATAGCAAAAGGACAATTCACTCACTGTCCTTCCAGGTCCCTGGAAACAAGGACTTGCAGAGTGAAAGAAACTGACACTGTCCCTACCTAGAGTTTTCTGTCCCTAGAATAAATGTTTTTTTTAATCACAATATAGCACAAGGAAAATTAACTCACTGTCCTTACAGGTCCCTGGAAACAAGGACTTGCAGAGTGAAAGAAAAAAAACACTCTCCCTACCTACAGTTTTCTGTCCCTAGAAAAAAATGTTTTTTTTAATCACAATATAGCAAAAGGACAATTCACTCACTGTCCTTCCAGGTCCCTGGAAACAAGGACTTGCAGAGTGAAAGAAACTGACACTGTCCCTACCTAGAGTTTTCTGTCCCTGGAATAAATGTTTTTTTCAGCACAATATAGCACAAGGACAATTAACTCACTGTCCTTACAGGTCCCTGGAAACAAGGACTTGCAGAGTGAAAGAAAAAAAATACTCTCCCTACCTACAGTTTTCTGTCCCTAGAAAAAAATGTTTTTTTTAATCACAATATAGCAAAAGGACAATTCACTCACTGTCCTTCCAGGTCCCTGGAAACAAGGACTTGCAGAGTGAAAGAAACTGACACTGTCCCTACCTAGAGTTTTCTGTCCCTAGAATAAATGTTTTTTTTAATCACAATATAGCAAAAGGACAATTCACTCACTGTCCTTCCAGGTCCCTGGAAACAAGGACTTGCAGAGTGAAAGAAACTGACACTGTCCCTACCTAGAGTTTTCTGTCCCTAGAATAAATGTTTTTTTTAATCACAATATAGCAAAAGGACAATTCACTCACTGTCCTTCCAGGTCCCTGGAAACAAGGACTTGCAGAGTGAAAGAAACTGACACTGTCCCTACCTAGAGTTTTCTGTCCCTAGAATAAATGTTTTTTTTAATCACAATATAGCAAAAGGACAATTCACTCACTGTCCTTCCAGGTCCCTGGAAACAAGGACTTGCAGAGTGAAAGAAACTGACACTGTCCCTACCTAGAGTTTTCTGTCCCTAGAATAAATGTTTTTTTTAATCACAATATAGCAAAAGGACAATTCACTCACTGTCCTTCCAGGTCCCTGGAAACAAGGACTTGCAGAGTGAAAGAAACTGACACTGTCCCTACCTAGAGTTTTCTGTCCCTAGAATAAATGTTTTTTTTAATCACAATATAGCAAAAGGACAATTCACTCACTGTCCTTCCAGGTCCCTGGAAACAAGGACTTGCAGAGTGAAAGAAACTGACACTGTCCCTACCTAGAGTTTTCTGTCCCTAGAATAAATGTTTTTTTTAATCACAATATAGCAAAAGGACAATTCACTCACTGTCCTTCCAGGTCCCTGGAAACAAGGACTTGCAGAGTGAAAGAAACTGACACTGTCCCTACCTAGAGTTTTCTGTCCCTAGAATAAATGTTTTTTTTTAAGCACACTATAGCAGAAGCACAAAACACACTGACACTCTCCCTACCTATCCTTCTCTTTCCCTAAACTAAAGGAATCCAGGTTAAGCAAGAAAGAAATAACAGTCACTGTCCCTGCCTATGCTACTCTATCCCTGCTCCGGAACACACTACACTAGGCCGCCGTGCTGGCGGCCTTTTATAGTGTGGGGCGTGTACTAAACACCCTCAGCAATAATTGGCCACAGGCATCCTGCCTGTGGCCAATCATTGCTCTCCTCGCTGCCGGCGCTGTGATTGGCCAAGCATGCGGGGTCACAGTGCATGCTTGGCCAATCACAGCGCCTGGATGACACTGCGATGGCGTAGTGCATTGTGGGCCGTTCGCGTCACTCGAATTTGGCGCGAACGGCCCAAATCGTTCGATCTTCGTCGAACGATCGAACAGCCAATGTTCGAGTCGAACGTATGTTCGACTCGAACACGAAGCTCATCCCTACTCAAGACCCAGTAAGCCAGAGGATTTTCGGTGGGGAAGGTGTCCAAGTCTGACCTTGCCCCTAGGTATTCCTGGACCATGTATATCAGACGCTGGCGATGGTTGCTGGAACCGATCATACTTTGGGGCTGCGGACTAAAGAATTGTCTAAACGCATCGGTCAGACGGCCACCTTCCCCACCGCTCCTTCTTTGACTGCCCGAAGCCTCAGCAACTCGTTGTCCAGGACCAGGAGTTTGTAACCTCACAGTCTCTGGGAACGCGTTGCACAGACCTTTCTGCAAGGCCTCCCGGAGTTGTCTCATCCTCTGCTCCCTCTGCGACGGTACGATAAGGTCCGCAACCTTACCCTTGTACCGTGGATCAAGGAGAGTGGCCAGCCAGTAATGGTCCCTCTCCTTGATCCGAAGAATACGAGGATCCTTCCGCAGACTTTGCAGGATCAGGGAGGCCATGCAGCGTAGGTTAGCTGAGGCATTCAGTCCGGAGTCCTCTGGGTCACTAAGGACGACATGATCCGCAGCCACCTCCTCCCAGCCACGTACAAGTCCACTGGTTTCTTGGGACTGTAAATCATCCCTAAAAGACTGCTGCTGATGATGCTGAGTGCCAGCCTCCACCTCCATGCTGACACAATCCTCCTCCTCCTCCTCCTCCTCCTCCTCTTCCTGTGCGATGGGTGGGACAGAAGGAACACTGTCTGGGTAAAGGGGGCCTTGAGAGGCAAGGAAGTCCTCCTCTTCCTGCCTCTGTTCTGCCTCAAGTGCCCTGTCCATTATTCCACGCAGCGTGTGCTCCAACAGGTGGACAAGAGGTACAGTGTCACTGATGCATGCACTGTCACTGCTCACCATCCTCGTGGCCTCCTCAAATGGTGCCAGGACAGTGCATGCATCCCTGATCATGCCCCACTGGCGTGGTGAAAAAAACCCGAGCTCCCCTGACCCTGTCCTGGTGCCGTAGTCGCACAGGTACTCATTGATGGCCCTCTGCTGCGTGTGCAGCCGATGCAGCATGGCCAACGTTGAGTTCCACCTGGTGGGCATGTCACATATAAGGCGGTTCTTGGGCAGGTTCAACTCCTTTTGAAGCTCAGCCAGGCGAGCACTGGCATTATAAGATCTGCGGAAATGCACACAGACTTTCCTGGCCTGCCTCAGGACATCCTGTAAGCCCGGGTACCTGCCCAAGAACCGCTGCACCACCAGGTTAAGGACGTGAGCCATACAGGGCACATGGGTCAGTTGTCCCTGTCGGAGGGCGGAGAGGAGGTTGGTGCCATTGCCGCAAACCACCATTCCTGGCTTAAGCTGGTGTGGCGTCAACCACCTCTCGGCCTGCCCCTGCAGAGCAGACAGGACCTCTGCCCCAGTGTGGCTCCTGTCCCCCAAACACACCAGCGCAAGCACGGCATGGCATCTTTTTGCCTGCGTACTTGCGTAGCCCCTTGAACGCCTACGGAGCACCGCTGGTTCCGAGGACAAATCACAGGAAGAGGCCATGGAGGAAGAAGAAGAGGAGGGGGTGGAGGAGAGAGGTGTGTCACAACCAGTAGTAGCATTTTGGAGGCGTGGCGGTGGAACAACCTCCAACACTACTGCACCTTGTCCTGCATCCTTCCCAGCTGCCAAAAGAGTGACCCAATGGGCCGTGAAAGAAAGGTAACGTCCCTGTCCATGCCTGCTGGACCATGAGTCAGCGGTAATATGCACCTTACCGCTGACCGCCCTGTCCAGCAAGGCCAAGACATTGCCTTCCACATGCCTGTAGAGAGCCGGAATAGCCTTCCGTGCGAAAAAGTGGCGTTTGGGAACCTGCCACTGAGGAACCGCACATTGCACAAACTCACGGAAGGGGGCCGAGTCTACCAACTGAAAAGGCAGCAGTTGAAGCGCTAGCAATTTAGCCAAGCTAGCATTCAACCGCTGGGCATGTGGATGGCTGGGAGTGAACTTCTTTCGACGGTCCAGCAGCTGGGGCAGGGAAATTTGCCTGCTAGAATCGGACGTCGGTGTACTGCTAGCAGAGTGCCCGCAAGTACTTGGCTGTGACACACCTAATTCTACACCTTCATTCCTCTCAGAGCAGGTTTCAGAGAGGACTGAAGGTATACTGGGGTTGGAGATCCCAGCTGATGCGGTGCAAGAAGAGGTCAGCTTTGTTCTTTGGTGTGGGTCTTTAAGGTAGGCTTGCCAACGAGCTGCATGGCAGGTCAACATATGTCTGATCAAGCATGTGGTGCCCAAGCGGCTGATGTTTTGGCCACGCGATATACGCTTGAGACATATGTTGCAAACAGCAGCTGTGCGATCTGATGCACTCGCCTCAAAAAAGGCCCACACCAAAGAACTTTTTGAATGACGGCCAGAGGCAGCGCCCTGCACAGGCGGAGCTCTGCGGTGTGATTCCGTCGGTGTGCTGCCCATACGCTGGCCACTCAAGGGCATCCTGCCTCGTTGGAGATGTGCCTCCTCCTCATCCTCCTCCTCCTCCTCCTCTCTCCTATTAGGCACCCACGTGGAGTCAGTGACCTCATCATCCCCTCCCTCCTCATCACTGGAGCCAATCTGGCAGTATGCTGCAGCTGCTGGAGCATGACTGCCAGATTGGTGTCCTTCTTGAGCATCCCCTCTCTCTGCTCTCACGCTGCTGCCTTCCTTTAGCTGGGTATCATCATCAGATCCTTCCAAACGCTGGGCATCCTCCTGGAGCATGTACCCAACACTGTGCTCAAACAGTTCGGGGGACTCCTCAGGAGGAGGGCATGGTGGGTCTAGGGAAGGATTGACTAATGAAGATAATGATACCAGAGAAGAGGACGCTTTGGCAGCTGCTTTGCCAGTACCCTGAGCCTGGGTGAGAGAGGATGAGGAGGATGAGGTGGGCTTGGTCATCCACTCTACCAAGTCTTCGGCATGATGTGGCTCAACATGTCCAGCTGCCGAAAACAAGGACAAGCGTGTCCCATGGCCATGTGCTGATGACAATGCACCGCGTACACGACCAGCACTGTTGCCCCCAGACACAGAGCCTGCTTGCCCTCTTTTTTTGCCTCCTGACTGTCTGCCTCTCCTTGGTTGCCTTCCAGACATTTTAATGGATGGCCTGCAGGGAGATGGGAAAAACAGCAATAAGGGCTACCTTCAGGTGTATATTGTGCAGGAGGCTTAGCAACAATGACACTGACACTGTCCCCTGCCTATCCTTCTCTGTCCCTAAACACAAGGATTGAAAATATGGTTCAGCAAAAAAGTTTTAGAACAGAATAGCACACTGACACTTTCCCTCACTGTCCTACTCTGTCCCTCCCTACAAACAAGATTTAGCACAGAATAGCACACTGATAATTTCTACGAGTGTCTTTCTCTGTCCCTAAACTCAAGGATTGAAAATATGGAACAGCAAAATTGGTTTAGAACAGAATAGCACACTGTCAGTTTCACTCACTGTACCTCTCTGTCCCTCAACTCAAGGATTGAAAATATGGAACAGCAAATTTGGTTTAGAACAGAATAGCACACTGTCAGTTTCACTCACTGTACCTCTCTGTCCCTCAACTCAAGGATTGAAAATATGGAACAGCAAAATTGGTTTAGAACAGAATAGCACACTGTCAGTTTCACTCACTGTACCTCTCTGTCCCTCAACTCAAGGATTGAAAAAATGGAACAGCAAAATTGGTTTAGAACAGAATAGCACACTGTCAGTTTCACTCACTGTACCTCTCTGTCCCTCAACTCAAGGATTGAAAATATGGTTCAGCAAAATAGTTTTAGAACAGAATAGCACACTGACACTTTCCCTCACTGTACCTCTCTGTCCCTCAACTCAAGGATTGAAAATATGGAACATCAAATTTGGTTTAGAACAGAATAGCACACTGTCAGTTTCACTCACTGTACCTCTCTGTCCCTCAACTCAAGGATTGAAAATATGGTTCAGCAAAATAGTTTTAGAACAGAATAGCACACTGACACTTTCCCTCACTGTACCTCTCTGTCCCTCAACTCAAGGATTGAAAATATGGAACAGCAAATTTGGTTTAGAACAGAATAGCACACTGTCAGTTTCACTCACTGTACCTCTCTGTCCCTCAACTCAAGGATTGAAAATATGGAACAGCAAAATTGGTTTAGAACAGAATAGCACACTGTCAGTTTCACTCACTGTACCTCTCTGTCCCTCAACTCAAGGATTGAAAATATGGAACAGCAAAATTGGTTTAGAACAGAATAGCACACTGTCAGTTTCACTCACTGTACCTCTCTGTCCCTCAACTCAAGGATTGAAAATATGGTTCAGCAAAATAGTTTTAGAACAGAATAGCACACTGACACTTTCCCTCACTGTACCTCTCTGTCCCTCAACTCAAGGATTGAAAATATGGAACAGCAAATTTGGTTTAGAACAGAATAGCACACTGTCAGTTTCACTCACTGTACCTCTCTGTCCCTCAACTCAAGGATTGAAAATATGGAACAGCAAAATTGGATTAGAACAGAATAGCACACTGTCAGTTTCACTCACTGTACCTCTCTGTCCCTCAACTCAAGGATTGAAAATATGGAACAGCAAAATAGTTTTAGAACAGAATAGCACACTGACACTTTCCCTCACTGTACCTCTCTGTCCCTCAACTCAAGGATTGAAAATATGGAACAGCAAATTTGGTTTAGAACAGAATAGCACACTGTCAGTTTCACTCACTGTACCTCTCTGTCCCTCAACTCAAGGATTGAAAATATGGAACAGCAAAATTGGTTTAGAACAGAATAGCACACTGTCAGTTTCACTCACTGTACCTCTCTGTCCCTCAACTCAAGGATTGAAAATATGGAACAGCAAAATTGGTTTAGAACAGAATAGCACACTGTCAGTTTCACTCACTGTACCTCTCTGTCCCTCAACTCAAGGATTGAAAAAATGGAACAGCAAAATTGGTTTAGAACAGAATAGCACACTGTCAGTTTCACTCACTGTACCTCTCTGTCCCTCAACTCAAGGATTGAAAATATGGTTCAGCAAAATAGTTTTAGAACAGAATAGCACACTGACACTTTCCCTCACTGTACCTCTCTGTCCCTCAACTCAAGGATTGAAAATATGGAACAGCAAATTTGGTTTAGAACAGAATAGCACACTGTCAGTTTCACTCACTGTACCTCTCTGTCCCTCAACTCAAGGATTGAAAATATGGAACAGCAAAATTGGTTTAGAACAGAATAGCACACTGTCAGTTTCACTCACTGTACCTCTCTGTCCCTCAACTCAAGGATTGAAAATATGGAACAGCAAAATTGGTTTAGAACAGAATAGCACACTGTCAGTTTCACTCACTGTACCTCTCTGTCCCTCAACTCAAGGATTGAAAATATGGAACAGCAAAATTGGTTTAGAACAGAATAGCACACTGTCAGTTTCACTCACTGTACCTCTCTGTCCCTCAATTCAAGGATTGAAAATATGGAACAGCAAAATTGGTTTAGAACAGAATAGCACACTGTCAGTTTCACTCACTGTACCTCTCTGTCCCTCAACTCAAGGATTGAAAATATGGTTCAGCAAAATAGTTTTAGAACAGAATAGCACACTGACACTTTCCCTCACTGTACCTCTCTGTCCCTAAACTCAAGGATTGAAAATATGGTTCAGCAAAATAGTTTTAGAACAGAATAGCACACTGACACTTTCCCTCACTGTACCTCTCTGTCCCTCAACTCAAGGATTGAAAATATGGAACAGCAAAATAGTTTTAGAACAGAATAGCACACTGACACTTTCCCTCACTGTACCTCTCTGTCCCTCAACTCAAGGATTGAAAATATGGAACAGCAAATTTGGTTTAGAACAGAATAGCACACTGTCAGTTTCACTCACTGTACCTCTCTGTCCCTCAACTCAAGGATTGAAAATATGGTTCAGCAAAATAGTTTTAGAACAGAATAGCACACTGACACTTTCCCTCACTGTACCTCTATGTCCCTCAACTCAAGGATTGAAAATATGGAACAGCAAAATAGTTTTAGAACAGAATAGCACACTGACACTTTCCCTCACTGTACCTCTCTGTCCCTCAACTCAAGGATTGAAAATATGGAACAGCAAATTTGGTTTAGAACAGAATAGCACACTGTCAGTTTCACTCACTGTACCTCTCTGTCCCTCAACTCAAGGATTGAAAATATGGAACAGCAAAATTGGTTTAGAACAGAATAGCACACTGTCAGTTTCACTCACTGTACCTCTCTGTCCCTCAACTCAAGGATTGAAAAAATGGAACAGCAAAATTGGTTTAGAACAGAATAGCACACTGTCAGTTTCACTCACTGTACCTCTCTGTCCCTCAACTCAAGGATTGAAAATATGGTTCAGCAAAATAGTTTTAGAACAGAATAGCACACTGACACTTTCCCTCACTGTACCTCTCTGTCCCTACAAACAAGGATTAGCACAGAATAGCACACTGTCAGTTTCACTCACTGTACCTCTCTGTCCCTCAACTCAAGGATTGAAAATATGGAACAGAAAAATTGGTTTAGAACAGAATAGCACACTGTCAGTTTCACTCACTGTACCTCTCTGTCCCTCAACTCAAGGATTGAAAAAATGGAACAGCAAAATTGGTTTAGAACAGAATAGCACACTGTCAGTTTCACTCACTGTACCTCTCTGTCCCTCAACTCAAGGATTGAAAATATGGTTCAGCAAAATAGTTTTAGAACAGAATAGCACACTGACACTTTCCCTCACTGTACCTCTCTGTCCCTACAAACAAGGATTAGCACAGAATAGCACACTGTCAGTTTCACTCACTGTACCTCTCTGTCCCTCAACTCAAGGATTGAAAATATGGAACAGCAAAATTGGTTTAGAACAGAATAGCACACTGTCAGTTTCACTCATTGTACCTCTCTGTCCCTCAACTCAAGGATTGAAAATATGGAACAGCAAAATTGGTTTAGAACAGAATAGCACACTGTCAGTTTCACTCACTGTACCTCTCTGTCCCTCAACTCAAGGATTGAAAATATGGAACAGCAAAATAGTTTTAGAACAGAATATCACACTGTCAGTTTCACTCACTGTAACTCTCTGTCCCTGAACTCAAGGATTGAAAATATGGTTCAGCAAAATAGTTTTAGAACAGAATATCACACTGTCAGTTTCACTCACTGTACCTCTCTGTCCCTCAACTCAAGGATTGAAAATATGGTTCAGCAAAATAGTTTTAGAACAGAATAGCACACTGACACTTTCCCTCACTGTACCTCTCTGTCCCTACAAACAAGGATTAGCACAGAATAGCACACTGTCAGTTTCACTCACTGTACCTCTCTGTCCCTCAACTCAAGGATTGAAAATATGGAACAGCAAAATTGGTTTAGAACAGAATAGCACACTGTCAGTTTCACTCACTGTACCTCTCTGTCCCTCAACTCAAGGATTGAAAATATGGAACAGCAAATTTGGTTTAGAACAGAATAGCACACTGTCAGTTTCACTCACTGTACCTCTCTGTCCCTCAACTCAAGGATTGAAAAAATGGAACAGCAAAATTGGTTTAGAACAGAATAGCACACTGTCAGTTTCACTCACTGTACCTCTCTGTCCCTCAACTCAAGGATTGAAAATATGGTTCAGCAAAATAGTTTTAGAACAGAATAGCACACTGACACTTTCCCTCACTGTACCTCTCTGTCCCTACAAACAAGGATTAGCACAGAATAGCACACTGTCAGTTTCACTCACTGTACCTCTCTGTCCCTCAACTCAAGGATTGAAAATATGGAACAGAAAAATTGGTTTAGAACAGAATAGCACACTGTCAGTTTCACTCACTGTACCTCTCTGTCCCTCAACTCAAGGATTGAAAAAATGGAACAGCAAAATTGGTTTAGAACAGAATAGCACACTGTCAGTTTCACTCACTGTACCTCTCTGTCCCTCAACTCAAGGATTGAAAATATGGTTCAGCAAAATAGTTTTAGAACAGAATAGCACACTGACACTTTCCCTCACTGTACCTCTCTGTCCCTACAAACAAGGATTAGCACAGAATAGCACACTGTCAGTTTCACTCACTGTACCTCTCTGTCCCTCAACTCAAGGATTGAAAATATGGAACAGCAAAATTGGTTTAGAACAGAATAGCACACTGTCAGTTTCACTCATTGTACCTCTCTGTCCCTCAACTCAAGGATTGAAAATATGGAACAGCAAAATTGGTTTAGAACAGAATAGCACACTGTCAGTTTCACTCACTGTACCTCTCTGTCCCTCAACTCAAGGATTGAAAATATGGAACAGCAAAATAGTTTTAGAACAGAATATCACACTGTCAGTTTCACTCACTGTAACTCTCTGTCCCTGAACTCAAGGATTGAAAATATGGTTCAGCAAAATAGTTTTAGAACAGAATATCACACTGTCAGTTTCACTCACTGTACCTCTCTGTCCCTCAACTCAAGGATTGAAAATATGGTTCAGCAAAATAGTTTTAGAACAGAATAGCACACTGACACTTTCCCTCACTGTACCTCTCTGTCCCTACAAACAAGGATTAGCACAGAATAGCACACTGTCAGTTTCACTCACTGTACCTCTCTGTCCCTCAACTCAAGGATTGAAAATATGGAACAGCAAAATTGGTTTAGAACAGAATAGCACACTGTCAGTTTCACTCACTGTACCTCTCTGTCCCTCAACTCAAGGATTGAAAATATGGAACAGCAAATTTGGTTTAGAACAGAATAGCACACTGTCAGTTTCACTCACTGTACCTCTCTGTCCCTCAACTCAAGGATTGAAAAAATGGAACAGCAAAATTGGTTTAGAACAGAATAGCACACTGTCAGTTTCACTCACTGTACCTCTCTGTCCCTCAACTCAAGGATTGAAAATATGGTTCAGCAAAATAGTTTTAGAACAGAATAGCACACTGACACTTTCCCTCACTGTACCTCTCTGTCCCTACAAACAAGGATTAGCACAGAATAGCACACTGTCAGTTTCACTCACTGTACCTCTCTGTCCCTCAACTCAAGGATTGAAAATATGGAACAGAAAAATTGGTTTAGAACAGAATAGCACACTGTCAGTTTCACTCACTGTACCTCTCTGTCCCTCAACTCAAGGATTGAAAAAATGGAACAGCAAAATTGGTTTAGAACAGAATAGCACACTGTCAGTTTCACTCACTGTACCTCTCTGTCCCTCAACTCAAGGATTGAAAATATGGTTCAGCAAAATAGTTTTAGAACAGAATAGCACACTGACACTTTCCCTCACTGTACCTCTCTGTCCCTACAAACAAGGATTAGCACAGAATAGCACACTGTCAGTTTCACTCACTGTACCTCTCTGTCCCTCAACTCAAGGATTGAAAATATGGAACAGCAAAATTGGTTTAGAACAGAATAGCACACTGTCAGTTTCACTCATTGTACCTCTCTGTCCCTCAACTCAAGGATTGAAAATATGGAACAGCAAAATTGGTTTAGAACAGAATAGCACACTGTCAGTTTCACTCACTGTACCTCTCTGTCCCTCAACTCAAGGATTGAAAATATGGAACAGCAAAATAGTTTTAGAACAGAATATCACACTGTCAGTTTCACTCACTGTAACTCTCTGTCCCTGAACTCAAGGATTGAAAATATGGTTCAGCAAAATAGTTTTAGAACAGAATATCACACTGTCAGTTTCACTCACTGTACCTCTCTGTCCCTCAACTCAAGGATTGAAAATATGGTTCAGCAAAATAGTTTTAGAACAGAATAGCACACTGACACTTTCCCTCACTGTACCTCTCTGTCCCTACAAACAAGGATTAGCACAGAATAGCACACTGTCAGTTTCACTCACTGTACCTCTCTGTCCCTCAACTCAAGGATTGAAAATATGGAACAGCAAAATTGGTTTAGAACAGAATAGCACACTGTCAGTTTCACTCACTGTACCTCTCTGTCCCTCAACTCAAGGATTGAAAATATGGAACAGCAAATTTGGTTTAGAACAGAATAGCACACTGTCAGTTTCACTCACAGTACCTCTCTGTCCCTCAACTCAAGGATTGAAAATATGGTTCAGCAAAATAGTTTTAGAACAGAATAGCACACTGACACTTTCCCTCACTGTACCTCTCTGTCCCTACAAACAAGGATTAGCACAGAATAGCACACTGTCACTGACACTCTCCCTACCTATCCTTATTTGTCCCTAAACACAAGGAATCCAGGAATAGTAAAGGAAAAATAATGACACTGTCCCTGCCTATGCTTCTCTTTCCCTGCTCCGGAACACACTACACAAGGCCGCCGCGCTGGCGGCCTTTTATAGTGTGGGGCGTGTACTAAACCCCATCAGCAATAATTAGCCACAGGCATCCTGCCTGTGGCCAATCATTGCTCTCCTCGCTGCCGGCGCTGTGATTGGCCAAGCATGTGGGGTCACAGTGCATGCTTGGCCAATCACAGCGCCTGGATGACACTGCGATGGCGTAGTGCATTGTGGGCCGTTCGCGTCACTCGAATTTGGCGCGAACGGCCCAAATCGTTCGATCTCCGTCGAACGATCGAACAGCCGATGTTCGAGTCGAACGTATGTTCGACTCGAACACGAAGCTCATCCCTAGTCCTGTAATTTTCAGTCCTGAAAAAGAGAGGATATTGCGTCAGTACTTCTCACTCTGGTCAGGCAAATCTGTTCATACTCCATTAACCTTATAGGAATTGTATTGTGGGATTGTTATTAGAATTTTTTTTGTTGATGGTTAGGGCTAAAAATACATTGGTATCTTCTAAATGTGAACTATTGTATATTACTTTTTTCAGTCTTCTATACAGACAGCAAATGGAGCACCAGCCACATATTCAAGTATTTCAACTTTTAGTTGTGGTGAAAAAATCGGTGTGTTTTCAATACTTAAAGGGGTTGTAAAGGTTTTTTTTTTTTTTTTTTTTAAATGACAAACATGATATTTTTTTCTTTCACAGAATGGCCCTGATCCCCTTCTTCTGGTGTCCCCCAGCGGCACTCCTGGCTCCTCCCCGCATTGAGTGCCCCCTCAGAGATTCCAAGGGAACACCTTTGCGGGCGTGCTTCTGAGTCCTGCTTCTGCGTCCATTGACACAGGCAGCAGGACTCGCCCCCCCGTCTCCCGTGTCACTGGATTTGATTGAAAGGAGTGGAAGCCAATGGCTGCTGCAGCTATCAATCTATCCAATGAGGACCCAAGACAGTGGCTGGAGCTACTGGGCTCATTCTCGTCGCTGGAAAAATCAGGTTCAGGTAGGTAAAATGGGGGCTCTGGGGGGCTGCTGCACTACAGAAGGTTTTTCACCTTAACCACTTCAGCCCCGGAGGATTTGGCTGCCAAATGACCGGGCCACTTTTTGCGATTTGGCACTGCGTCGCTTTAACTGACAATTACGTGGTCGTGCGACATGGCTCCCAAACAAAATTGACATCTTTTTTTCCCCACAGATAGAGCTTTCTTTTGGTGGTATTTGATCACCTCTGCGGTTTTTATTTTTTGCGCTATAAACAAAAATAGAGCGACAATTTTGAAAAAAAAGCAATATTTTTTACTTTTTGCTATAATAAATATCCCCAAAAAATATATAAAAAAACATTTTTTTCCTCAGTTTAGGCCGATACGTATTCTTCTACATATTTTTGGTAAAAAAAAATTGCAATAAGCGAATATTGATTGGTTTGCGCAAAAGTTATAGCGTCTACAAAATAGGGGATAGTTTAATGGCATTTTTATTAATATTTTTTTTTTACTACTAATGATGGCAATCAGTGATTTTTATCGTGACTGCGACATTAGGGCAGACACATTTGACTCCATTCACATGTCACTGTCCCTACTAGGGATGAGCTTCAAGTTCGAGTCGAATTCATGTTCGACTCGAACATTGCCTGTTCGCCCGTTCGCCGAACAGCGAACAAATTGGGGTGTTCGCGGCAAATTCGAAAAGTCTATGGGAGAAATCTAAAGTGCTAATTATAAAGGCTTATATGCAAGTTATTGTCATAAAAAGTGTTTGGGGACCCGGGTCCTGCCCCAGGGGACATGTATCAATGCAATTTTTTTTTTTTTAAACGCCCGTTTTTTTGGGAGCAGTGATTTTAATAATGCTTAAAGTGAAACAATAAAAGTGAAATATTCCTTTAAATTTCGTACATGGGGGGTGTGTATGATATGCATGTAAAGTGGCGCATGTTTCCCGTGCTTAGAACTGTCCCTGCACAAAGTGTCATTTTTGAAGGAAAAAAAGTCATTTAAAACTCACTCGTGGCTATTAATGAATTGTCGGCTTTTATCAATACATAGAAAAGTCATTGATAAAAAAAAAAAAAAGCGTGGGGGTCCCCCAGAATTCAATTACCAGGCCCTTCAGGTCTGGAATGGATATTAAGGGGAACCCCGCCGCAAATTTAAAAAAAAATGGCGTGGAGTCCCCACAAAAATCCATACCAGACCCTTATCCGAGCACGCAACCTGGCCGGCCGCAGGGGAAAAGGGGGGGACGAGAGAGCGCCCCCCCTCCCTCCTGAACCGTACCAGGCCACATGCCCTCAACATGGGGAGGATGTCCCCATGTTGATGGGGACAAGGGCCTCATCCCCACAACCCTTGCCCGGTGGTTGTGGGGGTCTGCGGGCGGGGGGCTTATCGGAATCTGGAAGACCCCTTTAACAAAGGGGACCCCCAGATCCCAGCCCCCCCTATGTGAATTGGTAAGGGGTACATTGTACCCCTACCATTTCATGAAGAAAGTGTCAAAAAATGTAAATAAAAAAAACACACAAACACCTTGAAAAAGTCCTTTATTAAAAAAAACAATAAAATAAAAAATAAAAACATTCCAGCGGAGAAATCCAGTGTCCCGCGGCGATCCGATGTCCAGCGCTGTCCGTCATTGGCTGAGCCTGAGCGGACCTGATGGGGAACTTCCTCCGCAGTCTATTACATGTATAGACCCGCCCCTTCTAAAGTTCCCCATCAGGTCCGCTTAGCCAATGACTCGGTGTAAGGCTGAGGACCTGATTCGGAACATGAGAAGGGGTGGGTCTATACATGTATTACAAAGTGAGAGAAGTTCCCCATCAGGTCCGCCCCCTCGGTATGTCAGACCCCGCCTACGTCATTGGCCTGAGCGGGGAACTTCCTTCACTGTGTAATTGACATAGGCGGGGTCTGACATACCGAGGGGGCGGACCTGATGGGGAACTTCCTTCACTGTGTAATACATGAATAGACTCTATACATGTATTACGCAGTGAAGGAAGTTCCCCATCAGGTCCGCCCCCTCGGTATGTCAGACCCCGCCTACGTCATTGGCCTGAGCGGGAAACTTCCTTCACTGTGTAAATTTAAATTACACAGTGAAGGAAGTTACCCGCTCAGGCCAATGACGTAGGCGGGGTCCGACATACCGAGGGGGCGGACCTGATGGGAAACTTCTCTCACTTTGTAATACATGTATAGACCCGCCCCTTCTCATGTTCCGCATCAGGTCCTCAGCCTTACACCGAGTCATTGGCTGAGCGGACCTGATGGGGAACTTTAGAAGGGGCGGGGCTATACATGTAATAGACTGCGGAGGAAGTTCCCCATCAGGTCCGCTCAGGCTCAGCCAATGACGGACAGCGCTGGACATTGGATCGCCGCGGGACACTGGATTTCTCCGCTGGAATTTTTTTTTATTTTTTTATAAAGTACTTTTTCAAGGTGTTTGTGTGTTGTTTTTTTTACATTTTTTGACACTTTCTTCGTGAAATGGTAGGGGTACAATGTACCCCTTACCAATTCACATAGTGGGGGCGGGATCTGGGGGTCCCCTTTGTTAAAGGGGTCTTCCAGATTCCGATAAGCCTGCCGCCCGCAGACCCCCACAACCACCGGGTTGTGTGGATGAGGCCCTTGTCCCCATCAACATGGGGACATCCTCCCCATGTTGAGGGCATGTGGCCTGGTACGGTTCAGGAGGGAGGGGGGCCGCTCTCTCGTCCCCCCCTTTTCCCCTGCGGCCTGCCAGGTTGCGTGCTCGAATAAGGGTCTGGTATGGATTTTTGGGGGGACTCCACGCCATTTTTTGAAAAATTTGGGGTGGAGTTCCCCTTAAAATCCATGCCAGATCTGAAGGGCCTGGTATGGATATTTGGGGGAACTCCACGCATTTTTTTTTTAAATTTGTGGCGGGGTTCCCCTTAATATCCATTCCAGACCTGAAGGGCCTGGTAATTGAATTCTGGGGGACCCCCACGCTTTTTTTTTTTTTTTTATCAATGACTTTTCTATGTATTGCCGGGAGCCGACAATTCATTAATAGCCGCGAGTGAGTTTTAAATGACTTTTTTTCCTTCAAAAATGAAATTTTTTGCAGGTACAGTTCTAAGCACGGGAAACATGCACCACTTTACATGCATATCATACACACCCCCCAGGTACGAAATTTTAAGGAATATTTCACTTTTATTTTTTCATTTTAAGCATTATTAAAATCACTGCTCCCGAAAAAACTGCAGTTTTTAAAACTTATTTTTGCATTGATACATGTCCCCTGGGGCAGGACCCGGGTCCCCAAACACTTTTTAGGACAATACCTTGCATATAAGCCTTTATAATTAGCACTTTAGATTTCGAACGTTCAAGTCCATTGTATTTAATAGGGTTCTAAAGTTCACACGAACATTTTGTCTGTTCACAGGTTCTGGTGCGAACCAAACAGGGGGGTGTTCGGCTCATCCCTGGTCCCTACCATGGTCATGCCCCAAGTGGCTCTAGATGGTATTGAACCCAGGACTGTCTGTTTATTGCTCCTGTTGCTTTGCCTCTGAGCCACACCTCAGTTCTTTATTCAGTCTGCTTTCCAAGTAAGCCTAGTTCTGCATGATGTGCTGAGGACTTTTCTCTGGATCTCACCTTGCAATCAGTACCTGTCTCTCCTGGTTCAGTTGAGGTAGGTTACCTAATCATCTGGGTACAAAACACTGCCTCACTCTGAGGGATTTGTCAGTTCATTGTCTCTAGTTTTGCCAAGTGTTCCTGTTTTCTAGTTGCAGTATTCCAAGACTGACCCGGCTTCAGACCCTGGCTTGTTCTTCGTTTATTCTGACTTCTGGAATCCCTCACTACGACTTACCTCGACTATCCTTTGGCAAAATTCCTGTCAAGCCCCCGAGCACAGATTCACAACCCAGGTAGCTTCTTACCTTGTTACCGTAGGCTGTGTGTATTTGCAAGGGTGAGCATACATCTCTGCGTTATGGACTCCAACCAAGGTAAGCCCTTACATCACATTTATACAGCGACCAGTGCTATAAAAATGCACTGATTACTGTATAAATGTGACTGGCAGGGAAGGGGTTAACCACTAGGGGGCTAGGAAGGGGTTAAATGTGTCCTAGGGAGTGATTCTAACTGTGTGGGGGCGGGGCTTACTGTGACACAACCCTGATCCCTGTTACTAATGAGAGGGAGCAGACGATCAGTGTCCTGTCACTAGGCAGAACTTGTTTACACCGGCCTCTCCCCATTCTGCAGCTCTGTGACCCAATCGCGGGACACCGGCGGACATTGAGTTCGCGGGCGCTGTCACGGAGCTCGCGGCAGGGGCGCGCAAAGCGCGAAATTCAAAGTAACGTGTGTGTGTGTATATATATATATATGTAGCGGCCTCACCCCTCTCTCCCTTTCTCATACTTGGCTTGTCTTTCTTCGTCTAGGGGTCTCAGTGCTGGGGAGAGGGATGAGATACACCACGGCCCATGTCCTCCATAGCTGAGAGGTGAAGGCCAGAAAGATTGGGCCTTCTGTAGGTGTCCTAGAGTCAAGTCCAGTACTTCGTCCATGACTCCTTTGCTCCTAGTAACCAGAGTTCCACACAGTGAATAGGTCCAACTCAGTTTTATTCTTCTTGGCGTAGAAACATACAGTTTCTTTACTGAGTAATAATGGGGATAGATCGAGGCACAATCCTTTCCCTTCTGTTGCTAACCACTGTGGTATCACCTGTGGTAAATAGTCACTGCCACTGACTATGTGAGGCAGAATGTGAATTACCTTCGCTAGCACGGCCCCTGTCAGGGGAAGGAAATCCGTCCAAGGGAGAAACCGGAGGCCTCTCTGTCACCAGCGATGCTGCGCCGGACTCTCCAGAGAAGTTTCGCACACCAGTCTTCACAAACTCAGACACAGGCACAGAAAAAAGGTAGAGGGCGCTAGTGTTTAAAAATAAAGTGAAGTGTCTGTGATCAAACAGTAGTTACACCAATATTATAAACACTAGTGACAGTGCAACATAATAAACAAATTAAAATCTAAAAAGTCCCAATAGTGGAAAAAAAAATTTTGAATGGATATCTCGGTCCAATCCAGAAAAATAAATCACCAAACAAAAACAAACAAATCTTGCTGTGATGATAAATGTAGATCTTCAAATAAAGTGCATTCCAAATCCTCCACCACACAGAAATAAGGAAACTTGTTCAACACCCAAAGTGCTCAGGTTAAGTAGTAGGCTTACCAGAATGTGTGGACTTCTTTATTTAAAAAGAAAGTCACACTCGCTTTGACAGGTTGGTGC
The DNA here is from genome assembly GCA_029206835.1 of Rana muscosa. Lineage (NCBI taxonomy): Eukaryota > Metazoa > Chordata > Amphibia > Anura > Ranidae > Rana > Rana muscosa. The sequence continues at coordinate 958,761,116 of CM055117.1, read as the reverse complement.
CTGTACACATACAATTGGCTGGATGAAAATGTATTCCCTCTCTCCTCCGACAATCAAGGACATGACATGGAATATAAGCAGAAACTTCTCATAGTGTAACCCATTTATTTAAAAATTGAAAATTAAAACAACACAGCCAAATGGCTTCTTACATTATCCTGTGCCTCTCCCGGCACTGGGGCTGCATGCATGTAATGGATACTCCAGGCTCGAGCCACCTCCGCAGCGGCGTGCGTTCCAATGCAGCGTGTAGACAACCAGGATATCCGGGTAGGGCGTGGATAGAGGGATCACGTGACTAGGCTCGCCGCCGACGTACGTTTCGTTTGGATTAACGTCTTCAGGGGGCGTGCCTAGTCACCAGCGTCACACGTTTATAAGGATAATACGTGGGGAGGGATAATTATGATGGACAAAGGCCTGTACCAATCACAGTGCAGCCACAGTGCCGTGCAAGATGAACACATCCCATTGACAATTAAAAAGAGAGACAACTGTGTTACCCGCACAGCGGGAACGCAACTATAATGCTCTAAAATATTAAAATAAAGAAAAATATATTCTCAATCAAATATATATTGGGGGAAGTTAATAGAGTCATGGATGGACAAATATAACCCCATAACTTGGCAGCTCCTTTGGATGAAATGTGAAAATAACATGAAATTTAGAATGCGTACTCAAAAATATCCACTAGATGGAGTACCATATGGAATATAATTTGACATACCAATCTTGCACCTTATTAAACCTAAAGAGAATACTGAGTCCCTAATTAGGTGATTCGTCCAAAATCCCTGTGGAAGCACACTAATCAGCGCGAGTGCTCCCAGCCAATGGGACAAAGCGGTGATGTGATCCTAGACAGGTAAATTTTAAATGGTGAATCCATCTATGCATATTAAATTGGGTGGCATCCCCATACATTAGCAACCAATATGCATATCGTTTGTTGGACAAAAGAGGAGGAAAAAAGGGAGGGGAAAGGAATAAGAATCAAGGAGAGAAAATACACACTACTTCTTGCTCACGCAAACGAGAAGAGAAACGACAGAGCAGTAGTACTTCTTAATGTTCAAAATTGATTCGAAAAGCTCAACAATTTTATTCGTTAGATAGAAAGCAATTTAAATCTATTTCTATGTTCATACCATCTGGTTGCATACTCTGTAATTTATATAACCATTTTGTTTCATTTTGTGAAATGGCTCGTTTCATGTGTGTGTCCCTCTCCAGTGACTAGTGATTTTATCAATTCCGAAAAATTTGCATTGGCTGGGATCACTTTGGTGATGACTTGCAAAGTGTCTCGACACGCTGTGATTCGGAAAACTTTTTTTAATGTTGGCAAGATGTTCATTAATTCTTAGGCCTCGTACACACGACCGATTTTCTCGGCAAGAACCAGCAAGAAACTTGCTGGCAGAGAGGTCTTGCCGAGTAAATCGGTCGTGTGTACGCTGCTATCGGGTTTCTCGTCGAGAAAACCGACAAGAAACCTCGACGAGAAAATAGAGAACCTGCTCTCTATTTTCTCGTCGAGATTCTCCTCGGCATGTTTCTCGACGAGAAAAGTGAGTGTGTGTACACTTACCTGTCCGCCCGGAAGCCCGCGCATGTTCGAAATGAATTTGACGCATGCGCGGTAGCTTCCTAGGCATACGTAGGGTATACCAAGATGGCGGCGACGGCATCGAATGTGACGAGCGCATGCTCGACGTAGTCGATGACGTCACCGCGTACACTCCTTTCAAAGAACCGCGGGTTCTTTGAAACGAGCGTGTGTACACTCGGCCGGGACAAGTTTCTTGTCCAAGAATCTCGTCGAAAAAAACGACATGTTTTTTTCAACGAGAATCTCGGCCGTGTGTACGAGGCCGCACTCTCAGTTGTCTAGTAGTTCGTCCCACATACTGGAGTGAACAGGGACATTCCAGGACGTAGGTTACATGGTCCGAATTACACGTAATCAGAGGTTTGATTTTAAATTTCTCCCTAGTTACATTAGACTGGAAGTGTAATATTTTTTTAGAGTCTCCAGACTTCCTTGTGGTTTTACATGCTTTGCAACGAGTGCAATAATGAAAACCTGAACCATCCAAAAAGGTACCCTGTTTTTTAGGAGGATCTGGTACATTGGGAGCTATACGATTCCTCAAACCTGGGGCCTTCCTATAAATGAATTTAGGTTTGGACGATATGGTGGATACCAGATCTTTGTCTTTAACCACTTAACGACCGCCCACTGTAAATATACGTCGGCAGAATGGCACCGACAGGCAGAATCACGTACATATACGTGATTGCCTTTGTATAGTTGGGGGGTCCGATCGGACCCCCCTTCTTTACAGTGGGTGGTCGTTTTACCTTCGGGAGCGATCCGGCATGAGGGGATGGCCGTTCGATTCCGGCCACCCCCTCTCGATCGCTCCCGGCGAATGAGAGAGCTTCCCCTGCCTGCCAGGAAGGAGGAAGTGATGTCATCTCTCCTGCGGCGCTCACATATACCGAGCGCCGTACAGGAGAAGATGCAGGTTAGTACACAAAACAGCACACTGACACCAGGACACATAGGCACATAAATCGCCCCCCAGGCCCCCCCAGACACCCCCAGATCACCCCCCAGCCCCCCCCAGCCCCCAGTCACAGTGTCACTGATTGCAGTGACCATTTATTTAGTGATCACTGCAATCAGTGACATTTGTGACTGTAAAAGTGTCACTACATTTAGTTTTAGGTCCAGTGTAGCCCCCTAACCCCCCCTAATAAAGGTTTAACCCCCTGATCACCCCCCAGATAACCCTTTCACCCCCTAGCACCGCCGTCACTAAGCAATCATTTTTCTGATCGCTGTCTTAGCGTCGGTGATGCTGATCGGTAGCCAGTAATTTTTTTAGGTTCGCCACAGGTTTTTATAGCGTCGGGTACCCCCATATATTACCTAATGAAGGTTTAACCCCCTTGATCGCCCCCCAGGTAACCCTTTCACCCCCTATCACCACTGTCACTAAGCGATAATTTTTCTGATCGATGTCTTAGCGTCGGCGATGCTGATCGGTAGCCAGTAATTTTTTTTAGGTTCGCCGCAGGTTTTTATAGCGTCGGGTACCCCCATATATTACCTAATAAAGGTTTAACCCCCTTGATCACCCCCCAGGTAACCCTTTCACCCCCTAGCACCGCCGTCACTATGCGATCATTTTTCTGATCGATGTCTTAGCGTCGGTGATGCTGATCGGTAGCCAGTAATTTTTTTTAGGTTCGCCGCAGGTTTTTATAGCGTCGGGTACCCCCATATATTACCTAATAAAGGTTTAACCCCCTTGATCGCCCCCCCAGGTAACCCTTTCACCCCCTATCACCACTGTCACTAAGCGATAATTTTTCTGATCGATGTCTTAGCGTCGGCGATGCTGATCGGTAGCCAGTAATTTTTTTTAGGTTCGCCGCAGGTTTTTATAGCGTCAGGTACCCCCATATATTATCTAATAAAGGTTTAACCCCCTGATCGCCCCCCAGGTAACCCTTTCACCCCCTATCACCACTGTCGCTAAGCAATCGTTTTTATGATCGTTGTCTTAGTGTCGGTGATGCCGATAGGTAGCCAGTAATTTTTTTTTAGGTTCGCCGTCAGGTTTTTATATAGCGTCAGGTACCCCCATATATTACCTAATAAAGGTTTTAACCCCCTAATTGCCCCTAGTTAACCCTTTCACCAGTGATCATCATATAAGTGTTACGGGTGACGCTGGTTAGTTAGTTTGCTTTTTATAGTGTCAGGGCACCCGCCGTATATAACCCAATAAAGGTTTAACCCCCTGATCGCCCGGCGGGTGATATCAGTTAGGTTTTAGCGTCAGAGAGGGTCTGCGTCACACCCCAGGCAGCGTCAGGTTAGTGCCAGTAGCGCTAACACCCACACGTGAAGCATACACCCCCCTTAGTGGTATAGTATCTGATCAGCTCAATATCTGATCTGATCAGATCTATACTAGCGTCCCCAGCAGTTTAGGGTTCCCAAAAACGCAGTGTTAGCGGGATCAGCCCAGATACCTGCTGGCACCTGCGTTTTGCCCCTCCGTCCAGCCCAGGCCACCGAAGTGCAGTATCGATCGATCACTGTCACTTGCAAAACACAACACACATAACTGCAGCGTTCGCAGAGACAGGCCTGATCCCTGCGACTCCAGTGCTGTAGGAGGTGATTTCACCACCACAGTTAAAAAAAAAAAGCATATATGCCGAAGCATTGGGGCAGCAGGGGCGGAGGAGCGATTTTGCTCCTAATGCCGCGTATATACGGTCGAAATTCCGACGGAGGCTTGCCCGTGGAAAAGTCTGACCATGTGTACGCGGCATAACTTTTGCGAGAAGATGCCCCCATGCTTCGGCATATATAAATGGTGCATGTATGCCCATCATTAGAAGTGGGTGGATGAAGGGCGGTATTCTAATGGTGGGCATACCCACCGATCAATCTTTTTTTTTCGTTCAGCCAACAGGCTGCATGAAAAAAAAGATTACAATACATGTCCAACAAGGACCAGCAATGTACTGGTATGTTGCTGGACTTTGAATGTTTATACCAGAATGATGCCTGCGGGTTTAGGTATCATCTTGGTATCATTCTTTTCAGCCAGCGGCCGGCTTTCATGTAAAAGCAATCCTAGTGGCTAATTAGCCTCTGGACTGCTTTTACAAGCAGTGGGAGGGAATGTCCCCCCCCCGGATATAAAAAGCGCCATTGGGAAATTGGGAAAGCATTTTATCACACCGATCTTGGTGTGGTCAGATGCTTTGAGGGCAGAGGAAAGATCTAGGGTCCAATAGAGCCCAGTTTTTTCAAAAAAGAGTACCTGTCATTACCTATTGCTATCATAGGGGATATTTACATTCCCTGAGATAACAATAAAAGTGATAAAAATAAATAAATATGGAAGCAACAGTTTAAAAATAAAATAAAAAAGCAAAATTTATAATAAAAAAAAAAAAAAAAAAGCACCCCTGTCCTGCCCTGCTCTTGCCCAATGGCGAACGCAAGCATCGGTCTGGCGTCACATGTAAACAGCAATTGCACCATGCATGTGAGGTATCACCGTGAAGGTCAGATCGAGGGCAGTAATTTTAGCAGTAGACCTCCTCTGTAAATCTAACGGGGTAACCTGTAAATGCTTTTAAAGGCTTTTAAAAATGTATGTAGTTTGTCGCCAATGCGCGTTTGTGCGAAATTTTAAAGCATGTCGTGTTTGGTATCTATGTACTCGGCCTAAGATCATCTTTTTTATTTCATCAAACATTTGGGCAATATAGTGTGTTTTAGTGCATTAAAATTAAAAAAAGTGTATTTTTTCCCAAAAAAATGCGTTTGAAAAATCGCTGCGCAAATACTGTGTAGAAAAAAAAATGCAACACCCACCATTTTATTCTGTAGGGCCTTTGCTTTAAAAATATATATAATGTTTGGGGGTTCAACATAATTTTCTTGCAAAAAAAAAATATGTTTTCATGTAAACAAAAAGTGTCAAAAAGGGCTTTGTCTTCAAGTGGTTAGAAGAGTGGATGTAAGCTTCCTAATGTTGTGTATAAAATGCCAGAACAGTTCAAAACCCCCCAAATGACCCCATTTTGGAAAGTAGACACCCCAAGCTATATACTGAGAGGCATGTCGAGTCCATGGAATATTTTATATGTTGACACAAGTTGCGGAAAAAATACAATTTTTTTTTTTTTTTTTGCACAAAGTTGTCACTAAATGATATATTGCTCAAACATGCCATGGGCATATGTGGAATTACACCCCAAAATACATTCTGTTGCTTCTCCTGAGTACGGGGATACCACATGTGTGAGACTTTTTGGGAGCCTAGCCGCGTACGGGACCCCAAAAACCAATCACCGCCTTCAGGCTTTCTAAGGGTGTAAATTTTTGATTTCACTTCTCACTGCCTATCACAGTTTCGGAGGCCATGGAATGCCCAGATGGCACAAAACCCCCCCAAATGACCCCATTTTGGAAAGTAGACACCCCAAGCTATTTGCTGAGAGGTATTGTGAGTATTTTGCAGATCTCGCTTTTTGTCACAAAGTTTTGAAAATTGAAAAAAATAAAGAAAAAAAAAATGTTCTTTCTTAATTTTCAAAAACAAATGAGAGCTGTAAAATACTCACCATGCCTCTCAGCAAACAGCTTGGGGTGTCTACTTTCCAAAATGGGGTCATTTGGGGGGTTTTGTGCTATTTTGGCATTTTATGGCCTTCGAAACTGTGATAGGTAGTGAGGAGTGAAATCAAAAACGCCCTTAGAAATCCTGGAGGCGGTGCTTGGTTTCCGGGGTCCCGTACGTGGCTAGGCTCCTAAAAAGTCCCACACATGTGGTATCCCCGTACTCAGGAGAAGCAGCAGAATGTATTTTGGGGTGCAATTCCACATATAACCATGGCATGTGTGAGCAATATATCATTTAGTGACAACTTTTTGTAATTTTTTTTTTTTTGTCATTATTCAATCACTTGGGACAAAAAAAAAATATTCAATGGGCTCAACAGGCCTCTCAGCAATTTCCTTGGGGTGTCTGCTTTCTAAAATGGGGTCATTTGGGGGGGTTTTGTGCTATTTTGGCATTTTATGGCCTTCAAAACTGTGATAGGTAGTGAGGAGTGAAATCAAAAATTTGCGCCCTTAGAAATCCTGAAGGCGGTGCTTGGTTTCCGGGGTTCCGTACGTGGCTAGGCTCCTAAAAAGTCCCACACATGTGGTATCCCCGTACTCAGGAGAAGCAGCAGAATGTATTTTGGGGTGCAATTCCACATATAACCATGGCATGTGTGAGCAATATATCATTTAGTGACAACTTTTTGTAATTTTTTTTTTTTTTTGTCATTATTCAATCACTTGGGACAAAAAAAAAAATATTCAATGGGCTCAACATGCCTCTCAGCAATTTCCTTGGGGTGTCTACTTTCTAAAATGGGGTCATTTGGGGGGGTTTTGTACTGCCCTGTCATTTTAGCACCTCAAGAAATGAGATAGGCAGTCATAAATTAAAAGCTGTGTAAATTCCAGAAAATGTACCCTAGTTTGTAAACGCTATAACTTTTGCGCAAACCGATAAATATACGCTTATTGACATTTTTTTTACTAAAGACATGTGGCTGAATACATTTTGGCCTAAATGTATGACTAAAATTGAGTTTATTCGATTTTTCTTATAACAAAAATTTCCGGTCTTTTTCCGTTTATATCGCAAAAAATAAAAATCGCAGAGGCAATCAAATACCATTAAAAGAAAGCTCTATTTGTGGGAAGAAAAGGACGCAAATTTCGTTTGGGTACAACATTGCATGTCCGCACAATTTACAGTTAAAGCAGCGCAGTGCAAAATTCTGAATTCACCTCTGGTCCTTTAGCTACCAAATGGTCCGGGGCTTAAGTGGTTAAGGAGAATTGGCCAATATTTTTTAAAAATGGTTTCCACTTGTTTGTACTGCCTGTGGAAGCCTGACACGAAAGCTACTTCACCTCCAAAGTTCTTTTTTGACTTAGTTATTAATAATGACTTTCAATCCATAGAGGACACCTGGGCCAGCACGTTATCTAGTGTCTCCAATGGATAGCCTTTTTCCAAAAACTTATTTGTCAACAGATCGGCCTGGGCAGAAAAATCTTCACTGTTTGCACAGTTGCGCTTGAGCCGCATGTACTGCCCTTTAGGTACAGCTCCTATCCACTGGGGGTGGTGGCAGCTTTTAGTCGGTACAAACCCATTCCGATCTGTTGCTTTGAAATAGGTTTTGGTCACAAACTCGTTGTTTTTCTTGGTGATATCTAAATAATTCACAGACGAAAGGCTACACTCCGCTGAAAATTTCAGCCCATATTCATTTTCGTTCATCTGCATCAAAAAAGCTTTTAGCGTTGACTCTGTGCCTTCCCAAAATAAAATAACATCATCTATATATCTCCGGTAAAAAAGAAGTGACTGATCTTTGTTGTTATAAATAGTTTCATGTTCCCATTTGTTCAGCACTACATTAGCCACGCTTGGGGCATAGCGAGCTCCCATGGCTACACCGCCGGTTTGGTTATAGAACTGGTTGTTGGCCCAAAAAAAGTTGTTGCTCATGGCTAGTTCTAAACCTTGGATCAAAAACTGGATCTGAATTTTTTTGATTTTAGATTGTTTCATAAGGGCCCACTCCATTGCTTTAAGTGCATCTGAATGCCTGATATTGGTATACAGCGATTCAATATCTACTGTAACCAATATTGTCATGGCTGTAGCTTTACATGATTGGAGTGCTATTATTAAGTCCCTACTGTCTTTGAGGTAGGAGGGGCTTAGAGAAACTAATGGTTTGAAATGGCCATCTAGATATTCTCCCAACCTAGAAAATAGTGATTCAATTCCACTTATTATTGGTCGCCCCGGAGGGGACTCTTTATTTTTATGTATTTTGGGTAGTATATACATTACTGGCACCTTTGGGGCAACGAGCATTATATAATTAGCTTCCTTTAGATTTAATATTTCTTTATGCAGTCCCATTTCTATCCATATGCGGAGTTCAGCCTTTAAACGTATTGTGGGATTTCCTGTCATTCGTTGGTAGGTGGTGGTATCTTCAAGTAGTCTTTGCATTTCTTTGTAGTAATATTCTTTGGTTAGTATCACTAACCCTCCTCCTTTATCCGCAGGCCTCACAATTATTTCTTTGTTGTCTTCTATTGATTTAATTCCATGCCAGATACGTTGATTCGTATTGAATTTTGAGATTTCCATCTCTCGAACTTCATCTTGAACCATGTTCCTAAAGACTTCAATATGGTGATTCATTCCTTTTTTTAGGATTGAACACCGATTTATTTTTCAAACCACTATGGAGGTATATGGGGTTTTGATTCTCCATCTCTCCATTTGTGGTTTGTTTTGAGAAATATTTTTTTTATATTAAGCTTCCTAATGTGTTTCTCAATATCGACAAATAATTCAAACTTGTCGACTTGTTTGTCTGGCGCAAATTTTAAACCCTGTTGTAAAACCTCTAATTCCTGTTTGGAAAATTGAACTCCTGCCAAATTAAATATTCCTTCATTTAGTTGGTTCTTTTTTCTTTTTCGTTCTGCCTCTTCCTCTTCTTCCTCTCTTTCTCCATGTTCTTTTGAATGCTGTGGGGATCTGGGAGGAATCAGATAGGCCCAAGGAGTTGGGGCCCCCTCGGATTCCTCCACCCTCGCGGAACTCAGTCGAAGGTACTGAGCCCCAGGCGTCCGCCATAGTACCTCACCCCAGGCTAAAGGTGCCTGAGATGGACTCCATCTCCGCTCCGGCTAGGTCAAGGGCACCTAGGCCTGGAACACTGGAACGCAGGCACCCAAGCTGAAGGTGCCTGGGTGCGGCCGAGTCCTCCTACTCCCACTCCGGACTCTCAGCTCCGAACTCTGAACCCCGTGGTAAGGGCGTCCGCCCCTTTTATCCCCTCTCCCTTTGCGTCACAGCGGGTTCCCCGCCCCGCTGTACCAGCTCCAGGGAAGGACAAAAAGGCACAGTCTTGCGGTGTGAGCTCAGCTCCGGCCCAGGGCAACAGCGCCACCTGTAGACCACAAGGAACCTCACACCACCAGAGTCCTCCAAGAACCAGAAAAAGGTCCCGGATCCCCTAGCAATTAGTGCATCTGGGTTGCACTACCACCCAGATGCTTCCCCTAAATTCAAATACCCGCTACACACATATATATATATATATATATATATATACGTTACTTTGCGCAGCCGTGCCATTCAGCCGACGTATATGTGCAGGACACGGTCGGCAAGCGGTTAAAGCATAGAATGAATTAAGGTGAAAAACCTCAAAGTTTTACAACCCCTTTAAAGAGAAACTTCATTCTGGTTTAAAAAATAAATAAAAGTCAGTATTGCTGACATACTGTTCTGAATATGGGAGTATGGTCCTGCAGCCTCCTGGAACGTGTGACGTGTACCAGAAGACTGTGAGCAGGGGTGGGCACAGTGCCGATCCTGACCTCCCTGGGGCCCTAAGCAAAATTCTGCTAAGGGGCCCTTTACGGTGGCAAAAAATGGGTGTGGTTTACGCGGAATAGTGGGCGTGGCTTGCGTGGGCGTGGCTCGGAGGAGGTGTGGTTAGAGTCAGAGATGAATGAGGGATGGAGGGAGAAAGAGGGAGAGAAAGAAAGAAAGAGGGGTGGAGGGACAGCAGGTCCAGATCCTACACCACAATAGCAATATGTGTATTCCAGAAAGTTTAACTAATCAGCAGATAAAGATACTCCAAACACCTGGTGTTAGCGCTTCAATCATCCCGGCACCATGGTTGTTATGGTGTCAGGATGACTGAAGCGCATTATTTCTATTATTACATTGTAATATAGAATGAAATTATTCAACTCACCATAATGCAGAATCAGTGGAAGCCCCGAGTCCCTCCTTACACCAGGCATTCCCAGTGGAGTCCCCCTTACACCAGGCATTCCCAGTAGAGTTCCTCCTTACACCAGGCATTCCCAGTAGAGTCCCTCCTTACACCAGGCATTCCCAGCGGAGTTCCCCCTTACACCAGGCATTCCCAGCGGAGGCCCCCCTTACACCAGGCATTCCCAGCGGAGGCCCCCCTTACACCAGGCATTCCCAGCGGAGGCCCCCCTTACACCAGGCATTCCCAGCGGAGGCCCCCCTTACACCAGGCATTCCCAGTGGAGGCCCCCCTTACACCAGGCATTCCCAGCAGAGGCCCCCCTTACACCAGGCATTCCCAGTGGAGGCCCCCCTTACATCAGGCATTCCCAGTGGAGGCCCCCCTTACACCAGGCATTCCCAGCGGAGGCCCCCCTTACACCAGGTGTGATGCCCCAGCAGCAGAGACTCTCTCCGCCGCCATTACGCAGAGGGGACAGTGGAGGAGCCGGCCGGGTGGCTGGCAATAGGAATTAAGTGCGGCGCCGCCGCCCACCCCCGCCCCTTCCCACATTTCACTCACTCACACACAGACAGACATCAGCGGGGCGGGAGGTGGGCGGTGCCGCAGCTCAATTCCTATTGGCAGCCACCCTGACCCTCCTCTTGGTCTACAAGAAAATGGCGGCCGGCAGAGACATTGTCTCCGCCTGGCCCGCGGACCTCTAGCTTCGGGGGCCCCTAGTAATTACTTGGGGCCCTACGCAGCTTGCGTAGCAAGCGCATAGGGCGGATCGGCCCTGGGTGGGCAACCCCAGTCGAAGTCATTCTCACATATGAAATCCTTATTTGTAGACCTAAGATTGTAAGATTGTACATACTGTAGACATATAATGAAAATATAAAACAACAGTTTAAAAACTAAAATAAAACTGATCCAAAACTCTAATGCCGTGTACGCACACTCGGAATTTCTGACAACAAATCTTCAATGGAAGCTTGTTGTCAGAAATTCTGAAGGTGTGTAGGCTCCATCGGACATTTGCTGTCGGAATTTCCGACAACAAAAATTTGAGAGCTGGTTCTCAAATTTTCCGGCAACAATATCCGAGCGTGTGTAGACAATTCCAACGCACAAAATTCCACGCATTCTCTGAATCAAGTGTAGCGGGTGTCAAATTTAGTGGGGTGTATCTGGGCAAAAGATGGCCCAGATACATTGATTTTTAGGGATTTATGGACACTTTGGAGTGTGGGAGGTATGAATGGTGTCATGTTCCCTGCGGTCCCTAGGTGGTGCTGTCACCTGGGACCGGGGTTGAACTGCCATTCTAGAGCTGTGCCCTTTTTGTCCTCTCGCGGCAGTAGTACGGTGGGGCGGGGAACCCGCTGTGTCTGCTGGGAGAGGATATAAAAGGGGGCGGACATCTTGCGCACGAGATCCATTCCCCAGGCACCACACATGTAGCGGTCTTCCCCCACCTTCTCCGCTCTCTTTATGGCTGGTTTTACTTGTCTAGGGGTATCTGGGAGAAGGGGGAAAGATGCACACCACCAGCTCAGCTCTCTGATGTAGTATGCAGAGATATGTGCAAAACCGTTTACCTTTGGGTCTGCGTTTTAGGCCGGAGCCTCAGCTTCTCCTATGGAGGATGATTGCCACTGTCACTGACAGGGACACTTAGCTTCCAGTAACACAAGTTCCACACCAATAAAAGTCCAACTCTGTTTTATTGCTTTGATCAATAGGTAGGCTGGTTGAACTTTAAAAGAACAGATGGGGTGTGGGAAGGAGTAGGTCCAGGCACAACACAATGAATAAAGTTTCTCCTGTTCCATTTAGTGCAAACAGGCTTGGCGCACAGTCGCTGCCACCGACTGTGAATTTGGTCCCTGCCACTGACCTGGGTGAACGTTGAGGCCTTAGATGAGGCCTGCCACTGACCTGATGAAGATGGGTCTCTGCCATAGACCATGAGAACATGAACTTCCTCCTTTAGAACAAACGACCCCTGTCAGAGGAAGACATCCATCCGGACGGTCACCAGAGGCCTCCACCGTCACCAGCAAATACTGCGCTGGCTCTTCGGGGAGGTCACGTCTCCGGTCCCTTACGCCCTGGATTCAGGCACCCAATACCGGGGGCACCTTAGGAATGCTTCGCCCTCGCGGGACCCAGTCGAAGGTACTGGGCCCCAGGCCTCCTTGTAAAGTACCTCACCCCAGGCTGAAGGTGCCTGGGATGGAACTCTACTCCACGCGCCCAGGCCAAGGGCGCCTGGGCACAGATGGACCACAGCAGCCCCCAGGCCGAAGGTGCCTGGGGAATGGACCTCGTGCGCAAGATGTCCACCCCCTTTTATATCCTCTCCCAGCAGACACAGCAGGTTCCCCGCCCCGCCGTACTACTGCCGCGAGAGGACAAAAAGGGCACAGCTCTAGAATGGCAGTTTAACCCCGGTCCCAGGTGACAGCACCACCTAGGGGCCGCAGGGAACATGACACCATTCATACCTCCCACACTCCAAAGTGTCCATAAATCCCTAAAAATCAATGTATCTGGGCCATCTATGGCCCAGATACACCCCACTAAATTTGACAACCGCTACACTAGTACGAGACGGAAGCGCTCGGTCTGGTAAAACTAAAACTAGTGTTCGTAATGGAGATAGCACATTCGTCACGCTGCAAATTTTTTAATCTTTTAATGCAGCGCATTCTCCTTCTTTATAATGGTAGAATAATGAAGTTGTTTTGCTTCTGGCAAACTGAAGAGCAGTAACAGACTGAAAAGCACGAGGCTGAAAGCGCGCATCGTCTCTCACCAAACTTCTACTAACACGAGATTGGCAGAAGGAGCCCAAAGGGTGGTGAGAGAGAGAGAGAGAGAGAGTGAGTATGTATAGGAGAGAAGTGTGGAGGGTATGACAGTGAGCAGTATGTACAGGAGAGGAGCGTGGAGGGTATGACGGAGAGCAGTATGTACAGGAGAGGAGTGTGGAGGGTATGACGGTGGGCACTATGTATAGGAGAGAAGTGTGGAGGGTATGACAGTGGGCACTATGTACAGGAGAGAATTGTGGAGAGTATGACAGCGGGCACTATTTATAGGAAAAAAGGGTATGACAGCTGGCACTATATACAGGAGAGGAGTGTGTAGGGTATGACATCGGGCACTATGTATAGGAGAGAAGTGTGGAGAGTATGTACAGATGAGGAGGATGAAGGAATCTGGGAAGGAAAAATGTAAAGGTTTGTGGAAGGATGTTTAGGGACTGCGTAGTGGTTAAGCGGGCCATCCATGGATTGAAATTAAGCCAATTAAGCAGAGACCAGCCATAGTCGATCTATGTATGGGCTAGCTGGTTTTACACAAGTCAATCTATTATCTGACTTGAGTACAACCAGCCTGTCAGGTTTTTCCCAAAACAATCAGTGTTGCTAGCTATAGTTAGCAACGCTGATCATTGTATTTACTGGCAGAACACAATAACACTGCAGGAGTGATTTCCCCCCATCCACAAGTCAGCAGGTGAGAGGGTGTGTGGGGACAGGCTGGGGAGAGATACTAGTCAGTGGCTGGGTAGGCCCTGGCTAGTATCAGAGCCAGATACACACAGGTTACATACGCCACGATTGTTAGAGCAAGAACAATAAATATAGCACTAGACCTCCTCTGTAACTCTAAACATGTAACCTGTAAAAAAAAAATATGAAAGCATCGCTTAGTATACAAAAAAAATTGTGCTAACTTTAGTGTTTTTTTTTTAATGAAACAGTTTCTTTCCAAAAAAAACAGGTTTGAAAAATTGCTGCGCAAATACCGTGCAACATAAAAAGTTGCAAAGACCACCATTTTATTCCATAGGGTGTCTGCTAAAATAATATATAATGTTTGAGGGTTCTGCGTAATTTTCTAGCAAAAAACAAATGATTTTTACATGTAGGAGAGAAGTGTGAGAATTGGCCTGGGTGGCAAGGGGTTAATTACTATAAGACCCCTTTCACACTGAGGGCGTTTTGCAGGCGCTATAGCGTTAAAAATAGCACCTGCAATCCGCCCTTAAAAACAGCTGCTCTATTCACTCCAGTGTTTAATCACGAGGGCTTTCACACTGGAGCGGTGCGCTGGCAGGGGCGTCAGAAAACGTCCTGACAGCAACTTCTTTGGATCGCATTAGGAGCGGTGAACTCACTGCTAGCGGCCGAAATGCGCCGCAAATCCAACAGTAATATAGCAGTGTTTTACTGCTATTTTACCGCCGACGCTCGGGGCAGCATAGTGTGATAGCAGTCTTAGTAATATACAAATAATTATCATAAGCACTGTGAGCTCATCCTCTCAGTCTGCTGCAGAGTGTGTCAGCTTGTATTTAAACTGGCCGCTCTGTATATAGCTTCTGACAGGCTGTGCAAGCAGCCCTGTATCTCTGGAACCATAGATGATAGCAGCTCCATCGCAATGGTGGGGTGGGTCTTTAACTACATACATACATAAAGGTGGGGTCTCTGTGGCCCTTGGTCGCCGAGCTACAATCCTCAAAGTCGATTTTTTTCAAATGGGCCTATCTTAAGGAAGGAGCCTGGAGCTGCAGCTCCAATAGCACCTATGTTAATTCGGCCCTGGGCGTTTAGCCATAAATGAGAAACGCCTGTAAACGAAATGCAGCTAAACGCGAGTTACCAAGTTTACACACATTTACAAGCTGTTACAGGCATTTGCTGTTTCCAATGCCTCTGAACATCCATCCTGAACGCTTCTAAACTCAACTGCCTAGAAATGACTATAAACGACCCTGTGTACATGTACTGATAAGATAACATAGAGCAGAGTTCAGGGGCAGCTAAAAAAACGCCCAACTGCTCCTAAACATCCGTTTACCAGCAGCAGTGTACATGAGGCCTAAATAGAGTCCACTTGTGTCTCAGTATAAATACAGCTGTTCTCTGAAGCCCTCAAAGGTTTGTTAGTGAACAAACAGCATCATGAAGGGCAAGGGACACACCAGAAAGGTCAGGAATAATGTTGTGGAAAAGTTTAAAGCAGGGTTAGATTATAAAAAAATATCCCGAGCTTTGAACCTCTCATGGAGCACTGTTTAATCCATAATGCGAAAAAAGGAGTATGGCACAACTGCAAACCTACCAAGACATGGCCGTCCACCTAAACTGACAGGCCAGACAAGGAAAGCATTAATCAGAGAAGAGGCCCATGGTAACTCTGGAGGACCTGCGGAGATCCACAGCTCGGGTGGGAGAATCTGTCCACAGGACAACTATTAGTTGTGTACTCCACAAATCTGGCCTTTATGGAAGAGTGGCAAGAAGAAAGCCATTGTTGAAAGAAAGCCATAAGAAGATCTGTTTGCAGTTTACGAGAAGCCATGTGGGGGACACAGCAAACATGTGGAAAAAGGTGCTCTGGTCAGATGAGACCTTTTTGGCCTAAAAGCAAAACGCTATGTGTGGCAGAAAACTAACACTGCACATCACCCTGAACGCACTATCGCCACCGTGAAACATGGTGGCGGCAGCATCATGTTGTGGGGATGCTTTTCTTCAGGGACAGGGAAGCTGGCCAAAGTTGATGGGAAGATGGATGGAGCCAAATACAGGGCAGGCTTAGAGGAAACCCTGTTAGAGTCTGCAAAGGACTTGAGACTGGGATGGTGGTTCAATTTCCAGCAGGACAATGACCCTAAACATACAGCCAGAGCTACAATGGAATAGTTTAGATCAAAGCATATTCATGTTTCATGACCCAGTCAAAGTCCAGACCTAAATCCAATTGAGAATCTGTGGCAACACTTGAAAATTGCTGTTCACAAATGCTCTCCATCCAATCTGACAGAGCTTGAGCCATTTTGAAGAGAAAAATGGGCAAAAATGTTATTCTTTATATGTGCAAAGCTGGTAGAGACACCCTTAAAAAGAGTTGCAGCTGTAAATGCTTTGTTCTACAAAGTATTGACGCAGGGGGGCTGAATACAAATGTACCTAGACATTTCACTTCACACAAGAGGGTCAATTTAACATATCTATCTTTTGGTACCATATGGCTGTCTTATAAAAATGTTTGTAATCACTTTTAAGTATTTTCTTACTTTGCTATATAGATCTACTGTATTATTGATCATACTGTTTGCATATTGGCTTGCTGTCATTGTATTCCTGTATCTTGTTAAAAATCTGTAAACTCAAATGAAAAAATACAATTACAAAAAATTGGGGGATAGTGTCCTACAATAGGACAAAAATTGCAGTATACTTCATGTTCCACCTATTACAGCAGATCACGCTCTGTCCTCTGACTTCCAGGACATTTTGTCAGGTCACCTGTGGCAAGATGACAGATGCACACCGTTGGGGGTCAGGAGTGCACCACAAGCTAGTGAACCCTATGGCTGACTGCTGCGGATGGGACACTGGGTGGTTGTGGAAAGCGGGACCAGTGGAGCACAACAGGGATCCACAGGGAGCTAGAGCCCAAGATTCCCCAGGGAGCGGAGTCTAAGATCCAGCAGGTATTCACCAGAGCCTCTAGTGGTCAGGATGGCCTACGCTGCAGCTGGGTCCAGGTCGCAGCCCCCAGAGTCCCCTAGCTCACGCTCCGTAGGGTAAAGAGGATAGAGGGGAAGCAGCAGCACAGGATACAAGAATAGTGAGGGGAAAAGCCAAGGTCAGGGCAACAAGCAGACACGGATAAACAAAGGACAAACCAAAGGTCAAGGTCACTAGCAGACAGGTATAGTCTGGAATAAGCCAATATCGTAGCACACGGCAGGCAGGAACCCAAACACAAAATGCTTAACAAACACATTGATCAGCAAGGAAGACTTGCAGTGCACAGGTTAATATAGAGTTCTGTGATAGGGCCTGGGGTGGAGCCAGGCTGGGAGGAGAGATTATAAAAGCAGACAGGTGAGAGAGTCTGGCCTCTAAGGTGAACACAAGATGAGGAAGGTAAGATGGCAGACAAACATTACTGCATATCCATGACACATTTCGTCTTACATGGAGGGCACATGGAAATGTATACAATGGGAAGGGTGGCTGTCTTACTCGAAGATAGACATTTGATAACTATGCAATCTTCAATTACAGCAGCTGAGATACTTGAGCTTGCCCAGGGGTTTAATGCTTCTGCTGTCCAGTCATTACAAGCTGTTTCGATCCTACTGTTGGGGCAGGGTGAGAAATCTTTCCTGGACAGTACCGTCTAGGGATGGAATGGGTTGGGACTCCCAGCATTCCTCATGGGTGGCTAGCTGCTATCCTCAGCCAAGAAAACAATGCAGGAATGCAGAATTCTGTTATACATAATGATGAGAAGATGGGGTCACAGGCAGGGCTTAGCACTACAAGCCTAATATTGGTGTTGGGTAGTTGTTCATCGGTGCTACAAGCAATAAAATCAATAGCAACAACTCTGATCGCAAGATTTGCTCAGATACACTGTCTGAAATAACAGGACTATGTGTATAATGAATGCAGAATGCAGTTAAGAAGACACACTAGAAAATACCTGGTTATATTTGTGTACTTTGATTGTCATACTTATGTTTAGCTTGACATTTTCATTGCTTAGAATATTTCTGTTCACTCTTAGAAACCTCAGAATAATACCCAATATAGAAGAGGAAGTAAACACATCGAATAGCGTCTGAACGTCTATATATCTACTCTCTCTCTCCTTTACATCTAAAACGTACCTTCTCTACCGTTACCATGGAAATCAGCTTATTATAGTTTCTTGAGGCTTGCGGTAAAAAAATATATTAAGGCTCATGTATCATCAGATACATCTGAAAGGAAGAGTGTCTGTGTTGCCCAAAACAATCAGTAATATTCTTCCTTTGCTGTCAAACTTACACTTGAAAAGTGACAATCACCACACTGAATCGGACTAAATCTAGTGAGCTGCAAGGTTAGCCCAGGAACATCGATCCTATTGATTATTACTTTTTCAAATGTACTTCTTATTAAAGACCTGGATATTAAAGAGGACCTATTTCAACTGGGCTTATGCTGGCATCTCTTTTCAGTGTTATTCAATTAGTGTCAATCCATCGGACGGTTTTCATCGGTAAAACCGATCGTGTGTACAGGGCTATACTGCAGCATGGTCAAAGTCCATAACTTGTTAATATATCGATTTTTCTCTGGTCCGCTCTCATGTGAGTGGAGTAGCATTAAAGTAAAACTCCAAGCTTATTTACATGCATGGCTATTTTTTTGAAGGCAAGCTGCACTCTGGCTGGCAATTGCTATAAGGATGATTTCAGCCAGAAATTTCTGTATATGAACACTACTATTTGTAGAATAATACTGTAGATGTTAAAGCATCAAAATCTGAATAGCTTGTCAAGAACAGAAGGAAACCTGAAGAAGAAAAGAAGTGTAATAAAATATGAATGATAAAAAAGTTGTAGCGGGTATGTACTATTTAGGGGCAGCAATTGGGTGGTAGTATGACCCAGATGCACTATTGGTAGAACAGGGCTATGTTTTATTCGTGTGAGGACATCAGTGGTGTTAAGTTCCCTGCGGCTCAGTAGGTGGCGCTGTCACTTTGAGCCGGGGTTGAACTACTACTGCAGTGCCGTACCCTTTGTGACCTCTCGCAGCGACCGTACTGCGGGGCGGGGAACCCGCTGTGCTTGCTGGGAGAGGGTATAAAGGGGACGGACATCTTCACCACGAGGTCTGAGTCCCAGGCACCTTTAGCCTGAGGGCTGCTGTCCGTGATCGGTGTCCAGGCGCCCTTGGCCTGTACACGGGAATTTCGTGTTCCATCCCAGACACCTTCAGTCTGGGGTGAGGTACTCAGCCGGAGGCCTGGGGCCCAGTACCTTCCACTGGGTCCCGCGAGTGAAGGATTGTCCTAAGGTGCCCCGTGTGTTGGGCATCTGAATCCAGGGGCGTAAGGGACCAGAGGAGGGATTCAACCGAAGATCTGGTGCAGCATATTGCCAGTGCCGGGTGAACCTCTGGAGACCGTCCGGATGGATATCTTTCCCGAACAAGGGCCAATTCAAGAGGGAAGGTGGTTCATGTTCTATGACCGGTGGCAGCGGTTCATCTAGTCAACTCAGGTCAGTGGCAGAGACCTGCTATTAGGCCTATGGCAGGGGCCTCAACAGTTCACCCGGTCGGTGGCAGCGACCAATCTCACGGTCGGTGACAGAGACCGTGCGTCAAGCCTATTTGCACTAAAAGGAATAGGAGAGTTCACTGTGCCTGGACCTACTCGTATCCATGCCCTGGCTGTTCATTTAAAAGTTCTACTGATGCTGTTCACTTGTTGAGAAGAATAAAGAAGTGTTGGACATTTTATGGTGTGGGGCTCTATTACTGACAGTTAAGCTCAAGGAGAGGCAGAGGCTCCATCCAGAACACAGGCCCGAAGGTAAAAGAAGTGTTGACTTTCACCTCTGCACAGTAGAGGACATGAGCCGTAGTGAACCTCATCCTCCTCCCACATACCCATAGACAAGCCAGCCGTTTTATTTACAAGGGGACGGGGGGTGAGGCCGCTACAAAGTAAATGCGCAACAAATATGCATGAAAAAACGGAATATGATACCTTATGCATTAAATCTCACATGCGGAAGTATTTTTTTTAAATACCGGTAGTTTGAAACTAGATGCAATATTTTCATCATTATGCTGTTTACCGTGTATATTTCATTGTTGGTCTTACTCTTGCCCTTACATGAATTTTAATAAATACAACCGATTAAATTAGGCTGCATTATGAATAATAATTTGATGGACGGAAATAGTTTTCAGACATTAATCGTGCATGTGTTTTCTAGATGTGTACTTACACAGACTGTGGCCTATGCATAATTTAGATGGATTTGGCATAAAACTAGAGTAAACGAGTACAAATAAATCCTTGAGGACCAATATACACAAGAATGGCTAGCTCATAAATTTTAAGAAAATCGGAAGTGCAAACACAGTAAAGCTCCCGGGCAAAGCAAGGTTAAAGTTTATTTTTTAATAGAAAGGTATTCTGCAGTTGTACACCCCATCGTGGTATGTAGAGAACATGTGTAATTAATTTTAAAATCGGTTTTGTCCAGAGTTTTCTATTTTATCATGAAATATTTAAAGCTGGACTCCATCCAACTATTAAATCATTATTTGATCCTGTTATGTAGTAATTAAAAATAATGAAATGTAATCTTATATAGCTCTAGAATACATACTTGAATCTCCTCTGATAACACCCTTATGTAATCCCCAACACAGGAGAACCCAAACTGTGAGAGGGAGTAGCAGTACTATGAACCAATCACCTCTACTGCTATAAACAGTGCTGTAGGTCAGCAGTAAAAGAAAACTGTTTCCAGGAGGGGAAAGCAGTGGTCACATCATATGTATGTGTGTGTGTGTGTGTGTGTGTATATATATATATATATGTGTATATATATATATATATATATATATATATATATATATATATATATATATATATATATATATATATATGTATATATGTATGTATATATATATATATATATATATATACATTTTTTAAAGTTCAATATTTTATTTATTACAGGTTATTCCAAAACACTATAAATCTCCATATACAGTGCCTTGAAAAAATATTCATACCCTTTGAAATTTTCCACATTTTGTCATGTTACAACTAGTGTTGAGCGAACCCGAACTGTAAAGTTCGGGTCCGTACCGAACTTTAGCTTTTTCCCGAACCCGAACCCGGACTTTGCCCAAAAGTTCGGGTTCGGCAATCTAATTGCGCATTTAGAAATGCTTCAGGGGCCAGCCAATCACCTTTTGATTAGCTGGTGTGCCCTTAGAGGCCATCATAGCCATGCCTACTAATGGCATGGCTGTGATTGGTCAGTGCAACATGTGACCCAGCTTCTATATAAGCTAGAGGCACACAGCACACACGTCACTTTGCTTCAGAATAGATAGGGAGAGGATCTAGTCTGCTGCTGCTGCTTTTAGGGAGAGATAGAAAAATAGATGAGGTAGTCCTGATTCTACAATCTGAGGGAAAAGATAGAGAGATAGTGTAGTGTAGGGCCAGGTTCCTGTTGGTGCTTTCAGGGAGAGAGAATATTATATAGGAGTCCAGATTCAGAGATTAAAATCAGTGATCTGCATAGGTTTACCTGTTTGTGTTGCAGTGCAGACTTTTTACACTGCCATGAGCCCAGTGTCAGAGAAAATCAAACTTTTAGGGGAAAAAAAAGGCACTTTATTGTGCTCTTTTCCAAAAGACCCATAGGGCAAAAAAAAAAAAAAAAAAAATGCATTTTATTTTGCTCGTGCAAAAAAAGACCCGTTTAGGGCAAAAAATAAATAAATAAAAAATTTGCACTTTAATGTACGCTTGCAAAAAGAGCCATTCAGGGGCACAAAAAATAGTTTGCAGTGTGTTATACATATGTGGAGGTGTGTGAAATAAACAATTTCTATATAGTTTTCTCCTACTGTGCTATACTAAAAAAAAAACATTTTTTTTGAATAGCATTTTCTGCAGTTCTGTAGCTGTGCGATTCAGCGGTTACGTACTGTGGGTGTGTTCTGCTCTTCCAAAAAACGCCGTTTAGGGGCACAAAAAATAGTTTGCAGTGTGTTATACATATTTGGAGGTGTGTGAAATAAACAATTTCTATATAGTTTTCTCCTACTGTGCTATACTAAAAAAACAAAAAAAAATTTTAATAGCATTTTCTGCAGTTCTGTAGCTGTGCGATTCAGCGGTTACGTACTGTGGGTGTGTTCTGCTCTTCCAAAAACACACATTTAGGGCAAGATCCTAAATTTGGAAAATATGAAGAGAAGGTCAAAGGGACGTGGTGGCCCCGGTCGTGGTGCTGCTGGTGGAGCTCCTGTTGCAGGGAGAGGACGTGGTGGATCTGTACCAGATACACGCACAAGTGAAACACCTTCCTCAGGTGCGAGTAGGCGACCGAGCCTGCGGCGGTATTTTGTCGCGCCTAATGAGGCTGTACGAATGTTTAGGCCAGGACAAGTACAGGCGATAGTAGATTGGGTTGCTGACAGTGCCTCGGATTCCTTCACATTGTCTCCCACCCACTCTTCTGATGAAAGAACAGAGTTGGCACCTGAAACCCATGTCCATCAGTCTTTCACCTCACCCCCTTGCAAATCAGCCAAGCAGTCTGAGCCCCAAATCATGCAGCAGTCTCTTCTGCTTTTCGATGACTCTGTTAGCAGGGTTTCCCAGGGCCATCCACCTAGCCCTGCCCCAGAAGTGGAAGAGATTGAGTGCACCGATGCCCAACCACTTATGTTTCATGATGAGTACATGGGAGGACCATCGCAGTACGTCTCGGATGATGACGAAACACAGGTGCCAACTGCTGCTGCTTTCGCAATTGTACAGACAGACAAGGAGGGCAGGGGTGAAGACTGGGTGGAAGATGATGTGGAGGACGATGAGGTCCTCGACCCCACATGGAATGAACGTTATGCAGGTGACCCGTGTAGTTTGGAGGAAGAGGCGGTGGTCGCACAGAGCCACCAGCACAGCAGAAGAGGGAGCAGGGTGCAAAAGCGGAGCGTCCGTCCCCTAGAAAGTATGTCTGCTACTGCCCAACGCAGCAAGGGACCGAGCACACCAAAGCCAGGTCCAAGGAGTTCCCTAGCGTGGCAGTTCTTCACACAATGTGCTGATGACAAGACACGAGTGGTTTGCAGGCTGTGCAATCAGAGGCTGAAGCGAGGCATAAACGTTCTCAACCTGAGCACAACCTGCATGACCAGGCATCTAAGTGCAAAGCACGAGCTGCAGTGGAGTAGACACCTCAAAAACCAAGAAAGGTCTCTGGCTCCTCCTGCTTCCTCTTCTGCTGCAGTCTCGGCCTCTTCATCCACCTCTGTAGTGACAGTGGCACCTGCCACCCCGCAAACAGAGGATCTGCCAGCAACACTACCACCTGGGTCACCAACCATCTCCACAATGTCCCATGGAAGCGTTCAGCTCTCTATCTCCCAAACATTGGAGCGGAAGAGGAAGTACCCCCCTAGCCACCCGCGATCCCTGGCCCTGAATGCCAGCATTTCAAAACTCCTGGCCTTTGAAATGCTGTCATTCCGTCTGGTGGAGACGCAGAGTTTTAAAAGCCTGATGGCATTGGCTGTCCCACAGCACGTCGTGCCCAGCCGCCACTATTTTTCCAGGCGAGCCATCCCTTCCCTGCACAACCAAGTGGGGGACAAAATCAGGTGTGCACTGCGCAACGTCATCTGTGGCAAGGTCCACCTAACTACGGATGCGTGGACCAGTAAGCACGGTCAGGGACGTTATATCTCCCTAACAGCACACTGGGTAAATGCAGTGGCGGCTGGGCCTGAGGCAGATAGCAGTTTGGCGCATGTCCTTCCACCACCGAGGATTGCAGGGCGCTTCAGTTTGCCTCCTGTTGCTAACTCCTCCTACTCCGCTTCCTCATCCGGTCAGCGTAACACCTTCACCACCAACTTCAGCACAGCCAGGGGTAAACGACAGCAGGCAGTTTTAAAACTTTCCTGTTTGGGGGAAAAAACCCACACCGCGCAGGAGTTGTGGAGGGACATGGAACAACAGACCGATGAGTGGTTGCTGTCAGTGAGCCTCAAGCCCGGCCTGGTGGTGTGCGATAATGGGCGAAATCTCGTAGCAGCTCTGGGCCTAGCCGGTTTGACGCACATCCCTTGCCTGGCGCATGTGCTGAACTTGGTGGTCCAGAGGTTCCTTAAAAATTACCCCAATATGCCAGAGCTGCTGCAGAAAGTGCGGGCTGTGTGTGCGCACTTTCGGCGTTCTCACCCTGCTGCTGCTCGCCTGTCAGCGCTGCAGCGTAACTTCGGCCTTCCCGCTCACCGCCTCATATGTGACGTGCCCACAAGGTGGAACTCCACCTTGCACATGCTGGCCAGACTGTGCGAGCAGCAGCAGGCGATAGTGGAGTTTCAGCTGCAGCAATCGCGCGTGAGTCGCTCTGCGGAACAGCACCACTTCACCACCAATAACTGGGCCTCCATGCGAGACCTGTGTGCCTTGTTGCGCTGTTTTGAGTACTCCACCAACATGTCCAGTGCCAATGACGCCGTTCTTAGCGTTACTATCCCAGTTCTATGCCTCCTTGAAAAAACGCTTCGGGCGATGATGGAAGAGGATGTGGCACAGGAGGAGGAGGAGGAGGAAGCGGGATCATTTCAAAGGCTTTCAGGGCAGTCTTTCACAAGTGGCTACGAGGGTGGGTTCCTGCACCAACAAACGCCAGGTACACAATTGTCCGGCAGAAAGGGCACAGTTCTAGAGGATGACGAGGTGGAGGAGGAGATGGAGGAGGAGGAGGAGGAGGAGCCATTTTCACAGCAGGGTGGCACCCAGACCAGCTCGTGGCCATCACTGGTGCGTGGCTGGGGGGATACAGAGGACACAGACGATACACCTCCCACAGAGGACAGCTTTTCTTTGCCTCTGGGCAGCCTGGCACACATGAGAGATTACATGCTGCAGTGTTTCCGCAATGACCGCCGAGTTGCCCACATTTTAACTGGTGCTGATTACTGGGTGGCCACCCTGCTGGATCCCCGTT
Organism: Rana muscosa; assembly: GCA_029206835.1. NCBI lineage: Eukaryota > Metazoa > Chordata > Amphibia > Anura > Ranidae > Rana > Rana muscosa. Next base: position 958,736,107 of record CM055117.1, on the reverse strand, counting down.
ACAAGGACAACGTACCGTCCTTAATTCCCTCACTGGAGCGGGATCGTAAGATGCGCGAGTACAAGCGCACGCTGGTAGACGCGCTGCTGGTGGCATTCCCACCTGACAGCGGGCGTACGGCGGAAGCACAAGGCGAAGGCAGAGGAGGAGGAAGAGGTTGCCAATGCAGCCGGGGCACCGGCAGCACCTCAGAAGGCAGGGTTAGCATGGCTGAAATGTGGAAAAGCTTTGTCAGCACGCCACAACAACCAGCACCACCAGCTGAGATGGAACGTCTTAGCAGGAGGCAGCATTTCACCAACATGGTTGAGCAGTATGTGTCCACAGGCCTACACGTACTGGATGACGGGTCTGCCCCCTTTAACTTCTGGGTCTCAAAATTGGGCACATGGCCTGAGCTTGCCCTTTATGCCTTGGAGGTGCTGGCCTGCCCTGCAGCCAGTGTATTATCTGAACGTGTATTTAGCACGGCAGGGGGCGTTATCACAGACAAGCGCAGCCGCCTGTCCAGAGCCAATGTGGACAAGCTCACGTTCATTAAAATGAACCAGGCATGGATCCCACAGGACTTGTCCGTACCTTGTGCAGAATAGACATGTATACCGGTGTTGTGACAAAAACTGTCCGGCCATCGGATTGTGTCCGGCCCATACTGCGAAGGCGCAGCGCTTGCGCAGTACAGAGGACAAGGAGATTCACAAAATCTCCGAAGATGAACGGCGCCTGCGCTGTGAGTGCAGGTTCAAGCCCCACCATCCAAGTGGACATACGGTAGCACATAGTAACAGGGCCCCTCACGGGCTCGGTTCGATCGCCACGCTTCGGGCACGGCCTCACTTGGCTCAGCTTGAACCACGGATGGTGTGGCCTTCACCTGAACTCACCACGCAGGCGCCGTTCGTCTTGGGAGATTTTCGAAATCCCCTTGTCCTACATACTGAGCAAGCGCAGTACAGGGTGGACACTATTTGACGGGGGACAGAATTCGACACATCACCGGCCTTACCCAGCCATTGTTGTATTTTTGAATCAGTGTTGGCTACCTCAACCTCCTCCACCGCCGCTTCCACCTACACAGCCACATCCACCGCCACCTCAACCTCCTACTCCATATGGACCTCGTCCTCCTAGGTCAAGATTTTTTTTTTTTTTTTTTTTTTTATGTTATTTTAAGTTATTTCCCTATCCACATTTGTTTGCAGAGCACTTGCCATGCTCTTAACAACATTTTTCTGCCATTTGCAGCCCTCTAGCCCTTTCCATTACTTTTTTAGAGCCTTTTTAGTCCTTAGAAGTCCGGGTCCCCATTGACTTCAATGGGGTTCGGGTTCGGGTCCGGGTTCGGGTTAAAGTTCGGTCCCAAGTTCGGTCCCGAACCCGAACTTTTTTCCGAAGTTCGGCCGAACCCGTCGAACCCGAACATCCAGGTGTACGCTCAACTCTAGTTACAACCAAAAACGTAAATTTATTTTACTGGGATTTTATGTGATAGACCCACACAAAGTGGCACATAATTGTAAAGTGGAAGCAAAAGATAAATGTTTTTCAAATTTTTTTACAAATAAATATGTGAAAAGTGTGGCGTGCATTTGTATTCAGCCCTCCTGAGTCAATACTTTGTAGAACCACCTTTCACTGCAATTACAGCTGCAAGTCTTTTTGGGGATGTCTCTACCAGCTTTGCACATGTAGAGTGAAATGTTTGCCCATTCTTCTTTGCAAAATAGCTCAAGCTCTGTCAGATTGGATGGAGAGCGTCTGCGAACAGCAATTTGCAAGTCTTACCACAAATTCTCAATTGGATTTAGGACTGGACTTTGACTGGGCCATTCTAACAAATGAATATGCTTTGATCTAAAACATTCCATTGTAGCTCTGGCTGTATAATTGGGGCCGTTGTCCCACTAGAAGGTGAGCAGACTCTAACAAAGTTTCTTCTAGGATTTCCCTGTATTTGGCTCCATCCAACTTCCCATCAACTCTGACCAGCTTCTCTGTCCCTGCTGAAGAAAAGCATCCCCACAACATGATGCTGCCACCACCATGTTTCACGGTGGGGATAGTGTGTTCAGGGTTATGTGCAGTGTTCATTTTCCGCCACACATAGCGTTTTGCTTTTAGGCCAAAATGTTCAATTTTGGTCTCTTCTGACCAGAACACCTTCTTCCACATGTTTGCTGTGTCCCCCACAAAGCTTCTCACAAACTGCAAATGGGACTTCTTATGGCTTTCTTTCAACACTGGATTTCTTCTTGCCACTCTTCCATAGTTGTCCTGTGGACAGATTCTCCCACCAGTTGTGGATCTCTGAAGTTCCTCCAGAGTTACCATGGGCCTCTTGGCTGCTTCTCTGATTAATGCTCTCCTTGCCTGGCTTGTCAGTTTAGGTGGACGGCCATGTCTTGGTAGGTTTGCAGTTGTGCCATACTCTTTCCATTTTTGGCTGATGGATTGAACAGTGCTCTGTGAGATGTTCAAAGCTTGGGATATTTTTTTATAACCTAACCCTGCTTTAAACTTCTCCACAACTTTATCCCTGACCTGACTGGTGTGTTCCTTGGCCTTTATGATGTTGTTTGTTCACTGAGGTTCTCTAATAAACCTCTGAGGGCTTCACAGAACAGCTGTATTTATACTGAGATTAAATTACACACAGGTGGACTCAATTTACTAATTAGGTGACTTCTGAAGGCAATTGGTTTATTCGATTTTAAGTTAGGGGTATCTGAGTAAAGGGGGCTGAATACAAATGCACACCACACTTTTCAGATAATTGGTTTTAAAAATGTTTTATTAATTATTATCACTTTCCTTCCACTTCACAATTATGTGCCATTTTGTGTTTGTCTATTACATAAAATCCATTTACGTTTTTGGTTGTAACATGACAAAATATGGAAAATTTCAAGGGGTGTGAATACTTTTTCCAGGCACTGTATAGGGTAAGAAAACTTCTCTCCATCAATGTTTATGTCCAGTGATGTTGCCAGTGCCAGGCACCCACGGTACATACCCCACATCTCCTGATGGGTGTTCCAGGTCCCAACAGTGCAATGCTATTTAGTTTTCTCCCCTCCCTGCAGCTTACAGCACAGATCTCAGATACCCCTGCTGTGGCTCATAGCCAAGGAAGACTCTGTGACACAGCCGAGGGAATACTCGATAAAAAAGACATTGGGGGGGACCCCAAAAGTTTTTTTTTTCTGCATTTTTCATTGCTGGCATTCTTTTGTTTACATTTCAGCTGTCAGTGAGGAAGCCTGCTGACAGCTGATGAGTCATTGGTTGTTAAGGATGCAGCGGCCGGCTTCTGGATCCTGTTCCTTTAAAGCATGTTATACAGCATAGTGCTTGTGCTGTGTAATTTGTCCCCTGTATAACCTAAAAAAACCTGCCTGATTCTGCCTGGCTATGCCCTCCCCACGGTTTATAATGGCTGCTGAGCCCTGACACCATGGTCAGTTTATGTGCCTCTCTCATCCTCAGCTCTCCCCCCTCCCCTCCCTGCCTGTCAGCTCTGTCCACTCCCCAGCCCTCCCCTCCTGCTGCTATCATAGTACAATAACCTTGCAGCAATCCCCTCTGCTATTTTAAATAATGTCCCCAGTGGCAGCCGGTCATGTGAGCGCCGATCAGGTACACAGCGGCAAATGAGGTACACAGCGGCATTTAAAATAAAAACATACAGTATGCACTGGGGACAATATTTAACATTGCAGAGGGGTTTGTTGCAAGGTTATTGTAAGGCTTAACAGCCACTTTACCATCCAGCTATTCACACAGAATTTGAATCGGCTGATCATTTTTCGACCGATCCGAATTCAAATTGTTCCCAAAAATTTGGAGTTCATTAGAGAATTTATAAACAAAGCGAAATTTAATTAACCAAAACTAAACAAATTCTGAAACAAATCAACGGAACAAAATTAGTAACATAACAAATATATCCAAAACAAAATTAAACTGATTTTTAAGTTCTTCAAATGTCTACAGGAAAGCAATCTTTGTTTGGGATAGGGGTTGTCTCCTTGCTGCAGGAGTTCTTCTGTGGGAGTTTGTGGGTAGAAGATCTTTTCTGGGCATGGGGGATTGATACTGCTCTGGTCATCTTGAGTGGAGGAGCTCTAATTTGTACTGCTGGGGGGCTCTTGTGGGAAAAATATTTTTTCTGTGGGGAGGGGGTGATTTTTCTGTGTGTGTGTGTGTGTGTGTGTGTGTGTTGGGGGGTCTTGGGGCGAGGAACTCGTTTATAGGTGGGTGATTCTACTGTGGCAGGGGTTTTTTGTGGAGAGAAGCTCTTTGCTGGGCGGTGAATTCTTCTGGGGGGAGTTTGTGTGGCGATTAGCTCTTTGATGAGTGGTAATTTCTACTGTTGAGAGAAGCTCTTTGCTTGGGGGTGATTCAGCTGTTGTGGGGTTCATGTGTGGGAGGGCTCTTTTCTAGTGCGGTTCTTGTGGGGTGGAGCTTCTTGCTGGGACGTTTTTTTTATGACGGGTGTGCTCTTTCTTGGAGGGGTTTTTCTTCTGGAGAGGAGTTTTTTTTTGGGGGACCTCTGCTGGGGGATATATTCTTGTTTAGGGGGGTGCTTTGCTGGGGGTGGGTTGTGGGGGGAGCCATTTTTGCAAGGAGGGGCTTGCTTTTATAGAGGGGAGGATATTTTCTAGGGGGTTTACTGGGGGGATATATGCTGGGAAGTGATTCTTGAGTAGTGGCTGTGTGCTTTACCACCAGCGGGCATGACGGATGTGTCATAGAGAGTAACGTCGACACGCGGGACAGAAGCCCGCTGGTTATAAAGCACACAGCCACTACTTGTTACTAGCTGTGGGATCTGTTTTAAGGCACAAGCCTCGTACACACGAACAAGTTTCTCGGCAAAAACCAGCAAGAAACTTGCTGGCAGAGATTTTTTGCCGAGAAACTCGTTCGTGTGTATGGTTTCTCGTCAAGAAAAGCGACAAGTATCTCGACGAGAAAATAGAGATCCTGCTCTCTATTTTCTCGTCGAGATTCTCGTCGGCATGTTTCTCGACGAGAAAAGTGAGTGTGTGTACACTTACCTGTCCTCCCGGAAGCCCGCGCATGTTCGAAATGAATTCAACGCATGTGCGGTAGCTTCCTAGGCATACGTAGGGTATACCAAGATGGCGGCGACGTCACCGCGTACGCTCCATTCAAAGAACCACGGGTTCTTTGAATCGAGCGTGTGTACACTCGGCCGGGACAATTTTCTTGTCCAAGAATCTCGTCGAAAAAAACGACATGTTTTTTTCGACGAGAATCTCGGCCGTGTGTACGAGGCCTCACTCTGCTATTTTGTGAGCTTTTTTTTTATATCTGGTGAGTGACAACTAGGGATGAGCTTCGTGTTCGAGTCGAACATACGTTCGACTCGAACATCGGCTGTTCGATCGTTCGACGAAGATCGAACGATTTGGGCCGTTCGCGCCAAATTCGAGTGACGCGAACGGCCCACAATGCACTACGCCATCGCAGTGTCATCCAGGCGCTGTGATTGGCCAAGCATGCACTGTGACCCCGCATGCTTGGCCAATCACAGCGCCGGCAGCGAGGAGAGCAATGATTGGCCACAGGCAGGATGCCTGTGGCCAATTATTGCTGATGGGGTTTAGTACACGCCCCACACTATAAAAGGCCGCCAGCGCGGCGGCCTTGTGTAGTGTGTTCCGGAGCAGGGAAAGAGAAGCATAGGCAGGGACAGTGTCATTTTTTTTCCTTTACTAATCCTAGATTCCTTGTGTTTAGGGACAAATAAGGATAGGTAGGGAGAGTGTCAGTGACAGTGTGCTATTCTGTGCTAATCCTTGTTTGTAGGGACAGAGAGGTACAGTGAGGGAAACTGACAGTGTGCTATTCTGTTCTAAAACTATTTTGCTGAACCATATATACAATCCTTGAGTTGAGGGACAGAGAGCTACAGTGAGGGAAAGTGTCAGTGTGCTATTGAGTTCTAAAACTATTTTGCTGAACCATATTTTCAATCCTTGAGTTGAGGGACAGAGAGCTACAGTGAGGGAAAGTGTCAGTGTGCTATTGTGTTCTAAAACTATTTTGCTGAACCATATTTTCAATCCTTGAGTTGAGGGACAGAGAGCTACAGTGAGGGAAAGTGTCAGTGTGCTATTGTGTTCTAAAACTATTTTGCTGAACCATATTTTCAATCCTTGAGTTGAGGGACAGAGAGCTACAGTGAGTGAAACTGACAGTGTGCTATTCTGTTCTAAATCAATTTTGCTGTTCCATATTTTCAATCCTTGAGTTGAGGGACAGAGAGCTACAGTGAGGGAAAGTGTCAGTGTGCTATTGTGTTCTAAAACTATTTTGCTGAACCATATTTTCAATCCTTGAGTTGAGGGACAGAGAGGTACAGTGAGTGAAACTGACAGTGTGCTATTCTGTTCTAAATCAATTTTGATGTTCCATATTTTCAATCCTTGAGTTGAGGGACATAGAGGTACAGTGAGGGAAACTGACAGTGTGCTATTCTGTTCTAAAACTATTTTGCTGAACCATATTTTCAATCCTTGAGTTGAGGGACAGAGAGCTACAGTGAGGGAAAGTGTCAGTGTGCTATTGTGTTCTAAAACTATTTTGCTGAACCATATTTTCAATCCTTGAGTTGAGGGACAGAGAGCTACAGTGAGTGAAACTGACGGTGTGCTATTCTGTTCTAAATCAATTTTGCTGTTCCATATTTTCAATCCTTGAGTTGAGGACAGAGAGCTACAGTGAGGGAAAGTGTCAGTGTGCTATTGTGTTCTAAAACTATTTTGCTGAACCATATTTTCAATCCTTGAGTTGAGGGACAGAGAGGTACAGTGAGTGAAACTGACAGTGTGCTATTCTGTTCTAAATCAATTTTGCTGTTCCATATTTTCAATCCTTGAGTTGAGGGACAGAGAGGTACAGTGAGGGAAACTGACAGTGTGCTATTCTGTTCTAAAACTATTTTGCTGAACCATATTTTCAATCCTTGAGTTGAGGGACAGAGAGCTACAGTGAGGGAAAGTGTCAGTGTGCTATTGTGTTCTAAAACTATTTTGCTGAACCATATTTTCAATCCTTGAGTTGAGGGACAGAGAGCTACAGTGAGGGAAAGTGTTAGTGTGCTATTGTGTTCTAAAACTATTTTGCTGAACCATATTTTCAATCCTTGAGTTGAGGGACAGAGAGCTACAGTGAGGGAAAGTGTCAGTGTGCTATTGTGTTCTAAAACTATTTTGCTGAACCATATTTTCAATCCTTGAGTTGAGGGACAGAGAGCTACAGTGAGTGAAACTGACAGTGTGCTATTCTGTTCTAAATCAATTTTGCTGTTCCATATTTTCAATCCTTGAGTTGAGGGACAGAGAGCTACAGTGAGGGAAAGTGTCAGTGTGCTATTGTGTTCTAAAACTATTTTGCTGAACCATATTTTCAATCCTTGAGTTGAGGGACAGAGAGGTACAGTGAGTGAAACTGACAGTGTGCTATTCTGTTCTAAATCAATTTTGCTGAACCATATTTTCAATCCTTGAGTTGAGGGACAGAGAGGTACAGTGAGGGAAACTGACAGTGTGCTATTCTGTTCTAAAACTATTTTGCTGAACCATATTTTCAATCCTTGAGTTGAGGGACAGAGAGCTACAGTGAGGGAAAGTGTCAGTGTGCTATTGTGTTCTAAAACTATTTTGCTGAACCATATTTTCAATCCTTGAGTTGAGGGACAGAGAGCTACAGTGAGGGAAAGTGTCAGTGTGCTATTGTGTTCTAAAACTATTTTGCTGAACCATATTTTCAATCCTTGAGTTGAGGGACAGAGAGCTACAGTGAGGGAAAGTGTCAGTGTGCTATTGTGTTCTAAAACTATTTTGCTGAACCATATTTTCAATCCTTGAGTTGAGGGACAGTGAGCTACAGTGAGTGAAACTGACAGTGTGCTATTCTGTTCTAAATCAATTTTGCTGTTCCATATTTTCAATCCTTGAGTTGAGGGACAGAGAGCTACAGTGAGGGAAAGTGTCAGTGTGCTATTGTGTTCTAAAACTATTTTGCTGAACCATATTTTCAATCCTTGAGTTGAGGGACAGAGAGGTACAGTGAGTGAAACTGACAGTGTGCTATTCTGTTCTAAATCAATTTTGCTGTTCCATATTTTCAATCCTTGAGTTGAGGGACAGAGAGGTACAGTGAGGGAAACTGACAGTGTGCTATTCTGTTCTAAAACTATTTTGCTGTTCCATATTTTCAATCCCTGAGTTGAGGGACAGAGAAGGACACTCGTAGAAATTATCAGTGTGCTATTCTGTGCTAAATCTTGTTTGTAGGGAGGGACAGAGTAGGACAGTGAGGGAAAGTGTCAGTGTGCTATTCTGTTCTAAAACTTTTTTGCTGAACCATATTTTCAATCCTTGTGTTTAGGGACAGAGAAGGATAGGCAGGGGACAGTGTCAGTGTCATTGTTGCTAAGCCTCCTGCACAATATACACCTGAAGGTAGCCCTTATTGCTGTTTTTCCCATCTCCCTGCAGGCCATCCATTAAAATGTCTGGAAGGCAACCAAGGAGAGGCAGACAGTCAGGAGGCAAAAAAAGAGGGCAAGCAGGCTCTGTGTCTGGGGGCAACAGTGCTGGTCGTGTACGCGGTGCATTGTCATCAGCACATGGCCATGGGACACGCTTGTCCTTGTTTTCGGCAGCTGGACATGTTGAGCCACATCATGCCGAAGACTTGGTAGAGTGGATGACCAAGCCCACCTCATCCTCCTCATCCTCTCTCACCCAGGCTCAGGGTAGTGGCAAAGCAGCTGCCAAAGCGTCCTCTTCTCTGGTATCATTATCTTCATTAGTCAATCCTTCCCTAGACCCACCATGCCCTCCTCCTGAGGAGTCCCCCGAACTGTTTGAGCACAGTGTTGGGTACATGCTCCAGGAGGATGCCCAGCGTTTGGAAGGATCTGATGATGATACCCAGCTAGAGGAAGGCAGCAGCGTGAGAGCAGAGAGAGGGGATGCTCAAGAAGGACACCAATCTGGCAGTCATGTTCCAGCAGCTGCAGCATACTGCCAGATTGGCTCCAGTGATGAGGAGGGAGGGGATGATGAGGTCACTGACTCCACGTGGGTGCCTAATAGGAGAGAGGAGGAGGAGGAGGATGAGGAGGAGGCACATCTCCAACGAGGCAGGATGCCCTTGAGTGGCCAGCGTATGGGCAGCACACCGACAGAATCACACCGCAGAGCTCCGCCTGTGCAGGGCGCTGCCTCTGCCCGTCATTCAAAAAGTTCTTTGGTGTGGGCCTTTTTTGAGGCGAGTGCATCAGATCGCACAGCTGCTGTTTGCAACATATGTCTCAAGCGTATATCGCGTGGCCAAAACATCAGCCGCTTGGGCACCACATGCTTGATCAGACATATGTTGACCTGCCATGCAGCTCGTTGGCAAGCCTACCTCAAAGACCCACACCAAAGAACAAAGCTGACCTCTTCTTGCACCGCATCAGCTGGGATCTCCAACCCCACTATACCTTCACTCCTCTCTGAAACCTGCTCTGAGAGGAATGAAGGTGTAGAATTAGGTGTGTCACAGGCAAGTACTTGCGGGCACTCTGCTAGCAGTACACCAACGTCCGATTCTAGCAGGCAAATTTCCCTGCCCCAGCTGCTGGACCGTCGAAAGAAGTTCACTCCCAGCCATCCACATGCCCAGCGGTTGAATGCTAGCTTGGCTAAATTGCTAGCGCTTCAACTGCTGCCTTTTCAGTTGGTAGACTCGGCCCCCTTCCGTGAGTTTGTGCAATGTGCGGTTCCTCAGTGGCAGGTTCCAAACGAGACTTTTTCACACGGAACGCTATTCCGGCTCTCTACAGGCATGTGGAAGGCAATGTCTTGGCCTCGCTGGACAGGGCGGTCAGCGGTAAGGTGCATATTACCGCTGACTCATGGTCCAGCAGGCATGGACAGGGACGTTACCTTTCTTTCACGGCCCATTGGGTCACTCTTTTGGCAGCTGGGAAGGATGCAGGACAAGGTGCAGTAGTGTTGGAGGTTGTTCCACCCCCACGCCTCCAAAATGCTACTACTGGTTGTGACACACCTCTCTCCTCCACCCCCTCCTCTTCTTCTTCCTCCATGGCCTCTTCCTGTGGTTTGTCCTCGGAACCAGCGGTGCTCCGTAGGCGTTCAAGGGGCTACGCAAGTACGCAGGCAAAAAGATGCCATGCCGTGCTTGCGCTGGTGTGTTTGGGGGACAGGAGCCACACTGGGGCAGAGGTCCTGTCTGCTCTGCAGGGGCAGGCCGAGAGGTGGTTGACGCCACGCCAGCTTAAGCCAGGAATGGTGGTTTGCGACAATGGAACCAACCTCCTCTCCGCCCTCCGACAGGGACAACTGACCCATGTGCCCTGTATGGCTCACGTCCTTAACCTGGTGGTGCAGCGGTTCTTGGGCAGGTACCCGGGCTTACAGGATGTCCTGAGGCAGGCCAGGAAAGTCTGTGTGCATTTCCGCAGATCTTATAATGCCAGTGCTCGCCTGGCTGAGCTTCAAAAGGAGTTGAACCTGCCCAAGAACCGCCTTATATGTGACATGCCCACCAGGTGGAACTCAACGTTGGCCATGCTGCAGCGGCTGCACATGCAGCAGAGGGCCATCAATGAGTACCTGTGCGACTACGGCACCAGGACAGGGTCAGGGGAGCTCGGTTTTTTTCACCACGCCAGTGGGGCATGATCAGGGATGCATGCACTGTCCTGGCACCATTTGAGGAGGCCACGAGGATGGTGAGCAGTGACAGTGCATGCATCAGTGACACTGTACCTCTTGTCCACCTGTTGGAGCACACGCTGCGTGGAATAATGGACAGGGCACTTGAGGCAGAACAGAGGCAGGAAGAGGAGGACTTCCTTGCCTCTCAAGGCCCCCTTTACCCAGACAGTGTTCCTTCTGTCCCACCCATCGCACAGGAAGAGGAGGAGGAGGAGGAGGAGGAGGAGGAGGATTGTGTCAGCATGGAGGTGGAGGCTGGCACTCAGCATCATCAGCAGCAGTCTTTTAGGGATGATTTACAGTCCCAAGAAACCAGTGGACTTGTACGTGGCTGGGAGGAGGTGGCTGCGGATCATGTCATCCTTAGTGACCCAGAGGACTCCGGACTGAATGCCTCAGCTAACCTACGCTGCATGGCCTCCCTGATCCTGCAAAGTCTGCGGAAGGATCCTCGTATTCTTCGGATCAAGGAGAGGGACCATTACTGGCTGGCCACTCTCCTTGATCCACGGTACAAGGGTAAGGTTGCGGACCTTATGTTACCGTCGCAGAGGGAGCAGAGGATGAGACAACTCCGGGAGGCCTTGCAGAAAGGTCTGTGCAATGCGTTCCCAGAGACTGGGAGGTTACAAACTCCTGGTCCTGGACAACGAGTTGCTGAGGCTTCGGGCAGTCAAAGAAGGAGCGGTGGGGAAGGTGGCCGTCTGACCGATGCGTTCAGACAATTCTTTAGTCCGCAGCCCCAAAGTATGATCGTTTCCAGCAACCATCGCCAGCGTCTGATATACATGGTGCAGGAATACCTAGGGGAAAGGTCAGACTTGGACACCTTCCTCACCGAAAATCCTCTGGCTTACTGGGTCTTGAGGATGGATCACTGGCCAGAGCTTGCACAGTATGCAATTGAGCTACTGGCCTGTCCTGCATCCAGCGTTCTTTCAGAACGCACATTCAGTGCTGCTGGAGGATTTGTCACGGATCACAGGGTGCGCCTGTCCACCGACTCGGTTGATCGACTGACTTTCATCAAGATGAACCAGTCTTGGATCACCACCAGCTACCACACACCAGATGCTGATATAACAGACTAATTGATTTTAAAATGTCACATCCCTTCAAGACTGATGCTGATGCTGAGTGCCTGTGCTGTTATGTTGTCTGGCTATCCTCCTCCTCCTCCTCAATGATACGATTAATGATGATAGCTTGGAAGATCATTTTGGTTTATGGGTGACGCCACCAGTGGCTAAGGCCCAATTTTTCAGCCCCTGTTTAACAGGGGCGTGTAATTAAAATTTTTGATGCAATACTTTGCAACAGGCCTCATTGCTGTGCTCCAAGTACAGTATCTGTGAGGGGTTGCAGTGTTGTGCCACCAGTGCCTAAGGCCCAATTTTTCAGCCCCTGTTCAACAGGGGCATGCAATTATAATTATTGATCTAATAATTCACAGCAGGGCCCATTGCTGCGCCCACCAAGAGTAACTGTCAGGCCTTACAGTGTTGTGGCACCAGCAACACCATCACCACCACCACCACCACCAAAGGCCCAGTTTTTCAGCCCCTGTTCAACAGGGGCATGCAATTATAATTATTGATCTAATAATTCACAGCAGGGACCATTGCTGCGCCCACCAAGAGTAACTGTCAGGCCTTACAGTGTTGTGGCACCAGCACCACCATCAAAGGCCCAATTTTTACTACCACTGATCAACAATTATATGTTATTACAATTCCTGATATTATACTTGACAGCAGGGCGTTCCAGCACCCACCAAGAATAACTGTGAGTGCTTTCAGTGTTGTGCCAACACCAACACCTAAGGGGCCAATTTCTGCAGAGTATATACGGAAGGTCCCTACTTTCAAACATCCAACTTACAAACTACTACTACTTGCAAACGGAAGAAGACAACAGGAAGTGAGAGGAAATCTACCCCTTGGAAGGAAAATTCTCTCCTGTAAGAATTAATATGGGAGAAAGGTGTCTCCTCTCTACTGATGCTTTATCACCAATCCTTGTTTCAATACAAACACCACATTTCAAAAACAGTTGTCATTGGGACGCAAAGTGAGGTGAAATGTTCTGAACAGGGGCACAGACAGCAAAAAAAATGTGACAGGGGTGATAACCGTTCCCTATGTTTTCCAAAAAGCTAAAAAAAAAGGAATTTGGCATGGAGCTACACTTAAACAATGCAGCTGTTCAAAATTACAAACAGATTCTACATAAGAACAAACCTACAGTCCCTGTCTTGTATGCACCGCCTGTATACGGCTGTTCAGAGTATATAGGGGCTTTTTTATTTTGTGTGCGGGGTTCCCCTTAATATCCATACAAGACCCAAAGGGGCTGGTAATGGGCTGGGGTAAGGGGGGGGGGGGGGGTTGATGGGGTAGCTATGCCATTTTTTCTAAAGATTTTCATCCATATTACCGGGACCAGACATTGCATTAAAGCCGCAAGCAGTTTTAAATGGCTTTTTTTCCTTTAGAAATGTTATTTTGTGCAGGGACAGTTCTAAACACGGGAAACACGTGGCACTTCACAGGCATACTTTAGACATCCCCCAGGTACAATATTTAAAGGAATATTTGACTTTTTTTTTTTCACTTTATGCATCATTAAAATGACTGCTCCCGGAAAACGTCCGTTTTTAAAACTTCTTTTTGCATTGATACATGTCCCCTGGTGCAGAACCCGGGTTCCCAAACTCTGTTTCGGACAATAACATGGATAATAGTCGTTATAATTAGCACTTTAGAATCCGAACGTTCGCATCCATTGTATTTAATAGGGTTCTAATGTTCGCGCGAACTTTCGGTCCGTTCGCGGGTTCTGGTGCGAACCGAACCCGGGGGTGTTCGGCTCATCACTAGTGACAACTTGTTGGGGAGAGGTAGTAGCACATGAGCCATCATGTGGTGATACAGTATATACATTCAAGAAGTCCTCATTTGTTCATTGCAGTATATACAGTACAGACTGTATTTGGAACTGTCTCATATCTGGCACTGGGGGCTATATAATATTCAACGGCCACTTTATTAGGTACACCTTGCTAGTACTGGGTTGGGCCCCCTTTTGCCTTCAGATCTTCCCTACTTCATCGTGGCATAGATTCAACAAGGTGTTGGAAACATTCCTCAAAGATTTTGGTCCATATTGACATGATAGCATCATGCAGTTACAGCAGATTTGTCGGCTGCACATCCATGATCCCAAAGGTGCGCTATTGGATTGAGATCTGGTGACTGTGGAGGCCATTGGAGTACAGTGACCTCATTGTGATTTTCAAGAAACCAGTATGAGATGATTTAGGCTTTGTGCATTATCCTACTGGAAGTAGTCATCAGAAGATGAGTACATTATAGTCATGATCCGCAACAACCAGGTAGGCTGTGGTGTTTAAACGATGCTCAATTGGTACTAAGGGGCCCAAAATGTGCCAATAAAATATCCCCCACACCATTACATCAAGGCCTCTTTAACCACTTTTCTACTGGGCACTTTTACCCCCATCCTACCCAGGCCTGATTATCAGTGCAGCCCCAACAGTGCCCAGCAGTGATGTCAGTCAGTGCTACCTTTCAGTGTCCATCAGTGCTGCCCATTTGTGCCACCAATCAGTGCCACCTATCAGTGTTCAGCAGTTCTGCAAATTAATGCCTCCTCATCATTGCCACCTCATCAGTGCCCTGCAGTGCCGCCTCATCAGTGCAAAAGAAGAAAACGACTTATTTACAAAATTTTATAACAGAAACTAAATACAAAAAACCCAGTGGTGATTAAATACCACCAAAAGAAAGCTCTGTCTGTCTGAATAACAATTTTAATAAAAAATTTTTTTTTAAGTGTGACAGCGCTGAAAGCTGAAAATTGGCCTGGGCAGGAAGGGGGTAAAAGTGCTCAGTAGGAAAGTGGTTAAAGAGGCCTTGATGTAAAGCTTATATGTGCCTGTCACTGTTGCATTCTGAATATTTAACCGTGGCCTCGTAGTCTCTGGTGAAGTGCTCTGTGGATAAGCAAAATCTAAAATAAATGTCATGGTTCTTTAGAAATATCTTGCGTTCTTCAAAAAGCTTTACTTTGAATGCACAACACTTTCTGAATCAAATAGTGGGAATTTGGGTCTTTTTGCATTTCTTCGCTGTTGCTGCTGGCAGTGTGTGTAATGCCCACCTTTTTTTTGTTTACAAAAATTTTTATTAGGAAGTTCAAATGTACAGTTACATAGAGTGTTTATAAAGGTAATCAATAGTAAAAAAATCAAAAGAAGAGGAGATAATCGAGCTCAGACATGAAGATAGTGAATATATAAAAAGTTTTCTGGTACAAAGAATTCTTACATGGGCGTATGTTACATATATGAAGGGTAGGCATTATAGGTCAAGATTGCATGAATTTGCTAGAGTGTGTGGGTGGAAATTCAGGTTCTAAGTTAATGAGTTATGTTGTAGGCCAATATGACCATTTTCTTACAAAAACCTGGAAGGTATCGTGAAGTGTGTGAAAGATTCTTTCCGAAAGTTTTATCGTCTCCATCCGAGCTAGCACCTGCGCCCAAGGCAGATTGTTTGATCTCCAATTGGAGGCAATCATCCATTGGATGGAGCTACATAAAGTATGGAAAAGTCTTTTGCAAGGGATGGGAACATTGGGTATATCCGCATATAGAAGGCAGATCTGTAGGGAGATTGGGATTTTCTGTTTCAAGGTATTTTCAAAAATTTCTGCAGCATTGCGCCATGTATGATGCAGGTGTTTGCAGCTCCAGAATGTATGTAGGATAGTGCCTGGTTCTGAACAGCCCCTGAAACAGTATGGAGAAATAGAAGGATAAAATGTGTTGAGCTTGGACGGGGTGAGATACCATCTAGAGTATATTTTAATGGGAGTTTCTCTGGAAGAGATAGCTATGTTACTCCTCCGGAGATTATCCGACATTCCATGCCATTCATCTACTGTGAAGGTGTTATTTAGGTCGGTTTCCCAATGGAGCATCTGACCGGACTTGTCGAGTGAATGAAAGGTGTTTAGATAGCTATATAGATGGGATATGATACCTTTATCTCCAGAAGAAGAGATGCAAATCCGTTCAAATACAGTAACAGGGGGCTTGGTGGTGAGAGAGTAATGTTCTGCGTAAAAGGCTTTGATTTGGTTATAGTGTTGAAGTTCGGATGTGGGGATACTATATTTATCTTGCAAAGCGGTGAATGAGGAGAACTCCCCATTTATTTGTAAAGATTTAAGTGAAGTGAGCTTATTATGGGTCCAATAGGTGAAGGAGTGGTGATCTCCGTGAGTACGGGTAAATCTCAGGTCGCCTAGAAAGGAAGCAAGGGGAGGAGTGAGTGAAGACAATTCAAAAGTGTGTTGTGCTTTGAGCCACAATTGGTAGAAGTGTGCCACAATTATGTTGTATTTTGAGCGTTTGCTGTATGAGGTTGTTTTGGACCAAAGGATCCCCTGTAAATACAAAGGGGAAATTGAGGACTCCTCAAATTTTTTCCATGGGATATTTTGATTGGGCGCGAACCATTGTGCTAATTGGGCAAGTCTGGCGGCCAGAAAATAATGCCATAGGTTAGGGAGACCCATCCCGCCCATGGATTGAGGTCTGTGCATATATGCATAGCTGCATCTGGGTTTCTTGTTGAACCATATAAATTTGTTGATTTCCCTTTGGAGCGAAGCTAGTTTGGATTTGGGGATGTTAATGGGGAGGGAACGGAAGTAGTATAGCAGCTTGGGGAGGATTGTCATTTTAATTACGCAAATTCTGCCTAGGAATGATATATGGAAGGTTGACCAGGTCTTAAGGAGTGAGGATATATTATTGAATAAGGGAATATAATTGGTTTTGAAAAGTAGGTTGTGTGCTGGGGTGATAGAAATGCCCAGATATTTAAAAGATTGAGAGCACCATATAAATGGGAAGTTGTTTTTCAACATGGTCTTTAGGTGATCGGGGAGATTGATGGGTAGAGCCGAGCATTTGTTCATGTTAATTTTTAGACCTGATATGTCGTGAAACAGTTTTAGTTCCTTGAGAAGGGAGGGAATGGAAACGTGAGGTTCTGTGAGAAAAATTAACGCATCATCTGCGTAGAGGCTTATCTTAAACTCATCTTCACCCTTGACAACTCCCTTTATATCCGGGCTGTTCCTAATTTTGTGGGCAAGAGGTTCCATTGCTAGTGCGAACATTAGTGGGGATAGTGGGCAGCCTTGTCTAGTACCCCTACTTAGAGGAAAGAATTCCGAGTTATGACCTGGAATTTTAATACGGGTCTGGGAGGAGTGGTATAGGGCATTAAAGCCATACATGAATTTATTAGGGATGCCAAATTTAGGTAGGATGTGATTGAGGTAAGACCAGGATACACTATCAAAGGCTTTATGAATATCCAGGCTGAGGAGGCATAGCTCTTTGGAGTGTATGTTGGCATCTTGTACGATATTGGTTACCAGCCTAATATTGTCAGTTATTTGGCGTCCAGGTATGAATCCTGTTTGATCTATGTGCACTATATTAGTAATAACTGCTGCTAACCTATCAGCAAGAAGTCTCCCAAAGATCTTTAAGTCATTGTTAAGAACTGAAATGGGGCGGAAATTTTGTGGAAGAGAATGGTCCTTGAGTGGTTTAGGTATTAACGATAAGTTCGCTAGGAGCATTTCTTCTGGGAATTGATGACCATCTAGCACATAATTGAAGAGTTTAGATAGGTTGGGGGCTAAAAGAGACGCAAATTTTTTATAGTATGCAGAGGAGAACCCGTCCGGGCCTGGGGCTGTAGAGGTCTTCAGGGATTTAATTATGTTAATTATTTCTAAATCTGTACATGGTGCGCTAAGAGATTCTATCTGTTGGGAGTTGAGGGAGGGTAATGGGATATCATCCAGCCAAATTTGGGAGGGCTGTTTAGGTTGGGGTTGAGGTCCCGAAAGGAGGTAAAAGGAGGAGAAGATGTTCAACACCTCTTGTGGATGAGTGACAGTGTTCCCCGCATTATCTCTAAGTTTATAGACATGGGGTGGGTTATTAGCTTGATTTAGTTTTCTGGCAAACATGGCGGAGGTGGAATTGCTATGGAGGAAGAATTTAGCCTTAGAAAATCTGAGGGATTTCTCAGTGTTGGCTGATAAAATTTGGTCTAAGGCCAGGCGTTTGGATTTGATTTGATCAGTTAAGGCCTGGGAAGGGGCTTGTTGAAGTTTATTGTACAGTCTATTTAGGTCCTTAGTGAGACATCTAGTGTCTGAGAGCCTGTCTTTGTTTCTCTTTGCAGCGAGAGAAATTAGTTGCCCACGTAAGACTGCTTTATGGGCAACCCAGACGGAGGAGGGAGGGGTTTCGTCATTAATATTTTCATTGAAATAGTTCTCTATATGAGTGGAGACCGATTGAGCGATTGTGGGATCAGAGAGTAAGGAGTCGTTTAGCCTCCAGTTGAAGGGGGATGGTTTAAGACCAATATATGCTGTCTCAAGAGATGTGATATGATCCGACCATGGACAGGGGTGAATGATCGCTTTAAAGGAGTTCGCCAACAGGATAGGGGTGCAGTAGATATAGTCTAATCTGGCATAAACATTATGGGGATGTGAATAGTGAGTGTAAGCTTTGACGCCTACATTGTGGGCCCTCCATGAGTATATAAGTTGAAAGTGATTGAGGGAACGGTTCAGGGACTTCGGAAATGCCTTAGAAGATGGTGCGACCCTGCTCCTGTCCAGGGCCGGATGTGAGGTTAGATTGAAATCCCCTCCCAGGATAATGTGGGGGGAGGCATATCGGTCTAGAGTCTCAAAAAAGTTAATGAAAAAGGAGGACTGAGATTCATTGGGAGCGTATACTGATGCTATTGTTATGGCCCTATTATCAATAGTGCCTTTTAAGATAATATATCGGCTTTCAGTATCTCTGAAAATACTTTGTACATCGAATATAGTCGAATTGCGTATAAAGACTGCAACTCCTCTTGTCTTATTGTTGTATGTTGTATAGAATACTTGGTTGTATGTCTTATTGAAGTATTTAGGGTGGTTGGATGCGCAAAAGTGGGATTCCTGGATGAGTATGATATCAGCCCCTATTCTCTTATAGTGCTCAAAAGCTTTTTTACGTTTGTGGGGGGAATTAAATCCCTGCACATTGTGCGATATTATTTTAATACCCATTGGTGGGGTCTAGGGTGTGGGGGTTAATATTGTCGTGATGGGGGAAAAATAGGCAAGGATCAGAAGTATACAATACGTTATGGATAGAGTTAGTGATTGAGTCTGATGCTAAGATTATGATCAGCGGTGTTGAAAGAACGGGGATTGGTATACAAGCAGGGAGATGGGCATTGTATCTTATGCAGTTACCAGAGTAGTCTAGAGCTATGAAATCTAAGTCAAACAACGTTTTTTGTATGTACTTAACATTACTTCCGTTTTGTACAATGAACACAGTAGAAGCCTTATGGGCTAGAATTTCAAAAATGAGAAACAAAAACAAAAATAACAATGGGACAGGATAAAACCTGTCAAGAAAACTTGAATAAACATCATTAGGACAAATAAGTCCAAATCCTGCAAACCTGGAGGGGCACCACGTCTCTAAAGATGAGAGCTGTGGTTCCATCCCGGAGGGCAGGTCTGAGGAATAAACTAAGCAACAATGGATGTAGCAGGCATCCTAGAAAAACTTGTAAGTGCGTGTCTACCAATTGGGGGGTAGAGAGGTATTGCGTCATATAAAAAGCTTGCTATGTAAGGGAGACAATAACAGCAATCCGCAGTGGGGAGAAACTTTTCTGAAGTTATGGAGGTAAGGGTAAATGATAATACTTAGACGTTCAGTATAGCTACCACATTGCTCCAAAAGACTGATCTCCAGATAACCTATGAAAAGGGGGATAGCAAAAAAAATAAAAAATTTTTTTTAAATTTCTCTTTTCTTTTTTTTTTCCCTTTACCCTTCCTATTATGAAAGTTCAGACTGCTAGGAGAGCTGAATAGGATGAAAACAGAACCACGAAATTAAGTCCCCTAGGTCTTCTTTGAGGAGTATATTACCGTACTGTTCAGATATTCTGCTGATTCTTCTATCCGCCGAACCTCTGGAATTATGTGGAGAAGGGAGTTGTGTAGTTAATGCAATATCCCCGGGATCATTGTAGAATGTAAAGTCTATGGAGAGAATGTTTCGGGTTGTTTGATTCTCTTATTATTCCCACTGGGGTCGTCAAATACACCGAGAACTGGAGTGAAAGCGTAGATGGGAAGTTCTATTCTTGGTGTGATTGCCTCCAGCGTCTTTGATCTCTTTGGTCTCTCTGGTTGCGGCGTGAAGATGGTGTGGACCATATCGGGGAAGAACTGGGGGTTGCTGGTGGTCGGCCAGGAGGTTCCGGTTCCAGCAGGCCCAATTTCACCAGTAGTTCTTTTCCTTCTATTACGTTATAAACCGTATATGTAGAGCCATTATGTGGAACGGTGAGTTTGAAAGGAAAGCCCCATCTGTATCTAATCCTTGCTTCCTGTAGAACTTTGGTGACTTCCTTCATCCTTCGTCTCCTGTCCAATGTGGCTGGGGAGATGTCAGGGAATATTTGAAGTCTTTTACCATCTACGTCAATATTAGGAGAGTTCCTAGCCGCCCGCATGATGTCTTCCTTAACGAGGAAATCCTTCATACACATGATGATATCTCTAGGCGGTTTATCAGGTGTAGGTTTGGGGCGGAGGGCTCTATGGATTCTGTCACAGGTGAAAGCTGACGGGGGTCTGTCAGGAAGGAGATTATGAAAGACCCTCGATATAGTAGGCATAAGATCGGTGACCGATTCCGGTACTCCGCGTACTCTGATGTTCTGTCTACGATTTCTATTATCAAGGTCTTCCACTTGTGCCTGCATAAACGCAAAACTATCCGCCAATGTTTCATAGTCCTTTCTTAAGTCATTATGGGCTAGTGAAAGTTCGTCATGTTTTGTTTCTAATAGATCAGTTCTGTTGCCCATGCAAGCAATCTCCTGAGATAGAGCGGTAGTGGACTTATGCACTTCTCTTTCTATTTTATCAACCAATTTGTCAAACATGGATGTTAGACTTGCATCTAAATCGGCTTTAGAGAGGGGTAAAGTGTACTCACAGTTAGGTTCCGAGGGGGGGGGGGGTCCAGTGATTTCTTCCCCGAGGCCGCTTGTTTGTTGGTGTCAGTGCCGCTCTGAGACATGATGTGGTATTTATTCTCGGCTTCTAGAAGAAAATTTGTTAGGTTGTGGATAGATTGTCCGGAGCGAGTATTCTTTCTCGTCGGCATGCACGGACTGTTCCCACGGGGGTTTAAAGTATTTGTGCTGATAATCAAGTGATATAGCCGTGGGTATCTGGCCTGCTTTATATGGGTGTGGTAAGGCTTTAGTCACTTACATCCTATTAGCAAAGCGTAGGTTAGTGGAGTGCCAGTCTATCTTGAATGAGTGTATTCACTCTGGGGGAGCTGACGGGCTGTGTGCACGGCGAGATCTTGTGTACTGTACCGGTTCAGTAAGGGAGGAAGCCGTGTGAGCTGACATACACCCAAAAACAGAAAGGGGGGGAGACATATATGTCAAATAGGGAGGAGGTACTGAGGCTATGGTAGTCCACTGGTTGTGTACAGCAACGACCAGTAATGGGGACCTCTGTGCTTGCTGTGGGGGGGAGGTTAAAATTGCAGAAATCTTGTTATAATGGAAGGGAGGCCAGGTTCTAGTAGGGTTGGGATGTTATGGCTTTTGGGTGTAGCAAGATGGCCACCGATCTATGAGGTTAGGACAGACTGTGGACTTTAACAGGTGATTCTTACAGGTCAGGACTCCTCTCCCCCTCCCAGGGAGGTATACACAGCCCAGTCAGCGTCTAGATGGGGTTATTGTGTCGGGAATCAGCTTGGAGGAGAGCACAAAGGGGTCTCCAGGTGTACCAAGATGGCCGCCGTCCTCCCGAAGTAGGCCGAAGCCGCGGCCTCGAGTGCTGGGGAAGGAGGTGATCAGCACCGAAGGCTATAGGTGGCTTGGCGGGTGCTTAGTTGCCGGACAGGTAGTGACCATGCCTGGAGGTAAGCAGTCTGGGGGGGTATCTTGGAGCGGGCTGCGCGGTACTCACTGTGAATTGAGTTGAGGCCGCGTCCGCGAATGAAGGCCGCAGGACGACCGATCGCTTCGCCCGGAGCCCACCGAAGGATCCCTGCAGGGTAGCTTCCGCCTGGTGTCCCACGGGTGTCGGGGGACGGAGGATGTCCCAGATCGCGGATGCTGGAGACTGGAGAGGCCGCGGATGCGCAGGCCCCAAGATGGCGGCGGGCCTCAGTGTTGTGGGTCCAGTCACAGGCCCATCGCGGATTTCTCCGCGCTATTTTCTTGAAGATCCCCGGGGCAGCTATCGAGTGCGTCCAGGGGTTAGTGTAGCTGAATCCGGGCCTCAAAACGGCGATGCCTGCGAAGGATGGCTGTGGATTCACGGAGGATCCCTGGAGCTCTGTAGAAACACGTCCTCCCTGTTTCTCTTCCGGCCACGCCCCGATGCCCACCTTTTTTTAACAGAGCACATCTCTTCAACAGAGACAACACATTTCTAGAGTCTCTAGTGCAGAGGTTTTCGTTTCTTGTATACAGTAAATGGATGTGACCTGACACACACACTATTAAAACACATGGCGGCCTCCATCCCTGATTTGGTAAATAGAGAAGGGTTTGTGGGATTTTAAATGAGGGACGCCATGTCAAGAGAGAATAATAACATAAAAATGAAGTAACAGTACATGATTTATTTATTACAATCTTAAATACATATCAGATATTTTGTATCAAATAGATAGGTAGTCACAAGACTTACTCTAAATATGCTGCTACATAGCATGCATAACAAATAAAATAGACATGGCAGATATACATGGTAAAATAAATCAAATGAAGAACATATGTAATAAAGACAGGTAACTGTTGGCATCTCTACGCGCTTCCTGGCATTTCAGCCATTCGTCAGGAGTGTTATAAAGTAATATACTGGAAAGGAAAATAGACAAGGGCAAATGATAATACCTTTTTGGAATAGGGGAGGACAGGGACTAAGTCCCAACAAGGCTGAGACAGTTGGGAGACTTACTATACAGCCTAAAGGCCAGGTCCGGTATCTGCCAAGGAAAGCGGGGGTATGGGCATGATGTCTCCCCCGGGGTTGAGACAGGGGAACCCTTCAAGGACGGGGAACAGCGCCCAGAGCATGACACGTTGGCCAAAGCTTGATCCAAAATACTATGTGTGCACGTTGAGTGCATAGTGTTCCTAAAACAAATGTATCAAAAAGATGGATTAATTAAAAGTGTAAAAATGGTGTAGCAAATTATCTATGTGTTCCCATAAGGGGACTTTATGGGGAAGTGTGTAAGGAACAAAGCCAAACAGAGGGAGAAAAAAACGTACCAGTGGTAACTGAGCTCCCAGCGAAAAGGGTGACCTGTGTGTAGGATCGGTGTGTGGTTCCTTGTGATTGAGTCAAGCAAATGAACCATCGGTTGCTCCAAGGCAACTATCTACCCCCATTCCCAGACGGGGCCCCGTCAATGTCATGCCTGATTGGCCACTCTACACAAGGGAGGCGGGGAGGGGATTCCCAGCTGTGTGTGGTGGAGTCATCAGCAGTGGGTCCCCGCCCATCTCGTGTGTGGTCGGGAATGGAAAAAATACGTCAATGACGCCGCTATTGCAGCGTCGAAGCATGACGCCGATGCGTAGGAGACCAGGCCCGGCCCCCACAAAAGAGTGGGGGGGGCTGGGCTGCTGTGCATCGCAACTCCGGAGCCAGAGAAGACACCCAACCCCCCCTCAAACCCAGACTGAACCGGATAAAAAATTGGGAAATGGTCTGAAAGGAATAGTGGGTCGAATGTAATACATAGGGAAGTAATGGCATAGGGATCTATTGGAAATAGGGAATTAATCTAATAACAATGAACACTGTTATGGCTCAGTATAAGGGCGATAAACAGAAGTTGATAAAAGTATGTTAGGTGTGACAGGTCAGTAAACGGGTGTCTTCCACCCAAATATTTGGTATACAGTAAATGGATGTGACCTGACACACACACACACACACACTAATAAAACACATGGCGGCCTCCATCCCTGATTTCTTAAATAGAAGAGAAGGGTTTCTGGGACTTTAAATGAGGGAACACCATGTCAAGAGAGAATAATAACATAAAAATGAAGTAACAGTACATGATTTATTTGTTACAATCTTAAATACATATCAGATATTTTGTATCAAATAGATAGGTAGTCACAAGACTTACTCTAAATATGCTGCTACATATCTTTATTACGTATGTTCTTCATTTGATTTATTTTACCATGTATATCTGCCATGTCTATTTTATTTGTATTGCATGCTATGAGCAGCATATTTAGAGTTAAGCCCTGTACACACGATCGGATAACCTATGGATTTTCGTCCGATGGATTTGTCCATCGGAAATCCGATGAAACTGTTTTTCATCAGTCTTGGCCACATACCATCAGTCAAAAAACCGACCGTTCCAAACGCGGTGACGTAAAACACTCCGATGAGCCGAGAAAAATGAAGTTCAATGCTTCTGAGCATGCGTCGACTTGATTCTGAGCATGCGTGGGTTTTTTAACCGATGGACTTGCCCATAGACGATCGGAAATTCCCATCGGTTTTTTATGGAAAAAAGACCGATGGGTACCATACACGATCGGTTGGTCTGATGAAAACCATCCATCGGACGGCTTTCATCAGTCAAACCGATCGTGTGTACGGGGCTTAAGTCTTGTGACTACCTATC
Organism: Rana muscosa; assembly: GCA_029206835.1. Taxonomy (NCBI): domain Eukaryota; kingdom Metazoa; phylum Chordata; class Amphibia; order Anura; family Ranidae; genus Rana; species Rana muscosa. Next base: position 958,711,492 of record CM055117.1, on the reverse strand, counting down.
TATTTGATACAAAATATCTGATATGTATTTAAGATTGTAATAAATAAATCATGTACTGTTACTTCATTTGTATGTTATTATTCTCTCTTGTCATTTAAAGTCTCACAAACCCTTCTCTTCTATTTTCTTTTCTTGTAGTTGGAGGGCTAGGAATGTCAATAGTAGAGAAACTTGGATCATTTTTAACTCTGGCAATGTCTTTAATGATTTTTGAAAAGAATGAAAAGTGTGGGAAAGATGCTGTTCCTTGTACTTTGAACTCAGTGTTGCTCATGTTTCTTGTATGTTTGGGTGTGACCATGTGAAGAGTCTAAAGCCTCGTACACACGGATGGTTTTCTCGTCAAACGACAAGAAAATTGCTGGCAGAGCTTTCTTGCCGAGAAAACCGGCTGTGTGTAGGAGGCTTTCAGGTTTCTCGTCAAGAAAACTGGCCAGAATCTCGACGAGAAAAATAGAGAACCTGCTCTCTATTTTCTCGTTGAGATTTTCGTCGGCCTGTTTCCTGACGAGAAACCCGAGAGTGTGTATACTTACCTGTCGCTGTGGAAACCTGCGCATGCTCGAAATGACTTTGACGCACGCGCGGTAGCTTCCTAGGCATAGGTAGGGTGTAGCAAGATGACAGTATTGATACTTGTGTAGCACTACCCCCGTAGGAGTTAGGGTTCCCCACTGCTGCACAGCCAGTCACTTAGCATTTCCTTCATTCATTCAGACACAGAAATAAGTCCTTGGCTTGTTTTTTTTTGTTTTATTAGGGGATGATGACTTAAATGGGGTAAGGAATTATGGGATGACCAACTTGAAAAATGTCCAGAACACAAAGTGACAAATTCCTCCCTAGTTACACAGATCTTCCTCTTCCTTCCTCCTGCACAAACTTGGTTCCTTTGTACAGCACCTGCTGCTCACTCCTAAGGGAACTAAGAGTTTTAGCTAGTCCAGCAAAAGTCTATTACAGGCAGGGACTTGCAGACCCTTTTTACACAGCACAAAGTTGGAGTGAATAGCAAACACATCTCCTTCTGCATTCACATGGCCAGTGATCCCAGTTCCACTTGCTTGCAGAAATGCTAGCCCACCTGGCTGCCACCAGCCACGCCTGACTGACTTTCCTCCCAGTCCTCCTGACTGGCACACACACATGGAGACTTCCCAGGGCAAGGTTAGATGAAGACTTGGAAAAATGCAGACTTTAAGAAAGCACTGTTACAGCTGACAGTCTCTCCCCTTGTCTTGTCCCTCCACCGTGCTGATCTACTCATTGTCTCTGCTTTCTCCTTCCTGCTGCCTCTCCGGCATGAATCCTTCCATTGCCTCCTGTGTTAGGATTCTTCCAGGCCAGTTTTTCTGAGCTCCAGCCTGAGGTAAATCCCCTCTCACCTGGTAAGTGGTCCCTCAAGGGTCTGTCCTCAGCACTGCTTCTCCATCTTCCACCTGACTCCCCTGCTGGCATGACCCATATCTCTTTAAAAGCTCTTTAGTCCCCTGTCAGGCCCCCAACCTGGATATTGACTAAAGGCCTCTAAATATTAATGGCAGCCCATCCTATCCTCTGCCCACTAGTTCTAGAACATTCTCCAATGTCCCAGAAGCAGGGGGAGGCACCAGAGAGCTGCAAGGATAAGTCATCCAGCCCTGGCCTCTAAAAACCCTGACCTAATTAGTTGACTCAGATTTAATCCTAGAGCCAGGCAATGCTTTTTCCTATACTACACTACTAGTAACACACACTACAGGGTGCTACACCTGATTAAAGAGGAGAATATTTTTCAGACTCTTGTGGCTTTCAAAGGCTCTTTTTAGCTTTTGTTAAGTTGCTTTGGTGCATTGTTAAGTTGCTTTGCATCATAACATGTTTTGTCAGCAGCAGTTATGCATTTCATAGTCCTATTCCGCAGATCAGATAGATCATCAGTGATTTCTTCCTAAATTTTTTTTTTTTTTTTTAAGCTTCAAGGAAGTCTTAACAATGTGTTTGGGTCCAGCAGATATCTCTCTCCACTGTTAAGGTTAAGCCAGTGTTAGGCAATGCAGCAATGCATTGCCTAACACTGGCTTAAAGCGATATGTAACCCAAAATCTAAAAATGTATTATATTTCAGCTTACCAATTCCTAAATGTGGTGGCTGCACTAGTTTTTTATTTTTTTTAGGCTTTTCCCTCTGTTTGTACCTGATAATCTGACCAGTAGCACACTTCCTGTATTAGCATGCCTCCACTCTGAATGAATGAGCAGAGGGGGCATATTTGGGAAGCAACATTGTCAGGCTGGGGGAGGGGAGTGTTATGCCGCGACACACGGCTGTACTTTTGACCGGGCAAAACTCAGTTGGAATTTCCGACGGAAAAATAGAGACTGATGGGGCATACACACGGTCGAAAAATCAGATGAAAAGCTCCAGAAAAGCATCAGACTTTTTCCATCAGAAATTCCGTGTGTACGCAGCATTAGATGTACTAGAAGATTTACATACAGTAACAAATTGAAGCCAAACTCCCTGCGTCATCTAGACACCTCCCTTCCCTCCCTCCCCTTCCCTCCCCCTCGAGGTTGATGACGCATCCATGTACCCTCCGAGAGCATCTTCCCTGCTCTCGGTTGGTTGCCTGGTTACCTCGCGCTTACGTGATGTGCGCCGTTCATGGGCCCCTCCCATTGAATGAGCGACTCGCGTCGCACTTGGTTGTTGGCCGACGCTGATGACGTCACCCCACCTCGATGGGCTGACTCATCGGCGATGGGACATGGTTACTTAAACACGCTGCGTCCAGCGTGTCAATTAGGTTACCCATTACTATTATCCGGTCGTTCTGCTGCCAGCCGTGCCGATTTGCAGGTACACACCTTTTAGCTTTGTTCCTCTGTGGAATGTTCATTGCTGTTTGTACATGGTTCTTTCAGGCTAATGTTTGTGATCTTACAGGGCTCTGCTGTCTCCCTATACTTGTTTTTTGCAGCTTCTTGAATTATCTGCATACCATCTACCTCTTTGCCACTATTCAGGCTAACTGCTAGCCAAGTGTTTAATGGTAAGGATATGTTTGCTTACCTAGCTATTAACATTATTCTTCTATATTAAACTTCATTGTTATTAGTATACTGATGGTCTCCCCTTCTATTATTATTTCTTTCTCTTTTTTTCAATAGTGAATCCATTTATTTTCTAAAGCATTGGGGTTAACCCACTGATAACTTGAAACTACGGGTTTCCTATATTCTGTTAAATTACATATATACCCCATGCTATCCTCTATCAATAACTTTTGGAGACTACCAGATTCTGGTTGTTGATCTACTTATTCCCACTTCAGTGGTTTAGGGTGAGTACCCTATGATCTACATTGTTATTATAGGCAAGCCCTCCATATCAATTAGCTAATTAAACCAATTTTTATTTTGATATAGCATCTATTTGGTTTGTGCCTTGTCGTCGGCTCGGCTGGCATCGGTCCTGATTGGGAACTTTACCCTCAACTTCATTCCTTCCCACACCTTACCCTCCCTACCTCCCCTTATCCTCTCTACCCCTGCCCTTCCCCCATCCCCCCCCTCTCCTAACTTCTTTCCCTTCCCTCCTCCCCCTTCCCTCCTTACCCATCCCCCACCTTCCCTATCCCTCTTCCATCTAGTCACCAGCCCAATTTGGTAGGGCCTTCCATGAATATTGGAATTTTACTCCAGTGACAATCAAGTTTAAAGACTCCTGAGTGTGAGTACAACCCATTGAGTAAATGTTGAGTTTTTATCTCTATTCCAAATATTTCAATACTCTTCTACTCTTATATAGATATACTATATGCTCCAATGAGCATTCTAATCAAATTATATACCTACCAAATCTCCCTTGTTGATGATATTTACATTTAACTTTATTAATTGTTTTTCACTGTTTACCATGCCCCCGTGATTTGCTTGTGCCCTTTGGTGCATGGGTTCCGTGTTTCCCTGCCAAATTATGAACTGCTGTCCGGCTGACTAGTTCCTTCTTTTGTAAATAATTTTATGTATATTTTTGTAAGCATTTACTAGGTAACTATGATATCTCTAACATATTGTATTTTCATCTAATAGCTTTGTATGTCGTTGCTTTCTGAAGAAGCGTGTTTTCACGCGAAACTGGTTAAAGCTGTGGACCTCACTGGGTACTACAACACTAATCTTCACTGTCGGTATTTAATCAACTGCTTGGACCACATGGCATTTGGAGAGCAATTCTCCTATAGATCCTACTGTTATTATATATACTATACCCTTCAGTGACTGTACCTGGTTGGCCCATACATATATTTGCTTAATGGTTTTAAGAAAATCTTTTTAATGTTATTGTTGGTAACTAATAAAATTGTTATATTTTTCTACAAACGTATTTTCGTTAATTTGTGCCTATAAAGTCCAAAGTCCCCCACAATTCCCTTTGCTACAATTATAGGACGTGGCACATGCCTAATTGATGTATCCACATTACCACTATGTGTTAAGATACAAATTTCCTTTTTTCAAATAAACTCCAGCTAATACTTAATAAGCAGTTACAGAAAAAAAAAATCACTTTTGGGATAAAGGTTTCACATGAATAAATAAAAGATTATCATTGTAAGCATCTGTCAGTGTTAAATAGTTTGTCTCATCCCTGTAACTGATACATTTTGCAAGAGGGCTTTTTCTTTTGAAAGACAACAGACTTACTGGCTGGATCACCAGATGAAAATAGTAGAAAGAAAGCCTAAAAAAAGTTTGCTTTTGAGTTTAATACTGTTTTAACCTGCCCTTCTGAAACTGTTCCAAGCAGTACAGATCGATTTAGTATCTGCTTACCTGAACCAGTTTGGGCTTGGTTCACACTGCCGTGACCTGAAAGTCACGTGACTTATATTGAGACTTTGCCAGGAGACTTCCTGGCGACTTGAGTACTACTTTGAGCAACAAGTTGGATAGAAGTCCCCTTGAAGTAGTACAGGAACCTTTTCTAAAGTCAGAGCGACTTTAGTAGTGCAAATTAAGACAGCGCTCATTGACTAACCTGGGATTTCACATATCATGTGATATCTCACAAGTTAGATCCCAAGTCGGGGAAGTGTGAACTGAGCCCTAAAGTGATACGAATGGCTTGTTGTTTTTTTGTTTTTTTTTTGCTTAAAGTGGAGGTCCACCTAAAATAAAAATATTAAAAGCCAGAAGCTACAAATACTGCAGCTGCTGACTTATAATAAATGGACACTTACCTGTCCAGGGTGTCTGCGATGTCGGCAGCAGAAGACAAGCAATCTCTCGGCTGCCCCTGCTGCCATCCTCGGTGAGGGAATCAGGTAGTGAAGCGTTGCGGCTTCACTGCCCGGTTCCCTACTGGGCATGCGCGTCTTTCACTGGTCCCCACTATGTTCTGGGAACTGTGTTTCCCAGAAGACAGCGAGGCGGAACGGGAAGTGGCGTAGATACCTGCAGATTCTGCGGATATCTATGCCCAGAAGTGGGTGCAAATACCTGTATTATACATGTAGCGATACCCCCAAACTAAGGGAGCCGCTGATTTGCTTTTGGGCCCTGTACACAGCACAGTCAACCCCCGGCAATCTACTCAGCCCTTCTCTGGCACAGCTAGTCTAGGGGTGGTATTTCTATATAGCTCTATACCAGTTTATGCACAATCCCACAATACCTTTCTTCTAGTGATAAGATATAACACATGCATGCAGAGCCCTGCAGTAATACTAACAGTAGTTAATTATAGTGCGCAATTAATTCTAACACACACTAACATATAGCTTGAGTCCCCGTTAGCAATATGGCGCCCAACAGTACTATCAACTCCCAGTCAGGCCTGACTCAGCTAAAGCTCAGTCTCTAGAGAAGGAATCTTCGCATGCCAGAGGATCGGTGGTGCACATACAGGAACAATATTTGTAATCCAACAAGGTCTAAGGTAATGGAAACAACTCCCCGGAGACTATGTGACTCAGTCCTCCAACTAGTCTCCTGACAGGAAAAGGGAAATATAACCCGATGGGCCAAGGCAGTCTATAGGCCTAATAAAGTACTCGATTATAGTTGTGAGCAGGTGCTCTCTCACCCCTCCGGACTCGATCCCAGTCTGGGACTCCCACTGCTGTGTCTTCACACACACAGGATCTTCCACCGCCTGATCTCCGGTTCACTGACGTCCCTGAAGCAGGTAGATGTCTGTCGCCTCACAGGCTCCGCAGCGAGGTGGAAGGCTCTCTGGAAGTGCACAAGGCCCAGGCCTCGGGCCTTGCACTCGCAGCAGGTCCGCACAGGAAGTTCTCCTGCCAGCCGCGCGGTGTCCAAAGAGGCCGGGCTTAGCCTCGCCCTCCCCTTTTATACCCCTCCCATGAGTCTCTGCGGCAGCCCAATGCACCCTGGGTGCCAAACGGGGTTCTGGGTAACGTAGTCCATGGGGCCTCAACAGAGACCCCCGCTACACACTCCCCCCACTTAAACTCTTTGGTCCCCAAAGATAATTGTCAACAAACACTACGCACAACATTAGACAAAGTTGCGTATGATGTCGGCAGAGGAAGTTCCCACCAAAAATGAGAGGGTGAACTTCCTCGCCCACAGGTCACACTATCATAAGTGGCCTGCCTAACTGTGCCATGAGGTGAGTTGGGGTTGCCCTCCACCAAATGAACAGTGAAGGGATCAGGGCTTTCTGCACTCCTCCTGGCAGTTGCCACAGTGTCCTCCGAGCTCCTCCCCATTTGTGGGTAAGTCAGCTTTCGGGGAGGCCTTATGGCCCTTTTCACCCTCCGCTCTCTTGGGATTTCTGGCTCCAACACTGTAGGTTCCTCTTCCGGAACAGACATGGCAGCTTCTATTGTTTCTGAAACATCTAACTCAGGAGCAGGAAGATTCACAGAACATCTTGGATCCTCCTCTGGGAGTGAGTCGAGGGCATCTTCCCATGAGTCTGAGAGAGGGCTGGTTGGGATAAATTCAGTAGATTCTGCATTCAGTGTACTGTCTATGGTGTCTTCCAAAGGTGGGAGATCTATAGCAGAAGTCTGGGTATTTGGCCTAGGAGTATCCAGGATGGACGTTGGCTCAGAGGAATCCTTCACAGGGGGTATCTGGACTGCTTCGGCAAGTGGAAGTATGTGGTTCCGGTGCCAAGTCTTCAAAGGCCCCACCTTTCCCTCTGGCTTCAGCTGGTAGACTGGTAGGCCGGGTAACTTCTTGCAAATAACATATGGCTCTGGTCTCCATCTGTCTGCAAGCTTGTGCTTCCCAGGGACTCCCACGTTTCGTAACAACACCCTGTCCCCTGGTTGCAGATACTGAATTCGGACCTTCAGGTCGAAGTTTCTCTTGTTGCGGGCTCCCCTTTGATCGGAAGCCGCTTGGGCCTGCTCATAGGCCAACTATAATCTGTGCTTCAGTCGGTCCACATAGCCTTTATGAGAAGTGGCAGAGGAATGGTCTATGGAGGTGCCAAAGGCCAGGTCTACGGGTAGTCTTGCTTCTCTCCTGAGCATGAGTCGGTAGGGAGAGTACCCTGTAGCATCACTTGTTGTACTGTTGTAAGCATGGACAATTGCTGCTATGTGCCTGCTCCAATGCTGCTTCTTTTCACTTTCTAGAGTTCCCAGCATGTTGAGTAGGGTTCGGTTGAACCTCTCCGGCTGGGCATCCCCTTGCGGATGGTAGGGAGTGGTTCGGGTCTTCTTGATCCCTAAGGAGTCCAAGAGCTTTCGGATCAGTCGACTTTCAAAGTCCCTCCCTTGATCCGAGTGGAGTCGCTGTGGTAGCCCATAATGCACAAAGTATTTTTCCATGAGTACTTTAGCCACCGTGGAAGCCTTCTGGTCTTTGGTTGGGAAGGCCTGGGCATACCGGGTGAAATGGTCGGTTATCACCAGAATATTTCCTAGTCCACTCAAGTCGGGCTCGAGGCAGAGGAAATCAATGCATACCAAATCCATTGGGCCTTGACTCTGTAGGTGACCCATTGGGGCTGCTTGATGGGGTAGAGTTTTCCGCTGGATGCAGCGTGCGCATGAATGGCAGTATTCCTCTACTTCAGCCCTCGTACAGGGCCAATAGAATCGACTTCTGACAAGTTGGAAGGTCCTTTCAGCTCCTAAATGACCATGATGGTCGTGTAAAGCGGCCAAGACAGTCCCTCAGTGCTTCTCAGGCAAGAACAATTGCCATTTGTCTTCCAGGTCATCAGAGGGGCCCCTTCGGTAGACCACCCCTTGATGCACCTGCAACCTGTCCCATTCCTTCCGCAGCAGATGAGCTTCCTTTGAAGGGTGATGCAAGAGCCTATCTGGATCCTGACTCTCCAGGGCCTCGAGGGCCAATTTCCCCAAAGGGTCTTCCAATTGATCACACCTCAATTCTTTTTTTGACAGCTTGGGTAAATCATCTTCCTCTATCTGAGTAACTCCACAGTATTGCTTGGGGACTCCCACTACTGTGACCCCTATCTCTTCCGCTCTGGACCCCCCCCCACTGGCTTGGAGTTCAGCCCTTTGACAGAGGGCCCACACCCCGTCCAGTGCCACCTGGGTCCAGCCTTCTGTGCGGCTAGTGGGAGCATGAGACCTTCTGGACAGGGCATCCGCATCTCGATTTCCAGCCCCAGGTCTGTATTTCAGGCTGAAGTTGAATCCAGACAGTGCAGCCAGCCATCGATGGCCCGTGGCATCCAGTTTTGCTGTGGTGAAAAGATAAGTAAGGGGATTGTTGTCAGTTTTCACAGTGAATTCTGCCCCATACAGATAGTCCTTAAGCTTATCAACTACAGCCCACTTGAGAGCCAGGAACTCCAACTTGTGAGTGGGGTAGTTTTTTTCAGATGGGGTCAAACTTCTGCTCACATATGCGACAGGTCGCAGTTGACCTTCATGCTCCTGGTAGAGCACTCCTCCCAGACCGTCATGACTGGCATCTACATGGAGCTCATAAGGTTTCCTTGGGTCTGCATAGGCCAAGACATGGGCAGTGGTTAAGCTCTTCTTCAGCATGTGGAAGGCCTCTTCGCATTTTCCATTCCACTGGTCTTTGACTGACTCTCCTGGCTTCCTGGGACCCGAGTCATCCTCTTCCCCTTCTGTCTTCAAGAGTTCATTCAGGGGTCTGGCAATCCGTGCGAACCCCTCTACGAATCTCCTATAGTAGGAGCAGAAGCCCAAAAAGGACCTGAGTTCTGTCACTGTGGTGGGCCGGGGCCAGGAGGTAACTGCCTCCAGCTTCCCGGGGTCTGTGGCAACCCTTTCTTCAGACACTATGTGCCCTAGATAGTTGACTGATGACTGGTAGAACTGACATTTCTCTGGCGAAAGCTTGAGTCCCTCTTCGCTGAGCCTTCTCAGGACTTTTTCCAGTCTTTCCTCATGTTCTTCTAGAGTCTTCCCAAAGACAATGATGTCATCCAAGTACATGAGAACTTCGATGAGGTTCATGTCTCCTACGGTTTTCTCCATGAGGCGTTGAAAGGTGGCAGGGGCTCCAGACAGACCTTGGGGCATCCGGTCAAATTCAAAGAATCCCACATGGGTTATGAAAGCTGTCTTCTCCTTGTCTTCCAGGTGCATAGGGATCTGATAGTATCCACTCTTCAGGTTCATAACGCTGAACCACCTGGCTCCAGACAAACCCTGTAGGGCATCCTCTATCCTCGGGGTGGTATACTGGTCGGGTATCGTCCTCCGGTTGAGAGTCCTGTAGTCTATACACAACCTCAACAACCCATTCTTTTTCCTGACCACCACTATTGGGGAGGCATAGGGGCTCCTAGATTCCCGGATAACACCGGTTCGCTTGAGCTCGGCCAGCTGCTCTCTCAGGTCTTTAAGGTCGGCTAGAGGAACTCGCCGGACCCTCTCCCTGAAGGGCTTGTCTTCCAGGAGGCGGATTCGATGGGTGGCACTCTTTGCACACCCTACGTCAAACTCATCTTTAGAGAAAATCTTCCTCCATCTGGTCAACTGGGCCTTTGCCCTCTCTTTCCAGGCCTTTGGCAGGTTCAGGTTCTCCATGCAGAGCTTCTTCCAAACAGTCCTGTCTCCCTCTGTCTTCTCCACATCTGATAAGACAATTGGGGCAGCAGGGCTTACCTGGCCCAGCAGCATCCTGGCCGGGATCTCCATGGGAACACCCGTGGTATTCCTGGCGCTCACCGGCACCTTACAGTGTGCCTTCTTCAGAGCTCTCACCGGAACCATTTCTGGGATCACTTCTAAGCCTGAGTATTCTTCCCGAGGGTCTGGTTCCAACATGACAAAGGGGCCAGTTTGCTCCCAAGTAAGCTTCACAGTGGCTCTGAGACAGGTTACCTCACCGGGCTGCAACACTATTCCCTTCTTCTCCAGTCTCCAGACTTTACCCACCCCCTCTTCTGGGGCCTTGTGTTCTAAGACCAGTCGCTGATAGGCTGTCTTCAACATTGGGTGTATTCTGGTGACTGTTGGGTTCTTTCCTCCTGCCAGAGGGGCCAGAAGCCTCCGGACCAGGTCCGTATTTGTTCCTATTATTAAGGAGTTCTTGCTGGCTCCAGGCGGTTGGGGGCACACCACTGCCAGGGTATCAAACACTTCAGCCTTCCCGGCTACTGAGGGGTCGAAGGTCAGTTTAATGGGCAAGTAACCATCATAGGGGAAACTCTGTGTTCCGATTCCCCATATTTGCAGATCTTCAATTCTCTGGATGGGCAGATGACTCAGATGTCTATCATAAAAGTCCCGGTATAACAGAGTCACCTGTGCTCCAGTATCTAATATGGCTCTCGTGTAGACTCCCTCCACTTGAATAGGCACTACAGGGGAGGGGCCTATCAGTTCTTCTGGATAAGACTTCAAAGGGGTCTCTTTCTGTTGATCCCTACATTTTTCCTTTGGTCCTCTCCTTGTGTTTGGCTGTAGGCTTTAGTCCCTCTTGGACTCGGTATGCATTGATCTCCCTCCTCTGTTTATGTGTATATTCCTGCTGAGGGACACTGTTGTTCTTCTTCTGAGGGGGTCTACCCCTTTTTCTTCTGGACTTCTCATTCAGTTTGGGTACAATGGAGCTCACTGGAGATGATGGGCACCCGGTTGACTCCTTCATCGGGGCCCTCTGAAGTTTTCCGCCAGCTTGCGATTATTTATCTTCTTTTTCTTGGGACTAGAACATACTTTCGCAATATGGCCAACTCCTCCGCAGTTAAAACAGACTACATCCCCCCAGTCTTGTAGGGAAGTGAGTGCTGAGGTATCTGGGAACAACTCCTTCTTCGGTCCACTATTTTCTATGACCCTTGGATCCTTTGCCATCAAAGAGGTCAGCATCTCCAACACCTGAGACATCTGTGACTTCAGGGTATCTACTTCTGGGTCTCTTTCAGGGGTCATGGCTGATCTGACCATTACCGGTATAGAAGGGGTATGCGCCTTGATCGCTTGCTGATCCTTCTGCAGGGCCTATTCATCTCGAATGATCTTTACCAGATCAGGGTAATTCAGTGACATGCCTCCTCCAGAGGTTTTCAAGTGGAGCCAGACTGGATCCGAGCGTAACGCTCCCTTTAAGATCTGCTTCATCCTTGCCGCATCTATGGCTTGGGGTACCATCCCTTTTTTTTAGCACGATTTGACAAGGCATCTTGTTCAGTCTTCTGACATACTCTGACAGCTTTTCTCCTGGCAGCTGAAAGGTGTGTTCGAACTGATACACCAGTTCCGTTACTTTTTCTAACTGACCGAACTCCTCTTGTAGCATGGCTAAGCAGTCATAAGCCGTGCAGGCAGCATTTCCAAACCGGAGACTTTTTACAGCTTCCGCAGCCGCGCCTTTCAAACTCTCCATCACGCGCTGCTTCTTCTGCGCTTCAGGCACCTCCCATGCCTCGACTGCTGACAAGGCCTGTTCGATCCAGGTATCGAAGTCTTCCTCCCCTACAGGGACGGGCAGCCTCCCTGAAAATGTTCTCAGCTTCCGGTAACTGGCCTCTACGTGTACCGTATTTGTTGGCTGACACTTTGTAAGCAGATCTCCCAAAGCATTTAAAAGCTCTGGCCCTATGGCTGTAATGGATGTCATCCTCCTCTGCTTCTCTGCTGTATGGGGTATCCCTGGCGGTGATCCCATTGGGGATGGCGGGGATGGCTCCGCCTTCAGTTATTGCGTGCGCCAGACCATAAGTTTTGTTATCCAGCGCCTGCACACTTTGCCCTTTAAAGTTCCCCGGTACTCCATCCATCCATCCACTCTATTAGTGCATACTGAAACGAGGTGTCTGGGGCTGATTTCAGGTCTATCACCCATGGTGTATGATTTGGGGATAGCGACCAGGGATGAGCCGAACACCCCCCTGTTCGGTTCGCACCAGAACCTGCGAACAGACAGAATGTTCGCGCGAACTTTAGAACCCTATTAAATACAATGGACTCGAACGTTCGACATCTAAAGTGCTAATTATAAAGGCTAATATGCAAGTTATTGTCCTAAAAAGTGTTTGGGGACCCGGGTCCTGCCCCAGGGGACATGTATCAATGCAAAAAAAGGTTTAAAAAATAGACGTTTTTTCGGGAGCAGTGATTTTAATAATGCTTAAAATGAAAAAATTAAAGTGAAATATTCCTTTAAATTTCGTACCTGGGGGGGGTGTATGATATGCATGTAAAGTGGTGCATGTTTCCCGTGCTTAGAACTGTCTCTGCACAAAGTGTCATTTTTGAAGGAAAAAAAGTCATTTAAAACTCACTCACGGCTATTAATGAATTGTCGGCTTTTATCAATACATAGAAAAGTCATTGATAAAAAAAAAAAAAAAAGCGTGGGGGTTCCCCCAAATTCAATTACCAGGCCCTTTAGGTCTGGAATGGATATTAAGGGGAACCCCGACGCAAATTAAAAAAAAAAATGGCGTGAGGTTCCCCCTAAATATCCATACCAGGCCCTTGAGATCTGGCATGGATTTTAAGGGGAACTCCACCCCAAACTTAAAAAAAATGGCGTGGAGTCCCCCCAAAAATCCATAACAGACCCTTATCCGAGCACGTAACCTGGCCGGCCGCAGGGGAAGAGGGGGGGACAAGAGAGCATCCCCCCCTCCCTCCTGAACCGTACCAGGCCACATGCCCTCAACATGGGGAGGATGTCCCCATGTTGATGGGGACAAGGGCCTCATCACCACAACCCTTGTCCGGTGGTTGTGGGGGTCTGCGGGCGGCAGGCTTATCGGAATCTGGAAGACCCCTTTAACAAAGGGGACCCCCAGATCCCGGCCCCCCCTATGTGAATTGGTAAGGGGTACATTGTACCCCTACCATTTCACGAAGAAAGTGTCAAAAAATTAAAAATAAAACACACAAACACCTTGAAAAAGTCCTTTATTAAAAAAAAACAAAAAAAACATTCCAGCGATGAAATCCAGTGTCCCGCAGCGATCCGATGTCCAGCGCTGTCCGTCATTGGTTTTGCCTGAGCGGACCTGATGGGGAACTTCCTCCTCAGTGTTTTAAATGTATAGACCCGCCCCTTCTAAAGTTCCCCATCAGGTCCGCTCAGCGGACCAGATGCGGAACATGAGAAGGGGCGGGTCTATACATGTATTACCAAAGTGAGAGAAGTTCCCCATCAGGTCCGCCCCCTCGGTATGTCGGACCCGCCTACGTCATTGGCTTGAGCGGGGAACTTCCTTCACTGTGTAATTTAAATTTAAACAGTGAAGGAAGTTCCCCGCTCAAGCCAATGACGTAGGCGGGTCCGACATACCGAGGGGGCGGACCTGATGGGGAACTTCTCTCACTTTGGTAATACATGTATAGACCCGCCCCTTCTCATGTTCCGCATCTGGTCCGCTGAGCGGATCTGATGGGGAACTTTAGAAGGGGCGGGTCTATACATTTAAAACACTGAGGAGGAAGTTCCACATCAGGTCCGCTCAGGCAAAACCAATGACGGACAGCGCTGGACATCGGGATCACCGCGGGACACTGGATTTCATCGCTGGAATGTTGTTTTTTTTTTTTGTTTTTTTTTTTTAATTAAGGACTTTTTCAAGGTGTTTGTGTGGTTTTTTTTTTTTTTTTTTTACATTTTTTTTTTTTTTTACGCTTTCTTCGTGAAATTGTAGGGGTACAATGTACCCCTTACCAATTCACATATGGGGGGCCGGGATCTGGGGGTCCCCTTTGTTAAAGGGGTCTTCCAGATTCCGATAAGTCCCCCCGCCCGCAGACCCCCACAACCACCGGGCAAGGGTTGTGGGGATGAGGCCCTTGTCCCCATCAACATGGGGACATCCTCCCCATGTTGAGGGCATGTGGCCTGGTACGATTCAGGAGGGAGGGGGGGCCGCTCTCTCGTCCCCCCAGTCTTCCCCTGCGGCCGGCCAGGTTGCGTGCTCGGATAAGGGTCTGGTATGGATTTTTGCAGGGACTCCACGCCATTTTTTTTTAAGTTTGGGGTGGAGTTCCCCTTAAAATCCATGCCAGATCTCAAGGGCCTGGTATGGATATTTAGGGGGAACCCCACGCCATTGTTTTTTTAAATTTGCGGCGGGGTTCCCCTTAATATCCATTCCAGACCTTAAGGGCCTGGTAATTGAATTTGGGGGAACCCCCACGCTTTTTTTTTTTTTTTTTTAATCAATGACTTTTGTATGTATTGCCGGGAGCCGACAATTCATTAATAGCCGTGAGAGAGTTTTAAATGACTTTTTTTCCTTCAAAAATGACACTTTGTGCAGGGACAGTTCTAAGCATGCGCCACTTTACATGCATATCATACACACCCCCCAGGTACGAAATTTAAAGGAATATTTCACTTTTATTGTTTCACTTTAAGCATTATTAAAATCACTGCTCCCGAAAAAACACCCCAATTTGTTCGCTGTTCGACTAACAGGCGAACAGGCAATGTTCGAGTCGAACATGAGTTAGACTCGAACTCGAAGCTCATCCCTAATAGCGACACTGCAAGTCGCTCTGCCGCGCTCACTGACCATTCTTCTCCCGGGAGGCTAATGACCACTGACGTGTCTGGGTTTGTCCTGGCTGCTTCGCACCACGCTTTCACTTCTAGCGGGTCCATGCCGGTACTTTTGGCGTGTTTGCTTGCCATATACAGGATCCCGGAAACGATGCCCCCACATGTAGCGATACCCCCAAACTAAGGGAGCCGCTGGTTTGCTTTTGGGCCCTGTACACAGCACAGCCAACCCCTGGCAATCTACTCAGCCCTTCTCTGGCACAGCTAGTCTAGGGGTGGTATTTCTATATAGCTCTATACCAGTTTATGCACAATCCCACAATACCTTTCTTCTAGTGATAAGATATATATATATATATATATATATATATATATATAACTCCAATACCAGATTTGAGAAAATGTAAAAGGTTTACTTGTAGATAAAAGGGGTTAACAATCAGTATTACATATAACACATGCATGCAGAGCCCTGCAGTAATACTAACAGTAGTTAATTATAGTGCGCAATTAATTCTAACACACACTAACATATAGCTTGAGTCCCTGTTAGCAATATGGCGCCCAACAGTACTATCAACTCCCAGTCAGGCCTGACTCAGCTAAAGCTCAGTCTCTAGAGAAGAAATCTTTGCATGCCAGATGATCGGTGGTGCACATACAGGAACAATATTTGTAATCCAACAAGGTCTAAGGTAATGGAAACAACTCCCCGGAGACTATGTGACTCAGTCCTCCAACTATTCTCCTGACAGGAAAAGGGAAATATAACCCGATGGGCCAAGGCAATCTATAGGCCTAATAAAGTACTCGATTATAGTTGTGAGCAGGTGCTCTCTCACCCCTCCGGACTCGATCCCAGTCCGGGACTCCCACCGCTGTGTCTTCACACACACACAGGATCTGCCACCGCCTGATCTCCGGTTCACTGACGTCCCTGAAGCAGGTAGATGTCTGTCGCCGCACAGGCTCCGCAGCGAGGTGGAAGGCTCTCTGGAAGTGCGCAAGGCCCAGGCCTCGGGCCTTGCACTCGCAGCAGGTCCGCACAGGAAGTTCTCTTGCCAGCCGCGCGGTGTCCAAAGAGGCCGGGCTTAGCCTCGCCCTCCCCTTTTATACCCCACCCATGAGTCTCTGCGGCAGCCCAATGCACCCTGGGTGCCAAACGGGGTTCTGGGTAACGTAGTCCATGGGGCCTCAACGGAGACCCCGCTACATACAGGTATCTGCACCCCTCTCCCCCCTGAAAGGTGCCAAATGTGACACCAGAGGGGGGGCGGAGGGTTCCGAAAAGCGGAGATTCACTTTTTGTGTGGACCTCCGCTTTAAAAATAACAATCATGTTTACTTACCTGATCTGTGCAGTTGGTTTTGCACAGAGCAGCCTAGATCTTCCTCTTCTCGGGTCTCTCTTCTGTGCTCCTGGCTCCTCCCACCTGCCGAGTGCCCCCACAGCAAGCGGCTTGTCATGGGGGCACCCAAGCTGAGCCACTGCTCTGTGTGTCTATTCAGACAAGGAGCTGTGGCCCGGCCCCACACCCTCTCTCCTGATTGGCTAACTCACTTTAATTGACAGCAGCGGGAGACAATGGAACCTGCTACTGTCTCAGCCAATGAAGAGACAGCCAAGCCTCTTGTACAACATCGCTGAATCGAGATGGGGCTCAGGTAAGTATTAGGAGGGCTGAGGGGGGGTGCTGCACACAGGTTTTATATCTTAATGCAAAGAACGCATTAAGATAAAAATCCTTCTGCCTTTACAACCATTTTAAGCACAGTCATAAATCCTAAGCCCTGATGAGGGGGGAGTGTGTTTGGCTTCTGAATCGCATTGGATTTTTCTGCTATATATCAATTTCATCATTAAAAACCTTGGACTTTTGTATGTTTGTTTGGTGCTCTCATTGGATTGCATGTATGTGGGTCATTTCCTTGTTCCTTGAGGTTAGGGTGACCAGACATCCCCGGTTTCAGGGGACAGTCCCCGGATTGAGGACACTGTCCCCGGACCAAGTGGATTTGAACAGGGGCTGGGGCAATTTCAAAGACAGTCAGTGCAGAATAAACTAAAAAAAATAATTCAGAATTACAAACCCCCTCCGCTCCTACTAGCTTAGGGGGGTGTATTTTTTCCATGATCTGTGCCCCTTTCTGATGATCATGTGCTGGTCGGACCGGAGGGAATATTTCTTCAGTTTCGGGTGCATGCCCATTCAGCTCCGCTCGCATGTTCTTCTGCCTTGGCTCAAGTCCCAGCCAGCCGCCTGCCTACTTATCTCCTTGCCTTTCCTGGCGGAGTGATCTACCTCCGCTACCCAACTTAGTAGTATCCGGGGCCCAGAGAGTGAGACTTAACAGGCTGTGGGGGGCGGCGACGGGCAGATAGTCGCTGATTGCTGCCATTACTAGCAAAAAAAAAAATATGTCCACGGAATTCATTTAAAAATCTGGTCACCTTACTTGAGGTGGTCCCCATCTTGAGTAGTGCTGCCGAACTGGAGCCACTTTACCCAGTGACAATTTCAGCGACCCTTAGAAAATCTGAATCCAGTGCCCTGTTAGTTCTTGTGTTAGGAGGCAGATTGGAGACAACTAGAGAGAGAAATGCTGAAGCAGAAAATGGGATTTGATTACTTTTGAAGGAAGTAATGGCCTAAATGCTGTTCGTGTTTATCTAGAACTTTTATGTGAAAAGAAGTAAATCACATGATTACACAAGAGAATGTTGGACAACTTCTTAGAGCACACTCAGAGTACACTGGCATCTGATACTGTAAGGAGCTTCATTATAAGCGGGTTCAGATTTCCTGCTCTCCACTGTTTCTCTGCCTCTTGAATTTTAATCTTAGTTATTTCATCACAGCTCTAATAAATATTGTGGCAAGGGAATAGCATGATGCATAATTACGCTTTTTATCTTGTTGACAAAATTCCCTGTACAAAACAATTGGCTCATAATGATCCCGTTATATGTACGCCATAATAAAATAACACCAACATCAAATGACTTCAGCAGTCCTAATGCAGGGCTCATGTGAAGTCTGGGTGTCATATTTACTGACATATATAAAATTTGCTTTATTCTGTCTTTGTGATTTTTGTACCCATTTAAACTCCTAAATTCGTAGAAAAAAAATCATAAAGAAATATAGCTTCATGTTTCTCCCAATTAGTAAAAAACCGTACAATACATTTATCTTGTTAGGGAAGTCTGCACTGCAGTGTCCCTTGATTGATGAAGAGTGTGCTGCCACAATGTGAATTAATATGAGCTCAAATGCTTATATGTAATGTTTTTATTAAATGTTACAATGTAGGAGTGTTCTGGTTAGGGTCTTATGCAGACCAACATTTACTGGTGAGAATCCTGCAATTTTTGCCACCAGAAGAACTAGCTAGCCCCATGCACACCTTGTGTTACATGCCCTGAATCCAGACAGATAACATCCAGGGCCGGGAGTTCTGGCTGTACACAAACTGGGCTCAGCTAACTGTCCGGTTTGTATGAGGCCATAGCACAGAGTCTGTGTCCAGATGCAGAGTTTTTAGATATAGTCTAGCCACCTCTAGCCTCCCATATGACTGATCCCTCTGTGCCCGGCTTGTGGCAGCACTGGAATGTTGTCTCCTTACTTTAGGTGACAGACCCCCCAGTCCAGCAGAAAGCCTCACCACTTTGTGATTTTGACTGCAACAGTACTGTGGGTGAACACTGGTAATTTTTCATTGTTTGCTTCCTTATGCCACGTACACATGCTCGGAATTTCCGACAACAAATGTTCGATGGGAGCTTTTGGTCGGAAATTCCGACCGTGTGTAGGCCCCATTGGACATTTTCTGTCGGAATTTCCGACAACAAACATTTGAGAGCTGGTTCTCAAATTTTCCGACAACAAAACTTGTTGTCGGAAATTCCGACCATGTGTACACAATTCCGACGCACAAAATTCCACGCATGCTCGGAATCAAGCAGAAGAGCCGCACTGGCTATTGAACATAATTTTTCTCGGCTCGTCGTACGTGTTGTACCTCACCGCGTTCTTGACGTTCGGAATTTCCAACAACATTTGTGTGACCGTGTGTTTGCAACACAAGTTAGAGCCAACATCCGTCATAAATAAATCCACAGTTTTGTTGTTGGAATGTCCGATCGTCTGTACGCGGCATTCGAGTATGGCAGCTAAGGGACTGTGCCAGCATCTTAGGGTGACACCAACTGGCGAGCTTCATGCACACCTTGTGTGTGAACAACAGCCGTGGCCAGCAGCCATGCGGCTAGACATTTATTTTGTACAAATCATTGAAGGGCACTGCCGCTGTTCACATGTAACCACTCATATCAGCGGTTACATGCCCTGAATGCAGACAGTTTTACATCCAGGGCTGGGGGTTCTGGCTGTACACAAACTAGGCTCAGATAACTGTCCGGTTTGTATGAGGCCAGCCACTGTGGGTGAACACTGGTAATTTTTCATTGTTTGCTTTCTTAGGGTATGGCAGCTAAGGGACTGTGCCAGCATCCTAGTGTGACACCAACTGGTATAATCTCAGACAAGGATCAAACTTTTCCTCAAGGAAGCAAAACACTATATGTATTATGGGGGTTAGCACAAGTGAGGATCACCTTCCCTAAGAAAAAAGCAGTCCAACAGCCAGGTCTTTTCTTAAAACTCTGACTTGTAGTCAGTTTTATTAAAAGGGTTGCACAGAAACAAACAAAACAGAAAATAAATCCTTGTCATCCAGGCGCTAACAAAACATTGCAGGTTCCTAAATGAAGCTTGGTACACACAATCAGAATATTGGACATATAATCATCCGTTTTTTTTTTCATGCTTGTCTCAGATCGAAAGTAAAGAGTTTACTCAACTTACGACAATTCTCATACGACAGAATACTTCTTCCATTGTCAGTTCCACTGACATGCTGTTCCTGTTTAGGGATGAGCCGAACACCCCTCGGTTCGGTTCGCACCAGAACCTGCGAACGGACTGAAAGTTCACGCAAACTATCGAACCCTGTTAAAGTCTATGGGACTCGAACGTTCGGAATCAAAAGTGCTAATTTTAAAGGCTAATACAGTCAGGTCCATAAATATTGGGACATCGACACAATTCTAATCTTTTTGGCTCTATACACCATCACAATGGATTTGAAATGAAACAAACAAGATGTGCTTTAACTGCAGACTTTCAGCTTTAATTTGAGGGTATTTACATCCAAATCAGGTGAACGGTGTAGGAATTACAACAGTTTGTATATGTGCCTCCCACTTTTTAAGGGACCAAAAGTAATGGGACAATTGGCTGCTCAGCTGTTCCATGGTCAGGTGCGTATTATTCCCTCATTATCCCATTTACAAGGAGCAGATAAAAGGTCCAGAGTTCATTTCAAGTGTGCTATTTGCATTTGGAATCTGTTGCTGTCAACTCTCAATATGAGATCCAAAGAGCTGTCACTATCAGTGAAGCAAGCCATCATTAGGCTGAAAAAACAAAACAATTCCCATCAGAGAGATAGAAAAAACATTAGGTGTGGCCAAATCAACTGTTTGGAACATCCTTAAAAAGAAAGAACGCACCGGTGAGCTCAGCAACACCAAAAGACCCAGAAGACCACGGAAAACAACTGTGGTGGATGACCGAAGAATTCTTTCCCTGGTGAAGAAAACACCCTTCACAACAGTTGGCCAGATCAAGAACACTCTCCAGGAGGTAGGTGTATGTGTGTCAAAGTCAACAATCAAGAGAAAACTTCACCAGAGTGAATGCAGAGGGTTCACCACAAGTTGTAAACCATTGGTGAGTCTCAAAAACAGGAAGGCCAGATTAGAGTTTGCCAAACAGCATCTAAAAAAGCCTTCACAGTTCTGGAACAACATCCTATGGACAGATGAGACCAAGGTCAACTTGTACCAGAGAGATGGGAAGAGAAGAGTATGGAGAAGGAAAGGAACTGCTCATCATCCAAAGCATACCACCTCATCAGTGAAGCATGGTGGTGGTAGTGTCATGGCGTGGGCATGTATGGCTGCCAATGGAACTGGTTCTCTTGTATTTATTGATGATGTGACTGCTGACAAAAGCAGCAGGATGAATTCTGAAGTGTTTCGGGCAATATTATCTGCTCATATTCAGCCAAATGCTTCAGAACTCATTGGACGGCGCTTCACAGTGCAGATGGACAATGACCCGAAGCATACTGCGAAAGCAACCAAAGAGTTTTTTAAGTGAAAGAAGTGGAATTTTATGCAATGGCCAAGTCCATCACCTGACCGGAATCCTATTAAGCATGCATTTCACTTGCTGAAGACAAAACTGAAGGGAAAATGCCCCAAGAACAAGCGGGAACTGAAGACAGTTGCAGTAGAGGCCTGGCAGAGCATCACCAGGGATGAAACCCAGCTTCTTGTGATGTCTATGCGTTCCAGACTTCAGGCTGTAATTGACTGCAAAGGATTTGAAACCAAGTATTAAAAAGTGAAAGTTTGATTTATGATTCTTAATCTGTCCCATTACTTTTGGTCCCTTAAAAAGTGGGAGGCACATATACAAACTGTTGTAATTCCTACACCGTTCACCTGATTTGGATGTAAATACCCTCAAATTAAAGCTTAAAGTCTGCAGTTAAAGCATTTCAAATACATTGTGGTGGTGTATAGAGCCAAAAATAATATAATTGTGTCAATGTCCCAATATTTATGAACCTGACTGTATGCAAGTTATTGTCCTA
This sequence comes from Rana muscosa, assembly GCA_029206835.1. Lineage (NCBI taxonomy): Eukaryota > Metazoa > Chordata > Amphibia > Anura > Ranidae > Rana > Rana muscosa. The sequence continues at coordinate 958,689,823 of CM055117.1, read as the reverse complement.
AAAAGGGTTTGGGGACCTGGGTCCTACCCCAGGGGACATGTATCAATGCAAAAATAAGTTTTAAAAATTGCAGTTTTTTCGGGAGCAGTGATTTTAATGATGCTTGAAGTGAAAAAAAAAAAAAAGTGAAATATTCCTTTAAATATCGTACCGTACCTGAGGGGTGTCTATAGTATGTCTGTGAAGTGGCACGTGTTTCCCGTGTTTAGAACTGTCCCTGCACAAAATGACATTTCTAAAGGTAAAAGTCATTTAAAACTGCTTGCGGCTTTAATGTAATGTGTGGTCCCGGCAATATGAATGAAAATCATTGAGAAAATAGGCATGGGAACCCCCCCCCCAGCCCATTTGGATCTTGTATGGATATTAAGCGGAACCCCGCACCCAAATTAAAAAAAGGAAAGGCGTGGGGCCCTCATGCCCTATATACTCTGTAAACCAGTATACAGGCGGTGCAAACAAGACAGAGACTGTAAGTTTGTTCTTAAGTAGAATCTGTAATTTAGAACTGGTACATTGTTTAAGTGTAGCTCCAGCCCAAAAATCTATCTTTAAGCTTTTTGGAAAACATAGGGAAGGGTTATCACCCCTGTAACATTTGTTTTGCTGTCTGTGCACCTCTTCAGAAGATTTTGCCTCACTTTCTGTCCCAATGACAATTGGTTTTTGAAAATTTGTTTTTTTTTAGTGAAACATGGATTGGTAATAAAGCATAAGTGGAGAGGAGACCCGTTTTTCCCATATTAACTCTTACAGGAGAGAATTTCCGTTCCAAGGGGTAGATTTCCTCTCACTTCCTGTTGTCTCCCTCCGTTTGCAAGTAGGAGACGTTTGTAAGTTTGATGTTTGAAAGTAGGGGCCTGCCCTATATACTCTGCAGAAATTTGGGCCTTAGGTGCTGGTGTTGCCACAACACTGTAAGGCCTCACAGTTACCCTGGGTGGGCACAGGAACGGGCCCTGCTGTGAAATATTAGATCAAGAATTGTAATTACATGCCCCTGTTGAACAGGGGCAGAAAAATTGGGCCTTAGGCGCTGGTGCCAGAACACTGCAACCCCTCACAGAAACTCTAGTTGGAGCGCAAGAATGAGCCCTGCTGCAAATTATTGCGTCATAAATTTTAATTACACGCCCCTTTTAAACAGGGGCTCATAAATTGGGCCTTAGCCATTGGTGGTGGTGCCCAGAACCAAAAATTTTCTTACAAGCTATCAGCATGAACATTGAGGAGGAAGAGGATAGTCACTCAGCATTAGGGATGAGCGGAACACCCCCCGATTCGGTTCGCACCAGAACTTGCGAACGGACCGAAAGTTCGCGCAAACTTTAGAACCCTATTAAATACAATGGATGCGAACGTTCGAAATCAAAAGTGCTAATTATAACGGCTAATATGCAAGTCATTGTCCTAAAAAGGGTTTGGGGACCCGGGTTCTGCCCCAGGGGACATGTATCAATGCAAAAAGAAGTTTTAAAAATGGCCGTTTTTTCGGGAACAGTCATTTTAATGATGCATAAAGTGAAAAAAAAGGCAAAATATTCCTTTAAATATCGTACCTGGGGGGTGTCTAAAGTATGCCTGTGAAGTGCCACGTGTTTCCCGTCTTTAGAACTGTCCCTGCACAAAATGACATTTCTAAAGGAAAAAAAAGGTCATTTAAAACTGCTTGCGGCTTTAATGTAATGTCTGGTCCCGGCAATATGGATGAAAATCATTGAGAAAAATGGCATGGCTACCCCATCACCCCCCCCCCAGCCCATTACCTGCCCCTTTGGGTCTTGTATTGATATTAAGGGGAACCCCGTACCCAAAATAAAAAAGGCCCTATATACCGTATATACTCGAGTATAAGCCGACCCGAATATAAGCCGAGGCACCTAATTTTACCACAAAAACTGCGAAAACGTATTGACTCGAGTATAAGCCTAGGGTGTGCCTCACTATGCCTCACTGTGTCCATGACTAGACTGACGTTTAACATGGGAGTCTATGGAAGGGGTGCCCGGGTTTGAAAAATCAGTGCTCCCCGGCCGTAGGTCCTCTGGACAAGAAACTTTGCACACTTATAGATGAAGAGTGGGGCTACATGTGTGCCAAGTTTGGGGTCCAGAGAACCTATGACCGGCCAGTACCGGGTCCCCAAAGTCACCAGAGAAATTACCGTTTAACATGGGAGTCTATGGAAGGGGTGCCCGGTTTTGAAAAATCGGTGCTCCCCGGCCGTAGGTCCCCCGGACAAGAAACTTTGCACACTTATAGAGGAAGAGTGGGGCTACATGTGTGCCAAGTTTGGGGTCCAGGGGACTTACGGCCGGCCGGTACCGGCTCCCCAAAGTCCGGGAGATCAGGCACAAAAAGGTGACTCGAGTATAAGCCGAGGGGGCATTTTAAAAACTCGGCTTATACTCGAGTATATACGGTACTCTGAACAGCAGTATACAGGCGGTGCAAACAAGACAGGGACTGTAGGTTTGTTCTTAAGTAGAATCTGTTTCTAATTTGGAACAGGTACATTTTTTAAGTGTAGCTCTAGCCAAAAAATCTATTTTTAAGCTTTTTGGAGAACATAGGGAAGGGTTATCACCCCTGTAACATTTGTTTTGCTGTCTGTGCACCTGTTCAGAACATTTCACCTCACTTTCCGTCCCAATGACAAATGTTTTTGGAAAAGAGGGGTTTTTATTAAAACAAGGATTGGTGGTTAAGCATCAGTAGAGAGGAGACACCTTTTTCCCATATTAACTTTTACAGGAGAGAATTTCCCTTCCTAGGGGTAGATTTCCTCTCACTTCCTGTTATCTCCTTCCGTTTGCAAGTAGGAGTCATTTGTAAGTTGGATGTTTGAAAGTAGGGGCCTGCCGTATATACTCTGCAGAAATTTGCCCCTTAGGTGTTGGTGTTGCCACAACACTGTAAGCCCTCAGTTACTCTTGGTGGGTGCTGGAACGCCCTGCTGTGAACTATTATATCAGGAATTGTAATTACATGCCCCTGCTGAACAGGGGCAGAAAAATTGGGCCTTAGGCACTGGTGCTGGTGCCACAACACTTCAACCCATCACAGATACTGTATTTGGAACGCAGCAATGAGCCCTGTTGCAAAGTATTGCATCAAAAATTGTAATTATACGCCCCTGTTAAACAGGGGCTGAAAAATTGGGCCTTAGCCACTGGTGGCGGCACCCAGAACCACAAATGTTCTTCCAAGCTATCGGCAGGATCATTGAGGAGGAAGAGGATAGTCAGTCAACATAACAGGACAGTCACTCAGCATCAGCATAGGCAGTCTTGAAGGGATGTGACATTTCAAAAAAATGTATTCGGTTACATCAGCTTCAGGTGCTTGGTAGCTGGTGGTGATCCAAGACTGGTTCATCTTTATGAAGGTCAGTCGATCAACCGAGTCAGTGGACAGGCGCACCCTGTGATCGGTTACAAAGCCACCAGCAGCACTGAATGTGCGTTCCGAAAGAACGCTGGATGCAGGACAGGCAGTAGCTCAATTGCATACTGTGCAAGCTCTGGCCAGTGATCCATCCTCAAGACCCAGTAAGCCAGAGGATTTTCGGTGGGAAAGGTGTCCAAGTCTGACCTTGCCCCTAGGTATTCCTGGACCATGTAAATCAGACGCTGGCGATGGTTGCTGGAACCGATCATACCTTGGGGCTGCGTACTAAAAAATTGTCTGAACGCATCGGTCAGACGGCCACCTTCCCCACTGCTCCTTCTTTGACTGAACGAAGCCTCAGCAACTCGTTTGTCCAGGACCAGGAGTTTGTAACCTCCCAGTCTCTGGGAACTCGTTGCACAGACCTTTCTGCAAGGCCTCCCAGAGATGTCTCATCCTCTGCTCCCTCAGCAACGGCAAGATAAGGTCCGCAACCTTACCCTTGTACCGTGGATCAAGGAGAGTGGCCAGCCAGTAATGGTCCCTCTCCTTGATCCGAAGAATACGAGGATCCTTCGGCAGGCTTTGCAGGATCAGGGAGGCCATGCAGCGTAGGTTAGCTGAGGCATTCAGTCCAGAGTCCTCTGGGTCACTAAGGATGACATGATCCACAGCCACCTCCTCCCAGCCACGTACAAGTCCACGGGTTTCTTGGGACTGTAAATCATCCCTAAAAGACTGCTGCTGTTGATGCTGAGTGCCAGGTTTTACCTCCATGCTGACACAATCCTCCTCCTCGTCTTCGACCTCTTCCTTTGTGATGGGTGGGACAGAAGGAACACTGTCTGAGTAAAGGGGGCCTTGAGAGGCAAGGAAGTCCTCCTCTTCCTGCCTCTGTTCTGCCTCAAGTGCCCTGTCCATTATTCCACGCAGCGTATGCTCCAACAGGTGGACAAGAGGTACAGTGTCACTGATGCATGCACTGTCACTGCTAACCATCCTCGTGGCCTCCTCAAATGGTGCCAGGACAGTGCATGCATCCCTGACCATGCCCCACTAGCGTGGTGAAAAAACCCGAGCTCCCCTGACCCTGTCCTGGTGCCGTAGTCGCATAGGTACTCATTGATGGCCCTCTGCTGCGTGTGCAGCCGCTGCAGCATGGCCAACGTTGAGTTCCACCTGGTGGGCATGTCACATATAAGGCGGTTCTTGGGCAGGTTCAACTCCTTTTGCAGCTCAGCCAGCCGAGCGCTGGCATTATATGATCTGCAGAAATGCACGCAGACTTTCCTGGCCTACCTCAGGACATCCTGTAAGCCTGGGTACCTGCCCAAGAACCGCTGCACCACCAGGTTAAGGACGTGAGCCACACAGGGCACATGGGTCAGTTGTCCCTGTCGGAGGGCGGAGAGGAGGTTGATGCCATTGTTGCAAACCACCATTCCTGGCTTAAGCTGGCGTGGCGTCAACCACCTCTCGGCCTGCCCCTGCAGAGCTGACAGAACCTCTGCCCCAGTGTGGCTCCTGTCCCCCAAACACACCAGCGCAAGCACGGCATGGCATCTTTTTGCCTGCGTACTTGCGTAGCCCCTTGAACGCCTACGGAGCACCGCTTGTTCTGAGGACAAAGCACAGGAAGAGGCCATGGAGGAAGAAGAAGAGAAGGGGGTGGAGGAGAGAGGTGTGTCACAACCAGTAGTAGTATTTTGGAGGCGTGGCAGTGGAACAACCTCTAACACTACTGCATCCTTCCCAGCTGCCAAAAGAGTGACCCAATGGGCCGTGATAGAAAGGTAACGTCCCTGTCCATACCTGCTGGACCATGAGTCAGCGGTAATATGCACCTTACCGCTGACCGCCCTGTCCAGCGAGGCATGGACATTGCCTTCCACATGTCTAGGAGAGCCGGAATCGCCTTCCGTGAGAAAAAGTGGCGTTTGGGAACCTGCCACTGAGAAACCGCATATTGCACAAACTCACGGAAGGGGGCCGAGTCTACCATCTGAAAAGGCAGCAGTTGAAGTGCTAGCAATTTAGCCAAGCTAGCATTCAACCGCTGGGCATGTGGATGGCTGGGAGTGAACTTCTTTCGACGGTCCAGCAGCTGGGGCAGGGAAATTTTCCTGCTACAATCGGACGCCGGTGTACTGCTAGCAGAGTGCCAGCAAGTACTTGGCTGTGACACACCTAATTCTACACCTTCATTCCTCTCAGTGCAGGTTTCAGAGAGGACTGAAGGTATAGTGGGGTTGGAGATCCCAGCTGATGAGGAGCAAGGAGAGGTCCGCTTTGTTCTTTGGTGTGGGTCTTTAAGGTACGCTTGCTAACGAGCTGCATGGCAGGTCAACATATGTCTGGTCAAGCATGTGGTGCCCAAGCGGGTGATGTTTTGGCCACACGAGATACGCTTGAGACATATGTTGCAAATAGCAGCGGTGCGATCTGATGCACTCGACTCAAAAAAGGCCCCCACCAAAGAACTTTTGGAATAACGTGCAGAGACAGCAGCGCCTGCACATGCGGAGCTTTGCGGTGTGATGCAGTCTGTGTGCTGCCCTTAAGCTGGCCCCTGGAGGGCATCCTGCCTCGTTGGAGACGTGCCTCCTCCTCCTCCTCTCTCCTATCAGGCACCCACGTAGGGTCCGTGACCTCATCATCCCCTCCCTCCTCATCACTGTAGCAAACCTGGCAGTATGCTGCAGCTGGGGGAACATGACTGCCAGATTGCTGTCCTCCCGGGCACCCCCTCTCTCTCGGCTCATGTTACTGCCTTCGTCTAGCTGGGTACCATCATCGCAGTCTTCAAAACGCTGCGCATCCTCCTGCAGCATGTACCCAACACTGTGGTCAAACAGTTCGGGGGACTCCTCAGGAGGACATGGTGGGGCTAGGGAAGGAGTGACTGATGCCATTGAGCCGAGGGAAGAGGCCGATTTGGCAGCTGCTTTGTCAGACAAAGTACCCTGAGCCTGGGTGAGAGAGGATGAGGAGGATGAGGACAGCTTGGTCATCCACTCTACCAAGTCTTCGGCATGTTGCGGCTCAACGCGGCCAGCTGCCAAAAAAAAGAACAAGCGTGTCCCACGGCCACGTGCTGATGAGGATGCACCGTGTCCATGACCAGCACTGTTGCCTCTAGACACAGAGCCTGCTTGCCCTCTTTTATTGGCTCATGACTGTCTGCCTCTCCTTGTTGTCCTTCCAGACATACTAATGGCCTGCAGTGAGATGTAGCTGCACAAAGCTGGGATGTATATATATACTGATTATACTGCAGCTAACAGAATCAACTGCCTGCCTGTAGTATTATTAGTATGAGAACACCAGCAATTGTATTCAGGTAGCTTTAGGTGCACACTGTGCAAAGGACACAGTACACTAACTGAAAATACTGCAGCTCCCTGCCTGTGGTATTAGTATGAGAACACCAGAAATTGTATTCAGGTAGCTTTAGGTGCACACTGTGCAAAGGACACAGTACACTAACTGAAAATACTGCAGCTCCCTGCCTGTGGTATTAGTATGAGAACACCAGAAATTGTATTCAGGTAGCTTTAGGTGCACACTGTGCAAAGGACACAGTACACTAACTGAAAATACTGCAGCTCCCTGCCTGTGGTATTAGTATGAGAACATTAGCAATTGTCTTCAGGTATCTTTAGTAGTGGCGGCCTTATATAGTGTGGGGCGTGTACTAAACCCCCTGAGACATAATTGGCCAAAGCCACCCTGGCTTTGGCCAATTATGGCTCTCCGTTCTTCCCACGCTGTGATTGGCCAAAGCATGCGGGTCATAGTGCATGCTTGGCCAATCATCAGCCAGCAATGCACTGCGATGCCGCAGTGAATTATGGGTCGTGACGCGCCACTCGAATTTGGCGCGAATGGCCCATAATGTTCGAAATACGGCGAACGGTCGAACAGCCGATGTTCGACTCGAATTCGAAGCTCATCCCTATTCCTGTTTCAGTTTAATTGTTCACCCTCAACCTCCACACTCTGGGGTACTTCTGACATGCTCCCTGCCACCTCTACTGCCCCCAAATAACCTGCCTCAGATTTAGCTGACCAGTTTCTTGGATATTGATTTTAAAACAGACCTTCACCAAAAACGCTACTCAGGATCATTTTTTTTCCTATGCCCCAGCCTTCAAAGTAGTAGGCTGGCTCTGAGTGATCATGAAATGACAGCCAGCTCCTGAGTGCAAGATGGCAGTGCAGAAGATCAGAAGCCCTGTGAGTAAAGAGTGTGTGGAAGACAGTGCTGGGCTTCATGGAATTGTAACTATGTGTTTCTTAAAAGACAGCAGCTATACACCTGTATTAGATCATAGAGCCTGGATCTACCGCTAACCTGATATTTAATAAATGTCCAATGTCCAATAAAATAAATACACATATGGCGCAGTCCAGGTGACCAAACACTACATGCACAAAAGGAAGGAGAAAGATCCTGCCAGGAAGGACACAATGCGGAACACCACGGTTGAATAAAAATATATTTAATGTTGAAAAAGCACCATAATTGATAAACAGCAAAAGCTTAACAAAAATTCCAGTGAAAATATCCTCCAAAACGAAATAAATTAAAAAGACAACATTGTCTAGGGAAAAGTCGCAGCTGCGCTCGCATCCATTCAACCCACCAGACTTATAAATGATCTTCAGAACTCAATGAACTGAATGCAATTTTGGTTATACACTGTACAGTCCACAGGGGATTCCATAAGACTACTAATAATGGTGTGTATATCCACTGGTGTGGATGCAGGTACTTAAATGCGGCTTCCGTGTTAGAGAACTGCCCAGAATTTATGTATATCGGGTAGTTAGTTCATACAGATACTTCCTACAGTCCTGGAGCTTTGCTCTTTAAAGGCGTTTAGGCTGTGACTACAGGCAATGCCTGATGAATCAGGCTGGTAATCACCAGAGTCAAGCACGGGAAGATAACCCTGGTACTAGAAAGTTCCTTGAGGAAAGGGGAGGATGATGGGAAATTGGAAGGTACGTGAGGGGGAGAAGAAAACAAGGCCGTTCTGTTTTACAGCATAATAGCCTCTCACGGAAGATGCATTTCAGTACCTGCATCCACACCAGTGGATATACACACCATTATTAGTAGTCCTATGGAATCCCATTTGGACTGTACAGTGTATAACCAAAATTGCATTTAGTTCATTGAGTTCTGAAAATAATTTATAAGTGTAGCGGCCTCACCCTCTCTCTCTTCTTTAGTGGATACTTTGGCTTCGGTCTAGGGGTACTTTGAAGGGGAGAGCGAGGTGCGCCACGGCCCATGTCCTCTAGATTTCAGCATATAGAGGTGAAGGCCAGCATCTAATTACACCCGGGCTGTGTATATGCTCAGAGCCAAGTCTGTTCTGCTGATAACCCCCTTTGCTCCCAGTAATTGGCGTACCACACACTGAAAAGGTCCAACACTTATTTATTCCATAACGGCAAACAAATAGTCCTTTGCGAGCAGACAGTTTGACACCCATAGAACAGTCCAGTATTGGTGGGGAGTAGGTCAAGGCACAATCCTCAAAGAAACTAAACCGTTGAGGTTTCACCAATGGTTGCTAAGCACAGTGGCTGTTGAATGAACTTTTTGGCTTCAGAGTCTCTTCCAGCGACTCTAGTAAACAGGAACTGGAGTTACCTTTGCTACGTTGCAGCCCCTGTCAGGGGGAAGACATCCCTCCAAGGGAGTTACCAGAGGCCCCGCCGTCACCGGATTAATGCTGTACCGGGCTATCCGGAAGGGTTACACTCCCCGGCCTCCTCGCCTCAGATACGGGTCCCAACACCTTAGGGCCCCTCGGACTCCTCCACCCTCGCGGAACCCAGTCGAAGTTACTGGGCTCCAGGCCTTGGCCATAGTACCTCACCCCAGGCTTAAGGTGCCTGGGATGGACTCCATCCCTCGCTCCGGCCAGGTCAAGGGCACCTGGGCCCGGATCTCCGGAACGCCAGCACTCAGGCCGAAGGTGCCTGGGTGCGGCCGCGTCCTCCAACTCTGAACCCCGAGGTCAGGGCGTCCGCCCCTTTTATCTCCTCTCCTTTTGCGTCACAGCGGGTTCCCCACCCCGCTGCACCGGCGCCAGGAAAGGACAAAAAGGCACAGTCTTGCGGTCATAGGTGTGCGCAGTCTATTGCATTAGGGTGTGCACCCCAAAGCTCAAACACACACTACTGATCACCCATGATGTTCTTCCAGAAAGGGAAGGGGATGGTCAATTACATATTTACCTGCCCCTTCCTCCACTCATCCTAAAACATCCTTGCAGCAACAACTGACGGGAAAGGAGGGAAGCTGGTAGCACTGCTATGGGGATGGAGGGAGCCAGGGAAGTAGGGGGAATCTGTGCTGTAAAGGGTGATTAGGGTGTGCCTGGGCACACCTGGCACACCCTGTGCGCACGCCTATGCTTGCGGTGCAGATTCAACTCCGGCCCAGGGCGACAACGCCACCTGCAGGCCACAGGGAACCCCGCACCACCAGAGTCCTCCAAGAACCACAAAAGGGATTCTCAGATTCCCTAACAATTAGTACATCTGGGTTAACTAACCCAGATGCTCCCCCCCCCCAAATTTAAATACCCGCTACATAAGTCTGCTGGGTTGAATGGATACCAGCGCAGCTGAGACCTTTCCCTAGATCAGGGGCCTCCAAACTATGGTCCTCCAGTTGTTCAGGAACTACAATTCCCATCATGCCTAGTCATGTCTGTGAATGTCAGCGTTTTACAAGACAATGTTGTCTTTTTAATTTATTTAGTTTTGGAGGATATTTTCACTGGAATTTTTGTTGAGTTTTTGCTGTTTATCAATTATGGTGCTTTTTCTACAATTAAATATATTTTTATTCAACCATGGTGTTCCGCAGATGTGACCTTCCTGGCAGGATCTTTCGCCTTCCTTTTGTGCAGCTACACAACTGTAGCTGCAGACTTTTAGTTTACCCATAGCCGGGTGAATTTCTTCTGTAGCCTTTGCTTTTCCTCTGTAAAACCCTCTGTGTGAAGAGTTTGGCTCCCATGATGCTACTCTATAATTGCTCAATTTTTAAATGAGTCCCAAATGCATTGTGGAGCACATTTCACCTGTATAGCTATGGACATATATTTTAGGCAGCCCATATATTAGTAACTTTTTTCCATTTAGCCAGTGAGTTGAAAAAAAAAAATGACCTGATTTTCCCCTATAGCTGGCAGCGCTGATCGAGTGTTATTTATCCAACAGGCTTGTGCAGAAGTTGATTGGTAGATCAACTTCTGTACAACCAGGGTTCTCATCATCAGGGTGATCAAAATTTGTCTGCTCCCTGCTTAACCATTTGAATTTCAATCCATGTATAGCCAGCCGGCTTTATTGGTTAAGTTGCTAATTTTTGAAAGACCAGTAAGCACCATTTGTGAATCAAAAGATTAACAACTGTTCTTTGCGCTGTTATACTTTCCACACTCTTATCTTGCACATATTACCCGCTGTCATACGTGTAGTGCCCTGCTCCTGTTGGGTAGGCACTATGTGTTAAATTTAGTTGTCTGAGCTGTAGTTCCGCTCAGAAGGATTTTGCTAATTTGTTGGCTCTGTTTCAGTTCAGCTGGGTTGCACGTTTTCCACTTGACAGTAGGTGTCACTGTCACCACAGGTCAAGGTTGGAAATGCAGCAGGCTGAATGTATTGGGTATTCCTTTCCCAGAAGTGGCTCAGGGGGCACGGTCAACCCGCTGTGCATTCTGGGGAGGGGTACTTAAGGGACAGAGACCGCTCTATCGGGGTTTGTTTGCCGGATCATGACCTGAGGGCCCTCCTGGCCTCAGGGATGTGCGAGCCATTCTCGGCCTAGGGGCCTGCTGGCCCGAGGCTCTGCAACTGAGAGTAGGCCCAGGAGCTCTTGGGGCCTACTAGTCCAGGGATGGTCCTACGTGGCCTTGCCTGCGGGAAGAATCGGTACAATTGGGGACTCAATTGAAGGACGCATCCTGTCCAATCTACCTCACGGTGCTGCCGGATGGCTGAAAGATTCTGGCACCGTGAGTTTTGTACTTTCTTTTTGAGGAACTTTGCAAAGTGTCAGTGTGGTTGCATGATCTTGTGGCAGAAGATTGTGAAGCGACTCAACGGCACTCATCAAGTCTGTGGCAGAGACTTTGAACGAGCTTCGCACCGGTTGCTAGGCCGGTGAGAGTAGGCCTATCCGGTGGTTGTTGAATCCATTGTGGAACCGATTTGTCCTCTGGATCTAAGATTGTGCCCATGATCCGCAAATCAAGGTACCTGAACCTCCCCTATCCCTCTACCCCTCTCTTGGAACTGTTTTAATAAAACTCTTGAAGAAAAAGAAACCAAGTGTTGGTGTGGACATTCATGAAAGCTCTTCAAGAGGGACCCCTAGGACTAGGGTGACCACATTTCCAAACTACCATTCAGGGACACCCCCCCTTCCCAAAAATCAGCTTGTGCTGTAATGAATCACAGCACAGTGATTGGACACTGTGGTTGGGCACAGGATTTATGATTTCTCCAATCACAAGCAGGGGGGGATTGTGCTCCTCCAGGCATTACCGGCCAGGACAAGTACTGTCAGTGAGTAAAGCAGTGATGTGGCGGCCTTTTTTGGGGGCATCAGATTGGCCCGGGGGGTGGCTGTGTCAGTTTCATTCCGGGACACTGTATTGTGCTGGAAAGAAGGTGCCCGGGACAGATCTGCAAAATGCGGGACTGTCCCGGGCAATCAGATTGGCCCGGGGGGTGGCTGTGTCAGTTTCATTCCGGGACACTGTATTGTCCCGAAAAGAAGGTGCCCGGGACAGATCTGCAAAATGTGGGACTGTCCCGGGCAATCAGATTGGCCCGGGGGGTGGCTGTGTCAGTTTCATTCCGGAACACTGTATTGTCCTGGAATGAAGGTGCCCGGGACAGATCTGCAAAATGCGGGACTGTCCCGGGCAATCCGGGACACGTGGTCACCCTACCTAGGACGAGTGTGCTGAACAGGAATGTAACGGCAGGCGCAGATCTTAAACCAGCGGCCCCTTCGGGGGTATTGCTACATACATAAATGTTATGCTTTGACAGTTCTTTTCTGCACATACTACTCCAGGTCTTACATCTGGGCTCCTTCCATTCACATACTGCCTGCAGTCATTATTTCATTACTTCTCCCCTGAACATATCCCCCCTGTAATCCCCCTTGTACCTCTCTTCTACGCATTATTTCCCCCTGTAATTCACTCTGTACCCCTCTCCTGCAAATACTGCCTGCTGCTGTACTCTCTTGGCTCCTTCTCTGCAAATTTTGTCTCCTGTCATACCATCTGCAATATCTTTCTGTACATACTTCCCACAGTCATATGCTCTGTACATCTCTCATGCACAGTAAACAGTCTTCTGTCATACCTTCTGCACTCTTCCTACAAATACTGCCCCCTGTCATATCCTCAGAACTCCTTTCCTGCACATACTGCTCTCTGTCATACCCTCTGCACTCCTTTCCTGCACATACTGCTCTCTGTCATACCCTCTGCACTCCTTTCCTGCACATACTGCCATTTCTCCTGCACTTCTCTTCTGCACAAACTGCCATATTCCCTGCAGAATTATCCTGCACATACTGCCCACTATCATACCTTCCATACTATTTTCCTGCAAATATTGCCCATGGTCATACCCTCTACACTCCTCTCCTGGATATTGCCCACTAGGACCCTTATTCAGCATTGTTTGTTATTTCACCAACCTCTGACATTCTGGAACTGGCACACTTTTGCTAGTTTCTCATAATAATTATTTCAATATTTTCTTTATAACCTATCCTAGGCTTCAAAAGTGACAGCTGATTCCTATCCTGGGCTTCAAAAGTGACAGCTAATTGACTCCTGTGGGCAGCAAAGACACAACCAAAAAAATCCAATTGAGGTCATCATTAACCACTTAAGACCCGGACCATTATGCAGCTTAAAGACCTGACCACTTTTTGCGATTCGGCACTGCGTCGCTTTAACTGACAATTGCGCGGTCGTGCGACGTGGCTCCCAAATAAAATTGCTGTCCTTTTTTTTCCCCACAAATAGTGCTTTCTTTTGGTGGTATTTGATCACCTCTGCGATTTTTTTATTTTTTGCGCTGTAAACAAAAATAGAGCGACAATTTTGAAAAAAATGCAATATTTTTTACTTTTTGCCATAATAAATATCCCCAAAAAATATATAAAAAAACATTTTTTTCCTCGGTTTAGGCCGATACGTATTCTTCTACATTTTTTTTGGTAAAAAAAATTGCAATAAGCGTTTATTGATTGGTTTGCGCAAAATTTATAGCATCTACCAAATAGGGGATAGTTTTATTTCATTTTTATTAATATTTTTTTTTCTAGTAATAGCGGCGATCAGCGATTTTTATCGTGACTGCGACATTATGGCGGGCACATCGGACATTTTTGACACTATTTTGGGACCATTGTCATTTTTACAGCGAACAGTGCTATAAAAATGCACTGATTACTGTAAAAATGACACTGGCAGTGAAGGGGTTAACCAGGAGGGGGCACTAGAGGGGGTTAAGTGTGCCCTGATGTGTGTTTCTTACTCTGGGGGGGGGGGCGTGGCTTAGCGTGTGACGTCACTGATCGTCTTTCCTTATGACAGGGAACAGACGATCAGTGACAGGCTCACTAGAAAGAATGGGGAGAGGTTTGTTTACACTTGCCTCTCCCCGTTCTTCCTCTCTGTGACCCGATCGCGGGACACCGGCGGCGATCGGGTCCGCTGTTCCTGAGCGCACCGCCGGCGTCGCGCTCGCGACCCACGGCTGGGATCTTAAAGGGGACATACCTGTACGCCCTTGTGCCCAGCCATGCTATTCTGCCGACATACATAGGTGTGCGGCGGTCCTTAAGTGGTTAAAATCAGTTTTAGGTTACAAAATCATGTTTTTTTTTAAACCTTCATGCAGATATAAAACTGTTAACCATAAAAAGTTCACTTAACACCTTTATAGGGAGGGATGGGCCATTCATATTAGTCCTTGGATAAGCTAACATATTAATGTCCTTATACAGGCACACATGGCAGGGTCTTTTTGAGTAGAAGACAATTGGCCTATAAATATATTTATGGATTGAAGGAAGGAACCAGGTTACAGGGAGGAAACAGAGAATATACCGTATTTTTCGCTCCATAAGACGCACCTGACCATAAGACGCACCTAGGTTTTAGAGGAGGAAAACAAGAAAAAAAATATTCTGAAACCAAATGGTATACCAAAATATTTACCAGTGCCCATGAAATGCAGCCTGACCTGTGCCAAATAAATGCAGCCTTACCAGTTCCATAAAATGCAGCCTGACTTGTGTCCATAAAATGCAGCCTGACTTGTGTCCATAAAATGCAGCCTGACTTGTGCCCATTAAATGCAGCCTGACTTGCAGCCTTACCTGTGTCCATTAAATGCAGCCTGTTCTGTGCCTGGCGACTGGCGAGGACATCATCACAGTTGCCTGTCCACCTGTCACTCAGAAGACAGAGCAGCCTGAGCGGCTGTACTCTATTCGGCCGCTGGGGTTGCTCTGTTTTCTGTCTTCTTTGAGTGACAGGAGATCGCCCGGCGCTCGCAGGAGACTGCCGCCCTGTATTGTGACATGGCGGCGGCGACGACGACGGGCAGAGTGGCTGTTCAGTATTCGCTCCGTATTCGCTGCACAGGCACAGGGGGGGGGGGCGTCTTATGGAAAGAAAAATACGATACTTGGTTTAACCTGTACCCAGGGCTGACCGGAGTGCTAGCTGCCTGGCTGAAATTTTAGATCAGGCTGGCAGTTAAAGTCCCTACACTGAGGGCTGCCCATGTAATTTTGAAAAAATAAGGGCAAACTGGGGATACTCTTGAATTAACTATGGCAAGACTCCTGCCATGTCCTGTGGGTCAATAAGCAGTAAAGCATTGTCTGGTTTTATGTGAATATACAATGCATTGTACCATTGGTGATGTATATAAAATGTATGTAGCGGCCTCACTCTCTCTCTCTCTCTTGTATTGGTTGTTTGTGGCTGTTGTCTAGGGGTACTCTGGAGGAGAGAGTACAGGACACTACGCCAAGCTCTCACCCTCCGTGTATGTGAGGTTTGAGCAAAGTCTTTTCTGAATTACCTTCGGATCTGCATCCTGCATATGGAGCCTCCGCTTCTTCCGTGGAGTTGTATCTGCCAGTAATAGAGCCCCACACCATTAAAAGTTCAACACTCCTTTATTTCTTCAATGCCAGAATCAACATTATCAGTTGAACTTCCATAACAGACAGACAGGGGTGTGGATACGAGTAGGCCCAGGCACCATGAACTCTCCTATCCCTTTGTCGTGCGGATAGGCCTGGCGCACGGTCTCTGCCACCGACAGTGAAGTTGGTAGCTGCCACCTACCGGGTGAACTGTTTGGACCCCCTGCCACGGGCCTAAGTAACGGTCTCTGTCACGGACCTTAGAATAACGGTCTCTGCCACCAACCTTAGAACTAGGGATGAGCTCGGTGTTCGAGTCGAACATACGTTCGACTCGAACATCGGCTGTTCGATCGTTCGACGAAGATCGAACGATTTGGGCCGTTCGCGCCTAATTCGAGTGACGCGAACGGCCCACAATGCACTACGCCATCGCAGTGTCATCCAGGCGCTGTGATTGGCCAAGCATGCACTGTGACCCCGCATGCTTGGCCAATCGCAGCGCCGGCAGCGAGGAGAGCAATGATTGGCCACAGGCAGGATGCCTGTGGCCAATTATTGCTGAGGGTGTTTAGTACACGCCCCACACTATAAAAGGCCGCCAGCACGGCGGCCTAGTGTAGTGTGTTCCGGAGCAGGGAAAGAGAAGCATAGGCAGGGACAGTGACATTTTTTTTTCTTGCTTAACCTGGATTCCTTTAGTTTAGGGAAAGAGAAGGATAGGTAGGGAGAGTGTCAGTGTGTTTTACTGTGCTAATCCTTGTTTGTAGGGACAGGGAAGGACAGTGAGGGAAATTCTCCTTGTGCTATACTGTGCTAAAGCATTGATCATCAACCATCTTTAAAAAAACATTTTTTATAGGGACAGAAAACTATAGGTAGGGAGAGTGTCAGTGTGTTTTACTGTGCTAATCCTTGTTTGTAGGGACAGGGAAGGACAGTGAGGGAAATTCTCCTTGTGCTATACTGTGCTAAAGCATTGATCATCAACCATCTTTAAAAAAACATTTTTTATAGGGACAGAAAACTATAGGTAGGGAGAGTGTCAGTGTGTTTTACTGTGCTAATCCTTGTTTGTAGGGACAGGGAAGGACAGTGAGGGAAATTCTCCTTGTGCTATAGTGTGCTAAAGCATTGATCATCAACCATCTTTAAAAAAACATTTTTTTATAGGGACAGAAAACTATAGGTAGGGAGAGTGTCAGTGTGTTTTACTGTGCTAATCCTTGTTTGTAGGGACAGGGAAGGACAGTGAGGGAAATTCTCCTTGTGCTATACTGTGCTAAAGCATTGATCATCAACCATCTTTAAAAAAAAAAACAATATAGGGACAGAAAACTATAGGTAGGGAGAGTGTCAGTGTGTTTTACTGTGCTAATCCTTGTTTGTAGGGACAGGGAAGGACAGTGAGGGAAATTCTCCTTGTGCTATAGTGTGCTAAAGCATTGATCATCAACCATCTTTAAAAAAAAAATTTTTATAGGGACAGAAAACTATAGGTAGGGAGAGTGTCAGTGTGTTTTACTGTGCTAATCCTTGTTTGTAGGGACAGGGAAGGACAGTGAGGGAAAATCTCCTTGTGCTATAGTGTGCTAAAGCATTGATCATCAACCATCTTTAAAAAAACATTTTTTATAGGGACGGAAAACTATAGGTAGGGAGAGTGTCAGTGTGTTTTACTGTGCTAATCCTTGTTTGTAGGGACAGGGAAGGACAGTGAGGAAAATTCTCCTTGTGCTATAGTGTGCTAAAGCATTGATCATCAACCATCTTTAAAAAAACATTTTTTATAGGGACAGAAAACTATAGGTAGGGAGAGTGTCAGTGTGTTTTACTGTGCTAATCCTTGTTTGTAGGGACAGGGAAGGACAGTGAGGGAAATTCTCCTTGTGCTATACTGTGCTAAAGCATTGATCATCAACCATCTTTAAAAAAAAAAATTTATAGGGACAGAAAACTATAGGTAGGGAGAGTGTCAGTGTGTTTTACTGTGCTAATCCTTGTTTGTAGGGACAGGGAAGGACAGTGAGGGAAATTCTCCTTGTGCTATAGTGTGCTAAAGCATTGATCATCAACCATCTTTAAAAAAACATTTTTTATAGGGACAGAAAACTATAGGTAGGGAGAGTGTCAGTGTGTTTTACTGTGCTAATCCTTGTTTGTAGGGACAGGGAAGGACAGTGAGGGAAATTCTCCTTGTGCTATAGTGTGCTAAAGCATTGATCATCAACCATCTTTAAAAAAACATTTTTTATAGGGACAGAAAACTATAGGTAGGGAGAGTGTCAGTGTGTTTTACTGTGCTAATCCTTGTTTGTAGGGACAGGGAAGGACAGTGAGGGAAATTCTCCTTGTGCTATACTGTGCTAAAGCATTGATCATCAACCATCTTTAAAAAAACATTTTTTATAGGGACAGAAAACTATAGGTAGTGTGACAGCAGGAAGGTAAAGTCACCTGGTTGCATCCAGGGGGGTAGATATATTTCTCCCAGATTCAGGCTTTATGCCGACTTATACAACTAGGTGGAGAGTTGTATAAGGCTAGTGGGCTCATGGATGACTCATACCTCTAGGGAGAGTGTGGGGCGTCGTGCAGACAGAGATGAGGAGACCAGCTGAACCTTGTCAGCTCATTTAGGCCTCTATAAGAACTCCCAGCTTCATTAGATGTTAGCTCATGCCTGGAACCAGACCTGTGTGGACTGTCTAGGGAGAGTGAACCCCTGTGCGGTGAGGCAAAGCCTGTGTGGCTATTTGTTTGGACTTTTACTAAACCAGGGACTTAGGGACTAGGACAGCACCAGGCTGATCCCAGTTGTTAGTTTAGGAAACCTGCATGTTTAGTCAGAGGTCAAACTGACCAGGATTTATTTTGTTTATGTTTCTTTTTGGCTTTGCTGTGTTTTTGTCACTGTACATAGAGAAATAAACCGCACCTTTTGATTTTGAAAACCACAACCTCCGTCTGCTGGCCCTGTTTTTGTGTGGGGAGCCCAACCAGGGGGTCACACACACCCGCTACCGAGTTAACCCCCTCACAGTTGGTGGAGAACCAGTGGCAGTTTTTTTTAAGCCAGCATGGAGGAGATACTGAAACAGCTGGCTCTAGCAAATGCCAATCAACAGCAGACAAATGCAGGTTTGCAAAGGAGCCTTGCAGCCCAGCAGCAAGCTCATCAACAAGCCCAGCAGCAATCTGAGGCCCGCTTCATAGACCTGTTACAGAAGCAAGAGCAGAGACTACAACAAATGGAAGCAGTAATGCAGCAACGTCCGCAGACCAGTGAGGAAAGCCGTCCCACTAATACTGCGTCCTTTGGGGTGAGTCGTTTATTGACAAAAATGACTGGAGAGGATGATCCAGAGGTATTTTTGACCACATTTGAAAGGACTGCTGAAAGAGAAAAGTGGCCTGAGGAGCAGTGGGCTGGACTGGTGGCTCCTCTGTTAACTGGCGAATCGCAGAAGGCTTACTATGACCTAGAGCCTGACCAAGCAAAAGACTATGTGATGCTAAAAGCTGAAATATTGGCAAGGCTGGGTGTCACCCTGGCTGTCCGGGCTCAGCGTGTGCATAACTGGACTTTCCAGCTTGGAAAACCCCCCAGGTCTCAAATGTATGATCTCATTCACCTGAGCAGGAAGTGGCTACAGCCAGAGACTTTGTCCGCACCAGAGATTGTGGAACGTGTTGTAATGGATCGGTTTTTGAGAGCTCTTCCTACTGCCATCCAAAAGTGGGTAAGCCATGGAGACCCAGAGACGGCCGGTGGTCTTGTGGATCGTGTAGAGAAATACTTGGCTACAGAGAACCTGACGGCCTCTTCCAGAGACACTCGGACTTTCCACCCTAAGACCAGACCACCCCCAGGGGCGGATAAGAGGATTCCAAGGGGTAAGGGTGGAGAGAGTGAGAGGGTGGGAGCTCTACCCCAAGTTTGGCGAGAACAGCCTGGGAAATCAGCGGCTCAAGAGGCGGCAAGAAGGATCGTTTGCTACCGCTGCCGGCAAGCGGGACATATTGCAGCCAATTGCCCGGTTGTGGAGGAACCCATGCAGTGTGACTTTCTGATGGGCAGACGTCAGTCGCTGTGTGCGACAGTCGCATGCACTGCCATTCGAGGAACTGAGAAACATTTATGCAAAATGTGTGTTAATGGTAGAAATGTTGTGGTATTGCTGGATTCAGGTAGCCTTGTGACCCTGATAAAGGCTGAGTTAGTTAAAACAGAGGTCTCTGGGAATAGCAAGGTAGCTGTTATTTGTGTGCATGGGGACACCCGAGAGTATCCAGTGACTACAGTGTGTTTCGAGACCCCCAAAGGTACCCTCTCTCATCCAGTGGGCTTAGTATCTCAGTTACCGTATGACGCCATTGTGGGAAGGGATTTTCCGAAGTTCTGGGAACTGTGGGATGATCCTGAGCCCCCCACTGGTGCCCCTATGTACCAGGAATGTGATAGCCAGAACTCCTCTGAGAGTGGTGAGGACTCTCCAGAATTTCCCTTGTCAGTATTGGCAGGGGAGACTCAAGAAACTGGAGAGGAGCCCACCTCCTCAGACGAAAACCTACCGTCTGTGGAGTTTTCTGATCTGGAGGTTCACAGGGAAAATTTTGCCACAGAACAGTTAAAAGACCCCGCCCTAATAAAGGCACGGGAAAACGTAGTGGAAATAGATGGCGAGTTAGTGAACCCAGATAATACCTGCACTTACCCATACTTCAGCGTAGAGAAGGACCTACTGTATCGGGTGGCAAAAAGGGCAGAAGAAACCGTTGAGCAGCTTGTGGTGCCCAAACCTTACAGGAAGTTGGTGTTGGAGTTGGCCCATGGGCACATTCTTGGAGGTCATCTGGGGACAGAGAAAACCCGAGAGAGGGTATTACAGAGATTCTATTGGCCTGGAGTGATGAGGGACATAGAAAATTATTGTTCCTCCTGCCCTGTGTGTCAGAGGTCGGCCCCGATGCCACATTTCCGTAGCCCGCTGGTCCCTCTACCCATCATTGAGGTCCCGTTTGAGAGAATCGCAATGGATTTGGTAGGTCCTATAATCAAGTCCGCTAGGGGGCACCAGTACATATTGGTTATAATGGACTATGCCACCCGTTATCCAGAAGCGATCCCTCTCAGAAATACCTCGGCCAAAACCATAGCCAAAGAGCTATCTCTTGTTTTTAGCCGGGTGGGTATTTGTAAAGAACTGCTTACGGACCAAGGTACACCCTTTATGTCCCGGGTTATGAAAGAGCTGTGTAAATTGCTCAAAGTGACGCAATTGCGTACATCTGTGTATCACCCCCAAACCGATGGGCTGGTTGAAAGATTCAACAAAACCCTAAAACAAATGTTGAAGAAAGTGGTGGATAGAGATGGAAAGGATTGGGACTGTCTACTTCCTTATTTGATGTTTGCTATTAGGGAGGTGCCCCAATCCTCTACGGGATTCTCCCCCTTTGAGTTACTGTATGGGAGACACCCAAGAGGGCTGTTGGATATTGCCAAGGAAACTTGGGAAAGTGAGAGTTCTCCCCACAGGAGTGTGATTGAGCATGTCGCCCTGATGCAAGATCGAATTGCACAGGTAATGCCCATCATGAAGGAACATTTGGCCCAAGCGCAGTTGGCACAGCAGAGAGTGTACAACCGTGGAGCAAAGACCCGTACCTTTTCCCCGGGGGATAGGATATTGGTACTTGTCCCTACGGTTGAAAGTAAATTCCTTGCCAAATGGCAAGGCCCCTACGAGATAATGGAAAAAGTGAGCGAAGTGAATTACAAGGTCAGACAACCAGGAAGGCGAAAGCCCGAACAGATATATCACGTTAATCTGTTGAAAGCCTGGAGGGATAGAGAGTCCCTAGTCGCAGAAACTTGGTCACCAGCTCAAACTGGTTGCGTGATTCCGGAGGTTGGAATAGCAGCCACCTTGTCACAACCCCAACAACAGGAGGTTAAGGAGTTTGTGCTTCGCAACAAGGAGGTGTTCTCTGAGCTGCCGGGACAAACATCTGGGGTAGAGCATGATATTATTACCCCGCCCGGTGAAAGGGTGAAGTTAAAACCCTATCGGATCCCAGAGGCCCGACGGGAGGCAATACGGGAGGAAGTACAGAAAATGCTGAACTTAGGGGTGATAGAGGAGTCCCAAAGTGATTGGTCTAGTCCCATTGTGTTGGTGCCTAAACCGGATGGGAGCTGGCGATTTTGTAACGATTTTCGTCAGTTGAACAAAGTTACAAAATTTGACACCTACCCCATGCCACGTATAGATGAGTTGATCGACCGGCTGGGAACAGCCCGATACATGACGACTCTTGACCTCACAAAAGGGTATTGGCAAATTCCCCTGGCCAAGTCGGCCAAAGAGAAAACCGCATTTGTAACCCCAGACGGGGCGTTCCAATATAAGAGAATGCCGTTCGGGTTACAGAATGCGCCGGCCACATTCCAGCGGAAAATGGACCAGATACTGAGGCCCCATCGGAAGTATGCTGCGGCTTACCTGGATGACGTAATTGTCCATAGCACAGATTGGGCCTCACATCTGCCAAAAGTGCAAGCAGTCCTAGACTCTATCCGGGAAGCGGGGTTTACGGCTAACCCCAAGAAGTGTACCATTGGGCAGGAGGAGGCCAAATATCTTGGGTACACCATTGGCAGGGGAGTGATAAAACCCCAACTCAACAAAGTCGAGGCCATCCAGAGTTGGCCACGTCCCAACAGCAAGAAGCAGGTACGGGCCTTTCTGGGAATCGCGGGTTATTATCGGCGCTTCATTCCCCACTTTGCTTCTAAGGCTGTGCCCCTAACCAACCTGACGAAAGGGAAAGGGTCGGTCATGATTAAATGGACCCCCGAGGCTGAGGCAGCATTCCAATTCTTGAAACAAGCCTTATGTAGCCAGCCAGTGTTGTACTCACCCGACTTCTCTAAAGACTTTGTCGTACAAAGTGATGCGTCAGATGTGGGGTTAGGAGCAGTATTGTCCCAGGTCTGGAACGGGGAAGAGCACCCAGTCATTTACCTCAGCAGGAAGTTGAAGTCCCATGAGGTAAATTACGCCACGGTTGAAAAGGAGTGTTTAGCGGTGAAGTGGGCTCTAGATTCCCTTCGGTACTATCTGCTAGGTAGGCACTTTGACATGGTTACGGATCACGCTCCGTTAAAGTGGATGGCTCAAAACAAGGAGACAAATAGAAGAGTGAATAGGTGGTTCCTGGCCCTACAGGAATTCAACTTCACAGTAAAGCATCGCCCTGGCGTTCAAATGGGGAATGTGGATGCTTTGTCTCGAGTACATGAATGCCTGATTGCTGGTGTTCCAACCCCAAGGTTAAAACAAGAGGGGGGGTATGTGACAGCAGGAAGGTAAAGTCACCTGGTTGCATCCAGGGGGGTAGATATATTTCTCCCAGATTCAGGCTTTATGCCGACTTATACAACTAGGTGGAGAGTTGTATAAGGCTAGTGGGCTCATGGATGACTCATACCTCTAGGGAGAGTGTGGGGCGTCGTGCAGACAGAGATGAGGAGACCAGCTGAACCTTGTCAGCTCATTTAGGCCTCTATAAGAACTCCCAGCTTCATTAGATGTTAGCTCATGCCTGGAACCAGACCTGTGTGGACTGTCTAGGGAGAGTGAACCCCTGTGCGGTGAGGCAAAGCCTGTGTGGCTATTTGTTTGGACTTTTACTAAACCAGGGACTTAGGGACTAGGACAGCACCAGGCTGATCCCAGTTGTTAGTTTAGGAAACCTGCATGTTTAGTCAGAGGTCAAACTGACCAGGATTTATTTTGTTTATGTTTCTTTTTGGCTTTGCTGTGTTTTTGTCACTGTACATAGAGAAATAAACCGCACCTTTTGATTTTGAAAACCACAACCTCCGTCTGCTGGCCCTGTTTTTGTGTGGGGAGCCCAACCAGGGGGTCACACACACCCGCTACCGAGTTAACCCCCTCACAGTAGGAAGAGTGTCAGTGTGTTTTACTGTGCTAATCCTTGTTTGTAGGGACAGGGAAGGACAGTGAGGGAAATTCTCCTTGTGCTATACTGTGCTAAAGCATTCCTCATCAACCATCTTTAAAAAAACATTTTTTATAGGGACAGAAAACTATAGGTAGGGAGAGTGTCAGTGTGTTTTACTGTGCTAATCCTTGTTTGTAGGGACAGGGAAGGACAGTGAGGGAAATTCTCCTTGTGCTATAGTGTGCTAAAGCATTGATCATCAACAATCTTTAAAAAAACATTTTTTATAGGGACAGAAAACTATAGGTAGGGAGAGTGTCAGTGTGTTTTACTGTGCTAATCCTTGTTTGTAGGGACAGGGAAGGACAGTGAGGGAAATTCTCCTTGTGCTATACTGTGCTAAAGCATTCCTCATCAACCATCTTTGAAATCCTTGTTTTCTGGACAGTCAGGGAAATTGTCGTTGTGCTATTCTGTGCGAAAGCAATCATCCTCAACCATATTTAGAAATCCTTAAGTAAAGGGACAGAGAAGGACACCTGAAGGTAGCCCTTATTGCTTTTTTCCCATCTCCCTGCAGGCCATCCATTAGAATGTCTGGAAGGCAAACAAGGAGAGGCAGACAGTCAGGAGGCAATAAAAGAGGGCAAGCAGGCTCTGTGTCTGGGGGCAACAGTGCTGGTCGTGGACGCGGTGCATTGTCATCAGCACATGGCCATGGGACACGCTTGTCCTTCTTTTCGGCAGCTGGACATGTTGAGCCACATCATGCCGAAGACTTGGTAGAGTGGATGACCAAGCCCTCCTCCTCCTCATCCTCTCTCACCCAGGCTCAGAGTACTGGCAAAGCAGCTGCCAAAGCGTCCTCTTCCCTGGTATCAATGTCAGACTCATCATTAGTCACTCCTTCCCTAGACCCACCATGTCCTCCTCCTGAGGAGTCCCCCGAACTGTTTGAGCACAGTGTTGGGTACATGCTCCAGGAGGATGCCCAGCGTTTCGAAGGGTCTGATGATGAAACCCAGCTACAGGAAGGCAGTAGCGTGAGAGCAGACAGAGGGGATGCTCAAGAAGGACACCAATCTGGCAGTCATGTTCCAGCAGCTGCAGCATACTGCCAGATTGGCTCCAGTGATGAGGAGGGAGGGGATGATGAGGTCACTGACTCCACGTGGGTGCCTAATAGGAGAGAGGAGGAGGAGGAGGATGAGGAGGAGGCACATCTCCAACGAGGCAGGATGCCCTTTGGTGGCCAGCGTAAGGGCAGTACACCGACGGAATCACACCGCAGAGCTCCGCCTGTGCAGGGCGCTGCCTCTGCCCGTCATTCAAAAAGTTCTTTTGTGTGGGCCTTTTTTGAGGCTAGTGCATCAGATCGTACAGCTGCTGTTTGCAACATATGTCTCAAGCGTATATCGCGTGGCCAAAACATCAGCCGCTTGGGTACCACATGCCTGACCAGACATATGTTGACCTGCCATGCAGCTCGTTGGCAAGCCTACCTCAAAGACCCACACCAAAGAACAAAGCGGACCTCTCCTTGCACCGGATCAGCTGGGATCTCCAACCCCACTATAACTTCAGTCCTCTCTGAAACATGCACTGAGAGGAATGAAGGTGTAGAATTAGGTGTGTCACAGCCAAGTACTTGCGGCCACTCTGCTAGCAGTACACCGACGTCCGATTCTAGCAGGCAAATTTCCCTGCCCCAGCTGCTGGACCGTCGAAAGAAGTTCACTCCCAGCCATCCACATGCCCAGCGGTTGAATGCTAGCTTGGCTAAATTGCTAGCGCTTCAACTGCTGCCTTTTCAGTTGGTAGACTCGGCCCCCTTCCGTGAGTTTGTGCAATGTGCGGTTCCTCAGTGGCAGGTTCCCAAACGCCACTTTTTCTCACGGAAGGCTATTCCGGCTCTCTACCGGCATGTGGAAGGCAATGTCTTGGCCTCGCTGGACAGGGCGATCAGCGGTAAGGTGCATATTACCGCTGACTCATGGTCCAGCAGGCATGGACAGGGACGTTACCTTTCTTTCACGGCCCATTGGGTCACTCTTTTGGCAGCTGGGAAGGATGCAGGACAAGGTGCAGTAGTGTTGGAGGTTGTTCCACCGCCACGCCTCCAAAATGCTACTACTGGTTGTGACACACCTCTCTCCTCCACCCCCTCCTCTTCTTCTTCCTCCATGGCCTCTTCCTGTGCTTTGTCCTCTGAACCAGCGGTGCGCCGTAGCCATTCAAGGGGCTACGCAAGTACGCAGGAAAAAAGATGCCATGCCGTGCTTGCGCTGGTGTGTTTGGGGGACAGAAGCCACACTGGGGCAGAGGTCCTGTCTGCTCTGCAGGGCCAGGCCGAGAGGTGGTTGACGCCACGCCAGCTTAAGCCAGGAATGGTGGTTTGCGACAATGGCACCAACCTCCTCTCCGCCCTCCGACAGGGACAACTGACCCATGTGCCCTGTGTGGCTCACGTCCTTAACCTGGTGGTGCAGCGGTTCTTGGGCAGGTACCCGGGCTTACAGGATGTCCTGAGGCAGGCCAGGAAAGTCTGTGTGCATTTCCGCAGATCTTATAATGCCAGTGCTCGCCTGGCTGAGCTGCAAAAGGAGTTGAACCTGCCCAAGAACCGCCTTATATGTGACATGCCCACCAGGTGGAACTCAACGTTGGCCATGCTGCAGCGGCTGCACACGCAGCAGAGGGTCATCAATGAGTACCTGTGCGACTACGGCACCAGGACAGGGTCAGGGGAGCTTGGTTTTTTTTCTCCACGCCAGTGGGGCATGATCAGGGATGCATGCACTGTCCTGGCACCATTTGAGGAGGCCACGAGGATGGTGAGCAGTGACAGTGCATGCATCAGTGACACTGTACCTCTTGTCCACCTGTTGGAGCACACGCTGCGTGGAATAATGGACAGGGCACTTGAGGCAGAACAGAGGCAGGAAGAGGAGGACTTCCTTGCCTCTCAAGGCCCCCTTTACCCAGACAGTGTTCCTTCTGTCCCACCCATCGCACAGGAAGAGGAGGAGGAGGAGGAGGAGGAGGATTGTGTCAGCATGGAGGTGGAGGCTGGCACTCAGCATCATCAGCAGCAGTCTTTTAGGGATGATTTACAGTCCCAAGAAACCAGTGGACTTGTACGTGGCTGGGAGGAGGTGGCTGCGGATCATGTCGTCCTTAGTGACCCAGAGGACTCCGGACCGAATGCCTCAGCTAACCTACGCTGCATGGCCTCCCTGATCCTGCAAAGTCTGCGGAAGGATCCTCGTATTCTTCGGATCAAGGAGAGGGACCATTACTGGCTGGCCACTCTCCTTGATCCACGGTACAAGGGTAAGGTTGCGGACCTTATGTTACCGTCGCAGAGGGAGCAGAGGATGAGACAACTCCGGGAGGCCTTGCAGAAAGGTCTGTGCAATGCGTTCCCAGAGACTGGGAGGTTACAAACTCCTGGTCCTGGACAACGAGTTGCTGAGGCTTCGGCCAGTCAAAGAAGGAGCGGTGGGGAAGGTGGCCGTCTGACCGATGCGTTCAGACAATTCTTTAGTCCGCAGCCCCAAAGTATGATCGGTTCCAGCAACCATCGCCAGCGTCTGATAAACATGGTGCAGGAATATCTAGGGGCAAGGTCAGACTTGGACACCTTCCCCACCGAAAATCCTCTGGCTTACTGGGTCTTGAGGATGGATCACTGGCCAGAGCTTGCACAGTATGCAATTGAGCTACTGGCCTGTCCTGCATCCAGCGTTCTTTCGGAACGCACATTCAGTGCTGCTGGAGGATTTGTCACGGATCACAGGGTGCGCCTGTCCACCGACTCGGTTGATCGACTGACTTTCATCAAGATGAACCAGTCTTGGATCACCACCAGCTACCACACACCTGATGCTGATATAACAGACTAATTGATTTTAACATGTCACATCCCTTCAAGACTGATGCTGATGCTGAGTGCCTGTGCTGTTATGTTGACTGGCTATCCTCCTCCTCCGAGTCCTCAATGATACGATTGATGATGATAGCTTGGAAGATCATTTTTGTTTATGGGTGCCGCCACCAGTGGCTAAGGCCCAATTTTTCAGCCCCTGTTTAACAGGGGCGTGTAGTTACAATTTTTGAAGCAATACTTTGCAACAGGGCTCATTGCTGTGCTCCAAGTACAGTATCTGTGAGGGGTTGGAGTGTTGTGCCACCAGTGCCTAAGGCCCAATTTTTCAGCCCCTGTTTAACAGGGGCGTGTCATTACAATTTTTGAAGCAATACTTTGCAACAGGGCTCATTGCTGTGCTCCAAGTACAGTATCTGTGAGGGGTTGCAGTGTTGTGCCACCAGTGCCTAAGGCCCAATTTTTCAGCCCCTGTTCAACAGGGGCATGTAATTACAATTCTTGATCTAATAATTCACAGCAGGGCCCATTGCTGCACCCACCAAGAGTAACTCTGAGGGCTTACAGTGTTGTGGCAACGCCACCACCACCACGAAAGGCCCAATTTTTCAGCCCCTGTTCAAAAGGGGCATGTAATTACAATTCTTGATCTAATAATTCACAGCAGGGCCCATTCCTGCACCCACCAAGAGTAACTCTGAGGGCTTACAGTGTTGTGGCAACACCACCACCACCACGAAAGGCCCAATTTTTCAGCCCCTGTTCAACAGGGGCATGCAATTACAATTCTTGACCCAATAATTCACAGCAGGGCCCATTGCTGCACCCACTAAGAGTAACTGTCAGGGCTTACAGTGTTGTGGCACCAGCACCACCATCAAAGGCCCAATTTTTACTACCACTGTTCAACAATTATATGTAATTACAATTCCTGATATAATAGTTGACAGCAGGGCGTTCCAGCACCAACCAAGAGTAACTGTGAGTGCTTACAGTGTTGTGCCAACACCAACAACTAAGGGGCCTATTTCTGCAGAGTATATACGGCAGGTCCCTACTTTCAAACATCCAACTTACAAACGACTCCTACTTGCAAACGCAAGAAGACAACAGGAAGTGAGAGGAAATCTACCCCTAGGAAGGAAAATTCTCTCCTGTAAGAATTAATATGGGAGAAAGGTGTCTCCTCTGTACTGATGCTTTATCACCAATCCTTGTTTCAAGAAAAACACCACATTTCAAAAACAGTTGTCATTGGGACGGAAAGTGAGGTGAAATGTTCTGAACAGGGGCACAGACAGCAAAACAAATGTTACAGGGGTGATAACCCTTACCTATGTTTTCCAAAAAGTTTAAAAATAGATTTTTGGGCTGGAGCTACACTTAAACAATGTACCTGTTCAAAATTACAAACACATTCTACATAAGAACAAACTTACAGTCCCTGTCTTGTATGCACCGCCTGTATACGGCTGTTCAGAGTATATATATATTTTGTGTGCGGTGTTCCCCTTAATATCCATACAAGACCCAAAGGGGCTGGTAATGGGCTGGGGTAGGGGGGGGGGGGGGTCATGGGGTAGCTATGCCATTTTTCTTAAAGATTTTCATCCATATTACCGGGACCAGACATTACATTAAAGCCGCAAGCAGTTTTAAATGTTTTTTTTTTCCTTTAGAAGTGTCATTTTGTGCAGGGACAGTTCTAAACACGGGAAACACGTGGCACTTCACAGGCACTTCACAGGCATTCTTTAGACACCCCCCAGGTACGATATTTAAAGGAATATTTGACTTTTTTTTTTCACTTTATGCATCATTAAAATGACTGCTCCCGAAAAACGACCGTTTTTAAAACTTCTTTTTGCATTGATACATGTCCCCTGGTGCAGAACCCGGGTTCCCAAACCCTTTTTAGGACAATAACATGCATAATAGTCGTTATAATTAGCACTTTAGAATTCGAACGTTCGCATCCATTGTATTTAATAGGGTTCTAATGTTCGTACGAACGTTCGGTCCGTTCGCGGGTTCTGGTGCGAACCGAACCCGGGGGTGTTCGGCTCATCACTATTTAGAACATGGACCACCTTCCGTGTGAATATGGCCCCTGTTTGGCGAGGACATCCATCCCGACGGTCTCCGAAGAGGCCCTGTCCCGGCACTGGCAATCTGCTGCACCAGATCTACGGGAAGGTCACCTGCGCAGTCCCTTACGCCTGGATTCAGACACCCGATTCTGTGGTTGCCTTAGGATGGTTCCCCTCAGGCGGATCCCAGTGGAAAAAACTGGGCCCTAGGCCTGAACGATGCACCTCACCCCAGACTGAGGGTGTCTGGGGTGACTCCCGAACTCCACGTGTCCAGGCCTAGGCCGCCTGGACACCGACCGCTGGACATCAGCCCTCAGGCTAAAGGTGCCTGGGACTCGGACCTCGTGGCAAAGATGTCCGCCCCCTTTATAGCCTCTCCCAGCTAGCACAGCGGGTTCCCCCACCCCGCCGTACAACCGCTGCGAGAGACCAAAAAGGGTACGGCACTCCAGCGATGGTTCAACCCTGGCCCAAAGTGACAGCGCCACCTGCTGGGCCGCAGGGAACTGGACACCACTGATGTCTCCACCCGAATCAACATACTGAAAAGTACCTACCCGCTACATGTATATAAAAGTTATAAAAGTCTTTATATCAATTCATGGCTCGGCATACTGTCATGAGAATCTGTGCTTGCTCTAGAAACTTGTTTATTTCTCCAAAAAAAAAAAAAAAAAGTTGGGTAAAGACACAGGTAAATGAAAAAAATCTTTAATCTCCACCTGCAGCTATGGCTGTCACAGTGCATGCATTGATGGTGTGTTAAAGGGCAGTGAGATACAAAAAGCCTGGTAGAGTTCAGTGTGCCAATAAGGATCCCTTAAAGCGGTATTAAACCTAAAACCAAAACTGTAATATATTTCAGGTTATCAATCATTAGATGTGATGGTTGCATCAGTTTTCTTTTCTTTGGCTGTTTGCCCCTCTGTGTTCACCTAATGATCTGGCCAGTAATGCCAGCCATAGATGGTTAGAACAAAAATCTAATATATTGCAGCTTACCCATCTTTAGATGTGGTGACTTTTCTTTCTTCAGGCTAAAAATATCAGAAATGTTGTGTGACAGGGTAAATTCATGTGATCTGTCTTGAAGGCACAAACAATGTTATCTTCCCTCTGTAAACTGCTAATTCTTTCACCACAGCCCCATGTAATGGAGATAAACAAAGGCAGACATGTTTGAAGTCCAGCCTTGGTGATAACTATGGCTCCCTCTATAGTCTAAAACCTCGTACACACAATCCGATTGTTGGCCAACCGAGTGTCAAATTTTTGTCCTCAGGGCGTGTGCCTGGATCTTGTCTTGAAAAAGGGGGGGTGGTAGATGTGGCACTGTCCAGATATGCAATGTAATAGACAAGGAAATTTTAGGTGATGGTATACCTATGACGGTATCCACTTTAGAGTATTATAAATACAAGAAAAATAAATATATAAATAAAAGATTAAAATAAAATTGAAATAAAATTGAAAAAATAAATTGGCTCAGCCGGGTGTTTGTTAAAAAGAATTTTTTGTTAAATTGAAATATTTTGATTGGGTGTCTTTCCAGCAAGACGTGCCCCTCATGTGTGAAGCGAAAATTTTATTTGAAAAAGTGAATAAAATACTTTTTTAATGGAAAAGCATTAGTGAGACCGATGGTCGGCCGGGTGTTTGCTAAAACAAAAAATTGTCCAAAATGTGTTAAAGATGTGTTCATAAAGAGATGTGTGATATTGGTAATAGTCTATGCTAGTAAAGGGGTAGATA
The DNA here is from genome assembly GCA_029206835.1 of Rana muscosa. Taxonomy (NCBI): domain Eukaryota; kingdom Metazoa; phylum Chordata; class Amphibia; order Anura; family Ranidae; genus Rana; species Rana muscosa. The sequence continues at coordinate 958,658,502 of CM055117.1, read as the reverse complement.
AGCTGATATGGTCTCAGCCGGGTGTTTACTACTCCTAATATGTTCAGAAAAAAGTGCTGCCTTATAGCATTCAAATGAAGCTTAAAACTATATAAAACATGCGATATACATAGTATAGTGATAACAGAAAAGTCCAATAATTAGGTGGCAGTGAAAAAATGTGACTTTTTCTTGGTATGCTTTATGTTCCTTCAGTTTTCTTATGAGTGAGACAATCCGTAAGAGTTTAAATATATGCACTCACCAGATCCTTCATACCCTCCAGGGGTATGCTGCAGCCACAGTATGTGCCACTGTGTAGCAATCAGGGGATGGTTCCAGGGGTTCCTTGCGGTTCTCCGGGGTGCAGATTCCGAGATGATGAAAAAAGTTGTTATAGGAGGGAAGAAAGGATGTCCATAGCGTGAACCCGTTTTAAAATGTTTTAATTTTAAAATCAGAAGGGGGTACTTACAATACGACAAGTAAAATTGAGCGTTTTTGTATAAAATGGCGCTCAGCCAATACAAAGTGATTCCAAGTAGGAAGTGATGTGCCGACGTGTCTCTTCCCTACGCGTTTCGTCAGTCTGACGTCATCGGGAGCGTAACGTCGGTCTGCACTTCACTCTAGAATTTATAGCCCTTCTTGCGCATGTGTGATAAAACTTTTCAGCCGCCATTTTGGATGAGATTTTGAGGACAGAAGTCCATGGCTGTATTTAATAGGTTTTTTGCAAATCAGAACAGTTTCTTTCAGGTCTAACAGCAATTTCATTACTAAAAAGTGCTCTGAGGGGCTATAGCATTCTAATTTGCAGAAACATATATATATGTACACTTATACTTTAATATAGAATATTTGATACAAATTTCATTAAAATAAGAAAAAATTAAAATAAAAATAAAAGTAAAAATGAACCATGTAATATTACGGGAACTTGGAAAAAATGAAGAAATGTTAAAATTATTCAATCTCAGTGTAGACAAGATTCGTAAAAAACACAGCGACCATCTTATGTTGGTGCTGTAGGTACCAAAATGCTTGTATTGAGGTACGATTAAAATACAATTAAAATAGGTGTAAATCCTACTGTGTGAGCAATATGTGTATTAAAAGAGGAAAAAATATATCTGATTAAATGGGAACTGGATATTTTGTACCTTTGAGGATAATTGGTGGATAATTGGTGGATAATTGGTGGAAGAAGTATGGATTGTTAGGAATGTGGCTATTTTAAAGCAAAATTAAATTAGAATTATATTAAAATTTCAGTTGAAAATTATTAAAAATTGGTGAGGAAGCAGTTAAGGTCGAGATCAATGTTCATTCCTGTTGGTTGGAGGGTCTCTAGCTGGTATATCCACTTAGTCTCGTTTTGTGCTATTTTAATTTTCTTATTTTCCCCTCTCCAATGACCTTTTATTCTGTCTATGCCATAGAAGACCATACAGGAGGGGTCTTTTTTATGATAGTCCCTGAAATGTCTGGAGACGCTGTGTTTAGGGAACCCATTCTTAATGTTATTTATGTGTTCTCTGACTCTGACATGTAGCTCTCTGGTGGTTCTCCCCACATACTGCTTGTGGCATGGGCATTCTAACACGTAAGTTACGTGTGTGCTGTGACATGTGATCAGTTCTCTGATATTGTATTCAGTTCCATTTGCAGTTGAGGTGAATTTTGATGTTTTCTTCTCAGTCTTCTTACTGGTTCTGTAGGGAAGGCAATGTCCGCATTTAAAGAATCCTTTAAGATTTTTGAAGATCTTGATCTGTTTTGGAGGATCCAGTACGTTATGAACTAATCTGTTTCTTAGGTTAGGGGCTTTTCTGTAGATGAAGGATGGTTTGGCTGGTAATATGCTGTTTAGTGCTTTGTCGGATTTTAGGATTGGCCAGTGTTTCCTTATAATTTTCTCTACACTTTTGTGCTGTCTATTGAAACCTGTGAGGAAGGCCATATCTAGATTTTTCTTGTTCTTATTCTTTGTGGTATTTCCTGTTACCATGGTATTTCTATCCATTTTCTTGACCTGCTCTTTTAGATTGAGTAGGTCTTTTTCTTTGTAGCCCTTGGCTATGAATCTGTTAATGATGATGTTTGCTTGTTCTTCATATTCATTGAGGTTACTACAATTGCGGAAAATACGCATCAGTTGGCCCTTTGGTATATTCCCAATCCACTTTGGATGGTGGCAACTTTTTGTTGGGATGTACCCGTTCCTATCTGTCTGTTTGAAAAAGGTCTTTGTATTCAGATGTCCATTATCTTTATATATTTGCAGATCCAGATAGTCTATGCTGTTATGGTTCCATATGCCGGTAAAAGTAATGCCATAAATGTTCTGGTTGATTTCATCCAAAAAATCTTGCAGTTGTTGTTCTGTGCCTCCCCATATAATGACGATATCGTCTATATACCGTCTGTATAGGATTAGATGTTTTCTATGTACACTAAAAACCTGCTCTTCTTCCCATCGGTTTAAGAACAAATTGGCTATGCTTGGAGCGTACTTTGCTCCCATGGCTACCCCCTTGGTTTGGGTGTAATACTCGCCTTTATACCAAAAATAATTATGGCTCATAGCCATTTCCAATCCTTCTAAAATAAATTTAATTTGCTGTTCCTTCATGTGTGTTTGTTTATACAGGCCCCATTCTACACTATTGATGCCATCTTTTTGTATGATGTTTGTATAAAGTGAGTTGACATCAATTGTCACTAGTATGTCGCTATCCCTGATGTTAAGATCTTTTATTTCTGCAATGAGTTGTCTACTATCTTTCAAGTATGACCTTCCCTCTGTTACTAGAGGTTGCAGATATCCATCTATATAAGAGCCTAGTCTTGAAAAAAGTGAGTCGATACCACTAATAATCGGTCTTCCTGGTGGTGATGTTTGATTTTTATGTATTTTGGGGACATAGTATATTACTGGTGTCTTTGCTGTTTCTGGGGTCAGAAAAATGGCTTCTTTTTTGGTTAGGATCCCTTTGTCTTCACCTTTTTTAATCAGTGCTTTCAGTTTTTTATCATATTCCATTTTTGGATTCCCCCTTAGTTTCTTATATGTATCCTGGACGCTTAATAGGTTGTTCATTTCTATTTCATAGTCCTTTTTCTTGATAATGACCAGCCCCCCTCCTTTGTCTGCTGGTCTGATTATGATGTTTTTCTTCTTTTCTATTTCTTTTATGGTCTTCCAGATTTTGTCGCTTTTGGTTTTGCTAGTTTTTAATTTCCTAATATCTTCTTCCACCATTTTTTTAAAAACCAAAATGTTTTCATTATGTTGCATCTTTGGATTAAAAATCGAATTATTCTTTAGTTTGGAATGTTGGAAGTGGGTGTCTGCATGGTTTTCCTTGTTTCTAGGCTCCTTTTGAGCAAAGAATTTTTTGATGTTCATCTTCCTGGCAAATTTTTGTTGATCTATATATGCTTCAAATTTGTCCAGATTTTTGTCGGGTGCATATTTTAAGCCTAGGTCTAATATTTTAAGTTCTTCCTCATTAAAAGTAGTATCACTTAGATTGTCTTGCATACTAACGGTACACAATTGTCGGCCAACAAACACGAATGTAGTGACGTACTACGAGGAATTTCAGCTCCTGAGCGCCACCCTTTGGGCCCCTTCTGCTAATTTTTGGTTTTTGGTGAGCATTGATTCCGATTATGCATGTTTGTACTTTCGACTTTTGTGTGATGGATTTGTGTACTGACCATCAGAAAATCTGACAACAAACCGTTGTCCACTGAAAATTTACTAGCATGTCATCCAACCTTTGTTGGCATAGTTTGACAACAATTGTCAAAAGGAGCGTACTAACGGTCAGATTTTAGGACAACAGTCTGTCAACAGACAATCCCCTTCCAACAATAGCATCGTGTGTACGAGGCTTTAGGGACAGGATTCACAAGTTTAATAGATGAAATTGAAGGTATACATGCTTGAAAAAAACTTAAGCAGCCACTCTATCTAAGGACTGGTAAACTGCAATAAATTACATTTTTGTTTTTTAGTTAAGAATATGCTTTAAAAACATACTTGTATATCCACAGAAGATGAAAACCTCTATGCTTAGGAATAGACAGCAATAATATTAATGCATGGGGTATTTACTGCATAGAAAAAGTAATGATTTAAAGGTATGTAGTGACTATTATAGATGCAATATAATGGTGTTTCTCTTTTTAAACTGAAGTTTTTCATGTTATTTCCAGAAAGAAAAGCATACTAAGTTTATTGCTTGCAGGATTTGATATGTAGCGGACCCCCCAAAAATGGGGTCGCTATGCCTTAAATTTAAGGGCAGCCTGAGCAATAGTTTGGCTCAGGTTATCAAATTCATAGTTTGGACTCTGCTCTGCTGTGGTGTTGCCTGGAGTATAGTTCCCCTTGACCTGTGGGTGGCGCTGTCGCTCAGGTCTCGGGTTGAACCACAGGTGGCATTGTGGTGTGATTGGGTGTCCTCTCTCGGCTACCGTGCGGTGGGCGGGTTTTGCCTGCTGTGCATGCCGGGAGAGGGTACATAAAGGGCAGACGCTGATGATCCCGTGTGGTGTGCCCGGGGGGATTCCAAGGAGGACCCCTGGTGGTGAAGTCGCGCCCTTTGGCCCTGCTGGCCGGGGGGTGCGTGAACTGGTCGAGGAGTCTCGGGCACCTTTAGCCCGTGGCTACATTGTTCCAGGTAGGCCCAGTACCTTCAACTGGGTCTACAACCAACCACTGGAGTCCCAGGGAGCCCAGGTGAGGGTGGCCCACTCTGAAAAAGAGGAAACCGGGGGAGGACCTGTCCGATGGATCGGTGAAGGAAGTCACGGTCTCGGTAAGGCCTGGTTGCCTATCGGAGGGAAGGATTCGTGAGTTGCAAGATAGCTCCTGTAGTGTGCCCCATTGGCACCTATGGTCTCTAATAATCTACACAGGTTTCAAAGTTATAATTCAGGAATTAAAGGATTCTGTGGCAGAGGATCTCTTGAACTTGTCCGTGAAGGGGACGAAATTAAAGTAACTGTTCGTGCTTCATTCCGGCTGCTAGAACCGTGAGAGGGGACTATCCGGGTGAGCAAAGCCCACTCAGGCTTGAGTGGCAAAGTGTAACGATAGGTGTTTTGTGCCTGAATCTACCTCCCTATCCAACTTCTTTCTCTCTTCAACTTCCCCTGTTATCGAGCAAAAGGAAAAAATAAACTCTTTGTTGGAGTTAACATTGTCTGGACATTGGCCTTTCTAAAACAGGCAAGATAGACTTTTCCCTACACTCTAGGGACAAAAACCAGTGGAAGGGGGTAACTCGCCGCAGGACCCAAAAATGACAAGAACACCACTTAACCTCTTATACCAGGAGGATATGGGCATGTGGCATGGCGTGCCTTAAACCTGCGAGTGAAGGTAAGCAGGAAAAAGGGGTCTGTGTGCTACAGATATAAAAGCAGTTATTATTTATTTCACGTTTTTCAGTAGCATTTCGGACAGTAAAATCCATTATTTTTTTTAAATATTAATTTTATTCCTTCATTTCAGCTAAGGGGATTTACATGAGTTGAGAAAATAGTGTTGGAAGCTGGAGGTTTATTAATTGTGCCGGTGTCTAGACTACGCTTATCTTTTACCTCCAGTGATGCAAAGCCATTCTTCCGGAATGTTAAGAAAAGGCAGTCTGTTTTATCTCACCCTTCTTCCTAGTTTAATCCAATGGTCAGAGTGTAAAAACATGCTTGTAATTAAAACTGAAACAACGTAAGTATTTAAAGGATGATATCCTTAGTGACTTAGTGAGAAAGTATTACATAGTGTTAAGGAATTGTATTTCTGAAATTTTAAGTAGTTACAGTAAAATAAAAGAACACATCAGTGTGATGATTACACCTTTGACCTCACCCTGATGCCTTGTACACACGACCATTTTTCCCGGCAGGAAAAAAAACAATGTTTTTCCTGACGGGATTCCTGTCAAGCCTGCCTTGCATACACACAGTCACACAAAAGACCACTGAACTTTTGAATATCAAGAACGCGGTGACGTCAAAGACTACGACGAGCCGACAAAATGACGTTCTATGCTTCCGCACATGCGTCGAATTGTTTACGAGTATGCGCATACAGGCGACCGGTTTTCTCAGCAGGATTTTTTCCTGACGGGAAAATAGAGAACAAGTTCTCTTTTTTTTTTTTTCGCAGTTTTCCTGCCGGGAAAACTGCGATTGAGCATATACACGGCCGTTCTTCCTGGCGAAAAACTGTCATGGCAGTTTTCCTGCTGGGAAAACCGGTCGTGTGTACGAGGCAGGAGAAGATATTTTCTAGCTCACAGGACAATCTAAAGCTGGCCATACACTGATCGCAAAGACATAGTCAATGATTATCCTCTGTACAAGGTTAATTGCCTAAATCACCTGCTCCAGTGATGGTCACATTCAGCCTGCTGGCCCTTAAGCTGGCCATACACGGTTAGTTTTGGGGTTAGAGATAAACTGGGGCTATTTAGGGTAAATATTGGGTTAACCACTTTAACTGCTTTAACTGACAATTGCGCGGTCGTGCGACGTGGCTCCCTAACAAAATTGACGTCCTTTTTTTCCCACAAAAAGAGTTTTCTTTTGGTGATATTTGATCACCTCTGCGGTTTTTATTTTTTGCGCTATAAACAAAAATAGAGCGACAATTTCGAAAAAAATGCAATATTTTTTACTTTTTGCTATAATAAATATCCCCCAAAAATATATAAAAAAAAAATTTTTTTCCTCAGTTTAGGCCGATACGTATTCTTCTACATATTTTTGGTAAAAAAAAATCACAATAAGCATTTATTGATTGGTTTGCGCAAAAGTTATAGCGTCTACAAAATAGGGGATAGTTTTATGGCATTTTTATTAATTTTTTTTTTACTAGTTATTGCGGCGATCAGTGATTTCTTTTTTTATCGTGACTGCGACATTATGGCGGACACATCGGACACTTTTGGCACCATTTTGGGACCATTGTCATTTTTACAGCGATCAGTGCTATAAAAATGCACTGATTACTGTACAAATGACACCGTCAGTGAAGGGGTTGACCTGTAGGGGGCGCTGAAGGGGTTAAGTGTGACCTAGGGAGTGATTCTAACTGTTAGGGGGCATACCTTGCCGTGACACGTCACTGATCGCTGTTCCCGATGACAGGGAACAGACGATCAGTGACATGTCACTAGGAAGAACGGGGAGATGTTGTGTTTACACATACATCTCCCTGTTCTTCAGCTCTGTGATCCAATCGTGGGACACCGGCGGACATCGGCAGCGCGCGCGCCTGACCACACGGCGGCAAATTAAAGGGGACGTATATGTACGCCAATTTGTGCAGCCGTGCCATTCTGTCAACGTAAAAACTTGTGTGGCGGTCGGCAAGTGGTTAAGACCGGTGTTCTGACGAGCTGGTTCCTCCTATCGATATGGTTCCCCCCCTTGACTGCGCAGGCGCAATCCGAGGCAACGGAAATCTCAGAGGTTTAACAGCTGTTCGGCAGCTGCAGACGCACTCGCTCCCGTTGCTTAGTTACACACGCCGCATACTTCTTCATGCCGCTGTATACAGCAAGGGGCAGATAAGATGTGATAATATTGAGCAGTGCGATTTGTTTGTTTATACACACCGCTCTATACAGCAAGGGGCTGTATAGAGCATTGTGTATAAACAAACAAATCGTACTGCTCAATATTATCTTTATACACGCCGCTCTATACAGCAAGGGGCTGTATAGAGCATTGTGTATAAACAAACAAATCGTACTGCTCAATATTATCTTTATACACGCCGCTCTATACAGCAAGGGGCTGTATAGAGCGTTGTGTATAAACAAACAAATCGCACTGCTCAATATCACATCTGATCCGCCCCTTGCTGTATAGAGCGGCATGAAGAAGAAAGCGGCGTGTGTAATGAAACATCGGGGGCGAGCGCGTCCACAGCTGCCGAGCCTATGGTTCCTCCTATCGATCTGGTTCCCTCTTGACTGCGCAGGCGCAAGCCGAGCCGTCAGAAATCTCCGAGCTTTAACAGCTGTTCGGCAGCGCCTGCGCAGTCAAGGGGGGAACCATATCGATAGGGGAACCAGCTCGACAAGACATCGGCCCTATTTTTCAAACTTGTTGTTTACAAGTGTGAGGGGGTTAACTCGGTAGCGGGTGTGTGTGACCCCCTGGTTGGGCTCCCCACACAAAAACAGGGCCAGCAGACGGAGGTTGTGGTTTTCAAAATCAAAAGGTGCGGTTTATTTCTCTATGTACAGTGACAAAAACACAGCAAAGCCAAAAAGAAACAAACAAAATAAATCCTGGTCAGTTTGACCTCTGACTAAACATGCAGGTTTCCTAAACTAACAACTGGGATCAGCCTGGTGCTGTCCTAGTCCCTAAGTCCCTGGTTTAGTAAAAGTCCAAACAAATAGCCACACAGGCTTTGCCTCACCGCACAGGGGTTCACTCTCCCTAGACAGTCCACACAGGTCTGGTTCCAGGCATGAGCTAACATCTGATGAAGCTGGGAGTTTTTATAGAGGCCTTAAACGAACTGACAGGCTTCAGCTGGTCTCATCAACTCCCTGCCTCACGACGCCCAGCACTCTCCCTAGAGGTATGAGTCATTCATGAGCCCACTAGCCTCAGCTGGGCTTCATCAACTCCCTAGTTGTATAAGTCGGCATAAAGCCTGAATCTGGGAGAAATATATCTACCCCCCTGGATGCAACCAGGTGACTTTACCTTCCTGCTGTCACACAAGTAAAAATAAATTTTTTTTTGCTAGAAAATTACTTAGAACCCCCAAACATTATATATTGTTTTCTAACACCCTAGAGAATAAAATGGCGGTCATTGCAATACTTTCTATCACACCGTATTTGGAAAAAATACACCTTTTTTTAATAAAAAAATAAGACAACAGTAAACTTAGCCTAATTTTTTTTTTATATTGTGAAAGATGTTACTCCGAGTAAATTGATACCCAACATGTCACGCTTCAAAATTGCGTCCGCTCGTGGATTGGCGACAAACGTTTATCCTTAAAAATCTCCATATGCAACGTTTAAAAAATTCTACACATACATACACATCTTTTTCTTATTTGAGCATATATTCTTTCACTTCTCTTGACATATACTATATTACCAAAAGTATTGGGACACCTTCCTTTACACGCACATGAACTTTAATGGCATCCCAGTCTTAAGGCCCGTACACACGATACAAAAATCGGAAGTAAAATTTCATCTGAATATTTATAGATTGTTAATATGGTGCTTTCGACAGCCGATTCCAGTTTTTCGTCCGACAAAAGCTGGATGTGCAGACTATAACATTCTTGTCGTACGTGAATTCAACGTCCAATTTTCGTTTAGTTAGTATGGTTTTCGTATGAAAAAAATCGTAAGAGCAAGAATACGCATGCTCAGAAACAAAAGAATACATAAAACTAGTCAACACATTACGTCACTTCTGAAGTTGTATTCTGTCGTACGAGAATTTTCGTATGGTGAGTAACCTTCACTTTCGACATAAGACTAGCATGCATTAAAAAACAAACGTCGTCTGAAAATCTGATCGTGTTTACGAGGCTTTAGTCTGTAGGGTTCAATATTGAGTTGGCCCACCCTTTGCAGCTATAACAGCTTCAACTCTTCTGTGAAGGCTGTCCACAAGGTTTAGGAGGGTGTCTATGGGAATGTTTGACCATTCTTCCAGAAGCATATTTGTGAGGTCAGGCACTGATGTGGATGAGAAGTGTCGTGGAAGAATTCCCTTGGGCTTTGTACGCAAATCCACACCGCGCCTAAATGTGGACTTCCAGCGTCTAAATGCACACAAAGCACAAAACAATTCCTTCGTGCTTAAAAGCACGTTTGTATCAAGCTCTTTGGTACAAGGAATATGAAGTACTTCAATGGCACCAGGTAGAATCAGAAACGATGCTGCTTCAAGCTGGAGTCTCAAGCGTCTGGGCAGAGCTCAGCCACCCGGATTCTTTTATTCATTGGAAACAAAAGGATAACAAAACAGGAAGTGATGGCCCCAACAGCCAATCACTTCCCTTAATACAAAATGACATCACAGGAAATGACAAACAGTAAAGGGGAGGGCACTCACAGGAGGGAAAGGGGAGGAAGTGCACACCCCCCATCTTAATCAGCATGGAGCCCACACAATACTGTTCAAAGTAAACAGTATCTAGTGAGATCATTCTACTTGTTCTTATAGTTTTGGGACAATCTGCGGGGACATTGCTACTGCTGTTGTCAATATACGGTACAAGTACACCGACAAGGCAGATATCAATGTCCTCTTATAAATACAGATATGTATCCATAAAGCGGATAACGAAGTCCGCAAGAGAGAATTAATAGGTTTCTCTCATTATGCGGACTTCGCTTCTCTAAAGTGTATAGCCATTGGAAAGCATGCAGTCCAGCGCATTGCGCTTGATATCTACAAACCAACAAACGCCCACACACGCAGAGAACACGTTTCAATCCCATAAGAAGGTTTTCATACTGACCGTTTTTACCGCTGGTCTCGATTCAACCCAAGTGCGCTCTGCTAGAGCGCTCCTCGATTAAACATCAGACACAGGGAGACAGATGACAATCTATAAAACGCACATCCTAGAATAAAATGTCCACATAAATCTTATATAATAAAATTTCCACAACAGTCCCTCCTTTTTGTCATATGCTCCCATGTGTCTCTCAAAACTTGATCTTCTTACACCTGGAAATGAATCAGTCCTTACAATCCATAAAAAGGAAAACACGGCTTGACATGTAGATTCTGTTCTTCAGGAGACATGACTTATAAGGAGGGTACGAAATGGTGAGCTGTAGTAATCGCCGATCGGTCTGGAATCCTCTGCATCTGATACGTTGGTTGGGCTTCGGGGCGTCTTATCTCATTGAGGAAAATGTGGTCATCTGCTCGGGCTCTGGTCACGCGTCCAATCAGGCAACAGGAGCACCTCATCACGACATATAGAAGGAACAGAAACAAAAATGACATGAGTATTGTGACAGCAGGAAGGTAAAGTCACCTGGTTGCATCCAGGGGGGTAGATATATTTCGCCCAGATTCAGGCTTTACGCTGACTTATACAGCTAGGTGGAGAGTTGTATAAGCCCAGCTGAGACTAGTGGGCTCATTGATGACTCATACCTCTAGGGAGAGGGCTGGGCGTCGTGCAGACAGGGAGTTGATGAGGCCAGCTGAAGCTTGTCAGCTCATTTAGGCCTCTATAAAAAACTCCCAGATTCATTAGATGTTAGCTCATGCCTGGAAGCAGACCTGTGTGGACTGTCTAGGGAGAGTGAACCCCTGTGCGGTGAGAGAAAGCCTGTGTGGCTATATTTTGCTTGGACATTTAAAACCAGGGACTAGGACAGCACTAGGCTGATCCCAGTCGTTAGTTAGGAAACCTGTAAGTTTAGTCAGAGGTCAAGTTGACCAGGATTTATTTTGTTTATGTTTTTTTTGCCTTGCTGTGTTTTTGTCACTGTAAATAGAAAATAAACCGCACCTTTTTGATTTTGAAAACCACAACCTCCGTCTGCTGGGCCTGTTTTGGGTGGGGAGCCCATCCCGGGGGTCACACATACCCGCTGCCGAGCTAGCCCCCTCACAGTTGGTGGAGAATGCGGGCAGTTTTTTTTTAAGCCAGCATGGAGGAGATACTGAAACAGCTGGCTCTAGCAAATGCCAATCAACAGCAGACAAATGCAGGTTTGCAAAGGAGCCTTGCAGCCCAGCAGCAAGCTCATCAACAGAGCCTTGCAACTTTACAACAGAGTCTGGAGGCTCAGCAACAAGCCCAACAGCAATCTGAGGCCCGCTTCATAGACCTGTTGCAGAAGCAAGAGCAGAGACTACAACAACAGATGGAAGCAGTAATGCAGCAACGTCCGCAGACCAGTGAGGAAAGCCGTCCCACTAATACCGCGTCCTTTGGGGTGAGTCGTTTATTGACAAAAATGACTGGAGAGGATGATCCAGAGGTATTTTTGACCACATTTGAAAGGACCGCTGAAAGAGAAAAGTGGCCTGAGGAGCAGTGGGCTGGACTAGTGGCTCCTCTGTTAACTGGTGAATCGCAGAAAGCTTACTATGACCTAGAGCCTAACCAAGCAAAAGACTATGTGATGCTAAAAGCTGAAATATTGGCAAGGCTGGGTGTCACCCTGGCTGTCCGGGCTCAGCGTGTGCATAACTGGACTTTCCAGCTTGGAAAACCCCCCAGGTCTCAAATGTATGATCTCATTCACCTGAGCAGAAAGTGGCTACAGCCAGAGACTTTGTCCGCACCAAAGATTGTGGAACGTGTTGTAATGGATCGGTTTTTGAGAGCTCTTCCTACTGCCATCCAAAAGTGGGTAAGCCATGGAGACCCAGAGACGGCCGATGGTCTTGTGGATCGTGTGGAGAAATACTTGGCTACAGAGAACCTGACGGCCTCTTCCAGAGACACTCGGACTTTCCACCCTAAGACCAGACCATCCCCAGGGGCGGATAAGAGGATTCCAAGGGGTGAGGGTGGAGAGAGTGAGAGGGTGGGAGCTCTACCCCAAGTTTGGCGAGAACAGCCTGGGAAATCAGCGGCTCAAGAGGCCGCAAGAAGGATCGTTTGCTACCGCTGCCGGCAAGCGGGACATATTGCAGCAAATTGCCCGGTTGTGGAGGAACCCATGCAGTGTGACTTTCTGACGGGCAGACGTCAGTCGCTGTGTGCGACAGTCGCATGCACTGCCATTCGGGGAACTGAGAAACATTTATGCAAAATGTGTATTAATGGTAGAAATGTTGTGGTATTGCTGGATTCAGGTAGCCTTGTGACCCTGATAAAGGCTGAGTTAGTTAAAACAGAGGTCTCTGGGAATAGCAAGGTAGCCGTTATTTGTGTGCATGGGGACACCCGAGAGTATCCAGTGACTACGGTGTGTTTCGAGACCCCCAAAGGTACCCTCTCTCATCCAGTGGGCTTAGTATCTCAGTTACCGCATGACGCCATTGTGGGAAGGGATTTTCCGAAGTTCTGGGAACTGTGGGATGATCCTGAGCCCCCCACTGGTGCCCCTATGTACCAGGAATGTGATAGCCAGAACTCCCCTGAGAGTGGTGAGGACTCTCCGGAATTTCCCTTGTCAGTATTGGCAGGGGAGACTCAAGAAACTGGAGAGGAGCCCACCTCCTCAGACGAAAACCTACCGTCTGTGGAGTTTTCTGATCTTGAGGTTCACAGGGAAAACTTTGCCACAGAACAGTTGAAAGACCCCGCCCTAATAAAGGCACGGGAAAACGTAGTGAAAATAGATGGCGAGTTAGTGAACCCAGATAATACTGGCACTTACCCATACTTCAGCGTAGAGAAGGACCTACTGTATCGGGTGGCAAAAAGGGCAGAAGAAACCGTTGAGCAGCTTGTGGTGCCCAAACCTTACAGGAAGTTGGTGTTGGAGTTGGCCCATGGGCACATTCTTGGAGGTCATCTGGGGACAGAGAAAACCCGAGAGAGGGTATTACAGAGATTCTATTGGCCTGGGGTGATGAAGGACATAGAAAATTATTGTTCCTCCTGCCCTGTGTGTCAGAGGTCGGCCCCGATGCCACATTTCCGTAGCCCGCTGGTCCCTCTACCCATCATTGAGGTCCCGTTTGAGAGAATCGCAATGGATTTGGTAGGTCCTATAATCAAGTCCGCTAGGGGGCACCAGTACATATTGGTTATAATGGACTATGCCACCCGTTATCCAGAAGCGATCCCTCTCAGAAATACCTCGGCCAAAACCATAGCCAAAGAGCTATCTCTTGTTTTTAGCCGGGTGGGTATTTGTAAAGAACTGCTTACGGACCAAGGTACACCCTTTATGTCCCGGGTTATGAAAGAGCTGTGTAAATTGTTCAAAGTGACGCAATTGCGTACATCTGTGTATCACCCCCAAACCGATGGGCTGGTTGAAAGATTCAACAAAACCCTAAAACAAATGTTGAAGAAAGTGGTGGATAGAGATGGAAGGGATTGGGACTGTCTACTTCCTTATTTGATGTTTGCTATTAGGGAGGTGCCCCAATCCTCTACGGGATTCTCCCCCTTTGAGTTACTGTATGGGAGACACCCAAGAGGGCTGTTGGATATTGCCAAGGAAACTTGGGAAAGTGAGAGTTCTCCCCACAGGAGTGTGATTGAGCATGTCGCCCTGATGCAAGATCGAATTGCACAGGTAATGCCCATCGTGAAGGAACATTTGGCCCAAGCGCAGTTGGCACAGCAGAGAGTGTACAACCGTGGAGCCAAGACCCGTACCTTTTCCCCGGGGGATAGGATATTGGTACTTGTCCCTACGGTTGAAAGTAAATTCCTTGCCAAATGGCAAGGCCCCTACGAGATAATGGAAAAAGTGAGCGAAGTGAATTACAAGGTCAGACAACCAGGAAGGCGAAAGCCCGAACAGATCTATCACGTTAATCTGTTGAAAGCCTGGAGGGATAGAGAGTCCCTAGTCGCAGACACTTGGTCACCAGCTCAAACTGGTTGCGTGATTCCTGAGGTTGGAATCGCAGCCACCTTGTCACAACCCCAACAACAGGAGGTTAAGGAGTTTGTACTTCGCAACAAGGAGGTATTCTCTGAGCTGCCGGGACAAACATCTGGGGTAGAGCATGACATTATTACCCCGCCCGGTGAAAGGGTGAAGTTAAAACCCTATCGGATCCCAGAGGCCCGACGGGAGGCAATACGGGAGGAAGTACAGAGAATGCTGAACTTAGGGGTGATAGAGGAGTCCCAAAGTGATTGGTCTAGTCCCATTGTGTTGGTGCCTAAACCGGATGGGAGCTGGCGATTTTGTAACGATTTTCGTCAGTTGAACAAAGTTACAAAATTTGACACCTACCCCATGCCACGTATAGATGAGTTGATCGACCGGCTGGGAACAGCCCGATACATGACGACTCTTGACCTCACAAAAGGGTATTGGCAAATCCCCCTGGCCAAGTCGGCCAAAGAGAAAACCGCATTTGTAACCCCAGACGGGGCGTTCCAATATAAAAGAATGCCGTTCGGGTTACAGAATGCGCCGGCCACATTCCAGCGGAAAATGGACCAGATGCTGAGGCCCCATCGGAAGTATGCTGCGGCTTACCTGGATGACATAATTGTCCATAGCACAGATTGGGCCTCACATCTGCCAAAAGTGCAAGCAGTCCTGGACTCTGTTCGGGAAGCAGGGTTTACGGCTAACCCCAAGAAGTGTACCATTGGGCAGGAGGAGGCCAAATATCTTGGGTACACCATTGGGAGGGGAGTAATAAAACCCCAACTCAACAAAGTCGAGGCCATCCAGAGTTGGCCACGTCCCAACAGCAAGAAGCAGGTACGAGCCTTTCTGGGAATCGCTGGGTATTATCGGCGATTCATTCCCCACTTTGCTTCTAAGGCTGTGCCCCTAACCAACCTGACGAAGGGGAAAGGGTCGGTCATGATTAAATGGACCCCCGAGGCTGAGGCAGCATTCCAATTCTTGAAACAAGCCTTATGTAGCCAGCCAGTGTTGTACTCACCCGACTTCTCTAGAGACTTTGTCGTACAAAGTGATGCGTCAGATGTGGGGTTAGGAGCAGTATTGTCCCAGGTCTGGAACGGGGAAGAGCACCCAGTCATTTACCTCAGCAGGAAGTTGAAGTCCCATGAGGTAAATTACGCCACCGTTGAAAAGGAGTGTTTAGCGGTGAAGTGGGCTCTAGATTCCCTTCGGTACTACCTGCTAGGTAGGCACTTTGACATGGTTACGGATCACGCTCCGTTAAAGTGGATGGCTCAAAACAAGGAAACAAATAGAAGAGTGAATAGGTGGTTCCTGGCCCTCCAGGAATTCAACTTCACAGTAAAGCATCGCCCTGGCGTTCAAATGGGGAATGTGGATGCTTTGTCTCGAGTACATGAATGCCTGATTGCTGGTGTTCCAACCCCGAGGTTAAAACAAGAGGGGGGGGTATGTGACAGCAGGAAGGTAAAGTCACCTGGTTGCATCCAGGGGGGTAGATATATTTCGCCCAGATTCAGGCTTTACGCTGACTTATACAGCTAGGTGGAGAGTTGTATAAGCCCAGCTGAGACTAGTGGGCTCATTGATGACTCATACCTCTAGGGAGAGGGCTGGGCGTCGTGCAGACAGGGAGTTGATGAGGCCAGCTGAAGCTTGTCAGCTCATTTAGGCCTCTATAAAAAACTCCCAGATTCATTAGATGTTAGCTCATGCCTGGAAGCAGACCTGTGTGGACTGTCTAGGGAGAGTGAACCCCTGTGCGGTGAGAGAAAGCCTGTGTGGCTATATTTTGCTTGGACATTTAAAACCAGGGACTAGGACAGCACTAGGCTGATCCCAGTCGTTAGTTAGGAAACCTGTAAGTTTAGTCAGAGGTCAAGTTGACCAGGATTTATTTTGTTTATGTTTTTTTTGCCTTGCTGTGTTTTTGTCACTGTAAATAGAAAATAAACCGCACCTTTTTGATTTTGAAAACCACAACCTCCGTCTGCTGGGCCTGTTTTGGGTGGGGAGCCCATCCCGGGGGTCACACATACCCGCTGCCGAGCTAGCCCCCTCACAGTATATACACCCCTACTTCCTTCAACCACGATCCAATGGAAAATAAAAAATCCCCAAAGTTTCCCAAACCCTTAAAAGGATTCCAACCCTCACTAGCTATAGCTCTGGCTTTGCCTTGCAGGGATCTAGCCTTATCCATATGGGCCTGAACTTTGTCATTGGTATCCTCAATCCAGGTACAACAATCTTCACCTATGAATTCACAGAAACCCCCCTTGGATGCTAACAGATAATCAAGGGCCATCTTTTCCTGTAAAAGAAGGGTCCTGATCTGCCGTTGTTCCTGTGAGATTTCCCTTACAGCCTCTACGGTTTCATTGAATATCCCATCCACAATGGATGAGAAATTATTCAATCGTTTCATAAGTTCAATCCCCCAACCCGTCCAAGCAGGAAACCATGCCCAGGCCTGGTCAGAGTTGGTGAACAATTCCCTTCTAGCTTTTCCTGACGTTCTTACCTTCTCTCGTGCCATCAGATCCTCTCGATCATCCGCGATGTAAGATGCTGGGACTAGTTTAACCAGGACACATGAACCTCTTGCATTAGGGGGGATTACCTTATAAGCTGAGGTACCGCATAAGAAGTAGTAGGGGCCAGTCAGGGTCGCACAGGGGGAACCACTCTGACGGTTACGTGCATTGAGTAGTAACAGGATAGACTGGGGGATTGCTCCCTCGGTCTGAACGTCACACCCTTCCTTCCAACAGATGTAATCTGGTCTATTAGTGTTATTAAAGAAGACGGGGCTTTCGTTGGTTAGATTAACTGTTATACCTTCTTTACAGGTGGTGGACCCAACAAAGTTATCCCCTCTACCGAAACTAAAGTTGAAGCACACTTGTGGGCTACCTAGTTGTCCCGATACCCATACTGGTTTTGTGAGGGAGGGGCAAAAGCCAGAGCTAATGTTAAAACTATAACTAATTTTACCCTCTAGGAATGTATCATTAAGTTCTATTGACAAGTGTCTGTTTGGAGTCTTTAGTTTCCTCATACCGATACGGACATCATATATCGCATGTACTGCTGCCATTGCCGGGGCATCAAGGCTTGGTGGAGGTTTGGAGCATACCCAGCAGTTGGTCCTGTTCGCCATTTTTGCCAGCTGGAGATGCATTTTAAACAATAAATTGGGATGCTTTTCATCATTACCCTTGCTAAAATACACTAAACTAAAACTATAAATAAAGAAGATACTCCTCATTCTTTGATGTAGTTGAGCAGCTTCTTGCAGTGGCTGGCGTGGATCCAGTTGTCCCGTTCTTCAAGCTTTAGTGAGGTCGGCGTGGTCAGCTGAACCTGGAATGGTCCGACGTATCTCGATTCTAGTCCCGTCCTCTGGTATTTCTTTACAACGACCCAGTCACCTGGTTGGATAGAATGTAAACCGGTTATTGAGTCAGGGTCTGGAAGGGACTCATGAACCCTGTGGTGGATTTTTTTTAGCTCACGTTGCAGTGACTGCACATACCCCGTCAGCTGAGAATGTAAAGACGACAGCTGCTGGGGAAAGTACAACCCTGTTTTTGGTTGACATCCGAACAAAACCTCATATGGAGATAACCCGTGAGGTCGTCTAGGTGCATTTCTGATGGAGTGGAGAGCTATGGGGAGACATTCAGGCCAAGGTTTCCCAGTATCAGCTATTATTTTGGAGATTTTGTTTTTAAGGGTTCCGTTTAACCTTTCAACCTTACCACTACTTTGGGGGTGATAAGGAGTGTGTAATCCCTGATTGATATGGAGGGCTTTACACACTTCTGCAAATATTTGACGAGTGAAGTGGGAGCCTCGATCCGACTCGATCGTTTCAGGTAGGCCCCAGCGACACACTATTTCGGACAGGATCTTTTTGGCTGTGGTTGTGGCGTTTGCTTTCTGAACCGGCCATGCCTCTGGCCAACCTGAAAACATATCTACACAGACTAAGACGTGTTCGTACGGCCCACTCCTTGGCAATGTAATGTAGTCTATCTGGATGCGCTGAAATGGATATTCTGGTCGGGGGGAATGTCGTTTGGGTACTGGTACCGTCCTACCTGGATTGTGCAATGCGCAAACCAGGCAGGCTGCTGCAAAATTAGCAGCTGCAGTAGTAAATCCAGGGGCGATCCAATGCTCATCCACCTGCGCACCACACATAACCATCTTTGACTGATGCCCTGGATAATGAGCCGAATGGGCCATCATTGGAAAAAGCGATCTTGGCAGACACCATTTTTTACCAAGACCCCAGATGTCATCTGGACCTCTCATGGCCCCTAGTGCTGTCCATCTCCTCTTTTCATGTAATTCCGCTTGTGACTGTAGTCTCTTAAACTCTTCCAGAGACACATCAGAGGGGATGGCTAGCATCAGGGTTTTCACAGGAGGGTGCAGAGCACCTTCTTTGGCAGCTCTATCTGCCAAGGCATTGCCATCAGCCTCCAAAGTCCTATCAGTCGTGTGGGCCTTAACTTTTAGAATGGCTATCTCACGCGGCAGGTTGAAAGCAACGAATAACCTGTTGATTAACTGCGCATGTTTCACGGGCTTCCCTGAACTAGTCAGAAAGCCTCTTGCTTTCCAGATAGGACCAATATCATGGGCTATCCCAAAAGCATACCTAGAATCCGTGTAGATATTGATCCTTTGACCCTCTTGGGTCTCACAGGCTCTTGCCAGTGCCCACAGCTCAGCTTCCTGTGCAGACATGTTGGAACTCAATGAACCCTTTTCCACAATTTCACTGACTGTAGTCACTGCATAACCTGTGTGTGGCTTACCATCTGGGGTGTAATACCTGGAACCATCGACAAAAAGGTTTTTAGCGTTTGGGATGGGGGTCTCCTTCACCGGGCTGATGGTTGTTGACTCGAGTTCCATCAGAGAAACACAGTCGTGGTGATCATCAGCACGTTGTCCTTCTAAATTAACAAGTTGGTTAGAGGTAGAGAGGTTGGTATTGTTAGTCTGGAAGGTTTGAGTATCATTTTTAACACCATTATCTCCCCCCTTCTCTTCCTCCTCAGTAGGAAGAAGAGAGGCTGGGTTTAAAATGGTGCATCGTCTTAAAGTCAGGTTAGTAGGGGTTAGGAGAGCCACTTCGTACTTAGTCAATCTGGCAGCAGAGAGGTGTTTTGTCTGAACTTGAATTAGGATTTCCTGCACTGAATGGGGAGTATAGAGGGTCAGTGGGGAGTCCAAGACTATGTCACCTACCTTCTGTAACAATACAGCGCAGGCGGCTACGGCTCGTACACAACCTGGTGAACCTCGAATGACTGGATCTAGGGCAGTTGATAGATACATGATGGGTCGGTACCTGGACCCATGTAGTTGGGTCAGTACTCCAGTGGCGTGGCCTTTGCTTTCATAGCAGAAAAGGTAGAAGGGGAGGTCATAGTTGGGCAAACCTAAAGCAGGTGCTTTGGAGAGTTCTTGGATCAAGTCCTGTAGGGTTGACCAGTTATCATCAGTCAGTTGAACCAGTCTCTACAGTAGTTGATAAGACCGAGAATGGCTCTCGTTTGTCGTGCGTTTCGGGGTTTCGGGAAGTCTTTCAGTGTCTGAATTCTCTGGGTTGTCAGGTGTCGAGTACCCTGAGATATACAATGTCCTAAAAAGGTGACCTTCTCCCTACAAAACTGCAATTTCTCCTTGCTAGCTTTATTCCCCGTGGACGCCAGATGGTTAAGCAATGAGACAGTATGCTGATAACAGACATCCCTTGCAGGGCAACAAAGCAGAAAGTCATCAACATACTGGATCAGCACCACCTCTGGATTCGTTGGGGTCCATTGATCCAACACTATTTTAAGTTTGCAACTGTACTCCGAGGGACTAGTCACAGACCCCTGAACGAGACGTGTCCAAGTCAGTTGTCGACCCTGGAATGAAAAAGCAAAAAGGTACTGGCACTGGGGGTCCAGTGGTACCGAAAAAAATGCATTAGTCAGATCAATAACACTGAAGAAAATTGTGTTAGGTGGTATAGAGGCCAACAAGGTGTGTGGGTTGGGTACCAAAGGGGCATCGCTGATAATAATTTTATTGATAGCCCTTAAGTCATGTACTAAACGGAAAGTTGTTTCCTGACCCTTGACAGACTTTTTAGCCACTGGAAACAAAGGGGTGTTACAGGGGGATTTGGTTGACGTAAGAACTTTTATCAGCAGGTACCGGTCTATTTGGATTTTAAGGCTATCCATCTGAGCCACACTCAAAGGGTATTGTGGTAATTGGGGCAAAATACTCCCTGGTCTGATGTTTACTGTGGTTGGCGGGACCGGCAGAAGACCCACATCATACTTATCAAACGCCCAAAGTTTGGGATCCACTTCTGCTAGCACATCCAACCCCAGAAAACAACCAGGTTCTATCATATACGGTAGAGCCACCATTGCACATAGGCGCTCATCCGTCAATGCACTGCTAACCACAACACCTGTTGGAGTGTACTCAGTGACCGCTTGTATCTCAGATAAAATATCAGCTCCCAATAGGTTGATGGGAACATCATCCGATACCAGTACCGACTTAATGGCTTCTGTGTGTTGGCCCAACCTACAATGGAGTGGTTTGGTGGTATGTAGAGACACTGTCTGACCTGTTAGACCCACAGTGGGTATAGTCTCCCCAGAAAGGGGAACCTTGCCTCTGAGATCTTTGGATCTCAGAACAGTTCGAACGCCACCGGTGTCAATGAGGCAAGGGAGGGGATATTTTAATTCCTCGATAAACAGGTTGATATGTCCTGACACCGCTTTGCCAATGTCCTATGAAGAATCATAGTCGTGGCTGGCCATCGCTACAACTGAAGTTGTTGGATCGCATGAGCCTGGTACCTGATCGTCTGGGATGAACTGCCACTTACCCTTGGGTCTGTTAGGGCAGTCGCGCCTTAGATGTCCTTCCTTTCCACAGATGTAACAAGTTCGGGCTTTCCAGCGTTGTGTCTTTTTCCCACCATCCTGGCCCGTTTGTCCTGCAGAAGGGGCTTGAGACACAAGGATTTTGGATGCTTTGTCCTGTTTCTTCCTATCCATCTCTCTCTCTATAGCGGAGAGAGTAGATAGAATGGCAGGTATTGTCATTTCATTAAATTCGGGTCTGGCTAATAATAGCCGGTCTCGAATTTTCATATGGATGCCTTCTAAAAATTTGGCTCTTAGCAAAAGGTGAATGGCGGATAACTTACCTCCGTCGGTTGGCACATCCGGACCAACCTCCAGATCTGCATCCAATGCAGCTTGTTTCAGGCGACGCCAGAAACAAGCACATTCCTCGCCTGGGTTTTGACTGAGTTTCATCACATCTGTGGTAGAAGATGCACCATACAACTCTGGAAGTTTGGCTAGCAGGGCTACACAGAATTGCTTACCTCCAGAAGTGGCTTGTTCGTGGGTGACAATGCCGCAACGGGAGATTATAACCCCTGCCAGTTCTTCTCCTACTTTCGCCCTCAGAACCTGGGCACAATCTGTTCCACTCATGCCGTAGCTAAATTGATTTTGACAAAACATTCTCGCGAACCCTCGTGGATTTGTTCTATAGTCAGGCAGTTCGGCCAGTATGGTCCTGATTTCTGAGGAAGCAAAAGGGACATGCCATACCACCCTTTCCCCCAAAGTCCTTTCACCGTTGGTATTTGGAACACCCTCATATTGTTGCACCCGGACTGGGTAAGTACCAGGTTCAGTGACATAAGTGGGGCTAGGTGTGTACTTTGGAGGTTGTGGCTTCATTGGTTGGCTAATGTGTGCTACCTTGCCCACAACGTTCCCTGTCTGGAAGCCAACCAATGAAGGGTAGATGGTAGGTATGACTGAGTCAAAAGCTCTCAGCGCAGTTATGCAATCCCCACGGTTCCTTAGTCTGGTCTCAATTCCCTTAGACTCACATAGCATCTGTAGATCACCAGTTGAAAATGATTCATAATCAGCCGCAATCGGCGGAGAAAATGCCCCAGATATGGGGAAAGGCGACTGATAGAGAGGGTTAGCTTGAGGTTTAGCGTCAGAGGTGACATGGTTAGATGGAGACGTGGGAGAGAGAGAGATGTTAGTTGGAGAGTGCAGAGTAGGGTTGGTTAGATTGGTGATGGCATAAGCATCAGAGGAAACTACAACAGATCTAGTGTTGGTGGATCCAGCCTGCCTCAGCAGAGTTAGCCCAGAAAGACCCTCTTCCGCTTCCAGCATTGGATCACCAGTCACTGCTATCCCCTCAGGCCAGGTGTACATAATGCGGTTCTTCCAGACTGAAACTGCCTTCTGTATACCCTGCCTGCTTACCATAATAGACTTCTGAAGCCACAGCTCAGCTACATCTAAGGTTTTTGCTGCCCAGAGCCTGGGTTTAAACTCAGTTATGAATTTCTCCCACCTCCAGGCATCAAATGTCCCCTCTAGAGGAATAGCCTAAGTAGTATCCTTGGACCAACTATGCCATTCCTTTAGAGGTTTCATGACCTTTGCCCCAAAGCTAGATTTCATGTACTGTGCAGCCGTCTGACTCTGGGAAGCCTCACATTCCTTCCCTTGCATGGACTTCAAATTGCCCATGGCGATTCGAATCGGCTTATAGTCTTATTCCTGCGTCCAGGAAAAACCCCTGCACCTATTTAGGAGAGCACCGTCAGGTGCCTTCTTCTACGGTGGATTGACGGACTGCAACCACTATATCTGGTCCAGTCCCCCAACTAGAAAACCTAACCGAGGTGTTATTAACTCTATGGCTTGTTGCCCCAACACTTTTGGCACAGAACTACAGAGTACTACTCTTTTACACCGCAATACTCATAATAACTATGCCCAATGATTAGTCAACAACCACAGACCACCCCCCGAATTATGTCTCTACCCCTTACAGTGTATGCATACATACCTCTGTACGACTGTACACTGCGTCGTCAGATTAAACTGCACAGCACACTTCCGTTTATTTTCGCTACAGAGCAATGTGGCTTCTCTAAATAATCACAAAAATAAAATAAAAAAATTAAATGGGGATAGCCTTCTGTTGTCTATTTCAGCAGTTGTACGATGTCTCAGTAGTTACACGATCAAACTAATAAACAGTCTGAGCGTGAACAAAAAATTGACTACTTGCTGCGCAAAAGTAACTCAATTAACAATAAAAGTGAATATAAAGCGAGTTTTAAAACCAAAGCCTTTCTTTCCTACCGCAAGCTATACAATAAAAGATGCAGCTCTAAAACCAAAAACAATGGGGGAGGGGCATGAATTGCCTTCTGAGAAACTCAAAGAAAATGCCCAAACAATTAAAAATTAAAATAAAAAAAAATTAAAACACACACCCCGTTAAGAGTACAAAAACTCAGTTAAAGTTAGTTTTACTATCTATTGAAATTCAGTGTAAAGCAGAGTCTTCACTTTAAACTGAAATTAAAACCAAAAGAAAACACAATCGTTTTACAAAAAAATATGCAAAAATAACCAAACCTGAAGATTGGGTTCATACAAAGAAAAACAAAAATGGTGACTCAGACCACATGGCTGAACAAACACAAAGGAAAACAAAATGGTGTCTTCAAAACAAGATGGTGTCCTCAGGCCACATGGCTGAACAAACAAAGGAAAACAAAATGGTGTCTTCAAAACAAGACCAAACCGTGCCTCTTACAAACAAAAATCACTGTTTTAACACAAAACAGACTGTGCTACTTAACTCATACTAAACGTTAGACAAACTATAATAGCTACACACTTTACAAAAGTTATTTCACACGGTGACCAGCACTATGAAATAACTCAGACACACAATGTTATGTCATTCAATCTCTGCCGCACATTTAAAACATCAACTAGCACACTCCATGCATACCGTCACGTTGTACTACAGGAAATGGTTTTACATTTAACATAAACCCCATACAAGGACCCTCTAGGCTGTATTGACTATGGGGTCTACAGAGGACAGTAATATAGACTTCTATCCCAAGCCAATACAGCTATCCCTCCCAGTGCAAATATAAATCCCCGTCCTTGTACACAAAGAGTGAAACCGCAAAAATGTGTTCTTTTGCTAAGCGGAGTTACCTGCAACAGCGAGCAGAGAGACCAGATTCCGGTTCTAGAACAACAAAAATTTCAAAAGTTGAAATGGAGTCTGTCTTACCAAACTTTGCCGGCCTTTTCCTGTCCCAGAACCGAGGACCCAGTCTCTCCTCTCGGATCGCTGCGCTGGAACTACGTTGGCTCCTACCTGGCTCGCCGAAATGTCGTGGAAGAATTCCCTTGGGCTTTGTACGCAAATCCACACCGCGCCTAAATGTGGACTTCCAGCGTCTAAATGCACACAAAGCACAAAACAATTCCTTCGTGCTTAAAAGCACGTTTGTATCAAGCTCTTTGGTACAAGGAATATGAAGTACTTCAATGGCACCAGGTAGAATCAGAAACGATGCTGCTTCAAGCTGGAGTCTCAAGCGTCTGGGCAGAGCTCAGCCACCCGGATTCTTTTATTCATTGGAAACAAAAGGATAACAAAACAGGAAGTGATGGCCCCAACAGCCAATCACTTCCCTTAATACAAAATGACATCACAGGAAATGACAAACAGTAAAGGGGAGGGCACTCACAGGAGGGAAAGGGGAGGAAGTGCACACCCCCCATCTTAATCAGCATGGAGCCCACACAATACTGTTCAAAGTAAACAGTATCTAGTGAGATCATTCTACTTGTTCTTATAGTTTTGGGACAATCTGCGGGGACATTGCTACTGCTGTTGTCAATATACGGTACAAGTACACCGACAAGGCAGATATCAATGTCCTCTTATAAATACAGATATGTATCCATAAAGCGGATAACGAAGTCCGCAAGAGAGAATTAATAGGTTTCTCTCATTATGCGGACTTCGCTTCTCTAAAGTGTATAGCCATTGGAAAGCATGCAGTCCAGCGCATTGCGCTTGATATCTACAAACCAACAAACGCCCACACACGCAGAGAACACGTTTCAATCCCATAAGAAGGTTTTCATACTGACCGTTTTTACCGCTGGTCTCGATTCAACCCAAGTGCGCTCTGCTAGAGCGCTCCTCGATTAAACATCAGACACAGGGAGACAGATGACAATCTATAAAACGCACATCCTAGAATAAAATGTCCACATAAATCTTATATAATAACATTTCCACAACAGAAGGCCTGGCTCACAGTCTCTGCTCTAATTCATCCCAAAGGTGTTGAGGTCAGGACTCTGTGCAGGCCAGTCAAGTACCCCAAACTCGCTCATCCATGTAATTTTGTTTTTCATGTTTTCATCTCATTTTCTTTTCTCTTTTTTTAATTTTAAATTTTTATTTTCCATTTATTGGTGCTGACATTCATTTATTTTATTTTTTTCTAGTAGTAGTATTTTTGTCATACAGTATATTTATACCTGTGTGTGAGTTTATCATTTGAGCTATGGTTAAGCACCGTCGATACTGTGAAGCGCATTAGCTGTTGCTATATATGCCTCTTCTATGCACTGTGGATGGTCTTTGTGATATATGGATTAATAAAGTTGATTTTATGGAAGTGTGGCCAGCCAGACTTTCTTCACATTGAAACTTTCACCGAAATACTCGTACTAACGTTCGGGACCCTCTGGCTATAAGTCACTGTAAACCCGCCCGTGTCTACTTTCTCTATTGAATTGAGAGGGTGATACTTATCTTCCTCTCCTTGCAGGAGATGAAGCTGTAAATTAAAAAAAAAAGTGTGTAAAATAAATAAATAAAATTGAATAAAAAAAATAAGACCAAGGTTTGCCACGGTTAGTGTTAGGGTCAAAGGTCAGGTCATTTTGGGTTGAGCAAAAAATAAAAAAATGTAATAAGTATCAGTGTCAGTGTGTTTTTAGGCACGATTAAAAAAAAAAAAAGCAAAATGTGCTTTATTGATTCTGGGCCCTACTACAGGCACAAACAACAACTAAAGCCCTGTACACACGATCGGTTTTACCGATGAAAATAGTCCAATGGACTGTTTTCATCGGACAAACCGATCGTGTGTGGGCCCCATCGCACTTTTTTCCATCGGTGAAAAAAAATAAAACATGTTTTAAATTTTTCCGATGGAAAAAAAATCGATAGCAAATTCCGATCGTCTGTATGGAACTCCATCGGAGAAAAAACCCACGCATGCTCAGACTGAATTAGGAAATGGGAGCGCTCGTTCTGGTAAAACTAGTGTTCGTAATGGAGATAGCACATTCATCATGCTGTAACGGACTGAAAAGCACGGAGACTGAAAAGCGCGAATCGGCTATCACTAAACTTTTACTAACACGCGGTAACACAAAATCAGCAAAAGCAGCCCAAAGGGTGGCGCCAATGGATTTGAACTTCCCATTTATAGTGCCGTCATAAGTGTTGTACGTCACGGCGTTTGCGACGGTCGGAATTTTGTCTGGTGTGTAGGCAAGACTGATGAAAGTCAGCTTCATCGGAATTCCGATGGAAAAATCCATCGGATTTGATTCCATCGGAAATCCGATCGTGTGTACAGGGCTTAACACACACATATGTGATATTGCTGCGATCGTCAGGAGCAGGAGAATTTATTTTGGGTTGTTCTTTGGTGGTAAATTATGGTAAGCAAGAAATATACAGCTAAAGGAGAAAAAAAAAGTACTATTATGGGCCAATTTTTCTTTGATGATAATAATAAAAAAAAGGAGATATCAATTTACCTAGTTACCATTTACCACCAAAAAGCCCAATTTGTCCCCAAGAAAAAAAAAACAAGGTATAATCCACCTGGATACACAAAATAGTTGTGGTGATAGGTATAGTTTTACTAACATATGTCAAAGCTGCAAAATTGTGTTTAGGCATTAACATTTGTTTTCCCCCTAGGCGGGAAGGGTGCAGGTTTTTAATTTAGAAAGGTTTAGGAGGTTTGGCACTCTAGAGCTCCAAAGGCATTGAAGCTGCTAGAATTTTTGTTGGACTTTACAAACCGATGCACATTCCATTACACTGACCACAGGACTGTAACTACAGAAATGTTTATGCCGGTCATTAAGTGCTTGATGCTGTCCCAATCTGATGGCCCAATGTGATCTTGTATGCACTTGTAGCGGGGTATTCCCCTTTAAGACAGAGAGACAAAAAGTTCCAGGTGAGAGGTGAGTCGGGAGGAAGTAAAGAGACATTACTGGAAGTGAAAGCAGAGGAGAGAGAGAGACTACATCACCCATAACCCCGTTCTTCACATGTTCCACCGCAGAGACTCATGGGAGGGGTGATAAAAGGAGGAGGCGAGGCCGGGCTCGGCCTCTTTGGGGGACACAAGACTTCACAGACGGATCCTCCTGTGCGGATGTGTCGGAGTGCAGGGCCTGAAGCCTGAGGCCTTGCTCTGCACCAAAGAGCCTTCCACCCTCCCCTCTTCAAGCCTGGGTGGCATCTGACTTTGTGAGCTACAGCCTTGTCGGATCGGGGGCCCGATCGTTGGAGAGATCGAGTGTGTGTGACACGGCCGGTGGAGGTTTCCCGGACTGGATCCGTAGTCCGGCGGGTGAGAGGGCGTAAGCCCAGCTAAGATACTGTTACTGTATATAGGCCTATAGACTGCCGTGGCCTACAAGTTATTTTCATACCCCTTGGATTACAAAGTTATACTCTGTTTACAGTGCACCACCATTACAGACCTGCCGGTGAAGAAAGAAGGACTAAGCTAAATATTAGAACCAGGCCTGGTGGGGATTCTAGCGTGTTTGATTACTGCGCCATAGGGCACTTAGTTAATGATTGACCGCATGGCGCACCTGTAGCGTGTGTTACTACATAGTGTGTTAGAGTGGCAGGACGCTGCCCTTAGAAGTGATTATCTTGAACTGTGATTACTGTTACCCCCTTTATCCCTATTGAGAATATAAGTAAAACACTTTACCTATTACAATTTATTACTGTGTCCTTGCTTAGTTATTATATTGCATAGGATATATCATTGATTATTAGTACTAGCTGTGACAAAAGGGGGTAGAGACTATTGTCGGGGGTTGGCGGAGCTGTACTCAGGGCCCAAATCTAATTCTGCGGCCTCCTTAGTTGGAGATATCGCTACACGTGGGGGCTCGTCCGGGATCCTGATACAGCAGGTGAACGCCAGAAGTGCCGGCATGGACCCCATCAAAGTAGTCCAATGGTGCGAAGCAGAAGGGACACGCTCAGAAGCGAGCGTGGCCATTGAACTTCCAGGGAGTGACTGGAGAGAGAAACAAATTAAAGAGGTGGTACAAATATTGTCCCCAGATAGAAAGGCTTACGTGATCGCAATGAGACCAGACTCAAGGACCAACTGCACCTATGCACTGATAGAGTGGGGACAGGATGTCCCTGAAAACTTCCACGGTGCCAGTATAAAATTGTCCGAAAAGACTGAGTTCCACCTGACACATCCTAGTCAGAAGCAGTTAGAACCCTTGGACAGGAAAGCAGGGTCTGCTGTTAAATCGCAGGCAAAGCAACAGCTGATTGATCTGAAACGACAGTACCGTGACATACAAGAGAGGTTTCAGGAGACTTCCAGTATGATAGCTGAACGCATTAAGGAGTTACGTGTCGCTCCTGAGGATCAGAAAGATGGTCAGATAAAGCCCAAACCTGGGAAGGTACCGAAGAAACGAGCTCAGGGTCGCCTGCAGGAAGTAACCATCCGGAAGGATTTCCGCATTGATGGCCAGATAGGAGAAAGAGGGCAGAAGGACAAACTGTCCTACACCAACCTCCTACACCAAATAGAGTTGGGGTTACAGAAAGGATATCAGGAATCTGAAATTAGAGAGGCTGTAATCCATGCCATCAACCCAGGTTCAAGTGTCAGGGGCATGTTAGAGAGGAAGGGTGGATTGACCCTGAACCAGCTAAAGAGGATACTGAAAAGCTACTATGAGGAGGAAGATGCTGCTGAGTTATTTCATCGACTGATAAATATGACCCAGGAGAGTGGAGAGACTCCTCAGAACTTCCTATTCCGGGCCATTGAGCTCAAGGACCGCCTGTTGTTTGCATCCAAGGATGAAGGAAATGGGGAGCATTTTGGAGTCGAGCTAGTCCAAAAGAAATTTCGGAGATCTGTGACTACGGGATTGAGGAGTGACTACATCAAGCTACAGCTGAAGCAGCATTTGGAAGATCCCTCAACTCCGGATGAGGTCCTCATTGAGAAAATGAATGAAGCAGATAAGATGGAGATTGAGAAGGACCAAAAACAGAGGAAACTTCAATCTCCTAGCACCACAAGTGCCAAAGTACAACAGATAGATGTCCCTTCAGACACTCGGGAGCTAGTGTACTGACAGCAAGCACTGAACAGGGATCATGGTCTTCACCTATTCACCATTTCCCCACAAGTCAGACTGGACTGGAGGAGCTGTTACAGACCCAGAAAGAAATACTAGAGATGATGACGATGTTGATGACTCGTCTGGTGAAACCCCAGACAGAAGAGGTCTCACCACTCATGGCACCAAAGACCCCTACCACTAACCGCTCTATGAAACCAATACAGAGAGCCTGCTTCAAATGTGGGGGAAAAGGACATCTCAGGCGAGTATGCCCAAGCCTGGTAGTTGAGGAAAAGTCCAAACAGCTGGCGGGAAACTTCAGCGGGCCCCGGTGAAGGAGCCGACCGGGTGCCCATCATTTTCAGTGAGTTCCAAACTGAATGAGAAGCTAAGGAAGAGAAAAGACAAAACTCCTCAGAGGAACTATAGTATCCCTCAGCAGGGGTACACCCCAAAGAGAGAGGGCCAGACCCCTTAGAAGAGGCACAGCATTCCCCAAAGGGAATGCACACCTAAGAAAAACTATAATATCCCTCAGCAGGTCTGTACGCCCATTAAAAGGAGGGAAATCGATGCATACCAGGCCCAAGAAAGACTAAAGTCAAAAGGGAGATGGACGAGAGAGAGTCCGAAGGGAAAGGACAAGAAGAAGGCGACTCCTGCCAGGCCATATCCGGAGAAACTGGTAGGCCCATCTCCTGTAGTGCCCATTCAAGTGGAGGGAGTCTACACCAGAGCCATCTTGGATACTGGGGCACAAGTGACCCTACTATACCGGGATTTCTACGATAAGCACTTGAGTCATCTGCCCATCCAGAACATAGAGGAGCTGAAAATATGGGGAATTGGAACCCAGAGCTTCCCCTATGATGGCTATCTGCCCATCCGGATGACCTTTGACCCATCTGTGGCTGGGAAGGCCGAAGTGTTTGACACCCTGGCAGTTGTGTGCCCTCGGCCGCCAGGAGCCAACAAGAGCTCCCTTATAATAGGGACAAACACGGACCTGGTCCGAAGACTCCTGACCCCTTTAGTGGAAGAGAAGGGGCAAGCAGCCACCAAGATCCATCCCATGCTGAGGACGGCTTACCAAAGGCTGGTCCTAGAGCAGAAGACCCCGGTGGAGGGGATAGGGAAGGTGTGGAGACTTGGAAGAGGAGGGGTAGTGTTGCAGCCTGGCGAAGTAACCTGTCTCAGAGCCACTGTGAAGCTTACTTGGGAGCAGCCTGGACCCTTTGTCGTGCTGGAGTCCGACCCAAAAGGAGAGTCCTCAGGTCTGGAAGTGATACCAGAAGTGATTCCGCTGAAGGTTCTGAAGAAGGCCCATTGTAGAGTTCCAGTGAGTGTTAGAAACACTACCAGAGGCCCCATGGAAATCCCTGCCAGAATGCTGCAGGGCCAGGTGAGCCCTGCTGCCCCGGTTACCCTGTCAGAAGTAAAGGGGACGGGTAAAAAAGGAGATCTTTGGGAGAAGCTGTCCATGGAGAACTTGAATCTATCCAGGGTTTGGAAAGAGAGAGCCAAGGCCCAGTTGACTAGATGGGAGAAGATATTCTCCAGAGATGAGTTCGATGTGGGGTGTGCAAGGAGTGCCACCCATCGGATCCGCCTCCAGGAAGACAAGCCCTTCCGAGAGAGAGTCAGGCGGGTCCCCCTAGCAGATCTGGAGGATCTAAGGGAACAACTTGCAGAACTCAAGAGGACTGGTGTGATACGGGAGTCCAGGAGCCCCTATGCCTCTCCCATAGTGGTGGTCAGAAAGAAGAATGGGTCATTGAGGCTCTGTATAGACTACAGGACTCTCAACAGGAAAACCATCCCCGACCAATACACCACTCCGAGGATAGAGGATGCCCTGCAGAGCTTGTCTGGAGCCAAATGGTTCAGCGTTATGGACCTCAAGAGCGGGTACTATCAGATCCCTATGCATCCAGAAGATAAGGAAAAGACAGCTTTCATAACCCCAGTGGGGTTCTTTGAATTCAATCGGATGCCCCAAGGTCTGTCTGGAGCCCCAGCTACTTTCCAACGTCTCATGGAGAAGACTGTAGGAGACATGAACCTTATTGAAGTCCTTGCATACCTGGACGATGTCATTGTCTTTGGGAGAACCTTGGGAGAACACGAAGAGAGGCTGGAAAAAGTGTTGAGAAGACTAAGTGAGGAAGGACTCAAGCTTTCGCCTGAGAAGTGTCGGTTCTACCAGTCTTCTGTGAACTATCTGGGGCACATAGTGTCTGAAGAGGGGGTGGCCACAGAACCTGAGAAATTGGAGGCAGTTACCTCCTG
The DNA here is from genome assembly GCA_029206835.1 of Rana muscosa. Taxonomy (NCBI): domain Eukaryota; kingdom Metazoa; phylum Chordata; class Amphibia; order Anura; family Ranidae; genus Rana; species Rana muscosa. The sequence continues at coordinate 958,626,317 of CM055117.1, read as the reverse complement.
GCCACGACCCACCACAGTAACAGAACTCAGATCTTTCTTGGGGTTCTGCTCCTATTACAGGAGGTTTGTGGAAGGATTCGCCCGAATTGCTAGACCATTGAATGAACTACTCAAAACCGAGGGGGAAGAGGACGACTCAGGGCCCAGGAAGCCGGGAGAGTCAGTCAGAGATCAGTGGAACCAGAAGTGTGAAGAGGCCTTCCAGGCATTAAAGGAGAGCCTAACCACTGCCCCGGTCTTGGCCTACGCAGACCCAACCAAACCCTATGAACTGCACGTGGATGCTAGTCATGACGGTCTGGGAGGAGTACTTTACCAAGAACATGAAGGGCAACTGCGGCCTGTTGCCTACGTGAGTAGGAGCCTGAACCCCTCGGAGAAGAACTACCCCACGCACAAGCTGGAGTTCCTGGCCCTCAAGTGGGCGGTAGTAGACAAGCTCAAAGACTACCTGTATGGAGCGGAGTTCACTGTGAAGACCGACAACAACCCCCTGACCTACCTGTTCACCACGGCCAAGCTGGACGCCACTGGACACAGGTGGCTGGCCGCACTGTCTGGATTCAACTTCAGCCTTAAGTATAGACCAGGAGTGGGGAATCGAGACGCTGACGGTCTGTCCAGGAGATCTCATCTCCCCACCATTGAAATAGAAGATTGGACCCAAGTGGCACCGGACGGGGTGCGGGCCCTTTGTCAAGGAGCTGAATTCCAAGCTCGAGGAGGTTCCAGAGCAGAGGAAATAGGAGTTACCATAGTGGGAGTCCCCAAACACTACTGTGGAGTAGCTCAACTGGGAGAGGACAACCTGCCAAGACTGTCCAAGAAGGAGTTGAGGTGTGACCAATTGGAAGACCCCATGGGGAGATTGGTCCTGGAGGCCCTGGAGAATCAGGATCCCAACAGACTCATGCGTCAACCTTCAAAAGAAGCTCGCCTGCTGAGGAAGGAGTGGGATAGGTTGCAGCTACATCAGGGAGTGGTCTACAGAAGGGGCCCCTCTGATGACTCAGAAGATAAGTGGCAGCTGTTCCTCCCAGAGAAACATCGGGAGACTGTTCTGATTGTCCTGCATGACAATCATGGCCACCTAGGGGCTGAAAGGACCTTTCAACTTGTCAGAAGTCGGTTCTATTGGCCCTGCATGAGGGCAGAGGTAGAGGAGTACTGCCACTTATGTGCCCGATGCATCCAGAGGAAGACTTTGCCCCATCAAGCTGCCCCAATGGGCCATCTACAAAGTCAAGGCCCAATGGATCTGGTATGCATTGATTTTCTCTGCCTCGAACCCGACCTGAGTGGACTAGGAAATGTTCTGGTGATAACCGACCATTTCACCCGGTATGCCCAGGCTTTCCCGACCAAAGACCAGAAGGCCTCCACCGTAGCCAAGGTACTTATGGAGAAGTACTTTGTCCATTATGGGCTGCCACAGCGACTCCATTCAGATCAAGGGAGGGACTTCAAGAGTAAACTGATCCGGAAGCTACTGGATTCTTTGGGAATCAAAAAGACTCGAACTACACCTTACCATCCACAGGGAGATGCTCAGCCGGAAGGGTTCAACCGAACCTTGCTCAACATGTTGGGGACTCTGGAAAGTGAGAAAAAGCAACATTGGAGCAAACACATAGCAGCCATAGTACATGCTTACAACTGCACCATCAGTGATGCTACAGGCTACTCCCCATATCGACTCATGTTTGGGAGAGAGGCGAGACTACCTGTGGACCTGGCCTTTGGCACCTCTCTGGACCATTCCTCAGTCACATCCCACAAAGGGTACGTGGACAGGCTCAGACAAAGCGTGAAAGTAGCTTATGAGCAAGGGGGGCTAGAAATAAGAGAAACTTTGACTTGAAGGTCCGGGTGCAAGACCTACAGCCTGGGGATCGAGTGCTGTTACGCAACCTGGGGATCCCTGGGAAGCACAAACTTGCAGACAGATGGAGATCTGAACCTTATGTCATCTGTAGGAAGTTGCCGGGCCTACCTGTCTATAAGTTGAAACCAGAAGGAAAGGTAGGCCCACTGAAGATGTGGCATCGGAATCACCTGCTCCCACTTGCTGAGGCAGTTAGAATACCTCCTGCGGGAGACTCCCCTGAACGGGCCTCTATCCTGGATACTCCTAGGCCGAACACTCGGTCGCAGACCTCCCGGGCTGAAGAGGGAGAGGCCTCTCAACTTAGTGAAAATGAAGAAGGAGAACTTGATTGGCTGTGGCCTTCCCCAACTCCAGAAACTTCTAATATTGATCTTCCAGCCACTGAAGACACTCAAGATGGAACACTGAACCCAGAAGCCACAGAGTTCATCCCTTCTAGTCCTTCAGCAGAATACTGGGAAGATGCCCAGGATGGTTGTTCAGAGGAAGAGGAGCCTGAGGCGCCAGAGCCAGAAATCCCAAGAGAGCAAAGGGCTCGAAGAGTCATCCGGCCTCCTAAGAAGCTGACCTACCCACAAATGGGGAACAGTTCGGAAGACTCTGTAGTTACTGCTAGAAGGAATGCTGAGAATCCGGATCCTTCCACTGTCCATTTAGTGGAGGGCAACCCCAGCTCACTCTCTGGCACAGTTAGACAGGTCGCCCCCACTGAAGCGACCTGTAGACAGGACAGCTCCCCATCCTATGATGATTGGTGGGAGGCTCCTCTGTCAATCCTTTGTAACCGCATTGAATCTAAAATGTTTTGTAGATCTAAAAAATGTCTTTGGGGACCAAAGATTCAAAGTGGGGGGAGTGTGTAGCGGGGTATTCCCCTTTAAGACAGAGAGACAAAAAGTTCCAGGTGAGAGGTGAGTCGGGAGGAAGTAAAGAGACATTACTGGAAGTGAAAGCAGAGGAGAGAGAGAGACTACATCACCCATAACCCCGTTCTTCACATGTTCCACCGCAGAGACTCATGGGAGGGGTGATAAAAGGAGGAGGCGAGGCCGGGCTCGGCCTCTTTGGGGGACACGAGACTTCACAGATGGATCCTCCTGTGTGGATGTGTCGGAGTGCAGGGCCTGAAGCCTGAGGCCTTGCTCTGCACCAAAGAGCCTTCCACCCTCCCCTCTTCAAGCCTGGGTGGCATCTGACTTTGTGAGCTACAGCCTTGTCGGATCGGGGGCCCGATCGTTGGAGAGATCGAGTGTGTGTGACACGGCCGGTGGAGGTTTCCCGGACTGGATCCGTAGTCCGGCGGGTGAGAGGGCGTAAGCCCAGCTAAGATACTGTTACTGTATATAGGCCTATAGACTGCCGTGGCCTACAAGTTATTTTCATACCCCTTGGATTACAAAGTTATACTCTGTTTAAAGTGCACCACCATTACAGACCTGCCGGTGAAGAAAGAAGGACTAAGCTAAATATTAGAACCAGGCCTGGTGGGGATTCTAGCGTGTTTGATTACTGCGCCATAGGGCACTTAGTTAATGATTGACCGCATGGCGCACCTGTAGCGTGTGTTACTACATAGTGTGTTAGAGTGGCAGGACGCTGCCCTTAGAAGTGATTATCTTGAACTGTGATTACTGTTACCCCCTTTATCCCTATTGAGAATATAAGTAAAACACTTTACCTATTACAATTTATTACTGTGTCCTTGCTTAGTTATTATATTGCATAGGATATATCATTGATTATTAGTACTAGCTGTGCCAGAAGGGGGTAGAGCCTATTGCCGGGGGTTGGCGGAGCTGTACTCAGGGCCCAAAATTATTCTGCGCCCTCCTTAGTTGGAGGTATCGCTACACACTTATACTACAGATATGTTGTCATTCCAAGCGAAAGCTTTTAGTGTGCATTATGGAATGTAAACATTGCCAAATGTCAACACATTGCATACATGTGAACTAACACCAATTATACACAATGGCAACGGCCACAAATGCTGCATGGGAGTTTTCAAAGTAATTTTTTAGCAAAATAAAGTATGGAGACATGGATGGATAGATGGATGAATTTGCTTTGAATATTACAAATTAATTCAATTGCATTTTTGATTTATGGTACTCAGATGCAGTGCAGTTCTGCTTTAACTATTTGTGCACCACTTCATCAGTCCAACTCCAGCAGATTCCAGCGCCGGTTCCCACATCACATCTCTCCTGCAGGCAGTTCACACTGCGCTCTGCCAACCCCTGCTGGTGTCAATACAATGTTAATGATACCCCCAGATCGGTTCACAGATCGAAGTGCGAACTGTGGATTTCGACAGGAATCAGATCGCATCCGATTCCAGTGCGGGAAAAAAAGTCCCTGAACTTTTTTTTATGTAAATCCAATGCGAGTTCGGCCATAGAACTGTATGGCTGAACTTGCATTGCACAGATTTCTCATGTGATCAGCACAGCAGTGCGGGTGCGAATCACATGTGATGTCTGTGTTCACAATAGTGTGAACCCAGGCATAAATAATGTAATGTGTAACTATGCTTTCACAGTAATACTATTGCAGCTTACCAATACTTAAAGGAGTTGTAAAGTCATACGTTTTTTTTTATCTTGATGCATTCTATGCATTAAGATAAAAAGCCTTCTGCGCGTAGCAGCCACCCTAATGTTGCGTACACACGCTTGGAATTTCCGACAACAAATGTTTGATGGGAGCTTGTCGGAAATTCCGACCGTGTGTAGGCTCTATCGGACATTTGCTGTCGAAATTTCCGACAACAAAAATTTGAGAGCTGGTTCTCAAATTTTCCGTCAACAAAATCCGTTGTAAATTCCGATCGTGTGTGGACAATTCCGACGCACAAAATTCCACGCATGCTCTGAATCAAGTACGAGACAGGAGCGCTCGGTCTGGTAAAACTAGCGTTTGTAATGGAGATAGCACATTCATCACGCTGTAATGGACTGAAAAGCGTGAATCGTCTCTCACCAAACTTCTACTAACACGACTGGTATTGAACTTCCCTTTAATAGTGCCGTTGTACGTGACCACGTTCTTGGCGTTCGGAATTTCCAACATTTGTGCGACCGCGTGTATGCAAGGCAAGTTTGAGCCAACATCCGTCGGAAAAAAATCCACGGTTTTGTTGTCGGAATGTCCGATCGTCGCATAATACTTACCTGAGCCCCATCTCTGTCCAGCGATGTCCGCGAGTATCTCGGCCATCCAAGACTCTACCCCCTGATTGGCTGAGACACAGCAGCGGTGCCATTGGCTCCCGCTGCTGTCAATCAAAGTCAGTTAGCCAATCAGGAGAGAGAGGGGGCAAGGCTAGGCCACAGCTCTGTGTCTGTGACTTGGCTCGGGTGCCCCCATAGCAAGCTGCATACTGTGGGGGCACTCAACAGAATGTAGGGGCCAGGAGAACAGAAGAGGGACCTGAGAAGAGGAGGATCTGGGGTGTAAATCCACTGCACAGAGCAGGCAACTATAACATTTTGTTATTTTTAGAGAAAAAAAACAAGACTTTACAATCACTTTAAATGTAGTGGCTGCATTTGTTTCCTTTTTTTTTAGGCTATTTCATTTTTTCACCTGGGGTTCCCACTAGGGATGAGCTCGGTGTTCGAGTCGAACGTACGTTCGACTCGAACATCGGCTGTTCGATCGTTCTCCGAACAACGAACGATTTGGGCCATTCGCGCCTAATTCGCGGCCCACAATGCACTAGGCCATCGCAGTGTCATCCAGGCGCTGTGATTGGCCAAGCATGCACTGTGACCCCGCATGCTTGGCCAATCACAGCGCCGGCAGCGAGGAGAGCAATGATTGGCCACAGGCAGGATGCCTGTGGCCAATTATTGCTGAGGGTGTTTAGTACACGCCCCACACTATAAAAGGCCGCCAGCACGGCGGCCTAGTGTAGTGTGTTCCGGAGCAGGGAAAGAGAAGCATAGGCAGGGACAGAGACATTTTTTTTTTCTTGCTTAACCTGGATTCCTTTAGTTTAGGGAAAGAGAAGGATAGGTAGGGAGAGTGTCAGTCTGTTTTACTGTGCTAAACCTTGTTTGTAGGGACAGGGAAGGACAGTGAGGGAAATTCTCATTGTGCTATACTGTGCTAAAGCATTCCTCATCAACCATCTTTAAAAAAAAAAAATTATAGGGGCAGAAAACTATAGGTAGGGAGAGTGTCAGTGTGTTTTACTGTGCTAAACCTTGTTTGTAGGGACAGGGAAGGACAGTGAGGGAAATTCTCATTGTGCTATACTGTGCTAAAGCATTCCTCATCAACCATCTTTAAAAAAAAAAAAAATTTTTAGGGACAGAAAACTATAGGTAGGGAGAGTGTCAGTGTGTTTTACTGTGCTAAACCTTGTTTGTAGGGACAGGGAAGGACAGTGAGGGAAATTCTCATTGTGCTATACTGTGCTAAAGCATTCCTCATCAACCATCTTTAAAAAAAAAAAAAATTATAGGGACAGAAAACTATAGGTAGGGAGAGTGTCAGTGTGCTTTACTGTGCTAAACCTTGTTTGTAGGAACAGGGAAGGACAGTGAGGGAAATTCTCATTGTGCTATACTGTGCTAAAGCATTCCTCATCAACCATCTTTAAAAAAAAAAATTTTTTTATAGGGACAGAAAACTATAGGTAGGGAGAGTGTCAGTGTGTTTTACTGTGCTAAACCTTGTTTGTAGGGACAGGGAAGGACAGTGAGGGAAATTCTCATTGTGCTATACTGTGCTAAAGCATTCCTCATCAACCATCTTTAAAAAAACATTTTTTATAGGGACAGAAAACTATAGGTAGGGAGAGTGTCAGTGTGTTTTACTGTGCTAAACCTTGTTTGTAGGGACAGGGAAGGACAGTGAGGGAAATTCTCATTGTGCTATACTGTGCTAAAGCATTCCTCATCAACCATCTTTAAAAAAAAATTTTTTATAGGGACAGAAAACTATAGGTAGGGAGAGTGTCAGTGTGTTTTACTGTGCTAAACCTTGTTTGTAGGGACAGGGAAGGACAGTGAGGGAAATTCTCATTGTGCTATACTGTGCTAAAGCATTCCTCATCAACCATCTTTAAAAAAAAAAAATTTATAGGGACAGAAAACTATAGGTAGGGAGAGTGTCAGTGTGTTTTACTGTGCTAAACCTTGTTTGTAGGGACAGGGAAGGACAGTGAGGGAAATTCTCATTGTGCTATACTGTGCTAAAGCATTCCTCATCAACCATCTTTAAAAAAAAATAAAAATTATAGGGACAGAAAACTATAGGTAGGGAGAGTGTCAGTGTATTTTACTGTGCTAAACCTTGTTAGTAGGGACAGGGAAGGACAGTGAGGGAAATTCTCATGGTGCTATACTGTGCTAAAGCATTCCTCATCAACCATCTTTAAAAAAATTTTTTTATAGGGACAGAAAACTATAGGTAGGGAGAGTGTCAGTGTGTTTTACTGTGCTAAACCTTGTTTGTAGGGACAGGGAAGGACAGTGAGGGAAATTCTCATTGTGCTATACTGTGCTAAAGCATTCCTCATCAACCATCTTTAAAAAAAAAATTTTTTATAGGGACAGAAAACTATAGGTAGGGAGAGTGTCAGTGTGTTTTACTGTGCTAAACCTTGTTTGTAGGGACAGGGAAGGACAGTGAGGGAAATTCTCATTGTGCTATACTGTGCTAAAGCATTCCTCATCAACCATCTTTAAAAAAACATTTTTTATAGGGACAGAAAACTATAGGTAGGGAGAGTGTCAGTGTGTTTTACTGTGCTAAACCTTGTTTGTAGGGACAGGGAAGGACAGTGAGGGAAATTCTCATTGTGCTATACTGTGCTAAAGCATTCCTCATCAACCATCTTTAAAAAAAATTTTTTTTATAGGGACAGAAAACTATAGCTAGGGAGAGTGTCAGTGTGTTTTACTGTGCTAAACCTTGTTTGTAGGGACAGGGAAGGACAGTGAGGGAAATACTCATTGTGCTATACTGTGCTAAAGAATTCCTCATCAACCATCTTTAAAAAAAAAATGTTTTATAGGGACAGAAAACTATAGGTAGGGAGAGTGTCAGTGTGTTTTACTGTGCTAAACCTTGTTTGTAGGGACAGGGAAGGACAGTGAGGGAAATTCTGATTGTGCTATACTGTGCTAAAGCATTCCTCATCAACCATCTTTAAAAAAAAAAATTTTTATAGGGACAGAAAACTATAGGTAGGGAGAGTGTCAGTGTGTTTTACTGTGCTAAACCTTGTTTGTAGGGACAGGGAAGGACAGTGAGGGAAATTCTCATTGTGCTATACTGTGCTAAAGCATTCCTCATCAACCATCTTTAAAAGAACATTTTTTATAGGGACAGAAAACTATAGGTAGGGAGAGTGTCAGTGAGTTTTACTGTGCTAAACCTTGTTTGTAGGGACAGGGAAGGACAGTGAGGGAAATTCTCATTGTGCTATACTGTGCTAAAGCATTCCTCATCAACCATCTTTGAAATCCTTGTTTTTTGGACAGTCAGGGAAATTGTCATTGTGCTATTCTGTGCGAAAGCAATCATCCTCAACCATATTTAGAAATCCTTAAGTAAAGGGACAGAGAAGGACACCTGAAGGTAGCCCTTATTGCTTTTTTTCCCATCTCCCTGCAGGCCATCCATTAGAATGTCTGGAAGGCAAACAAGGAGAGGCAGACAGTCAGGAGGCAATAAAAGAGGGCAAGCAGGCTCTGTGTCTGGGGGCAACAGTGCTGGTCGTGGACGCGGTGCATTGTCATCAGCACATGGCCATGGGACACGCTTGTCCTTCTTTTCGGCAGCTGTACATGTTGAGCCACATCATGCCGAAGACTTGGTAGAGTGGATGACCAAGCCCTCCTCCTCCTCCTCATCCTCTCTCACCCAGGCTCAGGGTACTGGCAAAGCAGCTGCCAAAGCGTCCTCTTCCCTGGTATCAATGTCAGACTCATCATCAGTCACTCCTTCCCTAGACCCACCATGTCCTCCTCCTGAGGAGTCCCCCGAACTGTTTGAGCACAGTGTTGGGTACATGCTCCAGGAGGATGCCCAGCGTTTCGAAGGGTCTGATGATGAAACCCAGCTAGAGGAAGGCAGTAGCGTGAGAGCAGACAGAGGGGATGCTCAAGAAGGACACCAATCTGGCAGTCATGTTCCAGCAGCTGCAGCATACTGCCAGATTGGCTCCAGTGATGAGGAGGGAGGGGATGATGAGGTCACTGACTCCACGTGGGTGCCTAATAGGAGAGAGGAGGAGGAGGAGGATGAGGAGGAGGCACATCTCCAACGAGGCAGGATGCCCTTTGGTGGCCAGCGTAAGGGCAGTACACCGACGGAATCACACCGCAGAGCTCCGCCTGTGCAGGGCGCTGCCTCTGCCCGTCATTCAAAAAGTTCTTTGGTGTGGGCCTTTTTTGAGGCTAGTGCATCAGATCGCACAGCTGCTGTTTGCAACATATGTCTCAAGCGTATATCGCGTGGCCAAAACATCAGCCGCTTGGGTACCACATGCCTGACCAGACATATGTTGACCTGCCATGCAGCTCGTTGGCAAGCCTACCTCAAAGACCCACACCAAAGAACAAAGCGGACCTCTCCTTGCACCGCATCAGCTGGGATCTCCAACCCCACTATAACTTCAGTCCTCTCTGAAACATGCACTGAGAGGAATGAAGGTGTAGAATTAGGTGTGTCACAGCCAAGTACTTGCGGCCACTCTGCTAGCAGTACACCGACGTCCGATTCTAGCAGGCAAATTTCCCTGCCCCAGCTGCTGGACCGTCGAAAGAAGTTCACTCCCAGCCATCCACATGCCCAGCGGTTGAATGCTAGCTTGGCTAAATTGCTAGCGCTTCAACTGCTGCCTTTTCAGTTGGTAGACTCGGCCCCCTTCCGTGAGTTTGTGCAATGTGCGGTTCCTCAGTGGCAGGTTCCCAAACGCCACTTTTTCTCACGGAAGGCTATTCCGGCTCTCTACCGGCATGTGGAAGGCAATGTCTTGGCCTCGCTGGACAGGGCGGTCAGCGGTAAGGTGCATATTACCGCTGACTCATGGTCCAGCAGGCATGGACAGGGACGTTACCTTTCTTTCACGGCCCATTGGGTCACTCTTTTGGCAGCTGGGAAGGATGCAGGACAAGGTGCAGTAGTGTTGGAGGTTGTTCCACCGCCACGCCTCCAAAATGCTACTACTGGTTGTGACACACCTCTCTCCTCCACCCCCTCCTCTTCTTCTTCCTCCATGGCCTCTTCCTGTGCTTTGTCCTCTGAACCAGCGGTGCTCCGTAGGCGTTCAAGGGGCTACGCAAGTACGCAGGCAAAAAGATGCCATGCCGTGCTTGCGCTGGTGTGTTTGGGGGACAGAAGCCACACTGGGGCAGAGGTCCTGTCTGCTCTGCAGGGCCAGGCCGAGAGGTGGTTGATGCCACGCCAGCTTAAGCCAGGAATGGTGGTTTGCGACAATGGCACCAACCTCCTCTCCGCCCTCCGACAGGGACAACTGACCCATGTGCCCTGTGTGGCTCACGTCCTTAACCTGGTGGTGCAGCGGTTCTTGGGCAGGTACCCGGGCTTACAGGATGTCCTGAGGCAGGCCAGGAAAGTCTGTGTGCATTTCCGCAGATCTTATAATGCCAGTGCCTGCCTGGCTGAGCTGCAAAAGGAGTTGAACCTGCCCAAGAACCGCCTTATATGTGACATGCCCACCAGGTGGAACTCAACATTGGCCATGCTGCAGCGGCTGCACACGCAGCAGAGGGCCATCAATGAGTACCTGTGCGACTACGGCACCAGGACAGGGTCAGGGGAGCTTGGTTTTTTTTCTCCACGCCAGTGGGGCATGATCAGGGATGCATGCACTGTCCTGGCACCATTTGAGGAGGCCACGAGGATGGTGAGCAGTGACAGTGCATGCATCAGTGACACTGTACCTCTTGTCCACCTGTTGGAGCACACGCTGCGTGGAATAATGGACAGGGCACTTGAGGCAGAACAGAGGCAGGAAGAGGAGGACTTCCTTGCCTCTCAAGGCCCCCTTTACCCAGACAGTGTTCCTTCTGTCCCACCCATCGCACAGAAAGAGGACGAGGAGGAGGAGGAGGAGGAGGATTGTGTCAGCATGGAGGTGGAGCCTGGCACTCAGCAGCATCAACAGCAGCAGTCTTTTAGGGATGATTTACAGTCCCAAGAAACCCGTGGACTTGTACGTGGCTGGGAGGAGGTGGCTGCGGATCATGTCGTCCTTAGTGACCCAGAGGACTCCGGACCGAATGCCTCAGCTAACCTACGCTGCATGGCCTCCCTGATCCTGCAAAGTCTGCGGAAGGATCCTCGTATTCTTCGGATCAAGGAGAGGGACCATTACTGGCTGGCCACTCTCCTTGATCCACGGTACAAGGGTAAGGTTGCGGACCTTATGTTACCGTCGCAGAGGGAGCAGAGGATGAGACAACTCCGGGAGGCCTTGCAGAAAGGTCTGTGCAACGCGTTCCCAGAGACTGGGAGGTTACAAACTCCTGGTCCTGGACAACGAGTTGCTGAGGCTTCGGCCAGTCAAAGAAGGAGCGGTGGGGAAGGTGGCCGTCTGACCGATGCGTTCAGACAATTCTTTAGTCCGCAGCCCCAAAGTATGATCGGTTCCAGCAACCATCGCCAGCGTCTGATAAACATGGTGCAGGAATATCTAGGGGCAAGGTCAGACTTGGACACCTTCCCCACCGAAAATCCTCTGGCTTACTGGGTCTTGAGGATGGATCACTGGCCAGAGCTTGCACAGTATGCAATTGAGCTACTGGCCTGTCCTGCATCCAGCGTTCTTTCGGAACGCACATTCAGTGCTGCTGGAGGATTTGTCACGGATCACAGGTTGCGCCTGTCCACCGACTCGGTTGTTCGACTGACTTTCATCAAGATGAACCAGTCTTGGATCACCACCAGCTACCACACACCTGATGCTGATATAACAGACTAATTGATTTTAACATGTCACATCCCTTCAAGACTGATGCTGAGTGCCTGTGCTGTTATGTTGACTGGCTATCCTCCTCCTCCGAGTCCTCAATGATACGATTGATGATGATAGCTTGGAAGATCATTTTTGTTTATGGGTGCCGCCACCAGTGCAGAACGCCCAATTTTTCAGCCCCTGTTTAACAGGGGCGTGTAATTAAAATTTTTGAAGCAATACTTTGCAACAGGGCTCATTGCTGTGCTCCAAGTACAGTATCTGTGAGGGGTTGCAGTGTTGTGCCACCAGTGCCTAAGGCCCAATTTTTCAGCCCCTGTTCAACAGGGGCATGTAATTACAATTCTTGATCTAATAATTCACAGCAGGGCCCATTGCTGCACCCACCAAGAGTAACTCTGAGGGCTTACAGTGTTGTGGCAACGCCACCACCACCACGAAAGGCCCAATTTTTCAGCCCCTGTTCAAAAGGGGCATGTAATTACAATTCTTGATCTAATAATTCACAGCAGGGCCCATTCCTGCACCCACCAAGAGTAACTCTGAGGGCTTACAGTGTTGTGGCAACACCACCACCACCACCACCACCACGAAAGGCCCAATTTTTCAGCCCCTGTTCAACAGGGGCATGCAATTACAATTCTTGATCTAATAATTCACAGCAGGGCCCATTGCTGCACCCACCAAGAGTAACTGTCAGGGCTTACAGTGTTGTGGCACCAGCACCACCATCAAAGGCCCAATTTTTACTACCACTGTTCAACAATTATATGTAATTACAATTCCTGATATAATAGTTGACAGCATGGCGTTCCAGCACCAACCAAGAGTAACTGTGAGTGCTTACAGTGTTGTGCAAACACCAACAACTAAGGGGCCTATTTCTGCAGAGTATATACGGCAGGTCCCTACTTTCAAACATCCAACTTACAAACGACTCCTACTTGCAAACGCAAGAAGACAACAGGAAGTGAGAGGAAATCTACCCCTAGGAAGGAAAATTCTCTCCTGTAAGAATTAATATGGGAGAAAGGTGTCTCCTCTGTACTGATGCTTTATCACCAATCCTTGTTTCAAGAAAAACACCACATTTCAAAAACAGTTGTCATTGGGACGGAAAGTGAGGTGAAATGTTCTGAACAGGGGCACAGACAGCAAAACAAATGTTACAGGGGTGATAACCCTTACCTATGTTTTCCAAAAAGTTTAAAAATAGATTTTTGGGCTGGAGCTACACTTAAACAATGTACCTGTTCAAAATTACAAACAGATTCTACATAAGAACAAACCTACAGTCCCTGTCTTGTATGCACCGCCTGTATACGGCTGTTCAGAGTATATAGGGCCTTTTTTATTTTATGTGCGGGGTTCCCCTTAATATCCATACAAGACCCAAAGGGGCTGGTAATGGGCTGGGGTAGGGGGGGGGGTCATGGGGTAGCTATGCCATTTTTCTTAAAGATTTTCATCCATATTACCGGGACCAGACATTACATTAAAGCCGCAAGCAGTTTTAAATGGCTTTTTTTTCCTTTAGAAGTGTCATTTTGTGCAGGGACAGTTCTAAACACGGGAAACACGTGGCACTTCACAGGCATACTTTAGACACCCCCCAGGTACGATATTTAAAGGAATATTTGACTCTTTTTTTTTCACTTTATGCATCATTAAAATGACTGCTCCCGAAAAACGACCGTTTTTAAAACTTCTTTTTGCATTGATACATGTCCCCTGGTGCAGAACCCGGGTTCCCAAACCCTTTTTAGGACAATAACATGCATAATAGTCGTTATAATTAGCACTTTAGAATTCGAACGTTCGCATCCATTGTATTTAATAGGGTTCTAATGTTCGTACGAACTTTCGGTCCGTTCGCGGGTTCTGGTGCGAACCGAACCCGGGGGTGTTCGGCTCATCACTAGTTCCCACCAAGAACACCAGCTAACACTTTTTAAGTGGTTACAGAAACAGTTGTTTGTTCCTTTTGGGATAAAGATTTCAAATCAATGACTAAAACTGACCTCTGTACATCTAACTGTCAGTGTTAAATGGTTTGTCTCAACCCTCTAACTGCCAGTTTTTATGGACAGATTGGTCTGCTAAAGGTGGTTAAAAAATAACAGGCGTACTAGCAGGATCACCAGGTGAAAATAAAGACGAAAGCCTAAAAAAGAAACAACGCATGCAGTCACCACATTTAAGGATTTGTAAGATTCAACATACTGTATATAAAATGTATGGTTTTGGGTTTAACTGCGTTTTAGAATCCCCATAGACAGCTTCAACTTTAGATTCCTGCTGAATCAGCTGAAAATCAAGCTATAGGTAACCCTGCAAACAACACCCAGCTAAAAAAAGAAGTACATTTAAAAATTGACTGAGCTGAGTAGAAAAGTATTGGCCGAACAACGACTGTACACTAGGCTTGTGCACAACGGAAAAATTCGTTCCGTTTCGGTTCGTTTCTTTCCGGTCCTGTTGATTCGTAATCATTCGTAATTTTGCTAGACGGGATTTTTCGTGTTCGGACTCATTCGTATTTTTGCAAGCGACATTTTTCGTTGAATTTTTTGTTGCTTTATAATTCGTACTTTCGGTAGAGTACGTTGTTTTTCGTTGATTCTGGACACAACTCCTACTTTCGTAACTTTTTTTGGGTTCGTTGATTCGTAATTTTCTGTGTCTCTCTCACGACGACGCTGCCTATTATGCCTAATGTGCTTCGAATGGATTTGTACTTTTCGAAATACATAGCGGTTATTTGTAACGATTCGAAATCTCGTATTTTACTTTCGTTTTTTACATGCGGCTATAGCCTCCGCCCCTGTACACCATTTTGAGAGGGTTCAGCACGGTGAGGGAGAAGCAGAGAGCAGAGCAGAGTGTTATTGTGCTTCGAATGGATTAGAAATCTCGTATTTTACTTTCGTTTTTTACATGCGGCTATAGCCTCCGCCCCTGTACACCATTTTGAGAGGGAGTTCAGCACGGTGAAGGAGAAGCAGAGAGCAGAGCAGAGTGAGTGTTATTGTGTTTCCAATGGATTTGTACATTCATAAGTTTTTTCATAACGAATTATGCCGAAGACATTCGGGCATTCGCTATTTTGCGGTATAATTTATTTCGGATTCGGTTTTATTCGTAATTGCTTTGTTCGGAAATTCGAATGCTTCCGAATGTCCGAAAGTTGCTAAATTCGGACGAATTTCGATTCGTTACGAAACGAATTGCACAAGCCTACTGTACACTCTCAAATGCAGTCGCTGTTTGGCAGCGCCCGTGAACTAACATATCTGTAGGTATTGTGGCCGTGCCGGATACAAAAGCCAGCTGGGAAGACACCTCCATCTGCACTGTTAAGCATAGTATACACCACTAGCTTTTGACAGCTCAGATTGGAGCATGTTGTACTAGCCATTGGCTGAGAGCACTGAGTGGGAGTCAGTCAGCAGACCTTTTTCGGTCATGAACCTTCGGCAGAAGCCAGCTTCTGTCGCATTGGCTGCCATACGCACGAGCCGCATGTCGGGCGGTTTCTATTGAACCAACCGATGCTGGCCGACATTTGGCCCGTGTGCACTGGGCTTTTGTATTTTGTATTTTTTTTTTCATCCATCATATTCATACGGCATGCCATTAATTTACATTAATATTTATTTATATTGTAATACCCAGTTGGTTTGGACAGGTCTTATCTTATAGTATTTACATAAATGGTTTTTATTATTTACTACTGATGACTCGTCATTTGTTTTTTAACTTGAATATCTAGTGGTTTCTTTTTGTTTGTTTTTTGTGCTCACTGCTTTTTATCTTATATCATTTAAAATTTAATGTGGATATGCTTTCATTCTATATACCAATCGCAATATGATTCTAAAGACTAATTGTGGATTTATCATTTATCTTGCAATTATTTTTAACTACACAGATATTTTTTCTTTTTGCACTCTGTATGTTTCCTGTGACCTAGCTATGGGTTTTTACTATGTATTTTTTTCTCTATATACCAGCCCTGAAGAAGGGGAGGCAATTTCTCCGGAAAACATTGTTGGCTCTACTTGTTTACTTTTATTGCAAATAAATTACTAGACAATTAATCTAGTGAGACCTTTCTCTTTTTGGACATTGGGTGCTCCTCCCCAAACACCCAAAATTGTAAGGATGGGGGAATCGACTGATTCGGAGGATGGGGGAATCAAGCCATATATGGCAACCTTTGCCCTCTTCTAACCTCAACTAACACACCCTCACTGCTCCACCTGCATACCTACCAGGATTTTGCATCCAAAGTTTGACACAGAGTTCACAACTGATCAGTCCAGCTCTTTTCACCCACTGTTGCCTGCACAGTCAATCTCCATTAACATCCAGGGACACTTGTGAAATGGATGGATATGTGGAGCAACAATGCAATCTCAAATAGCAGGAAGAAGTTCCAGCTAGAGACACTACAACAGGCCGTGCCTGAAAGAATCCAGTAAGTGGCAGGGGAAGGTGGGCAAGTTAAAGTTTTAAGGGTGACAAAGAGGGAAATATTTCATTTTTGTTTTCTGGTTTAGACCACTATATGGGCAATAACTACAGTGCAAAAGTGTTCATTTGTTTCACTATAAATTCAGTGTGACTGTGAATGTTTATTTGTTTACATTCACATCCTGATTAATTAATGCTGATAAACTTAAACAAAAATGTTAAAGTATTTTTTATGCCAATGTAAAAAGCCAACATGTAAGGGTAAATTTAAAAGAGAAACAAGGCTTTTTTTGCTCATACTGCTCTTGTGGGTCACGTGAGTGCACTTACTTTTGCACTCCTGTGATTCAGCTGGCTTTGTTGACATCACAGAGCCTCTAGAAGGATCCCAACCATATTGTCAGGATCTACCCCTTGGGCTGCTGTTGCTGATTTTGTGTTACCGCGTGTTAGTAAAAGTTTGGTGTTAGCCGATTTGCGCTTAAAATAAAAATTAAGATATTTTGGAGACCTGGCTTTAAAATAAAATACGAAGATTCATGAGATCACAAGAAACAAAGAAATACGTTTGTCAGAACTCGGTGTGAATATCCGCAGCGAAAGATAAAATTTGTTCTAGCATTAGAAAGAAGAAAAGAATGCGCTACATTTAACGATGCATTGATTTGCAGCATGACGAATGTGCTATCTCCATTACGAACGCTAGTTTTACCAGAACGAGCGCTCCCGTCTCCTAATTTAGTCTGAGCATGCGTGGATTTTTCTCCGATGGAGTTCCACACAGAGGATCGGACTTTCCTATCGTTTTTTTTTCCATCGGAAAAATTTAAAACATGTTCTATTTTTTTACACCGATGGAAAAAAGTCCGATGGGGCCCACACACGATTGGAATTTCCGATGAAACAAGTCCATCTGACTTTTTTCATCAGAAATTCCGATTGTGTGTACAGGGCATTAGCGATCCGCGGTCATGTGATTGTTCAGCTCATGGTGTTAGAGCCAATGTGGGATATACTAGATGTGAGTATGAAGGTTTAATATTTTATATGCCCCAACCTTCTCCTTTAACTTACTAGCAAATACCTTTTTAAGAATGCATAAAGTAGATAGATTTTCCATTATTTATAAGTAGAATTTTTCTTTTATTTGATCTTTTGACATTGAAGATCTTTCAGCCGGCTGTGAAAGTCTCATCGGGACTGATAGAGCATGTTATATATCTGTTTGTTTTCCAACAAAGCCTCCGTGATAGTATAAAAGTACTTTTTAACGTTCCTTTGTTTCTAGGTTCAGTAGCTGTAGATTATTGTTTTGATTACCGTATATACTCGAGTATAAGCCGATATTTTCAGCCCTTTTTTTGGGGCTGAAAGTCCCCCCCTCGGCTTATACTCGAGTCAGTGAAATTTAACATTGTAAATTGTACCTGAAGGCTGCGGCGTCCATCGTTTAAAACTCGCGGTCTCTTCCTGGTCCCTTCCGTGATAGGCAGAACTGTGTCTGCTGAGAATCGCCTATCACGAACGTTCTCTCATCCTCAGTTTCCCAGCAGACGTCCGTGATTGGCGGAAACTGAACACAGTGTCTGCTGGGATGGGTGAAGATGAGAGAACGTTTGTGATAGGCGATTCTCAGCAGACACAGTTCCGCCTATCACGGAAGAGACCAGGAAGAGACCGCGAGTGTTAAACGATGGACGCCGCAGCCTTCAGGTACAATTTACAATGTTCAATTTTAATTCTAGGGAAACAGTGAGGATGGGCACAGTGAGGATGGGCACAGTGAGGATGGGCACAGTGAGGATGGGCACAGGTGAGGACGGGAACATGTGAGGACGGGAACATGTGAGGATGGGAACAGTAAGGTGGCAATGGGCTTAGTGAAGTTGCAATGGGTGGGCATTGTTGACCCTCGGCTTATACTCAAGTCAGTACGTTTTCCCAGGTTTTTGTGGTAACATTAGGTACCTCGGCTTATACTCGGGTCGGCTTATACTCGAGTATATACGGTAAATCAATGTGCTTAAAAATGTTGGAGCCTCTTTTTCTTTCCTGTTTCATACCCTTTTTTTCAGCTGCTTCTGCAGTTTTTGAGGAGGTATTTGCTCATCTATGGCAAGCCATAGCCTGGCAGCAGTCCTATGAAAGTCTGCAGAAAAGATTCTCAGCAGGCAATAGTTGGAAGGAGAAATAAGAAGTCTTTTTTCATTCTGAGATACAAAAGCTAAATGGAGATTTCAAAACAAATTTTTTGTCCATAGAATTTATGGGTCTCTCTTTACCTGCAAGCACTGTTACACTTGACTGAGCCCTATACGGTCAATGTTTTCTACACATAGAAGAAAAAGATTTAGCATTTAATGATTATTTTGAAATAAATAGGTTGCTTGTATAGTTTGTCTTTGTGATTTATAATGCAATATATTGCTGAAAGAGATCTTAAAGGATAATTGTAAATAATCATGTTTGAGGGATTGTAGACTGCAAACAAACCTAAAAACTTATTTTGTTAACCGTTATTGAATTCCCTTTTATACTCAATTGCGTTTGTTTTACGAGTCTGTAGAAAGAACCACAAAGGTGTGGAAAGTTTAGTGGCCTTTATAAACCAATCAGATTTTAGTTTCAGCAGTCAGAGCAATAATAGAGGAACTCTAATGTCGCGTACACACGATCGGACATTCCGACAACAAAACCGTGGATTTTTTTCCGACGGATGTTCGCTCAAACTTGTCTTGCATACACACGGTCACTAGGGTGACCACATTTCCAAACTACCATTCAGGGACACCCCCCTTCCCAAAAATTAGCTTTTGCTGTAACGAATCACAGCACAGTGATTGGACACAAGAGGCAGGATTTATGATTTCTCCAATCACAAGCAGGGGGCGGGGACTGTGCTCCTTCAGGCATTCTCGGCCAGGACAAGTACTGTCCGTGAGTAAAGCGGTGATGTGGAAGCCTTTTTTGGGGGCATTCGTTTGGTTTGGGGGGTGGCTGTGTCAGTTTCATTCCGGGACACTGTATTGTCCTAGAATGAAGGTGCCCGGGACAGACCTACAAAATGCGGGACTGTCCCGGGCAATCCGGGACACGTGGTCACCCTAACGGTCACACAAATGTTGTTGGAAATTCCAAACGTCAAGAACGCAGTGACGTACAACACTACAAAGAGCCGAGGAAAATTAAGTTCAATGATTCCGAGCATGCGTCTTATTGATTCTGAGCATGCGTAGGATTTTTGTGCGTTTGAATTGTGTACACATGGCCGGAATTTCCGACAACTTTTGTTGTCGGAAAATTTGATAACCAGCTCTCAAATTTTTGTTGTCTGAAATTCCGACAGCAAATGTCCGATGGAGCATACACACGGTCGGATTTTCCGACAACAAGCTCACATCGAACATTTGTTGTCGGAAATTCCGACCGTGTGTACGCGGCATAATAGGATGCAATGGGTAGCTGTAATTTGTAGTCATTATTACTTTACATTGTTTAATATTGTTTAGAGCTGAACTTTGGCCAGTTGATAAAAATCATGTTTTTTATACATCTGCTCTGGAAATGTATGTCACAATATCAAAGATGGAGGGAAATGGGCTTTGGCCCTGCACTGGGCTACAGCCTTCCCCCTGCTGGGCCATGGTTTTCTGTCTGCTTGGACAGCTGTACTTTAGCAGATGGGGGCCACTGCTCAGCAGGAGTGTGCTGTCCTGCACTTCCACCAGCTCTTGGAGTGGGGGTTTCCTCAGGCCAGTTCTGGCGGTCCTGGGCATCTGACAGTCACTTGAAGTGATGCACACCAGGCTCCAGCTTCCCTATTCGTACAGAGCAGCAACTGGAGCCAACTGAAGGGAGCGATGAGGCTTTGCACTACTTTGGGGGTCAACAGGCTGTGCAACGCGCTCCCAGCACAAAGAGAAATACACATACATGCGGCCCCATGGATAAAGACCCACTTCTGTGCGTGTGGTTGGGGGAAGGCGGTATCTTCAAAAGCCATAATCAATCTTTTTAATTTACAGATTTCATTCAAATACCCAGTGATCCCACCATAAATATCCTTGTTCAGGCATTTTCTGTCAGAGTGACAATGCTCTGTCCTTTGCTTACTTGTGCTTCTGTGTTGCCACCCTGTCACATGGACTTCCATAGGAGACTTTTAGTGGCTATAATGAAATTTATTGTGCATGCTTCACCATTGTCACTGTCAGGAGGCTGGTCCTAAACAATGTTGTGCAGCCACCTTTGCATCGAGTGCATGTATACAGAATGTTGCTTACAAAGAGTTTGGAGGAGAACTAATGCACTAGGATGGATAAAAAGAGACGTGAAAATTAGTGTTTGGAGGAGAACAAAACATTAAAATTATATTAAAATATACTTTTATTGCCAAAGGTTAGCTCACACTCTATTTAGTGCAGTCCCCTGGGCAATTGCTTTGCATTGGCGGTCCCTTGGGGCCAGGTGCTGAGGCGTATGAAGGCCATACAACTCATGGAACGCGTCCACCACTCCTTTATGGATAATAAAAGGAAAAAACTGCGCCAACCCTCTTAGCCCAAACCCATTCCAACACCTAAAAAATGTTAACTTGGTAGGTAATCAGGATAAAAAGTCCAACAAATATTGCACCAATTGGAGTCAAACAAATATTGCAGATTTTATATAGGGGACACTTATATGTGACCGCTATATATCCAATTAAAGAGCACTTCTAATTTTAGTATGTATCCGTGAGGTTTACTTATTTCCGGTATATGCGAAACCCCATTAAGGCTAACTATATTTATATCCTCCCTGGGTGGGCTAGCCGTATCTTCTGCCCGCAGGCTGAGTCCTGCGATTTCAATAAGATAGGGCCCACTAGATCCATGTAACTATTTCCCTCGTCTTGCTTCGGTATATGAAGTGGCGAGAGTATTGGTTATTCTACTAGTAAGGGCAAATTTGCCCACAACAAAGATGGCCGTTCCGTGCATCTCACAATGGGGTGCGGCCTTTTTAAGCGTGATGCGTCTCTCCAGCGCCCATTCCTATTGAAAACGTCTACGTGATGACGAAACGCGTCTAGGAGGACACTCAGTGACGTCACCACGCTCGAGGAGTGAGAATCCTGGTATGCCGGCCGGCAACTATATTGTTACATGCTGTTTTTATCGTTCTATTCTGTAAGTATAACTTACGTTTTTTAATTAAATTTTGATAAACGGAGTTACACTATTGGTCTGCCCCTTTTTATCTATTCTATGTTTGGGGGCTTACGATCTGGATGTGTGTGGGGTTAACCCGAACGGAGTTCGCCTGCGGACTAAGGGAGGATTACTGCTACAGTATCAAAGGCCACGGCTGGGTTACAGTCGAATGTCCCAAACCGCTTGCCTTCTGGTAAGCTGCTTCCCTATTTTGGTGGTGGATACCTCACGTTAAGATTTGAGTAGTCACTGTGGTGCTGTACTCAGTGTTTCCCTGACATAAGGATTTGTGGACTTTTTTCAGACCATTCACTGTGCAATATTTGTTGGACTCCAATTGGTGCAATATTTGTTGGACTTTTTATCCTGATTACCTACCAAGTTAACATTTTTTAGGTGTTGGAATGGGTTTGGGCTAAGAGGGTTGGCGCAGTTTTTTCCTTTTATTTGCTTTTGGTGCCTGTCACACTATCACTGCTGCCTATATTTAGGTTTTTTATTAATTTTAGTGCTAGCGCAGTTTTTTATCTTTTATACTCCTTTATGGATACTATGCCTGTATACAATGGAAAATGGGAATTTTGGTCCTCCTACAGTCATGTGGGTTTGTTGCTCAATAGATAGTTTCTTGTCCATGATAGTATATAACTATAGTGCCTTAGTTTTTTTCTTTTTATTATTTTATTTGTTATTTCCCTGTTTTTATTTCTCTTACTTAAAAAAGCACTATGCTATATTTACTGGTATACATGGCCAATAAGTTCATAGTTTGTTTATGTGCCTTTGATTTCCATACTCCCGACATGATTTGGTCATAATCACTGTAAAAAAAATTTTTTTTTGGTTTTGTGTTTTTTGAGAAATGTTCATATCAGACGGATGTTCATTTTGTAATGATAGTCATTTAAGCCCGGTTCACATTGGGGCGACTCGTCAGGCGACTCGGTCGCCTGACGAGTCGCGTCCCGCACTGTTCAATGGAACCGTTCTAATAGGAGCGACTCGAGTCGCTCCGACTTAGAAAAAGGTTCCTGTACTTCTTTGAGGGCGACTCGTGGCGACTTGCATTGACTTCTATACAGAAGTCATTTTGCAAATCACCTCTCAAGTCGTCTTGAGATCGCCTGCACGAGTCGCCCCCAAAGTCGTGCCGCCCCTGTGTGAACGGGGCTTAATGGTGTCTGTGTATCTGTTTTATTCTTTTCTCCTACCACAATAAAAAAAAATGTTGGTAAATAAAATAAAATAGACTTTAAAATTTTCAGATTTGAGTCCATACAAATGGATTAGCACACCAGGGAGCTGCAGTAAAATCCTTCTTCTATTAACCCATCCATGGTGTGTATTTTTCCATTGGTACTGGGACACACCAAGGTATTTCCTTGCCTTCTCCCAATGAAAACACTTTGTGAGTTTTCTGGAAATATTTGCAGGATATGTAGGAGAATTTATCTAAAATTTAATTTTTTTCACATGCTGAAAAAGTAAAAAGAGTAAATAAACATTCTCTATTTCCTAAACTGATAATGTGTTGCAAGAACATACTTGCTGCACAGCAGGCATTACCAGAATATTCTTGTTTGTATGTAGAACCTAAGATTTTATCATATCATACAGAACAAATATAAATTCAATAACCATAATACAAGGGCAGCCTTCAGAAAGATCCAGCTATATATATCCATCCTATGTTTATGGATTAGGTGACTCAGTGGAAAAAAGGAAATGGTATGCTTTTCAGGTTAAGCTCTACAAAGCCCATTGCTAAACAATATCTTAGTGTCTGCATCACAGAGTGGCATGGCCTATCTAGTGCAGACTGCAGACTAATGAATTAGCTATTGTTAGCTGTATAAAATAAACTCAAATGGAGCTGCAGATACTGCTGAAAATAGCATATGATGTTAAAGTAGTTCTAAAGTTAAAACATTTTTCTACCGTAATGCATTCATTGCATTAACGTACAAAATGTCTCACCACTTGCTGTGTCCCCACCCCTCCCTAAATACTTACCCTAGTCCTCTCACAATCCAGCACTGTCCCATCCAGTAGCGCCCCCCTAATCTCTATGCGCCGGCTCCTAATCTCCACGTGGGGCACCAGACGCATATAGTTCTATGTTTTTTTTTGTAAAGCACATGATTAGATCACTTGGCCCTGAGCCCACCCACTTGTGACTATAGTGAATCAATGTAGCGGGTGCTAAATTTAGGGGAAGTGTTTGGGTGGTAGTTATGCCCAAACACCCTAATTGATAGAGTTCCTGAAACCATTTTTACCCACAGGTGGAGTATTGGTGTACAGTTCCCTGTGGCCTGCAGGTAGCGCTGCCATGGTGGGTCAGGGTTGAACCGCTGATACAGTGCTGTGCCTTGTGTGTCCCCTCTCGGCAGCCGTACAGTGGGTGTGGTCTACCTGCTAGGCATGCTGGGAGAGGATATAAAAGGGGCAGACGCTGCCTGTTTGGGGTTCTTGTTCCTGTCCGCCCTGGCACCTTTAGCCCAGGGGCGGGTCTGCAATTCGTGGTCAAGGGTCCCAGGTACCTTCAGCCCTGGGACTGCAACAAAGGTCTGGGCCCAGCACCTTCGCATGGAGCCCACCGGGGATCGAGGAATCTCAGGGTGCCGCCTTGCGAGGGGACCCATATCCTAGATGAGGAGATGAGGAGGCCGGGGGAGGAACCGTTCCGAAGGACTGGTGCGGGGGTCACAGTGAAGGAAGGGTCCCGGTAACTCTCTGGAGGGATGTCTTCTCCTTGAACAGAGACCAAGTTCACCAGGTCTGTGGCAGAGACCCAGGGTAAAGTTCGAGCATCATTTCGGCTGCTAGTCCTAAGTTAGGGAGACTATCCGAATGGGCTGAGTCTGCTTGAGAATCGGAGCAGTGAATTGAGTAACGTTTGTGCCTGGACCTCATCCACATCTTAAGCTGTCCTGTTCTCCCTCCAACTTTTCCTGTCAGAGACTGTGTTTTATGAGAAATAAACCTCTACGTTGGAGTGCAGCTGGTGTGGACATTCAAGTTACTGTGGGGATACAAGGACTTGTCTTTATTCAATATTGAGGTGAGAGACATTCTCTGGTTGTCTAACTGTGGAAGACCCATAAACAACACCGCTCAACCTCTTCACATAGGAGGGTACGGGCTTGTGGTGCGGTGTGCCTCTCTTCCTGCGAGGAGCCAAAGTTAATGCAGGTAAAGAAAGGGGTCTGTGCGCTACATCAACATTCGCTATCATCTTCCTGCATCTCCTCCCAGCCAATCAGGACAGGAAGCGAGTCTCCTCCCGATTCGCTGGGAGGAGAAGCCAGGGAAGCCATCCGTGACCTGGATGGGGTAAGTGCGGGGCTGGCGGGCTCGCGAGCGGGGTTGGCGAGCTGGCTTACCATCTGGGCTGGCTAAGAAGCGAACGGGCAGGCAGGGGTGGGGGGGTGTTTGCTGGCTTTGTTGTCCGCCCACCCCCCCCCTCCAAAAAAAAATGGAGCACCAGCCGCCATTGGTTCTATCTTCCTCGTCTCAAAAGAGGCTCTGAGAACAGCGGGAAACATTGGCTCCTGTTGCTGTCAGTCAAATCCTGTGAGGAGGGATGGGTGGCCATGGCCAAGCCATGTCTATGCATGTATGCCCCCTCAATACACAGTTTGCTGAGGAGGCACCCCCAGGAGGAAGGAGCAGACAGCGCCAGCAGGGGACCAAAAAAGAGGAGGTAAGCCACCGCTCTGTGCAATATCCTTGCACAGAGCAGATACATATACACTAGGGATGAGCTTTGTGTTCGAGTCGAACATACGTTCGACTCGAACATCGGCTGTTCGATCGTTCGATGAAGAACGAACGATTTGGGCCGTTCACGCCAAATTCGAGTGACGCGAATGGCCCACAATGCACTACGCCATCGCAGTGTCATCCAGGCGCTGTGATTGGCCAAGCATGCACTGTGACCCCGCATGCTTGGCCAATCACAGCGCCGGCAGCGAGGAGAGCAATGATTGGCCACAGGCAGGATGCCTGTGGCCAATTATTGCTGAGGGGGTTTAGTACACACCCCACACTATAAAAGGCCGCCAGCGCGGCGGCCTTGTGTAGTGTGTTCCGGAGCAGGGAAAGAGAAGCATAGGCAGGGACAGTGTCATTTTTTCCTTTACTAATCCTGGATTCCTTGTGTTTAGGGACAAATAAGGATAGGTAGGGAGAGTGTCAGTGTGTTATTCTGTGCTAAACCTTGTTTGTAGGGACAGAGAAGGACAGTGAGGGAAAGTGTCAGTGTGCTATTCTGTTCTAAACCAATCTTGCTGAACCATATTTGAAATCCTTGAGTTTAGGGACAGAGAGGTACAGTGAGGGAAAGTGTCAGTGTGCTATTCTGTTCTAAACCAATCTTGCTGAACCATATTTGAAATCCTTGAGTTTAGGGACAGAGAGGTACAGTGAGGGAAAGTGTCAGTGTGCTATTCTGTTCTAAACCAATCTTGCTGAACCATATTTGAAATCCTTGAGTTTAGGGACAGAGAAGGACACTCGTGGAAACTATCAGTGTGCTATTCTGTGCTAAATCTTGTTTGTAGGGACAGAGAAGGACAGTGAGGGAAACTGTCAGTGTGCTATTCTGTTCTAAACCAATCTTGCTGAACCATATTTGAAATCCTTGAGTTTAGGGACAGAGAGGTACAGTGAGGGAAAGTGTCAGTGTGCTATTCTGTTCTAAACCAATCTTGCTGAACCATATTTGAAATCCTTGAGTTTAGGGACAGAGAAGGACACTCGTGGAAACTATCAGTGTGCTATTCTGTGCTAAATCTTGTTTGTAGGGACAGAGAAGGACAGTGAGGGAAACTATCAGTGTGCTATTCTGTGCTAAACCAATCTTGCTGAACCATATTTGAAATCCTTGAGTTTAGGGACAGAGAAGGACACTCGTGGAAACTATCAGTGTGCTATTCTGTGCTAAATCTTGTTTGTAGGGACAGAGAAGGACAGTGAGGGAAACTGTCAGTGTGCTATTCTGTTCTAAACCAATCTTGCTGAACCATATTTGAAATCCTTGAGTTTAGGGACAGAGAAGTACAGTGAGGGAAAGTGTCAGTGTGCTATTCTGTTCTAAACCAATCTTGCTGAACCATATTTGAAATCCTTGAGTTTAGGGACAGAGAAGGACACTCGTGGAAACTATCAGTGTGCTATTCTGTGCTAAATCTTGTTTGTAGGGACAGAGAAGGACAGTGAGGGAAACTGTCAGTGTGCTATTCTGTTCTAAACCAACCTTTCTGAACCATATTTGAAATCCTTGAGTTTAGGGACAGAGAAGTACAGTGAGGGAAAGTGTCAGTGTGCTATTCTGTTCTAAACCAATCTTGCTGAACCATAATTTGAAATCCTTGAGTTTAGGGACAGAGAAGGACACTCGTGGAAACTATCAGTGTGCTATTCTGTGCTAAATCTTGTTTGTAGGGACAGAGAAGGACAGTGAGGGAAACTGTCAGTGTGCTATTCTGTTCTAAACCAATCTTGCTGAACCATATTTGAAATCCTTGAGTTTAGGGACATAGAGGTACAGTGAGGGAAAGTGTCAGTGTGCTATTCTGTTCTAAACCAATCTTGCTGAACCATATTTGAAATCCTTGAGCTTAGGGACAGAGGAGGACACTCGTGGAAACTATCAGTGTGCTATTCTGTGCTAAATCTTGTTTGTAGGGACAGAGAAGGACAGTGAGGGAAACTATCAGTGTGCTATTCTGTGCTAAACCAATCTTGCTGAACCATATTTGAAATCCTTGAGTTTAGGGACAGAGAAGGACACTCGTGGAAACTATCAGTGTGCTATTCTGTGCTAAATCTTGTTTGTAGGGACAGAGAAGGACAGTGAGGGAAACTATCAGTGTGCTATTCTGTGCTAAACCAATCTTGCTGAACCATATTTGAAATCCTTGAGTTTAGGGACAGAGAAGGACACTCGTGGAAACTATCAGTGTGCTATTCTGTGCTAAATCTTGTTTGTAGGGACAGAGAAGGACAGTGAGGGAAACTGTCAGTGTGCTATTCTGTTCTAAACCAATCTTGCTGAACCATATTTGAAATCCTTGAGTTTAGGGACAGAGAAGGACACTCGTGGAAACTATCAGTGTGCTATTCTGTGCTAAATCTTGTTTGTAGGGACAGAGAAGGACAGTGAGGGAAACTGTCAGTGTGCTATTCTGTGCTAAACCAATCTTGCTGAAGCATATTGCAAATCCTTGTGTTTAGGGACAGAGAAGGATAGACAGGGGACAGTGTCAGTGTCATTGTTGCTAAGCCTCCTGCACAGTATACACCTGAAGGTAGCCCTTATTGCTGTTTTTCCCATCTCCCTGCAGGCCATCCATTAAAATGTCTGGAAGGCAAACAAGGAGAGGCAGACGGTCAGGAGGCAAAAAAAGAGGGCAAGCAAGCTCTGTGTCTGGGGGCAACAGTGCTGGTCGTGGACGCGGTGCATTGTCATCAGCACATGGCCATGGGACACGCTTGTCCTTCTTTTCGGCAGCTGGACATGTTGAGCCACATCATGCCGAAGACTTGGTAGAGTGGATGACCAAACCCACCTCATCCTCCTCATCCTCTCTCACCCAGGCTCAGGGTACTGGCAAAGCAGCTGCCAAAGCGTCCTCTTCTCTGGTATCATTATCTTCATTAGTCAATCCTTCCCTAGACCCACCATGTCCTCCTCCTGAGGAGTCCCCCGAACTGTTTGAGCACAGTGTTGGGTACATGCTCCAGGAGGATGCCCAGCGTTTCGAAGGATCTGATGATGATACCCAGATAGAGGAAGGCAGTAGCGTGAGAGCAGAGAGAGGGGATGCTCAAGAAGGACACCAATCTGGCAGTCATGCTCCAGCAGCTGCAGCATACTGCCAGATTGGCTCCAGTGATGAGGAGGGAGGGGATGATGAGGTCACTGACTCCACGTGGGTGCCTAATAGGAGAGAGGAGGAGGAGGGTGATGAGGAGGAGGCACATCTCCAACGAGGCAGGATGCCCTTGGGTGGCCAGCGTATGGGCAGCACACCGACGGAATCACACCGCAGAGCTCCGCCTGTGCAGGGCGCTGCCTCTGCCCGTCATTCAAAAAGTTCTTTGGTGTGGGTCTTTTTTGAGGCAAGTGCATCAGATCGCACAGCTGCTGTTTGCAACATATGTCTCAAGCGTATATCGCGTGGCCAAAACATCAGCCGCTTGGGCACCACATGCTTGATCAGACATATGTTGACCTGCCATGCAGCTCGTTGGCAAGCCTACCTTAAAGACCCACACCAAAGAACAAAGCGGACCTCTCCTTGCACCGCATCAGCTGGGATCTCCAACCCCACTATACCTTCAGTCCTCTCTGAAACCTGCACTGAGAGGAATGAAGGTGTAGAATTAGGTGTGTCACAGCCAAGTACTTGCGGCCACTCTGCTAGCAGTACACCGACGTCCGATTCTAGCAGGCAAATTTCCCTGCCCCAGCTGCTGGACCGTCAAAAGAAGTTCACTCCCAGCCATCCACATGCCCAGCGGTTGAATGCTAGCTTGGCTAAATTGCTAGCGCTTCAACTGCTGCCTTTTCAGTTGGTAGACTCGGCCCCCTTCCGTGAGTTTGTGCAATGTGCGGTTCCTCAGTGGCAGGTTCCCAAACGCCACTTTTTCTCACGGAAGGCGATTCCGGCTCTCTACAGGCATGTGGAAGGCAATGTCTTGGCCTCGCTGGACAGGGCGGTCAGCGGTAAGGTGCATATTACCGCTGACTCATGGTCCAGCAGGCATGGACAGGGACGTTACCTTTCTTTCACGGCCCATTGGGTCACTCTTTTGGCAGCTGGGAAGGATGCAGGACAAGGTGCAGTAGTGTTGGAGGTTGTTCCACCTCCACGCCTCCAAAATGCTACTACTGGTTGTGACACACCTCTCTCCTCCACCCCCTCCTCTTCTTCTTCCTCCATGGCCTCTTCCTGTGCTTTGTCCTCGGAACCAGCGGTGCTCCGTAGGCGTTCAAGGGGCTACGCAAGTACGCAGGCAAAAAGATGCCATGCCGTGCTTGCGCTGGTGTGTTTGGGGGACAGGAGCCACACTGGGGCAGAGGTCCTGTCTGCTCTGCAGGGGCAGGCCGAGAGGTGGTTGACGCCATGCCAGCTTAAGCCAGGAATGGTGGTTTGCGACAATGGCACCAACCTCCTCTCCGCCCTCCGACAGGGACAACTGACCCATGTGCCCTGTGTGGCTCACGTCCTTAACCTGGTGGTGCAGCGGTTCTTGGGCAGGTACCCGGGCTTACAGGATGTCCTGAGGCAGGCCAGAAAAGTCTGTGTGCATTTCCGCAGATCTTATAATGCCAGTGCTCGCCTGGCTGAGCTGCAAAAGGAGTTGAACCTGCCCAAGAACCGCCTTATATGTGACATGCCCACCAGGTGGAACTCAACGTTGGCCATGCTGCAGCGGCTGCACACGCAGCAGAGGGCCATCAATGAGTACCTGTGCGACTACGGCACCAGGACAGGGTCAGGGGAGCTCGGGTTTTTTTCACCACGCCAGTGGGGCATGATCAGGGATGCATGCACTGTCCTGGCACCATTTGAGGAGGCCACGAGGATGGTGAGCAGTGACAGTGCATGCATCAGTGACACTGTACCTCTTGTCCACCTGTTGGAGCATACGCTGCGTGGAATAATGGACAGGGCACTTGAGGCAGAACAGAGGCAGGAAGAGGAGGACTTCCTTGCCTCTCAAGGCCCCCTTTACCCAGACAGTGTTCCTTCTGTCCCACCCATCGCACAGGAAGAGGAGGAGGAGGAGGAGGAGGAGGAGGAGGATTGTGTCAGCATGGAGGTGGAGGCTGGCACTCAGCATCATCAGCAGCAGTCTTTTAGGGATGATTTACAGTCCCAAGAAACCAGTGGACTTGTACGTGGCTGGGAGGAGGTGGCTGCGGATCATGTCGTCCTTAGTGACCCAGAGGACTCCCGACTGAATGCCTCAGCTAACCTACGCTGCATGGCCTCCCTGATCCTGCAAAGTCTGCGGAAGGATCCTCGTATTCTTCGGATCAAGGAGAGGGACCATTACTGGCTGGCCACTCTCCTTGATCCACGGTACAAGGGTAAGGTTGCGGACCTTATCTTACCGTCGCAGAGGGAGCAGAGGATGAGACAACTCCGGGAGGCCTTGCAGAAAGGTCTGTGCAACGCGTTCCCAGAGACTGGGAGGTTACAAACTCCTGGTCCTGGACAACGAGTTGCTGAGGCTTCGGGCAGTCAAAGAAGGAGCGGTGGGGAAGGTGGCCGTCTGACCGATGCGTTCAGACAATTCTTTAGTCCGCAGCCCCAAAGTATGATCGGTTCCAGCAACCATCGCCAGCGTCTGATATACATGGTGCAGGAATACCTAGGGGCAAGGTCAGACTTGGACACCTTCCCCACCGAAAATCCTCTGGCTTACTGGGTCTTGAGGATGGATCACTGGCCAGAGCTTGCACAGTATGCAATTGAGCTACTGGCCTGTCCTGCATCCAGCGTTCTTTCAGAACGCACATTCAGTGCTGCTGGAGGATTTGTCATGGATCACAGGGTGCGCCTGTCCACCGACTCGGTTGATCGACTGACTTTCATCAAGATGATCCAGTCTTGGATCACCACCAGCTACCACACACCTGATGCTGATATAACAGACTAATTGATTTTAAAATGTCACATCCCTTCAAGACTGATGCTGATGCTGAGTGCCTGTGCTGTTATGTTGACTGGCTATCCTCCTCCTCCTCCTCAATGATCCGATTAATGATGATAGCTTGGAAGATCATTTTGGTTTATGGGTGCCGCCACCAGTGGCTAAGGCCCAATTTTTCAGCCCCTGTTTAACAGGGGCGTGTAATTACAATTTTTGATGCAATACTTTGCAACAGGCCTCATTGCTGTGCTCCAAGTACAGTATCTGTGAGGGGTTGCAGTGTTGTGCCACCAGTGCCTAAGGCCCAATTTTTCAGCCCCTGTTCAACAGGGGCATGCAATTATAATTATTGATCTAATAATTCACAGCAGGGCCCATTGCTGCGCCCACCAAGAGTAACTGTCAGGCCTTACAGTGTTGTGGCACCAGCACCACCATCAAAGGCCCAATTTTTACTACCACTGTTCAACAATTATATGTTATTACAATTCCTGATATAATAGTTGACAGCAGGGCGTTCCAGCACCCACCAAGAGTAACTGTGAGTGCTTACAGTGTTGTGCCAACACCAACACCTAAGGGGCCAATTTCGGCAGAGTATATACGGCAGGTCCCTACTTTCAAACATCCAACTTACAAACGACTACTACTTGCAAACGGAAGAAGACAACAGGAAGTGAGAGGAAATCTACCCCTTGGAAGAAAAATTCTCTCCTGTAAGAATTAATATGGGAGAAAGGTGTCTCCTCTCTACTGATGCTTTATCACCAATCCTTGTTTCAATAAAAACACCACATTTCAAAAACAGTTGTCATTGGGACGCAAAGTGAGGTGAAATGTTCTGAACAGGGGCACAGACAGCAAAACAAATGTTACAGGGGTGATAACCCTTCCCTATGTTTTCCAAAAAGCTTAAAAATAGGTATTTGGGCTGGAGCTACACTTAAAGAATGTAGCTGTTCAAAATTACAAACAGATTCTACATAAGAACAAACCTACAGTCCCTGTCTTGTATACACCGCCTGTATACGGCTGTTCAGAGTATATAGGGCCTTTTTTATTTTGTGTACGGGGTTCCCCTTAATATCCATACAAGACCCAAAGGGGCTGGTAATGGGCTGGGGTAGGGGGGGGGTTGATGGGGTAGCTATGCCATTTTTTTATGACATTACATTAAAGCCGCAAGCAGTTTTAAATGGGTTTTTTTTCCTTTAGAAATGTTATTTTGTGCAGGGACAGTTCTAAACACGGAAAACACGTGGCACTTCACAGGCATTCTTTAGACACCCTCCAGGTACAATATTTAAAGGAATATTTGACTTTTTTTTTTCACTTTATGCATCATTAAAATGACTGCTCCCGGAAAACGTCCGTTTTTAAAACTGCATTGATACATGTCCCCTGGTGCAGAACCCGGGTTCCCAAACTCTGTTTAGGACAATAACATGGATAATAGTCGTTATAATTAGCACTTTAGAATCCGAACGTTCGCATCCATTGTATTTAATAGGGTTCTAATGTTCGTGCGAACTTTCGGTCCGTTCGCGGGTTCTGGTGCGAACCGAACCCGGGGGTGTTCGGCTCATCACTAATATACACCAGGTGAGTTGCCCCTGAGCAAGAATTCCTTGTAGAAAGTTAACCCCCTTAAAGACTGTGTACATTAGCTTTCAGAGTTGTTAATGGAGATCTTTATTACCTTGTTTCCTCAGAGACTGTCACTATGGGGTTGATTTACTAAAACTGGAGAGGTCAAAATCTGGTGCAGCTGTGCATGGCAGCCAATCAGCTTCTAACTTCAATTTGTTCATTTGAGCTTTGACAAAAAAACATGGAAGCTTATTGGTTTCTAGGAAGAGCTGCACCAAATTTTGCACTCTCAGGCTTTAGAAAATCATCTGCTATGTGTCTTAAGACTATTACATTTACTCTTATCCCAAAGAGAAAAACAGTGTTATACCTAAATGACTATTGCCCAATAGCACTAACCTTAATAATTATGAAGTGCTTTGAAAGGCTGATCATGGCATGGTCATGGCGCATAAAAAGAAGACCATCAATTTCAGAGTTGACTCCATCAGTGGGCTTGCAGGCAATACCGATCCACTATAAATGCTTTTTCATCACTAGTTTACTTGGCTCTTATTCACTTAGATTAGCCTGATTTTTATGTTAGACATTTTTTGGGGGATTTTCGTTCCTCCTTCAATAATATTATTCCACAAACTCTGATAGATAGATA
The DNA here is from genome assembly GCA_029206835.1 of Rana muscosa. Taxonomy (NCBI): domain Eukaryota; kingdom Metazoa; phylum Chordata; class Amphibia; order Anura; family Ranidae; genus Rana; species Rana muscosa. Next base: position 958,592,886 of record CM055117.1, on the reverse strand, counting down.
GATAAACTGACACTACTTGGAATGAGCTAAATTATGTTCAGCTCAATGCTGGAGTTTTTAAAAAACAGGCCTCAGTTTGTTCGAATTCACAATATTTCATCGTCTTCCAATATGCTTTATGCAGGTTCCCCACAGGGATATGTCTTGATTACCTTGGGCTCCATTCAAACTTGTGCAACTTTGGACATCAAATTTTCAATGGCACCCATTCAAATCGGTATAACTTAAGGTCGCAGTGACTTTGAAAAGGTGGGTGCACTACTTTGATGCAACTTTTGTTGTGACTTTTGATTCAGAGAGTTTAAATTTGTATTAAAGTCACACTCAAAGTCGCATAAAATTTGCACTGGAAATTGTGCAACTTTGGAGTCACGCTAGTGTGAATGGAGCCTTAATGTATAATCTGCTGACCTACGATTGCTCAGCTAAATATCTGACAAAAATATTGTGAAGTTCACAGATGATACGGCAGTAATGGAACTCATCACTGATTGTGATGAGTTCATGTACAGGCAGGATGTGAAGAATCTGGAAGTATGGTATAATGGTACCAATCTCTTTATTAACATAGTGAGGACAAACGAGAAATGACTATGGACTTGAGGCAGACCAGCACCACTCCCACTCCCCTCTGTGTTGGGGGTGAAGTTGTTGAGCTGTTCCCATGCTTTAAATATTTGGGAGTGTACATCTGTGATAACCTCACCTGGAGCACCAATACAGCCAACATTCTGAAGAAGGCCTATCAGCGCCTTTACTTTTTGAAGGGGGTAAAGTGTGCTGGCCTTGGTACTTCAGTTATCTCAATTTATAATGCCGCGTACACACGACCGTTATTCATGTCATGGAAAAAAACAAAGTTTTTCTCGACTTGATTTTTCGTGTTTCCTCTCAAGCCTGCCTTGCATACACATGTTCATGAAAAAAAACGCTTGAGCAAAGCGTGGTGACGTACAACACGTACGACGGCACTATAAATGGGAAGTTCCATTCGAATAGCGCCACGCTTTTTCTGATCCTCGTGTTGTTAAAGTTTGGTGAGAGACGATTCGTGCTTTTCAGTCCGTTACAGCGTGACGAATGTGTTATCTCAATTACGAACGCTAGTTTTACCAAAACGAGCGCTCCCATCTCATACTTGATTCTGAGCATGCGCGTTTTTTTTCCCTCGTAAAAGCATACACACAACCGTTTTTCACGATTTTAAAAAGAACGACGTGAAAAACAACAAGAAAAAATAGAGCAGGTTCTAATTTTTTTTCGCCCATTTTTCTCGTCGAGAAAAATGCTCTGGAGCATACACACGACCGTTTTTCACGACCATTTTTAAAAATGGTATTTTTATCGTCATGAAAAACGGTCGTGTGTATCCTTTTTTCTTGTATTACCATTTGGTGTGATAACTGCTCTGCATAAATAGGCACTGCAGTGGGTGGTAAAGACTGCCCAGAGGATTATTTGGCAACAACCCAGCATTAATGATATTTACAGCAGCATGTGTTGGAAGATGGTCCTTAATATTATAAGAGACTCTTTCCATCCAGCTTATGGTTTTCATTCCTTTCTATTCAGGTAGAAGGTTACGCAACAGCATTAGACCTAGAATCACCAGGCTAAGCAACAGCTTTTTTTTCTGATGCTGTGAGATTGAAAAATTCTGCATCATTGCTGCTATATATTAGTATTTATTTTCTTGGCATTGCTGCAAGATTGATAATACTGTACTTCATGATTAATAATTGCAATATAATGTTATGCATTTATAGATTTGATTTATTTTTCTTTATTGGTTTGGTTTTATTATTGTTCATGGAACCTGGGTACCTTATTTCATTTCTTTCATGTATATTTTTGGAATATCAGTTAAAAAATATCTTTCTCCCTATCAATATCCTTATGCAGGACGTATGTAGATAAGCAAATAAAGAATGCATTTGAGATGCCTTTACTTCACACCTGTTTCTGACCTGCTGACCATTGACTTGTGTAGCGGGTATATGCTTTTCTCTCATGTTTGAATTTGGTAGGGATATCTGTAATGTATGGTTCCCTGGGGCCCAGCGGGTGGCGCTGTCACTTTGGGCCCAGGGTTGAGCCATCATTGCAGTGGCATACCCTTTTTGGCCTCTCGCAGTATGAGTACAGCGGGGCGGGGGCTCCGCTGGGCTTGCTGGGGGAGTGTATAAAGGGGTCGGCCATTTTGGTCACGGGGTTCGTCAAGTCCCAGGCACCTTCAGCCTGAGGGCTGTGGTTCGTGGCCTAGGCCTGGACACCCAGAGCTCGTGTTCCACCCCAGGCACCTTCAGCCTGGGGTGAGGTAGTCAGTTGGAGGCCTGGGGCCCAGTGTCCTCTGCTGGGCTCCACGAGGGAAGGATTTCCTAGGGGACCCCGGGAGTGGGGTACCCGAATCCAGAGGCGTAAGGGACCGGAGGAGCTACTCACCCGAAGACCTGCATCAGATTGCCGGTGCCGGGTGAGCCTCAGGAGACCGCCCGGAGGGGTACCTTCCCAAACAGGGGCCAAGTGCAGTCAGGAGGAAGGTTCACCATTCATCCGGCCGGTGGCAGCGACCAAGATTCTCGACAGGTGGCATAGATCATGTGCCAAACCTATTCGCTGGTAGATGAATAGGAGAGCTCATTGTGCCTGGGCCTACTCGTATCCACACCCCCTGTCTGTTCGTTGAGGGAGTCCAACTGATTGTGTTTCATTCTGACATTGAAGAATAAAGGAGTGTTGGACTTTTATTGGTGTGGGGCTCATTTACTGGCAGACACTGTTCCACGGAAGAAGCGGAGGCTCCAAACTCAGAACAGCGACCCGAAGTTAAAGGAACTTTGCTTACACCACACAAACATCTGCGGTGAAGGCTTGGCGTGGTGACCCCGCACTCTCTCCTACAAGGTACCCCTAGACAAGCAGAAACCAGCCAACAGCAGAGAGAGAGAGTGGAGGCCGCTACACTTGTATATGGAGAAAATCAGTTCTGTTGTGAACATAGCGGAATGCCCACTGCAGAAGTAATTTGCGCTATCTAAGTGACTTGGTAGGTGTTGGGGTACAGAGAGTTTTCAAACACTTCTTAGTAACCCATTTACATTTCAACTCAATTTGTTTGTGTGTGGGTAGAGGTGGGCACAAATGAATACATTTTAAAAAAAAAGAAACGTTGCACATTGATTTTGACAGCCTCTTGCTCTAGTCCATTGACACTGGTTCAGCTTCTTTATGGTAGATATGGAGCTGCTGGCAAATCTAACATTAGTTTTCTTCAGGGTTCTTTGAAGCTTTTTTTCAGCCCTGGAGGCTGACCACTTGTCATCTGAATGTTTAGATTCTGTAGACATCAAGACACAAGTGTTTTGGCTGGCCTTTCCCTGCACAGTCCTTTAGGATTTTGTTACTACAAACCCAAGGCTGATGTGACCCAAGCAATCTTGTCAGCGCAGAGTCAGCCATGTGATATCAGCTTGTAGCCACCCTGCCCTTGTCAGCTGTGCCTATTTAAATGTAATACTTAGCAAACAATATCCAAGAAAGCTGAATACTTTTCTTGGGCCTCTCCTAGGCTCTGGTTACTGTTATTTTCCTTCTGCTGTCAGTAGATGCCATTGGTGAATCTTGCAATAGTATGAGAGACAGCAGCACTAATCAGAGCTTTGAATATTTATCGCTCTCTGGCCAACCACTGGGAGATGTATTGCAGGTGGTGCAGGCTGGCAGAGGGTATAAATATTTAGCGAGTGACCTTGGAAAGATGGTTCTCCCTTGTGCCTCCTGCATGGGGGAACGATGTGTTTAGCTGCTGAATCATCTCAAGCCTTCTGCCTAAAGAGGGTAACCATATGCATGGACCATTGCATGAGTCTGGCATCTAGCTTGTGAAACATGTATCAGTATAGTGTTTTACAGTCAGGAGCAGGGCTGGACTGGGACAAAAATGTGGCCCTGGACTTCTTTCAGACCGGCCCACTTTAATTTTGCAAACACGCACAAATACAATATATAAACTCTACGCAATTGAGCAGAAAAACATAAGTAAAAACATTCCACTGTAAGAATAAACGGCTTTTTAAAAAAAAAAAAAAAACTCTTTATTTAGAAGGAAGTCTCTTCTAAAGATGATACACACGAAAACCTGCAAACAGTTTGCTGAAGACAAGCAGGCAAAGGACATGGATTACTGTAACCATGTCCTGTGGTCTGATGAGACCAAAATAAACTTTTTTGGTTCAAATGGTGTCAAGCGTGGGGGGCGGCAACCAGGTGAGGAGTGCAAAGACAAGTGTGTCTTGCCTACAGTCAAGCATGGTGGTGGGAGTGTCCTGGTCTGGGGCTGCATGAGTGCTGCTGGCCCTGGGGAGCTACAGTTCATTGAGGGAACCATGAATGCCAACATGTACTGTGACATACTGAAGCAGGTCTCTAACATCAACCAGCTCCATGATGTCGTCATGAAGGAGTGGAAGAGGAGTGGCAACCTGTGAATCTCTGCTGAACTCCATGCCCAAGAGGGTTAAGGCAGTGCTGGAGAATAATGGTGACCACACAAAATATTGACACTTTGGGCCCAATTTGGACATTTTGACTTAGGTGTGTACTCACTTTTGTTGCCAGCGGTTTAGACATTAAGGACTGTGTGTTGAGTTATTTTGAGGGGACAGCAAATTGACACTGTTATACAAGCTGTACACTCACTACTTTACATTGTAGCAAAGTGTAATTTCTTCAGTGTTGTCACGTAAAACGATATAATAAAATATTTACAAAAATGTGAGGGGTGTACTCACTTTTCTCTCATGTTTGAATTTGGTAGGGATATCTGTAATGTATGGTTCCCTGGGGCCCAGCGGGTGGCACTGTCACTTTGGGCCCGGGTTTGAGCCATCATTGCAGTGCCGTACCCTTTTTGGCCTCTCGCAGCATGAGTACAGCGGGGCGGGGGGCTCCGCTGGGCTTGCTGAGGGAGGTTATAGAGGGGTCGGCCATTTTGGTCACGGGTTGTCGAGCCCCAGGCACCTTCAGCCTGAGGGCTGTGGTTCGTGGTCGGTGTCCAGGCGGCCTAGGCCTGGACACCCGGAGCTCGTGTTCCACCCCAGGCACCCTCAGCCGGGGGTGAGGTACTCGGTTGGAGGCCTGGGGCCCAGTGTCCTCTGCTGGGCTCCGCGAGGGAAGGATTTCCTAGGGGACCCCGGGAGTGGGGTACCCGAATCCAGAGGCGTAAGGGACCGGAGGAGTTACTCACCCGAAGACCTGGTGCAGCAGATTGCCGGGGCCGGGTGAGCCTCAGGAGACCGCCCGGAGGTGTATCTTCCCAAACAGGGGCCGAGTGCAATCAGGAGGAAGGTTCACCGTTCATCCGGTCGGTGGCAGCGACCAAGATTCTCAGCAGGTGGCATAGACCATGTGCCAAACCTATTCGCTGATAGAGGAATAGGAGAGTTCATTGTGCCTGGGCCTACTCGTATCCACACCCCTTGTCTGTTCGTTGAGGGAGTCCAACTGATTGTGTTTCATCCTGACATTGGAAAATAAAGGAGTGTTGGACTTTATTGGTGTGGGGCTCATTTACTGGCAGACACTGTTCCACAGAAGGAGCGGAGGCTTCAAACACCGAACACCGACCCGAAGGTAAAGAAACTTTGCTCACACCACACAAACATCTGCGGTGGAGGCTTGGCGTGGTGACCCCGCACTCTCTCCTCCAGGATACCTCTAGACAAGCAGCAACCAGCCAGCAGCGGAGAGAGATAGTGCAGGCCGCTACACGTATATCTGTCCTCCAAGTTTTACAACATTTATTTTTCTGTATGAAAATTTTAACACTAAATATACTCTAAAGCCCTATACACACAATCGGATTTCAGATGGAATAAAATCCAATGGATTTTTCCATCGGATTTCCGATGAAGCTGACTTCCATCGGTCTTGCCTACACACCATCAGTCAAAAATCCGACCCTCCCAAACGCCATGACGTAAAACACCCCGAAGAGCCGAGAAAAATGAAGTTCAATGCTTCTGAGCATGCGTCGACTTGATTCTGAGCATGCGTGGGTTTTTTCTCCGATGGAGTTCCACACAGACGATCGGAATTTGCTATCATTTTTTTTCTCCATCGGATAAATTTAAAACATGTTCTATTTTTAATCACCAATGAAAAAAAGACCGATGGGGCCCATACACGATCGGTTTGTCCGATGAAAAAAGTCCATCGGACTGTTTTCATCGGTAAAACCGATCGTGTGTACAGGGCTTAACTCCTCACTTACCTTTTTTTATTATTTCACTTATTCTCCTCTGTATTTTTCTCCTCCTTCTCACATCACTGCGTGAAGTGGGAGGGCTACCGTCATGCAGGAACATTGCTACAGCCTCATTGGCTGGAGAATTTTCAGAAACCAGCATTGTTGCACAGCCATTGGCTGCCTTTCAGCAGTGCAGTGGCGCTGAGGGTTGCGCACTATGAAGTGAGGTGATGGGCAGTGCGGATGACAGGTCTCTCCCATACAGGTGAAACTCGAAAAATTTGAAAATCGTGCAAAAGTTCATTTATTTCACTAATGCAAATTAAAAGGTGAAACTAACATATGAGATAGACTCATTCATTACATCCAAAGCAAGATAGTTCAAGCCGTGATTTGTAATAATTGTGATGATTATGGCTTACAGCTCATGAAAACCCCAAATCCACAATCTCAGAAAATTAGAATATTGTGAAAAGGTGCAATATTCTAGGCTCAAAGTGTCCCACTCTAGTCAGATAATTAAGCCATAATACCTGCAAAGGGTTCCTGAGCCTTTAAATGGTCTCTCAGTGTGGTTCAGTAGGAATCACAATCATGGGAAAAACTGCTGACCTGACAGTTGTGCAGAAAACCATCAATGACACCCTCCATGAGGAGGGAAAGCCTCAAAAGGTAATTGCAAAAGAAGCTGGATGTTCCCAAAGTGCTGTATCAAAGCACATTAATAGAAAGTTATGTGGAAGGGAAAAGTGTGGAAGAAAAAGGTGCAGAAGCAGCAGGGATGACCGCAGCCTGGAGAGGATTGTCGGGAAAAGGCCATTCAAAAGTGTTGGGGACTTTCACAAGGAGTGGACTGAGGCTGGAGTCAGTGCATCAAGAGCCACCACACACAGACGGATCCTGGACATGGGCTTCAAATGTCGTATTCCTCTTGTCAAGCCACTCCTGAACAACAAACAACGTCAGAAGCGTCTTACCTGGGCTAAAGAAAAACAGACCTGGTCTGTTGCTCAGTGGTCCAAAGTCCTCTTTTCTGATGAGAGCAAATTTTGCATCTTATTTGAAAACCAAGGACCCAGAGTATGTAGTATGGAGGAAGAATGGAGAGTTTCCACAGTCTGTCTTGATTTGGGTAGTCATCTGCTGGTGTTGGTCCACTGTGCTTCATTAAGTCCAGGGTCAACGCAGCTGTCTACCAGGAGATTTTGGAGCACTACAGTAGGTGCCGCCGATATTGTGTCAATCTCGCCGCTTCTAACGGCGATATTGACACCCTATGAGCTCCGTCGCGAGAGCCAGCGCTGAGCTGTCTCGTCATCGGGAAAGGAAAAAATGTTCCTTTCACGATGAGCGACACGCATTGCCGATAGGCGGGGATCCGACGCAGATTCCCGCCAATACCAGGCACTGCGTTTGGTATGAATCCTGAGCGGGAACTCCACGCCAATTTTTAAAGAAAAAAACGGCGTGGGTTCCCCCTCCAGGAGCATACCAGGCCCTTGGGTCTGGTCTGGATTTGAAGGGGAACCCTACGCCGAAAAAAACGGCGTGGGGGTCCCCCTCAAGATCCAAACCAGACCCTTATCCGAGCACGCAACCTGGCAGGCCACAGGGGAAGAGGGGGGGAAGAGAGCGGCCCCCCCTCCCTCCTGAACCGTACCAGGCCACATGCCCTCAACATGGGGGGTTTGGTGCTCTGGGGCAGGGGGGTGACCTGCGGCCCCCCCACCCCAGAGCACCCTGCCCCCATGTTGATGAGGACAGGGCCTCTTCCCGACAACCCTGGCTGTTGGTTGTCGGGGTCTGCGGGCGGGGGGCTTATCGGAATCCGGGAGCCCCCTTTAATAAGGGGGCCCCCGGATCCTGGTCCCCCACCCTATGTGAATGAGTATGGGGTACATCGTACCCCTACCCATTCACCTGGTGGAAAAAAATGGTAATAAAAACACAACACAGTTTTTAAAAGTATTTTATTGCACCGCTCCGGAGGTCTTCTTCCGACTTCGGGGGTCTCCGGTGTCGTCGCCGCGCTCTCCGGTTCTTTCTTCTGCCGGGCCTCCGCTAACTTCTTTTTAGCTCTTTTGCTAGCGGAGGACCGGTCTTCTCCGTCGCCTTCTTCTTCTCCCGCTCTCCGGTTCTTCTCCCGCTCTCCGGTTCTTTCTTCCGCCGGGCCTCCGCTAACTTCTTTTTAGCTCTTTTGCTAGCGGAGGCCCGGTCTTCTCCGTCGTCTCGTCCGGCTCTCCGTTGTCCTTCTGCCGGCCCCTCCACTAACTTCTTGGTAGCTCTTTTGCTAGTGGAGGAGCCGGTCTTCCCGTCGTCGCAGTCGGCGTCCTTCTCCCTCTTCTCCTCCTCGATGTTGACTCAACGCTTCCTCTCGCAGTAATAATAAATCTTCGGTCCGCAGAGATTAATATAGGCTTCACATGACGTCACAGTCACATGGTCCCATGATGTCACAGTCACATGCTCCGGGGCACATGTGCCCCGGAACATGTGACGTCATGGGACCATGTGACTGTGACGTCATGTGAAGCCTATATTAATCTCTGCGGACCGAAGATTTATCATTACTGCGAGAGGAAGCGTCGAGTCAACATCGAGGAGGAGAAGAGGGAAGAAGACGGCGACGGCGATGATGGGAAGACTGGCTCCTCCACTAGCAAAAGAGCTACAAGAAGTTAGTGGAGGGGCCGGCGGAAGAAAGAACCGGAGAGCTGGAGAAGAACCGGATAGCGGGAGAAGAAGAAGGCGACGGAGAAGACCGGTCCTCCGCTAGCAAAAGAGCTAAAAAGAAGTTAGCGGAGGCCCGGCAGAAGTAAGAACCGGAGAGCGCGGCGACGACACCGGAGACCCCCGAAGTCGGAAGAAGACCTCCGGAGCGGTGCAATAAAATACTTTTAAAAACTGTGTTGTGTTTTTATTACCATTTTTTTTCCACCAGGTGAATGGGTAGGGGTACGATGTACCCCATACTCATTCACATAGGGTGGGGGGGGCCGGGATCCGGGGGCCCCCTTATTAAAGGGGGCTCCCGGATTCCGATAAGCCCCCCGCCCGCAGGCCCCGACAACCAACGGCCAGGGTTGTCGGGAAGAGGCCCTGTCCTCATCAACATGGGGGCAGGGTGCTCTGGGGTGGGGGGGCCGCAGGTCGCCCCCCTGCCCCAGAGCACCAAACCCCCCATGTTGAGGGCATGTGGCCTGGTACGGTTCAGGAGGGAGGGGGGCCGCTCTCGTCCCCCCCTCTTCCCCTGCGGCCTGCCAGGTTGCGTGCTCGGATAAGGGTCTGGTTTGGATCTTGAGGGGGACCCCCACGCCGTTTTTTCGGCGTAGGGTTCCCCTTCAAATCCAGACCAGACCCAAGGGCCTGGTATGCTCCTGGAGGGGGAACCTACGCCGGTTTTTTCTTTAAAAATTGGTGTGCAGTTCCCGCTCAGGATTCATACCAAACGCAGTGCCTGGTATTGGCTGGAATCCGCGTTGAATCCCCGCTCAATACAGTGTCGCGTCTCCTCGCCATTGCAGCGAGCGCGACACGTGTCGTCACCCTGCTGCCGACATCTCGGCACTCCTGTCGCCGAGAATCTCGGCAATGGGAGCGCGATAGAAACACAATATCGGCGGCACCTACTGTACATGCTTCCTTCCGCAGACGAGCTCTATGGGGATGCTGACTTTATTTTTCAGCAGGACTTGGCACCTGCCCACACTGCCAAAAGCACCAAAACCTGATTCAGTGACCGTGGGATTACTGTGCTTGATTGGCCAGCAAACTCGCCTGACCTAAACCCCATAGATAATCTAGGCGGCATTGCCAAGAGAAAGATGAGAGACATGAGACCGAAACAATGCAGAAGAGCTGAAGGCCGCTATTAAAGCATCCTGGTCTTCCATAACACCTCAGCAGTGCCACAGGCTGGTAGCTTCCATGCCACGCCGCATTGAGGCAGCAATTGCTGCAAAAGGGGCCCAAACCAAGTACTGAGTACATATGCATGCTTATACTTTTCAGAGGTCCAATATTGTTCTATGTACAATCCTTGATTTATTGATTGCATGTAATATTCAAATTTTCTGAGATTGTGGATTTGGTGTTTTCATGAGCTGTAAGCCATAATCATCACAATTATGACAAATCACGACTATCTTGCTTTGCATGTAATGAGTCTATCTCATATTAGTTTCACCTTTTAAGTTGCATTAGTGAAATAAATGAACTTTTGCACGATATTCAAATTTTTTGAGTTTCACCTGTACTGGCCGGCCGGCCGGCCAATCCCACCCCCCCCCCACCCCATGCCAGCTAACCCCAATGGCTGCCGAAGCCCCGCCCCTTTTTAAAAAAAATACAATTTATTACAAATTCTTGGAGTTTAATTTACATAGTTTCACATTTATTTTATTCTAGTATTCTAACATATATTCCTATTTTCATATCCATTCACTCATCCCCAACCATCCTTCTCATCCTATCTTATGGTCTCTATTTACTTTTCTCCTTTGTTCACTTTATACTATATTTCCAGATCTTCTTATATCTGTTATTAAATGTGATCTGTTCCATTTTACTGATATCTTATCATATTTCTGCACATGTCCCCTATTCGGGGCCAAGTATGTCTGATGTATTATGTTTAATTGGATTATCCTATTATTCATTGCTGGGGATACTTTCAAGTGGGAAGAGCAAATTTCATCCCATTCCTGGTCACTCATCCCTGGAATAGCTGTCTGCCATTTATCCCTTACTCCCACCGGCTCTCTACTTATTTTACTCTGTAATAGGTGTGAATATAATTTGGATATCAATCCCTTTGAGCCTTGTGATCTCAGGATGCCTATAAGGGGGTATCTTGCGATTTTTTTTTTTTTTTTTATTCCTTTCTTCCAAACTGTTCCTGCAATAGATGTCTAAACTGTAAAACTGTTTGCTATGGAGGTTTTATTGTTTACACAGATTCTCATATGGCAATATTATGTTGTTATTATAAATCTGCCCAATGGTTGTTACTTTTTTCTGTTTCCAGTATTTACTATCTTCAAATACTTCTAGATGCTCAAATGTTGGGTTGTTCCACAAGGCAGTTTCTGGCGGGATATCCCCAAATCCCATCAGTTTTTTTTTGCCTTCTTCCAAACTGACCTCGCCAGTTTTAGGAGGGGGATTTTTACTCCAACCCTCCTCAAATCTGTTGTTTCTAATCCTACCAATAGGTCTCCTACCTGCATTTTATTTAGCAAATACTCCTCCACTCTCGTTTCTTGTTCCTGCATTACCCAGGTTCTTAGGTGTTTTAATTGCCCCGCTAGGTAGTATAAATATAGGTCTGGTATTCCCAATCCTGCTGCTGTTTTCGGTCTTCGTATCATTTTAAAATTTAATTTACATCTCCCATGTGCCCAGATAAAACTGGTCAGCTGGGAGTTTAATTTTTTAAATATATATTTTGGTATCTTTACCTCTGAGTGCGACATAACATATAAACACTTCAGCAATATAATGGATTTAATCAACTGTATTCTACCTGCCATCGATACCGGTAATTTTTTCCATATTCCCAGTTTGTTCTTCACATATTCTACCAAGGGATTTATATTTGCTTTCAGGGCTTCCTCTGGATCTAGGGTAATATTTATTCAGAGGTATTTAAATGTTTCAACTATTTTTAATGGGGTCTGAGGTTCCCCCTCTTTCCCCGGCCCCAGTAACATCAGTGTGGATTTCTGCCAAATTATTTTAAGCCCTGAAAATGTCCCATATTTTTCTATTATCTGCATTGCCTCCCCCAGTGATATATACACTTCTTCCATATATAATATGATATCATCGGCGTATAGGCCTATGTGTTCAATCTTTCTTGTACTTTTTCGATTGCCTGAATCTATTGGCCAATGCTTCTATTGCCAAGGAGAATAACTGAGGGGACATCGGGCACCCCTGTCTAGTTCCCCTGTATAGTTTTATTTTAGGTGATAGAATTCCATTTATTAATAAATTGGAGCATGGTTGTTTATACAGAATACCCACCCATTTTCTAAATCCTACCCCGAATCCACTTTTTTTCAACACCATCTGCAGGAAATCCCATTCTATAGAGTCGAATGCCTTGGCCGTGTCCAAGGAGGCCAAGGCACTCGACTCTGAGAAGCACTCTCTCAGTTGTACCATAAACTGGGGGGGTTCTTCTTTTTTTTTTTTTTTTTTTCTTTTAACATTCGTCATTCCCGCTTTACCCCTTCCCACCCTCCCCAGCTTGCTTATTCTTCACACATGAGTTCTACCACTATTACATGAATTTATTTATTTATTTATTTATTTATTTTTAACTCTTCGAGCAGGTTAGTCTTCTTTATCTACTGCCCCTGGTTCTCCTTCTCTCTTTACTCCTCTTATCTTATCAGGCTAATTACTAAATGCTGATCTAATCTCTTCTCCTTGCTCTAGGGAGGACACCCCATTCTTCTCAACCAGGGCTCCCACAGTGTTTTAAATTTGTGAATACCGCGTCTAGTCAAGACTGCTTTTTCCTTCCACACTGTTGCGTTTATTACATTAACCCATTCTACCGATGTCGGTGATTGCCAGTTTTGTGCTATCACTTTTCTGGCCTGAAACAGGCACCTCTGCACCACTTCCGTAATGCCTTTTTGCACATGCCTCTCCTCTATACAACCCAATAGGCACACCCTGGCCTCCAGTTCCAGAGTAATCCCAAAGGTTGTATTTATGATGTCTAGTACCTTAACCCAATATCTATGTAACTTCGGGCATTTCCACATCATGTGTATGAGGTCCCCTGTGTCTTGACATCTAGGGCACTTGTCGTCTAATCTCCTTCCAAACATATGTAATCTCTTTGGGGTGTAATAAATTCTATGCACTAAGAATAGATGTGATACTCTCTGCGACGGGGAAAGTGACACCATTGTCCCCAGCTCCAGTGTCCATTGTTCAGTTGTTATAAGGCCTATGTCCTCCTCCCATTTTCCTTTTATTTTTTCCCACATTCTCCACAGGTATAGAGACACCGCTAATCTGCGCGGATAAATCTGAGATAAGGCCTTTAGATATTCCTGACTTAATTAGCCGTTGAAGGTGGGGGATTTTTTGTCATCTCACCGGGTGTATTTTGAATTGGGCTTGGAGTGCATGTCTTATTTGCAAATACGTGTAGAACAGGGAATTTGGAATGGCATACTCTCTGCTTAATTCTAAAAAGGATTTCAGTGTGTTGCCTTCATATAGTTGCGCCAATCTAGTTATGCCCCGCTTTTCCCATTCCTTTAACTTTCCCATAGCTTGGATTTCTGGTAGATGTTTATTCTTCTAGAGAGGGGAATATTGCGTTAGCCCCTTATACCCCAAGGCTTGCTTTCCTGCCCGCCATGTTCTTATAACCATCTTCAGTGTTGGGTTCTTAACAGGGAAGGAATCGGCCTCAAGATTTTCTATTATGGTGTTATGCGGGGCCCCCATTATCATCATTTTCAAGCTGGCACTTCCCCCTCCCTCCGTTATACACCCCCCAGGTGCTGTAGCTGGGCTGCTAAAAAATAACTGAGGGTGTGGGATGGCCAGCCCTCCCTTATTTGTTGGAAGTTGTAATGTTTGGAGGCTGATCCTCGCTTTGCCCTTCTTCCAAATTAATTTCCTGAAAAGGGTCTCTATTTTTTTAAACCATACTTTCCCAATCCATACTGGAGAGTTATGGAGCACATAAAGTAGTTGTGGCATCCATATCATCTTGATAAGGTTGCTTCGTCCAGCCAGCCATAGGGGAGTCGTCCCCAGATATCGGCTTTTTGCTTAAACTTAAATAAAAGTGGCCTTAAATTGTTGTTAATGTATTGTTCTTGGTCTCGTGTTACCACTATCCCCAGGTAGTCCATTTTCTCCACAATTTTTAATTGGGGGATTCCTTCACAAACGGCATTGCCTACTGGGTGCACCGGCAAAAGTGCGGACTTCTCCCAGTTTATTACTAGGCCCGAAAATCACCCAAATGCCTCCACTGTCTTCACTGCTGTTTTTAGTGACGTTGTGGAATCCCCCAAGAAAAGCAAGACGTCGTCCGCATACAGTGCGTTTTTTTTCCTCCCCCACTTTCCTCTGGAATCCCTGTATCTCCTGTGTAGTTCTGATCCCAATTGCTAATGGCTCTATTGCCAAGGCAAAGAGAAGGGGAGACAGGGGACATCCCTGCCTCGTCCCCCTTTCTAGCCTGAACATCTTTGAGTATTCGTTGTTAATTTTTATTTTTGCACTTGGGGAATTAGAAAGTGTTTTTACCCATTTAATGAAGATGGGACCAAACCCAAATTTCTCTAACACGTGCCAGAGATAGTCCCACTCTAGGCTATCAAAAGCCTTGGTGGCATCCAAGGATCCATAGCTCTGCCACCTCTATTCTCAGTTGGCGTCTGTAGGTTCAAGTACAACCTTCTAATGTTGGTACTAGTCGCTCTTTTGGGGATGAATCCGGATTGATCCGGGTGTATGAGTTTCTGAATGTACAGTAGGTGCCGCCGACCTTGTATATTCATCGTGATCCCATCGCGGAGATTCTCGGCGACAGGGTGCCGACATCTCGGGGACAGGGTGGCGACATCTCGCGCTCGCTGCAATAGCGAGAAGGAGACGCGGCACTGTATTGAACAGGATCCGACGTGGATTCCCGCCAATACCAGGCACTGTGTTTGGTATGAATCCTGAGCGGGAACTCCACGCCAATTTTGAAATAAAAAACCGGCATGGGTTCCCCCTCCAGGAGCATACCAGGCCCTTCATTCTGGTATCAATTTGAAGGGGAATCCCCTAAGCCGGAAAAACGGTGTGGGAGTCCCCCTCAAAATCCAAACCAGACCCTTATCCGAGCACGCAACCTGGCAGGCCACAGGAAAAGAGGGGGGGGACGAGAGAGTGGCCCCCCTCCCTCCTGAACCGTACCAGGTCGCATGCCCTCAACATAGGGGGTTTGGTGCTTTGGGGCAGGGGGGGCGACCTGCGGCCCCCCCACCCCAAAGCACCCTGTCCCCATGTTGATGGGGACAAGGGCCTCTTCCCGACAACCCTGGCCGTTGGTTGTCGGGGTCTGCGGGTGGGGACTGATCGGAATCCGGGAGCCTCCTTTAATAAGGGGGCCCCCAGATGCCGGCCCCCCACCCTATGTGAATGAGTATGGGGTAAATCGTACCCCTACCCATTCACCTGGTGGAAAAAAAATGTCAATAAAAAAACACACACAGCTTTTTAAATTAATTTATTACACAGCTCCGGGGGTCTTCTTCCGACTCCGGGGGTCTCTTCCGACTTCGGGGGTCTCCGGTGTCGTCTCCGCGCTCTCCGGTTCTTCTCTCGCTCTCCGGTTCTTTCTTCCTTCCTTCTGCCGGGCCTCCGATATCTTCTTCCAGCTCTTTTGCTAGTGGAGGGGCCCGGTCTTCCCGTCGCCGCCGCCTTCCCTCTTCTCCTCCTCGATGTTCACTCATCGCTTCCTCCCGCTGTAATGCTGGCTGTTCGGTCCGCAACGATTTATATAGGCTTCTCATGACATCAGTCACATGCTCCCATGACGTCAAAGTCACATGCTCTGGGGCCACCCGGAGCATGTGACTGTGACGTCATGAGAAGCCTATATAAATCGTTGCGGACCGAACAGCCAGCATTACAGCGGGAGGAAGCGACGAGTGAACATCAAGGAGGAGAAGAGGTAAGAAGACGCCGACGGCGACGGGAAGACCGGGCCCCTCCACTAGCAAAAGAGCTGGAAGAAGATAGTGGAGGGGCCGGCAGAAGGACAACGGAGAGCCGGACGAGACGACGGGGAAGACTGGGCCTCTCCGCTAGCAAAAGAGCTGGAAGAAGATAGCGGAGGCCCGGCAGAAGGAAGAAAGAACCGGAGAGCACGGACGACAACCCTGGAGACCCCCGAAGTCAGAAGAGACCCCCAGAGTCAGAAGAAGACCCCGGTAGCTGTGTAATAAATTACTTTAAAAAGCTGTGTGTGTTTTTTTATTGACATTTTTTTCCACCAGGTGAATGGGTAGGGGTACGATATACCCCATACGCATTCACATAGGGTGGGGGGCTGGCATCTGGGGGCCCCCTTATTAAAGGGGGCTCCTGGATTCCGATCAGCCCTCGCCCGCAGACCTCGACAACCAACGGCCAGGGTTGTCGGGAAGAGGCCCTTGTCCCCATCAACATGGGGACAGGGTGCTTTGGGGTGGGGGGGCCGCAGGTCGCCCCCCTGCCCCAAAGCACCAAACCCCCCATGTTGAGGGCATGCGGCCTGGTACGGTTTAAGAGGGATGGGGGGCCGCTCTCTCGTCCCCCCCTCTTTTCCTGCGGCCTGCCAGGTTGCGTGCTCGGATAAGGGTCTGGTTTGGATTTTGAGGGGGACCCCCACGCAGTTTTTTCGGCTTAGGGGATTCCCCTTCAAATCCATACCAGACCGAAGGGCCTGGTATGCTCCTGGAGGGGGAACCCATGCAATTTTTTTATTAAAAAATTGGCGTGGAGTTCCCGCTCAGGATTCATACCAAACACAGTGCCTGGTATTGGCGGGAATCCAAGTCGGATCTCCGTCTACCGGTCAGCAATGCGTGTCGCTCATTGCGAAAGGAAAAACAAAATGTTTCCTTTCCCGATGACGAGACAGCTCGGCGCTGGCTCTCGCGACGGGGCTCGTAGGGTGTCAATCTCGCCGCTAGAAAAGGCGAGATTGACACAAAATCCGCGGCACCTACTGTATTTATTCATCCTGGCTGCCAGCACCCTAGCCAATAGCTTAACGTCTGAGCAAAAGAGTGATTTCGGTCTATAGGATGATGTATCTAGTTGATCTTCCCCTCTTTTTGGAGCACTATTATGGTAGCCTCTGACATCGAGGCAGGCAGCTTCCCCCCTTCTGCTGCCCAGTTCAGCACCCTTAGCAATTCTAGGAGGAGCACCTCCCCATATTGTTTATAAATCTCCACCGGTAAACCATCTGGCCTGGGGGACTTCTGATTGGACATCCCCCCTACTGCCATTTGCAGTTCCTCTAAGGTTATTGGGGCTTCTATAGCTCTTCTATCCTCCTCTGTTAATACTGATGTTTCTATTCCCCCCAGGAATCCGTCCATCTGTGGCATGTCATCTCCCCTCTTTGACTTGTTTAGGTCTTGATAATATGCCACAAATGTATCCAATATTTCGGATGTCTGAGAGGATATCCCACCCCCCAACGTCCTAACTGTGGGGATATTAGAGGGGGCCGAATTAGTTTTGGCCAATAGAGCCAGTGTATGGCCTACACTCTCCCCTTCCGCAAAGGTACTCTGTCTTTGAAAGAGGCGCTTGTTCTCCACTTTCCTAATAACCACTATTTTATACTCCTGCTGTTTCTCGAGCCATCTCCTTTGTTTCATCGGGGTTGGGTCCTCCACATATTGTTTTTTTGCCTCCAACACCTGTTTCCTAATCTTCCCTTCCCATTCCCTAGAGTTTTTCTTGATCTTGGCCACCTGTTGGATCAATACTCCCCTAAGAAAAGCCTTTAGGGTGTCCCATATCACTCCCACCGGTGCTGTCCCTACATTAAAGCCCACAAACTCTCTCAATTTTAGACTTATCTCCTCTGGTTTTCCCATTAATTCCAGCCAAAAGGGGCTTATTTTCAAATTTCTCAGGGGACACTTTTTCCCTGTGTTCATTGTCAGCACCAGTGGAGAGTGATCTGACACCCCTCTTGGATAATAAACAATTTTACTAACCAACTGCAGGCTTGCCCAATTTCCCAGGGCCATGTCTATTCTAGACAATGTTGAGTATGAGCTCGAGAAACAGGAATACTGCCTCTCGTCTGGGTTCCCTGTTCTCCAAATGTCACACAGTCCGACCTCTTCTAGAAACTGGATTAAACGTCCCTCTCCCCCCCTATCCGTCCGTGTCCCTGGTGGGAATCCATCCACTGTTTGATCCAATACTGTATTAAAATCCCGTACTACTATTACGGGAATACCTTCCTTATTTAGCACAAACTCCATAAGTTTATACAAGATCTCCATATTGAAAGGTGGAGAGATATAGACGTTTGCCAATACATATGGTTCATTTTCTATCAAACAGTGCAGAAAGATATAACGGCCCAATTCATCTATCCTAGACTCTCTGCATACAAAAGACATCCCCTTTTTCACCATTATACTCACCCCCCTAGAATAGGAAGAGTAGACTGAATGATACTGACACTGATATTTCCTATTAGATCATTTTAACTTTGTTTCTTTTGTTAAATGAGTCTCTTGAATACAAATTAACTCCACCCCATACCACTCAAATGTAGAAAATATTGCAGCTCTTTTTACCGGGTCACCCATCCCCCGAACATTCCAAGAGCCTATGTTGAATGTTTTAGGCCGCATGCTAAATCAAAAGCATAATAAAAAAGAGAACGCATATGAGAAGGAGATCCATCTGGACCCTGATGCCCTGTACACACGATCGGATTTCCGATGGAATAAAATCCGATGGATTTTTCCATCGGAAATCCGATGAAGCTGACTTCCATCAGTCTTGCCTAAACACCATCAGTCAAAAATCCGACTGTCCCAAACGCCATGACGTAAAACACCCCGAAGAGCCGAGAAAAATGAAGTTCAATGCTTCTGAGCATGCGTCGACTTGATTCTGAGCATGCGTGTTTTTTTTTCTCCGATGGAGTTCCCCACAGACGATCGGAATTTGCTATCGTTTTTTTTTCCATCGGTAGAATTAAAACATGTTCTGTTTTTTTATACCGATGGAAAAAAGACCTATAGGGCCCCCACACAATCGGTTTGTCCGATGAAAAAAGTCCATCTGTCTTTTTTCATCAGAAAAAACGTTTTGTGTGTACGCGGCATTATAAGTTCAGCCTTGGGTAGAAGAGAGCACTGCATCCATTCATAACAAGAAAAGGGGGTACTCAACAAACAGAGCAGCAAAAAAAGGTCCTTACTACAAAAAAAAAAGAAAAAAAAGAAGAGAAAAGAAAATGGTAAGAGAAGAAGCAGTTAATCTACTACTCCTTCTTTGTCCTTGAACTACTGATAAGTTGTTGTTTTTTAGATGTGTTTTTAAAAAAAATTGAATATCCCCTAATTTTTTTAATCTCAAACTCCCTTCTCTTCTGTGCTTGAAATGTGACTTTCGTGGTTTTATACAATTTAACCCCCCTCTCCCAACTCTTGATCCATCCCCCAACCTCCTGCCCTCCCTCCTCCCCTGGCCTATCTAGGCAAACCCTAGGGGCTGTGCTTGTGACCGGCACCTGCCATCGCTCCCATACATACCCCACACAAACCATATCCTCTTGTGACCTCTCATACTCCTTCCCGCTATTCTCTCCCCCCACCCTTTCTGATAAAAATGTGAACAACAAAAACCCACCTATTAGTGTATCTCTTTCGTTCCTTATTAGTGCGCACTTGAGGGTGCCTCCCCACTCCTTCCCCTAATATTTAAAACAACAAAAACGAACAAGAGAAAAAAAACCACACAAAAACAACCCCCCCATCCCCTCCCCCTTGATTCATAAGTGCATCCTAAATAACCTATGGATTTATCCCAAAAAAAAAACAAGGGAAAGGGGGAAACACAATTGTCATTTTAGAGTTTAACCCTTATTTAAGGTTTCCCATGAGTATTTGATCTCTAGTCTATGGTTGCACTTTGTTCTCTTTCAGCCACTGTGCTGCTTTTCCCGGTGTGTCAAAAAACTGGGGACCGTCCAAAGTCATTATCCGAAGGCGAGCTGGGTACAGTAATGCATATGTAATTTTATTCTTTAGAAGGCTACGTTTAATTGGTGTAAACTCAGATCTACGTTTGCTTAATTCTGGAGAAAAGTCTAGATACAATGAAATTCTTGACCCATTAAAAAAAATTTCCCCCTTCTCTCTTACTTTTTGTAATACTATTGCCTTATCATTGTAGTTAAGGAATTTCAAAAGTAGGGGCCTAGGATGTCCGTCCTTCAAATGGGCTCTAAATGGAACTCTATGGGCCCTTTCTACCTTTCTATCTCAAGGAGAGGTGAAAAAACATTCTCCCCAAAAATGTCTCTAAACTAATTCTCGAGAAAGCTTATGGGGTGGGTTCCCTCACTGCATTCTGGGAGACCTACCACCCGTATGTTATTTCTGCGTAGCCTGTTTTCGATTTCATTGAGTTTGGATGCCTGCCACCCCATTTATTCTTTCATTGCTTTCATCTCCTGTTTTAATGGGTACACCTCATCTTCCACTTGGCTCAGTCTTTCCTCTGCAGCTGTTGTCCTTAGCACAGTTCTCTGCAGTTCCTGGCCCATTGACACAAGCTCTTCCTTAATTCCTTTTATCTGATTGCATAGATTGTTCAATGATCCCCTGCATGCGTTCACCGCACATAATACCTCTTTCAGCGTCGGCTCTTCCTCCTCTGGTAAGTCAGCTGCCCGGAGCGCTGCAGGGGTTGCTATAGGAATTATTGCAGGAAATGCAGGGATTATTGCAGGTACAGTCCTGCCCCCCGGGGTCTCTCCCGTGGGGCCCTTTTTACTTGTAATTTTTGAGGCTGGTGCACCTTGACCATGACTTTTCCTATCTGCCGGTACTCCGACTTAGGTAAAACTGCACTTGTTGAGGCTGAATCCCTTTCCCTGGTGAATTTGCCAATGTATGGGCAAACCGCTCCAATTTAGCCGCTGCTGCCTGTGTGGATTTTTCTTTTGCTAATCGCGTTATTTGAGGCCCCCCGCTTTCCAAATTAGGCTGCTCCTCTTTTTTCCACCTTAGTGACATCCTTTGCACTGTACCTAGGTAACTTTTTGATAGCCTTTCCTCTCACCACTTATATCCAGCTGGTTAAACAAATGGGTAACTGAGAAGACAGGGGGCTGGCTAAATTAGAATAGGGTTACACCTGCTGACAACGCCACAATTCAGTTCTTAATTGTATGAACACAATTGTATTCCTGCAGCTCTCCTGTAGCTCTACTCCTGATAATAGACAAAAGGGGTCAACACAGGGGTAATTCCGCTGAGCACAGTTCAGTGCAGGTATCCTATGAATCTAATAGTGGTAGTCTTACACTTACTAACAACACAACAGTTCAGTTCTTAATCATATGGACGCATATATACTGCTCCTGTAGATCTCCTATAGATACAATACTAATAGTAGACAAAGGGGGCCAGCACAAGGGTAATACCGTTAGACACAGTACACAATACAGATCTTGGTACCGGCATACAAGCAGTTCAGGTGTACTAATTAGCCCCCTCAGCTTCTCCACACAGTAATCTGCACAGTGGTCTTTCACTTTATTTTCCCCAGTCTGGCTGCTGCTCCTCCATTCAAATCACGACTCTCCAGCCCACACTCCACACAGTTTGTTATTTTAAGCTCACCGCTTGGTGGTACAGACAGAGGCAGTCTCGATGTCCTGGGGGATCCCTCCGCTCCCGCTGTGCCGCTGGCTTGTATTCCCGGCGTGCTGGGTTCCTTCTCCACTCCCCCTTCCTCCGTCTCCACAGCCTGTACACAGCTTGTACTTCCCGCGGCTGTTCGCTGCTCCGCTCGAAATCTTACGAGATCACCGGGTTACAGGGGTGGGGGTTCCAGCCGCTATCGCTCTGTACACCGCCGAGTTTACACGTGCCAGCCGCAGCAATGTATGCAAAAGCTGCAAAAGTATTGAGGCGCAACAATCTTTTCCTCTGTCACATACTCCCTTCACAGTGCCACAGTGCCATTATTCACAGGGAGATAAAGGCGGTAGAGGTCACGCCGGCATCCTCTCTCCTCACTCCTCACACACTCTCACCGCCTCCATCGACATCTGGACACCATAAACTGGGTTCTTCTAATATTATTCGTGGTGGATTTTACTGTCATAAATCCTGCTTGGTTATCTGATACTACAGATAGGATTACCTCATTAAGCCTCTTTGCCAGTATTTTGTAATCACTAATAATGAAATTGGTCTATACGACGCACAGTTAGTTCCATCTTTATCTGGCTTTGGTATCAATATTACTGTTGCCTCGTACATAAAGGGAGGCATTTCTCCCTAGAGGAATGTCTCCTTGTACATTTCAGTCAGGGTCGGGGCCATAATTTCCACATACCGCTGGTATATATCCACCGGTATGCCGTCTGGTCTGGGCGCCTTTCCCTTTCCCATTGAGTTGATAGCCCCTCTTACCTCCTCTTCAATATCTCTTTCAATTTCTTGTTTTTGTTTCTCTGTTAACTTCAGAAATTCTAAATCCTCTAGGTATTTCTCTATCTCTTCTCTTGTAGCTATCAATGTTGATGTATACATTTTATCATAATATCTATGGAAACTTATGAGACTATCCTCCGCTGTATTGACAATTTCCCCTTTCTCGTTTCTCACCTCTGCAATGGCTAATGTTGATGATTGTTGCTTTATCAGATAGTTTACTATTTTATTGGCCTGGAATCCTTGCTCATAGTTTTGTTGTATCAGCTGGGACTTCTTACGTTTTTGCTTTAACAATTAATTGGTTATTATATTGCCTTGTTGTTCCTGCCCACCTTATCTGTTTGATATTTGAGGGATTTTTTTATGAACTCTGCTTCAGCTTGCCTACATACCTTTGCTAATTCCTCTTCTTCCTGTCTATTAGTGCGTTTGATGTATGATATTGTGGATCTTACTATCCCTCTTAAAGTGGTTGTAAACCCAAATATATATATATTTTTTAAAAGAATAACCTGCAAGAGAAAGGCATAATGAGCTAGTATGACTGGCATACTAGCTCATTATGCATTACTTACCTTAGATCGAAGCCCCCAAAGCTGTCCTCATCTCCCCCTCCGGCCGCAGACATCACTCCAGAAGGTTACTTCTGGGTATCGCCGCTCCGGCGCTCTAATTGGCCGGAGCGGCGATGACGTCACCGCGCATGCACGCGGGAGCCGTCAAAGCCGGCATTATCCATTGATAAAACGGGCATTAACAGTGCAGCAGCGCCGTTGTCTATGGCATGCATGTGCCGTAGACAACAGTGCATTCTTTTTTGGAAAATATCTCCTAAACCGTGTAGGTTTAGGAGATATTGCAAACACCTACAGGTAAGCCTTAATCTAGGTTTACCTGTAGGTGCAAGTTGCATAAGTGGGTTTACAACCACTTTAAGTACGCCTTGAAGGTATCCCAGGTTGTGCTTTCCATTTTTCTTTCCCCATGGGCTTCCAAGAACATTACCATTTTCTCCGGTATTCGATCGTTTAATCCGATCTGATTTAACCAGTAAGGTTGAATTCTGTATCCCGGATGTCTCCCTCCAGGGCCTATCTTTAGATCAAAGATCAGTCCAGAGTGGTCAGACACCCCCCTAAGCGTGTATGTAGCTGATTGCACCATTGGGAGTATCTTCTCATTCCCAAAGCCCCCCCTTCACTGGCCATTAGCCGTTCTACTTTATTTCTCTTACAGGCAGTACAGCGCAGAAGTGCTCAAATTAATTGCTGCGCGAGCCACCCAGCCATTACTTTGACAGGCTGTCACTGAAACCGGCCCACTGAGCCATCGGCCCACCTGGAAACTCCTAGTAGTCCCGATGGTCAGTACATGCCTGGTCAGGAGCTACATTCACAGAGTGTCAAGTTAGCTTAAGGTTCTTCATCTGTGAAGACTGTTAATATTTTCACCCTCTCTTTTCTGGAGTCTGCTAGTCCATGTGTGTATTGTGCTTCATCCCTCTCCCTACATAGTGAGTGAGAGTCAATAAACTCCTGTTGCATTGCACCTAAAAGTGGTGCCCATCTGTACACTTTGCACTACTGTTGCCAAGGACTATACCCTGATATGACATGCTAACCCACCTTGTCCTTAGAGTTCCTACTAGCTTTTGCAGGTCTGGGGGATGGTACAAGCATAGGATGAACACTACTATGCATATGAAAGAAGGGGGGGGGGACAATGGGTGCACTTGGTACCCTGGGACTTTAAAACTACGGTGCTTGGTAGAGAAGGACACAGAGATGGAATCATAAAAGAATACATTTTATTACAATACAAATAAGCGTAAAATAACCATCCTTGCAGATGTATGGCTAGATGGCCATATGTGCGAATCACTGCTAGGTTTCCACTCAACTAGTTTCGCTACATAGAGCTTCCTCAGGAGTGATTGAAACTATAGCAGGTTACACTGAAAGCACATAATACACAAAATTAGCATAAGGATTGGTTAAATAATAAATGCATTGCAGTTGGTTTATTGGGAAATATGTTAAGGAATGCACTTCAAGCATAGCCTGGTTGTAATAACAAAGTTTTTTTTGAAAGGAGAGTATTAACATGCATAGTATATCATGACCCAAACTGGACAAAAAATATATATACACTCACCAATTTGCTAGGTTAATAAATCATCACAAGAGCAAAGACTGAAAGGTTCTTTCAAATCCCATGGATTAAAGAAAACAACATTTCCCACCGGTTAGTAGGGATGAGCTCGGTGTTCGAGTCGAACATACGTTCGACTCGAACATCGGCTGTTCGATCGTTCGACGAGGATCGAACGATTTGGGCCGTTCGCGCCTAATTCGAGTGACGCGAACGGCCCACAATGCACTACGCCATCGCAGTGTCATCCAGGCGCTGTGATTGGCCAAGCATGCACTGTGACCCCGCATGCTTGGCCAATCACAGCGCCGGCAGCGAGGAGAGCAATGATTGGCCACAGGCAGGATGCCTGTGGCCAATTATTGCTGAGGGTGTTTAGTACATGCCCCACACTATAAAAGGCCGCCAGCACGGCGGCCTAGTGTAGTGTGTTCCGGAGCAGGGAAAGAGAAGCATAGGCAGGGACAGTGACATTTTTTTTTCTTGCTTAACCTGGATTCCTTTAGTTTAGGGAAAGAGAAGGATAGGTAGGGAGAGTGTCAGTGTGTTTTACTGTGCGAATCATTGTTTCTAGGGACAGGGAAGGACAGTGAGGGAAATTCTCCTTGTGCTATAGTGTGCTAAAGCATTGATCATCAACCATCTTTAAAAAATCATTTTTTCTAGGGACAGAAAACTATAGGTAGGGAGAGTGTCAGTGTGTTTTACTGTGATAATCCTTGTTTCTAGGGACAGGGAAGGACAGTGAGGGAAATTCTCCTTGTGCTATAGTGTGCTAAAGCATTGATCATCAACCATCTTTAAAAAAACATTTTTTCTAGGGACAGAAAACTATAGGTAGGAAGAGTGTCAGTTTCTTTCACTGTGATAATCCTTGTTTCTAGGGACAGGGAAGGACAGTGAGGGAAATTCTCCTTGTGCTATAGTGTGCTAAAGCATTGATCATCAACCATCTTTAAAAAAACATTTTTTCTAGGGACAGAAAACTATAGGTAGGAAGAGTGTCAGTTTCTTTCACTGTGATAATCCTTGTTTCTAGGGACAGGGAAGGACAGTGAGGGAAATTCTACTTGTGCTATAGTGTGCTAAAGCATTGATCATCAATCAGCTTTAAAAAAACATTTTTTCTAGGGACAGAAAACTATAGGTAGGAAGAGTGTCAGTTTCTTTCACTGTGATAATCCTTGTTTCTAGGGACAGGGAAGGACAGTGAGGAAAATTCTCCTTGTGCTATAGTGTGCTAAAGCATTGATCATCAACCGTCTTTAAAAAAACATTTTTTCTAGGGACAGAAAACTATAGGTAGGAAGAGTGTCAGTTTCTTTCACTGTGATAATCCTTGTTTCTAGGGACAGGGAAGGACAGTGAGGGAAATTCTACTTGTGCTATAGTGTGCTAAAGCATTGATCATCAATCAGCTTTAAAAAAACATTTTTTCTAGGGACAGAAAACTATAGGTAGGAAGAGTGTCAGTTTCTTTCACTGTGATAATCCTTGTTTCTAGGGACAGGGAAGGACAGTGAGGGAAATTCTCCTTGTGCTATAGTGTGCTAAAGCATTGATCATCAACCATCTTTAAAAAAACATTTTTTCTAGGGACAGAAAACTATAGGTAGGAAGAGTGTCAGTTTCTTTCACTGTGATAATCCTTGTTTCTAGGGACAGGGAAGGACAGTGAGGGAAATTCTCCTTGTGCTATAGTGTGCTAAAGCATTGATCATCAACCGTCTTTAAAAAAACATTTTTTCTAGGGACAGAAAACTATAGGTAGGAAGAGTGTCAGTTTCTTTCACTGTGATAATCCTTGTTTCTAGGGACAGGGAAGGACAGTGAGGGAAATTCTACTTGTGCTATAGTGTGCTAAAGCATTGATCATCAATCAGCTTTAAAAAAACATTTTTTCTAGGGACAGAAAACTATAGGTAGGAAGAGTGTCAGTTTCTTTCACTGTGATAATCCTTGTTTCTAGGGACAGGGAAGGACAGTGAGGGAAATTCTACTTGTGCTATAGTGTGCTAAAGCATTGATCATCAATCAGCTTTAAAAAAACATTTTTTCTAGGGACAGAAAACTATAGGTAGGAAGAGTGTCAGTTTCTTTCACTGTGATAATCCTTGTTTCTAGGGACAGGGAAGGACAGTGAGGGAAATTCTCCTTGTGCTATAGTGTGCTAAAGCATTGATCATCAACCGTCTTTAAAAAAACATTTTTTCTAGGGACAGAAAACTATAGGTAGGAAGAGTGTCAGTTTCTTTCACTGTGATAATCCTTGTTTCTAGGGACAGGGAAGGACAGTGAGGGAAATTCTACTTGTGCTATAGTGTGCTAAAGCATTGATCATCAATCAGCTTTAAAAAAACATTTTTTCTAGGGACAGAAAACTATAGGTAGGAAGAGTGTCAGTTTCTTTCACTGTGATAATCCTTGTTTCTAGGGACAGGGAAGGACAGTGAGGGAAATTCTCCCTGTGCTATAGTGTGCTAAAGCATTGATCATCAATCAGCTTTAAAAAAACATTTTTTCTAGGGACAGAAAACTATAGGTAGGAAGAGTGTCAGTTTCTTTCACTGTGATAATCCTTGTTTCTAGGGACAGGGAAGGACAGTGAGGGAAATTCTCCTTGTGCTATAGTGTGCTAAAGCATTGATCATCAACCGTCTTTAAAAAAACATTTTTTCTAGGGACAGAAAACTATAGGTAGGAAGAGTGTCAGTTTCTTTCACTGTGATAATCCTTGTTTCTACGGACAGGGAAGGACAGTGAGGGAAATTCTCCTTGTGCTATACTGTGCTAAAGCATTCCTCATCAACCATCTTTGAAATCCTTGTTTTTTGGACAGTCAGGGAAATTGTCGTTGTGCTATTCTGTGCGAAAGCAATCATCCTCAACCATATTTAGAAATCCTTAAGTAAAGGGACAGAGAAGGACACCTGAAGGTAGCCCTTATTGCTTTTTTTCCCATCTCCCTGCAGGCCATCTATTAGAATGTCTGGAAGGCAAACAAGGAGAGGCAGACAGTCAGGAGGCAATAAAAGAGGGCAAGCAGGCTCTGTGTCTGGGGGCAACAGTGCTGGTCGTGGACGCGGTGCATTGTCATCAGCACATGGCCATGGGACACGCTTGTCCTTCTTTTCGGCAGCTGGACATGTTGAGCCACATCATGCCGAAGACTTGGTAGAGTGGATGACCAAGCCCTCCTCCTCCTCCTCATCCTCTCTCACCCAGGCTCAGGGTACTGGCAAAGCAGCTGCCAAAGCATCCTCTTCCCTGGTATCAATGTCAGACTCATCATCAGTCACTCCTTCCCTAGACCCACCATGTCCTCCTCCTGAGGAGTCCCCCGAACTGTTTGAGCACAGTGTTGGGTACATGCTCCAGGAGGATGCCCAGCGTTTCGAAGGGTCTGATGATGAAACCCAGCTACAGGAAGGCAGTAGCGTGAGAGCAGACAGAGGGGATGCCCAAGAAGGACACCAATCTGGCAGTCATGTTCCAGCAGCTGCAACATACTGCCAGATTGGCTCCAGTGATGAGGAGGGAGGGGATGATGAGGTCACTGACTCCACGTGGGTGCCTAATAGGAGAGAGGAGGAGGAGGAGGATGAGGAGGAGGCACATCTCCAACGAGGCAGGATGCCCTTTGGTGGCCAGCGTAAGGGCAGTACACCGACGGAATCACACCGCAGAGCTCCGCCTGTGCAGGGCGCTGCCTCTGCCCGTCATTCAAAAAGTTCTTTGGTGTGGGCCTTTTTTGAGGCTAGTGCATCAGATCGCACAGCTGCTGTTTGCAACATATGTCTCAAGCGTATATCGCGTGGCCAAAACATCAGCCGCTTGGGTACCACATGCCTGACCAGACATATGTTGACCTGCCATGCAGCTCGTTGGCAAGCCTACCTCAAAGACCCACACCAAAGAACAAAGCGGACCTCTCCTTGCACCGCATCAGCTGGGATCTCCAACCCCACTATAACTTCAGTCCTGTCTGAAACATGCACTGAGAGGAATGAAGGTGTAGAATTAGGTGTGTCACAGCCAAGTAGTTGCGGCCACTCTGCTAGCAGTACACCGACGTCCGATTCTAGCAGGCAAATTTCCCTGCCCCAGCTGCTGGACCGTCGAAAGAAGTTCACTCCCAGCCATCCACATGCCCAGCGGTTGAATGCTAGCTTGGCTAAATTGCTAGCGCTTCAACTACTGCCTTTTCAGTTGGTAGACTCGGCCCCCTTCCGTGAGTTTGTGCAATGTGCGGTTCCTCAGTGGCAGGTTCCCAAACGCCACTTTTTCTCACGGAAGGCTATTCCGGCTCTCTACCGGCATGTGGAAGGCAATGTCTTGGCCTCGCTGGACAGGGCGGTCAGCGGTAAGGTGCATATTACCGCTGACTCATGGTCCAGCAGGCATGGACAGGGACGTTACCTTTCTTTCACAGCCCATTGGGTCACTCTTTTGGCAGCTGGGAAGGATGCAGGACAAGGTGCAGTAGTGTTGGAGGTTGTTCCACCGCCACGCCTCCAAAATGCTACTACTGGTTGTGACACACCTCTCTCCTCCACCCCCTCCTCTTCTTCTTCCTCCATGGCCTCTTCCTGTGGTTTGTCCTCTGAACCAGCGGTGCTCCGTAGCCGTTCAAGGGGCTACGCAAGTACGCAGGCAAAAAGATGCCATGCCGTGCTTGCGCTGGTGTGTTTGGGGGACAGAAGCCACACTGGGGCAGAGGTTCTGTCTGCTCTGCAGGGCCAGGCCGAGAGGTGGTTGACGCCACGCCAGCTTAAGCCAGGAATGGTGGTTTGCGACAATGGCACCAACCTCCTCTCCACCCTCCGACAGGGACAACTGACCCATGTGCCCTGTGTGGCTCACGTCCTTAACCTGGTGGTGCAGCGGTTCTTGGGCAGGTACCCGGGCTTACAGGATGTCCTGAGGCAGGCCAGGAAAGTCTGTGTGCATTTCCGCAGATCTTATAATGCCAGTGCTCGCCTGGCTGAGCTGCAAAAGGAGTTGAACCTGCCCAAGAACCGCCTTATATGTGACATGCCCACCAGGTGGAACTCAACGTTGGCCATGCTGCAGCGGCTGCACATGCAGCAGAGGGCCATCAATGAGTACCTGTGCGACTACGGCACCAGGACAGGGTCAGGGGAGCTTGGTTTTTTTTCTCCACGCCAGTGGGGCATGATCAGGGATGCATGCACTGTCCTGGCACCAT
Organism: Rana muscosa; assembly: GCA_029206835.1. Lineage (NCBI taxonomy): Eukaryota > Metazoa > Chordata > Amphibia > Anura > Ranidae > Rana > Rana muscosa. Next base: position 958,563,047 of record CM055117.1, on the reverse strand, counting down.
TTGAGGAGGCCACGAGGATGGTGAGCAGTGACAGTGCATGCATCAGTGACACTGTACCTCTTGTCCACCTGTTGGAGCACACGCTGCGTGGAATAATGGACAGGGCACTTGAGGCAGAACAGAGGCAGGAAGAGGAGGACTTCCTTGCCTCTCAAGGCCCCCTTTACCCAGACAGTGTTCCTTCTGTCCCACCCATCGCACAGGAAGAGGAGGAGGAGGAGGAGGAGGAGGAGGAGGATTGTGTCAGCATGGAGGTGGAGGCTGGCACTCAGCATCATCAGCAGCAGTCTTTTAGGGATGATTTACAGTCCCAAGAAACCAGTGGACTTGTACGTGGCTGGGAGGAGGTGGCTGCGGATCATGTCGTCCTTAGTGACCCAGAGGACTCCGGACCGAATGCCTCAGCAAACCTACGCTGCATGGCCTCCCTGATCCTGCAAAGTCTGCGGAAGGATCCTCGTATTCTTCGGATCAAGGAGAGGGACCATTACTGGCTGGCCACTCTCCTTGATCCACAGAACAAGGGTAAGGTTGCGGACCTTATGTTACCGTCGCAAAGGGAGCAGAGGATGAGACAACTCCGGGAGGCCTTGCAGAAAGGTCTGTGCAACGCGTTCCCAGAGACTGGGAGGTTACAAACTCCTGGTCCTGGACAACGAGTTGCTGAGGCTTCGGCCAGTCAAAGAAGGAGCGGTGGGGAAGGTGGCCGTCTGACCGATGCGTTCAGACAATTCTTTAGTCCGCAGCCCCAAAGTATGATCGGTTCCAGCAACCATCGCCAGCGTCTGATAAACATGGTGCAGGAATATCTAGGGGCAAGGTCAGACTTGGACACCTTCCCCACCGAAAATCCTCTGGCTTACTGGGTCTTGAGGATGGATCACTGGCCAGAGCTTGCACAGTATGCAATTGAGCTACTGGCCTGTCCTGCATCCAGCGTTCTTTCGGAACGCACATTCAGTGCTGCTGGAGGATTTGTCACGGATCACAGGGTGCGACTGTCCACCGACTCGGTTGATCGACTGACTTTCATCAAGATGAACCAGTCTTGGATCACCACCAGCTACCACACACCTGATGCTGATATAACAGACTAATTGATTTTAACATGTCACATCCCTTCAAGACTGATGCTGATGCTGAGTGCCTGTGCTGTTATGTTGACTGGCTATCCTCCTCCTTCGAGTCCTCAATGATACGATTGATGATGATAGCGTGGAAGATCATTTTTGTTTATGGGTGCTGCCACCAGTGGCTAAGGCCCAATTTTTCAGCCCCTGTTTTACAGGGGCGTGTAATTACAATTTTTTTAGCAATAATTTGCCATAGGGCTCATTGCTGTGCTCCAAGTACAGTATCTGTGAGGGGTTGGAGTGTTGTGCCACCAGTGCCTAAGGCCCAATTTTTCAGCCCCTGTTTAACAGGGGCGTGTCATTACAATTTTTGAAGCAATACTTTGCAACAGGGCTCATTGCTGTGCTCCAAGTACAGTATCTGTGAGGGGTTGTAGTGTTGTGCCACCAGTGCCTAAGGCCCAATTTTTCAGCCCCTGTTCAACAGGGGCATGTAATTACAATTCTTGATCTAATAATTCACAGCAGGGCCCATTGCTGCACCCACCAAGAGTAACTTTGAGGGCTTACAGTGTTGTGGCAACGCCACCACCACCACCACCACGAAAGGCCCAATTTTTCAGCCCCTGTTCAAAAGGGGCATGTAATTACAATTCTTGATCTAATAATTCACAGCAGGGCCCATTCCTGCACCCACCAAGAGTAACTCTGAGGGCTTACAGTGTTGTGGCAACACCACCACCACCACCACCACCACGAAAGGCCCAATTTTTCAGCCCCTGTTCAACAGGGGCATGCAATTACAATTCTTGATCTAATAATTCACAGCAGGGCCCATTGCTGCACCCACCAAGAGTAACTGTCAGGGCTTACAGTGTTGTGGCACCAGCACCACCATCAGAGGCCCAATTTTTACTACCACTGTTCAACAATTATATGTAATTAAAATTCCAGATATAATAGTTGACAGCAGGGCGTTCCAGCACCAACCAAGAGTAACTGTGAGTGCTTACAGTGTTGTGCCAACACCAACAACTAAGGGGCCTATTTCTGCAGAGTATATACGGCAGGTCCCTACTTTCAAACATCCAACTTACAAACGACTCCTACTTGCAAACGCAAGAAGACAACAGGAAGTGAGAGGAAATCTACCCCTTGGAAGGAAAATTCTCTCCTGTAAGAATTAATATGGGAGAAAGGTGTCTCCTCTGTACTGATGCTTTATCAGCAATCCTTGTTTCAAGAAAAACACCACATTTCAAAAACAGTTGTCATTGGGACGGAAAGTGAGGTGAAATGTTCTGAACAGGGGCACAGACAGCAAAACAAATGTTACAGGGGTGATAACCCTTACCTATGTTTTCCAAAAAGTTTAAAAATAGATTTTTGGGCTGGAGCTACACTTAAACAATGTACCTGTTCAAAATTACAAACAGATTCTACATAAGAACAAACCTACAGTCCCTGTCTTGTATGCACCGCCTGTATACGGCTGTTCAGAGTATATAGGGCCTTTTTTATTTTATGTGCGGGGTTCCCCTTAATATCCATACAAGACCCAAAGGGGCTGGTAATGGGCTGGGGTGGGGGGGGGGGTCATGGGGTAGCTATGCCATTTTTCTTAAAGATTTTCATCCATATTACCGGGACCAGACATTACATTAAAGCCGCAAGCAGTTTTAAATGGCTTTTTTTTCCTTTAGAAGTGTCATTTTGTGCAGGGACAGTTCTAAACACGGGAAACACATGGCACTTCACAGGCATACTTTAGACACCCCCCAGGTACGATATTTAAAGGAATATTTGACTTTTTTTTTTTCACTTTATGCATCATTAAAATGACTGCTCCCGAAAAACGACCGTTTTTAAAACTTCTTTTTGCATTGATACATGTCCCCTGGTGCAGAACCCGGGTTCCCAAACCCTTTTTAGGACAATAACATGCATAATAGTCGTTATAATTAGCACTTTAGAATTTGAACGTTCGCATCCATTGTATTTAATAGGGTTCTAATGTTCGTACGAACTTTCGGTCCGTTCGCGGGTTCTGGTACGAACCGAACCCGGGAGTGTTCGGCTCATCACTACCGGTTAGTCAACCACCTATCCACATCCAGTGACCCACCAACAGTATAGCAACCACAGGGGTTGGGAGCATAGTAAAGCTCAACCTGTAAAAATAATAATACAGGAGAGAGGGGGCTATAGATCAATAAGTCAATTTATAAATCAAATGAAAAAATGAAATGAAAGAGTGGACTAGCTTAGCAAAATCATACCTGAATATAGGGGTGACAAAGGTCACAACCAATATGCCAATGCACTAGTGGTCTCAATAATGTTGATATATATATATATATATAAAGGAGATGGCACTCCTGTTGAAGAGATTTGGTGCAGGTAATGAGGACAAGTGAACTAGGTAGGAGTGGTAAAAAACACCACTAGCTGGAGATGAAGTGTTGCAAACTCACTGTCAACAAAAAGAAAAGAAAAGAGGGGAACATAGTAAGCACCATAACCGCTGTGAAAGCAAATAAGTCAAAGCGGACATGGACTGTCCATGAACACCTACCTCAATATGGTAATCTGACGGATGTCACAGCTGGGAAGGATACGTCCAGCTCCCCAAGTGTGGGGAGGAATCCTGGCAGAATGTCAGCGGCACACGGCGCGCTACTTAAACCCCCGCCGCGGTGACGTCTAACGTCATCGCCGCGACGCGGACGTTCTAAACGGCCTGTCCTGTGCGCATGCGTGGCCCAATGGTTGGGCTTCAGCGTGAGTTACCTAGGCAGCAGATGGCGCAGCGCGTCACCAGTCCTAAGACGTGTGCGTCACCGCCTCCCGTGCTGCAGAGGTCCGCAGCGCCATCTTGGAAAAGGGAAAGGCCCGAGATGGAAACATTGGCAAAGCGGAATGTCGCTAAAATAAGTTGGAAAGCAATGATGGGACTGCAGACTGGGTGGCACAGGCAGGCTGACTATGGGGAACCCAAGTGGCCAGTCGATTGGCATGACGACTGTGTCACATTAGGGACCCGGGGCGTCCGTATGGTTGCACTTAAGTGGGTCAAGGAATGAACCTGGAGAGGGAGAGTGCCTGGTGGAACAAATTGGTGAATAAGTAATAATCAGATAAATGACTAAGTCTGTAGATGTACTTAAAATTTGGTTTTCATCAAAAATTGCTGTTGGTGAAAGAAAATAAAATAAAAAGAAAGTATATAGAAAACAGTCTTAAGGTATTATCAAAGAAATCCCATTTTCATGACTTTGAAAATGGGTGCAAATTGATGAATTTAGGAAGTCCAGAATGGGTCATGAAAAAAATCACAACAATCGTTTATATGAGAACTCTATCAGCCTATGAATGTTAACAAGGCGGATTTCACTGGATATTCTTTGCACAAAATTATTAATTTGTACTGGCCATAATGCAAGATAAAAACACGAAAAGAAAGAAGGGAAGAAAAAGGGGGAAGGGAACAAAAAACGAAGGAGGAGACACTCAATTGAGGATGAATGTTGGAATGAGTTCTATAGGAAAGACTTGAAGCTAAAGGCGTCATTCAAGCCAGGATGTTTAAGGGCCGACAATATGTAAATCCATCTAGCCTCTTTTTGAAGTAGGACCTTGTCATAATTGCCTCCTCTGTCTCCAGGGGGGACATGTTCAAGTGCAAGAAAGTGCATTACTGTACTATCAAAATGGTGGAAAAGACCCACATGACGGCTGATGGGTGTTTCCATTCTCTTCTTTTTAATTAAGGAGACATGGTCTCGGATACGATGGTAGAATGGCCTCTTAGTCTTTCCAACATAGAAGGCATTGCATTGGCACTGCATAAGATACACAATGGCAATGGACTGGCAAGTCACAGGAAAAAACTGGTCTGTGAGTATGTCCGTTGGGAAGGATGACAATGGGGCGAGGAATAGATATATCTACAAAAGTTACATTTGTGGCATGGTTTAGTACCTCTGAGGGTGGAGACACAAGGTGGTTGTAGAGAAAAATGGCTGTGTACCAGAGTAGTGATGAGCCGAACACCCCCGGGTTCGGTTCGCACCAGAACCCGCGAACGGACTGAAAGTTTGCACGAACTTTAGAACCCTATTAAATACAATGGATGCGAACGTTCGAAATCTAAAGTGCTAATTATAACGACTATTATGCATGTTATTGTCCTAAAAAGGGTTTGGGAACCCGGGTTCTGCACCAGGGGACATGTATCAATGCAAAAAAGAAGTTTTAAAAGCGTCCGTTTTTCTGGAGCAGTCATTTTAATGATGCATAAAGTGAAAAAAAAAAAGTCAAATATTCCTTTAAATATCGTACCTGGGGGGTGTCTAAAGTATGCCTGTGAAGTGCCATTAAACACCTGAAGCTAGCCCGTATTGCTGTGTTTTCCTGGTGCGTTACACTACCAGGCATTTGCAGCACTTACAGCAGGCGTAGTGTGATTCCTGCAAAATATACTCCTGAAGCTAGGCCGTATTGCTGTGGTTTCCTAGTGTGTTACACCAACAGGCATTTGCAGCACTTACAGCAGGCATAGTGTAATTCCTGCAAAATATACTCCTGAAGCTAGGCCGTATTGCTGTGTTTTCCTAGTGTGTTACACCAACAGGCATTTGCAGCACTTACAGCAGGCGTAGTGTGATTCCTGCAAAATATTCTCCTGAAGCTAGGCCGTATTGCTGTGTTTTCCTAGTGTGTTACACCAACAGGCATTTGCAGCACTTACAGCAGGCGTAGTGTAATTCCTGCAAAATATACTCCTGAAGCTAGGCCTTATTGCTGGTTTTCCCATCTCCCTGCAGGCCATTAGAATGTCTGGAAGGCAAACAAGGAGAGGCAGATAGTCAGGAGCCAATAAAAGAGGGCAAGCAGGCTCTGTGTCTAGAGACCACAGTGCTGGTCATGGACGTGGTGCATCGCCATCAGCACGTGGCCATGGGACACGCTTGTCCTTCTTTTTCTCCAGCTGAACGTGTTGAGCCGCATCATGCCGAAGACTTGGTAGAGTGGATGACCAAGCCCTCCTCATCCCCCTCATCCTCTCTCACCCAGGCTCAGGGTACTGGCAAAGCAGCTGCCAAAGCGTCCTCATCCCTGGTATCAATGTCATCATCAGTTACTCCTTCCCTAGACCCACCATGTCCTCCTGAGGAGTCCCCCGAACTGTTTGAGCACAGTGTTGGGTACATGCTCCAGGAGGATGCCCAGCGTTTTGAAGGGTCTGATGATGATACCCAGCTAGAGGAAGGCAGTAGCGTGAGAGCAGAGAGAGGGGATGCTCAAGAAGGACACCAATCTGGCAGTCATGTTCCAGCAGCTGCAGCATACTGCCAGATTGGCTCCAGTGGTGAGGAGGGAGGGGATGATGAGGTCACTGACTCCACGTGGGTGCCTAATAGGAGAGAGGAGGAGGAGGAGGATGAGGAGGAGGCACATCTCCAACGAGGCAGAATGCCCTTGGGGGGCCAGCGTAAGGGCAGCACACCGACTGAATCACACCGCAGAGCTCCGCCTGTACAGGGCGCTGCCTCTGCCCGTTATTCAAAAAGTTCTTTGGTGTGGGCCTTTTTTGAGTCGAGTGCATCAGATCGCACAGCTGCTGTTTGCAACATATGTCTCAAGCGTATATCGCGTGGCCAAAACATCAGCCGCTTGGGCACCACATGCTTGACCAGACATATGTTGACCTGCCATGTAGCTCGTTGGCAAGCCTACCTTAAAGACCCACACCAAAGAACAAAGCGGACCTCTCCTTGCACCGCATCAGCTGGGATCTCCAACCCCACTATACCTTCAGTCCTCTCTGAAACCTGCACTGAGAGGAATGAAGGTGTAGAATTAGGTGTGTCACAGCCAAGTACTTGCGGGCACTCTGCTAGCAGTACACCGATGTCCGATTCTAGCAGGCAAATTTCCCTGCCCCAGCTGCTGGACCGTCGAAAGAAGTTCACTCCCAGCCATCCACATGCCCAGCGGTTGAATGCTAGCTTGGCTAAATTGCTAGCGCTTCAACTGCTGCCTTTTCAGTTGGTAGACTCGGCCCCCTTCCGTGAGTTTGTGCAATGTGCGGTTCCTCAGTGGCAGGTTCCCAAACGCCACTTTTTCTCACAGAAGGCGATTCCGGCTCTCTACCGGCATGTGGAAGGCAATGTCTTGGCCTCGCTGGACAGGGCGGTCAGCGGTAAGGTGCATATTACCGCTGACTCATGGTCCAGCAGGCATGGACAGGGACGTTACCTTTCTTTCACGGCCCATTGGGTCACTCTTTTGGCAGCTGGGAAGGATGCAGGACAAGGTGCAGTAGTGTTGGAGGTTGTTCCGCCGCCACGCCTCCAAAATGCTACTACTGGTTGTGACACACCTCTCTCCTCCACCCCCTCCTCTTCTTCTTCCTCCACGGCCTCTTCCTGTGCTTTGTCCTCGGAACCAGCGGTGCTCCGTAGGCGTTCAAGGGGCTACGCAAGTACGCAGGCAAAAAGATGCCAGGCCGTGCTTGCGCTGGTGTGTTTGGGGGACAGGAGCCACACTGGGGCAGAGGTTCTGTCTGCTCTGCAGGGGCAGGCCGAGAGGTGGTTGACGCCACGCCAGCTTAAGCCAGGAATGGTGGTTTGCGACAATGGCACCAACCTCCTCTCCGCCCTCCGACAGGGACAACTGACCCATGTGCCCTGTGTGGCTCACGTCCTTAACCTGGTGGTGCAGCGGTTCTTGGGCAGGTACCCGGGCTTACAGGATGTCCTGAGGCAGGCCAGGAAAGTCTGTGTGCATTTCCGCAGATCTTATAATGCCAGTGCTCGCCTGGCTGAGCTGCAAAAGGAGTTGAACCTGCCCAAGAACCGCCTTATATGTGACATGCCCACCAGGTGGAACTCAACATTGGCCATGCTGCAGCGGCTGCACACGCAGCAGAGGGCCATCAATGAGTACCTGTGCGACTACGGCACCAGGACAGGGTCAGGGGAGCTCGGTTTTTTTTCACCATGCCAGTGGGGCATGATCAGGGATGCATGCACTGTCCTGGCACCATTTGAGGAGGCCACGAGGATGGTGAGCAGTGACAGTGCATGCATCAGTGACACTGTACCTCTTGTCCACCTGTTGGAACATACATTGCGTGGAATAATGGACAGGGCAATTGAGGCAGAACAGAGGCAGGAAGAGGAGGACTTCCTTGCCTCTCAAGGCCCCCTTTACCCAGACAGTGTTCCTTTTGTCCCACCCATCGCACAGGAAGAGGAGGAGGAGGAGGAGGAGGATGAGGAGGAGGAGGAGGAAGAGGATTGTGTCAGCATGGAGGTGGAGCCTGGCACTCAGCATCATCAGCAGCAGTCTTTTAGGGATGATTTACAGTCCCAAGAAAGCAGTGGACTTGTACGTGGCTGGGAGGAGGTGGCTGCGGATCATGTCGTCCTTAGTGACCAAGAGGACTCCGGACCGAATGCCTCAGCTAACCTACGCTGCATGGCCTCCTTGATCCTGCAAAGTCTGTGGAAGGATCCTCGTTTTCTTCGGATCAAGGAGAGGGACCATTACTGGCTGGCCACTCTCCTTGATCCACGGTACAAGAGTAAGGTTGCGGACCTTATCTTACCGTCGCAGAGGGAGCAGAGGATGAGACAACTCCGGGAGGCCTTGCAGAAAGGTCTGTGCAACGCGTTCCCAGAGACTGGGAGGTTACAAACTCCTGGTCCTGGACAACGAGTTGCTGAGGCTTCGGTCAGTCAAAGAAGGAGCGGTGGGGAAGGTGGCCGTCTGACCGATGCGTTCAGACAATTCTTTAGTCCGCAGCCCCAAGGTATGATCGGTTCCAGCAACCATCGCCAGCGTCTGATATACATGGTGCAGGAATACCTAGGGGCAAGGTCAGACTTGGACACCTTCCCCACCGAAAATCTTCTGGCTTACTGGGTCTTGAGGATGGATCACTGGCCAGAGCTTGCACAGTATGCAATTGAGCTACTGGCCTGTCCTGCATCCAGCGTTCTTTCAGAACGCACATTCAGTGCTGCTGGAGGATTTGTCACGGATCACAGGGTGCGCCTGTCCACCGACTCGGTTGATCGACTGACCTTCATAAAGATGAACCAGTCTTGGATCACCACCAGCTACCAAACACCTGAAGCTGATATAACAGACTAATTTATTTTCAAATGTCACATCCCTTTAAGACTGATGCTGAGTGACTGTCCTGTTATGTTGACTGACTATCCTCCTCCTCCTCAATGATCCGATTGATGATGATAGCTTGGAAGAACATTTTTATTTCTGGGTGCCGCCACCAGTGCCTAAGGCCCAATTTTTCAGCCCCTGTTTAACAGGGGTATGTAATTACAATTTTTTTATGCAATGCTTTGCAGCAGGGCTCATTCCTGCACTCCAACTAGAGTATCTGGGAGAGGTTGCAGTGTCGTGGGACCAGCACCAGTGCCTAAGGCCCAATTTTTCAGCCCCTGTTTAACAGGGGCATGTAATTACAATTTTTGATGCAATACTTTGCAACAGGGCTCATTGCTGTGCTCCAAGTACAGTATCTGTGAGGGGTTGCAGTGTTGTGGCACCAGTGCCTAAGGCCAAATTTTTCTGCCCCTGTTTAACAGGGGCATGTAATTACAATTCTTGATCTAATAATTCACAGCAGGGCCCATTCCTGTGCCCACCAAGAGTAACTGTGAGGGCTTACAGTGTTGTGTCAACACCACCACCATCACCACCAAAGGCCCAATTTTTCAGCCCCTGTTCAACAGGCGCATGCAATTACAATTCTTGATCTAATAATTCACAGCAGTGCCCATTCATACGCCCACCAAGAGTAACTGTGAGGGCTTACAGTGTTGTGTCAACACCACCACCACCAAAGGCCCAATTTTTCAGCCCCTGTTCAACAGGGGCATGCAATTACAATTCTTGATCTAATAATTCACAGCAGGGCCCATTCATGCGCCCACCAAGAGTAACTGTGAGGACTTACAGTGTTGTGGCAACACCAACATGTAAGGGGCAAATTTCAGCAGAGTATATAGGGCAGGCCCCTACTTTCAAACATCCAACTTACAAACGACTCCTACTTGCAAACGGAAGGAGACAACAGGAAGTGAGTGGAAATCTACCCCTAGGAAGGGAAATTCTCTCCTGTAAGAGTTAATATGGGAAAAAGGTGTCTCCTCTCTACTGATGCTTTATCACCAATCCTTGTTTCAATAAAAACCCCACTTTTCAAAAACATTTGTCATTGGGACGGAAAGTGAGGTGAAATGTTCTGAACAGGGGCACAGACCGCAAAACAAATGTTACAGGGGTGATAACCCTTCCCTATGTTTTCCAAAAAGCTTAAAAATAGATTTTTTGCCTGGAGCTACACTTAAACAATGTACCTGTTCAAAATTACAAACAGATTCTACATAAGAACAAACCTACAGTCCCTGTCTTGTATGCATGGGAGAAAAAGAAACCCTGGACTGCCGCACTCTGTATAGACAGTTATTTATTCCAAAATTTCAAGTAAAAAATCCAAATTCAAAATAAATCCATAAATCCAAAACAACAAATGCAGATAGTGTGCATGCAGGGAAGGGTGGCTAACGCGTTTCACGCCACGAATTGACGCTTACTCATAGCTCAGTTTTAAATGGCTTTTTTTTCCTTTAGAAATGTCATTTTGTGCAGGGACAGTTCTAAACACGGGAAACACGTGGCACTTCACAGGCATACTTTAGACACCCCTCAGGTACGATATTTAAAGGAATATTTTACTTTTTTTTTTTCACTTTATGCATCATTAAAATGACTGCTTCCGAAAAACGGCCGTTTTTAAAACTTCTTTTTGCATTGATACATGTCCCCTGGTGCAGAACCCGGGTTCCCAAACCCTTTTTAGGACAATAACATGCATAATAGTCGTTATAATTAGCACTTTAGATTTCGAACGTTCGCATCCATTGTATTTAATGGGGTTCTAAAGTTCGTGCGAACTTTCGGTCCGTTCGCGGGTGTTCGGCTCATCCCTAGTGGCAGTGACTATTCACCACTGGTGACATCACAGTGGTCAGCAGCAGAAGGGAAAGGATTGTGGCTCGATCTGTCCCCATTTTCCAAAGTAAAGAGACTGTTTTATTGCTTGGCAAGAAGAATAAAACTGAGTTGGACCTATACACTGTGTGGAACTCTGGTTACTAGAAGCAAAGGAGTCAGGGACGAAGTACTGGACTTGACTCTAGGACACCTACACAAAAACCCAATTTGCTGGCCTTCACCTCTTAGCTATGGAGGACATGGGCCGTGGTGTGTCTTATCCCTCTCTCCCAGGTACCCCTAGACAACAGCCATATAACCGATGAAGATAGAGAGAGGAGGGAGCGGCCCCGCTACATAACATTTTACAAATAAATAATCTTTCTTCATGAATTTAGTCCAAAATGTATTCTGCTACATTTCTTTAATGAAAATGACCCAAATCAGTGTATATTATTTAGTCTGTAGGAAAGTTATAGAGTCCACAAAAGATGGTTTATATCTAAAAATCCTGATGTAATGAAGGCTCATTCCTTGAGGCCCAAAAATGTCAAGACAGTAAAGATATCCCCCAATATAACCCCTTTTTAGAAAGTAGACAGTCCAAGGTATTTAGTAAGAGGCATGGCAAGTTTCTTGAAGTTGTCATTTTTTGTCAAAAGTTTTTGTGAATTTTTCATTTTGTCACATACTGTCACCAGTGCAGTACAGTGTCATGATATAATGGGTGTGGCGATGATCAGGGACACTGAATAGTGACAGTATGGGAATTATTATTATTTATTTTTTTATTATTTTTTTTTTCAATTATTTTTACAATTATTTTTATTTTATTTTTTAACACACTTTGACCAGAGCAATATAATGTTACCATAGTAATATTGTACTACTCTGGGGAAGTAATCAGTATTTCTGTTTTATGTTTGCATATAGCAGTGCATTAAATTCCTATATGCAAGCATTTTACTGAATGAAATCGATCCATTCAGTTTCTTTTTGTGATTAGCTGTGATTGGTCAGACCTAATCACATGGTACAGATGGGCTGTGATTGGCCCAGTCTGTACCATGTGATCACACTGACCAATCACAGCTAGCAACAGAATTGTATACAATGGATGGCTTGAAAGGCATGCCCCAGTATTTGTATTGCCCCCCCCCCCCCCATCCCCTTAAATCTTTCTTGATCTAGCACTGTGCCTGGGTGTAGCAGTGCTGCTCTTCCTCCCTCTCCTCACAGAACTTAGTGAGAGCAGCAGGAACCATTTTCTCCTGCTGCTGTCAATCAAATCCTGTGTGAAGGGAGTGGGGGTGGGGCCGAGCCATGCTGTGTGTCTGTGGATTTACACAGGAGAAGGGGAGGAGCTTACAGAGTTGGCAGGGGACCCCAGAAGAGGAGAACTGGGGCCGCTTTGTGCAATATCATTGCACATAGCAGGCAAGTATAACATGTTTTGTTATTTGAAAAAAAAAAAGCTTTGCAACAGCTTTTAAAGGTAGGGTCACCAGGTTACTATTTTAATGAAAGTTGCAAATTTAAAAAATATTGAAAGTGCCTCTTTAAACTATATTAGTATAGAAAAGTATATAGGAGTCTTTAGTGACTCAGTTCAGATCTACTTCAAGTGTAAAATGTGCACTTAAATACTTAACTAAAAAAAACAAGCAGTTTAGCAAAACAAAGCTGGAATACATTTTTTTTTTACTATGATTAATACTTTAGGGAGGTGTGGGTTTGTTATAAAGTAATATAAATTCTCTGCAGTATTTTTTGTACTGTTGAGGAGTTTAATGAAGTATACTTAGTGATTCAGAGTTGCAGAGACTGGGATTCATACATCAGTATTTTGTGTTCATTCTACATATAGTTTTTATTTATTTTTTATTTCAGGTACTTATAAAGCTCCTAAAAAACACAATTGCGCTTGGGTTAATATACATTCTAACATATAGCAGCTAGCACAGACAGGGGCAGAATCCAATGCTGTATCTTGGCCTAGGCCAACAAGGCCCAGGCCTAGGGCAGCACTTTGCAGGGGGGCAGCATGAAAAGAGTCTCCGCCGGCTTGAGCTACACTTTTAGTGTAGCGCCAGTCTTGTGAGGTGGACTGGGCCACAAGACAAATCGATCTGGCGCCCCCATAAAGTGGCTGCACTGCTTCCGGTATGATAGGGATGGCGCAGACACAAGGGACACTGACATGGTCACCTATACCTGTCAGTTAGGTAGTAGGACTCTCCTGTAATCCTTTACTTGTGTCAGTTGTACATATTAAGCAGGGATGAGCCGAACACCCACCTGTTCGGTTCGCACAAGAACCTGCGAACAGACAAAATGTTCGTGTGAACTTTAGAACCCTATTAAATACAATGGACTCCAACGTTCGAAATCTAAAGTGTTAATTATGAAGGCTAATATGCAAGTTATTGTCCTAAAAAGTGTTTGGGGACCCGGGTCCTCCCCAGGGGACATGTATCAATGCAAAAAAAAAGTTTTAAAAACGGACGTTTTTTCGGGAGCAGTAATTTTAATAATGCTTAAAGTTAGTGGGAGCCCTGAGCGTGTCACTTGCCACACGTTGCGGATTGTCACTTGCCACGTCACCTGCCACATCTTGTGGCCCGGCCCAGGTTGCGTGCTCAGATAAGGGGTCTGGTATGGATTTTTAGGGGGGACTCCACGCCATTTTTTTTTTAAATTTGGGGTGGAGTTCCCCTTAAAATCCATGCCAGATCTGAAGGGCCTGGAATGGATATTTGTGGGAACCCCACATCAATTTTTTTTTAAATTTGCGGCGGGGTTCCCCTTATCCATTCCAGACCTGAAGGGCCTGGTAATTGAATTCTGGGGAACCCCCACGCTTTTTTTTTTTTTTTATCAATGACTTTTGTATGTATTGCCGGGAGCCGACAATTCATTAATAGCCGCGAGTGAGTTTTAAATGACTTTTTTTCTTTCAAAAATGACATTTTTTGCAGGGACAGTTCTAAGCACGGGAAACATGTGCCACTTTACATGCATATCATACACCAAAAAACGTGAAGTGGCAAATGGCTGGTGTCGGCGCTTCATTCATCCCGGCACCATGGTTGTTATGGTGTCAGGATGATTGAAGCACATTATTTCTATTATTACATTGTAATATAAAATTAAATAGTTCAATGCAGAATCAGTGGGAGCCTCGAGTGTGTCACTTGCCACCGTTGCCTGCAATTAGTGGGAGCCCTGAGCGTGTCACTTGCCACACGTTGCGGATTGTCACTTGCCACGTCACCTGCCACATCTTGTGGATTGTCACTTGCCCCACCTTGTGGATTGTCACTTGCCACATCACCTGCCACACCTTGCGGATTGTCACTAGCCACACCTTGCGGATTGTCACTTGCCACTCACCTGCACACCTTGCTGATTGTCACTTGCCTGCCACCAGATGCAGATTGTCATTTGCCACGTCACCTGACACAATTTGTGGATTGTCACTAACTTGCCTGCTAAGGTGTAGTTTTGGTTGTCTCTTGCTGTGTCCCAGACTCCCAGAGTCAGGCAGCAGAGAGATAATGTAATCTCTCTGCTGCCTGCACAGTGAGGGCGGAAGTCACTGCAGGAATGCAGGGCAGGCACGGGCGGTGAGAGATGAGCCTGCTCTCTCACTCTCACCTGCGCTGCCAACCCACTGAGCAGCACGGTCTGCCCACGAACCGCGCCGCCCGCCCACAAACCGCGCCGCAAGCAGAGCCGCCTGCTTTCTTACTAGGGTTGCCACCTTTTCTTCAAGCCAAACCCGAACACTTTCGCGGCGCACAGCAATTTTTTTGTAGTACACGCTATAGGATTGTAAAATACCTGGGACACCTTTTGGGTTACCCAAAGAGAGTAGTAATGAGGTTTGCTATGGTGAACAGTGGCTGTGGCCAAATTGCATTAACAGTGGGGGGGGGGGGACTTAAAGGGGAATGGTTAAATAAAACAAAAGCATTCGTGTAGCCATAAAATATGATTTGATTAATAAAATAAATTTCAGTTAAAATATGAAACTAGCCTATCTTAAAAGTGGACACTGTCAGCCAGTAAAGCAGTGGACTGTTTTAGAAGATCAGTGGACAGTGTCAGAAGATCAGTGGACGGTGTCAGAAGATCAGTGGACGGTGTCAGAAGATCAGTGGACGGTGTCAGAAGATCAGTGGACGGTGTCAGAAGATCAGTGGACGGTGTCAGAAGATCAGTGGACAGTGTCAGAAGATCAGTGTCAGAAGATCAGTGGACCAGTGTCAGAAGATCAGTGGACCAGTGTCAGAAGATCAGTGGACCAGTGTCAGAAGATCAGTGGACCAGTGTCAGAAGATCAGTGTCAGAAGATCAGTGGACAGTGTCAGAAGATCAGTGTCAGAAGATCAGTGGACCAGTGTCAGAAGATCAGTGTCAGAAGATCAGTGGACCAGTGTCAGAAGATCAGTGGACCAGTGTCAGAAGATCAGTGGACCAGTGTCAGAAGATCAGTGGACCAGTGTCAGAAGATCAGTGTCAGAAGATCAGTGTCAGAACATCAGTGTCAGAAGATCAGTGGACAGTGTCAGAAGATCAGTGTCAGAAGATCAGTGTCAGAAGGACAGTGTCAGAAGATCAGTGTCAGAAGATCAGTGTCAGAAGGACAGTGTCAGAAGATCAGTGTCAGAAGATCAGTGTCAGAAGATCAGTGTCAGAAGATCAGTGGACAGTGTCAGAAGATCAGTGTCAGAAGATCAGTGTCAGAAAGACAGTGTCAGAAGATCAGTGTCAGAAGATCAGTGTCAGAAGATCAGTGGACAGTGTCAGAAGATCAGTGTCAGAAGATCAGTGTCAGAAGATCAGTGTCAGAAGATCGGTGTCAGAAGATCAGTGGATGGTGTCAGAAGATCAGTGGACGGTGTCAGAAGATCAGTGGACGGTGTCAGAAGATCAGTGGACGGTGTCAGAAGATCAGTGGACGGTGTCAGAAGATCAGTGGACCTCCATCCAAAAACCCAAATTAGGTCTACTGAACCCAACCCCATACAAACTGTTCACAAAGTGGCACTGTACATTCTACAACCCTTTCAAGCACCTTTTATTACAAAAAAAGCCCAAAAAAATCTAAGCGATCCACAGGCACCCCACAAATAGAGAAGATAACAGATTAAATATCAGACATTGCCTGTTCCCCCCCAATAGAGATCTCCATTACAGCGAGACAAAAAAAATCTTACCTTCCAGGAGCCGCTGCAAAGATGTGTGTGTGAACTTCTTAGGGGGAGGAGTCTGTAATACCATGCTTTCTCCTGCAAAAGCGTCCCAGTCCAGTGGCCCTCCATTCACTGTCTCTGGTGGCATCAGCACCAGCGGCTGGGTGGGAGAGAGAGAGAGCGCACAGACAGATAGTGCAGTGTGACCCGGCTGAATGACTTTAGCCCCGCTAGAGCAGGGAAAGAAGGGGGGGTGCGTGCTGTTTGTGGGTAGCTGACAGAGGGGAGGGGGGTAGCTGACAGAGAAGAGGGGGGCTGACCGAGAGGAGGGGTGATAGAGTTGAGGGGGGTGACAGAGAGGAGGGGGTGACAGAGAGGAGGGGGGTGACAGAGAGGAGGGGGGTGATAGAGAGGAGGGGGGTTGACAGAGAGGAGGGGGGGTGACAGAGAGGAGGGGGGGTGACAGAGAGGAGGGGTGGTGACAGAGAGGAGGGGGGTGACAGAGAGGAGGGGGGTTGACAGAGAGGAGGGGGGGTGACAGAGAGGAGGGGGGGTGACAGAGAGGAGGGGTGGTGACAGAGAGGAGGGGGGTGACAGAGAGGAGGGGGTGACAGAGAGGAGAAGGGGTGACAGAGAGGAGGGGGGTGACAGAGAGGAGGGGGGGTGACAGAGAAGAGGGGGGGTGGAGGGGGTGACAGAGAGGAGGGGTGTGACAGAAAGGAGGGGGTGTGACAGAGAGGAGGGGGTGTGACAGAGAGGAGGGGGTGTGACAGAGAGGAGGGGGGTGACAGAGAGGAGGGGGTGACAGAGAGGATGGGGTGGAGGGGGGGGTGACAGAGAGGAGGGGCGGTGAAAGAGAGGAGGGGGGTGACAGAGAGGAGGGGGGTGGGGGGTGGAGGGGGGTGACAGAGAGAAGGGGGGTGACAAAGAGGAGGGGTGACAGAGAGGAGGAGGGGTGACAGAGAGGAGGGGTGACAGAGAGGAGGGGGGGTGACAGAGAGGAGGGGGGTGGAGGGGGTGACAGAGAGGAGGGGGGGGGGTGACAGAGAGGAGGGGGGATGGAGGGGGTGACAGAGAGGAGGGGGGTGACAGAGAGGAGGGGGTGGAGGGGGGTGACAGAGAGGAGGGGGGGTGGAGGGGGGTGACAGAGAGGAGGGGGGGTGACAGAGAGGAGGGGGTGACAGAGAGGAGGGGGGTGGAGGGGGGGTGACAGAGAGGAGGGGGGTGAAAGAGAGGAGGGGGTGGAGGGGGTGACAGAGAGGAGGGGGGGTGGAGGGCGGGTGACAGAGAGGAAGGGGGGTGGAGGGGGTTGACAGAGAGGAGGGGGGTGAAAGAGAGGAGGGGGTGGAGGGGGGTGACAGAGAGTAGGGGGGTGACAGAGGAGGGGGGTGACAAAGAGGAGGGGTGACAGAGAGGAGGGGGGGTGACAGAGGAGGGGTGACAGAGAGGAGGGGGGTGACAGAGAGGAGGGGGGGTGACAGAGAGGAGGGGGTGGAGGGGGGTGACAGAGAGGAGGGGGGGTGGAGGGGGGTGACAGAGAGGAGGGGGGGTGACAGAGAGGAGGGGGTGACAGAGAGGAGGGGGGTGGAGGGGGGGTGACAGAGAGGAGGGGGGTGAAAGAGAGGAGGGGGTGGAGGGGGTGACAGAGAGGAGGGGGGGTGGAGGGCGGGTGACAGAGAGGAAGGGGGGTGGAGGGGGTTGACAGAGAGGAGGGGGGTGAAAGAGAGGAGGGGGTGGAGGGGGGTGACAGAGAGTAGGGGGGTGACAGAGGAGGGGGGTGACAAAGAGGAGGGGTGACAGAGAGGAGGGGGGGTGACAGAGGAGGGGTGACAGAGAGGAGGGGGGTGACAGAGAGGAGGGGGGGTGACAGAGAGGAGGGGGTGGAGGGGGGGTGACAGAGAGGAGGGGGTGGAGGGGGGGTGACAGAGAGGAGGGGGGTGACAGAGAGGAAGGGGGGTGACAGAGAGGAGGGGGGGTGGAGGGGGGTGACAGAGAGGAGGGGGGTGACAGAGAGGAGGGGGGGTGGAGGGGGTGACAGAGAGGAGGGGGGTGGAGGACGGGTGACAGAGAGGAGGGGGGTGGAGGGGGTTGACAGAGAGGAGGGGGGGTGACAAAGAGGAGGGGTGACAGAGAGGAGGGGTGACAGAGAAGAGGGGGGGTGACAGAGAGGAGGGGTGTGACAGAGAGGAGGGGGGGTGGAGGGGGTGACAGAGAGGAGGGGGGGTGACAGAGAGGAGGGGGTGACAGAGAGGAGGGGGGATGGAGGGGGTGACAGAGAGGAGGGGGTGGAGGGGGGGTGACAGAGAGGAAGGGGTGACAGAGAGGAAGGGGTGACAGAGAGGAAGGGGTGACAGAGAGGAGGGGGGGTGACAGAGAGGAGGGGGGGTGGAGGGGGGGTGACAGAGAGGAGGGGGGTGGAGGGGGGGGTAACAGAGAGGAGGGGGGGGAGATTGACAGGAAGGGGGCTGATAGAGCAGATGAGAGCGACCTTAGTAGGAGACACACAGCGTGAGGCAGGATTATCCACATCAGCCCCGCCTCCACATGTGACCAGCAGCCTCTGCCGGGGTCATGTCATGACCCTCATGTCATGACTGTTCGGCCAATCAGGGCACCCGCTTGGCTCAGAGCGCACCGATGTACACTGTCACTGTGTGACATCGATAGTGAGCACGGGAAGTGCGGCGCCTATCTACAGATGTTGCGGCCGCGGCCATAGAGCCGCTGCCACTGGCCACATGACGGTGGAATGTGTGCCCGGGTTTCCGGCGGGTGGAAACCCGGGCACATGTGTCGAAACCCGTACTGTCCGGGTCAAAACCGGACAGGTGGCAACCCTATTTCTTACCCGTCTGTGGAGCCGCATGCTATCACACCTGCCTGAAGAGCGGCCTGATGTGACTCCCTGACGTCACTCGTTGCTATACGCCAAGCAGCCCAGGCATTAGCAACGAATGCAGGGAAGAGGCTCCAACCACCTCCTCCTCCGCTCCTGGTATCGTGTCAGTGCGCCACGTAATTACATTAGACGAGTCTCTCTCTCGGTGCCGCTGATCGGCTGATGTGAGAAACTGAGAGAGAGACTCAGAGAGGCAGCGGCAGCCGCAGAACAAGTACTGTATATACTCGAGTATAAGCCGACCCGAATATAAGCCGAGTCACCTAATTTTACCCAAAAAAACTGGGTAAACTTATTGACTCGAGTATAAGCCTAGGGTGTCCATCTGCATGCCTCACTGTGCCTCAATTTGCCTCACTGTGCCCATGCCTCACTGTGCCCATGCTTCACTGTGCCCATGACTAGACTGATGTTTAACATGGGAGTCTATGGAAGGAGTGCCCGGCTTTGAAAAATCGGTTCTCCCCGGCCGTAGGTTTCCCAGACACCAAACTTTGCACACTTGTAGAGGATACAGTGGGCTATATGTGTGCCAGGTTTGGGGTCCAGGGGACCTACGACCGTCCGGTACCGGGTCCGCAAATTCACCGGAGAAATTACCGTTTAACATTGGAGTCTATGGAAGGAGTGCCCGGCTTTGAAAAATCGGTTCTCCCTGGCCGTAGGTCTCCTAGACATGGGGATATATGTGTGCCAAGTTTGGGGTCCGGGGGTCCTATGGCCAGCCGGTACCGTGTCCCCAAAGGGAGATCAGGCTCAAAAAAAAAAAAACAGCAAGCGAGTGTGACAGATGGTCTCGGGGGGGGGGGCAATTGCCCTGTTGCCCCCCCCCCCCTCTGGATCTGCCCCTGAGCACAGAATTGTTGGGGACAATAAACAGTAACAAGTGGCAATGGTGCAGCGCTGCATCATTACCATGTATAAAGCACCGTCAGTTTACACAGCGCTTTAAGGGCTGCTCAGAACCAAATGCACTGAAAAACCTTCATCTCGCATTTATGCCCATCTGGTGTTGGTTGCCCTGCCTCCATTAGACAAACTGAGGGATAAATGGCTGAGGGATGCACCACACTTAGACAACGATGATTGGGGTGACATTTTGGGATCTACCGTTTAAAACATTTGTTACTTTACGTGACAGATTAATCCAGTTTAAAATACCGTGTTTCCCCGAAAATAAGACCTTCCCCGATAATAAGACCTAGCACGATTTTCGGGGAGGGCTGCAATATAAGCCCTACCCCAAAAATAAGCCCTAGTTTAAAGTGGTTGTAAACTGCTAGAATCCTCACTAATGCGGTGTTGTATAGTGTGGAAGGTGTGTGTTTGCTGTGGTCTGCTTTAATCAGGTACCTTCTTTTAGTGCCGCTATATGATCTCCAGCTGCTCTCGCCTTCTCTTCTTCTGGCAGTCAGTGGGGGATCTCGACCCCTTCTCCATTTGCATTGCTCAGAGCGGGCTATGGAAGCGTTGCTCAGCTAATCTTCACTGCTCTCCCCTTATCTTCTTCTGGCTGCTAGCGGGGGATCTCGACCCCCCTTCCTCTGCATTGCTCGGTGTGGGCAATGAAAGTGGCGTTCATCTGATCTCCGCTGCTCTCCTCTTCTCCTGACTGTCAGTGGGGGATCTTGACCCCCTTGCCTCTGCATTGCTCGGAACGGGTCATGGAAAGCGCCGTTCAGTTGATCTTCACTGCTCTCCCCTTCTCTCCCCTTCTCTTCTCCTCCTGTCAGCAGGGGATATCGGACCCTCTTCTGCAGTGCTCATGCAAGGAAGACAGCTCAGGCAAGTCATGGAAGCGTCAAGCAATGCTATAGGAAGGTGAGACATACACCTTTTGGATTGTATATTGCTGTAGTGGCGAGGATTCTGGCAGTTTACAAGCACTTTTGCTATTAGTCACACTTGGCACATTGCATGGCAAGCCCTACCCGGAAAATAAGCCCTACTGTGTTTTTGATGGCCAAAATTAATATAAGACACAGGCTTCTTTTCGGGGAAAACACGGTAGTACATATAGCTTATTTTACCCCCTCTAGGCTCCACATAATGAATCCCTCCCACTCCTCAGAGTGCTGGAGGTGTGGTGATTCCGAATGTGACTATTTCCATAGGTGACTATATCTTTTGGTCATATTCTAAGATTACAGTTTTTTGGGCGGATGGGCTAACTATATATTATTATATATACTTATACATCAATACTACTCCCTCAAGTCATTGAAATTTGTCTATTAGGCCTTGTTGACAATCTTCTTCATACCAGGGTGGAAAAAAAAAACATGTTAGCCTCCTTTTTTTTTATGCAAGAAAAGCCATCACTTTGAATTGGAAGAAACAGGCTGCTCCTTCCATTCCCTTCTGGAAACAATTGATCACCAACAATCTCCCATTATATAAAGACACTTACGCAAATAGGGGATGTCTTGCCAAATACGATAAAGTGGGGGCCAAATGGCTGTCAGACCCTGCTACATCTTCATAGATATTAAATAATGAAAGGCCTAGAGATGCCTAGTCTGTTGTCTCCTGTCTGTTTTGTGCTAAGTGCGGGAAACTAGGTCAGTTTTCACTGCATATATTGGGTTACGGCACCTGACGGTACAGGTTACACAGTCACACTATTGCCAGCCTGATGTTGCTCCAACTAAAAGGATTTGTACCATGTGTGTTGAATTTATGTCCCCTGCATGGGCAACACAAGTTTATACACTGTATTGTTTCAGTGTTGTTTTTGTCATACTTGTTTTGTACATGAAAACTTTAACAAAAAAGGTTTGGAAAAAAATGTACAAAACGCTTTTACATATACATTGTACATTCACATCAGTCCCTGCCCTCAAGGAGCATACAGGCTAAGATCCCTAACTCACATTCATACACACTAGGGCCAATTAAGACAGGATCCAATGAACCTATATACTGTGTATATATATATATATATATATATATATATATAGTGTATATACAGTTAGGTCCATATATATTTGAACACAGAATTTTTTTTCAGGCATTTACCAAAACATATTCAAGCTATAGTTTTATAGGGTTTAGAAATTACAAGGAACCAAAAGTAATTGCACAATTGAATCAAAAGCTGTTTCATGGCCAGGTGTGGGCTACTCATTCATTATTTCTTCATCAATTAAGCAAGTAAAAGGCCTGGAGTTGATTCTAAAGCCTCGTACACACGGTCGGACTTCAAACAAACTTTTCCATGGATTTTTGTACAAAGGGAGTTGGCCGGGCACACCCATAGCATACATACGGCAGGACTTTTCTGCAAACTTTCACAAATCTTTCCCAACATCACGTGGTTTCTCTGCTCTTTTCTGCTCTTTACCGCCACCCTTTGGTCAACTTCTGCTATTGTTGGTTGATTTTAACATTGGTTCTGGGCGTGCGTATTTGTACTTCAGGCAAATGTCAGATGGATTTCTGTACACACGGTCGGACTTTGCACCGTAGGACTTTTGTTGCCGAAAAGTTTGTCCGTTTGCAAAACAAACTTTTGTCCAATGAAAGCCAAAAAAGTTTGTCCGATGGAGCGTACACACGGTCTGATTTTTTGGAAAACTTGCTCATTTTAAAGTTTGTTGGCAAAAAGTCAGACCGTGTATATGGGCCTTTAGCGTGGTATTTGCATTTGGAATCTACTGCTGTAAACCTACATCAGGCGTTCAAAGGAGCTGTCCATGCAAGTGAAACAGGCCATTGTAAGGCTTCAAAAACAAATCCATCAGAGAGATGTGGCCAAATCAACAGTTTGGTACATTATGAGGAAAGAAGAATGCACTGGTGAGCTCAGCAACATGAAAAGGCCTGGACATGAACAGAAGACAACAGTGGTGGATGATCGCAGGATCCTCTCTATGGTAAAGAAAAACCCATTCACAGCATCCAGACAAGTGAAGGACACTCTCCAGGAGGTGGTCGTATCATTGTAAAAACCACAAGGTGCAAACCATTCATAAGCCTGAGGAATAGAAAAGCCAGATTAGCCTTTGCCAAAAAACATCTAAAAAATCCAGACCAGTTCTGGAAAAGCATTCTTTGGATGGATGAAACTAAGAATAATCTGTACCAGAATGACGGAAAGAAAAAAAGTGTGGAGAAGGGTTGGAACCGCTCATGATCCAAAGCACACAACGTCATCTGGAAAACATGGTGGAGGCAGTGTGATGGCATGGGCATGCATGGCTTCCAGTGGCACTGGGTCATTGGTGTTAATTGATGATGTGACAGAAGACAAAAGCAGCTGGATGAATTCTGCAATGTTTAAAGATTTACTGTCAGCCTAGATTCAGTCAAATGCAGCAACGTTGAATGGACGGCGCTTCACAGTACAGATAGACAATGATCCAAAACACACTGCAAAAGCAACCCAGGAGCTTTTGAAGGAAAAGAAGTGGAATATCCTGCAATGGCCGAGTCAATCACTTGATGTCAACCCAATTGAGCATGCATTTCACTTGCTGAAGGCAAAACTAAAGGTAGAAAGACCCACAAACAAAGAACAACAGACAGCTGCAGTTAGAGCCTGGCAAAGGATCAGAAAGGCGGAAACCCAGTCTTTGGTAATGTCCATGGGTTCAAGACTTCAGGCTGTCATTGCCAGTTAAGGATTCTCAACAAAATATTAAAAAGGAACATTTTATTTATGATTATATTAATTTGTCCAATTACATTTGAACCCCTGAAAATGGGGGACTGTGTATAAAAATTGTTGCAGTTCCTAAAATTTGTACTTGATATTTATATTCAACCCCTTGAAATAAAGCTGAAAGTCTGCACTTCAAATTAATTTGGATTGTTTAATTTTAATTTTATTCTGGTGGCATACAGAGCCAAAAGTATAAAAATTGTGCCTGTGTCCAAATATATATGGACCTAACTGTATATGAGAGGTATCTTTAAATAGTATTTATATTTCAATATATCTTTATTAAAAGTGATAAGTACAAAAATTCCGCAACTGCGGAGCAGAAAAACAAATACAAAGAAGGGAAATTGATAAGTAGCCTTGCATGGCAACATGGTGTTCATAGCAGCGAACATACATTAATACATCATTGACATAGAAATCAGTAATACCACAAACCGCCATAGCTGTACGTCGGTACTTTGACGTAGAATACCAGGGTTATGGCAGCAGATAGCTGCCATAACCCCGGTATTTTCTGCAACGGTGGGCGGTCCTCTTTCTGATAAAAGTGGTCTCCACAGCGGATTCGCCACGAGATCACTTTTATCAGGTGCGGGAGAGGTGCCCATACCCCTCTCGCCATGTTTTCCGGTCGTCTCGGCCGCTTACCGGACCCCCGATAGCGGTGGAGACGATCCGATCCTTTCCCCTCAGAGGCTGCGAGTCAAGTGAGGGAATGTTTGCGCCCACTCGACTCAATGACGTTGGATGACGGAAGCAATGTCAAACGTTACTTCCGCCCAACGGCCTTAAAGGGGAAAAAAAAATATTGAAAAAAAACCAAAACTTTTTTTTATTGTATTTAAGTTATCACCTTGTTATTGTTGATGGGGTCTTTGATATGTTTTTAAAAGTACATTCTTTGGGGCTGTCACTGATATCCTCTCTTCTCTACTTGGTGAATCACTGACCTGGAAAATGCATGTATTTATCAGGAGTTCTGACACTTTGGGGTTGATTTACTAAAACTGGAGCGTGCAAAATCTGGTGCAGCTGTGCATGATAGTCAATCAGCTTCTAACTTCCGCTTGTTCAAGTAAGCGTTGACAATAAAACCTGGAAGCTAAATGGTCTCTTTGTAGAGCTGCACCAGATTTTGCACTCTCCAGTTAGTTAGTAAATCAACCCCTTTATTGGCTGCATACTTGTTCCTTCTCAATGAATCACTACATGGGGAAGCAAGGATAAATGTGACAGCCTCAGTTTGCAACTTCAAAAACAAGTCAGCAGCGTCGGTTCCCTTTTTCTGGCTTGACTCATTTCCCTCAAACTGACTCAAAGAAAACATAAAATAACATATCCACTAAATGGATCTAATCATTATAGCAATAATACTCTGAACTCGGTGACACTGGTACCTAAATCCCTGTGGTTGATGATGTTCTCATCCTCAATCTGCATGTTTTGCACTAACTTATTAGTACATCCCCTGTCCTTTCTGACTGGAACTTCCAAATTGAACACAGTGGGGTTTATTTACTAAAGGCAAATCCACTTTGCACTACAAGTTCACTGCAAGTGCACTTGGAAGTGCAGTCGCTGTAGATCTGAGGGAGACATACAAGGAAAATAAAAATAGGATTTTTTACTCACCGTAAAATCCTTTTCTCTGAGTCCATGGACCGACACAGCTTCTCTATTGACAAAGTGGGTATTATCCGTTAATTAGGAGTGACTAGGCAGAAAAACTTGTAAAAAGTGTTGCATCACACCTTCTACAGTACCGCCCAGGGGGCGGACCCTCTGGGTATACTCTCTCAGTCTGCACATCGCAGATCAGTTCATCAAAAAGCAGTACAAACTTAAAAGGAGGGGTGGGTGCTGTGTCAGTCCATGGACTCAGAGAAAAGGATTTTACGGTGAGTAAAAAATCCTATTTACTCTTTCGTCCATGGACCGACACAGCTTCTCTATTGACAAAGTGGGACGTCCCAAAGCAGTGTCAGAGAAAAAACGAGGGGTGGTAACAGCATAAAAACAAACTTCACCCCAAAACACAAAACAGCACTCCTCCAACCGAGGAGTTGCAACTCTAAACAGCCGCCTGCAAAACCTTGCGGCCGAAAGAGGCATCCGAAGATGCACCTACATCAACTTTGTAGAATTTTGTGAAAGTGTGAGCGGACGACCAAGTCGCCGCTTTACATAATTGGGAAACAGACGCTTGATGTCGGAAAGCCCAAGAGGCACCTATTGCCCTGGTCGAATGCGCCGTGACAGGAAAGGGGGGCGCCTGACCCTTTAAGGCGTAAGCCTGGATTACTATCTGTCGGATCCACCTAGAGATGGTGGCCGATGAGACTGCTTGGCCCTTCTTGGGACCAGCCACCGAAACAAACAGTGAGTCTGACTTCCGGAACAGGGAAGTAGCAGATATGTATACTCTCAAAGCTCAGACAACGTCCAAGGAATGCAACGCCGACTCCTTAGGATTCGACGGCTGAGGACACAAGGATGGAAGTACAATGTCTTCGTTGAGATGAAAAGCCGAAACGACTTTCGGAAGAAAGGAAGGCTGCGGCCGCAGCACCACCTTATCCTTGTGGAAAATCAAATAGGGAGCCTTGCAGGACAAGGTTGCCAGCTCAGAGACTCGTCTAACTGACGTAACAGCCACCAAAAAGACCACCTTCTGAGAAAGTGTCAACAGGGGAATATCTCTAATATTCTCAAACGGTGCCTTCTGAAGCACCGAGAGGACCAGGTTCAAGTCCCACGGAGGTAACGGGGGGCGGACTGGAGGGGCCACATGTCGAACCCCCTGCACAAATGTACTCACGAGAGAGTGAGTCGCCAGGGGTCGCTGAAAAAAGACAGCCAGGGCAGATATCTGTCCCTTAATCGTACTTAGGGCAAGCCTTTGGTCTACCCCATGCTGTAAAAACAGCAGGATTCTGGAAACCAAATAGGTACGCGGATGCCATTTCATTTCCTCACACATGGAGATGTAGGCCCTCCAAGTGCGGTGATAGACCTTCCTAGAGGACGGTTTCCGAGCACTTCTCATAGTAGAGATTACTGAGTCTGACAGGCCCCGATCTCTCAGTACCTGGTTCTCAACAGCCATGCCGTTAAAGCCAATGACTGTAAAGCAGGATGGAATATGGGACCTTGCGATAGCAGGTCCTTCCGTAGTGGTAGGCGCCAGGGGACGTCTGCTACCAGACGTACTAGATCGGCGTACCAAGGACACTGAGGCCAATCTGGAGCGATTAGGATCATTGGAATTCCCTCTGCCTCCACTCTGCGGAGCAGAAGAGGAAGAAGCCTTAAGGGAGGGAAGGCATAGATTAGCCGATACTGACCCCACGATGCTACCAACGCGTCCGTTGCGTCTGCCCATGGGTCTCTTGACCGGACCACAAACCTCAATACCTTCCGATTGAGTCGGGAAGCCAGAAGATCTACGTCTGGTGTGCCCCATCTTTGGCAGAGGAGTTGGAACACCTCCGGGTGTAAGGACCATTCTCCCTGGTCCAGCATCTGGCGGCTCAGGTAGTCCGCCTGCCAGTTTTCCACACCCGGAATGTACACGGCCGACAGTGCCGGTACGCTCCTCTCTGCCCACTTCAGGATGCGAGCGATCTCCGATGCTGCAGCTGAGCTTCTTGTTCCTCCTTGATGATTGACATATGCCACTGCTGTGGCGTTGTCTGACTGGATCCTGACTGGACGCCCTTGCAGTCTCTGAGACCATTTGAAGAGGCACAGCTTGATCGCCCGGATCTCCAGGACATTGATCGGCAGGAGGGCTTCCTCTGGGGTCCAGCGACCTTGCGCCGACTGGACACCCCAGACTCCTCCCCAACCTGTAAGGCTGGCGTCCATCGTGATCACTATCCAGTAAACCGGAAGAAATGACTTCCCGGCCATTAGAGCCGGTGCTGTCAGCCACCATACCAGGGATCTCCTGACTAGGTGGCTCACTCGGATTTGATAATCCAGAGATGAAGGGCATCTGTTCCATCTGGACAGAACTTCCTTCTGTAACACTCGAGTGTGGTATTGAGCATATGGGACCGCCTCGAAGGAGGCTACCATGAGGCCCAACACTCGCATGCAAAAACGGAGTGACAACCAATTCCTGGAAGTCAGCTGCCGTACTGCAGCCCGGAGGGTCTGCAACTTCTCCACAGGGAGGAATACCTTTGCCTCTGAGGAATCCAGAATCAACCCCAGGTACACTAGGCGTTGAGTGGGCACCAATACTAACTTTTGCGTGTTTAGTATCCAACCACAGTCTCGAAGAGTCTGACAGGTAATGGACACGCTTACCTCTAATTCTGAGCTTGAAGGGGCCTTCAGCAGAAGGTCGTCCAAGTAACCTGTGATAGCGATACCCCACTGTCTTAGAAGTGCCAGAATCGGAGCGAGCACCTTGGTGAACGTCCTGGGTGCTGAGGCAAGACCAAACGGGAGGGCCACAAACTGGTAGTGGTTCTTCCCGATAGCAAATCGCAGAAACCTCTGGTGTCTGGAGTATATGGGGACATGCAGGTATGCGTCCTTGATGTCCAAGGAGGCCAGAAAGTCCCCCGGATGGAGAGCCGTGACTACGGATCGAACCGACTCCATCCGAAATCTTTGTACCTTCACAAAGCAATTGAGGGCTCTGAGATCCAAGATTGGACGAACCCCCTCCTTCTTTGGCACAATGAACAGATTTGAGTAAAAACCCTGACCCCGTTCCTGTTCTGGAACTGGAATAACTACCCCGCGTTCCAGTAGACCCTGGACCGCCCCATACAGGGCCTCCCGACGGGTCGGTAGTAGCTGGAGATTGGAGGTGATGAATCTGTCTGGTGGACAAGAGAGGAATTCTATCTTGTAGCCTGAGGAGATTACTTCGCAAACCCACCTGTCGGAGACTAGAGCAGTCCACTGAGTCGCGAATTTGCGAAGATGTCCCCCCACCCGAGAGCTGGGTGGGGGCGGACCTTCATGTGGACGCAGAGTTGTCCGCAGGCTTGTTGGGTCTGCGGGACCAAGGACGCTTTTGTCCTTGGGCAGGCGCTTTATCGGCCTGGGGTCTTTTCCCTGTCGCCTTAAGGGGGCGAAAAAAACGCTTATGTGCAGTAAAGGAGGGCCCTTGCCCTTGGCGTGGTCCCCTACCCTTGCTAGTTTGGGGAAGCAAAGTGCTTTTACCTCCTGTCGCATCCTTGATGATGTCATCCAGAGAAGCCCCAAAAAGTCTGTCGCCCTTAAAAGGCAGATCCAATAGGGCTTTCTTGGAAGTCTGGTCCGCAGACCAGCCCTTTAGCCAGATCAGGCGGCGTATTGCTACTGCATAAACCGAAGCTCTTGACAGCAGGGGAATAGTATCCATGTCTGACTCGCAGACAAACTTAAGGCCCTGGACCAACTGGTCGGCCAAAGTTATCTCATTAGGAGGAGCATCTCGCTCCTTTAACCCCTGGAGTAGCAATTTTGCCCATTCAGTAAGTGTCTGAGACACTAGGGCCCCCGCCAATGCCGGGCGTACGGCCGAGCCTACCACTGAGTATAGGTAGCGAGCGAGTGCTTCAGCCTTCTTATCCACAGGGTCCTTGAAAACAGGAGCCCCTTCTACTGGAATAGTGGTGGCTCTATTAAGTCTGGACACCGAAGGGTCCACTATAGGGGGAGAGGTCCATATCTTCAGAAAACTCTCCTCAAAGGGGTACCGTACTGTAAACCTCTTTGGGGCTGTAAAGACCCTCAGTGGGTTCTCCCATTCCTTGTATAAGAGTTTGTCAAAATAAGACACACAAGGGAACACCTTAGCAGTGCGGGCAGGTTTACGAAACCCAAAGGGGACTGGAGTATCTGCTACTTCTTCAGTCCTTTCCAACTTTAGCGTATCCCACACTGCAGTAATAAGGTCAGATACCAAAGCTGTCTCGCGTACTGACCTGGACTTGGAGTCCTCCTCACTGTCCGATCGGTCACGGTCTGCAGTCTCTGATGCATCAGAATCTGGGCCATGAGCCGTAGCTGGACCTGGTTCTGCATCAGAAATATCCCCAGAAGATTGCAGGGGACGGGGGCGTTTATTACCCCCTGTATTCCCGTGTGCTGCTTCCACCCTGGCAGCAAATGCCTCTAGGATTGCAGTCATAGCGTTCATAGACACCTCAGGGGCACCAGCTGCTAAATCTGGTGTTTCAGGGGAGAAGACATCTGGCTCAGATGCCATGCTGACCACACGATGACACTCACAGGGCTCCAGGCAAGATATCAATAGGCCACCCTCCTGCGCTGCAGAGATGCTGGGTTACCCAGAGGACTCACCACCCTGGATAGGTACTGCTATGCTGCGCCTGTGATGCTGTCCCCTTGCTGCTGTGTCAGTCTGCTTCTTTTATCAGCACTTCCTGTGTGAATTTTCGCGCCAGTGTAATGCACCCTAGAGGCCGGAGGCTCTTGCAAAATGGTTGCCAAAAACGTCTGTATGGAAGATAATGTGGGCTCTAAGAAAATGGCCGCCGACAGAAGATAGAGGTCAGGCAGCCATAGCCCACAAAAGATGGCCGCCGAACGGCAATATCTGCATACAGGGTGGACAAACATGGCCGCCGATCACCTGATAGGGGCCAGTGGGTGTGGCCGAACCACAGGAAGATGGCCGCCAGGCAGTTACAAGAGGCCAAACTTGGCATGGACCACCTCAAAATGGCCGCCGACAGCATGGAGACACAGAAACACAGGTAAGCAAAAATGACATTTCTTTTAAATGTTAGTTACAGCCAGCCCCGCTCCAGTGGGACCCCCTAGGTGACCCCCAGCACCCAGCAGCCTTTAGCTAGAAGCCCAGGGAGGAGGGAAAGGCAGGGAGAGAGGGAAGAAAGGGGACACAACCACTTACTTGATCTCTCCAGGAATGTCCAGCTAAATCACCCAGCCGAGGCAGGGGAGTTTTACTTACCTATCCTGCATGTATTCTGCTGGAAGACATTCCAAACAGATCATCGTCCGCGCACGGAAGGTGACTGTTGGCCAGGCATGCTGTGATTGGACCCAGAAGGGACGATCATATGTATGCCCTGGAGCATGACGCTCACCGGACAGGCTGCTGCGACTCGGCCGTAAGGTCAGCCGAAGCTGAGCGGTCCGATGCAAGCCTTGGAGCGTAAGCTCACCGGCCAGGCTGCTGCGACTCGGCCGTAAGGTCAGCCGAAGCTGAGCGGTCCGATGCAGGCCCTGGAGCGTAGGCTCACCGGCCACCCGTGGAGCGACGGGCATGTCGTGGAAAACCCAGCGCGTAGCTAGGGTCGGCACACGCTCGATGGCCGAACCTGGGGAGACTACAAGGATCGAGGATCCAGCCTGTCACCCAGTCGGCAGTTGATCGAAGATCGCAGGAAACAACAAATGTAGCAAAAAAAAATATATATATATATATATATCTTTTTTCCCCGGACCAATGGGCCCGAAGGGAGCCATGTCCTACTCCTTGCTAGACAGAAAAAAACTGATCTGCGATGTGCAGACTGAGAGGGTATACCCAGAGGGTCCGCCCCCTGGGCGGTACTGTAGAAGGTGTGATGCAACACTTTTTACAAGTTTTTCTGCCTAGTCACTCCTAATTAACGGATAATACCCACTTTGTCAATAGAGAAGCTGTGTCGGTCCATGGACGAAAGAGTAAACAGCATTTTTGCTTGCACATCATTGGATGATAAAATCAGCAGAGATTCCCCTCATTTCAGATCTTCCCCTCAGATCTACAGCGACTGCACTTCCAAGTGCACTTGTAGTGTACAATGGATTTGCCTTTAATAAATCAACCCCAATGTTCTATAGCAGTCAGTGCTCCCAGTAGCAGCCCCATGTTTCAGTTTCTCTTTTCTTAGATGTATTGGAACTGGACTGGTCATAGGGGCTTATTTACGAAAGCCAAATCCACTTTGCACTACAAGTGCACAGCAAGTGCACTTGTAAATGCACTGAAAGTGCACTTGGAAGTGCAGTCGCTGTAGATCTGAGGGGAAGATCTGAAATGAGGGGAAGCTCTGCTGATTTTATCATCCAATCATGTGCAAGCTAAAATGCTGTTTTTTTATTTTCCTTGCATGTCCCCCTCAGATCTACAGCGACTGCACTTGAAAGTGCAATTTCAGTGCACTTGTAGTTCAAAATGGATTTGCCTTTCGTAAATAACCCCCACAGTCTAATTACATGACAATATGGAGCAGATAGTAGTAGTTAGTCACATTTCGCTGGACTTGTTCTGTAATGTTGAAGACATTAAATGCTCATCCGAGTATTTACCTCAGTTCAGATTAGTACCAGGAACACACCCCAGCATTTATAGCCACAAGGTCAACTAAATTACCTTTAATCCAATCACCTTGGTGTCATGTAATATGTCAAAACTCGTTTTATTCAAAGAAGCCATGTGGATGACTGGTGAAACAATTTTATCATTACAGAACACATCCAGTTGAATGTGACCAGCTACTACTATCTACCATGAATAAATAAATACCTAAAAAAATATTCACAAACAAAATTCAGAGCATTATGCCGCGTACACACGATCGTTTTTCACATTGTTAAAAATGCAATTTTTTAAATTGGTCATTAAAAACGATTGTGTGTAGGCTCCAGAGCATTTTTAACGACGTGAAAAACGACCTCCAAAAAATGAGAAACTGCTCTATTTTTTCACGTCGTTCTTTTTAACGTCGTGAAAAACGACAGTGTGTATGCTTTTACGAGGGGAAAAAAACGCGCATGCTCAGAATCAAGTATGAGACGGAAGCGCTCGTTCTGGTAAAACTAGCGTTCGTAATGGAGATAGCACATTCGTCACGCTGTAACGGACTGAAAGCATGAGGCTGAAAAGCGCGAATCGCCGCTCAACAAACTTTACTAACATGAAGGGTGGCGCCATTCGAACAGAACTTCTCCTTTTATAGTGCCATCGTACGTGTTGTACGTCACTGCGCTTTGCTCAAGCGTTTTTTTTAATGAACGTCTGTATATGCAAGACAGGCTTGAGAGGAAACAAGAAAAATCACATTGAGAAAAACAACGTTTTTGAAAATGACATTAAAAACGATCGTGTGTACGCGGCATTACACTCCACGTTTCCACATTAGTAGGAAGTCATATATGGTTTTATTCCTCATTGTTCTGAAGTAAATTGAGTATTATGGGGCAGACAGCCTTCAATTTTTTTTATATATGGGTGTGATGGGGCAGGAAGTTACTGTATATACTCGAGTATAAGCCGAGTTTTTCAGCACAATTTTTTGGTGCTGAAAATGCCCCCCTCGGCTTATACCCGAGTCTGTGTTGAATCTGCTGCTTCGTGCGCCTGATCTCTTGGCACTGTGACGTCAGTCTAGTCAACGACCGTGCAGTGTAACAAAGCCCTGCCTCCTCCTCGTCCTCGTCCGTGGTAGGCGGAACACTGTCTCACTGCTGGGAAACCAAGTCAGTGTTCCGTCACGGACGAGGAGGAGGCGCTTTGGTACACTGCATGGCCGCCGACTAGACTGACTGCATGTCACAGCGCTGGGAGATCATAAGGTTGCAGATGGACACAGCACCGGAGATCAGGTAGGGAGATTGGGCACAGTGAGGCATAGGCACAGTGACAGTGAGGCATTGGCACAGTGAAGCATGGGCACAGTGAGGCATGCACATGGACACAGTGAGGCATGCAGATGGACACCCTAGGCTTATACTGAAGTCAATAAGTTTTCCCAGTTTTTTGTGGTAAAATTAGGTGCATCGGCTTATACTCGGGTCGGCTTATACTGGAGTATATACGGCAGGGGTGTCCAAACTTTTTTCAAAGAGGGCCAGATTTGATGAAGTGAACATGCGTGAGGGCCGATCATTTTGCCTGACATTCTTTGAACCATTAAAATTCGGTCTAAGTGTGTTTGTCCAAGCACTAATACACGGCCCAACAAGAATTCTCTTGCCTTTGTGGCTGTGTGTGGTGAAGAGACTAGCTCGGGCGGGTTATTTGGATATATATATATCTTTTGTGGCCCCAATGAATCCCTGAGCGCCGCTCAGGACTAAGGATGAGCTTGGGCGTGTTATTTGGATAGACCATATTTATCGGCATATAACGTGCACCTTCAATTTAGGAAGGAAGTTTCAGGAAAAAATACAATTTTAAATAATGAACTGTGAAGCAAAATAAGGGTCAGTGCCCATCAATGCCGCCTAATTAGTGCCCATCCATCTGCAGCCTCACATGTGCCATGAGTGCAGCCTCACATGTGCCATGAGTGCAGCCTCAGAGGGGACAGGGAGGGGGGCGGGACGATCGCCAACAGATTACATACAGGAGAATCTCCTGTTTACACGGCGGCCACTTTAATACAAAGTCCCGCCTCCTATGATAGACAGAACAGTCGTCCAATGGCAGCCCAGAAGACGGGACTTCCTATTACAGAGGACGCGAAGTAAACAGGAGATTCTCCTGTATGTAATCTGATGGCGCTCGTCACGCCCCCTCCCTGTCCCCTCCGAGGCAGCACCGATAAATACAGTATATATATATTTTGTGGTCCTGGGGGCCACAAGATATATATATATCCAAATTACCAGGGGGGCCACATTAAACCGGAACGCGGGCCGCAATTGGCCCGCGGGCCGGACTTTGGACATGCATGATATACGGTATGTAAAATTTCAGGAAATCGCTTTAAATTTTGTTTGCTGCCTTTAAAACCCTAGCAGAACCAGCCACACTATCATCTACATTCCACTGAGCTATCCGCCTGATGGGGACAATCAACATCTACTTTCCACAATAATAAAAAAAAAATCGGCAATTTAAAATCTTTGCTTTAAATACGACGGTATTTGTTTTACAAAAAGCAATTACAATTTTAAATTGATTACACTGGATTTTGTCTCTAAGGTAATGTGCCTGATCTTTTAAAAGGTGAAACTGTAGCACAAGGAACATTTAATCACTTTATTAAACTGACAGATCTACTTGATAATGTTGGCAGGCATCCAACATAGTTTACAGGGTGCACTGAAGGCAATGTAACAATGAACCTTTGAGGTTATAGAATGAGGAGCTGAACTATGTATCATGACCGCTGA
Organism: Rana muscosa; assembly: GCA_029206835.1. Classification (NCBI taxonomy): domain Eukaryota; kingdom Metazoa; phylum Chordata; class Amphibia; order Anura; family Ranidae; genus Rana; species Rana muscosa. The sequence continues at coordinate 958,528,079 of CM055117.1, read as the reverse complement.
GATGACAGATTAGAATGAGTTAGGAATTTTATTTCGACAGATAATTGGAGAATAAAATAAGAACAAATACCCCTCTATTCCCATGGAAAAGCAAGGATATTTAGACTCAAGTGATCTTTTGCAGCTCTGTTACAGAGATAATATTTATAAGTTGTTGTTGTTTTTTTTTCTTCTTTTCTCATTATTATTTTCTTTGAATTAAGCTTTTTTTTTTCATTTGAATTCAGTTTTTCAGTTTTTAGATATTTTATTGGACTATGGTAATAAAGTTTAAGCTAACCTTTTAGACAGAGGCTTTAAAAGTCAATGTACGATCTCATGGTCATAGGACATTGTTGAGATGGAAAAATTAAAGTTAGAGCTGACCATAGATAAACCCATGGTCTGAATGCTGATCAAGTCTATGTACTAGACCAGTGGTAGGTAACTTCGGCACTCCAGCAGTGGTGAAACTACAAATCCCATCATGCCTCTGCCTCTAGGAGTAATGCCTGTGATTGTCATGGTCTTGCAATGTCTCATGGGACTTGTAGTTTCAAAATAGTTGGCGGGCCGAGGTTGCCTACTCCTGTACTAGACATACCCCTAAACATAAACACTAACAAATATTGGAAAGCTGGAAAGATAAAAAATAGGAAGAGTACAGTGCTTTCCACAGATACACCAATACCCTTGGTCATAAAACATCTGTTAAAATAGTGTGGCTAAGAGTATAGGATTGGCCATATATTAACCCAAGATCCAGCTGCTGACTGGCTGCTATATAATGCTCATGGTAATAAAACATTGAAGAAGTAAGAAGACTGAAAGTTTAGAGCTGGCATTAAATAAACACCGATGTGTACAAACCTGTGGTATTGATGAAATAAGAAGACTGGGAATATAGAATATGGTCATAAAATGTTGATTCAAAAAAATAAGATAGAGAGAGGATAAAACTAATCACAAATGATCTGACTATTGACTAAGTCCATGTGCATATACATAGCCATAAAAGGTTAATGAAATAGGGAAGCTAAGAGTATAAGGCTGGTCATAGATAATCCCACGATCACACTGCTGACCAGGTCTGTGTGCATACTTATGGTCTTTAAAAAAATGATGAAATAGGGAGCATGAGCATATGGACCTGGCCATAGACAAGCCCATGATTTGACTGCTCACAAATTGCTATAACAGACAACAGGTAAAAAAGCATGAATGGGTTACAAAAGCATGCATGCATAAACTGAATCTGAATCACTAGCTCCAGCCCAAGCTCAGAGCAATGGTTATAAAATGTCTATGGGTATTGTATGGGTGGCATAATCTGATTCTGGCCTGACAAGGATCAATTAAGCCATATAGGCTTTTTAAAGCCCAAATCCGGGAATTTTAAAAACCCTCCCTCACACCTGGACTGTTTCTGTTTAGGAATTGCAAAAAAGCACTTTTACTTACCTGATCCTCCGTTTCCCAGACAGAAAACTCTTCTCAGTGGACTGTCCCTCGGCATCCTCATATACAGTACAATGCAGGGACAATATGACATAGGGAGATCTTAGAGCGCCAAGGGTGCAGGGTAGAGGTGGCTGCAGGGACAGGTCTAGAAGCACAGAGGAGCCTGCTGAAGCAGAGGAATGGGTAAGTGAAACTGCTTACTTGCATCCAACAATGCTTCTCATCCTTCATACACCTTCCTATGGCGGATCAAATGGCTCCTGCACGCTAAGCGATTGATAGACATATGACGTTTACAACATAGTAGGGAAAGGGACTATATGTGCTACTCAGCCACACACGGCACATATTCACGAATAGATTACTTCCTTCTCCACCATACCAACCTTCCTATTGTTAGAAACACATTCATTGTGACATGAACACTGTCAGACCACACTCTGATAACGCTTGAGATCACATTGAGAGAGGATACCACTGGCAATGGAAATTAAACAAATCTTTACTTCAAAATCCCAAAACCCAAGGCATTAGTCAACTCAGAACTGAGGGCTTTTTTTCAAACCCATACAAATACCTCTATCCTTCCATTGGTCATTTGAGAAACTCATAAATGTGTCATTAGAGGGATACTGATCACCCAGGGCGCTAGACTTAAAAAAGAGCAAACAAAACAGATTGCAGAGATCCTGGCTAGGGTATATATCTTAGAAACAAACAATCAGTGGCTGTCTCGGCCCTAGCTGACCTTCATGTTCTGTGTGTCCAGCTCAACTAACTACTTCTTCATAAAATTAAAGGGAGAGCCACCAAGATACAACATCACTTTTATAAATACCATCCACTGAGCAGCGGTCATTAAATCTCCCACCATATTCCCCTTCCAAAGGATACCGAAAAGGCATTTGACCACATTGATGACAGTGCTTGAACACTTGGGTAGAGGGAGTAACTTTCTCCACTGATTGTGGACCATATATAGTATACCTACAGCATCTGTCAGAATAAACGTCTCACTTTCTGTGGCCCTTACACTTCATAACAGAACTAGGCAAGGGTGCCCCTTATCACCTCTTATTTTAATTTTAACTCTAGAATCCATACTATACCACATACAAAATATTCCAAACATCATAGGCATCTCTATGAATCTTGGCACATATAATGTTGTCACTTGAAATACTTGGAGGTTTTCCTCATGCCCAAAATAGGAGATATATTTCAAGCTAATTTTCCCCCATTCCTAACTCAGACTAGGAAGGATCTAGTGGAATGGGAATCAAAATTACAATCTTGGTTCGGGGGAAGCAGTGCTCTGAAGATGACTACCCTCCCCCATTTACTGTATTTATTACAAACACTCACAATTCACATTCCTGTCTACTTTTTACGGCAGATTCACAGCGAATTTGGGAAGTTCCTATGGGCGGGTAAAGCGTACAGAATTCAACAACTACTCCGAGTCCTGACCAGACTCAAACTATTTTGAGGCATAGGTCTTCCAGACCCTATCAGGTATCATAAAGTGGCACATCTGTCTCAGATCCTTAGCTTGTGCACCCTAAATTCAACTAAAAGTTGGGCTCACTCTGAACTGTCTTTTGCCAACTGTAAACTGGTGGGCCTCCAGGGTCCTTTAGGTCTGGTATAGTAATGGTTTGGGGTCCCCTCAAAATCCATATCAGACCCTTAACGGAGCATGCAGCCCAGCAGGCCAGAAAAGGGATCATACCAGACCACATGCCCTCAACAAGGGGGAATTCTTTGGGGGTGCTCCCCCCCCCACCCCCTTGTGACACCATCGACCCACCCGGCCTTGGTCGGTGACATCATGTTTAGTTTTGTTTATTTTAGTTTAGTTTATTTAGCGGCGGGGGTGGCGGAGCTGTCAGACAGCGAGAGGCAGCGTTGTGTGCTGACATCTTCTTTATTGGGTCGGCATTGGTGACAATCATCGCGATTGACAATGGATCTACAACGGGGGACATTTAAAAAAATAAATAAAGGACTTGTCAAAAACTGTGTCTGCCTTTTGATTTACTTTTTGAGCACTTTTTTGGTGAATGTGTAGGAGTACTATGTTTCATTTTTCCAAATATGTGATTTTCATATGACTTTGCTCACGCCCCGAGTCTCAGTGATGTAAAAGATATATATGCCAAATTTCAAGAAGATTGGATAATATTTAGGGGTTGCAAACATTGATCACTTTCATCACAAACTAGTGAAATTTCTAACATTGAACTAAGTGTACAAAAGAAGAAAAAAAAGATTCATATAAGAATAAACATTACAAAGCTATCGCTGAAATCAATAAGACAGTTATACTGGAAGACTCATCTCCATCATCACAAGCACCTAGTGATGAAGAGGCCGAATTTTCGCCTCCAGCAACGGAAAAATTACGTTCAAGTCCTAGATTAAAACCGCTTGATCAGACACTCACGTCTACTTGGGATCGAGAACAGCTATCTATTCGACAAGCAAGTACCGTATTTATACCGCATATAACATGCACAGGTGTATAACACGCACCCTAACTTTAAGAGGGAAGTTTCAGGAAAAAACCTTTCCACAGCCCCCTGCGTATAACACGCAGGCACAGTTTACCCTCTATTTTCAGGGTAAAAAAGTGAGTGTTATATGCCAATAAATACAGTACTTCATTTATAGCAACTGCAAACAGCCTTGGCCACAATGTTTAAAAAATTTCCATATCTCCAGCTACCGTTTACCGAGCTCGGGCCATCAATAGAAGTAAAATGGCAAAGAAAATTGAAGAGTCACTCTTTGAAAATCCTCCTCATTTGATCTTGCATTGGGATAGTAAACTGTTGTCCTCAGTTGCCCATGGGAATGTCAAAACTTTGGAAGATAGAGTTGCAGTTCTAGTGACTGGCAAAGATTTTGAGCATTTGCTTGGCGTACCTGTTGCCCTGAAAGGCACTGGTGAGCAGATGGCTGAAGTAGTTATTTGGGAAGTGGACCGATTTGGGCTACGTGACAATATAATTGGTATATCTTTTGATACTACAGCATCTAATACAGGACTGGTCCAAGGGGCATGTACCAGAATTGAAAGGGAAATCGGACGAACATTGTTGTGGTTGGCTTGCCGTCATCATATCCATGAACAAATATTGAAAGGAGTGTTTGAGGATTGTTGTGGCATACCATCAAGTGGTCCTGACATCCAGAAAAAGGAAGTGAAACGATTAGAGGGTAAAAACATGTTTTTTGAAGGAAAAGACCTGAGCCATTTCGTTACTAATAAAACAAAGACGTTATTTGAATTGTTTGGGATCCACGACGTGACAGAATACTGCAGTGATTCTCTAAGAAGCCATGTGAACGCTCTTAAGGTTGTCAATGATACCGCAGAAAGAGGAATTGCTCTGATAAAAAAGTATAATGAATCGGTCAGGTATGAACAACAAAAACAATTCTTGTTGAGGGTAGTCGAGCATCACAGAAAAGTCGTCACCAAGCGAACAAAACAAGGGATTGCCTCGTTCAAAGTTGATTAATATAACACATATTTTGCCTATCATATTACCTATTAATCTTAGTATATAGTTTTAATAGTATTTTAACTTTGTGATTTCTAGCTTTCCCAATAAAAGTAATTAACATTGAAAAATCATATTTTTTGCCTACTTTTACAAAACAGATCAAAGTGTGCAACCTCTTAATATTATCCAATCTTCTTGAAATTTAGCATATATATCTTTTACATCACTGAGACTCGGGGCGTAAGCAAAGTCTGCAAAAATTTTACAGTTTATTTTTTGCCTTAGAAAATGAAACACCCTAATTTACCCCTACTCATTCACATGGGGGGGGGGTAGGATTTGAGGGCCCCCTTGTTAAAGGGGGCTTCCAGATTCCCATAAGCCCAGATTCCCATAAGCCACGAGTGCCTGTGGATGTACAGCTTGTCAGGACTCTCAGCAGACTGGAGGCTGGAACACTCGGCAGTGCACAGAGCTGGTACAGTAGACAGCCAAACAGGCACTTGAACAGGACAGGAGACACAGTAGCGCTCATCTGAGTGCAGTAATTAATAAAAGGTACAGGTTTTATTGAAAAATATAAATTGGCAACTCAAGGAAGGTTATAATCAGGAATGTCACAATAGGTGGCCTCGCTATATAATCCCAGTCCAAATCGCTGGTGGTTTTAGGCGCCGCTGATGGCTCACTCACTCTGGGGTTTCCAGGGCTCTGAGTCCAGCAGTCATCTTACTGTCAACTGTGGTATCTCTGGGCATGGAATGCGGGGTCATCAAGTGCATGTTCGGAGCATGCGTGTTCCTTCCTCAGGCTGTGAGGCATGATCTGAAAGCGCGCTTGAGAGCCCCTCACCAGAACACACAAAAAAAGGTACCTGCATTTTTAGCAATGCCGTGCACCACAAGGCACAGTAGTGCATTACCATGCATTGTGGCGTGCTGCAGCACTGGTGTATTTGATTTGTTATTCAGAATTAATGAATATTAATGAATGAATGAATAGTGCATCTACATACGACCCCGTGCATCGCCACAATGCAATAGTGTACATCCAGCCTAAAAGACCTCCGGGAGGAAGTGAAAACGTTTTACATTTATAGACACAGAATACCAATAACTAGGGATGAGCTTCGAGTTCGAGTCGAACTCATGTTCGACTCGAACATTGCCTGTTCGCCGAACAGCGAACAATTTGGGGTGTTCGCGGCAAATTGGAAAAGTCTATGGGAGAAATCTAAAGTGCTAATATTATAAAGGCTTATATGCAAGTTATTGTCATAAAACGTTTTTGGGGACCCGGGTCCTGCCCCAGGGGACATGTATCAATGCAAAAAAAAGTTTTAAAAACGGTCGTTTTTTTGGGAGCAGCAATTTTAATAATGCTTAAAGTGAAACAATAAAAGTGAAATATTCCTTTAAATTTCGTACCTGGGGGGTGTGTATAATATGCATGTAAAGTCGCGCTTGTTTCCCGTGCTTAGAACTGTCCCTGCACAAAATGTAATTTCTGAAGGAAAAAAAGTCATTTAAAACTCACTCGCGTCTATTAATGAATTGTCGGCTCCCGGCAATACATAGAAAAGTCATTGATAAAAAAAAAAAGCATGGGGGTCCCCCGAAATTCAATTACCAGGCTCTTCAGGTCTGGTATAGATATTAAGGGGAACCCCGCTGCAAATTTAAAAAAAAAATGCGTGCGGTTCCCCCCAAATATCCATACCAGGCCCTTCAGGTCTGGCATGGATTTTAAGGGGAACTCCACCCCAATTTTTAAAAAAAAGAGGCGTGGAGTCCCCCCAAAAATCCATACCAGACCCTTGTCCGAGCACGCAACCTGGCAGGCCGCAGGAAAAGAGGGGGGACGAGAGTGCGCCCCCCCTCCTGAACCGTACCAGGCCACATGCCCTCAACATGGGGAGGATCCCTGGTGGTTGTGGGGGTCTGCGGGCAGGGGGCTTATCGGAATCTGGAAGACCCCTTTAACAAAGGGGACCCCCAGATCCCGCCCCCATGTGAATTTGTAAGGGGTACATTGTACCCCTACCATTTCATGAAGAAAGTGTAAAAAAAAAAAAAAAAAACACACAAACACCTTGGAAAAGTCCTTTATTAAAAAAAAACAAAAACATTCCAGCGATGAAATCCAGTGTCCCGCGGCGATCCGATGTCCAACGCTGTCCGTCATTGGCTGAGCCTGAGCGGACCTGATGGGGAACTTCCTCCGCAGTCTATTAAATGTATAGACCCGCCCCTTCTAAAGTTCCCCAATAGGTCCGCTCAGCCAATGACTAGGAGTAAGGCTAAGCGGACCAGATGCGGAACGCAGAAGGGGCGGGTCTATACATTTAATAGACTGCGGAGGAAGTTCCCCATCAGGTCCGCTCAGGCTCAGCCAATGACGGACAGTGATGGACATCGGATCGCCGCGGGACACTGGATTTCATCGCTGGAATGTTTTTTTTTTTTTTAATAAAGGACTTTTCCAAGGTGTTTGTGTCATTTTTTTTACACTTTCTTCGTGAAATGGTAGGGGTACAATGTACCCCTTACCAATTCACATGGGGGGGGCCGGGATCTGGGGGTCCCCTTTGTTAAAGGGGTCTTCCAGATTCCGATAAGCCCCCTGCCCGTAGATCCCCACAACCACCGGGCAAGGGTTGTGGGGATGAGGCCCTTGTCCCCATCAACATGGGGACATCCTCCCCATGTTGAGGGCATGTGGCCTGGTACGATTCAGGAGGGAGGGGGGGCCGCTCCCTCGTCCCCCCAGTCTTCCCCTGCGGCCGGCCAGGTTGCGTGCTCGGATAAGAGTCTGGTATGGATTTTTGGGGGGACTCCACGCCATTTTTTTTTACATTTGGGGTGGAGTTCCCCTTAAAATCCATGCCAGACCTGAAGGGCCTGGTATAGATATTTGGGGGGAACCGCACGCATTTTTTTTTAAATTTGCGGCGGGGTTCACCTTAATATCCATACCAGACCTGAAGGGCCTGGTAATTGAATTTGGGGGGACCCCCACGCTTTTTATTTTTTTTTATCAATGACTTTTCTATGTATTGCCGGGAGCCGACAATTCATTATAGCTGCCAGTGAGTTAATGACTTTTTTTCCTTCAGAAATTACATTTTGTGCAGGGACAGTTCTAAGCACGGGAAACAAGCACGACTTTACATGCATATTATACACACACCCTAGGTACGAAATTTCAAGGAAAATTTCACTTTTATTTTTTCATTTTAAGCATTATTAAAATCACTGCTCCCGAAAAAACGGCAGTTTTTAAAACTTTTTTTTTGCATTGATACATGTCCCCTGGGGCAGGACCTGGGTCCCCAAACACTTTTTAGGACAATAACTTTCATATTAGCCTTTATAATTAGCACTTTAGATTTCGAACGTTCGAGTCCATTGTATTTAATAGGGTTCTAAAGTTCACACGAACATTCTGTCTGTTCGCAGGTTCTGGTGCGAACCGAACAGGGGGGTGTTCGGCTCATCCCTACCAATAACACATACAGCCAGACTATGTCATATAATGTTTTATTTTTCTACATATTTACAATGCAGGAATTGCATCCAATTAAACAAAGAGCTCCAGGCAAACAGCTAAACACAAATGAAATACAAATAGGTGAATGAATTCACCGGCCAAAGAATTTGTAAGGATTTAAGTTCAGCAGATTTTGCTGTATACCTCCATCACACTGTGTAGCCAGGCAGACACTCTCCTGAGAAGCCGTCACCCCGAAACATCCTTAATTACAGACACTATTTCTCAGCACTATTGGGTAATCTGCTCCTTTACGCTGCTTACACTATACTGGTGCACACACAGTGGATTTATATGCTGTATATATAATATATTTATATTAGGGCTGAAATAACAAATCAACATAATTGATTATAATCGATAATAAAATTGTGGTCATCCATTTTCATTATTGATTAGTTGATCTGCATACAGAATGCATTATTTATTTACATGTCAGTGGGGATGAGCTTCGTGTTCGAGTCGAACCCATGTTCGACTCGAACATTGTCTGTTTCGGCTGTTCGCTGAATTGCGAACATTATGGGCCGTTCGCGCCAAATTCGAGTGGCGCGTCGCAGCCCATAATTCACTGCGGCATCGCAGTGCATTGCTGGCTAATGATTGGCCAGGCATGCACTATGACCCGCATGCTTTGGTCAATAACAGTGCGCAAAAAACGGAGAGACATAATTGGCCAAAGCCAGGGTGGCTTTGGCCAATTATGCCGCAGGGTATTTAGTTCACGCCCCACACTATATAAGGCGGCCTGGAAGTCGGCCTTGTGTAGTGTGTTGCGGTGTTGGTTAAAATACAGACGGAGAGAGAGCGACAGTGTATTTTGATTTGAGTTAGATAGAGCAGGCAGGCGAGTCAGTTAGCTGCAGTTACAGTGTGTAGAGGATATATATGCATCCTGGGTGTTGTATATATATTTATACATTGTATTCAGTTTAGCTAGATCCGTTCCTGTTATTCTCTATACTGTGACAGGCAGGCAGGTGATTGTGCTAGCTGCAGTGTTTCACTTAGTGTACTGTGTCCTTTGCATAGCGTTCACCTAAAGCTTACCTGAATACAATTAGTGGTGTTCTTATAATAAAACCACAGGCAGGGAGCTGCATTAATTTCATTTAGTGTACTTATGTCCTTTGCACAGCGTTCACTTAACCACTTAAGCCCCGGACCATTTGGTAGCTAAAGGACCAGAGGTGAATTCAGAATTTTGCACTGCGCTGCTTTAACTGTAAATTGTGCAGACATGCAATGTTGTACCCAAACAAAATTTGCTTCCTTTTCTTCCCACAAATAGAGCTTTCTTTTAATGGTATTTGATTGCCTCTGCGATTTTTATTGTTTGCGATATAAACGGAAAAAGACCGAGAATTTAGAAAAAAAATGATATTTTCTACTTTTTGTTATAAGAAAAATCGAATAAACTCAATTTTAGTCATACATTTAGGCCAAAATGTATTCAGCCACATGTCTTTAGTAAAAAAAAATGTCAATAAGCGTATATTTATTGGTTTGCGCAAAAGTTATAGCGTTTACAAATTAGGGTACATTTTCTGGAATTCATACAGCTTTAAATTTATGACTGCCTATCTCATTTCTTGAGGTGCTAAAATGGCAGGGCAGTACAAAACCCCCCCAAATAACCCCATTTTAGAAAGTAGACACCCCAAGGAAATTGCTGAGAGGCATGTTGAGCCCATTGAATATTTTTTTTTGTCCCAAGTGATTGAATAATGACAAAAAAAAAAAAAATTACAAAACGTTGTCACTAAATGATATATTGCTCACACATGCCATGGTTATATGTGGAATTGCACCCCAAAATACATTCTGCTGCTTCTCCTGAGTACGGGGATACCACATGTGTGGGACTTTTTAGGAGCCTAGCCACGTACGGGACCCCAGAAACCAAGCACTGCCTTCAGGATTTCTAAGGGCGCAAATTTTTGATTTCACTCCTCACTACCTATCACAGTTTTGAAGGCCATAAAATGCCAAAATAGCACAAAACCCCCCCAAATGACCCCATTTTAGAAAGTAGACACCCCAAGGAAATTGCTGAGAGGCCTGTTGAGCCCATTGAATATTTTTTTTTTGTCCCAAGTGATTGAATAATGACAAAAAATAAATAAAAAATTACTAAAAGTTGTCACTAAATGATATATTGCTCACACATGCCATGGTTATATGTGGAATTGCACCCCAAAATAAATTTTGCTGCTTCTCCTGAGTACGGGGATACCACATGTGTGGGACTTTTTAGGAGCCTAGTGTCAGGGTCACCTGTGGCCAGGTGACAGATGCACACCGTAGGGGGACAGGAGTGCACCGCGAGGTAGTGAACCCTATGGCTGGCTTCTGCGGATAGGAAACTGGGTGGTTGTGGAAAGCGGGACCAGAGGAGCACAACCGGGATCCTAACGGAAGCTAGAGCCAAGATTCCCCAGGGCGCGGAGTCTAAGACCCAGCTGGTCTTCTCAGGGCCTCTAGTGGTGAGGATGTTATGCTGCAGGCTGGGACCAGGTCGCGGCCCCTGGAGTTTCCTAGCTCACGCCCCGTAGGATAAGTGGAAAAGAGGGGAAGCAGCAGCACACGATAAGAGAGAACCGAATAACAAGCTGAAGGTCAGGGGCCACAAGCAGACAAGGATAACGAAGAACGAGCCGAAGGTCAAGGGTCACGAGCAGACAGGGATAGTCGGGGACAAGCCAATAACGTAACAGAGAGACAGACGTAGCACACGGCAGGCAGGAACCCAAACACACAATGCCTAACAAACACGTTGATCAGCAAAGCAGGCTTGCAGTGCACAGGTTAATATAGTGTTCTGTGATAGGGCCTGGGGTGGAGTCAGGCTGGGAGGAGATTATAAAGGAAGCCAGGTGAAGGAGGTCTGGTCTCTAGATGAACACATGAGGAGGAAGGTAGGATGGCAGACAGACATTAATGCATATCCATGACAGTACCCTCCCTCTTACGAGGCCTCCCCCTTCCCCGCCTGGGCCCAGGTTTAGAGGGAAACTTCAGATGAAACTCCTTTAACAGACGAGGTGCAAAGACCTCAGATGCAGTGATCCAAGACCTCTCCTCAGGACCAAACCCTTTCCAATGAACGAGGTACTGAAGAACGCCTTTACAGAGTCGGGAGTCCAGAATTTGACTGATCTCGTACTCCTGATTATCCTCAGAGACAGGCGCCACGGTAGGGAGAGGACGAGAGAATTTATTGAGGACTAAAGGCTTTAGAAGAGCAACATGAAAGGAGTTAGTGATTTTAAGGCTCTTAGGAATCTGGAGTTTGAAACAAACCGGATTCAGTTTAGCAGTTACCGTGTATGGACCGATGAATCGTGGAGCAAACTTCAGAGAAGGAACTCGGAGCTTGATGTTCCTGGTAGAGAGCCAGACTTTGTCCCCTGGCTGAAGAGAAGGCGGTTTACGCCTGCGGCGGTCGGCAAAGCCTTTGAATTTTTCAGCAGCTGCCCGGAGGGAATCATGAACGTGACCCCAAACGGAATTGAGAGACTCCTGAACCGAAGCCAAAGCTGGAATGTCTGGAGAACAGATCATGGGAAGAGGAAGTTGAGGGTGTTTTACATAAACTGTGAAAAAGGGTGTCTTCTGCGAACTGGTATTCACATGATTGTTATGGGAGAATTCTGCTCACGGGAGTAGAGAGGACCAATCGTCATGGTGAGAAGACACAAAGGTGCGAAGAAAGACCTCTAACTCCTGATTAACCCTCTCAGTCTGTCCATTAGATTGGGGATGGTAAGAAGAAGAAAAATCCAAGACAATATTGAGGGATTTGCAAAAGGCTCTCCAAAAACGAGACGTGAATTGGACTCCCCTGTCGGAAACAATATGAGAAGGGACCCCATGTAGGCGGAGAATTTCCCGAATGAAAATGGGAACCAAGGCAGGGGCAGAAGGAAGACCAGGAAGAGGAACAAAATGAGCCATCTTGGAGAATCGATCGATTACCACCCAAATGACTGTATTATTCTCAGACAGTGGGAGATCGGTGATAAAATCCATGGCAATATGGGCCCAGGGTTCCTTAGGAATGGGCAAGGGCATGAGGAGACCAGCAGGAGCTTGTGTGGAGGATTTGGACTGAGCACAGACATGACAAGCTTTAACGTAGTCTTTGACGTCTGAGCGGAGATTAGGCCACCAGTAGTGACGACTGATGAGTAGGAAGGATCGGAGGAATCCAGAATGCCCTGCCACCTTGGAATCATGTCCCCAACGAAGGATCTTAGCTCTTAGCTCAGTGGGGACAAAGGTCTTACCAGGTGGAATTTTAGACTTCAGGATGGTAGAGTGGGCAACAATGCATGAGGTGGGAATGATCGGCTCAGGTTCAGGGGCGGACTCCTCGTCCAAAGTGTCAAATGACCTAGAGAGCGCATCAGCCCGACCGTTGCAGGAACCAGGTTTGTAGGTAATCGTGAAATTAAAATGGGCAAAGAAGAGACTCCACCTGGCCTGTCTAGGATTCAGACGTTTAGCATTCTGTAGATACTGTAAATTCTTGTGATCGGTAAAGATCGTTATGGAGTGAGGGGAACCCTCCAAGAGATGACGCCACTCCTCTAACGCCAATTTAATTGCGAGAAGTTCCCGATCACCGATGGCATAATTCCTCTCTGCCTGAGAATTTTTTTTGGAGAAGAACGCACATGGTTGGCGTCTCTTCTCAAAGATTTGAAGAAGCACAGCTCCCACCCCCATTGAGGAAGCGTCCACTTCAATAAAAAATGCATTCCCAGGATTTGGTCTCCTCAAGAGGGGGCCAGAAACAAAGGCCTGTTTCAGGTTGTGAAATGCAGAGACAGCTTCGGGAGGCCAGTCTCTGGCATTCACACCCTTCTTGGTCAAAGCGATAATAGGCGCGGCAATGGAAGAGTAATTCCTTATGAACTGCCTATAATAATTAGTGAAGCCAAGAAAGCGCTGTGTGGCCTTGAGGCTAGCAGGAAGAGGCCAGTTGGTGATAGCCAAGACCTTCCCAGGGTCCATACGAAGCCCCGAACATGAGACGAAGCACCCCAAAAACAGGACCTCAGAACATTCAAAGGAACATTTCTCCAGCTTGGCATAGAGATTGTTCTCTCTAAGACGTTGAAGTACAGTGCGGACATGGTTTCTGTGGACGAGCAGATTTTCAGAAAAGATCAGAATGTCATCCAGATAGATGACAACAAACTGGTACAGCAGATCTCTGAAGATTTCATTGACAAAGTTTTGAAACACGGCTGGAGCATTACACAGACCAAAAGGCATCACCAGATATTCGTAATGCCCGTCTCTAGTGTTGAATGCAGTCTTCCATTCGTCACCCTCCCGTATTCGAATGAGATTGTACGCGCCTCTGAGATCCAACTTGGTGAAAATGGAGGCACCCTTCAACCTATCGAATAGCTCAGATATTAAGGGTAAGGGGTATCGATTTTTAATAGTAACCGCATTTAAACCCCGATAATCGATGCAGGGTCTTAAGGTACCATCCTTTTTGGCAACAAAAAAGAACCCTGCCCCTGCAGGCGATGAGGATTTCCGGATGAAACCTCTCTCCAGATTCTCTGCGACATACTCCGACATGGCCTGGGTCTCTGGGATGGACAGAGGGTAGGTACGACCCCTGGGTAGAGTTGCTCCGGGGACAAGATCAATAGCACAGTCAAAAGACCTGTGGGGAGGAAGCACCTCAGCTGATTTTTTACAGAACACATCCCGGTAATCGCTGTATGCAGCAGGAAGATCAGAAGAAACAGAAGTGGCAGCAACCGGAAGACTCTCCTTGGGGGTCACCTTGAGAAGACACGACGAGAAACATGAGGAACCCCAGGCCAGGATCTGCCCAGAAACCCAGTCCACATGTGGAGAGTGGAGCTGTAGCCAAGGGAGGCCCAATACAACTGGGGTAGAGGCCTTGGGTAGAATAAGAAAGGATATCCACTCCTGGTGGAGAATCCCTACCGACATCCTAATGGGTAGCGTCTGGAAGCGAATAGGGCCCCCTGGGAGAACAGTGCCATCAATTGCCGAGACTACCAATGGGGTAGTGAGAGGTGAAAGGGTAAGCTTCATAGAAGAAGCAGTTCTCCAATCCATAAAATTGCCGGCAGCCCCGGAATCCAGGTATGCAAGGGTTGACTGAGGAGAAGTGCCTACATGAAGGAACACCGGCAAGAGCAGGCGAGAAGGTGATGTTTCTGGGTCCAATACTCCACCTTCCAAATGTATTAGACCCGAGCGTTTCCCGGACGAAGCGAGCAGGAGTCACGAAAATGACCCTTGCCCCCACAATAGAGGCACAAGCCCAGAGTTCTGCGCCTAGCACGTTCTTCGGGGGTTAGTCTGGTCCGGCCCAGCTGCATAGGTTCTTCAGCAGGTAGAGGATGCTCCACGGAATGAAGGGAGGGGAGCTCAGACTGGCTAGGACCCAGAGAGTGCTGGCGTCTTTTTTCTAAGGACCTCTCTTGAAAACGAATGTCGATCTGGTTGCATAATGAAATTACATCGTCCAGACCGACGGGAATGGCTCTTCCCGCTAATTCGTCTTTCACTCGGTCAGAGAGGCCATGTAAAAAGGTAGCGACCAGGGCCTCATTATTCCAGCTCAATTCAGCTGTGTGGATACGGAACTGTAGAGCATATTGCCCCACTGAACTAGATTCTTGGCGAAGACGTAAGACAGCACTAGCCGCTGAAGAAGCCCGAGCCGGCTCTTCGAAGATATTACGAAAGAGCTTCAAGAAATCGGACAGACTGGAAACCACCGGATCGTTCCTCTCCCACAGGGGGGCAGCCCAGGCCAAAGCTTCACCGGAGAGGAGGGAAATGATATAGGCCACCTTAGCCCGGTCAGACAGGAAGCTTTGAGGCTGAAGCTCAAAATGAATTGTGCATTGGCTGAGAAACCCCCTGCAGGCCTTGGAGTCCCCAGAGAAACGGAACGGAGCTGGCAATCTTAGTGAGTGTGAGGCTGCGACTGGTGCGATAGGTACAGCCGCTGGTTGTACTTGGGGTTGCGGATTCGGGGTTCCCAAGGAGACCTGAAGCTGCTCGAATCGAGAAGCCAGATCCTGGAGGAATCGCATCACCTGAGTCTGATTTGATTCCTGGGTCTCAAGTCTGCGAACTATGCCCTGCAATGGATCATCCGCGGGAAGCGGGATGTCAGCCGGGTTCATGGCTGATCAAACTGTCAGGGTCACCTGTGGCCAGGTGACAGATGCACACCGTAGGGGGACAGGAGTGCACCGCGAGGTAGTGAACCCTATGGCTGGCTTCTGCGGATAGGAAACTGGGTGGTTGTGGAAAGCGGGACCAGAGGAGCACAACCGGGATCCTAACGGAAGCTAGAGCCAAGATTCCCCAGGGCGCGGAGTCTAAGACCCAGCTGGTCTTCTCCAGGGCCTCTAGTGGTGAGGATGTTATGCTGCAGGCTGGGACCAGGTCGCGGCCCCTGGAGTTTCCTAGCTCATGCCCCGTAGGATAAGGGGAAAAGAGGGGAAGCAGCAGCACACGATAAGAGAGAACCGAATAACAAGCTGAAGGTCAGGGGCCACAAGCAGACAAGGATAACGAAGAACGAGCCGAAGGTCAAGGGTCACGAGCAGACAGGGATAGTCGGGGACAAGCCAATAACGTAACAGAGAGACAGACGTAGCACACGGCAGGCAGGAACCCAAACACACAATGCCTAACAAACACGTTGATCAGCAAAGCAGGCTTGCAGTGCACAGGTTAATATAGTGTTCTGTGATAGGGCCTGGGGTGGAGTCAGGCTGGGAGGAGATTATAAAGGAAGCCAGGTGAAGGAGGTCTGGTCTCTAGATGAACACATGAGGAGGAAGGTAGGATGGCAGACAGACATTAATGCATATCCATGACAGTACCCTCCCTCTTACGAGGCCTCCCCCTTCCCCGCCTGGGCCCAGGTTTAGAGGGAAACTTCAGATGAAACTCCTTTAACAGACGAGGTGCAAAGACCTCAGATGCAGTGATCCAAGACCTCTCCTCAGGACCAAACCCTTTCCAATGAACGAGGTACTGAAGAACGCCTTTACAGAGTCGGGAGTCCAGAATTTGACTGATCTCGTACTCCTGATTATCCTCAGAGACAGGCGCCACGGTAGGGAGAGGACGAGAGAATTTATTGAGGACTAAAGGCTTTAGAAGAGCAACATGAAAGGAGTTAGTGATTTTAAGGCTCTTAGGAATCTGGAGTTTGAAACAAACCGGATTCAGTTTAGCAGTTACCGTGTATGGACCGATGAATCGTGGAGCAAACTTCAGAGAAGGAACTCGGAGCTTGATGTTCCTGGTAGAGAGCCAGACTTTGTCCCCTGGCTGAAGAGAAGGCGGTTTACGCCTGCGGCGGTCGGCAAAGCCTTTGAATTTTTCAGCAGCTGCCCGGAGGGAATCATGAACGTGACCCCAAACGGAATTGAGAGACTCCTGAACCGAAGCCAAAGCTGGAATGTCTGGAGAACAGATCATGGGAAGAGGAAGTTGAGGGTGTTTTCCATAAACTGTGAAAAAGGGTGTCTTCTGCGAACTGGTATTCACATGATTGTTATGGGAGAATTCTGCCCACGGGAGTAGAGAGGACCAATCGTCATGGTGAGAAGACACAAAGGTGCGAAGAAAGACCTCTAACTCCTAATTAACCCTCTCAGTCTGTCCATTGGATTGGGGATGGTAAGAAGAAGAAAAATCCAAGACAATATTGAGGGATTTGCAAAAGGCTCTCCAAAAACGAGACGTGAATTGGACTCCCCTGTCGGAAACAATATGAGAAGGAACCCCATGAAGGCGGAGAATTTCTCGAATGAAAATGGGAACCAAGGCAGGGGCAGAAGGAAGACCAGGAAGAGGAACAAAATGAGCCATCTTGGAGAACCGATCGATTACCACCCAAATGACTGTATTATTCTCAGACAGTGGGAGGTCGGTGATAAAATCCATGGCAATATGAGCCCAGGGCTCCTTAGGAATGGGCAAGGGCATGAGGAGACCAGCAGGAGCTTGTGTGGAGGATTTGGACTGAGCACAGACATGACAAGCTTTAACGTATTCTTTGACGTCTGAGCGGAGATTAGGCCACCAGTAGTGACGACTGATGAGTAGGAAGGATCGGAGGAATCCAGAATGCACATGGTTGTTGGAAGTTAACTGAGCTTCACCTCATTCACTAAACTCTTGGGAATATTTCCTTGTGTAGCGGGGTGTCACTTTATGGTGTTCATAGAGACTATATTTCATCAAGTGAATCCGGATCTCCCCTGGTTTCCTATTGGATAATATGCTGACTATTGCTTGACTATGAGTAGGGAAGTGCATGGTGGGATTTGTGGTACCGGGAGAGTTGGACTCCAATGGCAAGGATACTACACAGACTACTATACCCACAGTGCAACTGAACATCCATCGTGCTTTGCCCGGCGCAAGGTCTGCTGGGGATGGATTATTTAAGGGGAGGAGGAGCAACACGCGGTCTCTTTGGACATCGCCCGCCCAGCAACTTGGAGCCTGTTTGGGCCTATTGTGTTGGTCTAGGCCGGAGAATATGGGCTTACCGTGCTGGAGAAAGCCCACTTGTCGGAGAAGGAGAGAGCCTTTATCCAGAGAAAAGAAAAAGAACAAGGGCGCACCAGCCTAGTGTATTATCGTTAGGATAGTTTATTTATTTAAAGCAACATAAAGGCTACTCACAAAGGTAGTAGAAAGGTACGCAGTGAACAAATAGTTCCATAAGTGGCTGCAACATGTAGAACCCAAACCACACTCCAACCGATCGTGAAGGACGTGATAGGAGACACTACTGGCTGACGCGTTTCGAATCGCAAAGCTTCTTCATCAGAGCCAAGCAGTTATCCAGAGAGCCAGCTGACATCTCGGAGCATCCAAGAGTCAAGCCACCTTCACCTTCCCTATCAGTTGTCTGGAAGATCAGAGACTACGGGTGACCGGGAGATCGTGTGTGTTGGAGCCTAGCAGCGGGATCGGTTAAACGGATTGGTCCGGTCCGATGAGAGAGCACTTGCTCAGGATTCTTAACTGTTTTCTAGGCCTGAGACCCCTTTGCATAGGACCCACCGCCATTACAGCAGTGTGTTGCGCAGTTAGAGTTGGTGTCTAATTGCCTGCGACTTTAGACCCTAAACTATAGCAGGATCATAGCTAACGGTGGATACACCTTGGATTACAAATATAAAAGTGCACCAACGTTGTTAGCGAAGATCCCTTCTATCGGAGTAACTGTGTGTGTGAAATAGTCAGGCCTGACTGTAACTCACGGAGACATTGTTTGGGCGCCATACTGCCCACGAGGGGGAAGCTCGTGAGCGTAGTTCTTTTAAAGACATTTTAGAGTGTATAAGATTTGTATATCTCGATATTGGTTACATAGTGCATAACTTTGACTTTGCAGGGCCCTGCATATGTAAATGCCTGTCTGTTAACCTAACTTATTTTCTATCTAGTAAAGATATTTTATGGTTAAGCAAACACGTTGTGTGGAGTATTAACTGTTCCAGAGAGAGAGACAGTCAGCACAGGTACTCTAGTTCTGAACGGTGAATGTATATTGCATTGTGGTCTTCATTATTAGTAGGTCTCACAATATCATTTGCTTAACCGCTGTGCCAGTGGAGGGTCAGAGCCAGTTTATTTGGGGGTTGACAGCAGTAAGGTACAGGCCCAAACTAATACCAGCAGCTCTCTTATCCGGGGGGTAGTGCTACACGTGGGGGCTCGAGTCCGGGATACTGTACTCTGCAATCAAACCCCTACCCGTGGTGCCAGCATGGACCCTTTCACTGTGGACCAGTGGTGCGGATCAGCAGGCAATCTTCCAGCCGCGAGTGTGGCTATTGAACTTCCTGGAGAGAACTGGGAAGAGGATGAAGTTGACAGGCTCATGAAGTTACTGTCTCCAAGCAGGAAGGCATGGGTGATTGACCTCAAACCAGAAGAGGAAACCTCCCATACCTACGCATTACTGGAGTGGAGGGATGGTGTGCCTGAGGACTTCAAAGGCCGGAGTGTACAGTCCAAGGACCGAAAGACGTACTATCTAGTGCACCCAAAGACTATAAAAGAAGAGGTCCCTGAAACTAGCCAAGGAAAGCCTCTCAGAGAAACGACAACCTCCCCGGCACCCCTGACCACTATAGGCCCTGAACTCCTTAACGCTCTAGGGCACCTCGTGACAAAGTGCCAAAAGACCAAAACAGTGTGCGTAGAGACTGGATACAGGAAGCTGAGGACTTTCTCTGGGAAACAGCCTGTGCCGCTTGGAGAAGAGGACTTTGATACCTGGATAGAACAAGCAATGCAGGCTGTGGAAGGTTGGGAACTGTCAGAAGCTCAAAAGAAACAGCGCATAAATGAAAATTTAAAGGGAGCTGCTGCAGAAGCTGTGAAGAATCTAAGGTTCAGCAATGTCGATTGTACTGCCTATGATTACTTAGTCATGTTGCAAGAGGAGTTCGGCCAGTTGGAGAAAGTTACTGACCTAATTTACCAGTTTGAGCACACTCACCAGCAGCCAGGAGAGCGTTTGTCTGAGTATGTCCGAAGATTGAATAAAATGTTTTGCCAGATCGTCCTGAAGAAAGGGATGGTACCACAGGACATAGACCGAGCCAGGATGCAACAGATATTAAGAGGGGCTCTGCGCAACTATCCGGTTTGGCTCCATTTGAAAACTACAGGAGGAGTCATGTCCTTAAGTTACCCAGACCTTGTGCGAATAATGAGAGATGAGGAGGCTTTGCTAAAGGATCAACAAGCGACTGATAAATACACCCCTCTTCCCTCCGCTGGGGTTAGAGCAGCCATGGCCACGGAGCGGGACTCTGAAGTGGTTGTTTTAAAGTGACAGATGACTCAAGTACTGGAGATGCTGACTTCTTTGATGGCCAAAGATTCAGGAGTCACTAAGGAAGAAGAAGGCAAGAAAGGAATGGTTTGGAATACCTCAAACCCCGTCTATCAACAGAACAAAGTTGAGGAAGCTTGTTTCAACTGCGGGGGGATTGGTCACTACAGGCAAGTGTGCCCCAGCCCGAAGAAGGCCGCAGTCTCATACCGCAAGCCGAAAACTTCAGAGGGCCCCGGTCAGGGAGTCAACCGGGTGCCCATCAGTTCCAGTCAACTCCAAAGAAATAAGAGACCAAGGGAGGTCGCAAAGGGAGAACAATTTCCCACCCAATAAATCTGATACTTCCTACCTTAGGTCCAAATACAATGTCCAGGGGTGGGAAATCAGTGCATACCAGGCCCAACAAGGACTAAGGTCCCGGAAGAGACTGAAGAAAACAAAAAAACAAAAAAACAAGTTATAGAACCCAGTCAGAAGACTTCTCAGAGGAAATTCCCTGGTGGGACCCTCCCCAGTGGTCCCCATTCAAGTATAAGGAATCTACACGAAGACCCTTCCTAACACAGGAGCTCAAGTGACCCTTCTGTATCGGGATTTTTACCAGAAACGTCTGAGACATTTGCCCTTGCAGAAGCTAGAAGACCTGGAAATATGGGGCATTGGGACCCAGAGCTTCCCGTATGATGGCGACCTCCCGATCAAATTGGCCTTCGACCCTTCAGTAGCGGGAGAAGCGGAGATCTTTGACACACTGGCTGTGGTTTGTCCTCGCCCACCAGGAGCTAACAAGAGTTCCCTCATAATAGGGACCAACACTGACTTGGTTAGGAGGTTACTGACACCCGTAGCCCAGGAACAGGATACCCCAATGACCAGAGTTCACCCTATGTTGCACCGGGGATATCAGCGCTTGGTGCTAGAACAGAAGGCCCCAAAAGAAGGAGTAGGGAAGGCCTGGAAGCTAGACAAGGTGGAAAAGGTGCTACAGCTGGGAGAAGTAACCTGTCTGAGGGCCATTGTTAAACTCACCTGGGAGCAACTGGGCCCTTTCGTTGTACTAGAACCAGACCCTCTGGATACGTTATCAAGGGTTGGAGGTAATCCTCGAAGTAGTTCCGTTGAGGGCACTAAGGAAGAGCAATGGCAGGGTATCGGTGAGTAGGCTTGTGCAATTCGTTTAGTAACGAATCAAAATTC
Source organism: Rana muscosa (assembly GCA_029206835.1). NCBI lineage: Eukaryota > Metazoa > Chordata > Amphibia > Anura > Ranidae > Rana > Rana muscosa. Next base: position 958,506,485 of record CM055117.1, on the reverse strand, counting down.
GTCCGAATTTAGCAACTTTCGGACATTCGGAAGCATTCGAATTTCCGAACAGAGCAATTACGAATAAAACCGAATCCGAAATAAATTATACCGCAAAATAGCGAATGCCCGAAGGTCTTCGGCATAATTCGTTATGAAAAAAGTTACGAATGTACGAATCCATTCGAAGCACAATAACACTCACTCTGCTCTCTGCTTCTCCCTCACCATGCTGAACTCCCTCTCAAAATGGTGTACAGGGGCGGAGGCTATAGCCGCATGAAAAAACGAAAGTAAAATACGAGATTTCAAATCCATTCGAAGCACAATAACACTCACTCTGCTCTGCTCTCTGCTTCTCCCTCACCGTGCTGAACCCTCTCAAAATGGTGTACAGGGGCGGAGCCTATAGCCGCATGTAAAAAACGAAAGTAAAATATGAGATTTCGAATCGTTACAAATAACCGCTATGTATTTAGAAAAGTACAAATCCATTCGAAGCACATTAGGCATAATAGGCAGCGTCGTTGTGAGAGAGACACGGAAAATTACGAATCAACGAACCCAAAAAAAGTTACGAAAGTAGGAGTTGTGTCCAGAATCAACGAAAAACAACGTACTCTACCGAAAGAACGAACCCAAAAAAAGTTACGAAAGTAGGAGTTGTGTCCAGAATCAACGAAAAACAACGTACTCTACCGAAAGTACGAATTATAAAGCAACAAAAAATTCAACGAAAAATGTCGCTTGCAAAAATACGAATGAGTCCGAACACGAAAAATCCCGTCTAGCAAAATTACGAATGATTACGAATCAACAGGACCGGAAAGAAACGAACCGAAACGGAACGAATTTTTCCGTTGTGCACAAGTCTATCGGTGAGCATTAGAAATACTGCCGCTGCCCCTGTGAAGATCCCAGCCAGAATGTTGTTGGGCCGGGTGAACCCTGCCACCCCAGTCGCTCTATTGGACTTGGAGAAAGAAGGAAAGGGAAAGGTCACGGTGGAGAAGCTTTGTTTGAAGACACGACCCTCCCACCGGCTTGGAAGGAAAGGGACAAAATGCAGTTGGCTAGGTGGCAGAAGATCTTTTCCAAGAATGAGCTTGATGTGGGATGTGCAAAAAGTGCCACTCATAAGATTCGCCTGCAGGAAGACAAACCGTTTAGGGAAAGAGTCCAGCGGGTCCCCTTGGCTGACTTGGAAGATCTGCGCGAGCAACTGGCAGTACTTAAGAGAACCAGTGTCATTCGAGAATCCAGGAATCCATACGCTTCCCCAATAGTGGTAGTCAGGAAGAAAAACGGGTCACTGAGGCTGTGTATTGACTATCAGACACTCAATAGAAGGACGATACCGAATCAGTATACCACTCCCCAAATAGAGGATGCATTACAGAGCTTGTCTGGAGCCAAATGGTTCAGTGTGATGGACCTGAAAAGTGGGTATTACCAAATCCCAATGCACCCAGAAGATCAGGAGAAAACAGCCTTTATTACCCCTGTGGGTTTCTTCGAATTTAATCGCATGCCTCAAGGGTTGTCCGGTGCCCCAGCCACCTTTCAGCGACTTATGGCGAAGACAGTAGGGGACATGAATCTTATTGAAGTCTTGGTATATTTGGATGGCATCATTGTGTTCGGGAAAACCCTGGAAGAACATGAGGAAAGATTGGAGAAGGTCCTGAAGGAGGCTCCATGATGAAAGCCTCAAGCTTTCCCTGGAAAAGTGTAAATTTTACCAGTCTTCAGTGCATTACTTGGGCCATATCGTGTCCGCGGAAGGAGTATCCACAGATCCAGAAAAGTTGGAGGCTGTCACCTCTTGGCCCAGGCCTACTACCGTGACTGAACTTCGGTCATTTTTGGGGTGTTCTGCTCCTACTAGAGAAGGTTTGTGGAGGGTTTTGCCAAGATTGCTAGGCCCTTGAATGAGCTTCTGAGGACTGAAGGGGAAGAAGAGGACTTCGGGCCTAGCAGACCAGGGGAGTCTATAGAAGACCAGTGGACCATCGAATGTGAAGAAGCTTTTACCAGGTTGAAGGAAAGCCTGCCCACTGCCCCCGTCTTGGCCTATGCAGACACCAGGAAACCCTATGAGTTACATGTGGATGCCAGTCGTGATGGTCTGGGAGGGGTGCTGTATCAAGAGCATGATGGCCAATTAAGACCTGTTGCTTATGTGAGCAGAAGCCTGGGCCTGGAGGAAAAAAACTACCCCACCCACAAGCTGGAATTCCTGGCCTTAAAATGGGCTGTGGTGGATAAACTAAAAGACTACTTATATGGGGCCGAGTTTGTGGTTAAGACTGACAATAACCCTCTCACCTATCTTCTGACCACTGCCAAATTAGATGCCACAGGCCACTGTTGGCGGGCAGCCCTTTCGGGATTTACCTTCAGTTTAAAATACAGGCCTGGGGCCGAAAATAGAGATGCGGATGCCCTCTCCAGAAGAGCTCATACCACAGGGGGTTCTACCGAAGAATGGACTCAGCTGGCCCCAGAGGGAGTACGAGCCTTATACCAGGGAGCGGAGCTCCAGGCAAATGGCGGATCCAGAGCTGAAGAAATTGGAGTTTCGGTCGTCGGAGTGCCTAAGTACTACTGTGATGTAACTCAGATTGGGGAAGAAAACCTACCAAAACTGTCAAAGGGAGATCTGAGAAGAGATCAACTGGAAGACCCCCTAGGAAAGTTGGTATTGGAGGCATTGGAGAATCAAAACCAAGATGAGCTCTTAAAGGACTCTTCAAGAGAGGCTCGCCTGTTAAGAAGGGAATGGGACCGGTTGAAGTTACATCAAGAGGTGGTCTACCGAAGGGGCCCCTCTGATTATCTAGAGGATAAATGGCAGTTGTTCCTGCCCGAGAAACACAGGAAGGCAGTATTGCTGGTTTTGCATGACGATCATGGTCATCTGGGATCGGAGAGGACTTTCCAACTCGTAAGGAACAGGTTCTATTGGCCCTGTATGCAGGCTGAAGTGGAGGAATCCTGTCACTCTTGTGCACGTTGCATACAAAGGAAGACCCTGCCTCATCAAGCTGCCCCAATGGGCCACCTACAAAGTCAGGGACCCTTGGATCTGGTATGCATTGATTTCCTCTGTTTGGAGCCTAATCTGAGTGGACAAGGGAATGTTCTGGTAGTAACCGACCATTTCACTAGATATGCTCAAGCATTCCCAACTAAAGACCAGAAGGCCTCAACAGTGGCTAAGGTGCTTGTTGAAAAGTTATTTGTGCACTACGGGTTGCTTCAGCACCTCCATTCGGATCAGGGAAGAGACTTTGAGAGTAGGCTAATAAGGAAGTTGTTAGGCTCGCTGGGCATCAAGAAAACCAGGACAACTCCGTACCATCCACAAGGTGATGCTCAGCCTAAAAGATTTAATCGGACACTGTTGAATATGCTGGGTACTTTGAGTGCAGAGAAGAAGCAACATTGGAGCAAGCACATAGCTGCTATTGTGCATGCCTATAATAGCACGACCAGTGACGCTTCTGGGTACTCCCCATACAGACTGATGTTCGGGCGGGAAGCACGGTTACCGGTGGATTTGGCCTTTCGCACTTCCCTGGATCATACCTCAGCAGCTTCTCACAAGGGGTACGTAGATCGGCTGAGACAAAGTTTAAGGATGGCATACAAGAAAGCTCGGGCGAATTCTGATCAAAGAGGAGTAAGAAATAAGAGGAGCTTTGACCTCAAGGTCCGGATACATGATCTACAACCAGGAGACAGGGTGCTGTTGCGGAACTTAGGTGTCCTGGGAAAACATAAGTTGGCTGACTGATGGAGATCACAGCCATATGTGATATGTAAACAGCTGCCTGGCTTGCCGGTGTATCAGATCAAACCAGAAGGAAGTGTGGGACCTTTAAAGACTTGGCACAGAAATCATCTATTGCCCCTCTCTGAAGCAGTCCACTTACCCCCCACCTTGGAATCTCATGAGACCCCTTCAGCCTCCTGTACCCCCGAACCAGTTACCAGGTCTCAGGCAACCCTGTTAGACGAGGGGGATGGCAGAATCGAGAACGAACCCAGTGAAGCTGAAGAGATGGAACTTGATTGGTTGTGGTAATCACAGGGGCCGGAATCCCTGGATGTTATCCCATTGCCATCTGAAGATACTTTGAACCCGGAGGCTCTTAAGTTTATGCCACACCCTACTCTCACTGAGGAATGGGAGGATACTTTAGATTCTTTCCAAACAGAAGACCACAGAGAACCCTCATCCCCTCTTGTAGCTGACCTGGATGCTTCTGAAACCGCAGAATCAAGTACACCGTGACCTAACCAAGAGGAGAAAATCAGTGAAGAGGATACGGAAGTAGCTGGACCTGTTGCTTTGGATGTACAAACCTCAATGCCACAGAGAGAGAGAAGAGTCATTCACCCTCCAAAAAGACTGACTTATACTCAGATGGGTGAATGTTCTGAAGAAACTGTTTGTACTGCAAGAAGGACATTAGATGAGGCTGGTCCCTCCACTGTACATTTGGTGGAGGGCAACCCTAGCTCACTCCCTGGCACAGCTAGACAGGCCACCTCCATTAATGTGACCTGTAGACAGGACAATCCCCCTTCCAGAGCTTGGTTGGAGATTCCCCTGTCGGATTCTTTTGTAGCGGTAAACTGTGTTCTCCATGTATGCTAACCAAGTTCTCCTGCAGGAATTGTTGATATCTTTGGGGACCAAAGACTTTAAGTGGGGGGGTGTGTAGCGGGGTGTCACTTTATGGTGTTCATAGAGACTATATTTCATCAAGTGAATCCGGATCTCCCCTGGTTTCCTATTGGATAATATGCTGACTATTGCTTGACTATGAGTAGGGAAGTGCATGGTGGGTTTTGTGGTACCGGGAGAGTTGGACTCCAATGGCAAGGATACTACACAGACTACTATACCCACAGTGCAACTGAACATCCATCATGCATTGCCCGGCGCAAGGTCTGCTGGGGATGGATTATTTAAGGGGAGGAGGAGCAACGCGCGGTCTCTTTGGACATCGCCCGCCCAGCAACTTGGAGCCTGTTTGGGCCTATTGTGTTGGTCTAGGCCGGAGAGTCTGGGCCTACCGAGCCAGAGAATGCCTGCTTGTCGGAGAAGGAGAGAGCTTTTATCCAGAGAGACAGCTGACATCTCGGAGCATCCAAGAGTCAAGCCACCTTCACCTTCCCTATCGGTTGTCTGGAAGATCGGAGACTACGGGTGACCGGGAGATCGTGTGTGTTGGAGCTTAGCAGCGGGATCGGTTAAACGGATTGGTCCGGTCGTGTGAGAGAGCACTTGCTCAGGATTCTTAACTGTTTGCTAGGCCCGAGACCCCTTTGCATAGGACCCACCACCATTACAGCAGTGTGTTGCGCAGTTAGAGTTGGCGTCTAATTGCCTGTGACTTTAGACCCTAAACTATAGCAGGATCATAGCTAACGGTGGATACACCTTGGATTACAAATATAAAAGTGCACCAACGTTGTTAGCGAAGATCCCTTCTATCGGAGTAACTGTGTGTGTGAAATAGTCAGGCCTGACTGTAACTCACGGAGACATTGTTTGGGCTCCATACTGCCCACGAGGGGGAAGCTCGCGAGCGTAGTTCTTTTAAAGACATTTTAGAGTGTATAAGATTTGTATATCTCGATATTGGTTACATAGTGCATAACTTTGACTTTGCAGGGCCCTGCATATGTAAATGCCTGTTTGTTAACCTAACTTCTTTTCTATCTAGTAAAGATATTTTATGGTTAAGCAAACACGTTGTGTGGAGTATTAACTGTTCCAGAGAGAGAGACGGTCAGCACAGGTACTCTAGTTCTGAACGGTGAATGTATATTGCATTGTGGTCTTCATCATTAGTAGGTCTCACAATTTAATTTGCTTAACCCCTGTGCCAGTGGAGGGTCAGAGCCAGTTTATTTGGGGGTTGACAGCAGTAAGGTACAGGCCCAAACTAATACGAGCAGCTCTCTTAACTGGGGGTAGTGCTACACTTGCAAACGGAACTGTCTATTTACCTTCACCAAATTACAGCAAAGTTTCCAGTTAATTTGGAGTGTACCACCAAACACTTCTCTCTGTACTTTCAATTTCATGCAAAAGAGTTCAGATATCCAGTTGTGGAACTCTTTTGAACATCACAGGAGGTAAACAAACGGAGTTTTCATATGCTGCTACCAGAATCAAATATAGTACCGGTATGTCATTTCTGAAGATTGTCGCTATAAGAAATAGGGATAATGATTTTCTGCAGTAGCAGCAGGAGGGACTATAGTAGCTGTGGTTTATCTAAGAATATGTTATTTGAATCATCAGTGCAAGTAAAATAACACTGCAACACCCAATGACATTAGTGTCTTCAGCTTTTAGTTATTTTCTAATTTTCTTCAGCTTACAAAGTATGTATCACGTACAGTATCTCTGGACTGATGGGATTATTAATTCTGAACATATGACCTTGGAGTGCTATATTCTCATATCCAATCTTAAAGTGGAACTAAACTGTATCTGAGTACGACAAACGCTGTTTGATTAATTTCTCATTTTCAAAGCAAACTCACCCATTCTTCCATGTCTCCATGCTTTATTTTGTTGCAAAAAACACCCACCAGCATTTCTAGCCACAGCCATCCTGAGTAAGGGCAGATGACTTATGAAGCATTTTTCCATCTGCCCTTAGCTCAGGCATGTAGGTAGAAGGGTGTGCTTAGTTGAGAAAGCCCTTCCTCCCCTCCTCCAGATGAAATAAAAAAATGTCCATGAAGACTCCTGGGATGTATGAAATCCTTTTGGCCAAGGTCAGAAACCAGAAGGCAACTTAAGAAATGTAGAAAAAAAGTTTAAGGAAATAAAGAAAAGATGCATTGTTAATATTTCATTTGTAACATGAACCATGAGAATAGTGATCATGATGTTAATATTAATAATGACATTCCATAAAAGGGAAATCTAGAATAGAATATGTTTTTAACCACTTCAGCCCCTGGAAGAATTTACCCCCTTCCTGACCAGGCCATTTTTTGTGATACGGCTTTAACTGACAATTGCGCGGCTGTGCAACGTTATACCGAAACAAAATTTACGTCCTTTTTTTCCCACAAATAGAGCTTTCTTTTGGTGGTATTTGATCACCTCTGTGGATTTAATTTTTTGCGCTGTAAACAAAAGAAGAGCGACAATTTTGAAAAAAAAAACAATATTTTTTACTTTTTGCTATAATAAATGTCACAAATAAAAAGAAAACAAAAAGTTTAGGCTGTTATGTATTCTTCTACATATTTTTGGTAAATAAAATCGCAATAAGCGTATCTTGAGTGGCTTGGGCAAAAGTTATAGCGTCTACAAAATAGGGTATAGATTTATGGCATTTTTATTTTATTTTATTTTTTACTAGTAATGGCGGCGATCTGCAATTTTTATCGGGACTGCGACATTGCGGCGGACAGATCAGACAGTTTTGACTCTTTTTTGGTACCACTGACATTTATACAGCGATCAGAGCTAAAAATAGCCACTGTATATGGTGGGGAGAACAAGTATTTGATACACTGCCGGTTTTGCAGGTATTCTTACTTACAAAGCATGTAGAGGTCTGTAATTTTTATCATAGGTACTAAAACAAAAATCCAGAAAATTACCTAGCATTTTATTGCATGGCATAAGTATTTGATCACCTACCAACCAGTAAGAATTTTGGCTCTCACAGACCTGTTGTTTTTTCTTTAACTGCTTGCCTACCGCCGGCCATCATATGATGGCTGGACGGTGCAGCTCTCGTTCTGGGCGGGCGACATATGATGTCCTCGCCTTCCCGGCCCACTAGGGGGTGCGCGTGCACTGCCGGAGACGCGCGTGTGCTCCCGCCGTGTCACTGGGGACCCGATGCGCATGCCGGGTGGCCGCGATGTCCACTGGGCACCCGCGATTGCCCATGAACACAGCAGGACCGTGGATCAGTGTGTGTAAACACACAGATCCACATCCTTTCAGGGAGAGGAGACCGATGGTATGTTCCTTGTATAGAGGAACACCAATCGGTCTCCTCCCCTTGCGAGTCCCCTTCCCCCACAGTTACAATCACTCCTTAGGAAACATATTTAACCCCTTGATCGCCCCCTAGAGTTTAGCAGCTTAAGAAAGTTGGTGGACTACTGATCCCAGCTAGCCCCACTTGCAAATCCTGTGTCCACAGGCCGCATCAATTTGACGCATAACCCCGCAGTCTCTCCTCTGGCCTTGCCCCCAGCTCCCCTGGCATGCCTCTTCCAGATATCCACTGTGCCTCACTCATGACCTTCCCCTGCCCTGAGTCCATGGTGAAGAACTTAACCGGAAATGCGTACCGATCGCTTCTCCAGCCCCTCTGTTCCAGGACACCTCCTCCATGACCGTGTAAGGACGAGGCTCCCTCCCAACTCCCGGGCTCCTCCGCCAAGGCGCGAACCCCCCCCCCCGATATGGGGATGGGCCTCCTGCTGCGATCTAACACTCCATTCTTTACGTCTCCCAGCCGACAACTCCCCTCCAGTGGGCTGGACCTGAGCTTATGAAGGAGGCCTGCCCCCTGCCAATTCCAGTTGGAGATTGGTCAGGGCTCCTCACAGGTGGTCACACCCACTGCTACACTAACCACTCCCTGCCCACAGATCAAACACAAGCAGGTCTAGCTTGCATCATAGGCCTGCCTAAATTTACCTGCCTGGCAGCTATCACAAAAATCCTCACTTCTAGCACCTACCTATGGTAGAGGGTGCTACATCCCTTTAAAGCCTTTGTAGGTGGCATTAGGAAATCAGCTGTCTGATTGGACTCTGCAACACTGGATGACCTCCGTGGCCATCTTTAATGAGGGCAATGCTCATAAATAGCACGGTTCCACTGCGGTTGGGGCGTGTTTACAAAGTGGATAGAGCAGGGACAGAATCCCCACTAGTTAGGGATAGTGTACTTAGCGCTAGGGAGATGTTCCTGATGAGGAGGGATGAATCAGGGATAACACTGCTGGCTCAGCTATCCTGGGACTTTAGAGCTGGGACAAAAATTGTTCTCTCGGTCTGCAAGTGTGTCAGCACCATTGCTCTGCCTATCAGCCACGCTCTTCACTCAGATGCTGCCCCAATAACGTAACCATTTTTAAAGTGAAACATCAAGCACTGGAATTGTGCTAAAGTACCGCTAATGCTGCTACAAGCTGTTGTAACTAAATTTCCGGTATTACTAAGATTCTAATGTCATACTGTTTTGGAACTGTTAAGCAAGCACTTTACCGCTGCCCACCGCGGGTATTAGTGTGACTTCTATTTAACCAAATATTAATAGTGCTACTTTTCTTGGCCTCTGTGTGCTTTTACTCTATCGTAGGTATTAATCAACCGGCCCCGCCCACATGTTAGTACTTGCATTTTACAAAATACTCTTTAATTACAGTGGTACAAATAAAAAGCCTTACAAACTGTGCCTTGGTGCACTGCGCACCTTTCTAATAGGAAAAGTTGCAGTAATTTTCCCAATGGCCAGCTTGGTATGCAACAGGTACCCATCTTCCTAAAGTGTCCCCCTTTCTCAAGTTCTAGTGTTGGGAGTAGTGATGAGCCGAACACCCCCGGGTTCGGTTCGCACCAGAACCCGCGAACGGACCGAAAGTTCGCACGAACTTTAGAACCCTATTAAATACAATGGATGCGAATGTTCGAAATCTAAAGTGCTAATTATAACGACTATTATGCATGTTATTGTCCTAAAAAGGGTTTGGGAACCCGGGTTCTGCACCAGGGGACATGTATCAATGCAAAAAGAAGTTTTAAAAACGGCAGTTTTTCTGGAGCAGTCATTTTAATGATGCATAAAGTGAAAAAAAAAAGTCAAATATTCCTTTAAATATCGTACCTGGGGGGTGTCTAAAGTATGTCTGTGAAGTGCCACGTGTTTCCCGTGTTTAGAACTGTCCCTGCACAAAATTACATTTCTAAAGGAAAAAAAGCCATTTAAAACTGCTTGCGACTTTAATGTAATGTCTGGTCCCGGTAATATGGATGAAAATCTTTAAGAAAAATGGCATAGCTACCCCATCACACCCCCCCCCCTACCGCAGCCCATTACCAGCCCCTTTGGGTCTTGTATGGATATTAAGGGGAACCCCGCACACAAAATAAAAAAGGCCCTATATACTCTGAACAGCCGTATACAGGCGGTGCATACAAGACAGGGACTGTAGGTTTGTTCTTATGTAGAATCTGTTTGTAATTTTGAACAGGTACATTGTTTAAGTGTAGCTCCAGGCAAAAAATCTATTTTTAAGCTTTTTGGAAAACATAGGGAAGGGTTATCACCCCTATAACATTTGTTTTGCTGTCTGTGCAGTGTGCACCTGTTCAGAACAGTTCACCTCACTGTCCGTCCTAATGACAAATGTTTTTTGAAAATTTGGGGTTTTTATTGAAACAAGAATTGGTGATAAAGAATCAGTGGAGAGGAGACACTTTTTTTCCCATATTAACTCTTACAGGAGAGAATTTGCCTTCCTAGGGGTAGATTTCCTCTCACTTCCTGTTGTATCCTTCCGTTTGCAAGGAGGAGTCGTTTGTAAGTTGGATGTTTGAAAGTAGGGGCCTGCCGTATATACTCAGCTGAAATTTGCCCCTTACATGTTGGTGTTGCCACAACACTGTGAGCCCTCACAGTTACTCTTGGTGGGCGCATGAATGGGCCCTGCTGTGAATTATTAGATCAAGAATTGTAATTGCATGCCCCTTCTGAACAGGGGCTTAAAAATTGGGCCTTTGGTGGTGGTGGTGGTGGTGGTGTTGACACAACACTGTAAGGTCTCACCAGGGGCGGATCCAGAGTCTTTTCTCGGGGGGGGGGGGGGGCACTGCCAAAAAATATGTTTTAAATTCACCAGAGAAATTACCGTTTAACATTGTAGTCTATGGAAGGGGTGCCCGGCTTTAAAAAATCAGTGCTCCCCGGCCGTAGGTTTTCCAGACACCAAACTTTGCACACTTGTAGAAGAGACATTGGGCTACATGTGTGCCAAGATTGGGGTCCAGAAGACCTACGACCGGCCGGTACCGGGTCCGCAAATTCACCAGAGAAATTACAGTTTAACATTGGAGTCTATGGAAGGGGTGCCCGGCTTTAAAAAATCAGTGCTCCCCGGCCGTAGGTTTTCCAGACACCAAACTTTGCACACTTGTAGAAGAGACATTGGGCTACATGTGTGCAAAGATTGGGGTCCAGAAGACCTACGACCGGCCGGTACCGGGTCCGAAAATTCACCAGAGAAATTACAGTTTAACATTGGAGTCTATGGAAGGGGTGCCCGGCTATAAAAAATCAGTGCTCCCCGGCCGTAGGTTTTCCAGACACCAAACTTTGCACACTTGTAGAAGAGACATTGGGCTACATGTGTGCCAAGATTGGGGTCCAGAAGACCTACGACCGGCCGGTACCCGGTCCGCAAATTCACCGGAGAAATTACCGTTTAACATTGGAGTCTATGGAAGGGGTGCCCGTCTTTAAAAATCTGTGCTCCCCGGCTGTAGGTCCCCCAGACACCAAGCTTTGCACACTTGTAGAGGAGACATGGGGCTACATGTGTGCCAAGATTTGGGTCCAGGAGACCTACGACCGGCCGGTACCGTGTCCGCAAAGTCACCGGAGAAATTACAGTTTAACATTGGAGTCTATGGAAGGGGTGCCCGGCTTTAAAAAATCAGTGCTCCCCGGCCATAGGTCCCCCAGACACCAAACTTTGCACACTTGTAGAGGAGACATGGGGCTACATTTGTGCTAAGTTTGGAGTCCAGGAGACTTACGGCGGGCCGGTACCGGGTCCCCAAAGTCCGGGAGATCAGGCGCAAAAAAAAAAAACAGAGCAAGCAAGTGAGTGTGACAGATGGTCTCGGGGGGGGCAATTGCCCTGTTGCCCCCCCCTGGATCCGCCACTGGGTCTCACAGTTAGTCTTGGTGGGTGCAGGAATGGGCCCTGCTGTGAATTATTAGATCAAGAATTGTAATTACATGCCCCTGTTAAACAGGGGCAGAAAAATTGAGCCTTAGGCACTGGTGTCACAACACTGCAACCCCTCACAGATACTGTACTTGGAGCACAGCAATGAGCCCTGTTGCAAAGTATTGCATCAAAAATTTTAATTACACGCCCCTGTTAAACAGGGGCTGAAAAATTGGGCCTTAGCCACTGGTGCTGGTGCCACGACACTGCAACCACTCCCAAATACTCTAGTTGGAGTGCAGGAATGAGCCCTGCTGCAAAGCATTGCATAAAAAATTGTAATAACACACCCCTGTTAAACAGGGGCTGAAAAATTGGGCCTTAGCCACTGGTGGCGGCACCCAGAAACAAAAATGTTCTTCCAAGCTATCATCGTCAATCGGATCATTGAGGAGGAGGAAGATAGTCAGTCAACATAACAGGACAGTCTCTCAGCATCAGCATCAGTCTTCAAGGGATGTGACATTTGAAAATATATTAGTCTGTTATATCAGCTTCAGGTGTTTGGTAGCTGGTGGTGATCCAAGACTGGTTCATCTTTATGAAGGTCAGTCGATCAACAGAGTCGGTGGACAGGCACACCCTGTGATCCGTGACAAATCCTCCAGCAGCACTGAATGTGCATTCTGAAAGAACGCTGGATGCAGGACAGGCCAGTAGCTCAATTGCATACTGTGCAAGCTCTGGCCAGTGATCCATCCTCAAGACCCAGTAAGCCAGAGGATTTTCGGTGGGGAAGGTGTCCAAGTCTGACCTTGCCCCTAGGTATTCCTGCACCATGTATATCAAACGCTGGCGATGGTTGCTGGAACCGATCATACCTTGGGGCTGCGGACTAAAGAATTGTCTGAACGCTTCGGTCAGAAGGCCACCTTCCCCACCGCTCCTTCTTTGACTGACCGAAGCCTCAGCAACTCGTTGTCCAGGACCAGGAGTTTGTAACCTCCCAGTCTCTGGGAACGCATTGCACAGACCTTTCTGCAAGGCCTCCCGGAGTTGTCTCATCCTCTGCTCCCTCTGCGACGGTAAGATAAGGTCCGCAACCTTACCCTTGTACCGTGGATCAAGGAGAGTGGCCAGCCAGTAATAGTCCCTCTCCTTGATCCGAAGAATACGAGGATCCTTCCGCAGACTTTGCAGGATCAGGGAGGCCATGCAGCGTAGGTTAGCTGAGGCATTCAGTCCGGAGTCCTCTGGGTCACTAAGGATGACATGATCCACAGCCACCTCCTCCCAGCCACGTACAAGTCCACTGGTTTATTGGGACTGTAAATCATCCCTAAAAGACTGCTGCTGATGATGCTGAGTGCCAGGCTCCACCTCCATGCTGACACAATCCTCCTCCTCTTCTTCCTGTGCGATGGGTGGCACAGAAGGAACACTGTCTGGGTAAAGGGGGCCTTGAGAGGCAAGGAAGTCCTCCTCTTCCTGCCTCTGTTCTGCCTCAAGTGCCCTGTCCATTATTCCACGCAGCGTATGTTCCAACAGGTGGACAAGAGGTACAGTGTCACTGATGCATGCACTGTCACTGCTCACCATCCTCGTGGCCTCCTCAAATGGTGCCAGGACAGTGCATGCATCCCTGATCATGCCCCACTGGCGTAGTGAAAAAAACCCGAGCTCCCCTGACCCTGTCCTGGTGCCGTAGTCGCACAGGTACTCATTGATGGCCCTCTGCTGCGTGTGCAGCCACTGCAGCATGGCCAACGTTGAGTTCCACCTGGTGGGCATGTCACATATAAGGCGGTTCTTGGGCAGGTTCAACTCCTTTTGCAGCTCAGCCAGGCGAGCACTGGCATTATAAGATCTGCGGAAATGCACACAGACTTTCCTGGCCTGCCTCAGGACATCCTGTAAGCCCGGGTACCTGCCCAAGAACTGCTGCACCACCAGGTTAAGGACGTGAGCCACACAGGGCACATGGGTCAGTTGTCCCTGTCGGAGAGGGGAGAGGAGGTTGGTGCCATTGTCGCAAACTACCATTCCTGGCTTAAGCTGGCGTGGCGTCAACCACCTCTCGGCCTGCCCCTGCAGAGCAGACAGAACCTCTGCCCCAGTGTGGCTCCTGTCCCCCAAAAACACCAGCGCAAGCACGGCATGGCATCTTTTTGCCTGCATACTTGCGTAGCCCCTTGAACGCCTACGGAGCACCGCTGGTTCCGAGGACAAAGCACAGGAAGAGGCCACGGAGGAAGAAGAAGAGGAGGGGGTGGAGGACAGAGGTGTGTCATAACCAGTAGTAGCATTTTGGAGGCGTGGCGGTGGAACAACCTCCAACACTACTGCACCTTGTCCTGCATCCTTCCCAGCTGCCAAAAGAGTGACCCAATGGGCCGTGAAAGAAAGGTAACGTCCCTGTCCATGCCTGCTGGACCATGAGTCAGCGGTAATATGCACCTTACCGCTGACCGCCCTGTCCAGCGAGGCCAAGACATAGCCTTCCACATGCCGGTAGAGAGCCGGAATCGCCTTCCGTGAGAAAAAGTGGCGTTTGGGAACCTGCCACTGAGGAACCGCACATTGCACAAACTCACGGAAGGGGGCTGAGTCTACCAACTGAAAAGGCAGCAGTTGAAGCGCTAGCAATTTAGCCAAGCTAGCATTCAACCGCTGGGCATGTGGATGGCTGGGAGTGAACTTCTTTCCACGGTCCAGCAGCTGGGGCAGGGAAATTTGCCTTCTAGAATCGGACGTTGGTGTACTGCTAGCAGAGTGCCCGCAACTACTTGGCTGTGACACACCTAATTCTACACCTTCATTCCTCTCAGAGCAGGTTTCAGAGAGGACTGAAGGTATAGTGGGGTTGGAGATCCCAGCTGATGCGGTGCAAGAAGAGGTCAGCTTTGTTCTTTGGTGTGGGTCTTTAAGGTAGGCTTGCCAACGAGCTGCATGGCAGGTCAATATATGTCTGGTCAAGCATGTGGTGCCCAAGCGGGTGATGTTTTGGCCATACGCTTGAGACATATGTAGCAAACAGTAGCTGTGCGATCTGATGCACTCGACTCAAAAAAGGCCCACACCAAAGAACTTTTTGAATAACGGGCAGAGGCAGCGCCCTGCACAGGCGGAGCTCTGCGGTGTGATTCCGTCGGTGTGCTGCCCTTACGCTGGCCCCCCGAGGGCATCCTGCCTCGTTGGAGATGTGCCTCCTCCTCATCCTCCTCCTCCTCCTCCTCTCTCCTATTAGGCACCCACATGGAGTCAGTGACCTCATCATCCCCTCCCTCCTCATCACTGGAGCCAATCTGGCAGTATGCTGCAGCTGCTGGAACATGACTGCCAGATTGGTGTCCTTCTTGAGCATCCCCTCTCTCTGCTCTCACGCTACTGCCTTCCTCTAGCTGGGTATCATCATTAGACCCTTCGAAACGCTGGGCATCCTCCTGGAGCATGTACCCAACACTGTGCTCAAACAGTTCGGGGGACTCCTCAGGAGGACATGGTTGGTCTAGGGAAGGAGTGACTGATGATGACATTGATACCAGGGAAGAGGACGCTTTGGCAGCTGCTTTGCCAGTACCCTGACCCGGGGTGAGAGAGGATGAGGAGGATGAGGAGGGCTTGGTCATCCACTCTACCAAGTCTTCGGCATGATGCGGCTCAACACGTCCAGCTGCCGAAAAGAAGGACAAGCGTGTCCCATGGCCACATGCTGATGGCGATGCACCGCGTCCACGACCAGCACTGTTGCTTCTAGACACAGAGCCTGCTTGCCCTCTTTTTTTGGCTCCTGACTGTCTGCCTCTCCTTGTTTGCCTTCCAGACATTCTAATGGGCTGCAGGGAAATGGGAAAAGCAGCAATACAGGCTAAGTTAAGGTGTAATATGGTCAGGAGGCACACTCCGCCCGCTGTAAGTGCCGCAAAATCCTGTTGGTGTAACACACCAGGAAAAAGCAGCAATACAGGCTAAGTTAAGGTGTAATATGGTCAGGAGGCACACTCCGCCCGCTGTAAGTGCCGCAAAATCCTGTTGGTGTAACACACCAGGAAAAAGCAGCAATTCAGGCTAAGTTAAGGTGTAATATGGTCAGGAGGCACAATCCGCCCGCTGTAAGTGCCGCAAAATCCTGTTTGTGTAACACACCAGGAAAAAGCAGCAATACAGGCTAAGTTAAGGTGTAATATGGTTAGGAGGCACACTCCGCCCGCTGTAAGTGCCGCAAAATCCTGTTTGTGTAACACACCAGGAAAAAGCAGCAATACAGGCTAAGTTAAGGTGTAATATGGTCAGGAGGCACACTCCGCCCGCTGTAAGTGCCGCAAAATCCTGTTTGTGTAACACACCAGGAAAAAGCAGCAATACAGGCTAAGTTAAGGTGTAATATGGTCAGGAGGCACACTCCGCCCGCTGTAAGTGCCGCAAAATCCTGTTTGTGTAACACACCAGGAAAAAGCAGCAATACAGGCTAAGTTAAGGTGTAATATGGTCAGGAGGCACACTCCGCCCGCTGTAATTGCCGCAAAATCCTGTTTGTGTAACACACCAGGAAAAAGCAGCAATACAGGCTAAGTTAAGGTGTAATATGGTCAGGAGGCTTAGCAACAATGACACTGACACTGTCCCCTGTCTATCCTTCTGTCTCCCTGCACACAAGGTTTATCAAAGTATATGACACTGACACTCTCCCTGCCTATCCTTCTCTCTCCCTGCACACAAGGTTTAGCAAAGAATATGACACTGACACTGTCCCCTGCCTATCCTTCTCTCTCCCTGCACACAAGGTTTATCAAAGTATATGACACTGACACTCTCCCTGCCTATCCTTCTCTCTCCCTACACACAAGGTTTAGCAAAGAATATGACACTGACACTCTCCCTGCCTATCCTTCTCTGCCCCTACACACAAGGTTTAGCAAAGAATAGATTTGACAAGATTTGACACTGTCCCTGCCTATCCTTCACTTTCCCTGCTCCGGAACACACTACACAAGGCCGCCGCGCTGGCGGCCTTTTATAGTGTGGGGCGTGTACTAAACCCCCTCAGCTATAATTGGCCACAGGCATCCTGCCTGTGGCCAATCATTGCTTTCCTCGCTGCCGGCGCTGTGATTGGCCAAGCATGCAGGGTCACAGTGCATGCTTGGCCAATCACAGCGCCGGGATTACACTGCGATGGCGCAGTGTATTGTGGGCCGTTCGCGTCACTCGAATTTGGCGCGAACGGCCCAAATCGTTAGTTGTTCGCCGAACGCGCGAACAGCCGATGTTTGAGTCGAACCTATGTTCGACTCGAACACCGAGCTCATCCCTAGTTGGGAGGCATGGAATAGCCAAAACTCCCATTAAGAACTGTGTAGTACTTACCCCCAAAGGAGCCGTTTGATGTGTCAGGTCCTCTTTTCTGCCCACAACTCTGCAAGCAGCTCTTCACTCTCTGACACACCTGGCTGGGTTTGAGGATATAGTTGCAGATACCTGTGTTTATACGTACAGTAATGCATATACACCAGAGAATGAATGACATCAAACTGTTTGAATAGTGGAAAGGTGTACGGCAACCATATGGAGGTTAAGAAAAGACAGTGATTAATCAGCAAGAAAATATTATACTGGATAGGTTCCCTGTTAAATATAGATCTGCAATATATGATTGTGCAACAACTTCTGAAAAAATGTACAGTATGTCAAAAGATACTCCACGGACTAACACTGCTGTTGACAGTTTCACGTACTCATTTTACACATGTGGCAGGTTGTATAAGCAACACTTTAAATGGTTACCACTGAGCATTCTATGTTCCCTAAATGACCTACATCCTGACAGTTAAACTCTAAAATTGCCTAAAAAATATATGAGATGTATGTTTATGATTAATGAATTTTTCCTAGAAATGGATAACCCTGGAGGAATCTTTTATGTGAAGTTGTCTTGAAACATAAAAAAGATTTTATAGCAAGAAAGAGAAGGCTGTTGTCTAATAAGGGTACTTGGCACAGTATAAAGACAATTAGTTTATTCAGAAATTGTTATAAAGGCTCCAGAAACAGAATATGAGCACTCATCCATAGAATAAGTAGAAAGAAGCTGTTCTTAAGATGGGAACCATTTATAACCATAAGTCATAAGTTTCCAACTTAGAACAATACCATAATATAGGGCAGCACAGTGGTGTAGTGGGTAGCACTCTCGCCTAGCAGTAAAAAGCGTTGCTGGTTCAAATCCCGATCCACGACACTACCTGCCTGGAGTTTGAATGTTCTCCCTGTGCCTGCATGGGTTTCCTCCGGTTTCCTCCCACCCCCCAAAGACATGCTGGTAGATTAATTAGCTTCTGTCTAAATTGGCCCAGTATATGAATGTGAGTTAGGGACCTTAGATTGTAAGCTCCTTGAGGGTAGGGACCGATGTGAATGTACAAAATGTATATGTAAAGCGCTGTGTAAATTGACGGCGCTATGTAAGTACCTTAATAATAATAATAATAATACAGGCAGTAGAGATAAAGTTTCTCAACCCCTTCTGGGTTCTCCAATTATTTGGCACTTCCCCTGAGCTAGCATTCAATTCTTGACAACCCCTCTACATTGCTTTACCAAGTCCTCCTTGGACATAGAGGAAGAGACCCAGATTAACAACTTTTCATGTTCTGACCTTCTTATGTCACCAGCTATCCTGGCCATGATCTTTCTTGACTGAACTTAGGTCAAAGTGCACCCCTCTTCAGTAAAGTGGAGCAAGTAACAAAAGTGTTCATTCTCCTCTACTCTATTAACAATAGGCGGGCAGCTTCTGGAAAGAGGTGTCTCTCTATTGAATATCATTTGGATTCCTTTGGTAAATTTATTTTGGAAGGTCTGAAGTTACATAGTTACATAGTAGGTGAGGTTGAAAAAAGACACAAGTCCATCAAGTTCAACCTATGTGTGTGATTATATGTCAGTATTACATTGTATATCCCTGTATGTTATGGTCATTCAGGTGCTTATCTTAATAGTTTTTTTAAACTATTGATGCTCCCCGCTGATACCACCGCCTGTGGAAGGGAATTCCACATCCTTGCCGCTCTTACAGTAAAGAACCCTCTACGTAGTTTAAGGTTAAACCTCTTTTGCTCTAATTTTAATGAGTGGCCACGTGTCTTGTTAAACTCCCTTCTGCAAAAAAGCTTTATCCCTATTGTGGGATCACCAGTATGATATTTGTAAATTGAAATCATATTCCCTCTCAAGCGTCTCTTCTGCAGAGAGAATAAGTTCAGTGCTCGCAACCTTTCCTAATAACTAACATCCTCCAGACCATTTATTAGCTTTGTTGCCCTTCTGTCAGGAAAGGCTTCACCCGCTGGTGGTGCTGCTGGTCCTTTGGACTGCAGTGCTAGTGTCCGCCAGCAGGTGTCCTCCTGCAGCCAATACCTCTGTTGGAGGATCTCACCTGCTGGTGGTAACACACGATACATGGACTGCAGTACCGGCATCCACCAGCGGGGGTATTCTGGCAGTGTGGGACAGGCAGCACTTCCTGTGGTCAGCTGTGACCTGAAGCCTGATTACAAGACTTCTTTATATACCCGGCAAGTGCAAACACTCATTGCCCTGGTATCTCTCTTCCTGACCCCCTGGACCTGTGACCTGGACTTTAGCCTGTACCTTATCCTAACCTGCACCCTGCCTGATCTGATCCGACCCGATCCCTACCTTGAACCCGCATCCTGTTTAACCTGATCCCTACCTTGTGCCCATCCTGCAGCTTTCCCTTCTGTTACCTGGATCCCTGCTCTGCAGCCTATCCATCCGTCCCCTCCCTGTTCCTGCTTCCTCCCATCCATACCCATCTGCTTGATTCCCTTGTGTATGACCTCGGCCTGGCTTCCACTACGATTCTGGTATTTCCCATACTTGTATATACTGTTTGTAGTCACTGTTGATTTATTGCACTGCGTTCTATTGGTTGTTGTATGTTGGTCACTCACCATAATAAATTATATGTTTTCACCTACACCCGTTTGGTTTCCTTTTATGAGGTCACACAGTCTGGTCAATTAACAATCCATGACACCTTCTTTGTACTCGCTCCATTTCCAGTACATGCTTCCTGAGGACTGGTGCCCAGAACTGGACAGAATACTCTAGGTGCGGCCGGACCAGAGTCAAGTAGAGCGGGAGAATTATCGTTTTATCTCTGCAGTTGATCCCCTTTTTAATGCATGCCAATATTCTGTTTGCTTTGTTAGCAGCAGCTTGGCATTGCATGCCATTGCTGAGCCTATCATCTACTAGGACCCCCAGGTCCTTTTCCATCCTAGATTCCCCCAGTGGTTCTCCCCCCACTGTATAGATTGCATTCATATTTTTGCCACCCAAATGCATTATTTTACATTTTTCAACATTTAACCTCATTTGCCATGTTGTTGCCCACCCCATTAATTTGTTCAGAACTTTTTGCAAGGCTTTCACATCCTGCAGAGAAGTTATTGCCCTGCTTAGCTTAGTATTGTCCACAAATACAGAGATTGAACTGTTTACCCCATCCTCCAGGTCATTTATGAACAAATAAAATAGGATTGGTCCCTGCACAGAACCCTGGGGGACCCCACTACCCACCCCTGACCATTCTGAGTACTCCCCATTTATCACCACAGTCTGAACTCGCCCATGTGGCCAGTTTTCAATCCATGTACTCACCCTATGGTCCATGCCAAGGGAACTTATTTTGTACAGTAAATGTTTATGGAGAATTGTGTCAAATGCTTTTGCAAAATCCAGATACACCACATCTATGGGCCTTCCTTTATCTAGATGGCAACTCACCTCATCATAGAAGGTTAATAGATTGGTTTGGCAAGAACGATTCTTCATGAATCCATGCTGATTACTGCTAATGATACCATTCTCATTACTAAAATCATGTATATAGTCCCTTATCATCCCCTCCAAGAACTTACATACTATTGATGTTAGACTAACTGGTCTGTAATTCCCAGGGATGTATTTTTGGCCCTTTTTAGACTGTCGGTAAAAATTTGGAAAAATGGTCTGGCAATTACTTGACTGAGTTCCCGAAGTACCCTCCGGTGCAAGCCATCTGGTCCCGGTGATTTATTAATGTTACGTTTTCCAAGTCTAATTTTAATTCTGTCCTCTGTTAACCATGGAGGTGCTTCCTGTGATGTGTCATGAGGATAAGCACTGCAGTTTTGGTTACTGAAGCCCCCCCGATTCCCTCGTGAAGACTGAGGAGAAGAATAAATTCAATACCTTCGCCATCTCCCCATCCTTTGTAACCAGATGACCTTCCTCATTCTTTATGGGGCCAGTATGGTCTGGCCTCCCTTTTTTTTTTTTTCCACAAAAGTATATTTTATTAAGGTAAAAACAGGGTTACATTTCAATACGTTTTACAAGGTTGTCATGAACAGAAATGCGGAAGACTAGGGTCTTCTTTTTGGCAAATAACAACGTTTGAAATATCGCATAGTGTGTTATAACAAACAAATGATGCAGAGACTAACACAATTGGGTAATTGTATTGTCATGGAGATCTATGCAGCATATAGGTTGAGCAAGAACAACGAGCATATCAGCCATTTTAGGGAAGAGCACCCCATTCATGTCAAGTCATATCATATTTGTAGGCATTACCACGTAGGCCAACCTCTACAGGCCTAATCGTGGCACTTAGATACGGGCAAGTAGACTGGATTCCCGAATGGGGTGGGAATAACTTGGTGATTATGTCGGGGCTTCCATTTAGAGAGAGATTCAATGTCGTTGTGTGGTTTAAGGGGAAGGGGGGGAAATGGGGGTGAAAAGGGAAGGTAATTAATGAGAAATTGGGAGTTTGGGGGGAAAGTGAGAGTGTAAAGGTAAGAAGGGGTGAAAGAAAAAGAAAGACAAAGAGGTAAGAGAAAGGAAGAGAGACAGGAGCCGTTCCTCGCCCCCGCCCCCCGGGTCTCCTTAAGTCGCAGGCCATACCGAATTCAAGGCAGGGAGCTAGTCCAGGTGTTTACTGCGGTAGGTAGGCTTTATAGAGGTCTGACGATTTGAAGTGATACCAGCATGCCCATGTTTGCGTAAATATCTGTACGCGTTCCTGAGAGGAGAATATCAGTTCCTCCATTTCTTCTATCTTGGCTATCCTAAGCAGCCATTCTCTGATGGTAGGTGCCTGTGATGAGCGCCAGTGAACAGGTATGCATAGTCGAGCTGCATTAACCATGTGCATGGCCAGTGATTTAAAGTAGGTACGTTTAGTAAGGGTTGTGTGATGTAAGAGGTATTGTGCAGGATTGTAATCCAGCTCATAAGTGGTAACGTGTTTGATAATGGCGTGGACCTCAGTCCAAAAAGGTTGAATGGAGCTGCACTCCCACCAAATATGGATCATGGAGCCTATTGCTGCCTTGCATCTCCAGCAGATGTTCGAGATTGAGGGTGTGAATTTGTGTAGGCGTGAGGGAGTTCTGTACCATTTGGTTATGATCTTATACCCATTTTCTTGGATTGCTATATTCATCGATCCCTTATGGGCGTGTGTAAAAATAGTTTCCCACTCCCCATCAGTCAGAGTCAGGTTTAGGTCCTTTTCCCACGAGGTACGCGTGGGTATAGTCGCTGGATGGAGGGAGTCCTCCTGGAGAAGAGAGTATATGTAGGATATGAGATGTCTTTGTGGTGTGCTGCGTAAACAGAGGGCTTCATATGGAGTAGGTTGTCTGGACCACGTCACACTTGGTGTTTTGGATGTGAAGAAATGTCTCAGTTGTCTGTAAGACCAAATAGGGAACGAGTGTGTGCGCGATTCGGACAATAAGTCCTCATATTCCCTGATAACACCTCCCCGGAAAAAATGTTGCGCTCGTATTTCATCGTGGGGCCATTCTTTCTTTAAGGAACGTAGGGTCCCCAGGAGGGAAATCCGGGTTCCCTCTCAGGGGGGTCATTGGTCCTAGGTATGAGGAAAGTTTGTGGATCGAAATTGCTTTGTCAAGGGCCATTAAGGAGGGGTATATTAGCGGGTGTGTCTTAACTGCGAGGGGCCATAGACGGGGTGGGAGCCATGGGAGTACATGAGTAGGTGTCTGTATGAAATGTTTTTCTAAGGTCACCCAAGTCTTTCCCCGGTAGTGAACCCTCCAATCCACGATTCTAGTCAGGTGACACGCAAGATAATATTTTTGGAGGTCTGGTAGGCCAATGCCACCCATGGTCTTTGAGAGGGTCAGGCGAGAGTATTTAATGCGCGGGAGAGAGTTCTTCCATAGGAAAGTTGTGCAGGCTTTCCTATAGGTAGCAAAGAAGGAAGGGGGTAAATGGATTGGGATTGTCTGCATCAGGTATAACAAGCGGGGAAGTACCACCATTTTGATTATGGCTGCATGGCCGAACCAGGATACATTCATAGTAGTCCATTCTTTAAGATGGGTCTGTATTTTTGAAAGGGCAGCTAAGAAGTTATGACCGTAGAGATCGACAGTTTTCCTCGTAATTTGGACACCTAAATATGTAAGGGCTACAGTCTTCCACTGAAATGGGAAGAATTGTTGGCAGTGTTCTACTTCCTGCGGGGGTAGGGAAATATTTAACGCATGAGACTTTGAGTAGTTAATTTTGAGATTTGAAATCTCCCCAAAGTGTTGTATGTCCTTCAGTAAGTTGGGCAGGGAGGTTCGGGGGGATTGTAAGGAGAGTAAGATATCATCTGCAAAGGCAGCTACTTTGAATTCTCTGCGTGCTATGTTGATGCCCTTGATGTCTGCATTGCTGCGTAGTCTGTTTAAGAGGGGTTCTAGTGTCAGAACAAAGATTAAGGGGGATAAAGGGCACCCCTGTCGTGTGCCGTTGCTGATAGAGAAGGCGTTTGAGAGGAGGCCATTGGTCCTCACCCTCGCCGAGGGATTAGAATAAAGTGCGTTAATGTGCGAGAACATGCGGGGTAGGAGGCCTATTCCCTTCAGGACCTCCTGCATGTAGTCCCAAGCCACCCTATCAAACGCCTTCTCAGCATCTAGGGATAGAAGAAAGCCTCTGGAACCCGAGGAGTGTAACCAATGTTGTATGTTCATGGCGCGTATGGTGTTGTCCCTGGCCTCCCTGCCCGGGATGAAACCCACCTGGTCGGCTGTTATGAGGTCAGGGATAAGAGGTAATAGTCTGTTGGCTAGGATTTTCGCGTACAATGCGATATCTACATTGAGTAGGGAAATAGGTCTGTAGTTTGAGGCTAGTGTGGGGTCTTTTCCATCTTTTGGGATAACTGTTATGTGGGCTTCTAATAGTCTGCCTGTTGATGTATGAGGATCCGCTAGAGAGTTACACATTTTAAGTATCTCGGGAGTCAGTATATCCTGAAAGGATTTGTAATATATTAGTGGGAGACCATCAGGGCCAGGGCTCTTTCCTACTTTCATTTTTTTTATGGCTACATGGAGTTCCTCCTTAGAAAATGGAGTTTCCATGGCCTCCGCCTGCTGTGGGGAGATAGGTTTGGGGCAGTATTGGGCTAAAAAGTCCTTTAATTGGGAAGTACGTTGGGCTGCCCTAGTCCCTTCTACGCCGTGTTGGGGCAAGTTGTACAGTTTAGAGTAGAAGTGTTCGAAGTGATTGGCTATCTCCTCATTTCTAGAGAGGAGTGTGCCTTGGGTGTCTCGTACTTCATGAATTCTAGATGTGAGCCTAGCTGCTTGTATAGTGCGCGCCAGCAATCTACCACTCTTGTTACCGTGTTCATAGAACACCTTTTGTTGGAGGACATAGCGTCTCCTTGTGCGTTTTCCTAGTTCATCTAGAAGTACTGATCTAGCGTGTAGTAGGTCTTGCAGCGTGGATTGCGAAGTCGATTGTTTGTGGGCATTTTCAAGTCTGTGAATTGTGTTGATGAGTGATCTAAGTTGCTCTTGGTGTCTCTTTTTGGCTTTAGTTGCTAAGGAGATAAGTTTCCCCCTCACCACACACTTGTGTGCCTCCCATAGTGTGACTGGGGAAATGTCTGGGGTGGAATTTTCTTGGAAATAGAGCTGGATATGGGAACTCATCTGGTTGATGATTTCTGGGTCTTTTAGTAGGGCGGAATTCAGGCGCCAAGATTTGGAAGTCTTGGTCCGTTCAGGGAATGTGAGTGTCATGGAGATTGGGTGGTGGTCGGATAAGAACATTGGTTCTATGGTGGCCTGAGTAAGAGAAGATAAGTCTGTCTGGGAGAGAAAGAAGTAATCGATCCTAGAATATTTTTGGTGTGGGGGAGAAAAAAAGGTATAGTCTTTGTCGTTTGGAAAAAGGGTGTGCCATGTATCATGGAGAGTCAGGTGTTGGAGTTGCAGTTTAATCTGGCGGAGTGCTCGGTAGGATAGTGCAGAAATACCTGATGAGGTGTCCAGTGCGGGGTTCAGAGGTACGTTAAAATCCCCACCCAGGATTAGCATGCCTTCCTGAAAGGTAGTAAGAAGGTCACCTACTTTTCTAAAGAATGCAACTTGGTGTTCATTGGGGCTGTAAATGTTTGCCAGGGTTATTGGTTTGGAGGCATATGTACCCTTAAGAAAGATGTATCTGCCCTCGAGGTCAACCAAAGAGTCTGCTAATTGAAAATCTGCGTGTTTAGAAATAAGAATGGAGACTCCCTTAGTTTTGGAGTCTGGGCTTGTGGAGTGCAGTGCTTGTCTGTAGAGATGATTTGCTAATTTAGGAATGGCATCAGACTGGAAATGTGTTTCCTGAAGTAGTAGAAAGTGTGCTTTGTGCTTAGACAGGGCAGAGAGAACTTGAGATCTTTTTTCTGGGAGGTTTAGACCTTTAACATTTAGCGACACACATTTAAGGGATAAGTGCCTGTGTTTGGACAGCTGATCAGGTAGCATTTTGTGGGTCAGTGGGTTAGGTTGCCTCAAGCCGTTCGGTTAACAAGGCTTACTATGTAGATACAACGACCCACGAATGGGGGAACGAGAGCGAGGAGGGGCGTTCTCCAAAAACGCTTAGAAAAGAGAGAAAAAAAAAGGGGGGAGGAGGGGGGGTGATTAGAAGAAAAGGAGAGAAAAGAGAACAGAAAGAGGAGAGAGGTATAGGTTAGAGCTTGGGGTGCAGAACTTCGGGTAGTAGGATCTCAGGAGGAAGAAGGAATGAGGGGAAGGTGGTAGATGGTATCGGACCGTAGTGTGGAATCTACCAGTCCTATGTAGAGGGTCTCCGGAGGTAGAACTAGGTATCCCTAGTCACCTAAAGAAAGAAGTCCGGGGTTCCAGCTATAGTCCTACTGGACCGCTGTGTGTGGGCAGTAAACCGGGAAGGGGTCAAGAGGTGGGCACTAGAGAGGACCATGAGTGCTTAAGGATACGAAGTGGGGGAGAGTCTATTACTTGTAGAGTGTGGGCTCTGAGATCAGAATATGCAGGATATCCTCGGTGGAGAGAATTGAGGTACGGCAATCCAGCAATACATTTAAGCAAAGCGCGGCAAGGTAAGACTGACAGTCAACATCCCATATTGTTATAAAACTTATCATATAACTGAACATTCAGTACAGGGTATAATTTACTTATAACTCACCACAAGGGGGCTGCGCGTAAAGAACACTAACTAAACCTAGGTGGTATTAACGCATACCAGGTTCTCAGGTGGTTCATTGCAGTTACCTCCTCCCTACCTCACCTCTTCAACCAGGGTAATGTGCATAGATGTTTACGGGTTAGAGCTGTGTTACAACCGACGCTGTATATCCCTAAGAGTAGGAGGGGTCTTATCAGGTTGCTTCCATTAAATAGCCTATGGGTTTTGCAGTTAGGTAGACGTGTGGATTCGAAAACATGTCAGGTTTAGTTGGTAGGGGTGTGTCATACGTGAGATCTGGTTTTCATCGGAAGCCTAAAAGTAAGAACCATTTCCGAGATGTCACAGACATCGATCAGGTGGTGCGGTTGTGGATTAGTATGGTAGGGGCCTACCCACGCATGTACGCCCAGATATTTTACCCGTCCGGTTCTGTTTTTTTATTCTCTTTCCTTCCCGTCCTTACAGCTATAGAGGCTACTAATTTAAGTGAGCATTAGGAAGGATATTAAGCTAAGTGGGTTAGCAGCCTGTCTTCTACATAACTCTACTAAGCTGGTGTGGATATCTGTCTATCCGTCGCTGCTAGGATTGGGCACACAACTTACAAACCAAAGGTACCTCGTATACCGTGAGGCCGAAAGAGAAATTCAGCTAGACTATTTAGACATAGTAACATATAACCAGCATCAGCAGACCCTAAAAAAAAAAAAAAAAGGGGGGGGGGGGTGTAAAACCCCTGGGAGAGGGTGGGGAGGGGGAGAAGTCAAAGCATGATTACTTAAATCTTGTGTCCCATCCTTTGGCTGTAGCACATAGTCTCTGGGCCGACACTTAACACCTAGTGGAGGTATGTGTCAAAAAGCCAAAGGGGTGAAATAGGGCTCATCATGGAGCACGGCATCAGTACTCATAGTTCCTTAGGTGCAGATCCAGCCGGATGTAAGCCTAAGGTGTAATGAAAACAGTACCTGGATGATAGTAGGCTGTGGGAGAGGTCCTCGATCCTGGTGAAGGGGTGGGAGGAAGGAGTCATCACGCTGCGACTAAAGTCCCCGGGTGTTCGTTGTGGTGCGGGGGTAGAAAAAAAACGAATGGACAAAAGTTACAAACGAGTGAAAAGAAAAGGCAGAACTCAACTTACTGACCCACGGGTCAACCATCACATATCAGGCCGGTCACAAGTCTCTGTCTCCCCTGCGTGGGGTGTCAGTATTCCCAGGAGGGTGTGAGGAGAGATCTCAACGAGAGAGACGTTCTCCTGGTGAAGTGGGGTCTAGCCTGCGGCGTCTGGATTTTTGACGTTGCGCTTTGGGTGATGATACGTGTGAAACTGGCTTCCAGGGTTCCGTGGGGAAGTAGAATGAATGCCAATCAGGTATGTCTACAGGTGGTAGATCCAGTTGCTCGCAGAAGGTAGGGAGGTCTTCCGGTGTCCGGAGCAGTGCCGTGCGTCCCCTGGCGGTTGCTGACAAGCAAAATGGGAATTTCCACCTGTATTGGATGTTACGGGAGCACAATGTGTCCAGCAGGGGTCGCAAGGTGCGCCTATTCTGTAATGTTATCTGGGAAAGGTCCTGAAAAAGCTTAATGTCGGCGCCATTGTGAGAGATGCGTCCCCTTTCCCTCGCTTTCCTGAGTATCTCCTCTTTCAGGGGGAAGTTTACAATGCAGCAAACTACATCTCTGGGGGGTTCAGCATCTCTAGGAGGGGGTCTGAGGGCACGGTGCAGTCTCTCCATCTCTATGGGGGAATCTGCGGGCCTATCGAGTAGGTCATTAAAGATGGCGCATATTGTCTGTGATAGGGAGGCCTGTTCAATGCTCTCGGGAACCCCCCTAATCCTTATATTGTGCCTGCGCCCCCTATTGTCTAAGTCCTCCACTTGTCTGTGCAATTCAAACATGTATGGTAGATGCATATCGTATGTCTTTTGCACTTGCCTGATCGCTGCAGCTTGGAGCTGTGTGGTTTCTTCCACTTCAATCAGGCGGTTATTCATCCCCTGTATTTCCGTCTTAAGGTCCGATATGGCAGCTGTCAGGGTGTGTTTAATGTCCAGGGAGAATAGCTGCAGGTCTCTCTGCAAGTCCAGGAGGCTCGGGTTCGCGGCTCTATTAATATCCATGAGCGGCTCGGAGGAGTTTCTAGGCGAGCTCGGGGATGAGGCCTGTGAGGCCTGTGAGGCCTGTGAAGCCAGTGACTCCGCGAGGTGTGTTGCGGCCCGGGTCCGGAACATCTCCGGTATGTTGCCGCTGAATTGCGTGCCGGAGTCCTTGAGTGAGCGGGGGGTCGAGGTGCTTCTGTGCGTTCTGCCCATTCCTAACAGAGCATGGAAATCCCCCAAAAATAGCTTAAAAGATCCTCAGAGTGCCGGAGCTCTCAGATCATGCGGCCATCTCGCGCCCCGTCCAAGCCACGCTTCCTGGCCTCCCTTTTTTACTGTTTACATACTAAAGAATTTATTGGGATTTTTTTTGCTTTCCTCCACTATTTGTCTTTTGTGTTTTATCTTGGCCGCCCTAATTGTACCCTTACATTTCTTGTTGCATTCCTTATAAAGTCTAAATGCTGATTCCTCAACCATGTATTTTTTGAAGGCCTTCTCCTTTGCTTTTATATATGCATTTTTACATTGGAGTTGAGCCATCCAGGACTTTTGTTTGCTATTTTTAATTTATTACCCAATGGGATGCATTGGCTAATGCCCTTATTTAATATGCTCTTAAATAAAACCCATCTCTCCTCCGTGTTCTTTGTTCCTAAGAGTTTATCCCAGTTTATGCCTTCTAGCAAGGTTCGTAGTTTAGGGAAGTTGGCTTTTTTGAAATTCAGTGTCTTTGTATTCCCCTTGTGTTTCCTGTTTGTGTGAATTATACTGAAGCCAATTGACCTGTGATCGCTGTTTCCTAAATTGCCCCATATTTCCACATCCGTGATCAGGTCTGTATTGTTGGTAATCAGTAGTAATGCTTTATTTCTAGTTGGTGTGTCTATCATCTGAACCATGAAATTGTCCTGCAAGACATTTAGGAACTGGCGAGCCTTAGACAAATGCGTGGTTCACTCTGCTCAGTCTATGGCTGGATAATTAAAACCCCCCACTATGATAACACTTCCCATCCTTACTTCTAATCCAAATTGTGATAGGAGATCCGTGGCTCTTTGTGTACACACTATATGATAATCTTATGACCATTCCGAATATGAGATTTTCAATCCGATTATCATATAATGTGTAGGCCCCATTAATGATTGCCAATTCTGTTACAGAGTAGACTTACCATTCCATAGATATGGTCATACACAGTTAGGACTACATTTTGCAAATTTGGGCTAAATGTGACATTTCTAACTCCATCAAAACATTTTTGTTCCCTTTTGGCCACAGGGGAGGGGACAATGTTAACTGACAGGGCTTCCTCAGCTTTTGTATAATCAGCAAAAAATATTCTGCTTGTTGGAACATATCTGCATATGTAAAGAACCAGTTATGATATACAAATAAAGTTATTCTTCCTCATATTAATCAACTTGGAATAACCTTCCACCAACCTATCACTTCTAAAAAATGAATGTAATGATTTGGCATGGGTTAGGGTTACTATTACTGCATTTTGTATGCTCATCTTACATTACTTGATGATGAGAAGGTGAGCTGCCTTTAAAGTGTTACTAAAGCCACAAAAGTAAAACCAGTGTGTATATGCAGTAAAGTATGCTTGTTTTTACTCACTGTGGAACCTAAGGGGTTAATCTTCTGCATTGTGTAAAAAGCTGTTTGATCCTGTCTTCTATGATCCTCCCCTTCTTCCATAATTCTCAATCCACCTCCTGATTAGGGATGGGCCCGGTGTTCGATTCGAGCCCACGGTCGAATCGAACATCGGGCGTTCGCCCGCTCGGCGAGCCCAGAACTATTTGGGCCGTTCGCATCACATTCGTGTGATGCGAGCGGCCCGCAATGCATTGCGCCAGTCGCAGTGCATTTCTGGCTGATGATTGGCCAAGCATGCACTGTGACCCCACATGCTTGGCCAATCACAGCGCCGGCAGCGAGGAGAGCAATAATTGGCTACAGGCAGGACGCCTGTAGCCAATTATAGCTCAGGGGCTTTAGTACACGTCCCACTGTATAAAAGGCTGCCGCGCCGTCGGCCTAGTGCACTGTGTTCCGGCTTGATTCTGATATAGGCAGGCTGCTGATGCTGATTCATTATCATTACTGTACTGAATACTGATCATTTGATTGCATCACTGATTCATTCTGCTGATTGCACTGCTGCTGAGTCTAACTGCTGTGATTCTGTTAGTCTGGTGTGTGCATGCTGTTAGTACAGCATTGCAGTATCACCTTCTGTCCAATTGTGATCTAAGGCAGGCAGGCATTTATAGGAGCTAGCGTGTGTGTGTGCTGTGTTAGTACAGCACACATAAAACCACCTCAGTCACTCTATCTGCTATAAGGCCCAGTTGTTGTCATCTAAGGCAGCCTCTATCTGCCGTAAGGCCCAGTTGTTGTCATCTAAGGCAGGCAGGCATTTATAGGAGCTAGCGTGTGTGTGTGTGCTGTGTTAGTACAGCACACATAAAACCACCTCAGTCACTCTATCTGCTATAAGGCCCAGTTGTTGTCATCTAAGGCAGCCTCTATCTGCCGTAAGGCCCAGTTGTTGTCATCTAAGGCAGGCAGGCATTTATAGGAGCTAGCGTGTGTGTGTGTGTGTGCTGTGTTAGTACAGCACACATAAAACCACCTCAGTCACTCTATCTGCTATAAGGCCCAGTTGTTGTCATCTAAGGCAGCCTCTATCTGCCGTAAGGCCCAGTTGTTGTCATCTAAGGCAGGCAGGCATTTATAGGAGCTAGCGTGTGTGTGTGTGCTGTGTTAGTACAGCACACATAAAACCACCTCAGTCACTCTATCTGCTATAAGGCCCAGTTGTTGTCATCTAAGGCAGCCTCTATCTGCCGTAAGGCCCAGTTGTTGTCATCTAAGGCAGGCAGGCATTTATAGGAGCTAGCGTGTGTGTGTGTGTGTGCTGTGTTAGTACAGCACACATAAAACCACCTCAGTCACTCTATCTGCTATAAGGCCCAGTTGTTGTCATCTAAGGCATCCTCTATCTGCCGTAAGGCCCAGTTGTTGTCATCTAAGGCAGGCAGGCATTTATAGGAGCTAGCGTGTGTGTGTGTGCTGTGTTAGTACAGCACACATAAAACCACCTCAGTCACTCTATCTGCTATAAGGCCCAGTTGTTGTCATCTAAGGCAGCCTCTATCTGCCGTAAGGCCCAGTTGTTGTCATCTAAGGCAGGCAGGCATTTATAGGAGCTAGCGTGTGTGTGTGTGTGCTGTGTTAGTACAGCACACATAAAACCACCTCAGTCACTCTATCTGCTATAAGGCCCAGTTGTTGTCATCTAAGGCATCCTCTATCTGCCATAAGGCCCAGTTGTTGTCATCTAAGGCAGGCAGGCATTTATAGGAGCTAGCGTGTGTGTGTGTGTATGCTGTGTTAGTACAGCACACATAAAACCACCTCAGTCACTCTATCTGCTATAAGGCCCAATTGTTGTCATCTAAGGCAGCCTCTATCTGCCGTAAGGCCCAGTTGTTGTCATCTAAGGCAGGCAGGCATTTATAGGAGCTAGCGTGTGTGTGTGTGTGTGTGTGCTGTGTTACTACAGCACACATAAAACCACCTCAGTCACTCTATCTGCTATAAGGCCCAGTTGTTGTCATCTAAGGCATCCTCTATCTGCCGTAAGGCCCAGTTGTTGTCATCTAAGGCAGGCAGGCATTTATAGGAGCTAGCATGTGTGTGTGTGTATGCTGTGTTAGTACAGCACACATAAAACCACCTCAGTCACTCTATCTGCTATAAGGCCCAGTTGTTGTCATCTAAGGCAGCCTCTATCTGCCGTAAGGCCCAGTTGTTGTCATCTAAGGCAGACAGGCATTTATAGGAGCTAGCGTGTGTGTGTGTGTGTGTGCTGTGTTAGTACAGCACACATAAAACCACCTCAGTCACTCTATCTGCTCTAAGGCCCAGTTGTTGTCATCTAAGGCAGCCTCTATCTGCCGTAAGGCCCAGTTGTTGTCATCTAAGGCAGGCAGGCATTTATAGGAGCTAGCGTGTGTGTGTGTGTGTGCTGTGTTAGTACAGCACACATAAAACCACCTCAGTCACTCTATCTGCTATAAGGCCCAGTTGTTGTCATCTAAGGCATCCTCTATCTGCTGTAAGGCCCAGTTGTTGTCATCTAAGGCAGCCTCTATCTGCCGTAAGGCCCTGTTGCTGTCATCTAAGGCAGCCATCTGCAGGAGTTAGTGTGTGTGCTGTGTGATTCCAGCACAATATACACTACCCACTACAATGCCTGGAAGACCGCCAAGGAGAGGCAGACAGTCTCGAGGCAAGAACACAGGGCAAGCAGGCTCTGTTTCTAGAGAAAACAGTGCTGGTCGTGGACGTGGACGTGGTCGTGCATCGTCATCAGCACGTGGCCATAGGACACGCTTGTCCTTGTTTTCGGCAGCTGGACATGTTGAGCCGCATCATGCCGAAGGCTTGGTAGAATGGATGACCAAGCCCTACTCATCCTCCTCATCCTCTCTCACCCAGGCTCAGGGTACTGGCAAAGCAGCTGCCAACGCGTACTCAATGGCATCATCAGGCACCCCTTCCCTAGACCCACCATGTCCTCCTGAGGAGTCCCCCGAACTGTTTGAGCACAGTGTTGGGTACATGCTCCAGGAGGATGCCCAACGTTTTGAAGGCTCGGATGATGATACCCAGCTAGAGGAAGGCAGTAGCGTGAGCGCAGAGAAAGGGGATGCTCAAGGACAGCAATCTGGCAGTCATGTTCCACCAGCTGCAGCTTACTGCCAGGTTTGCTCCAGTGGTGAAGAGGGAGGGGATGATGAGGTCACTGAGTCCACGTGGGTGCCTAAAGGGAGAGAGGAGGAGGAGGAGGCGGCGGCACATGTCCAACGAGGCAGGATGCCCTCCGGAGGCCAGCTAGAGGCCAGCACACCAACTGAATCACACCGCAGAGCTCCGCCTGTGCAGGGCGCTGCCTCTGCACGTTATCACAAAAGTTCTTTGGTGTGGGCCTTTTTTGAGACAAGTGCATCAGATCGCACCACTGCTATTTGCAACATATGTCTCAAGCGTATCTCGCATGGCCAAAACATCAGCCGCTTGGGCACCACAAGCATGACCAGACATATGTCGACCTGCCATGCAGCTCATTGGCAAGCGCACATTAAAGACCCACACCAAAGAACAAAGCGGACCTCTCCTTGCTCCTCATCAGCTGGGATCTCCAACCCCACTATATCTTCAGTCCTCTCTGAAAGCTTCTCTGAGAGGAATGAAGGTGTAGAATTAGGTGTGTCACAGCCAAGTACTTGCGGGCACTCTGTTAGCAGTACACCGACGTCCGATTCTACCAGGCAAATTTCCCTGCCCCAGCTGCTGGACCGTCGAAAGAAGTTTACTCCCAGCCATCCACATGCCCAGCGGTTGAATGCTAGCTTGGCTAAATTGCTAGCACTTCAACTGCTGCCTTTTCAGTTGGTAGACTCGGCCCCCTTCCGTGAGTTTGTTCAATGTGCGGTTCCTCAGTGGCAGGTTCCCAAACGCCACTTTTTCTCACGGAAGGCGATTCCGGCTCTCTACCGGCATGTGGAAGGCAATGTCCATGCCTCGCTGGACAGGGCGGTCAGTGGTAAGGTGCATATTACCGCTGACTCATGGTCCAGCAGGCATGGACAGGGACGTTACCTGTCTTTCACGGCCCATTGGGTCACTCTATTGGCAGCTGGGAGGGATGCAGGACAAGGTGCAGTAGTGTTGGAGGTTGTTCCGCCACCACGCCTCCAAAATGCTACTACTGGTTGTGACACACCTCTCTCCTCCACCCCCTCCTCTTCTTCTTCCTCCATGGCCTCTTCGAGTGCTCTGTCCTCGGAACCAGCGGTGCTCTGTAGGCGTACAAGGGGCTACGCGAGTACGCAGGCAAAAAGATGCCATGCCGCGCTTGCGCTGGTGTGTTTGGGGGACAGGAGCCACACTGGGGCAGAGGTTCTGGCAGCTCTGCAGGGGCAGGCCGAGAGGTGGTTGACACCACGCCAGCTTAAGCCAGGAATGGTGGTTTCTGACAATGGCACCAACCTCCTCTCCGCCCTGCGTCAGGGGCAGCTGACCCATGTGCCCTGTATGGCTCACGTCCTCAACCTGGTGGTGCAGCGGTTCTTGGGCAGGTACCCAGGCTTACAGGATGTCCTGAGGCAGGCCAGGAAAGTCTGTGTGCATTTCCGCCGATCGTATAATGCCAGTGCTCGGCTGGCTGAGCTGCAAAAGGAGTTGAACCTGCCCAAGAACCGCCTTATATGTGACATGCCCACCAGGTGGAACTCAACGTTGGCCATGCTGCAGCGACTGCACACGCAGCAGAGGGCCATCAATGAGTACCTGTGCGACTACAGCACCAGGACAGGGTCAGGGGAGCTTGGATTTTTTTCCCCACGCCAGTGGAGCATGATCAGGGATGCATGCACTGTCCTGGCACCATTTGAGGAGGCCACGAGGATGGTGAGCAGTGACAGTGCATGCATCAGTGACACTGTACCTCTTGTCCACCTGTTGGAGCATACGCTGCGTGGCATAATGGACAGGGCACTTGAGGCAGAACAGAGGCAGGAAGAGGAGGACTTCCTTGCCTCTCAAGGCCCCCTTTATCCAGACAGTGTTCCTTCTCTCCCACCCATCACACAGGAAGAGGATGAGGAGGAGGAGGAGGAGGATTGTGTGAGCATGGAGGTGGAGCCTGGCACTCAGCATCAGCAGCAGCAGTCTTTTAGGGATGATTTACAGTCCCAACAAACCAGTGGACTTGTACGTGGCTGGGAGGAGGTGGCTGGCGATCATGTCGTCCTCAGTGACCCAGAAGACTCCGGACTGAATGCCTCAACTAACCTACGTTGCATGGCCTCCCTGATCCTGCAAAGCCTGCGGAAGGATCCTCGTATTCTTCGGATCAAGGAGAGGGACCATTACTGGCTGGCCACTCTCCTTGATCCACGGTACAAGGGTAAGGTTGCGGATCTTATCTTGCCGTCGCAGAGGGAGCAGAGGATGAGACAACTCCGGGAGGCCTTGCAGAAAGGTCTGTGCAACGCATTCCCAGAGACTGGGAGGTTACAAACTCCTGGTCCTGGACGACGAGTTGCTGAGGCTTCGGTCAGTAGCAGAAGGAGCGGTGGGGAAGGTGGACGTCTGACCGATGCGTTCAGACAATTTTTTAGTCCGCAGCCCCAAGGTATGATCGGTTCCAGCAACCATCGCCAGCGTCTGATATACATGGTACAGGAATACCTAGGGGCAAGGTCAGACTTGGACACCTTTCCCACCGAAAATCCTCTGGCTTACTGGGTCTTGAGGATGGATCACTGGCCAGAGCTTGCACAGTATGCAATTGAGCTACTGGCCTGTCCTGCATCCAGCTTTCTTTCCGAACGCACATTCAGTGCTGCTGGAGGCTTTGTCACCGATCACAGGGTGCGCCTGTCCACCGACTCGGTTGATCGACTGACCTTCATAAAGATGAATCAGTCTTGGATCACCACCAGCTACCAGACACCTGAAGCGGATATAACTGAATAATTTATAATGTCACATCCCTTCAAGGCTGCCTATGCTGATGCTGAGTGACTGTCCTGTTATGTTCACTGACTATCCTCTTCCTCCTCCTCAATGATACATTCCTTGATAGCATGGAAGAACATTTTTGTTTCTGGGTGCCACCACACCAGTGGCTAAGGCCCAATTTTTCAGCCCCTGTTTAACAGGGGCGTGTAATTACAATTTTTTAAGCAATGCTTCGCAACAGGTCTGACTGCTGTGCTCCAAGTACAGTATCTGTGAGGGGTTGCAGTGTTGTGGCACCAGCACCAGTGCCTAAGGCACAATTTTTCAGCCCCTGTTTAACAGGGGCGTGTAATTACAATTTTTTAAGCAATGCTTCGCAACAGGTCTGACTGCTGTGCTCCAAGTACAGTATCTGTGAGGGGTTGCAGTGTTGTGGCACCAGCACCAGTGCCTAAGGCACAATTTTTCAGCCCCAGTTTAACAAATCTTGATCTAATAGTTCACAGCAGGGCCCATTCCTGCGCCCACCAAGAGTAACTGTGAGGGCTTATGCCGCGTACACACGATCGTTTTTCATGCCGTTAAAAATGCCATTTTTAAAAATGGCCATTAAAAATGATCGTGTGTAGGCTCCAGAGCATTTTTAACGACGTGAAAAACGGCCATTAAAAATTCTGGACATGCTCTCTTTTTTAACGTCGTTTTTCATGTCGTTTTTTTTAACGACGTGAAAAACGATAGTGTGTATGCTTTCACGACGTGAAAAAAAACGCACATGCTCAGAAGCAACTATGAGACGGGAGCGCTCGTTTTGGTAAAGCTAATGTTGGAAATGGAGATGGCACATTCGTCACGGTGGAATTAATAGCATCGTTTTAATGCAGCGCATTCCGTTCTTCTTTTGACATTGAGAGTTTTATGCCCAACTTGTTTCTAAAGTAATTCCAAATTGCTCTAATGATTATAAAATATTATTTTTAAGCCGCACCTCCCTCCTAAATAATACTAATAATAATAAAATAAGTTAATTCTCCTTTTTTCTTTAAATTTTATATTCTTTTTGGTTATTTTTTTTTGGGCCTTTTTTTAAGTTTTTTGTCTTAAATTATTCTTGTGTAAAGTTACCACAACAACCTTCCAAATGTGTCTCATTTGGCCTCAGGGAGGTTTGTGTCCCCTGATAATAACAATAATATAATTTGAGATGTCCCTGCCTGCTTCCTAGCAAGCTCTCTTTTGAAATACAAATCACATAGTCAAGTATTTAAAGGGCACTCAATTGTTTTTAATTTCAGAACATTAACAAATTAAAGTGGAAGGCAGCACTGGAGAGCCTGCTTGCATTTGTGCATCCCTTTCACCCCACAACAACCATACAAGATGTCCAAACCAAAATAGAGATTAGATCCCCCCAAAAAATGAGCCCAATCTTGTCTTGAGCTCCCAGAGGTCAGGAGCCACAGCAGATAAGTCCTATATGTCCCCAGTCTGTGGTACTACAGCAGGCATTATTTTCTTCTCTTCCTTGTAGCCTTCTCTCCAGCCTTCTCTGCAGCCTTGGTTGGTTTCTTCCTTGGAGGCTGGGGATCAGGAGGAGAGGTTGTGGCAGGAGTAGTAGGAGGAGGAGGTGGAGGAGTAGGGACAACCTCCGTTATGTCCGTGTACCTAGTGAGTTCACCCAGCACGCCCTTATTGATGACTTTCAATAGCAGGGTCTCACTGTAAATTTTTTGCTGCAACTCCATTTGCCCTAGTTTGCAGGCGAGGACTGCGGCAAATCCCTCTTCAACAGAGGGTGCCTCTCTGAGGGCCGCTGTTGCCTCTCTGAGGAAGGCCCTGGTTTCCTCCTCCACCTGCCTACCTCTCCTTGGCCCTCGTGGTTTAACTACCAGGGGAGGCATCTGGGCTCTTGTGCTGGGCCCAGCCTCCTCCTGGGTGCCACTGGGCCCAACCTCCTCCTGGGTGCCACTGGGCCCAGCCTCCTTCTGGGTGCCCCTGGGCCCTGCCTCCTCCTGGGTGCCACTGGGCCCAGCCTCCTCCTGATCCCCAACATCACCCTCTTCCTGGCTCTGCTCTGGTTGTAAAAAAAGAAAGGGACATTATTTATTTTGCCACATCATCATTCACAGACATTGTTCACCTCTAGACATTGTTGAAATCAATGCCAAAAGTTATGTCCTTTTCATTGATTACGCATCCTGGTTTTGTTGTCTTGGACACATAAAATTAGGCCACTACTGTATCTTGCTCTTCACAAACTTTATTGGTAGAAGTGTACATACCTTTAACAATACTAACATCTATTTAAAATCTATAATTTTGTACGATAGAAATATAGATAGCAAAACTTTACCTGGCTCCATATCTCCAAATCTGCCTCCTCAAGGCCCTGATCTTGATCCTCAGAGGAAGCCAGAGCAGGGTTGACAGGAAGGCTGGAGGACTGGCTGCAGGGAAGGCTGGAGGGTTGGGTACAAGGAAGGCTGGATTGACCTCTGGGGGGAAGGGTGGAGAGAGATTCGCGCACTTCCAGCTGGTCATCCAGAAAAGCAAGCTTACTGTAGTACCACAGACTGGGTTTATAAACCTTATCTGCTGGTGCACCTGACCTCTGGGACCTCAGGACCATAGTCCTCTGGGTCCTGTATGTCCCTCTGATGGTCCCAATTTTGTTTTTGACATCTTGGAGAGTTGTTGTGGGTATCTTTGTTTGCACAAATGCAAGCAGGCTCTCCAGTGCTGCTTTCCTGGCGTCTTTATTTTTATTTCCGCCACTTTTGGTTTGCCATAATATAGGGAGCTCTTGCCATTTGTCGATGAACTCCCCCATGAAGTCTGGGTTTTTAAAAGTATTCATGATATCTGTAAAAGCGAGAAACCAAAATAAAAATATATTTCAGGCAACATTCCTCAACTGTGCATTGTCTACATATTTTGAGCACACAAATCTCCTCGTCTGATGAACCTCAAAAAGTAAAATTGTTAGGTACCTTGGTCACGACGTTCGTTGCTAACTCTCTCTCCCGAAAAATGAACGTATTTCCCAGCAATGGATCTTCACTTTATATACACAGCGCATGCGTGAAACTCCGCACGCTTTCCCCGCCCCTGACGTTCGATATTGTACTTACCCCGCCCCTTCTCGCTCGTAGTGCTGAACAAAACATGGCGGAGACACAGGTGGCTGAGATTACCTCTACAGAGGATGAAATTACAGAGGAGCCCAAATCAAGACCCAGGAGATATAAGGCATCCAACATGTCATTCGAGGAAATGGTGGAGATGGTCGCCATTTTAAAGAAGGAGGATTATGATGCCAAGCATGGTCCGTATAAAAGGCCTAATCTGGTCAAGTCCAGAATTATGGGCAAAGTGGTCAAAAGTCTTCACCAAAAATTCGGGGTGTGCAGAACGAAGGAACAGCTCAGAAAACGATGGTCAGATCTGAAGTTGCGGGAGGCCGACCAATATAAAAGAATCAAGAAAGTTATATTAAAAAGTAAGTTGTTTTTTTTGAGTTTCCATGGTACATATTATTTTCTTGTATTCTGTCGTGTATTTTTAACTTTCATATAGTACACTGAAAGATACCATCTTTTTTAGGTTCGTCCGCATAGTAAACGGACGTATTTTACCGCTTTCTCCGTACAGTTCCTCAAACAATGTTTTCGGATCATCCAGTGTGAACACCCATGTTTTTTTGATTATTTGGGGGAGTACATTTGGGCCACACTTATTTTTGGTGTGCTAATCCAAAGGAGATTTGTTCATTTAGAAAAACGATATGCATGGTAATGTTAAAGGGAGTGAATGCTCAGCAGCTGATGAAACATCTGAACGCAGTAGTACAAGTGTGGGCCTAAAGCCAAAAAGCTTGAGGGAGTCACACACAGGTGATCCAGTGTAGATACTTTGGGGTGTTACAATGTTTCAAATTTGTTCACAAAATGTATATGCTCTGTTTTGGCCTATGTATCCAATCATTTGTCCCGGTTGGCACAGGGGTTAAAAATTAAAATGGAGCATGCTTCAAAAGAATGATTAAAAAGTTTTTTTCCATGTTTCTTATTTTAGCAAAATTGAGTCGCTACTAATGAAACTATTCCTTTTATTTCAATCTCACTAGGGATTCGAAAAGCTACCTCAGATGAGACGAGAATTGCAATACCTACAACAATACCCCCAGAACCCCAGGATGGAGAGGAATGTGATGTTGTGGAAGTTGAAAGTGGCACCACCACAGGTCAGAGAGAAACCAGACACATGCATGTTAAATAGATGTAGGCCTACATATTCTATCCTACATATTTCTTTTTACATTTAGGTGCAGTTCTGGCCGAAGACCCCAATAAGTTGTCACATCACAGTGCCCAGATCCTGATCCAATACCTGATGGTCTGCTGTCGTGACCTCGAAAAAATTAAGGGAGATTTGCGAGAGATCAGGGCAAACACAAAGCGGGTGGAGGAAAGGCTCCAAAATATCATGGCTGTGCTTGGGCGTGTCTAATGTTTTTACACCAAATAACGTTTTACTTGCAGAGATTTCTATTTTGTTTGGTTATTTTACCCTTAAATGACTAGCACATGTTTAGCTTTTTCAAAATTTGGAGAACTATAGTTTGTTTATGCATGGCTGGTCATGCGTTTTAATACACCTGAAATTAAGGGAACATCCACATTTCTATGGAAGTTGCCCACCTAAACAAAAAAAATAAAGGTATTTTTACATAACAAATCATTGTGGCTTCATTATGTAAATGTGGTGCTGAGTGAACTAATCAATGTTTGGTGTTTACACTGACAATGAAGGCTAATTAAAAGATTTTTTAATCCACATGGCAAAACAAATGCACTAGGTAAACCTACCAGAAACATCAAACATTATACAATAAAAATGACAAACCAATCTTTACTTTTTAAAAAAGTTTTATTTTTTTCGTCTAAAATTATTAGAGATTGTCTGGCATTTCAATGGCCCCCCTACCCATAAAATAGTCCACATATTGGTTACGGACCTCACGTCCGGTTGGGGGGGCCAAGCCAGGACGGCCAGGTTCCAGGCCCACCAAAGTTTCTGCATTGAGTAAAGAGGCCTCAGGCCCACTCAAAGATATATAACTCGTTGAATGCACCCTTAGGAAATTATGCAGCACACAGCACGTCATAACCACATTGTTCCATTTGTATGGGGCAAGGTGGATGGAGGTAAGGAAGAGGCGAAATCGGCTGGCCATGATCCCAAACGCATTTTCCACCACCCTTCTGGCTCTGGCCAGCCGATAATTGAAAACCCTCCTCTCAGGGGTGAGGGTGCGTTGCGGGAATGGCCTCATCAAATGGGGTCCCAGGCCAAACGCCTCATCCGCCACAAACACAAAAGGTAGTCCCTCCACATTCTGCTCCGCGGGTGGCAAGGCCAGCAGATCCAAAAGGAGCCGTTCTCCAAACTCCGTCTGGGCAAAAACTCCTCCATCAGACATCCTGCCATTCTTGCCAACGTCCACATAGAGGAACTCGTAGGTGGCCGACACCACTGCCATCATCACGACGCTGTGGAACCCCTTATAATTATAATAAAAGGATCCCGAATGGGGTGGTGGGACGACCCGAACATGTTTGCCGTCGATGGCTCCTCCACAGTTCAGAAAGTTCCATCGCTGGGCAAACTCGGAAGCCACATTCTGCCATTCATGTGGCGAAGAAGGGAACTGTGGAATTAAAGAAATAACAAATTAATACTTGGAGCCAGAAACATTGAAAAATGATTTCATACACACATTCATGGCCAACATTGGTAGAAACTGTTAAAAACATAAAAATTTGGAAGCAAGAAAAAAAAATAATAATAATAATTATGGGGGGGGGGGAAGGGTTGAAGATGAGTTGGGAATATCACACATGAAGGCTGTAGCACTCTGTATTGAAGTTAACAACAATGAAACATTCCGAGGCAAAATTTAGAGTGCGTTTTGGGTAAAGCACTACGATGGAACATGTAATAAAAAACATGGAAATGACTAGGCAAGGTAGGTATGGCCCCAGGATAGCATGCTGGAGAGGTTAGGTAAGCCAAATTTACAGGTAGGCCTCAAACACCAAACTTTAAATAATAAAACATGGGGAGAAAGGGGACATTCCCTGCAGCTAAGAATCATGTGAATTAGGGACTGCAAATAAAGCAAATTAAAAATATCCCCAAAAAAAAACCATACAATGTGAATTTTTGAAGAAGAACACTTACCTTAATATAGTCCTCCTGCAAAACTTGAAGGATGGCAGAACAAGTCTCTGGTATAATGATCCCCAGAGCCTGGGGGGAGATGCCTGTGGAGAACTTAAGGTCCTGCAGGCTTCTCCCAGTAGCCAGGTATCGCAACGTGGCGATGAGCCTCTGCTCAGCACTGATGGCTTCCCGCATAACGGTGTCCTGCCTGGTAATATAGGGGGACACCAAAGCCAACAGCTGCTGAAATACGGGGTCAGACATCCTGAGAAAATTCCTGAAATCATCTGGATTATTCTCCCTGATCTCCCGCAACAAAGGCATGTGACAGAATTGGTGCCGCTGGAGCAACCAATTCTTGGTCCATGAAATCCTCCTGACCCTGCTCATGGCATGGAGTCGGGATACAGCATGAACCCCTGCACCAACTACAGCACGAACTCTACGACGAGTACGTAGCCGCAACATGGCTAGATAACGGTCGGCTGAACAGAACGTACTAGAAGAACGCACGGAAGAACAGCAAGGCCTATGAAGAACAAGCTGAAAAACACGAACGTGCAGAGCAGGCCGCACTGAATAAACAGATACGAACTGACTACAAGCAGTGCTAAACAGATACGAACGCACAGGCGCAATCTGAACTCCCGAAAACGATCTTCAAAGCACGAAGACTGAAAAGCGCGAATCGTCTCTCACCAAACTTTTACTAACACGCGGAAACACGGAATTAGCAAAAGCGTCCCAAAGGGTGGCGTCATTCGAACGGAACTTCCCCTTTATAGTGCCGTCGTACGTGTTGAACGTCACTGCGCTTTGCTTGATCGTTTTTTTTAATGATGGTGTGTACGCAAGGCAGGCTTGAGAGGAAACATGAAAAAAAACGACGAGAAAAACGTTGGTTAAAAAAATGACATTAAAAACGATCGTGTGTACGGGGCATTACAGTCTTGTGGCAACACCGTCCACCACCAAAGGCCCAATTTTTCAGCCCCTGTTTAACAGGGGCGTGTAATTACAAATCTTGATCTAATAATTCTCAGCAGGGCCCATTCCTGCGCCCACCAAGAGTAACTGTGAGGGCTTACAGTCTTGTGGCAACACCGTCCACCACCACCACCAAAGGCCCAATTTTTCTGCCCTGTTCAACAGGTGCATGCAATTACAAATCTTGATCTAATAATTCTCAGCAGG
Organism: Rana muscosa; assembly: GCA_029206835.1. Lineage (NCBI taxonomy): Eukaryota > Metazoa > Chordata > Amphibia > Anura > Ranidae > Rana > Rana muscosa. The sequence goes on along the minus strand of CM055117.1, from coordinate 958,462,921 downwards.
GCCCATTCCTGCGCCCACCAAGAGTAACTGTGAGGGCTTACAGTCTTGTGGCAACACCGTCCACCACCACCACCAAAGGCCCAATTTTTCTGCCCTGTTCAACAGGTGCATGCAATTACAAATCTTGATCTAATAATTCACAGCAGGGCCCATTCCTGCGCCCACCAAGAGTAACTGTGAGGGCTTACAGTCTTGTGACAACACCGTCCACCACCACCACCAAAGGCCCAATTTTTCTGCCCTGTTCAACAGGTGCATGCAATTACAAATCTTGATCTAATAATTTACAGCAGGGCCAATCCCTGTGCCCACCAACAGTAACTGTGAGGGCTTACAGTGTTGTGACTACACCAACATCTAATGGGGCAAATTTCTGCAGAGTATATACGGCAGGCCGCTACTTTCAAACATCCAACTTACAAACGACTCCTACTTGCAAACGGAAGGAGAAAACAGGAATTGAGAGGAAATCTACCCTTATGCCCCATACACACGATCATTTTTCATGCCATTAAAAATGGCATTAAAAAAAATGGCCATTAAAAATGATCGTGTGTATGCTCCAGAGCATTTTTAACGACGTGAAAAACGGCCATTAAAAATTTCGAACATGCTCTCTTTTTTCACGTCGTTTTTCATGTCGTTTTTTTTAACGACGTGAAAAACGATAGTGTGTATGCTTTAACGACGTGAAAAAAACGCGCATGCTCAGAATCAAGTATGAGACGGGAGCGCTCGTTCTGGTAAAACTAGCGTTCGTAATGGAGATAGCACATTCGTCACGCAGTAACGGACTGAAAAGCACAAGACTGAAAAGAGTGAATCGTCTCTCAACAAACTTTACTAACATGAAGGGTGGCGCCATTCGAACGGAACTTCCCCTTTATAGTGCCGTCGTACGTGCTGTACGTCACTGCGCTTTGCTTGAACATTTTTTAAAATGATGGTGTGTACGCAAGACAGGCTTGAGAGGAAACAAGAAAAAAAATGACAAGAAAAACGTCAGTTTTAAAAATGACATTAAAAATGATCGTGTGTATGGGGCATAAGGAAGGGAAATTCTATCCTGTTAGATTTAATTTGGGAAAAAGGTATCTCCTCTCTACTGATGCTTTATCACCAATCCTTGTTTCAATAAAAACCCTACTTTTCCAAAAACATTTGTCATTGGGGCAGAAAGTGAGGTGAAATGTTCTGAACAGGTGCACAGACAGCAAAACAAATGTTACAGGGGTGATAACCCTTCCCTATGTTCTCCAAAAAGCTTAAAAATAGATTTTTTTTGGATGGAGCTACACTTAAAAATGTACCTGTTCAGATTCTACTTAAGAACAAACCTACAGTCCCTGTCTTGTTTGCACCGCCTGTATACTGCTGTTCAGAGTATATAGGGACTTTTTTATTTTGTGTGCGGGGTTCCCCTTAATATCCATACAAGACCCAAAGGGGCTGGTAATGGGCTGGGGTAGGGGGGGGGGGGGCTGATGGGGTAGCTATGCCATTTTTCTCAAGGATTTTCAGCCATATTGCCAGGACAAGACATGACATTAAAGCCGCAAGCAGTTTTAAATGACTTTTTTTTCTTTAAAATTGTAATTTTGTGCAGGGACAGTTCTAAACACGGGAAACACATGCCGCTTCACAGGCATACTTTAGACACCCCCCAGGTACGAAATTTAAAGGAATATTTCACTTTTTTTTTCACTTTATGCATCATTAAAATGACTGCTCCCGAAAAAACGTTAGTTTTTTAAACTTCTTTTTGCATTGATATATGTGCCCTGGGGCAGGACCCGGGTCCCCAAACCTGTTTTATGACATTAACATGCATATTGGCCGTTATAATTAGCACTTTTGATTTCGAACGTTCGCGTCCATTGTAACGAATAGGGTTCGAAAATTCGCACGAACTTTCGGTCCGTTCGAAGGTTCTTGTGCGAACCGAACCCGGGGGTGTTCGGCCCATCCCTACTCCTGATAGTACAGAGCCTTGGGGGCACTCTGCACATGCTCAGTTTGGTGTGTATTGCTAGAGAGTTAATTTTTTGGAGGGGGAGGATGCATGTGATCGGTACAGGGCCAATTAGCACTGTCCAGGCAAAGGGGTTCATGCAGCCTCATGGGACAGTCAGAGGAAAATGAAAACGCCTCCTACAAGCTTTAACCAGTGCTCGGCCGGACACTGATAGAAGTCACAAGACTGCTATATACTGCAGATGAGAAAATGTAGCAGTTTATATTTACTAAAATAATTGCATTTCCATGTTCTGTGTACTGTGGGAGACCAGATATAGTGAATGCAGTCCTGGGTTTAGTAATGCTTTAAATGCAGTGGAACAGATAAACTGTGCATAAATTGTACCAAATTTAAAATAGGAATCTATTGTACAGTACATATGTAATCCATTACCATAACCAGTATTTAACTCATTGGATCTTCTTTAACCACTTAACAACCACCTGCCGACAAATAACGGCGGCAGGGTGGTTGCTTAACTCTGGGAGGACGTTATATAACGTCCTCCCAGAATCGCGCTCCCGCGCGCCCCCTGGGGCGCGCACACGGGAAACTCCGTGACCGCCGGGTCCAGAGGACCCGGCGGATCACGAATCGCGGTAAATCGCCGCTGATAGCGGCCGTTTACCACGTGATCGCTCCGTCAAATGACGGAGCAATCACTTGTAAACAGACCGGCGTCATTTGATGACGCCGGTTCCTCCCTCCCCTCTCTGTACCAATCGGTACAGTGTGAGAGGGGAGGGGGAGGGAGCGGATGGCAGCAGCAGCACTGTGGGCTGGATCTGTGACAATTGCAGTCACAGATCCAGCCATCCATCCATCCCTGCTCAGCCATCCCTGTGCTATACCCTGCCAATACTCTGCAATACACCCTGCCAATACTCTGCAAAATACCCTGGTGCAATACTCTGCAATACCCTGGTGCAATACTCTGCAATACCCTGGTGCAATACTCTGCAATACCCTGGTGCAATACTCTGCAATACCCTGGTGCAATACTCTGCAATACCCTGGTGCAATACTCTGCAATACCCTGGTGCAATACTCTGCAATACCCTGCACAATACTCTGCAATACCCTGCACAATACTCTGCAATACCCTGCGCAATACTCTGCAATACCCTGCAAAATACTCTGCAATACCCTGCAAAATACTCTGCAATACCCTGCGCAATACTCTGCACAATACTCTGCAATACCCTGCACAATACTCTGCAATACCCTGCACAATACTCTGCAATACCCTGCACAATACTCTGCAATACCCTGCACAATACTCTGCAATACCCTGCACAATACTCTGCAATACCCTCCACAATATTCTGCAATACCCTCCACAATACTCTGCAATACCCTCCACAATACCCTGTGCAATACCCTCCACAATACCCTGTGCAATACCCGTGCAATACCCTGCCATACACCGCAATACCCTGCCATACACCGCAATACTCCGCAATGCCCGGCAATACTCCGCAATGCCCGGCAATACTCCGCAATGCCCGGCAATACTCCGCAATGCCCGGCAATACTCCGCAATGCCCGGCAATACTCTGCAATAACCACTTCCCGCCCTCCGGCCGTCATATGACGTCCTTGACTTTGTGCGGGGATATCTGAATGATGCCTGCAGCTACAGGCATCATTCAGATATCGGCTTTTTCAGCCTGCGATTCCCTACACCATAAGAACAATCATAGCGGCTGTTCCGCCGCTTGATCATTCTTACGGGAGGCGAGAGGGGATGTCCCCCCCCCCCCCGCCGCCCTCCGGTGCTTCTACCGACTCACCGCTACGATCAAAGCCAGGATTGTTGTTTTTTTTTTTTTTTGTATTTTTTTCAGGCTTCCCAGCCTAGAGGTGAGATGTGGGGTCTTATTGACACCCCCCCCCATATCTCACTGTAAAGAGGACCTGTCATGCCATATTCCTATTACAAGGGATGTTTACGTTCCTTGTAATAGGTATAAAAGTGATCAAAAAAATGTTTAGGGCGGAAAAACATGTCAAACTAAAATAAATAAAGTAAAATGAAGAATAATTTTTTTTTTTTTTTTTAAAGCGCCCCTGTCCCCGTGAGCTCGCATACAGAAGCGAACGCATACGTAAGTCCCGCCCACATATGAAAACGGTTTTCAAACCACACATGTGAGGTATCTCTGCGAACGTTAGAGCGAGAGCAATCATTTTGGCCCTAGACCTCCTCTGTAACTCAAAACATGTAACCAGTAAAAATATTTAAAGCGTCGCCTATGGGGATTTTTTAAGTAGCGAAGTTTGGCGCCATTCCACGAGTGTGTGCAATTTTTAAGGGCGACATGTTAGGTATCTATTTACTCGGCATAACTTCATCTTTCACATTATGCAAAAACATTGGGCTAACTTTACTGTTTTTTTTTTTTTTTAAGCACAAAACATTTTTTTTCCGTAAAAAACGCGTTAAAAAAATTGCTGCGCAAATATTGTGCGAGATAAAAAGTTGTAACAACCACCATTATATTCTCTAAGGTCTTTGCTAAAAAAAAATATATAATGTTTTGGGGTTCTATGTAATTTTCTAGCAAATAAATGATGATTTTTACATGTAGGAGAGAAATGTCAGAATTGGCCTTGGTGCTCCAGAACGCCTGAAGGTGCTCCCTGCATGTTGGGCCTCTGTATGTGACCACGCTGTGTAAAAGTCTCACACATGTGGTATCGCCATACTCGGGAGTAATAGCAGAATGTGTTTTGGGGTGTAATTTGTGGAATGCATATGCTGTGTGTGAGAAATAACCTGCTAATATGACAATTTTGTGAAAAAAAAAAAGAGAAAAAAAAAATCTTGATTTTGCAAAGAATTGTGGGAAAAAATGACAACTTCAAAAAACTCACAATGCCTCTTTCTGAATACCTTGGAATGTCTTCTTTCCAAAAAGGGGTCATTTGGGGGGTATTTGTACTTTTCTGGCATGTTAGGGTCTCAAGAATTGAGATAGGCCGTCAGTACTTCAGGTGTGATCAATTTTCAGATATTGGCACCATAGCTTGTGGACTCTATAACTTTCACAAAGACCAAATAATATACACCAATTTGTACTTATTTTTACCAAAGATATGTAGCAGTATAAATTTTGGCCAAAATTTATGAAGAAAAAATAGTAATTTGCAAAATTTTATAACAGAAACGAAAAAAAAATCATTTTTTTACAAAATTTTCAGTCTTTTTTCTCTTATAGCGCAAAAAATAAAAAACCCAACAGTGATTAAATACCACCAAAAGAAAGCTCTATTTGTGTGAAAAAAAGGACAAAAATTTCATATGGGTACAGTGTTGTATGACTGAGTAATTGTCATTCAAAATGTGAGAGCACCGAAAGCTGAAAATTGGTCTGGTTATTAAGGGGGTTTAAGTGCCCAGTGGTCAAGTGGTTAAGGTGCTACAACCTTACTACATAACAGCTCCGCCCGATGCTCAGACCTCGAGGCTGCTGACATCTCCAACGTACCAGAGTAAGAATAGCGATGGTTGGCACTCAGGATGAAATCCAAATAATTATATTTATTTATTAGGTAAACATGTACAATGCTGTACCAGGGATCCTCAAACTACGGCCCTCCAGCTGTTGCGGAACTACAAATCCCATGAGGCATTGCAAAACTCTGACATTCACAGACATGACTAGGCATGATGGGAATTGTAGTTCCTGAACACCTGGAGGGCCATAGTTTGAAGACCCCTGCTGTACACTATGTGGCAGATGAGGTTTAATGTTGATAAATGTAAAGTTATGCACTTGGGGGCTAAGAATATGAATGCATCATACCAGTGGCGGCTGGTGCTCAATTTTTTTGGGGGGGCGCAAACAAACTGAAAAAAAAAAAAAACATCAATTGCCGCCACTGTGCCCATTAAACGCAGCCACTGTGCCCAAACGCCACTAGTTTGTCCCAAAATGCAGCCAGTTTCCCCCCCATACACAGCCAGTTTGTCCCCAAAATACAGCCAGTTTTTCCCCCAATATACAGCCAGTTTGTCCCCCAATATACAGCCAGTTTCTCCCCCAATATACAGCCAGTTTCTCCCCCATAATACAGCCAGTTTCTCCCCCAAATGCAGCCAGTTTCTCCCCCATAATACAGCCAGTTTCTCCCCCAAATGCAGCCAGTTTGTCTCCCATAATACAGCCAGTTTGTCCCCCATAATACAGCCAGTTTGTCCCCCATAATACAGCCAGTTTGTCCCCCATAATGCAGCCAGTTTGTCCCCCAAATGCAGCCAGTTTGTCCCCCAAATGCAGCCAGTTTGTCCCCCATATGCAGCCAGTTTGTCCCCAATATACAGCCAGCTTCTCCCCCATATGCAGCCAGTTTCTCCCCCATAATACAGCCAGTTTGTCCCCCAAATGCAGCCAGTTTGTCCCCCAAATGCAGCCAGTTTGTCCCCCATATGCAGCCAGTTTCTCCCCCAAATGCAGCCAGTTTCTCCCCCAAATGCAGCCAGTTTCTCCCCCAATATACAGCCAGTTTCTCCCCCAAATGCAGCCAGTTTGTCCCCCATAATACAGCCAGTTTGTCCCCCATAATACAGCCAGTTTGTCCCCCATAATACAGCCAGTTTGTCCCCCATAATGCAGCCAGTTTGTCCCCCAAATGCAGCCAGTTTGTCCCCCAAATGCAGCCAGTTTGTCCCCCATATGCAGCCAGTTTCTCCCCCATAATACAGCCAGTTTGTCCCGCAAATGCAGCCAGTTTGTCCCCCAAATGCAGCCAGTTTGTCCCCCATAATGCAGCCAGTTTGTCCCCCATATGCAGCCAGTTTCTCCCCCAAATGCAGACAGTTTCTCCCCCAAATGCAGCCAGTTTCTCCCCCATAATACAGCCAGTTTCTCCCCCATATGCAGCCAGTTTCTCCCCCAAATGCAGCCAGTTTCTCCCCCCCCCAAATGCAGCCAGTTTCTCCCCCATAATACAGCCAGTTTCTCCCCCAAATGCAGCCAGTTTCTCCCCCATAATACAGCCAGTTTCTCCCCCATATGCAGCCAGTTTGTCCCCCAAATACAGCCAGCTTGTCCCCCCCCCAGCCCTGCACTTACCTTCCTCGAGTCAACGCCGTCCTTCTTCCGTCCTCAATGTCTTCTCCCGCCCTCGATGTCACTTCAGCCAATTAGGTTACCGGTAACCAGACCCGGTGAACCTGATTGGCCAGGGAACGCACCCCTGTGCGTCCTCTCATTAGGTATTTAGAAGCCGATTACAGCCCTCAGGCTGTAGTCGGGAAGCCTATCAGAGCCTGCTGGCTCTGATAGGCACTTCTAAAGGCCAATCAGACGCTGTTATTCAGATGGCCGGGGCTCAAGGGGTCGGCCATCTGAATAGTGGGCGGCAGCAATACATAGGTTCATGCAATGCATGAACCTATGTATTGTTGTGAGTGACGGCCGGGCGCAGAAGCGAGCGGTAGCGGCGCTTCTGCGCCCACTATGGTCGCGCCGCCATGTGTAAAAAAAAAAGACATTAAAAAAAAAACTCTTAAAGGGCCCGTTTTTTTTTTTTTTTGGTGACCACAGGAGGGGGGCGGCGCCCGGGCACCCCCTATGGACGGGCCGCTACTGCATCATACATACTAGGGGGAGTACAACTGGGGGGATCCGTAGTGGAGAAGGATCTGGGGGTTTTGGTAGATCATAAGCTCAATAATGGCATTCAATGCCAAGCTGCGGTTTCCAAAGCGAGCAAAGTCCTTTCTTGTATTAAGAGAGGTATGGTCTCCAGAGAGAGAGATATAATTTTGCCCCTGTTCAAATCATTAGTAAGACCTCATCTGGAATATGCAGTTCAGTTTTGGGCCCCAGTTCTCAAAAAGGATATTGGGGAACTGGAGAAAGTGCAGAGAAGGGCAACCAAACTGATAAGAGGCATGGAGGAGCTCAGCTATGAGGAAAGATTAGAGGAACTGAATTTATTCACTCTTGAGAAGAGGAGATTAAGGGAGGATATGATCAACATGTACAAATATATAAGGGGTCCATATAGTGAACTTGGTGTTGAGTTATTCACTTTACGGTCAACACAAAGGACAAGGGGGCACTCTTTGCGTCTAGAGTAAAAGAGATTTCACCTCCAAATACGGAAAGGTTTTTTCACAGTAAGAGCTGTGAAAATGTGGAATAGACTCCCTGCAGAGGTGGTTTTGGCCAGCTCAGTAGATTGCTTTAAGAAGGGCCTGGATTATTTCTTAAATGTACATAATATAACTGGGTACTGACATTTATAGGTAAAGTTGATCCGGGGAATATCCGATTGCCTCTCGGGGGATCAGGAAGGAATTTTTTCCCCTGCTGTAGCAAATTGGATCATGCTCTGCTGGGGTTTTTTGCCTTCCTCTGGATCAACTGTGGGTATAGAATTGGGTACATGGGATTGTACGATATTTCTTTTTTTTTTTTTTTTTATGGTTGAACTGGATGGACTTGTGTCTTTTTTCAACCTGACTAACTATGTAACTATGTAACTATGTAACTGTAAAAGAGGCTGGATGACTCAACAAGCAGCATCTCTGGTAACTCCCCCTGCTTTCTGGAACCTTGGAGAAGCTTCCAGAAGTAGAGGGTGGAGTCAAGGAGTAGTTGTTTGGAGTATTGATGAGGGCCCCAGTGAAATGGGCTGGCAGGGGGTGGGTACCCCCATAAATACTCTTGGGTCATGCCAGCAGGGGCAATCAGGTGGAAGATGGAGTGTCCAAAGTAAACAGGTTTTTCAATATTATCATCCTCCATTTGGAAGCACCTATGTGCATGGGTGTGTGGGTAATCTGCCATCTGTATTATTATTACTTTTTTGTTTTTCTGTTTCTGATTTTTTTGAATATTGGATGCCGGAATTGACACACATTTTTACAACATAGTTGTGCGTACCTATATATTTGGCCTTACTGTTTTGTTTGTGTGTCCGTTAATTTTTTTGCATTTCTTGAATTATACAGCAGCACCTATCTGTACGACTGTGTGGGCCACTTGTCATCCATATTATTAGATTTTTTTTCTTATTCTTTATTTTTTGGATATTGGATGTCGGATGGGACACACACCCGTACGATATGGTTGCAGACATAACTTTACCTCATGATGTAAATTGATTTCTTCATATCAACCCTGGTGCATGTCACCTTCAGTTCAAAGAACTTATATTTGATGTTACTTTTGGGATAGATGTCATTAATGGTTATGTGGAGCGTAGTAAAGAAATATGTTCTTTTACTTCATCGCTCCACTTTTCTTTTTTAAATTATGATTTTTTATATATGTTTTTTAATATATATCTCTCTCATTATACACTGAGCAAAATGTCACATTTTAGAGTGGCCTTTTATTGTGGCCAGCCTGAGGCACACCTGTGCAATAATCATGCTGTCTAATCAGCATCTTGATATTCCACACCTGTGAGGTGGATGGATTATCTTGGCAAAGGAGATGTGCTCACTTACACAGATTTAGCCCACGTTCACACTGGGGCTGCGGGAGTGAAGCCTGCAAATTCAGCTGAACTCGCACGATTTCACTCCCGCTGGCAGTCCCGATTTCAGCCACGATTTCAAAGACATCTGAAACAGATGTCAATGTAAATCGTGGCTGAAATTGCAAAAAGTAGTACAGAAACTACTTTTTGTAATCGGTGCAGCGCCGCAGATGCGGCGTCGCACCGATTAGGACGGTGCCATTGCCCGCAATTTGCGGCAAATTTCGCCGATTTGACATGCGATTTGACATGTCAAATCGCATGTCAAATCGCACCAGTGTGAACCAGGGCTTAGACAGATTTGTGAACAATATTTGAGAGAAATAGGCCTTTTGTGTACATAGAAAAAGTTGTAGATCTTAGAATTCAGCTCATGATAAATAGGAACAAACACAAAGGTGTTGTGTTTATAATTTTGCTCAGTATATGTGTTGGAAGGCAACATGGTTTAATATCATAGTTCTCGAATTTCGCTTCCTTGTTCATACAGTCAGATGGCCCCAAGTTGTAAGGGAACAAGTTACATTCAAAGCTTTGTAACATATCAGAATCTGCATAGCAAGGGGCCTGGTTCCTGTCTGGCTAGGACAATAAGATGAAAATCAGTGATTACCACTCTGCAAGCAAGCTTCAAAGAGAATAAGGGCTAGCTAAGATAGCCCAGGGCTCATAGAGATGGTACATGGACAAGGCTGCCCCTAGAGGCCAATATAATATATTACAAGGACTACTGCTTGGCAATATCTCATTGGACAGGATGCAAGTTGGGGTGGTTACGAGTAGGTGTGAATGTTTGAGTAAAAAATACACAAAGAAGAGAGATCAGTCTTTTTCGCTCCTGGCCTGCTTGTGAGATGGATACTGGCTTGGGCCTAAGCCATGAGGCTCAGGCCCTCTTTTGCCATCCAGAGCCCAGTCGATGAGTCTATGTCTAGAGCAGGGGTCTCAAACCTGTGGCCCTCCAGCTGTTGCAGAACTACAAGTCCCATCATGCCTCTGCCTTTGGGAGTCATGCTTGTAACTGTTTAGCCTTGCAATGCCTCATGGGAATTGTAGTTCTGCAACAGCTGGAGGGCCACCAGTTTGAGACCCCTGGTCTAGAGGATTGTGATAAGTATTTTTGATATTCTGCTGTTTGGTGTGTGATATTAGCATATTCCTATTTTCTTGGGAAATAAATGAAAGATATTGTTTTACTAAGCTGACATGTCTGTTTTCATAGCTAACTTTACATCATTGTGCTTATCAGAGTCTTAATAGACTAGCGAATTATAGGCTTAGACAAGTTAATACATTTATGCAATAGATATAGGGAATCCATAAATGCCTTTCGGAAGAATAGTTGCATAGTTTATATTCATTAGTTTTTATATATTTTATATTTACTTCAGTATGTAAGCGGTAAAACATAAAGGATTGCAACCAATGGTCGGACTTTAAAGGCAACAACACAGTGGCTAAACAAATATAAATTTATTTTGAAAAACAAATATAGACAGTAGCTACAATAGTTCAAGAGTAGGGATGAGCTTCGTGTTCGAGTCGAACATACGTTCGACTCGAACATCGGCTGTTCGATCGTTCGACGAAGATCGAACGATTTGGGCCGTTCGCGCCAAATTCGAGTGACGCGAACGGCCCACAATGCACTACGCCATCGCAGTGTCATCCAGGCGCTGTGATTGGCCAAGCATGCACTGTGACCCCGCATGCTTGGCCAATCACAGCGCCGGCAGCGAGGAGAGCAATGATTGGCCACAGGCAGGATGCCTGTGGCCAATTATTGCTGAGGGTGTTTAGTACACGCCCCACACTATAAAAGGCCGCCAGCACGGCGGCCTAGTGTAGTGTGTTCCGGAGCAGGGAAAGACAAGCATAGGCAGGGACAGTGACATTTATTTCTTTCTTGCTTAACCTGGATTCCTTTAGTTTAGGGAAAGAGAAGGATAAGTAGGGAGAGTGTCAGTGTGTTTTACTGTGCGAATCCTTGTTTCTAGGGACAAAGAAGGAAAGTGAGGGGAATTCTCCTTGTGCTATAGTGTGCTTTAAAAAAACATTTTTTCTAGGGACAGAAAACTCTAGGTAGGGAGAGTGTCAGTTTCTTTCACTGTGCGAGTCCTTGTTTCTAGGGACAAAGAAGGAACGTGAGGGGAATTCTCCTTGTGCTATAGTGTGCTTTAAAAAAACATTTTTTCTAGGGACAGAAAACTCTAGGTAGGGAGAGTGTCAGTTTCTTTCACTGTGCGAGTCCTTGTTTCTAGGGACAAAGAAGGAAAGTGAGGGGAATTCTCCTTGTGCTATAGTGTGCTTTAAAAAAACATTTTTTCTAGGGACAGAAAACTCTAGGTAGGGAGAGTGTCAGTGTCTTTTACTGTGCGAGTCATTGTTTCTAGGGACAAAGAAGGAAAGTGAGGGGAATTCTCCTTGTGCTATAGTGTGCTTTAAAAAAACATTTTTTCTAGGGACAGAAAACTCTAGGTAGGGAGAGTGTCAGTGTCTTTTACTGTGCGAGTCCTTGTTTCTAGGGACAAAGAAGGAAAGTGAGGGGAATTCTCCTTGTGCTATAGTGTGCTTTAAAAAAACATTTTTTCTAGGGACAGAAAACTCTAGGTAGGGAGAGTGTCAGTTTCTTTCACTGTGCGAGTCCTTGTTTCTAGGGACAAAGAAGGAAAGTGAGGGGAATTCTCCTTGTGCTATAGTGTGCTTTAAAAAAACATTTTTTCTAGGGACAGAAAACTCTAGGTAGGGAGAGTGTCAGTTTCTTTCACTGTGCGAGTCCTTGTTTCTAGGGACAAAGAAGGAAAGTGAGGGGAATTCTCCTTGTGCTATAGTGTGCTTTAAAAAAACATTTTTTCTAGGGACAGAAAACTCTAGGTAGGGAGAGTGTCAGTTTCTTTCACTGTGCGAGTCCTTGTTTCTAGGGACAAAGAAGGAAAGTGAGGGGAATTCTCCTTGTGCTATAGTGTGCTTTAAAAAAACATTTTTTCTAGGGACAGAAAACTCTAGGTAGGGAGAGTGTCAGTTTCTTTCACTGTGCGAGTCCTTGTTTCTAGGGACAAAGAAGGAAAGTGAGGGGAATTCTCCTTGTGCTATAGTGTGCTTTAAAAAAACATTTTTTCTAGGGACAGAAAACTCTAGGTAGGGAGAGTGTCAGTTTCTTTCACTGTGCGAGTCCTTGTTTCTAGGGACAAAGAAGGAAAGTGAGGGGAATTCTCCTTGTGCTATAGTGTGCTTTAAAAAAACATTTTTTCTAGGGACAGAAAACTCTAGGTAGGGAGAGTGTCAGTTTCTTTCACTGTGCGAGTCCTTGTTTCTAGGGACAAAGAAGGAAAGTGAGGGGAATTCTCCTTCTGCTATAGTGTGCTTTAAAAAAACATTTTTTCTAGGGACAGAAAACTCTAGGTAGGGAGAGTGTCAGTTTCTTTCACTGTGCGAGTCCTTGTTTCTAGGGACAAAGAAGGAAAGTGAGGGGAATTCTCCTTGTGCTATAGTGTGCTTTAAAAAAACATTTTTTCTAGGGACAGAAAACTCTAGGTAGGGAGAGTGTCAGTTTCTTTCACTGTGCGAGTCCTTGTTTCTAGGGACAAAGAAGGAAAGTGAGGGGAATTCTCCTTGTGCTATAGTGTGCTTTAAAAAAACATTTTTTCTAGGGACAGAAAACTCTAGGTAGGGAGAGTGTCAGTTTCTTTCACTGTGCGAGTCCTTGTTTCTAGGGACAAAGAAGGAAAGTGAGGGGAATTCTCCTTGTGCTATAGTGTGCTTTAAAAAAACATTTTTTCTAGGGACAGAAAACTCTAGGTAGGGAGAGTGTCAGTTTCTTTCACTGTGCGAGTCCTTGTTTCTAGGGACAAAGAAGGAAAGTGAGGGGAATTCTCCTTGTGCTATAGTGTGCTTTAAAAAAACATTTTTTCTAGGGACAGAAAACTCTAGGTAGGGAGAGTGTCAGTTTCTTTCACTGTGCGAGTCCTTGTTTCTAGGAACAAAGAAGGAAAGTGAGGGGAATTCTCCTTGTGCTATAGTGTGCTTTAAAAAAACATTTTTTCTAGGGACAGAAAACTCTAGGTAGGGAGAGTGTCAGTGTCTTTTACTGTGCGAGTCCTTGTTTCTAGGGACAAAGAAGGAAAGTGAGGGGAATTCTCCTTGTGCTATAGTGTGCTTTAAAAAAACATTTTTTCTAGGGACAGAAAACTCTAGGTAGGGAGAGTGTCAGTTTCTTTCACTGTGCGAGTCCTTGTTTCTAGGGACAAAGAAGGAAAGTGAGGGGAATTCTCCTTGTGCTATAGTGTGCTTTAAAAAAACATTTTTTCTAGGGACAGAAAACTCTAGGTAGGGAGAGTGTCAGTTTCTTTCACTGTGCGAGTCCTTGTTTCTAGGGACAAAGAAGGAAAGTGAGGGGAATTCTCCTTGTGCTATAGTGTGCTTTAAAAAAACATTTTTTCTAGGGACAGAAAACTCTAGGTAGGGAGAGTGTCAGTTTCTTTCACTGTGCGAGTCCTTGTTTCTAGGGACAAAGAAGGAAAGTGAGGGGAATTCTCCTTGTGCTATAGTGTGCTTTAAAAAAACATTTTTTCTAGGGACAGAAAACTCTAGGTAGGGAGAGTGTCAGTTTCTTTCACTTTGCGAGTCCTTGTTTCTAGGGACAAAGAAGGAAAGTGAGGGGAATTCTCCTTGTGCTATAGTGTGCTTAAAAAAAACATTTTTTCTAGGGACAGAAAACTCTAGGTAGGGAGAGTGTCAGTTTCTTTCACTGTGCGAGTCCTTGTTTCTAGGGACAAAGAAGGAAAGTGAGGGGAATTCTCCTTGTGCTATAGTGTGCTTTAAAAAAACATTTTTTCTAGGGACAGAAAACTCTAGGTAGGGAGAGTGTCAGTTTCTTTCACTGTGCGAGTCCTTGTTTCTAGGGACAAAGAAGGAAAGTGAGGGGAATTCTCCTTGTGCTATAGTGTGCTTTAAAAAAACATTTTTTCTAGGGACAGAAAACTCTAGGTAGGGAGAGTGTCAGTTTCTTTCACTGTGCGAGTCCTTGTTTCTAGGGACAAAGAAGGAAAGTGAGGGGAATTCTCCTTGTGCTATAGTGTGCTTTAAAAAAACATTTTTTCTAGGGACAGAAAACTCTAGGTAGGGAGAGTGTCAGTTTCTTTCACTGTGTGAGTCCTTGTTTCTAGGGACAAAGAAGGAAAGTGAGGGGAATTCTCCTTGTGCTATAGTGTGCTTTAAAAAAACATTTTTTCTAGGGACAGAAAACTCTAGGTAGGGAGAGTGTCAGTTTCTTTCACTGTGCGAGTCCTTGTTTCTAGGGACAAAGAAGGAAAGTGAGGGGAATTCTCCTTGTGCTATAGTGTGCTTTAAAAAAACATTTTTTCTAGGGCCAGAAAACTCTAGGTAGGGAGAGTGTCAGTTTCTTTCACTGTGCGAGTCCTTGTTTCTAGGGACAAAGAAGGAAAGTGAGGGGAATTCTCCTTGTGCTATAGTGTGCTTTAAAAAAACATTTTTTCTAGGGACAGAAAACTCTAGATAGGGAGAGTGTCAGTTTCTTTCACTGTGCGAGTCCTTGTTTCTAGGGACAAAGAAGGAAAGTGAGGGGAATTCTCCTTGTGCTATAGTGTGCTTTAAAAAAACATTTTTTCTAGGGACAGAAAACTCTAGGTAGGGAGAGTGTCAGTTTCTTTCACTGTGCGAGTCCTTGTTTCTAGGGACAAAGAAGGAAAGTGAGGGGAATTCTCCTTGTGCTATAGTGTGCTTTAAAAAAACATTTTTTCTAGGGACAGAAAACTCTAGGTAGGGAGAGTGTCAGTTTCTTTCACTTTGCGAGTCCTTGTTTCTAGGGACAAAGAAGGAAAGTGAGGGGAATTCTCCTTGTGCTATAGTGTGCTTAAAAAAAACATTTTTTCTAGGGACAGAAAACTCTAGGTAGGGAGAGTGTCAGTTTCTTTCACTGTGCGAGTCCTTGTTTCTAGGGACAAAGAAGGAAAGTGAGGGGAATTCTCCTTGTGCTATAGTGTGCTTTAAAAAAACATTTTTTCTAGGGACAGAAAACTCTAGGTAGGGAGAGTGTCAGTTTCTTTCACTGTGCGAGTCCTTGTTTCTAGGGACAAAGAAGGAAAGTGAGGGGAATTCTCCTTGTGCTATAGTGTGCTTTAAAAAAACATTTTTTCTAGGGACAGAAAACTCTAGGTAGGGAGAGTGTCAGTTTCTTTCACTGTGCGAGTCCTTGTTTCTAGGGACAAAGAAGGAAAGTGAGGGGAATTCTCCTTGTGCTATAGTGTGCTTTAAAAAAACATTTTTTCTAGGGACAGAAAACTCTAGGTAGGGAGAGTGTCAGTTTCTTTCACTGTGTGAGTCCTTGTTTCTAGGGACAAAGAAGGAAAGTGAGGGGAATTCTCCTTGTGCTATAGTGTGCTTTAAAAAAACATTTTTTCTAGGGACAGAAAACTCTAGGTAGGGAGAGTGTCAGTTTCTTTCACTGTGCGAGTCCTTGTTTCTAGGGACAAAGAAGGAAAGTGAGGGGAATTCTCCTTGTGCTATAGTGTGCTTTAAAAAAACATTTTTTCTAGGGACAGAAAACTCTAGGTAGGGAGAGTGTCAGTTTCTTTCACTGTGCGAGTCCTTGTTTCTAGGGACAAAGAAGGAAAGTGAGGGGAATTCTCCTTGTGCTATAGTGTGCTTTAAAAAAACATTTTTTCTAGGGACAGAAAACTCTAGATAGGGAGAGTGTCAGTTTCTTTCACTGTGCGAGTCCTTGTTTCTAGGGACAAAGAAGGAAAGTGAGGGGAATTCTCCTTGTGCTATAGTGTGCTTTAAAAAAACATTTTTTCTAGGGACAGAAAACTCTAGGTAGGGAGAGTGTCAGTTTCTTTCACTGTGCGAGTCCTTGTTTCTAGGGACAAAGAAGGAAAGTGAGGGGAATTCTCCTTGTGCTATAGTGTGCTTTAAAAAAACATTTTTTCTAGGGACAGAAAACTCTAGGTAGGGAGAGTGTCAGTTTCTTTCACTGTGCGAGTCCTTGTTTCTAGGGACAAAGAAGGAAAGTGAGGGGAATTCTCCTTGTGCTATAGTGTGCTTTAAAAAAACATTTTTTCTAGGGACAGAAAACTCTAGGTAGGGAGAGTGTCAGTTTCTTTCACTGTGCGAGTCCTTGTTTCTAGTGACAAAGAAGGAAATGAGGGGAATTCTCCTTGTGCTTTAGTGTGCTTTAAAAAAACATTTTTTCTAGGGACAGAAAACTCTAGGTAGGGAGAGTGTCAGTTTCTTTCACTGTGCGAGTCCTTGTTTCTAGGGACAAAGAAGGAAAGTGAGGGGAATTCTCCTTGTGCTATAGTGTGCTTTAAAAAAACATTTTTTCTAGGGACAGAAAACTCTAGATAGGGAGAGTGTCAGTTTCTTTCACTGTGCGAGTCCTTGTTTCTAGGGACAAAGAAGGAAAGTGAGGGGAATTCTCCTTGTGCTATAGTGTGCTTTAAAAAAACATTTTTTCTAGGGACAGAAAACTCTAGGTAGGGAGAGTGTCAGTTTCTTTCACTGTGCGAGTCCTTGTTTCTAGGGACAAAGAAGGAAAGTGAGGGGAATTCTCCTTGTGCTATAGTGTGCTTTAAAAAAACATTTTTTCTAGGGACAGAAAACTCTAGGTAGGGAGAGTGTCAGTTTCTTTCACTGTGCGAGTCCTTGTTTCTAGGGACAAAGAAGGAAAGTGAGGGGAATTCTCCTTGTGCTATAGTGTGCTTTAAAAAAACATTTTTTCTAGGGACAGAAAACTCTAGGTAGGGAGAGTGTCAGTTTCTTTCACTGTGCGAGTCCTTGTTTCTAGTGACAAAGAAGGAAATGAGGGGAATTCTCCTTGTGCTATAGTGTGCTAAAGCATTCCTCATCAACCATCTTTGAAATCCTTGTTTTTTGGACAGTCAGGGAAATTGTCGTTGTGCTATTCTGTGCAAAAGCAATCATCCTCAACCATATTTAGAAATCCTTAAGTAAAGGGACAGAGAAGGACACCTGAAGGTAGCCCTTATTGCTTTTTTCCCATCTCCCTGCAGGCCATCTATTAGAATGTCTGGAAGGCAAACAAGGAGAGGCAGACAGTCAGGAGGCAATAAAAGAGGGCAAGCAGGCTCTGTGTCTGGGGGCAACAGTGCTGGTCGTGGACGCGGTGCATTGTCATCAGCACATGGCCATGGGACACGCTTGTCCTTCTTTTCGGCAGCTGGACATGTTGAGCCACATCATGCCGAAGACTTGGTAGAGTGGATGACCAAGCCCTCCTCCTCCTCCTCATCCTCTCTCACCCAGGCTCAGGGTACTGGCAAAGCAGCTGCCAAATCGTCCTCTTGCCTGGTATCAATGTCAGACTCATCATCAGTCACTCCTTCCCTAGACCCACCATGTCCTCCTCCTGAGGAGTCCCCCGAACTGTTTGAGCACAGTGTTGGGTACATGCTCCAGGAGGATGCCCAGCGTTTCGAAGGGTCTGATGATGAAACCCAGCTACAGGAAGGCAGTAGCGTGAGAGCAGACAGAGGGGATGCTCAAGAAGGACACCAATCTGGCAGTCATGTTCCAGCAGCTGCAGCATACTGCCAGATTGGCTCCAGTGATGAGGAGGGAGGGGATGATGAGGTCACTGACTCCACGTGGGTGCCTAATAGGAGAGAGGAGGAGGAGGAGGATGAGGAGGAGGCACATCTCCAACGAGGCAGGATGCCCTTTGGTGGCCAGCGTAAGGGCAGTACACCGACGGAATCACACCGCAGAGCTCCGCCTGTGCAGGGCGCTGCCTCTGCCCGTCATTCAAAAAGTTCCTTGGTGTGGGCCTTTTTTGAGGCTAGTGCATCAGATCGCACAGCTGCTGTTTGCAACATATGTCTCAAGCGTATATCGCGTGGCCAAAACATCAGCCGCTTGGGTACCACATGCCTGACCAGACATATGTTGACCTGCCATGCAGCTCGTTGGCAAGCCTACCTCAAAGACCCACACCAAAGAACAAAGCGGACCTCTCCTTGCACCGCATCAGCTGGGATCTCCAACCCCACTATAACTTCAGTCCTCTCTGAAACATGCACTGAGAGGAATGAAGGTGTAGAATTAGGTGTGTCACAGCCAAGTACTTGCGGCCACTCTGCTAGCAGTACACCGACGTCCGATTCTAGCAGGCAAATTTCCCTGCCCCAGCTGCTGGACCGTCGAAAGAAGTTCACTCCCAGCCATCCACATGCCCAGCGGTTGAATGCTAGCTTGGCTAAATTGCTAGCGCTTCAACTGCTGCCTTTTCAGTTGGTAGACTCGGCCCCCTTCCGTGAGTTTGTGCAATGTGCGGTTCCTCAGTGGCAGGTTCCCAAACGCCACTTTTTCTCACGGAAGGCTATTCCGGCTCTCTACCGGCATGTGGAAGGCAATGTCTTGGCCTCGCTGGACAGGGCGGTCAGCGGTAAGGTGCATATTACCGCTGACTCATGGTCCAGCAGGCATGGACAGGGACGTTACCTTTCTTTCACGGCCCATTGGGTCACTCTTTTGGCAGCTGGGAAGGATGCAGGACAAGGTGCAGTAGTGTTGGAGGTTGTTCCACCGCCACGCCTCCAAAATGCTACTACTGGTTGTGACACACCTCTCTCCTCCACCCCCTCCTCTTCTTCTTCCTCCATGGCCTCTTCCTGTGGTTTGTCCTATGAACCAGCGGTGCTCCGTAGCCGTTCACGGGGCTACGCAAGTACACAGGCAAAAAGATGCCATGCCGTGCTTGCGCTGGTGTGTTTGGGGGACAGAAGCCACACTGGGGCAGAGGTCCTGTCTGCTCTGCAGGGCCAGGCCGAGAGGTGGTTGACGCCACGCCAGCTTAAGCCAGGAATGGTGGTTTGCGACAATGGCACCAACCTCCTCTCCGCCCTCCGACAGGGACAACTGACCCATGTGCCCTGTGTGGCTCACGTCCTTAACCTGGTGGTGCAGCGGTTCTTGGGCAGGTACCCGGGCTTACAGGATGTCCTGAGGCAGGCCAGGAAAGTCTGTGTGCATTTCCGCAGATCTTATAATGCCAGTGCTCGCCTGGCTGAGCTGCAAAAGGAGTTGAACCTGCCCAAGAACCGCCTTATATGTGACATGCCCACCAGGTGGAACTCAACATTGGCCATGCTGCAGCGGCTGCACACGCAGCAGAGGGCCATCAATGAGTACCTGTGCGACTACGGCACCAGGACAGGGTCAGGGGAGCTTGGGTTTTTTTCTCCACGCCAGTGGGGCATGATCAGGGATGCATGCACTGTCCTGGCACCATTTGAGGAGGCCACGAGGATGGTGAGCAGTGACAGTGCATGCATCAGTGACACTGTACCTCTTGTCCACCTGTTGGAGCACACGCTGCGTGGAATAATGGACAGGGCACTTGAGGCAGAACAGAGGCAGGAAGAGGAGGACTTCCTTGCCTCTCAAGGCCCCCTTTACCCAGACAGTGTTCCTTCTATCCCACCCATCGCACAGGAAGAGGAGGAGGAGGAGGAGGAGGAGGAGGATTGTGTCAGCATGGAGGTGGAGGCTGGCACTCAGCATCATCAGCAGCAGTCTTTTAGGGATGATTTACAGTCCCAAGAAACCAGTGGACTTGTACGTGGCTGGGAGGAGGTGGCTGCGGATCATGTCGTCATTAGTGACCCAGAGGACTCCGGAGCGAATGCCTCAGCAAACCTACGCTGCATGGCCTCCCTGATCCTGCAAAGTCTGCGGAAGGATCCTCGTATTCTTCGGATCAAGGAGAGGGACCATTACTGGCTGGCCACTCTCCTTGATCCATGGTACAAGGGTAAGGTTGCGGACCTTATGTTACCTTCGCAGAGGGAGCAGAGGATGAGACAACTCCGGGAGGCCTTGCAGAAAGGTCTGTGCAACGCGTTCCCAGAGACTGGGAGGTTACAAACTCCTGGTCCTGGACAACGAGTTGCTGAGGCTTCGGCCAGTCAAAGAAGGAGCGGTGGGGAAGGTGGCCGTCTGACCGATGCGTTCAGACAATTCTTTAGTCCGCAGCCCCAAAGTATGATCGGTTCCAGCAACCATCGCCAGCGTCTGATAAACATGGTGCAGGAATATCTAGGGGCAAGGTCAGACTTGGACACCTTCCCCACCGAAAATCCTCTGGCTTACTGGGTCTTGAGGATGGATCACTGGCCAGAGCTTGCACAGTATGCAATTGAGCTACTGGCCTGTCCTGCATCCAGCGTTCTTTCGGAACGCACATTCAGTGCTGCTGGAGGATTTGTCACGGATCACAGGGTGCGTCTGTCCACCGACTCGGTTGATCGACTGACTTTCATCAAGATGAACCAGTCTTGGATCACCACCAGCTACCACACACCTGATGCTGATATAACAGACTAATTGATTTTAACATGTCACATCCCTTCAAGACTGATGCTGATGCTGAGTGCCTGTGCTGTTATGTTGACTGGCTATCCTCCTCCTCCGAGTCCTCAATGATACGATTGATGATGATAGCTTGGAAGATCATTTTTGTTTATGGGTGCCGCCACCAGTGGCTAAGGCCCAATTTTTCAGCCCCTGTTTTACAGGGGCGTGTAATTACAATTTTTTTAGCAATAATTTGCCATAGGGCTCATTGCTGTGCTCCAAGTACAGTATCTGTGAGGGGTTGGAGTGTTGTGGCACCAGTGCCTAAGGCCCAATTTTTCAGCCCCTGTTTAAAAGGGGCGTGTCATTGCAATTTTTGAAGCAATACTTTGCAACAGGGCTCATTGCTGTGCTCCAAGTACAGTATCTGTGAGGGGTTGTAGTGTTGTGCCACCAGTGCCTAAGGCCCAATTTTTCAGCCCCTGTTCAACAGGGGCATGCAATTACAATTCTTGATCTAATAATTCACAGCAGGGCCCATTGCTGCACCCACCAAGAGTAACTCTGAGGGCTTACAGTGTTGTGGCAACGCCACCACCACCACCACGAAAGGCCCAATTTTTCAGCCCCTGTTCAAAAGGGGCATGTAATTACAATTCTTGATCTAATAATTCACAGCAGGGCCCATTGCTGCACCCACCAAGAGTAACTCTGAGGGCTTACAGTGTTGTGGCAACACCACCACCACCACCACCACCACGAAAGGCCCAATTTTTCAGCCCCTGTTCAACAGGGGCATGCAATTACAATTCTTGATCTAATAATTCACAGCAGGGCCCATTGCTGCACCCACCAAGAGTAACTGTCAGGGCTTACAGTGTTGTGGCACCAGCACCACCATCAAAGGCCCAATTTCTACTACCACTGTTCAACAATTATATGTAATTAAAATTCCTGATATAATAGTTGACAGCAGGGCGTTCCAGCACCAACCAAGAGTAACTGTGAGTGCTTACAGTGTTGTGCCAACACCAACAACTAAGGGGCCTATTTCTGCAGAGTATATACGGCAGGTCCCTACTTTCAAACATCCAACTTACAAATGACTCCTACTTGCAAACGCAAGAAGACAACAGGAAGTGAGAGGAAATCTACCCCTAGGAAGGAAAATTTTCTCCTGTAAGAGTTAATATGGGAAAAAAAGTGTCTCCTCTCCACTGATGCTTTATCACCAATTCTTGTTTCAATAAAAACCCCAAATTTTCAAAACACATTTGTCATTAGGACGGAAAGTGAGGTGAACTGTTCTGAACAGGTGCACACTGCACAGACAGCAAAACAAATGTTACAGGGGTGATAACCCTTCCCTATGTTTTCCAAAAAGCTTAAAAATAGATTTTTTGGCTGGAGCTACACTTAAACAATGTACCTGTTCAAAATTACAAACAGATTCTACATAAGAACAAACCTACAACCCCTGTCTTGTATGCATTGCCTGTATACGGCTGTTCAGAGTATATAGGGCCTTTTTTATTTTATGTGCGGGGTTCCCCTTAATATCCATACAAGACCCAAAGGGGCTGGTAATGGGCTGGGGTAGGGAAGTAGGGGGGGTAGGGGGGGGGGGGTCATGGGGTAGCTATGCCATTTTTCTTAAAGATTTTCATCCATATTACCGGGACCAGACATTACATTAAAGCCGCAAGCAGTTTTAAATGGCTTTTTTTTCCTTTAGAAGTGTCATTTTGTGCAGGGACAGTTCTAAACACGGGAAACACGTGGCACTTCACAGGCATACTTTAGACACCCCCCAGGTACGATATTTAAAGGAATATTTGACTTTTTTTTTTCACTTTATGCATCATTAAAATGACTGCTCCCGAAAAACGACCGTTTTTAAAACTTCTTTTTGCATTGATACATGTCCCCTGGTGCAGAACCCGGGTTCCCAAACCCTTTTTAGGACAATAACATGCATAATAGTTGTTATAATTAGCACTTTAGAATTCGAACGTTCGCATCCATTGTATTTAATAGGGTTCTAATGTTCTTACGAACTTTCGGTCCGTTCGCGGGTTCTGGTGCGAACCGAACCCGGGGGTGTTTGGCTCATCACTATTCAAGAGTTAAAACTGTACTGAATGATGGAATATACAGATGTGGTCCCTTGTGCGTCTACGCATTTTGCCGCGAGGCTTCTTCAGGACGAACAGAGATAGCAAGAGATAAAAAAATCTCACTATCTTGGGAAAGATGGGGTCTAGTATTTGGTTGTCCCACAGTCAAAAAGTCTTTAGATATAAGAAGGGTCCAAAAAGGTGTATACAACCAAGACCATAAATGTCTGTTGCACAAGTCAGGTCCATAAATATTGGGACATCGACACAATTCTAATCTTTTTGGCTGTATACACCACCACAATGGATTTGAAATAAAACTAACAAGATGTGCTTTAACTGCAGACTTTTAGCTTTAATTTGAGTGTATTTACATCCAAATCAGGTGAACGGTGTAGGAATTACAACAGTTTGTATATGTGCCTCACACTTTTTAAGGGACCAAAAGTAATGGGACAGATTAACAATCATAAATCAAACTTTCACTTTTAATACAATTACAGCCTGAAGACTGGAACGCATAGAAAATTAGACATCACCAGACGCTGGGTTTCATCCCTGGTGATGCTCTGCCAGGCCTCTACTGCAACTGTCTTCAGTTCCTGCTTGTTCTTGGGGCATTTTCCCCTCAGTTTTGTCTTCAGCAAGTGAAATGCATGCTCTATCGGATTCAGGTCAGGTGATTGACTTGGCCATTGCATAACATTCCACTTCTTTCCCTTAAAAAACTCTTTGGTTGCTTTTGCAGTATGCTTTGGGTCATTGTCCATCTGCACTGTGAAGCACCATCCAATGAGTTCTGAGACATTTGGCTGAATATGAGCAGATAATATTGCCCGAAACACTTCAGAATTCATCCTGCTGCTTTTGTCAGCAGTCACATCATCAATAAATACAAGAGAATCAGTTCCATTGGCAGCCATACATGCCCACGCCATGACACTACCACCACCACCACCATGCTTCACTGATGAGGTGGTATGCTTTGGATCATGAGCAGTTCCTTTCCTTCTCCATACTCTTCTCTTCCCATCACTCTGGTACGAGTTGATCTTGGTCTCATCTGTCCATAGGATGTTGTTCCAGAACTGTGAAGGCTTTTTTAGATGTTGTTTGGCAAACTCTAATCTGGCCTTCCTGTTTTTGAGGCTCACCAACATCTTGTGGTGAACCCTCTGTATTCACTCTGGTGGAGTCTTCTCATGATTGTTGACTTTGACACACATACACCTACCTCCTGGAGAGTGTTCTTGATCTGGCCAACTGTTGTGAAGGGAGTTTTCTTCACCAGGAAAGAATTCTTCGGTCATCCACCACAGTTGTTTTCCGTGGTCTCCCGGGTCTTTTGGTTTTGCTGAGCTCACCGTTGCGTTCTTTCTTTTTAACCACTTAAGCCCCGGACCATTTGGTAGCTAAAGGACCAGAGGTGAATTCAGAATTTTGCACTGCGCTGCTTTAACTGTAAATTGTGCGGACATGCAATGTTGTACCCAATCGAAATTTGCGTCCTTTTCTTCCCACAAATAGAGCTTTCTTTTAATGGTATTTGATTGCCTCTGCGATTTTTATTTTTTGCGATATAAACGGAAAAAGACCGAAAATTTTGAAAAAAATGATATTTTCTACTTTTTGTTATAAGAAAAATCGAATAAACTCAATTTTAGTCATACATTTAGGCCAAAATGTATTCAGCCACATGTCTTTAGTAAAAAAAATGTCAATAAGCGTATATTTATTGGTTTGCGCAAAAGTTATAGCGTTTACAAACTAGGGTACATTTTCTGGAATTTACACAGCTTTAAATTTATGACTGCTTATCTCATTTCTTGAGAAATTAGAAAGTAGACACCCCAAGGAAATTGCTGAGAGGCATGTTGAGCCCATTGAATATTTTTTTTTTGTCCCAAGTGATTGAATAATGACAAAAAAAAAATTACAAAAAGTTGTCACTAAATGATATATTGCTCACACATGCCATGGTTATATGTGGAATTGCACCCCAAAATACATTCTGCTGCTTCTCCTGAGTACGGGGATACCACATGTGTGGGACTTTTTAGGAGCCTAGCCACGTACGGGACCCCGGAAACCAAGCACCGCCTTCAGGATTTCTAAGGGCGCAAGTTTTTGATTTCACTCCTCACTACCTATCACAGTTTTGAAGGCCATAAAATGCCAAAATAGCACAAAACCCCCCCAAATGACCCCATTTTAGAAAGTAGACACCCCAAGGAAATTGTTGAGAGGCCTGTTGAGCCCATTGAATATTATTTTTTTTGTCCCAAGTGATTGAATAATGACAAAAAAATAAAAAAATACAAAAAGTTGTCACTAAATGATATATTGTTCACACATGCCATGGTTATATGTGGAATTGCACCCCAAAATAAATTTTGCTGCTTCTCCTGAGTACGGGGATACCACATGTGTGGGACTTTTTAGGAGCCTAGCCGCGTACGGGACCCCGAAAACCAATCACCGCCTTCAGGATTTCTAGGCACAAATTTTTGATTTGACTCCTCACTACCTATCACAGTTTCGAAGGCCATAAAATGCCAAAATAGCACAAAACCCCCCCAAATGACCCCATTTTGGAAAGTAGACACCCCAAGCTGTTTGCTGAGAGGCATGATGAGTATTTTACAGCTCTCATTTGTTCTTGAAAATGAAGAAAGAACATTTTTTTTTTTTCTTTTTTTTTTCAATTTTCAAAACTTTGTGACAAAAAGCGAGATCTGCAAAATACTCACAATACCTCTCAGCAAATAGCTTGGGGTGTCTACTTTCCAAAATGGGGTCATTTGGGGGGGTTTTGTGCCATCTGGGCATTCCATGGCCTCCGAAACTGTGATAGGCAGTGAGAAGTGAAATCAAAAATTGACACCCTTAGAAAGCCTGAAGGCGGTGATTGGTTTTTGGGGTCCCGTACGCGGCTAGGCTCCCAAAAAGTCTCACACATGTGGTATCCCCGTACTCAGGAGAAGCAACAGAATGTATTTTGGGGTGTAATTCCACATATGCCCGTGGCATGTTTGAGCAATATATCATTTAATGACAACTTTGTGCAAAAAAAAATAAAAAATTGTCTTTTTTCCGCAACTTGTGTCAACATATAAAATATTCCATGGACTCGACATGCCTCTCAGTATGTAGCTTGGGGTGTCTACTTTCCAAAATGGGGTCATTTGGGGGGGTTTTGAACTGTTCTGGCATTTTATATACAACATTAGGAAGCTTACATCCACTCTTCTAACCACTTGAAGACAAAGCCCTTTTTGACACTTTTTGTTTACATGAAAACATTTTTTTTTTTTGCAAGAAAATTATGTTGAACCCCCAAACATTTTATATATTTTTAAAGCAAAGGCCCTACATAATAAAATGGTGGGTGTTGCATTTTTTTTTTCTACACAGTATTTGCGCAGCGATTTTTCAAACGCATTTTTTGGGGAAAAAATACACTTTTTTTAATTTTAATGCACTAAAACACACTATATTGCCCAAATGTTTGATGAAATAAAAAAGATGATCTTAGGCCGAGTACATAGATACCAAACACGACATGCTTTAAAATTTAGCACAAACGCGCATTGGCGACAAACTACATACATTTTTAAAAGCCTTTAAAAGCCTTTACAGGTTACCCCGTTAGATTTACAGAGGAGGTCTACTGCTAAAATTACTGCCCTCGATCTGACCTTCGCGGTGATACCTCACATGCATGGTGCAATTGCTGTTTACATATGACGCCAGACCGACGCTTGTGTTCGCCATTGGGCAAGAGCAGGGCAGGACAGGGGTGCTTTTTTTTTTTTTTTTTTTATTATTAATTTTGCTTTTTTATTTTATTTTTAAACTGTTGCTTCCATATTTATTTATTTTTTATCATTTTTATTGTTATCTCAGGGAATGTAAATATCCCCTATGATAGCAATAGGTAATGACAGGTACTCTTTTTTGAAAAAACTGGGGTCTATTGGACCCTAGATCTTTCCTCTGCCCTCAAAGCATCTGACCACACCAAGATCGGTGTGATAAAATGCTTTCCCAATTTCCCAATGGCGCTTTTTATATCCGGGGGGGGACATTCCCTCCCACTGCTTGTAAAAGCAGTCCAGAGGCTAATTAGCCACTAGGATTGCTTTTACATGAAAGCCGGCCGCTGGCTGAAAAGAATGATACCAAGATGATACCTAAACCCACAGGCATCATTCTGGTATAAACATTCAAAGTCCAGCAACATACCAGTACGTTGCTGGTCCTTGTTGGACATGTATTGTAATATTTTTTTCATTAGAATACCGCCCTTCATCCACCCACTTCTAATGATGGGCATACATGCACCATTTATATATGCCGAAGCATGGGGGCATCTTCCCGCAAAAGTTATGCCGCGTACACATGGTCAGACTTTTCCACGGGCAAGCCTCCGTCGGAATTTCGACCGTATGTACGCGGCATTAGGAGCAAAATCGCTCCTCCGCCCCTGCTGCCCCAATGCTTCGGCATATATGCTTTTTTTTTTTTAACTGTGGTGGTGAAATCACCTCCTACAGCACTGGAGTCGCAGGGATCAGGCCTGTCTCTGCGAACGCTGCAGTTATGTGTGTTGTGTTTTGCAAGTGACAGTGATCGATCGATACTGCACTTGGGTGGCCTGGGCTGGACGGAGGGGCAAAACGCAGGTGCTAGCAGGTATCTGGGCTGATCCCGCTAACACTGCGTTTTTGGGAACCCTAAACTGCTGGGGACGCTAGTATAGATCTGATCAGATCAGATATTGATCTGTTCAGATACTATACCACTAAGGGGGGTGTATGCTTAACGCGTGGGTGTTAGCGCTACTGGCACTAACCTGACGCTGCCTGGGGTGTGACGCAGACCCTCTCTGACGCTAAAACCTAATTGATATCACCCGCCGGGCGATCAGGGGGTTAAACCTTTATTGGGTTATATACGGCGGGTGCCCTGACACTATAAAAAGCAAACTAACTAACCAGCGTCACCCGTAACACTTATATGATGATCACTGGTGAAAGGGTTAACTAGGGGCAATTAGGGGGTTAAAACCTTTATTAGGTAATATATGGGGGTACCTGACGCTATATAAAAACCTGACGGCGAACCTAAAAAAAAATTACTGGCTACCTATCCGCATCACCGACACTAAGACAACGATCATAAAAACGATCGCTTAGCGACAGTGGTGATAGGGGGTGAAAGGGTTACCTGGGGGGCGATCAGGGGGTTAAACCTTTATTAGATAATATATGGGGGTACCTGACGCTATAAAAACCTGTGCGAACCTAAAAAAAATTACTGGCTACCGATCTGCATCACCGACGCTAAGACAGCGATCAGAAAAATGATCGCTTAGCGACAGTGGTGATAGGGGGTGAAAGGGTTACCTGGGGGGCGATCAAGGGGGTTAAACCTTTATTAGGTAATATATTGGGGTACCTGACGCTATAAAAACCTGCGGCGAACCTAAAAAAAATTACTGGCTACCGATCAGCATCGCCGACGCTAAGACATCGATCAGAAAAATTATCGCTTAGTGACAGTGGTGATAGGGGGTGAAAGGGTTACCTGGGGGGCAATCAAGGGGGTTAAACCTTTATTAGGTAATATATGGGGGTATCCAACGCTATAAAAACCTGCGGCGAACCTAAAAAAAATTACTGGCTACCGATCAGCATCGCCGACGCTAAGACATCGATCAGAAAAATTATCGCTTAGTGACAGTGGTGATAGGGGGTGAAAGGGTTACCTGGGGGGCGATCAAGGGGGTTAAACCTTTATTAGGTAATATATGGGGGTACCCGACGCTATAAAAACCTGCGGCGAACCTAAAAAAAATTACTGGCTACCGATCAGCATCACCGACGCTAAGACATCGATCAGAAAAATGATCGCTTAGCGACGGCAGTGCTAGGGGGTGAAAGGGTTATCTGGGGGGTGATCAGGGGGTTAAACCTTTATTAGGGGGGGTTAGGGGGCTACACTGGACCTAAAACTAAATGTAGTGACACTTTTACAGTCACAAATGTCACTGATTGCAGTGATCACTAAATAAATGGTCACTGCAATCAGTGACACTGTGACTGGGGGCTGGGGGGTGATCTGGGGGGTGATCTGGGAGTGTTTGGGGGGGCCTGGGGGGGCGATTTATGTGCCTATGTGTCCTGGTGTCAGTGTAGTGTTGTGTGCACTAACCTGCATCTTCTCCTGTACGGCGCTCGGTATATGTGAGCGCCGCAGGAGAGATGACATCACTTCCTCCCGCCTGTGTAAACAGTACACAGGCAGGGGAAGCTCTCATTCGCCGGGAGCGATCGAGAGGGGGGGGGGCCGGAATCGAACGGCCGTCCCCTCATGCCGGATCGCTCCCGAAGGTAAAACGACCACCCACTGTAAAGAAGGGGGGTCCGATCGGACCCCCCAACTATACAAAGGCAATCACATATATGTATGTGATTCTGCCTGTCGGTGCCATTCTGCCGACGTATATTTACAGTGGGCGGTCGTTAAGTGGTTAAGGATATTCCAAACAGTTGATTTGGCCACACCTAATGTTTTTGCTATCTCTCTGATGGGTTTGTTTTGTTTTTCCAGCCTAATGATGGCTTGCTTCACTGATAGTGACAGCTCTTTGGATCTCATATTGAGAGTTGACAGCAACAGATTCCAAATGCAAATAGCACACTTGAAATGAACTCTGGACCTTTTATCTGCTCCTTGTAAATGGGATAATGAGGGAATAACAAACACCTGGCCATGGAACAGCTGAACAGCCAATTGTCCCATTACTTTTGGTCCCTTAAAAAGTGGGAGGCACATATACAAACTGTTGTAATTCCTACACTGTTCACCTGATTTGGATGTAAATACCCTCAAATTAAAGCTGAAAGTCTGCAGTTAAAACACATCTTGTTTGTTTCATTTCAAATCCATTGTGGTGGTGTATAGAGCCAAAAAGATTAGAATTGTGTTGATGTCCCAATATTTATGGACCTGACTGTATATCTATATCTATATAGATATAGATAGATATATTGTATTGTATTTTTCTTTCCCCTTTATGTATATGTAACAAGGTCTTTACTCTTAATTGTATAGATCACATACATTATGTGTTTATGGGTGGCCTCGCTGAGCTGTGGAGCCGTGGGATTGGGATCATCATGATTGGATAGATTCCACCTGCAGCCTCAGAGCTATAAGCCAGTGCATTACCCTGCAGTAATCAGCAATGACTAAGCACAGGTGTGTGAAACGTGTTTGCTGAAATTTCTCTTGAGCTGTGAGTGCATGTCATGTACTCGATTTTTATAGATTTACAATAAAGTGTGAGGTTTTTATGCTGGTTGTGCCGCCACTCTCCTTTCTGTTTCTTGGTCGCAGACCTTGGCAGGCACCCGGCTCTCTATAGCAGCAGCACCTGGATCTTTCAATAGCAGCAAGGGATCTGTATGGACTACCTGGAGTGGTGCAACTTTATTGTTATCTCTGAAGCTGGGATCAGTACCCACAGGAGGAAGCTGGACACTGGACTTTGCTTCACAACCAAGGGGCCCGGGGTCGCTGCTTGTAAAGGGCTTTTGCTTTGATCTAGCTCAGTGTCTTGTCAGATATACTTAAGGTGTCCCAGCTTAGTTTTTCTGCAACCAAGTGAGTGCTGGAGTAAGTGAGGAGTGTATATAGACTGTACAGTGGAGAAGTTGTCCCTGAAGTTGTTTAAAGTCAAGTGGGCATACCATAATAAACTCTCTCTCCAAGTTCTAATCCCTTAATAAAACAACAAAATAAAGTGCTGAACTGGTAACTGACTCTGGGAGACTGTGAAAACTTGGTGTGCCGATCTGTGCAGGATGGGGGGGGGGGGGCATTTCACCTGAGGGTCCTTAGCGCTACATGTGCATGGCCACTGTAAGGGATCAGAGGGGTGAACAGCCGGCTCAGAGACAGTCCAGGAAAAGCTTTATTCAGCAAAAGGTAAGTCAAAGAAATGAAATGACAGGCTTGTCTTGTAACACAGGTCAACACATGGGAAAAGTTCAGTCTCTGCAGCCAACAGGCTGGTATGCACAGTACACAGCTCTAGCCAGAGCTACAGTCTTTTATATGGTTTATATGGTTTAGCTCACCCCAGCAGGCCACAATCCAGGCCACAACCCAGCAATGGAGCTCTCCTCCCAACATCTCTCTGACTCCAAGCACACAGCATTTTACAACCTCCTCTGAATGATTTAACTTGACAGATAGTAATTGACATTGAAAAATTTCAGTTTTTGACACGGTAACTGCATTTGCGTTTAGAAGCGTTTTATTTTTTTTTTCAAATAGTCTAAAATTTCAAATGCCTGTAAACAAAACATGGCTAAACACAAGTTATAGCGTTTCACGCATTTGCAAGCTGTTGCAAGGCGTTTCAAATGCCTCTGAACGTCCATCCTGAACGCATTTTTTTGCTTTACAATTTTTTTTTCCAAACTCAACTGCCTAGCAACGACTATAAACGACCCTGTGTACATGTACTGATAAGATAACATAGAGGAGAGTTCAGGGGCAGCTGAGAAAAACACCCAACTGCTTCTAAATGTCAGTTTACCAGCAGCAGTGTACATGAAGCCCAATAAGTAGGTCTGAAGGGAAAGTACCTGCCCTTCTCAATTAACCCCTTCCTAACCCGGCTCAGGCTGACTCCCTACACCACATAATGTATGCTAACATAGAGGCTGAATTTTTTTTTAGGTGAGAGTATAGGTTACATTGCATTTTGGCATACTGACATACTGACAGTAAGTTGTCTCTGCATGTACACTCTGTGCTTTTATGAAGGACTTTAAGTTTCAGTTAAAATGGTTCTTTGTCATCTGTAAAGTTCTAGATAATAAGGTTGTGCTCTAAAAATGCAGGAAATAAATAAGTATTTTATATGATTTTGGTAGAGGGAAAAGTACTATGTACTTACACAGTGGATGGTAATATCTGCCTGTCAGAGACTTAAGTGATCTGAGTGCTGTATCATCCAGGACACAGAATGTTCTTTACGCCATAAAAATGTCATGAAATACAAAATTGAATGCTGGATTCAAAAGAACACTCCATGCTGTTTCTAGACCCAAGCAGACCATTTATTATACAAAAATGCTGTTTTACTTCCATACATTCTCCCAAACTATGAATGTGGTGTGTCATATAGTAAAAATATGCTGTTTTTTTTTGTTGGTTGCAGCTTTAAAGGGTCAAAGTTTTGAGAGGTACTTGCCATTAGTTAAAGCCAATGCAGTACAAAAATGATCTCACTGAACATTCATCCACGACTGCAAATGACAATAGAAAATGGCAATCATAGTAAGTGACCTTTGTTTTCTGAAAAAATGGAAATGAAAAGACAAGATTCCTTGGTTGGTGGACCAATTTTGCACATGCAGAATTGGTTTACCATATTTTTATATTTTAAAGGACATACCTGTATAGGGCTTTTATTTGGTATGATTTTTAACCTCCCTGGCGGTATGATTCTGTCTGGAATTATGTACCAAAAGCGGTACAATTATGTACCGGAAATGTACATGGAAATTTGGCGTTATGTATTGTAGGCCTGCAATTCTTAGTAATTACTTACCGTACTTAAACCTGACCAAACAAGACTCTAGTAGACATCCCAGATGTGATAAATTTGAAACACAAAATCATGAATTATAATCTAATAAATAATATAATTGTATTCAATAATGTAGAAGAAAATAATGACATTTGTCAAACAAAGAAAAT
Organism: Rana muscosa; assembly: GCA_029206835.1. Taxonomy (NCBI): domain Eukaryota; kingdom Metazoa; phylum Chordata; class Amphibia; order Anura; family Ranidae; genus Rana; species Rana muscosa. The sequence goes on along the minus strand of CM055117.1, from coordinate 958,430,176 downwards.
TCAATAAACATCCTGAGTGTGATAAATTTTAAAGCATGGAACTAGACAAAGTCCAACGTCACAATCTGGACAATGGTAACTTGTTTCTTTTCGGACTTTCTTTCCATTGCCATCTCTCTTTGAACAGCAAACCACGCACATCCTGGTAGGTGCTTCCTTTTTTGCGGTTGGCGGTATGTAGTCCAAAAAGTGACGAGCAGTCAGGCGTTCTGGGTTGACAACGCCAACTGTACGTCGTCCGGGTCTGTTCACAGCTACTGATGGCGTCTGGTGGTTGACAAAAATCTGCTCAGCCACCTTCCAGATAAAGTCAGAAAGAACAAGAGGCATGCCACTCTTTGCTTTGTATAGGATATACGCATTCCAAAGGCATTGTTCCAGAAGATGGCTGAAAATTTTCTTATAGTAGTGTAGCGGGTGTTTGAATTTAAGGGAGGCATCTGGGTGGTAGTGTAACCCAGATGCACAAATTGCTAGGGGATCCGAGACCTTTTTCTGGTTATTGGAGGACTCTGGTGGTGTGAGGTTCCTTGCGTTCCATGGGTGGCGCTGTTGCCCTGGGCCGGAGCTGAACTCACACCGCAAGACTGTACCCTTTTGTCCTCCCCTGGAGCTCCCCTGGAGCTGGTACAGCGGGGCGGGGAACCCGCTGTGACGCAAAGGGAGAGGGGATAAAAGGGGCGGACGCCCTTACCACGGGGTTCAGAGTTGAGAGTTCGGAGTGGGAGTCGGAGTACCTTCGACTGAGTTCTGCGAGGGTGAAGGAATCTGAGGGGGGCCCTAACTCCTTGGGTGCCCGTGTCTGAGTTTGTGAGGACTGGTGTGCGGAACTTCTCTGAAGAGTCCAGTGCAGCATGGCTGGTGACAGAGAGGCCTCCTGTTTCTCCCTTGGACGGATCTCCTTCCCCTGACAGGGGCCGTGCTAGCGAAGGTAATTCATGTTCTACTTCATATAGTCAGTGGTAGTGATGAGCCGAACACCCCCGGGTTCAGTTCGCACCAGAACCCGCGAACGGACCGAAAGTTCGTACGAACATTAGAACCCTATTAAATACAATGGATGCGAACGTTCGAATTCTAAAGTGCTAATTATAACGACTATTATGCATGTTATTGTCCTAAAAAGGGTTTGGGAACCCGGGTTCTGCACCAGGGGACATGTATCAATGCAAAAAGAAGTTTTAAAAACGGTCGTTTTTCGGGAGCAGTCATTTTAATGATGCATAAAGTGAAAAAAAAAAAGTCAAATATTCCTTTAAATATCGTACCTGGGGGGTGTCTAAAGTATGCCTGTGAAGTGCCACGTGTTTCCCGTGTTTAGAACTGTCCCTGCACAAAATGACACTTCTAAAGGAAAAAAAAGCCATTTAAAACTGCTTGCGGCTTTAATGTAATGTCTGGTCCTGGTAATATGGATGAAAATCTTTAAGAAAAATTGCATAGCTACCCCATGACCCCCCCCCCCCTACCCCAGCCCATTACCAGCCCGTTTGGGTCTTGTATGGATATTAAGGGGAACCCCGCACATAAAATAAAAAAGGCCCTATATACTCTGAACAGCCGTATACAGGCGGTGCATACAAGACAGGGACTGTAGGTTTGTTCTTATGTAGAATCTGTTTGTAATTTTGAACAGGTACATTGTTTAAGTGTAGCTCCAGCCCAAAAATCTATTTTTAAACTTTTTGGAAAACATAGGTAAGGGTTATCACCCCTGTAACATTTGTTTTGCTGTCTGTGCCCCTGTTCAGAACATTTCACCTCACTTTCCGTCCCAATGACAACTGTTTTTGAAATGTGGTGTTTTTCTTGAAACAAGGATTGCTGATAAAGCATCAGTACAGAGGAGACACCTTTCTCCCATATTAATTCTTACAGGAGAGAATTTTCCTTCCTAGGGGTAGATTTCCTCTCACTTCCAATTGTCTTCTTGCGTTTGCAAGTAGGAGTCGTTTGTAAGTTGGATGTTTGAAAGTAGGGACCTGCCGTATATACTCTGCAGAAATAGGCCCCTTAGTTGTTGGTGTTTGCACAACACTGTAAGCACTCACAGTTATTCTTGGTGGGTGCTGGAACGCCCTGCTGTCAACTATTATATCAGGAATTGTAATTACATATAATTGTTGAACAGTGGTAGTAAAAATTGGGCCTTTGATGGTGGTGCTGGTGCCACAACACTGTAAGCCCTGACAGTTACTCTTGGTGGGTGCAGCAATGGGCCCTGCTGTGAATTATTAGATCAAGAATTGTAATTGCATGCCCCTGTTGAACAGGGGCTGAAAAATTGGGCCTTTCGTGGTGGTGGTGGTGGTGTTGCCACAACACTGTAAGCCCTCAGAGTTACTCTTGGTGGGTGCAGGAATGGGCCCTGCTGTGAATTATTAGATCAAGAATTGTAATTACATGCCCCTTTTGAACAGAATAGCACAATGACAATTTCCCTGACTGTCCAAAAAACAATTATTTCAAAGATGGTTGATGAGGAATGCTTTAGCACAGTATAGCACAATGAGAATTTCCCTCACTGTCCTTCCCTGTCCCTACAAACAAGGTTTAGCACAGTAAAACACACTGACACTCTCCCTACCTATAGTTTTCTGTCCCTATAAAAAAATTTTTTTTTAAAGATGGTTGATGAGGAATGCTTTAGCACAGTATAGCACAATGAGAATTTCCCTCACTGTCCTTCCCTGTCCCTACAAACAAGGTTTAGCACAGTAAAACACACTGACACTCTCCCTACCTATAGTTTTCTGTCCCTATAATTTTTTTTTTTTTAAAGATGGTTGATGAGGAATGCTTTAGCACAGTATAGCACAATGAGAATTTCCCTCACTGTCCTTCCCTGTCCCTACAAACAAGGTTTAGCACAGTAAAACACACTGACACTCTCCCTACCTATAGTTTTCTGTCCCTATAATTTTTTTTTTTTAAAGATGGTTGATGAGGAATGCTTTAGCACAGTATAGCACAATGAGAATTTCCCTCACTGTCCTTCCCTGTCCCTACAAACAAGGTTTAGCACAGTAAAACACACTGACACTCTCCCTACCTATAGTTTTCTGTCCCTATAATTTTTTTTTTTTAAAGATGGTTGATGAGGAATGCTTTAGCACAGTATAGCACAATGAGAATTTCCCTCACTGTCCTTCCCTGTCCCTACAAACAAGGTTTAGCACAGTAAAACACACTGACACTCTCCCTACCTATAGTTTTCTGTCCCTATAAAAAATTTTTTTTTTAAAGATGGTTGATGGGGAATGCTTTAGCACAGTATAGCACAATGAGAATTTCCCTCACTGTCCTTCCTTGTCCCTACAAACAAGGTTTAGCACAGTAAAACACACTGACACTCTCCCTACCTATAGTTTTCTGTCCCTATAATTTTTTTTTTTTTAAAGATGGTTGATGAGGAATGCTTTAGCACAGTATAGCACAATGAGAATTTCCCTCACTGTCCTTCCCTGTCCCTACAAACAAGGTTTAGCACAGTAAAACACACTGACACTCTCCCTACCTATAGTTTTCTGTCCCTATAATTTTTTTTTTTTAAAGATGGTTGATGAGGAATGCTTTAGCACAGTATAGCACAATGAGAATTTCCCTCACTGTCCTTCCCTGTCCCTACAAACAAGGTTTAGCACAGTAAAACACACTGACACTCTCCCTACCTATAGTTTTCTGTCCCTATAAAAAATGTTTTTTTAAAGATGGTTGATGAGGAATGCTTTAGCACAGTATAGCACAATGAGAATTTCCCTCACTGTCCTTCCCTGTCCCTACAAACAAGGTTTAGCACAGTAAAACACACTGACACTCTCCCTACCTATAGTTTTCTGTCCCTATAAAAAAATTTTTTTTTAAAGATGGTTGATGAGGAATGCTTTAGCACAGTATAGCACAATGAGAATTTCCCTCACTGTCCTTCCCTGTCCCTACAAACAAGGTTTAGCACAGTAAAACACACTGACACTCTCCCTACCTATAGTTTTCTGTCCCTATAATTTTTTTTTTTTAAAGATGGTTGATGAGGAATGCTTTAGCACAGTATAGCACAATGAGAATTTCCCTCACTGTCCTTCCATGTCCCTACAAACAAGGTTTAGCACAGTAAAACACACTGACACTCTCCCTACCTATAGTTTTCTGTCCCTATAATTTTTTGTTTTTTAAAGATGGTTGATGAGGAATGCTTTAGCACAGTATAGCACAATGAGAATTTCCCTCACTGTCCTTCCCTGTCCCTACAAACAAGGTTTAGCACAGTAAAACACACTGACACTCTCCCTACCTATAGTTTTCTGTCCCTATAATTTTTTTTTTTTAAAGATGGTTGATGAGGAATGCTTTAGCACAGTATAGCACAATGAGAATTTCCCTCACTGTCCTTCCCTGTCCCTACAAACAAGGTTTAGCACAGTAAAACACACTGACACTCTCCCTACCTATAGTTTTCTGTCCCTATAAAAAAAATTTTTTTTAAAGATGGTTGATGGGGAATGCTTTAGCACAGTATAGCACAATGAGAATTTCCCTCACTGTCCTTCCTTGTCCCTACAAACAAGGTTTAGCACAGTAAAACACACTGACACTCTCCCTACCTATAGTTTTCTGTCCCTATAATTTTTTTTTTTTTAAAGATGGTTGATGAGGAATGCTTTAGCACAGTATAGCACAATGAGAATTTCCCTCACTGTCCTTCTCTGTCCCTACAAACAAGGTTTAGCACAGTAAAACACACTGACACTCTCCCTACCTATAGTTTTCTGTCCCTATAATTTTTTTTTTTTTAAAGATGGTTGATGAGGAATGCTTTAGCACAGTATAGCACAATGAGAATTTCCCTCACTGTCCTTCCCTGTCCCTACAAACAAGGTTTAGCACAGTAAAACACACTGACACTCTCCCTACCTATAGTTTTCTGTCCCTATAATTTTTTTTTTTTTAAAGATGGTTGATGAGGAATGCTTTAGCACAGTATAGCACAATGAGAATTTCCCTCACTGTCCTTCCCTGTCCCTACAAACAAGGTTTAGCACAGTAAAACACACTGACACTCTCCCTACCTATAGTTTTCTGTCCCTATAATTTTTTTTTTTTTAAAGATGGTTGATGAGGAATGCTTTAGCACAGTATAGCACAATGAGAATTTCCCTCACTGTCCTTCCCTGTCCCTACAAACAAGGTTTAGCACAGTAAAACACACTGACACTCTCCCTACCTATAGTTTTCTGTCCCTATAAAAAATTTTTTTTTAAAGATGGTTGATGAGGAATGCTTTAGCACAGTATAGCACAATGAGAATTTCCCTCACTGTCCTTCCCTGTCCCTACAAACAAGGTTTAGCACAGTAAAACACACTGACACTCTCCCTACCTATAGTTTTCTGTCCCTATAATTTTTTTTTTTTTAAAGATGGTTGATGAGGAATGCTTTAGCACAGTATAGCACAATGAGAATTTCCCTCACTGTCCTTCCCTGTCCCTACAAACAAGGTTTAGCACAGTAAAACACACTGACACTCTCCCTACCTATAGTTTTCTGTCCCTATAAAAAATGTTTTTTTAAAGATGGTTGATGAGGAATGCTTTAGCACAGTATAGCACAATGAGAATTTCCCTCACTGTCCTTCCCTGTCCCTACAAACAAGGTTTAGCACAGTAAAACACACTGACACTCTCCCTACCTATAGTTTTCTGTCCCTATAATTTTTTTTTTTTTAAAGATGGTTGATGAGGAATGCTTTAGCACAGTATAGCACAATGAGAATTTCCCTCACTGTCCTTCCCTGTCCCTACAAACAAGGTTTAGCACAGTAAAACACACTGACACTCTCCCTACCTATAGTTTTCTGTCCCTATATTTTTTTTTTTTTTAAAGATGGTTGATGAGGAATGCTTTAGCACAGTATAGCACAATGAGAATTTCCCTCACTGTCCTTCCCTGTCCCTACAAACAAGGTTTAGCACAGTAAAACACACTGACACTCTCCCTACCTATAGTTTTCTGTCCCTATAAAAAATGTTTTTTTAAAGATGGTTGATGAGGAATGCTTTAGCACAGTATAGCACAATGAGAATTTCCCTCACTGTCCTTTCCTGTCCCTACAAACAAGGTTTAGCACAGTAAAACACACTGACACTCTCCCTACCTATAGTTTTCTGTCCCTATAATTTTTTTTTTTTAAAGATGGTTGATGAGGAATGCTTTAGCACAGTATAGCACAATGAGAATTTCCCTCACTGTCCTTCCCTGTCCCTACAAACAAGGTTTAGCACAGTAAAACACACTGACACTCTCCCTACCTATAGTTTTCTGTCCCTATAATTTTTTTTTTCTTTAAAGATGGTTGATGAGGAATGCTTTAGCACAGTATAGCACAATGAGAATTTCCCTCACTGTCCTTCCCTGTCCCTACAAACAAGGTTTAGCACAGTAAAACAGACTGACACTCTCCCTACCTATCCTTCTCTTTCCCTAAACTAAAGGAATCCAGGTTAAGCAAGAAAAAAAATGTCACTGTCCCTGCCTATGCTTCTCTTTCCCTGCTCCGGAACACACTACACTAGGCCGCCGTGCTGGTGGCCTTTTATAGTGTGGGGCGTGTACTAAACACCCTCAGCAATAATTGGCCACAGGCATCCTGCCTGTGGCCAATCATTGCTCTCCTCGCTGCCGGCGCTGTGATTGGCCAAGCATGCGGGGTCACAGTGCATGCTTGGCCAATCACAGCGCCTGGATGACACTGCGATGGCGTAGTGCATTGTGGGCCGCGAATTAGGCGCGAACGGCCCAAATCGTTCGTTGTTCGGCGAACGATCGAACAGCCGATGTTCGAGTCGAACGTATGTTCGACTCGAACACCGAGCTCATCTCTAGTCAGTGGCCGTGACTATTCGCCACTGGTGATATCACAGTGGTTAGCAGGAGAAGGGAAAGGATTGTGCCTCAATCTATTCCCCATTACTACTCAGTAGAAGAAACTGTTTGTTGTTTGCCAAGAAGAACAAAACTGACTTGGAGCTATTCACTGTGTGGAACTCTGATTACTAGGAGCAAAGGAGTCAGGGACGAAGTACACGACTTGACTCTAGGACACCTACACAAAACCCAAACTTCTGGCCTTCACCTCTTAGCTATGAAGGACATGGGCCGTGGTGTATCTCATCCCTCCCCCCAGCACTGAGACCCCTAGACGAAGAAAGACAAGCCAAGTATGAGAAGGGGAGAGAGGGGTGAGGCCGCTACAGTATTTTTTTTGCTGTTTGCGCATAGCCGGGTAAAATGTCATTGCCTGATCGGCTCTGTCGACACCTCCCATTGTATTATTATAGTCCATCACGACTTGCGGCCATCGCATTGCCATCATCTTACCCTTCTGAAAGGCAACCATGTCTCCGGTTTTTAGTTTTTTCTTGGCAAACATAGATGGCATGTCACGTCCGTTAGGCCTAACGGTACCATACCCATCAATCTTGTTTTGTAGCAAAACCTCATACAGTTCTGGAGACGTATAGAAATTATCCGTGGTCACACAATATCCTTGGTTCAGCAATGGCTCCAGCAGTATAAGGACAGATGATGTGGCCATCCCATAGCCGCTTTACCTGGGTTTGAACTTCGTGCCTTTACCGGTGTAAATGACCGAATTCCAGATGTACCCTGTGGATGACTCGCAGAGCATGTAGAATTTGATGCCAAACCGCGCTCTTTTGGATGCAATGTACTGTATCCAGCTTAGGCGTCCCTTGTAGGCCATCAAACTTTCATCCACGCTGACGTCCCTTTCTGGCACGTAGGTCCACTGGAAATTGGTAACAAGCATTTGGCATACCTCCCAGATTTTTTTTAGTTTGGGTGCAGGATGCGTGGCCTCATCAAACTCTTCATTGTACGTGAAGTGGAAATACTTCATTATGAGGGAAAACCGGTATTCTGACATCACGGTGCCAAAAAACGGAGTGGCCAGTAACTTATTGGTGGTCCAGTACCATTTCTGGAGCGGTTTCCCCACCACCCCCTGAAGAATGATGAGTCCCAGAAACTGCCAGTTGTCCTCTTTCGTCACCGGTTCCCACTTTCTGCTTCGGGAAAACATGGCATGCAGCGTAGCGGATTGCTGATCATGGTATCGATTGTCTCTGTGACAATTTTTTCAATTGTCACGCTCAACATCTACCTTCAACCCAGGTGATCCAGTGAACGGAAATCTTGGGGGCGCTACCTGGTCCGTATCACAGTCTATAGGGCACCAAGTGCGCACATTGCTGAGGTCAGGTACAGGATCATGGCCGTTGTCACTTGCCAGATCAGTGTCGGTGTCAGTGTCAGACGACAAATCTCCCCACGACTTACTATCGCTCAGTTCTGCGAGCAACTCCGTGTCACTGCCGCTGTCACTCAACTGGTCCAAAAGTGCCCTTGTAGTAAAGTGGCGCTTTTTTGATGTTGATGCCATGTTATAATTTTTATGGCCACAGATGACAGGAAAATGGCAGGCAAGTACAGTGCCTGTACTGTACAGTGATCAGATCTGAGATGATACAGAGATGATACAGTGCAATCCTCTCAGATTACAATATATCACCTCTTTTATGTTTGTGTTACTTTTGAACTTTTGAAACTCCCGCCCAGTTCCGCTCCCATGCGCCGCTGCTGCTCGCAGGGAACGGAACCAGGAAGTGAGAGGGGGTCGGCACTCTCGTTGGTGATCTCGCCGGCGATCACAGCGCAGGACATCATCGCTGGATCACCAGGAGAAGGTAAGGGGACTCCGCTGGCAGCTCTGCAATGTTACCCGTGACTCGGGGGGGTTACCGATCCTAGCAGAAAAAAACAGCCCAGAGTCACGCTCGGGAATACCGCCAGGGAGGTTAATTTAAAAAATTTGCTCTGTTTATTTTTTATTTTATTTTATACACTGAAATCAAAAATTCTTACCTGAATGCCCAGTTTGGAAACCATGATGGTGCCACATCCCGGGAAATTGATACAGAAAGAAGGTTTATGGAAGGGACTTTTGGAAAGCACCACTATGATAAATATATAAAAAAATACAAATATAGTTTTATTAAATACAATCTTAAGACAATGTTAAAATACATGCAACAGTGAATGCTAATTTTGCACAGAATAGGACTTTCTTCAGAACAAGAAATGGCTCTAGATCCCAAAAATATTGGGGTACCCACGATGTTGTGATGATGAAAGTCCTATTATTCTGTGTAAAATTTGCATTCACTGTTGCATGTATTTTATTATTGTCTTAAAGCGGAGTTTCACCCAAAATCACAACTACAGTGTAACACAACCACTGCAATATGTACATGATCCTAAGGCACAATATTTTTTGTTATCATATGTAAATACCTTAGTATTGCCTTTCTAAAGGGACTTCCGGGATTCTCCTCCCGCGGGAGTAGGCGTTTCTAAGCCTTTCCCCGTCGCCGCAGTGTTTTCTGGGAGCACTGTGTCGTGCTTCCCAAGATACATAGTGGGACTCATGCGGCGAAATCTCGAGAGATTATACATATCACGTGACGCGTGACGCCGGTCACGTGACGAGGGCGTCACTAATAGCGCCATTTAAAAAAAGGGCATGCAGGTAAATGGCCATTATCGAGAGAATGAGCAGTGAATGCTGGGAGATCAGCATTCACCGCTTCCAGGAAGAGATTGCTTGTGGGCTTCACAATGCCCACAAGCAAAATGGAAACTCCTTCACATGGATTTTATAACTCCTTCTTTGCCGAGAAAACGGAAAGCGGATATATACAGCTACCAAAGAAGTGAGTGTACCTTAATATTGTTATACCACAGTGAATGCAAAAAAAAAAAAAAAAAAGTTTTGCCGCGGAACCTCCGCTTTAAGATTGCATTTAATAAAACTATATTTGTATTTTTTTTATATATATTTGTCATAGTGGTGCCTTTCCAAATGTCCCTATGATAAACCTTCTTTCTTTATTTTATACATGATTAATGCACACGTAAAGAAAATTAAATTTAGAACTATAGGCAAAATATATTTTTTTTTTTATATGGATTTAGGCCTGGTTCACACTTATGCAGGTTGCAGTTTTGCACATTGCAGGTGCATTTTGCTTTTTTCAGTACATGCTTTTCATCCATTAAAGTCTATGGAACCAAAAAACAGAAAAAGTTCCTGGCCCCTTCCATAAAATGCACAGATGTGAACTACATCCATAGGAAACCATGTTAAATGGACTGTAGTGTGTTTCTGAAAAACTGAAAACGTACAAAAAAATGCATAGGTGTGAACCAGGCCAAGGGAAGGTTATAACCCTTGTCAGATTTTTTGCCATCTGTGTCCCGTTGGGAAGATTTACCTTCACTTTCTGTCCCATAACCAAAGTAATGCCGCGTACACACGATCGGAAAATCCGACAAGAAAACTGTGGATTTTATTCAGACGGAATCTTGGCTCAAACTTGTCTTGCATACACACGGTCACACCAAATTCCAAATGTCAAGACCGCGGTGACGTACAGCACTACAACGAGCCGAGAAAAATTAAGTTCAATGATTCTGAGCATGCGTCGAATTGATTCCGAGCATGCGTGTTTTTTTGCGCGTCGGAATTGCATACAGACGGTCGGAATTTCCGAGCAGAACTTTTCTTGTCGGAAAATTTGAGAACCAGATCTCGAATTTTTCTTGGCGGAAATTCCGACAGAAAAATTCAGATGGAGCCTACACATGGTCGTAATTTCTGACCAAAAGCTCACATCGGACTTTTCTTGTCGGAATTTCCGATTGTGTGTACGCGGCATTAGAGTAATTCCTGCAAATTAAGGGAATCCCTTGAGGCCCCCCAAGTCATCAGAACTAGTGTCCCGATTGAAAGATTTTCCCTCTATTATTGTTCTTTGGGATTTTCATTGACTTTTACTTTCAATGATAATCATAAACAGGACAATACAGAGGGTGAATACCCATACTGGGGGGCAGAGGCAGCAATAAAAACAGGTGTACTAATCCATCTCTGTTCAAAACAAAAAACAAAAAAAACATTTTTGCTCTTAGTTATATATATATAAATATATATATGTAGCGATACCTTCAACTAAGAGGGCCACAGATTTAGTTTGGGCCCTGAAGACAGCTCCGCCAACCCCCGGCAATCTACTCGACCCCCTACTGGCACAGTTAGTCTAGGGTAATATGTGTATATCTTATGCTCTATGATTAAATGCAAACACCAAGACAGTGATAGGAGAATAACGAATTTACTTTCTATGGCAATGGAAATCAACAGTGATAACAGATAATAAGAATCTATCTGCAGAGCCCTGCAGCAGTAGTCACACTATAACTATAGAGATATGGCGCACACGCGCCACGTGTAACAGTACTTCACTATGCACCCTATGGCGCAGCAACAAAATAAACTACCTAGATGGCCAGGCCTGACCATATAACTCAGTCTCTAGGGGGGGTAAAATTCTTTGCATGCAAGTCTTTAAACGGTGGTGCACATTCAGGAACACATTTGTAATCCAGGGGGGGGGGGGGTAAAAATGCCAACACAGTACACTCCACTAAAGATCCGTTCAACTCAGTTCTGCTTTGGATCTCAAATGGGGAAAAGAACTCCAATAGGAACTAGTGGGCCACGGCAGTCTGTAGGCCTAACAATGATATAAAGTATTTGTGGATTGAGCAAGTGCCCCCCAGTCCCAGTTCCCCCAGTCCGGGAACTTCCACCTGCTGTGTCTCCTCACACAGCTCTGCAGCAGTCTGGTCTCCGGCTCAGCAGGGGTTGAAGAAAACCGAGTCAGATGCCACCCAGGCTCGAGATGGGGTTGAAGGCTCTTTGGGTAACAGCGCAAGGCCCTTCAGGCCTTGCACCACGGTGGATCCGCACAGGAAGATCTCTCCCTTAAAGTCTCGTGTCCCAAAGAGGCCGAGCCCAGCCTCGCCTCCTCCTTCTATAACCCCTCCCATGAGTCTCTGGGGTGGAAACATTGCTGAAAGGGGTTCTGGGTAACGTAGTCTCTCTCCTCTGCTTTCATTTCCAGTAAAGTCTCTTCTCTACTCCCTCCCGACTCACCTCTCACCCGGAAAGTCCTGTCTCTCTCTATTAAAGGGGAATACCCCGCTACACACTCCCCCCACTTAAATTCTTTGGTCCCCCAAAGACAATTCTAGCATACACTGCGTACAACCCTAGACAACATTTCGTATGATGTTGGCATAGGGAATTCCCACCAAAACAAAGGGGTTGAATTCCCTTGCCCACAGGTCACACTATCATGAGTGGCCTGCCTAACTGTGCCAGAGAGTGAGTGGGGGTTGCCCTCCACCCAATGAACAGTGGAGGGATCCGGATTCTCTACACTCCTCCTGGCAGTGACCACAGAATCTTCTGAGCTCTTCCCCATTTGTGGGTAGGTCAACTTTTTGCGAGGCCTTATGACTCTGCGAGCCCTTTGTTCTCTTGGGGTTACTGCCTCTGGCGCCACAGGTTCTTTTTTTGTAGCAGGCTCGGGCAACACGGCAGGCTCTGTAACATCTGCTTCAGGAGCCGAGGGATACATAGAGTCTCTAGGGTCCTTTTCAGCGTAAGTATCACAAGCATCTTCCCAGTAATCTGATGAAGGACTAGATGGTATGAACTCCGTGGCTTCTGCATTCAGTTGTCTATCTATAGTGTCTTCAGTGGTTGGAAGATCTATAGCAGAAGTTCCTGGAGTTGGGGAAGGCCACAGCCAGTCAAGTTCTCTTCCTTCATCTCCACTGAGTTCAGAGGCCTCTCCATCTTCAGCCCGAGAGGTCTGGGACCGAGTGTTTGGCCTGGGGGTATCTAGAATAGAGACTGGTTCAGGGGAGTCCCTCACTGGAGGTATCCTGACCGCTTAAGCAAGTGGGAGCAGGTGGTTTCGATGCCACGTCTTCAGTGGTCCTACCTTTCCTTCTGGCTTCAACTTGTAGACAGGTAGGCCCGGCAGCTTCCTACAGATGACATAGGGTTCAGATCTCCATCTGTCTGCAAGTTTGTGTTTTCCAGGGACCCCCAGATTGCGTAGCAGTACTCGGTCCCCGGGCTGCAGGTCTTGCACCCGGACCTTCAAGTCGAAGTTTCTTTTGTTTCGAGCTCCCCTTTGATCTGAGGCCGCTTGAACTTGTTCATAGGCTACTTTCAGGCTGTGTCTGAGCCTGTCCACATATCCTTTGTGGGATGTGGCTGAGGAATGGTCTAAAGATGTGCCAAAGGCCAGGTCCACAGGTAACCTTGCTTCTCTCCCAAACATGAGTCGATATGGGGAGTAGCCTGTAGCATCACTGATGGTGCAGTTGTAAGTGTGTACTATAGCTGCTATGTGTTTGCTCCAATGTTGTTTCTTCTCACTATCCAGAGTTCCCAACATGTTGAGCAGGGTTCGGTTAAACCTCTCCGGCTGAGCATCTCCCTGTGGGTGATAGGTGTGGTTCGAGTTTTCTTGATTCCTAACGAATCCAGGAGTTTCCGGATCAGCCGACTCTCAAAGTCCCTTCCTTGATCTGAATGAAGTCGCTAGGGCAGCCCATAATGGACAAAATACTTCTCCATAAGTACCTTGGCTACTGTGGAAGCCTTCTGGTCTTTGGTTGGGAAAGCCTGGGCATACCGGGTGAAATGATCGGTTATCACCAGAACACTTCCTAGTCCACACAGGTCGGGTTCGAGGCAGAGGAAATCAATGCATACCAGATCCATTGGGCCTTGACTTTGTAGATGGCCCATTGGGGCAGCTTGATGGGGTAAAGTCTTCCTCTGGATACAGCGTGAACATGAGTGGCAGTACTCTTCTACTTCTGCCCTCATGCAGGGCCAATAGAACCGACTTCTGACAAGTTGAAAGGTCCTTTCCGCCCCTATGTGGCCGTGATTGTCATGTAGGGCAATCAGAACAGTCTCTCGATGTTTTTCCGGAAGAAACAATTGCCATTTATCTTCCGGGTCATCAGAGGGGCCCCTTCGGTAGACCACTCCCTGATGCACCTGTAACCTGTCCCACTCTTTCCTCAACAGGCGAGCTTCCTTTGAGGAGTGACGCAGGAGTCTATTTGGATCCTGATTCTCCAGGGCTTCCAGAACCAATTTCCCCATGGGATCTTCTAATTGGTCGCATCTTAGTTCCTTCTTGGACAGTTTTGGCAGCTGGTCTTCCTCCAGTTGAGTTACTCCACAGTATTGTTTGGGGACTCCTACCATGGTAACTCCTATCTCTTCTGCCCTTGAGCCTCATCTGGCTTGTAATTCAGCCCCTTGACAAAGGGCCCGCACCCCGTCAGGTGCCACTTGAGTCCAGTCTTCCGTGTCACTGGTGGGGCCATGAGATCTCCTGGACAGAGCGTCTGCATCTCGATTTACAATCCCTGGCCTGTACTTTAGGCTGAAATTGAACCCCGACAATGCGGCCAGCCACCTGTGTCCAGTGGCGTCCAACTTGGCTGTAGTGAAAAGGTAGGTAAGGGGGTTGTTGTCGGTCTTCACAGTGAACTCCGCCCCATACAGGTAGTCTTTAAGCTTGTCTACTACCGCCCACTTAAGGGCCAGGAACTCCAGCTTGTGAGTGGGGTAGTTTTTCTCAGAGGGGGTCAGGCTCCTGCTCACGTAGGCAACAGGCCGCAGTTTTTTTCGTGTTCTTGGTAAAGTACTCCTCCCAGACCGTCATGACTAGCATGTACATGTAGTTCATAGGGTTTGGTTGGGTCTGCGTAGGCCAAGACTGGGGCAGTGGTTAAGCTCTTCTTCAATGCCTGGAAGGCCTCTTCACACTTCTGGTTCCACTGATCTCTGACTGACTCTCCCAGCTTCCTGGGCCCTGAGTCGTCCTCTTCTCCCTCGGTCTTGAGTAGTCCATTCAATGGTCTAGCAATTCGGGCGAATCCTTCCACAAACCTCCTGTAATAGGAGCAGAACCCTAAGAAGGATCTGAGTTCTGTTACTGTGATGGGTCGTGGCCAGGAGATAACTGCCTCCAATTTCTCAGGGTCTGTGGCCACCCCTTCTTCAGACACTATGTGCCCCAGATAGTTCACAGAAGACTGATAGAACCGACACTTCTCAGGCGAAAGCTTGAGTCCCTCCTCACTGAGTCTTCTCAACACTTTTTCCAGCCTCTCCTCGTGTTCTTCCAGGGTTCTCCCAAAGACAATCACATCGTCCAGGTATACAAGGACTTCAATAAGGTTCATGTCTCCTACAGTCTTCTCCATGAGACGTTGGAAGGTATGTTCAAATTGGTAGACCATCTCTGTCACCTTTTCTAATTGACCAAACTCTTCCTGTAGCATGGCTAGACAGTCATGAGCCATGCAATCTGCATTCCCAAACCGAAAACTTTTCACTGCTTCTGCGGCTGCGCCTTTAAGGCTTTCTATCACTCGTTGCCTCTTCTGCGCTTCAGGCACCTCCCATGCCTCTACTGCTTGTAATGCCTGCTCCACCCAGGTATTAAAATCTTCTTCCCCTGCAGGGACAGGGAGCTTCCCTGAGAATGTCTTCAGTCTCCGGTAGCAAGTCTCTACATGCACCGTGCGTCACCCCATCTCCTCTTTCTGGTGAGGTACGGGCCGCAGCTTGCGTGATCCCATCGGTGATGGTTCCTTCTTTACAGTTACTGCGTGCGCCAACCTATAGGTTCTGTTGTCTGGCGTCCGCACACACTTGCGCTTACAAGCCTCTGGCATCCTGTCCCCGTACTCCACAAGTGCATACTGATATGAAGTGTCTGGGTCTGACTTTATATCCATCACCCACGGTGTGTGATCTGGGGACACTAACTTCATTAACTCCTCTACCATCTCAGTCGACCATTCCTCCCCAGGAAGGCTGATGACTATCGAGTTGTTTGGCTCTGCCCTAGAGGCTTTGCACCACTCTTCTATTGCTTGTGGGTCCATGCCGACACTTCTGGCGTTCACCTGCTGTATCAGGATCCCGGACGAGAACCCCCACGTGTAGCGATACCTTCAACTAAGAGGGCCGCAGATTTAGTTTGGGCCCTGAAGACAGCTCCGCCAACCCCCGGCAATCTACTCGACCCCCTACTGGCACAGTTAGTCTAGGGTAATATGTGTATATCTTATGCTCTATGATTAAATGCAAACACCAAGACAGTGATAGGAGAATAATGAATTTACTTTCTATGGCAATGGAAATCAACAGTGATAACAGATAATAAGAATCTATCTGCAGAGCCCTGCAGCAGTAGTCACACTATAACTATAGAGATATGGCGCACACGCGCCACATGTAACAGTACTTCACTATGCACCCTATGGCGCAGCAACTAAATAAACTACCTAGATGGCCAGGCCTGACCATATAACTCAGTCTCTAGGGGGGTAAAATTCTTTGCATGCAAGTCTTTAAACGGTGGTGCACATTCAGGAACACATTTGTAATCCAGGGGGGGGTAAAAATGCCAACACAGTACACTCCACTAAAGATCCGTTCAACTCAGTTCTGCTTTGGATCTCAAATGGGGAAAAGAACTCCAATAGGAACTAGTGGGCCACGGCAGTCTGTAGACCTAACAATGATATAAAGTATTTGTGGATTAAGCAAGTGCTCGCTCACCCCTCCGGACGCGATCCCAGTCCGGGAGCTTCCACCTGCTGTGTCTACTCACACAGCTCTGCAGCAGTCTGGTCTCCGGCTCAGCAGGGGTTGAAGAAAACCAAGTCAGATGCCACCCAGGCTCGAGATGGGGTGGAAGGCTCTTTGGGTAACAGCGCAAGGCCCAGGCTTCAGGTTTTGCACTACGGTGGATCCGCACAGGAAGATCTCTCCCTTGAAGTCTCGTGTCCCAAAGAGGCCGAGCCCAGCCTCGCCTCCTCCTTTTATAACCCCTCCCATGAGTCTCTGGGGTGGAAACATTGCTGAAAGGGGTTCTGGGTAACGTAGTCTCTCTCCTCTGCTTTCATTTCCAGTAAAGTCTCTTCTCTACTCCCTCCCGACTCACCTCTCACCCAGAAAGTCCTGTCTCTCTCTATTAAAGGGGAATACCCCGCTACATATATATATATATATATATATATATATATAATGTACAGTATATATAGTTGTTTATATTTTTAAATTTATTATTTAAAATTGAAAATGTAATTGTATCTGACAGTTACCCTATTAAATAGCTGGCACGTGTTTTATCACAGTAACGTTATAGTTTATGTTTTTTTTTTTTTTCGAGATGTTCAAAGAGACATAATGAACATGACAAACACTTGTAGATAAAATCAAACTACAGTATTTATAGGATTTAACTAAATACTAACAGATTAAGGTAAGAAATGTAGCTAGACCACATTGTAGCCTCCTCTGCAGGCTAAAAATGTATTTTGTCAGTAAGGCTCACTTCATACCTAGGTTATTTGAATCGTGGACAAAATTGTGTTGATTCTGCCCACGAGTCCAAATCGCGGCAGAACATGGGACACTTTTGTGAGACCATTATTTCTTAATGGCACCCTAAACGTGGTGCAATTTTGCTGCGATTGTCACACAATAAATCACGCTGCAATTGCAGTAATTCACAACGCCTGGCGCTATCGCCCAAAAGAAGCTCCTGCTCCTTTTTGAGCAATAAGCTTTGCGCATTGCAATTTTGCTGTGATTGCTGCTCAATTTATCGTGTGAGAATCGCAGCAAAAATACACTGCGCTTAGCGTGCAATTAGGCTGGATTCACACCTATGCAGTTTTTGTGCTTTTTGCATTTTGCAGATTTGCACTAGAGAACGTGTTCCATAGGAAACCATGTAAAATGGACTGTAGTGCAAATCAGCAAAGTGCAAAAAGCACTAAAACTGCATAGGTGTGAATCCAGCCTAAAGAAATAATGGCCTCGCAAATGCATCCCACGTTTTGACTCGACTCTGTAATCACGGACAGAAGCGTGCAGCTGTGGGGCTGGGAATGCCCTGAGCACAGATTATTATAAAGGTCATAGCTTGCTGGTAGGCTAGCAAAAATGGGTTTGGATCCTAGTCTGAACACTCCCAGGGCCAGTGCTTGACTATTGCGCATCCTAGGCAAGACTAACACTACCCAACACCCGCCCGGGCGGCGGTGTTTAGTTTTGCCCAGGGCGCGGGTGCCCACAGCCGGGTGCTGTTGTCAGAGCAGACTCTCACAGGGGCCGAGTGATCACACAAATAGACAACTCCTGTACATAAACAAGAAACAGCGGGCCCTAATAAATTATCAGCTATAGTATATGCCCATAGACCACTCACCAAATCAGGTGTTGTCACCGTAACTAAACACGTATAAGAAACAAAAACCCTGGTAATAGATCACCTGGGGAGCAAAGGGGTTAATTAATTTCCAATTAATTTCCAAAAGGTGATAATAGGGTTTACTGAAAAATAAGAACATTTATTTAAGTTCGTAACAAAAATATTCAATGCTAAAAACAAAATGATTTGCAGCGTCACAGGACCACTAGGATCCACAAGAAGCACCACAAGTAAAGGTGCAAGCAAAACCAACAAACAAAAAACACAGGACACAACACATAATAAACTGGTCATCCGGACGCCAAATATCAGTACACAGATGTGATGTCATGTGATAATTATCGCCTGTTAATTACAGAATTGGTACAAACCCAATATATTTCAAAACGACAACCAATGTGTGTAGAGCCCCTGGGGACTTGAGCACAATGGTAATCCTATATTGGACTTGGTGCCTAATGAGGCACAGAATAGAGTTAATAGTGAAAAGGTCCTCTTGATTTTTAATGTCACGAGAGTGATATCATCACAGACTAACGCCTCAATTGAGCCAGAAGGAATAACCCTTCTTCCTGCCTCTGATTGCACAGAGAAACTGACTTCAACTGATGAAACACTATTAACTCTATCTGCGCCTCTTTAGGCACCAAGTCCAATATAGGGTTACCATCGTGCTCTAGTCCCCAGGGGCTCTTCACACTTTGGATGTCGTTTTGAAATATATTGGTTTTGTACCAATTCTGTAATTAACAGGTGATAATTATCACATGACATCCTATCTGTGTACTGGTATTTGGCATCCGGACGACCAGTTTATTGTGTGTTGTGTCCTGTGTTTTTTGTTTTTTTTGTTTGTTGGTTTTGCATGCACCTTTACTTGTGGTGCTTCTTGTGGATCTGAGTGTTCCTGTGACACTGCAAATAATATTTTTTTTTTGTATTAAATTTTTTTTTGTATGAACTTAAATACATTTTCTACTTTTTCAGTAAACCCTATTATGACCTTTTGTCACTAAAGTGACCCTTTGCTCCCCAGGTGATCTATTACCAGGGTTTTTGTTTCTTAGACAACTCCTGTATAGCCTGGAGATCACAGAGCACTGCTCTGGGGGGACAGATCACACACACACACAGGCCAATCCTTCACCCGGGGCAGCTTCTGCTCCATCCTGAGTAGTGATGAGCCGAACACCCCCGGGTTCGGTTCGCACCAGAACCCGCGAACGGACCGAAAGTTCGCACGAACTTTAGAACCCTATTAAATACAATGGATGCGAACGTTCGAAATCTAAAGTGCTAATTATAACGACTATTATGCATGTTATTGTCCTAAAAAGGGTTTGGGAACCCGGGTTCTGCACCAGGGGACATGTATCAATGCAAAAAGAAGTTTTAAAAACGGCCGTTTTTCTGGAGCAGTCATTTTAATGATGCATAAAGTGAAAAAAAAAAGTCAAATATTCCTTTAACCACCTCCCTACTGTGCACGAAAACCCCCTTCCTGCCCAAGCCATTTTTCAGCTTTCAGCGCTGTCACACTTTGAATGACAATTGCGCGGTCGTGCAACGTGGCTCCCAAACAAAATTTGTGTCCTTTTTTTCCCACAAATAGAGCTTTCTTTTGGTGGTATTTGATCACCTCTGCGGTTTTTATTTTTTGCGCTATAAACAAAAGAAGAGCGTCCAGTTTGGAAAAAAAACACTATTTTTTACTTTTTGCTATAATAAATACCCATCTTTTTTTTTTAAATAACATTTTCCTCAGTTTAGGCCGATACGTATTCTTCTACATATTTTTGGTAAAAAAAAAAATCGCAATAAGCGCGTATTGATTGGTTTGCGCAAAAGTTATAGCGTGTACAAAATAGGGTATAGATTTATAGCATTTTTATTTTTTTATTTTTTTATTAGTAATGGCGGCGATCTGCGATTTTTTATTGTGACTGCGATATTGCGGCAGACACATCGGACACTTTTGACACATTTTTGGGACCATTCACGTTTATACAGCGATCCCTGCTATAAAAATGCATTGATTACTGTATAAATGTGATTGGCAGGGAAGGGGTTAACCACTAGGGGGCGGGAAGGGGTTAAATATGTTCCCTCAATGTGTTCTTACTGTGGGGGGAGGGGACTGACTGGGGGAGGTGACTGATGGTTGTCCCTATGTACAAGGGACACACCATCAGCCTCTTCTCCCTCACAGGACGTGGATCTCTGTGTTTACACACAGAGACCCACTTTCCTGCTCGTTTCCCGGGCAATCGCGGGTGCCCGGCGGCAATCGCGGCCGCCGGGCACGCGCACCGGGGCCTTGTGAACGCGGCGAGCGCGCGCCTTCTAGCTCGTTTTAAAGGGAGGACGTCATATGACGTCCTCCCAGAACGAGAGTATCCTCCGCCCGCCGTCAATTGACAGTGGGCGGTGGACAAGTGGTTAAATATCGTACCTGGGGGGGGGTGTCTAAAGTATGCCTGTGAAGTGCCACGTGTTTCCCGTGTTTAGAACTGTCCCTGCACAAAATTACATTTCTAAAGGAAAAAAAGCCATTTAAAACTGCTTGCGGCTTTAATGTAATGTCTGGTACCGGTAATATGGATGAAAATCTTTAAGAAAAATGGCATAGCTACCCCATCACACACACCCCCCCCCTACCCCAGCCCATTACCAGCCCCTTTGGGTCTTGTATGGATATTAAGGGGAACCCTGCACACAAAATAAAAAAGGCCCTATATACTCTGAACAGCCGTATACAGGCGGTGCATACAAGACAGGGACTGTAGGTTTGTTCTTATGTAGAATCTGTTTGTAATTTTGAACATGTACATTGTTTAAGTGTAGCTCCAGTCAAAAAATATATTTTTAAGCTTTTTGGAAAACATAGGGAAGGGTTATCACCCCTGTAACATTTGTTTTGCTGTCTGTGCAGTGTGCACCTGTTCAGAACAGTTCACCTCACTTTCCGTCCTAATGACAAATGTTTTTTGAAAATTTGGGGTTTTTATTGAAACAAGAATTGGTGATAAAGAATCAGTGGAGAGGAGATACGTTTTTTCCCATATTAACTCTTACAGGAGAGAATTTGCCTTCCTAGGGGTAGATTTCCTCTCATTTCCTGTTGTATCCTTCCGTTTGCAAGGAGGAGTCGTTTGTAAGTTGGATGTTTGAAAGTAGGGGCCTGCCGTATATACTCAGCTGAAATTTGCCCCTTACATGTTGGTGTTGCCACAACACTGTGAGCCCTCACAGTTACTCTTGGTGGGCGCATGAATGGGCCCTGCTGTGAATTATTAGATCAAGAATTGTAATTGCATGCCCCTGTTGAACAGGGGCTGAAAAATTGGGCCTTTGGTGGTGGGGGTGGTGGTGGTGTTGACACAACACTGTAAGGCCTCACAGTTAG
Organism: Rana muscosa; assembly: GCA_029206835.1. Lineage (NCBI taxonomy): Eukaryota > Metazoa > Chordata > Amphibia > Anura > Ranidae > Rana > Rana muscosa. The sequence goes on along the minus strand of CM055117.1, from coordinate 958,408,519 downwards.
TCTTGGTGGGCACAGGAATGGGCCCTGCTGTGAATTATTAGATCAAGAATTGTAATTGCATGCCCCTGTTGAACAGGGGCTGAAAAATTGGGCCTTTGGTGGTGGTGGTGGTGTTGACACAACACTGTAAGGCCTCACAGTTAGTCTTGGTGGGCGCAGGAATGGGCCCTGCTGTGAATTATTAGATCAAGAATTGTAATTACATGCCCCTGTTGAACAGGGGCTGAAAAATTGGGCCTTTGGTGGTGGTGGTGGTGGTGGTGTTGACACAACACTGTAAGGCCTCACAGTTAGTCTTGGTGGGCGCAGGAATGGGCCCTGCTGTGAATTATTAGATCAAGAACTGTAATTACATGCCCCTGTTAAACAGGGGCAGAAAAATTGAGCCTTAGGCACTGGTGCCACAACACTGCAACCCCTCACAGATACTGTACTTGGAGCACAGCAATGAGCCCTGTTGCAAAGTATTGCATCAAAAATTTTAATTACACGCCCCTGTTAAACAGGGGCTGAAAAATTGGGCCTTAGGCACTGGTGCTGGTGCCACGACACTGCAACCACTCCCAGATACTCTAGTTGGAGTGCAGGAAGGAGCCCTGCTGCAAAGCATTGCATAAAAAATTGTAATAACACACCCCTGTTAAACAGGGGCTGAAAAATTGGGCCTTAGCCACTGGTGGCGGCACCCAGAAACAAAAATGTTCTTCCAAGCTATCATCGTCAATAGGATCATTGAGGAGGAGGAGGATAGTCAGTCAACATAACAGGACAAACTCTCAGCATCAGTCTTGAAGGGATGTGACATTTGAAAATAAATTAGTCTGTTATATCAGCTTCAGGTGTTTGGTAGCTGGTGGTGATCCAAGACTGGTTCATCTTTATGAAGGTCAGTCGATCAACAGAGTCGGTGGACAGGCGCACCCTGTGATCCGTGACAAATCCTCCAGCAGCACTGAATGTGCGTTCTGAAAGAACGCTGGATGCAGGACAGGCCAGTAGCTCAATTGCATACTGTGCAAGCTCTGGCCAGTGATCCATCCTCAAGACCCAGTAAGCCAGAGGATTTTTGGTGGGGAAGGTGTCCAAGTCTGACCTTGCCCCTAGGTATTCCTGCACCATGTATATCAGACGCTGGCGATGGTTGCTGGAACCGATCATACCTTGGGGCTGCGGACTAAAGAATTGTCTGAACGCTTCGGTCAGACGGCCACCTTCCCCACCGCTCCTTCTTTGACTGACCGAAGCCTCAGCAACTCGTTGTCCAAGACCAGGAGTTTTTAACCTCCCAGTCTCTGGGAACGCATTGCACAGACCTTTCTGCAAGGCCTCCCGGAGTTGTCTCATCCTTTGCTCCCTCTGCGACGGTAAGATAAGGTCCGCAACCTTACCCTTGTACCGTGGATCAAGGAGTGTGGCCAGCCAGTAATGGTCCCTCTCCTTGATCCGAAGAATACGAGGATCCTTCCGCAGACTTTGCAGGATCAGGGAGGCCATGCAGCGTAGGTTAGCTGAGGCATTCAGTCCGGAGTCCTCTGGGTCACTAAGGACGACATGATCCGCAGCCACCTCCTCCCAGCCACGTACAAGTCCACTGGTTTCTTGGGACTGTAAATCATCCCTAAAAGACTGCTGCTGATGATGCTGAGTGCCAGGCTCCACCTCCATGCTGACACAATCCTCCTCCTCCTCCTCCTCCTCCTCTTCTTCCTGTGCGATGGGTGGGACAGAAGGAACACTGTCTGGGTAAAGGGGGCCTTGAGAGGCAAGGAAGTCCTCCTCTTCCTGCCTCTGTTCTGCCTCAAGTGCCCTGTCCATTATTCCACGCAGCGTATGTTCCAACAGGTGGACAAGAGGTACAGTGTCACTGATGCATGCACTGTCACTGCTCACCATCCTCGTGGCCTCCTCAAATGGTGCCAGGACAGTGCATGCATCCCTGATCATGCCCCACTGGGGGCAAAGCATTGCATAAAAAATTGTAATAACACACCCCTGTTAAACAGGGGCTGAAAAATTGGGCCTTAGCCACTGGTGGCGGCACCCAGAAACAAAAATGTTCTTCCAAGCTATCATCGTCAATCGGATCATTGAGGAGGAGGAGGATAGTCAGTCAACATAACAGGACAAACTCTCAGCATCAGCATCAGTCTTGAAGGGATGTGACATTTGAAAATAAATTAGTCTGTTATTTCAGCTTCAGGTGTTTGGTAGCTGGTGGTGATCCAAGACTGGTTCATCTTTATGAAGGTCAGTCGATCAACAGAGTCGGTGGACAGGCGCACCCTGTGATCCGTGACCAATCCTCCAGCAGCACTGAATGTGCGTTCTGAAAGAACGCTGGATGCAGGACAGGCCAGTAGCTCAATTGCATACTGTGCAAGCTCTGGATCCTTCCGCAGACTTTGCAGGATCAGGGAGGCCATGCAGCGTAGGTTAGCTGAGGCATTCAGTCCGGAGTCCTCTGGGTCACTAAGGACGACATGATCTGCAGCCACCTCCTCCCAGCCACGTACAAGTCCACTGGTTTCTTGGGACTGTAAATCATCCCTAAAAGACTGCTGCTGATGATGCTGAGTGCCAGGCTCCACCTCCATGCTGACACAATCCTCCTCCTCCTCCTCCTCTTCCTGTGCGATGGGTGGGACAGAAGGAACACTGTCTGGGTAAAGGGGGCCTTGAGAGGCAAGGAAGTCCTCCTCTTCCTGCGTCTGTTCTGCCTCAAGTGCCCTGTCCATTATTCCACGCAGCGTATGTTCCAACAGGTGGACAAGAGGTACAGTGTCACTGATGCATGCACTGTCACTGCTCACCATCCTCGTGGCCTCCTCAAATGGTGCCAGGACAGTGCATGCATCCCTGATCATGCCCCACTGGCGTGGTGAAAAAAACCCGAGCTCCCCTGACCCTGTCCTGGTGCCGTAGTCGCACAGGTACTCATTGATGGCCCTCTGCTGCGTGTGCAGCCGCTGCAGCATGGCCAACGTTGAGTTCCACCTGGTGGGCATGTCACATATAAGGCGGTTCTTGGGCAGGTTCAACTCCTTTTGCAGCTCAGCCAGGCGAGCACTGGCATTATAAGATCTGCGGAAATGCACACAGACTTTCCTGGCCTGCCTCAGGACATCCTGTAAGCCCGGGTACCTGCCCAAGAACCGCTGCACCACCAGGTTAAGGACGTGAGCCACACAGGGCACATGGGTCTGTTGTCCCTGTCGGAGAGCGGAGAGGAGGTTGGTGCCATTGTCGCAAACTACCATTCCTGGCTTAAGCTGGCGTGGCGTCAACCACCTCTCGGCCTGCCCCTGCAGAGCAGACAGAACCTCTGCCCCAGTGTGGCTCCTGTCCCCCAAACACACCAGCGCAAGCACGGCATGGCATCTTTTTGCCTGCGTACTTGCGTAGCCCCTTGAACGCCTACGGAGCACCGCTGGTTCCGAGGACAAAGCACAGGAAGAGGCCACGGAGGAAGAAGAAGAGGAGGGGGTGGAGGACAGAGGTGTGTCACAACCAGTAGTGGCATTTTGGAGGCGTGGCGGTGGAACAACCTCCAACACTACTGCACCTTGTCCTGCATCCTTCCTAGCTGCCAAAAGAGTGACCCAATGGGCCGTGAAAGAAAGGTAACGTCCCTGTCCATGCCTGCTGGACCATGAGTCAGCGGTAATATGCACCTTACCGCTGACCGCCCTGTCCAGCGAGGCCAAGACATTGCCTTCCACATGCCGGTAGAGAGCCAAAATCGCCTTCCGTGAAAAAAAGTGGCGTTTGGGAACCTGCCACTGAGGAACCGCACATTGCACAAACTCACGGAAGGGGGCCGAGTCTACCAACTGAAAAGGCAGCAGTTGAAGCGCTAGCAATTTAGCCAAGCTAGCATTCAACCGCTGGGCATGTGGATGGCTGGGAGTGAACTTCTTTCGACGGTCCAGCAGCTGGGGCAGGGAAATTTGCCTGCTAGAATCGGACGTTGGTGTACTGCTAGCAGAGTGCCCGCAAGTACTTGGCTGTGACACACCTAATTCTACACCTTCATTCCTCTCAGAGCAGGTTTCAGAGAGGACTGAAGGTATAGTGGGGTTGGAGATCCCAGCTGATGCGGTGCAAGAAGAGGTCAGCTTTGTTCTTTGGTGTGGGTCTTTAAGGTAGGCTTGCCAACGAGCTGCATGGCAGGTCAACATATGTCTGGTCAAGCATGTGGTGCCCAAGCGGGTGATGTTTTGGCCACGCGATATACGCTTGAGACATATGTTGCAAACAGCAGCTGTGCGATCTGATGCACTCGACTCAAAAAAGGCCCACACCAAAGAACTTTTTGAATAACGGGCAGAGGCAGCGCCCTGCACAGGCGGAGCTCTGCGGTGTGATTCCGTCGGTGTGCTGCCCTTACGCTGGCCCCCCGACGGCATCCTGCCTCGTTGGAGATGTGCCTCCTCTTCATCCTCCTCCTCCTCCTCCTCTTCTCTCCTATTAGGCACCCACGTGGAGTCAGTGACCTCATCATCACTGGAGCCAATCTGGCAGTATGCTGCAGCTGCTGGAACATGACTGCCAGATTGGTGTCCTTCTTGAGCATCCCCTCCCTCTGCTCTCACGCTACTGCCTTCCTCTAGCTGGGTATCATCATCAGACCCTTCGAAACGCTGGGCATCCTCCTGGAGCATGTACCCAACACTGTGCTCAAACAGTTCGGGGGACTCCTCAGGAGGACATGGTTGGTCTAGGGAAGGAGTGACTGATGATGACATTGATACCAGGGATGAGGACGCTTTGGCAGCTGCTTTGCCAGTACCCTGAGCCTGGGTGAGAGAGGATGAGGAGGATGAGGAGGGCTTGGTCATCCACTCTACCAAGTCTTCGGCATGATGCGGCTCAACACGTCCAGCTGCCGAAAAGAAGGACAAGCATGTCCCATGGCCACATGCTGATGGCGATGCACCGCGTCCACGACCAGCACTGTTGTCTCTAGACACAGAGCCTGCTTGCCCTCTTTTTTTGGCTCCTGACTGTCTGCCTCTCCTTGTTTGCCTTCCAGACATTCTAATGGCCTGCAGGGAAATGGGAAAAGCAGCAATACAGGCTAAGTTAAGGTGTAATATGGTCAGGAGGCACACTCCGCCCGCTGTAAGTGCCGCAAAATCCTGTTGGTGTAACACACCAGGAAAAAGCAGCAATACAGGCTAAGTTAAGGTGTAATATGGTCAGGAGGCACACTCCGCCCGCTGTAAGTGCCGCAAAATCCTGTTTGTGTAACACACCAGGAAAAAGCAGCAATACAGGCTAAGTTAAGGTGTAATATGGTCAGGAGGCACACTCCGCCCGCTGTAAGTGCCGCAAAATCCTGTTTGTGTAACACACCAGGAAAAAGCAGCAATACAGGCTAAGTTAAGGTGTAATATGGTCAGGAGGCACACTCCGCCCGCTGTAAGTGCCGCAAAATCCTGTTTGTGTAACACACCAGGAAAAAGCAGCAATACAGGCTAAGTTAAGGTGTAATATGGTCAGGAGACACACTCCGCCCGCTGTAACTGCCGCAAAATCCTGTTTGTGTAACACACCAGGAAAAAGCAGCAATACAGGCTAAGTTAAGGTGTAATATGGTCAGGAGGCACACTCCGCCCGCTGTAAGTGCCGCAAAATCCTGTTTGTGTAACACACCAGGAAAAAGCAGCAATACAGGCTAAGTTAAGGTGTAATATGGTCAGGAGGTACACTCCGCCCGCTGTAAGTGCCGCAAAATCCTGTTGGTGTAACACACCAGGAAAAAGCAGCAATACAGGCTAAGTTAAGGTGTAATATGGTCAGGAGGTACACTCCGCCCGCTGTAAGTGCCGCAAAATCCTGTTGGTGTAACACACCAGGAAAAAGCAGCAATACGGGCTAACTTCAGGTGTATAATGTGCAGGAGGCTTAGCAACAATGACACTGACACTGTCCCCTGCCTATCCTTCTCTCTCCCTGCACACAAGGTTTATCAAAGTATATGACACTGACACTCTCCCTGCCTATCCTTCTCTTTCCCTGCACACAAGGTTTAGCAAAGAATATGACATTGACACTGTCCCCTGCCTATCCTTCTCTCTCCCTGCACACAAGGTTTATCAAAGTATATGACACTGACACTCTCCCTGCCTATCCTTCTCTCTCCCTACACACAAGGTTTAGCAAAGAATATGACACTGACACTCTCCCTGCCTATCCTTCTCTGTCCCTACACACAAAGTTTAGCAAAGAATAGATTTGACAAGATTTGACACTGTCCCTGCCTATCCTTCACTTTCCCTGCTCCAGAACACACTACACAAGGCCGCCGCGCTGGCGGCCTTTTATAGTGTGGGGCATGTACTAAACCCCCTCAGCTATAATTGGCCACAGGCATCCTGCCTGTGGCCAATCATTGCTCTCCTCGCTGCCGGCGCTGTGATTGGCCAAGCATGCAGGGTCACAGTGCATGCTTGGCCAATCACAGCGCCGGGATTACACTGCGATGGCCCAGTGTATTGTGGGCTGTTTGCGTCACTCGAATTTGGCGCGAACGGCCCAAATCGTTCGTTGTTCGCCGAACGCGCGAACAGCTGATGTTCGAGTCGAACCTATGTTCGACTCGAACACCGAGCTCATCCCTAATCCTGAGACATTGTGCCCTCCTCCTGCGCCGCCCAAGCTGTCCTCCGATTCCTGGGAGCCGGTTTAGTGTCACCCTCCTCACAGGCTGAGCTGCTGCTGACCTCCTCCTCCTCTGCCATGACTGATGTCCTCCAGGGCTGCTGCTTTCTCTGAATTGACCAGCAGAGAGTTGGTCAGCGCCCCAGCCCTGTGTAGGGTGGCGGTTCTCAGCCCCTCGTGTTCCCCAGCCAGGCTAGTAGGGAAGTCAGCGGCCGTGGCTGCGCCCCCTAGGCAGCAGTGCACCCTAGGTGGCTGCCTAGTTCGCCTACCAGCAGCGCCGGCCCTGAACACGCCCAAGCTCATCACTCAAAAACGACCCAATTCACCAATCTCCTTTTTTTCTACTGCTGTGATTTGACTTCCTTTTAGAAGGTTGAGTTTGTTCTCCATGGCCCCATTGTATACAGGAACGAAGCCACCCTCTCTTAATCACTTCCCATATGGACTAGGGACTATGGACTATGAGATTTGTAGTATGCATAAAGCAGTGCAAATGTCTGCTACTAGCACGCACTGCTCGTTCCAAACAAACAGAAGTGAAAGGGAAAAAGAGAGGTTCTCACAGGTAATGTTACCAAGAGGCAGAAAAACACAAGAGATACAATGTCATTAAACATTGATTGCAGGGCCACTAATTAATGGAGGTATATGGATTATTTTCGGAGAATAAGGCTATTGTTTAATGTCACTTCAAGTACTGTTCGCATCCATGCATTTTTGTTTGCTGCCTTTGGTGTGGTTTGCAGAAAATGCATAAACAGTGCTGCATAGAGAATGCACTTCAACAAATAAAATACACAACATAGATGTGAGAGTGGCACCTATCTTTAAGGCCACTTTCACACTGAGGTGCTTAAACGTTTTTACTGCACTTTTCAAGTGCTTTTGAAGCGTTTGAGTTAGCTGACAACCACACCCCCTACATCACATCCTGTGCACTTCCTGGTATTTTGTGGGTGAAGAGAGAGAACAGAGAGAAGATGGATTTTTTAGAGCTGCTGTTGCTGTTTGTGCTAATGTATTGGGAATATATCCTTAAACAGAGGCAGCAACGATACTTTTGGGTTCACCCCATCCTACAAACCCACGGCTCAAGAGGACAATTTGTCTTGCTTTATCAAGACTTGAGAGGGCACCCTATAAAGTTAAAAAATTACACACGGATGAGCACCGCAATGTAAGTGAAAATGTCTAAATTCCCCAATCCTTACCCTATTCCAGTCCCACTATTCCCAATCCTACAAACCTAACCCTAATCCCAGTCTTACTAGTCCCAATTGCCTAACCCTAACCCCAGTCTTACTAGTCCAAATTGCCTAACCCTAATGCCCCGTACACACGATCGTTTTTAATGTCATTTTTTAAACCGACGTTTTTCTCCTCGTTTTTTTTCATGTTTCCTCTCAAGCCTGCCTTGCGTACACACTATCATTAAAAAAAACGATCAAGCAAAGCGCAGTGACGTTCAACACGTACGACGGCACTATAAAGGGGAAGTTCCGTTCGAATGGCGCCACCCTTCATGTTAGTAAAGTTTGTTGAGCGACGATTCGCGCTTTTCAGTCGGTTACTGTGTAATGAATGTGCTATCTCCATTACGAACGCTAGTTTTACCAGAACGAGCGCTCCCGTCTCATACTTGATTCTGAGCATGCGCGTTTTTTTTCACGTCGTGAAAGCATACACACTATCGTTTTTCACGTCGTTAAAAAAAACGACATGAAAAACGACGTGAAAAAAGAGAGCATGTCCGGAATTTTTAATGGCCGTTTTTCACGTCGTTAAAAATGCTCTGGAGCCTACACACGATCATTTTTAATGGCCATTTTTTAAAATGGCATTTTTAACGGCATGAAAAACGATCGTGTGTATGGGGCATAACCCTAATCCCAGTTTTACTAGTCCCAATCGCCTAACCCTAATCCAGGTCTTACTAGTACAAATTGCCTAACCCTAATCCCAGTTCCACTAGTCCCAATCCCCCAATCCCAGTCCCACTAGTTCCAATCCCCCAATCCTAACCCTAATCCCAGTCAAACTAGTCCCAATCCACTAACCCTAATCCCAGTCCCACTAGTCCCAGTCCCCAATCCTAACCCTAATCCCAGTCCCACTAGTCCCAATCCCCCAATCCTAACCCTAATCCCAGTCAAATTAGTCTCAATCCACTAACCCCAATCCCAGTTACACTAGTCCCAATCCCCCAATCCTAACCCTAATCCCAGTCCCACTAGTCCCAATCCCCCAATCCTAACCCTAATCCCAGTGAAACTAGTACCAATCCACTAACCCTAACCCCAGTCCCACTAGTCCCAACCCCCTAATCCTAATCCCAGTCCCATTAATCCCAATACCCCAATCCTAACCCTAATCCCAGTCAAATTAGTCCCAATCCCCCAATCCTAACCCTAACCCCAGTCAAACCAGTCCCAATTCACTAACCCTAACCCTAATCCCAGTCAAACTATTCTCAATCCACTAACCCTGCTCCCAGTCCCACTAGTCCCAATCCCCCAATCCAAACCCTAATCCCAGTCAAACTAGTCCCAATCCACCAATTCCAACCCTAATCCCAGTCAAACTAGTCCCAATCCCCCAATCTTTACCCTAATCCCAGTCCCACTAGTCCCAATCTTCCAATCCTAGCCCTAATCCCAGTCAAACAAATCCTAATCCCAGTCTTACTATTACCAATCCACTAACCCTAATCCCAGGCTTACTACTTTCAATCCTGACCCTAATCCCAGTCAAAATAGTCCCAATCCACTAACCCTAATCCCAGTCCCACTAGTCCCAGTCCCCAATCCTAACCCTAATCCCAGTCCCACTAGTCCCAATTCCCCAATCCTAACCGTAATCCCAGTCAAACTGGCATACACCCACGGATTCTAAAAGAATTGAGCTCTGTAATTTCAAAGCCATTGTATCTAACTTTTAGGGACTCATTAATGACAGGAATATTACCACTGGATTGGCGCAGGGCCAATGTGGTGCCTATATTTAAAAAGGGAACATAGTCTTTACCAAGTAACTATAGACCTGTTAGTTTAACTTCCATAGTTGGGAAGATACTGGAGAGATTAATAAAAGACCACATAGATGAGTTCTTGCTGGAAAAAAACTATTTAAGCAACAGACAGCACGGATTCATGAAAGACAGAAGTTGTCAAACAAACCTGATTTGTTTTTATGAAGAGGTAAGTAAAATCTTGGACAGAGGCGTGGCTGTGGACGTGGTATACTTGGATTTTGCAAAAGCGTTTGATACAGTTCCCCACACACGGCTCATGTGTAAGGTAAAGTCTACAGGATTGGAAATATCAGTTTGTAAATGGATAGAAAACTGGCTAAAAGACAGAATTCAGAGAGTAGTAGTTAATGATTCTTACTCTGAATGGTCTAAGGTTATCAGTGGTGTACCCCAAGGTTCAGTGCTGGGACCCTTACTTTTTAATATCTTTATAAATGATATTGGGTCTGAGATCAAAAGTAACATTTCTGTCTTTGCAGATGACACCAAGCTATGCAGTGGAATAACGTCCTTACAAGATGTCTCCAATTTACAAGCCGACCTCGATGCCCTGTCTAATTGGGCGACTATGTGGCAGATGAGGTTTAATGTTGATAAATGTAAAGTTATGCACTTTGGGGCTAAGAATATGAATGCATCATACATACTAGGGGGAATACAACTGGGGGGATCCGTAGTGGAGAAGGATCTGAGGGTTTTGGTAGATCATAAGCTCAATAATGGCATGCAATGCCAAGCTGCAGTTTCCAAAGCGAGCAAAGTCCTTTCTTGTATTAAGAGAGGTATGGACTCCAGAGAGAGAGACATCATTTTGCCCCTGTAAAAATCATTAGTAAGGCCCCATCTGGAATACGCAGTTCAGTTTTGGGCACCAGTTCTCAAAAAGGCATATCGGGGAACTGGAGAAAGTGCAGAGAAGGGCAACCAAACTGATAAGAGGCATGGAGGAGCTCAGCTATGAAGAAAGATTAGAGGAACTGAATTTATTCACTCTTGAGAAGAGGAGAATAAGGGGGGATATGATTAACATGTACAAATATATAAGGGGTCCATATAGTGAACTTGGTGATGAGTTATTCACTTTACGGTCAACACAGAGAACAAGGGGGCACTCTTTACGTCTAGAAGAAAAAAGATTTCATCTCCAAATGCGGAAAGGTTTCTTCACAGTAAGAGCTGTGAAAATGTGGAACAGACTCCCTGCAGAGGTGGTTCTGGCCAGCTCAGTAGATTGCTTTAAGAAAGGCCTGGATACTTTCCTAAATGTACATAATATAACTGAGTACTAACAGTTCTAGGTAAAGTTGATCCAGGGTAAATCCGATTGCCTCTCGGGGGATCAGGAAGGAATTTTTTCCCCTGCTGTAGCAAATTGGATCATGCTCTGCTGGGGTTTTTTGCCTTCCTCTGGATCAACTATGGGTATAGAATTGGGTATATGGGATTGCACGATATTTTTTTATTTTATTTTAGTTATTTTTTTATGGTTGAACTGGATGGACTTTGTCTTTTTTCAACCTGACTAACTATGTAACTATGTAACTATGTAATCCCATGTCCGCTTATGGTTAGCATAGTGTTAGTGTTGGGTTAGGTTTAGCATAGTGATGAGTTATGGTTAGCACATGGTTATGGTTCGAGCTAGGGAGTTGTGTTAGGATTAGCATAGGTTTAGGGGTAGGGTTAGCATAGGGTTCCAGGGTAGGGTTGGGTTATGGTTAGCATAGGGTTAGGTTTAGCATCTGTTCATGTTTATGTAGTGTTAACAACTGACCTATTTCCTTCACCAGATTTGACATCCTCCTCGACATTTTTACACCTGACTTGATGAGACAGGTTACCAATTGAGGGTTGCAGTATCACCATGTGAACGTTTACTCATAACGCTAAGGTAAGTGTATATGATGAATTGATCTGACCACATGTAAACATGCAATATAAATGCAAAAACAACATGTTTTTAAATGCAAAAAAAATATTAATGCATATAATCTAGTAACAAAACTGCACAACATGTGCAAAATGCACGCATCATAAATGCACAATGTGCATTACATAGAAAAGTTTATATTTAACAACTGCTATACATCCAAAAAGCAAAAAAAATGTTTTAACTTTAGAGACTATGATAAGAGGGAGATGGATGGTGTGGCTACTCTAGATGGGGAGCAGGGAGAGGTTTGCTATGTGGACGATATCCCCCATCCCTGGAAACGTGGAGTATGTGTCATGGATATGCAGTAATGGTTGTCTGTCAGCTTACCTTTCTCTCCATGTGTTCACCTTAGAGGTCAGACACTCTCACCTGGCTGCATTTATAAACTCTCCTCCCAGAATGTCTCCACCCCAGGACCTGTCAGAGAACTCTTTATTAACCTGTGCACTGCAAGTCTGCCTTGCTGATCAACGTTGTTTGTTAGGCATTGTGTGTTTGGGTTCCTGCTTGCCTTGTGCTACGTCTGTCTCTGTGTTAACGATATTGGCTTATGCTTGACTATCCCTGTCTGCTTGTGACCTTGACCTTTGGCTTGTCCTTTGTTTATCCTTGTCTGCTTGTCGCCCTGACCTTGGCTTATCTCCTCACTATCTCTTGTATCCTGAACTGCTGCTTCCCCTATATCCTCTATACCCTACGGAGCTTAAGCTAGGGGACTCTGGGGGCCGCGACCTGGATCCAGCTGCAGCTTAGGCCATCCTCACCACTAGAGGCTCTGGTGAACACCTGCTGGATCTTAGACTCCGTACCCTGGGGAATCTTGGGCTCTAGCTCCCTGTGGGATCTCTGTTGTGCTCCAGTGGATCGGCCTTCCCTAACCACCCAGTGTTCCATCCGCAGCAGTCAGCCATAGGGTTCACTACCTTGTGGTGCACTCCTGACATACGGTGTGCACCTGTCATCTGGCAACTCAGGTGACCTGACAGTATGGAAATGTAAAGGCATTCTAACATAAGATAACCCAGCAGCAGGTGGGTATGGGTTTGGGAGATTCTCATATCGCACTGGTACTCTTCTGGAACCTTTTCCAAGCTGCGTGCAAATGAAGTGATCTCGCTCTGATCTCTTTGTTTTTCATTAAATATTTTTTTCACCACGTCCAAAAATTCCTCGGACTGCCTTTTGCTTCTTTGCTTTTTCTCCTTTTGTCCTGGTCTCTGGGCAAGGTTGGTTGTGATGTTTCCATTCCAGTATCATTTAGTTGAAAATCATCACCAGGATCGTCCTCCTCCAGCCTGTCAGTCTTCTCTGGGTCATTCTCTGTTTCGGATTCCATGTTGCTCTCAGTCCTAAAAAAAGTTAAATAATTTGACAATTTAAAAAATAATCTAAACAAGTTATATCTCGCAGTCCTAAAAAATAAAAATACATAATTAGACCATTCAAAATAAGTCTATGGGGGAGGCTATTGTTGTCTTAATCCCCAAGCCTGGTAAGGACCCCCAGGACTGCGCCTCATACAGGCCCATCTCATTGCTGAATGTGGACACAAAAATATTGGTGAAGATATTGGCTACCCGCCTGTCTTCGGTAATATCTACATTGATCCATGTCGATCAGACCGGGTTCATGCCAGGCAAGGGCACAGACATCAATATCAAGCGTCTCTTCTTGAATCTGTCCATCACTCATGACAATGCCTGGTCCCGGGTGATTGCCTCCCTAGATGCCGAAAAGGCATTTGATTCAGTAGAATAGGAATATCTCTGGGGGGTGCTGCAACATTTCGGTTTTGGTCCTGTTTTTTTACGCTGGATCTAGCTGCTTTATAGAGCATGAGGGCTAGGGTGCGCACCAATGACTGAGTTTCTGACTCCTTCCCCCTGCATAGGGGCACAGGTCAAGGGTGTCCCCTGTCCCCCAGCCTGTTTGCTCTGGCCCTGGAGCCTCTGGCAATTTTGGTCAGGGAGTCTCTGGAGGTTACGGATTGGTGGTCTGGAGGAGAAAATTTCCCTCTATGCGGACGATGCCCTTCTCTATCTGAATGACGCTGGCCCTTCCTTGTCTGCAGCTTTAGGGCTGTTTGACAAATTTGTATCCTTTTCGGGTGTCCATATCAATTGGTCTAAATCGGTACTTTTCACCCTGGATGCCCGGCCTCCGGACGGATCCAGTCCCACACCACTGCACTGGGTCACAGAGTTCAGATACCTCGGGTGAGGGTGGCTAGGGCTCCTTCCCAATACTATTCCCTTAATATACTCCCCTTGCTTCAGTTTCTGAGGGAACAATGTCAGTCCTGGTCTGGATTTCTGCTAATCTTGATTGGTCGTATTACCATCTTAAAGATGAGTATATTACCTAAATTCAATTATCTCTTTTGGAACAGCCCGGTCTGGATCCTGGAGTCCTTCTTTCGGGAGGTGGATAGTTGCATTATCTAATTTCTTTGGAATGGGTCCGTCCCCTGATTGGCGAAATCAACACTGCACCTACCAACTCACCTGGAGGGTCTGGCCCTCCCGAATTTCAGATTTTTTTTCTGGGCAGCAATGCTGGTTACGACGTACTGGTGGTTTGAGGCTAGCCGCTATAACGCTGCGGTCTGTGTGGAGGCAGCTCGGTTGGATTCCTTGCAGGAACTCCAAAATTTGGTTTATAGAGGGATAAGAGCATATGGGGACCTCCCGGCTCAAACCAAGGCGACGATTAAGGTGTGCGTTGCGGCTCGACATAGATTCTTCCGGGCAGAGCGTTGGTCCCCAGTCCAGCCTCTCTGGGGGAATCCTAATTTGCCCCACTTTAGGTCTATACCGGATCCCCAGGTTTGGGCGAGATTCAGAATTAGGACACTGAGGGATATCATGCCGGTAGGTACCCTGCTGACACTCCCCCAGTTGACTAAGAAGTATAACTTACCTGGATGGATGTATTTCTGATATGCCAAGCTTCGTCATGCCACTAGGGCCCAGTTTCCTATTCCCCCATGCATTCAACTAGACCCGGTGGAGGACCTCCTGTCTTGCGGTGACCTGCAGAAGCCTCTCTCTGCTTTATATAGTACGCTGTTCCCCATTGACTCCCTTAAGCTGGATAGGCTCTGGGGGTTGTGGAGAGCAGACATTCTGGCCCTGGAGAGGGAGGATTGGGAAGATTGCCTAGAGCCAGTGGCGTCACTAGGGTTGGTGTCACCCAGTGCGGTAAAACATGGTGTCACCCCCCCTCGTCTAGGCTGCCCAGCACCATGCAGGCAGTGCACAGTCACGGGGCGCACCCCAAACCAGCCCCTGTAAATGATAGTATAGGGCGGTATGGTGGCAGGTTAGGGTAGTATAGGGTGGTATAGTGGCAGGTTGGGGTGGTATATGGCATGTTAGGGTGTTACAGGGCAGGTTAAGGCGGTATGGGGCAAGTTGGGGTGTTATAGTGCAAGTTAGGGTGGCACAGGGAAGGTTGGGGTGGTATAGGGCACGTAAGGGTGGCATAGGGCAGGTTGGGGTGGTACAGGGCAAGTTAGGGTGGCATAGGGCAGGTTGGGGTGGTATAGGGAAAGTTAGGGTAGTACAGGAAAATTATCGTGGGAAAGGGCATGTTGGGGTGGTATGGGGCAGGTTGGGGCAGGTTGGGGTGGCATGGGGCAAGATGGGGTGGTATACGGCAGGCTGGGGTGGTATACGGCAGGCTGGGATGGCACAGGCAGGCTGGCGTGGCACAGGGCAGGGGTGGTATACAGCAGGCTGGGGTGGTATGGGGCAGCACAGGGCAGGCTGGGGTGGTACAGGGCAGGCTGGCGTGGCACGGGGCAGGCTCGGGTGGTATACAGCAGGCTGGGTGGCACAGGGCAGGCTGGGGTGGTATAGGGCAGGCTGGGGTGGTATACAGCAGGCTGGGGGGTATGGGGCAGGCTGGGGTGGCACAGGGCAGGCTGGGGTGGTATAGGGCAGGCTGGGGTGGCACAGGGCAGACTGGGGTGGCACAGGGCAGACTGGGGTGGTATACAGCAGGCTGGGGTGGTATGGGGCAGCACAGGGCAGGCTGGGGTGGTACAGGGCAGGCTGGCATGGCACAGGGCATGCTGGGGTGGTATAGGGCAGGCTGGCGGGGTATGGGGCAAACTGGGGTGGCACAGGGCAGGCTGGGGTGTTACAGGGCAGGCTGGGGTGGTACAGGGCAGGCTGGGGTGGTATGTTAGATATAATAGGCACAGTAGCTGAGTGTACTGGTCTGGTGGGGGGAGCGGGGTGGCTGGACACAGCTATATTATATATAGCTGTGTCTAGCAGACCACCTTGCACCCCCCCCTCGTTATCAGACTAGCACAGCACAGGGCGCCAGACACTGTCTGAGAGTCCTCCCACACCAGCTCTCAGGTGGCCTGCCGGTACCATGGAAACCCCCCCACCTACACCTCACCTTGGGCTCGGGCTGGCGATGGACACCAGGACACCCCCTCGCAAGCTGAGTGTCACCCTTCACTAGTTCACTTCCCTCCCGCCTGTACTGTACTCACACCTCTTCTGTCCGGGAGTCTGGAGAGGAGACGAGGACAGCGGCACAGCATGCAGCCGCGCCGCCCGGGCGGTGTGAGATGTGACAGGCTCACTGGCTCAGTAGGGAGGAGGAAGTAGGAGAAGCACGCACACCAGGCGCTGGAGGTGTTGTTCCAGCGGGGTGACCGGGGTCAGCTGTAAAAAAAAAAATACCAGGGCTTTCCTCACCCTCGGGAGAGTCGGGATGGTGTCACCCCTCTAGCGGGCCGCACCCCCCGCACTCCCCTAGCAATGCCTCTGCCTAGAGCGGGGCCCCAAGTTAGTTGTCTCTGCGGGGGACAAGCTCATACAAACAAAATTTCTTCATAGAGTCTATTTTACTCCGGTATGCTTGTCCAGAATATATCCTGATAGAGACCCGTGTTGCCCAAGGTGTCGGACGCAGCGGGGCACCTATTTCCACATGTTCTGGACCTGCCCTGCTCTGGTCAGGGGTTTTTGAACAGTTAAATGTCTGCCTTGAGCTTTCAGTCCCCATGTCTCCTGAACTGGCCTTACTGGGTGTTATAGATGATGAACAGCGGTCTCACCGTAGTAAGCTATTAATCTTATATAGGTAGAAGAAAGGAGGTTACCGCTCATGTGCAGCTGATAATCTCCTCACAGGATCCAGAACCAAGGGTGCAGCCAATGCATATAGCAATGCAAAAATGATAGCTAGCTATGATTAAGCGCTGAAGTTCAGTGCGAAACGCGTCAGCTCACATTAGCTGTTTCCTTTGCTGTGCCATGTACTTGCTGTTTTTATTTTAAATAAAAGAACAAATATTTTTTTTTTGAGTGCGGCAGTCCAAGGTCTCTCATCATTTTTGCATATTAATCTTATATCTTCTCTTTTATCCCAAGAAATAAATCTTATGTACATGGACTTGCTCTGCCCCCCTGTTGTGTCCTCCTGGGAAAGCAAAATCAGTGTTGCCCTGCCTCTTTATAAATTGACGTACATTAGTCGTGGGTTTCCCTGGAAGTTTGATAAAGTATGGTTGCCGTGGACAACATTTTGAAATATTGATTGAAGCTGATTGTGATCCCCCCTCTTCTTCTTCATTCCCTCTCTCCCTCCCTTCCCCTTTTCTCCCTTTTATTTTTTATTTTTTATTTTTTTTATTCTCTTCCTTCCTCCCCCCCCCCCTTTGCCCCACCTCCCCTTCCTTCCCCTTCTCTCTGTGTTTCTGGGACCTCAGCTTTTGACCAGCATCCTTTGTTAATTTCATGCCTGTACTCCTGATTGGACATAGACTATATACCATTTTCTGTATCGGGTTAATGTACTGTACTATATTTACTTGACAAACTGTCTGTATTGTGTCATTCTGTACTATATATCGTCCTTCAATAAAGCACTCCTGATTGTTAAAAAAAAAAAAAAAAGACAGTTCAAAATAAAAATACATACCGTAATTAGACAATTCAATATAAAAATAAAAATACATAACTAGACAATTCGATATAATAATATTTTTAGACATGTTGTTATACTTACGGTCTCATCTCCATGACGGGCTTCAGGAACTGTAGCTCCTCATAATGGCAGTATACATGGTCAGTCTTCCTTGCAGAACCACTTTGTTTCTTGTGTTCCCATCTAAAATTGTCCCGCATTGTCTTCCATCTTATCCTCATTAGTCTTACTGCAAGAAATTGTAATAATTGTTCATTTTTAATTACAGATATCTTGCCACAACAGGAATATCGACAATTAGTGAAATTCTGAAGCAAACTTGTGATACTATCTGGAATAAAAAAAAATACATTCCTGCCCATTCCAAATAAAGAGAAATGGAACGATATTGCCCAGCGGTTCTGGATCAAAACCAACTTTCCAAACTGCCTGGGAGCAATTGATGGCAAACATATAAGGTTGATAAAACCCTGTTACAGTGGTAAACGATATTATAACTACAAGAATAATTTTTCTGTGGTGCTAATGGCTGTGGTTGATGCAGACTATAAATTCCTATTTATTGATGTAGGAGCATTTGGGAGTTCTGCAGACTCTACTGTTATAAATAATTCTAAATTTGGACAGGATTTTGAAGCTAATCGACTAGACTTGCCGGAAAACCAGCCATTACCCGGGACAGAAGTTCCAGATATGCTCTTTGTGTTCGTGGCTGATGAGGCATTCGCTAGGATTGGGGGATTGGGACTAGTGGGACTGGGATTAATGTTAGGATTGGGGGGTTGGGACTAGTGGCACTGGGATTAGGGTAAGGGTTAGTTGATTGGAACTAGTTTGACTTGGATTAGTGTTAGGATTGGGGAATTAGGACTAGTGGGAGTTGGATTAGGGTTAGGATTGGGAGATTGGGACTAGTGGCACTGGGATTAGGGTTAGGGTTAGTGGATTGGGACTAGTTTGACAGGGATTAGGGTTAGGATTGGGGGATTGGGACTAATGGGACTGGGATTAGGGTTAGGATTGGGGGATTGGGACTAGTTTGACTGGGATTAGGGTTAAGATTGGGACTAGTGGGACTGGGATTAGGGAACTTGTGCTCACATTTGGCGGATTTTGATTTTCTTGTGAGCCCACTCTGGAATATGCTGTTCAGCTATAGCATACCATGCTTGGTTCTTCCTGTTGCGGTTCACATAAAAGGCATTCCCGAGATCCCAAAGTTCTGGGTGTTCCCTCATGGAATGTATGAACTCCTCTGGTTCTATTTTGGCTCCTCTTGCTCTTGATGGTCTTGATGGTCTGGCCACATTTTCGCCTATAACCTGCATGTCTGGGTTTTCTGCAATAGCATCCATTACAACTCTCTCTTCTCTCCTCTCTTTTCCACCTCTCAACAGGATTTCCTGATATTCCAGCATCCTACACTGCACTGCGGTCATTTGGCCTTTCCAGAGCTTCAGGGCGGTTTTCAGGCACTTTTAAAGTGCTTTTTTTTATTTCAATGGAGATGGGCGTTTTTGAAGCGCCTTTTTATAGCGCCCCAAACATGCTCCAAAAATGCTGCTTGCAGGACTTTTCTCAACGCCCTGCCAGCGTGACGCCCCAGTGTGAAAGCATCTATTGCATTGCATGGGCAGCCCATTTCAAGCCCTTTTCAAATACTATTTTTAGAGCTAAAATGCCTGTAAAACGCTTCAGTGTGAAAGTAGCCTAATGCCCCATACACACGATCGTTTTTCTTGCCATTTTTTTTCTTGCCGTTTTTCACGTCGTTAAAAATGCTCTGGAGCATACACACGATCATTTTTAATGGCCATTTTTAAAAATGGCATTTTTAACGGCATGAAAAACGATCGTGTGTATGGGGCATTACACTGCATACACGATTATCCGTGCACATTGCCATTCATTTAGGATGACACCCCAACGTGCACACAGGGACACAATAATCTCATCTTCTGTTCACTGCAATGCATGCATTAAGAAACAAATACATTGCCATGTGGTGTGCTGGAAAAGGGAGACATATTTATTTAAATACTGTAGGTTTAGTGGGTGATTACTTTGCAGTAGAGGTTTCAAGAGAGCAAAACAATACAATTCCGACATCTGGGAAAAATGATCAGCAGGTACAAGTTAGAACAAAAGTCTTGTGCTTAAAAAGAGAAGCATGCCTTCCTTAACCATTTCAATACAGGGCACTTTTACCCCCTTCCTGCCCAGGCCAATTTTCAGCTTTCAGCACTGTCACACTTTGAATGACAATTGCGCGGTCATGCAACACTGTACCCAAACTAAATTTCTATAATTTTTTTTTCAAAAATAGAGCTTTCTTCTGGTGGTGTTTAATCACCACTTGGTTTATTTTTTGCTAAACAAATTAAAAAAGACTTTGGAAAAAATACGTTTTCTTTGTTTCTGTTATAAAATGTTGTTTTCTCCTTCACTGAGGGGCACTGATAGGCACTGATGAGGCTGAACTGACAGGCACTGATGAGGTGGCACTGATAAGGTGGCCCTGATGGGCACTGATGAGGGGGCACTAATATGCAGCACTGATAGGCGGTACTGATATGCAGCACTTATGGACACTGATAGGCAGCACTGATATGCAGCACTGATGGACACTGATAGGCGGCACTGATGGGCACTAATAGGTGGCACTGATTGGCACTAATAGGTAGCAATGATGGGCACTTAAAGATGGCACTGATGGGCACAAATAGGTGGCACTGATGGCCGATGATAGGCGGCACTGAAAGGTGGCACGGATGGGCACTGATGGGTGGCACTGATGGGCGGCACTGATGAGCAGGCACTGACAGACATTACTGATGGGCACTGATTGGCATCTGTGATGGCCACTGACAGGCGTTACTGATGGGTGCTAATTGGCATTTTTGATGGCCACTGATTGACATTTTGATGGGCACTGATTGACATCTGATGGGCACTAATTAGCATATGTGATCAACACCTCTGATGGGGGCTGTGCTAATTATCAAAGCGGACCCCCCTGTCAGGAGAGCCGCCAATCTGCTCTCCTCTGCTCACATCTTGTCAGCGCGAACTGAGGAAAGCCGATTACCGTCTATTTCTGGTTATCGCTGTGATCAGCTGTGATTGGTCACAGCTGATGATGTGATAAAGAGCCTACGTAATCTGATCTGACCATGATCTGGCTCTTTACCACACCGCACCACTGATCGCTGCTCTGCGTGCCCCGGGGGCACGCACGAGCGGGTTATCCTGCTTGATGTCCTATGATGCCCAGTTAGGTTAACTGAGCCACCTTGCAGATGTCATTCCGCAATAGGGCAGTAGGGAAGTGGTTAAAGTGGTTGTAAACCTCAGACATGAGATATGAACAAAGCATATCCCTCTATAGTGTGAACTTGTCTCAAATAAGAGCACTAAGTGCCACTTCTGTCTGCAGCTTCATTCCTCTGCTATCAGTAGTGATGAGCCGAACACCCCCGGGTTCGGTTCGCACCAGAACCCGCGAACGGACCGAAAGTTTGCACGAACTTTAGAACCCTATTAAATACAATGGATGCGAACGTTCGAAATCTTAAGTGCTAATTATAACGACTATTATGCATGTTATTGTCCTAAAAAGGGTTTGGGAACCCAGGTTCTGCACCAGGGGACATGTATCAATGCAAAAAGAATTTTTAAAAACGGCCGTTTTTCTGGAGCAGTCATTTTAATGATGCATAAAGTGAAAAAAAAAAGTCAAATATTCCTTTAAATATCGTACCTGGGAGGTGTCTAAAGTATGCCTGTGAAGTGCCATGTGTTTCCCGTGTTTAGAACTGTCCCTGCACAAAATTACATTTCTAAAGGAAAAAAAGCCATTTAAAACTGCTTGCGGCTTTAATGTAATGTCTGGTCCCGGTGATATGGATGAAAATCTTTAAGAAAAATGGCATAGCTACCCCATCACACACCCCCCCGCCCCTACCCCAGACCATTACCAGCCCCTTTGGGTCTTGTATGGATATTAAGGGGAACCCCGCACACAAAATAAAAAAGGCCCTATATACTCTGAACAGCCGTATACAGGCGGTGCATACAAGACAGGGACTGTAGGTTTGTTCTTATGTAGAATCTGTTTGTAATTTTGAACAGGTACATTGTTTAAGTGTAGCTCCAGGCAAAAAATCTATTTTTAAGCTTTTTGGAAAACATAGGGAAGGGTTATCACCCCTGTAACATTTGTTTTGCTGTCTGTGCAGTGTGCACCTGTTCAGAACAGTTCACCTCACTTTCGTCCTAATGACAAATGTTTTTTGAAAAATTGTTTTTTTTATTGAAACAAGAATTGGTGATAAAGCATCAGTGGAGAGGAGACACTTTTTTTCCCATATTAACTCTTACAGGAGAGAATTTGCCTTCCTAGGGGTAGATTTCCTCTCACTTCCTGTTGTATCCTTCCGTTTGCAAGGAGGAGTCGTTTGTAAGTTGGATGTTTGAAAGTAGGGGCCTGCCGTATATACTCAGCTTAAATTTGCCCCTTACATGTTGGTGTTGTCACAACACTGTGAGCCCTCACAATTACTCTTGGTGGGCGCATGAATGGGCCCTGCTGTGAATTATTAGATCAAGAATTGTAATTGCATGCCCCTGTTGAACAGGGGCTGAAAAATTGGGCCTTTGGTGGTGGTGGTGGTGGTGTTGACACAACACTGTAAGGCCTCACAGTTAGTCTTGGTGGGCGCAGGAATGGGCCCTGCTGTGAATTATTAGATCAAGAATTGTAATTACATGCCCCTGTTAAACAGGGGCATAAAAATTGGGCCTTAGGCACTGGTGCCACAACACTGCAACCCCTCACAGATACTGTACTTGGAGCACAGCAATGAGCCCTGTTGCAAAGTATTGCATCAAAAATTGTAATTACACGCCCCTGTTAAACAGGGGCTGAAAAATTGGGCCTTAGCCACTGGTGCTGCTGCCACGACACTGCAACCACTCCCAGATACTCTAGTTGGAGTGCAGGAATGAGCCCTGCTGAAAAGCATTGCATAAAAAATTGTAATAACACACCCCTGTTAAACAGGGGCTGAAAAATTGGGCCTTAGCCACTGGTGGCGGCACCCAGAAACAAAAATGTTCTTCCAAGCTATCAACATCAATCGGATCGTTGAGGAGGAGGAGGATAGTCAGTCAACATAACAGGACAGTCTCTCAGCATCAGCATCAGTCTTGAAAGGATGTGACATTTGAAAATAAATTAGTCTGTTATATCAGCTTCAGGTGTTTGGTAGCTGGCAGTGATCCAAGACTGGTTCATCTTTATGAAGGTCAGTCGATCAACAGAGTCGGTGGACAGGCGCACCCTGTGATCCGTGACAAATCCTGCAGCAGCACTGAATGTGCGTTCTGAAAGAACGCTGGGTGCAGGACAGGCCAGTAGCTCAATTGCATACTGTGCAAGCTCTGGCCAGTGATCCATCCTCAAGACCCAGTAAGCCAGAGAATTTTCGGTGGGGAAGGTGTCCAAGTCTGACCTTGCCCCTAGGTATTCCTGCACCATGTATATCAGACGCTGGCGATGGTTGCTGGAACCGATCATACCTTGGGGCTGCGGACTAAAGAATTGTCTGAACGCATCGGTCAGACGGCCACCTTCCCCATCGCTCCTTCTTTGACTGACCGAAGCCTCAGCAACTTGTTGTCCAGGACCAGGAGTTTGTAACCTCCCAGTCTCTGGGAACGCGTTGCACAGACCTTTCTGCAAGGCCTCCCGGAGTTGTCTCATCCTCTGCTCCCTCTGCGACGGTAAGATAAGGTCCGCAACCTTACCCTTGTACCGTGGATCAAGGAGAGTGGCCAGCCAGTAATGGTCCCTCTCCTTGATCCGAAGAATACGAGGATCCTTCCGCAGACTTTGCAGGATCAGGGAGGCCATGCAGCGTAGGTTAGCTGAGGCATTCGGTCCGGAGTCCTCTGGGTCACTAAGGACGACATGATCCGCAGCCACCTCTTCCCAGCCACGTACAAGTCCACTGGTTTCTTGGGACTGTAAATCATCCCTAAAAGACTGCTGCTGATGATGCTGAGTGCCAGGCTCCACCTCCATGCTGACACAATCCTCCTCCTCCTCCTCCTCTTCTTCCTGTGCGATGGGTGGGACAGAAGGAACACTGTCTGGGTAAAGGGGGCCTTGAGAGGCAAGGAAGTCCTCCTCTTCCTGCCTCTGTTCTGCCTCAAGTGCCCTGTCCATTATTCCACGCAGCGTATGTTCCAACAGGTGGACAAGAGGTACAGTGTCACTGATGCATGCACTGTCACTGCTCACCATCCTCGTGGCCTCCTCAAATGGTGCCAGGACAGTGCATGCATCCTTGATCATGCCCCACTGGCGTGGTGAAAAAAACCCGAGCTCCCCTGACCCTGTCCTGGTGCCGTAGTCGCACAGGTACTCATTAATGGCCCTCTGCTGCATGTGCAGCCGCTGCAGCATGGCCAACGTTGAGTTCCACCTGGTGGGCATGTCACATATAAGGCGGTTCTTGGGCAGGTTCAACTCCTTTTGCAGCTCAGCCAGGTGAGCACTGGCATTATAAGATCTGCGGAAATGCACACAGACTTTCCTGGCCTGCCTCAGGACATCCTGTAAGCCCGGGTACCTGCCCAAGAACCGCTGCACCACCAGGTTAAGGACGTGAGCCACACAGGGCACATGGGTCAGTTGTCCCTGTCGGAGAGCGGAGAGGAGGTTGGTGCCATTGTCACAAACTACCATTCCTGGCTTAAGCTGGCGTGGCATCAACCACCTCTCGGCCTGCCCCTGCAGAGCAGACAGAACCTCTGCCCCAGTGTGGCTCCTGTCCCCCAAACACACCAGCGCAAGCACGGCATGGCATCTTTTTGCCTGCGTACTTGCGTAGCCCCTTGAATGCCTACGGAGCACCGCTGGTTCCGAGGACAAAGCACAGGAAGAGGCCACGGAGGAAGAAGAAGAGGAGGGGGTGGAGGACAGAGGTGTGTCACAACCAGTAGTAGCATTTTGGAGGCGTGGCGGTGGAACAACCTCCAACACTACTGCACCTTGTCCTGCATCCTTCCCAGCTGCCAAAAGAGTGACCCAATGGACCGTGAAAGAAAGGTAACGTCCCTGTCCATGCCTTCTGGACCATGAGTCAGCGGTAATATGCACCTTACCGATGACCGCCCTGTCCAGCGAGGCCAAGACATTGCCTTCCACATGCCGGTAGAGAGCCGGAATCGCCTCCCGTGAGAAAAAGTGGCGTTTGGGAACCTGCCACTGAGGAACCGCACATTGCACAAACTCACGGAAGGGGGCCGAGTCTACCAACTGAAAAGGCAGCAGTTGAAGCGCTAGCAATTTAGCCAAGCTAGCATTCAACCGCTGGGCATGTGGATGGCTGGGAGTGAACTTCTTTTGACGGTCCAGCAGCTGGGGCAGGGAAATTTGCCTGCTAGAATCGGACGTCGGTGTACTGTACTGCTAGTAGAGTGCCCGCAAGTACTTAGCTGTGACACACCTAATTCTACACCTTCATTCCTCTCAGAGCAGGTTTCAGAGAGGACTGAAGGTATAGTGGGGTTGGAGATCCCAGCTGATGCGGTGCAAGAAGAGGTCAGCTTTGTTCTTTGGTGTAGGTCTTTAAGGTAGGCTTGCCAACGAGCTGCATGGCAGGTCAACATATGTCTGGTCAAGCATGTGGTGCCCAAGCGGGTGATGTTTTGGCCACGCGATACACGCTTGAGACATATGTTGCAAACAGCAGCTGTGCGATCTGATGCACTCGAATCAAAAAAGGCCCACACCAAAGAACTTTTTGAATAACGGGCAGAGGCAGCGCCCTGCACATGCGGAGCTCTGCGGTGTGATTCCGTCGGTGTGCTGCCCTTACGCTGGCCCCCCGAGGGCATCCTGCCTCGTTGGAGATGTGCCTCCTCCTCATCCTCCTCCTCCTCCTCCTCCTCTCTCCTATTAGGCACCCACGTGGAGTCAGTGACCTCATCATCCCCTCCCTCCTCATCACTGGAGCCAATCTGGCAGTATGCTGCAGCTGCTGGAACATGACTGCCAGATTGGTGTCCTTCTTGAGCATCCCCTCTCTCTGCTCTTATGCTACTGCCTTCCTCTAGCTGGGTATCATCATCAGACCCTTCGAAACGCTGGGCATCCTCCTGGAGCATGTACCCAACACTGTGCTCAAACAGTTCGGGGGACTCCTCAGGAGGACATGGTTGGTCTAGGGAAGGAGTGACTGATGATGACATTGATACCAGGGAAGAGGACGCTTTGGCAGCTGCTTTGCCAGTACCCTGAGCCTGGGTGAGAGAGGATGAGGAGGATGAGGAGGGCTTGGTTATCCACTCTACCAAGTCTTCGGCATGATGCGGCTCAACACGTCCAGCTGCCGAAAAGAAGGACAAGCGTGTCCCATGGCCACATGCTGATGGCGATGCACCGCGTCCACGACCAGCACTGTTGTCTCTAGACACAGAGCCTGCTTGCCCTCTTTTATTGGCTCCTGACTGTCTGCCTCTCCTTGTTTGCCTTCCAGACATTCTAATGGCCTGCAGGGAAATGGGAAAAGCAGCAATACAGGCTAAGTTAAGGTGTAATATGGTCAGGAGGCACACTCCGCCCGCTGTAAGTGCCGCAAAATCCTGTTGGTGTAACACACCAGGAAAAAGCAGCAATACAGGCTAAGTTCAGGTGTAATATGGTCAGGAGGTACACTCCGCCCGCTGTAAGTGCCGCAAAATCCTGTTGGTGTAACACACCAGGAAAAAGCAGCAATACAGGCTAAGTTAAGGTGTAATATGGTCAGGAGGCACACTCCGCCCGCTGTAAGTGCCGCAAAATCCTGTTGGTGTAACACACCAGGAAAAAGCAGCAATACAGGCTAAGTTAAGGTGTAATATGGTCAGGAGGTACACTCCGCCCGCTGTAAGTGCCGCAAAATCCTGTTGGTGTAACACACCAGGAAAAAGCAGCAATACAGGCTAAGTTAAGGTGTAATATGGTCAGGAGGCACACTCCGCCCGCTGTAAGTGCCGCAAAATCCTGTTGGTGTAACACACCAGGAAAAGGCAGCAATACAGGCTAAGTTAAGGTGTAATATGGTCAGGAGGTACACTCCGCCCGCTGTAAGTGCCGCAAAATCCTGTTGGTGTAACACACCAGGAAAAAGCAGCAATACAGGCTAAGTTAAGGTGTAATATGGTCAGGAGGCACACTCCGCCCACTGTAAGTGCCGCAAAATCCTGTTGGTGTAACACACCAGGAAAAAGCAGCAATACGGGCTAACTTCAGGTGTATAATGTGCAGGAGGCTTAGCAACAATGACACTGACACTGTCCCCTGCCTATCCTTCTCTCTCCCTGCACACAAGGTTTATCAAAGTATATGACACTGACACTCTCCCTGCCTATCCTTCTCTCTCCCTGCACACAAGGTTTAGCAAAGAATATGACACTGACACTGTCCCCTGCCTATCCTTCTCTCTCCCTGCACACAAGGTTTATCAAAGTATATGACACTGACACTCTCCCTGCCTATCCTTCTCTCTCCCTACACACAAGGTTTAGCAAAGAATATGACACTGACACTCTCCCTGCCTATCCTTCTCTGTCCCTACACACAAGGTTTAGCAAAGAATAGATTTGACAAGATTTGACACTGTCCCTGCCTATCCTTCACTTTCCCTGCTCCGGAACACACTACACAAGGCTGCCGTGCTGGCGGCCTTTTATAGTGCGGGGCGTGTACTAAACCCCCTCAGCTATAATTGGCCACAGGCATCCTGCCTGTGGCCAATCATTGCTCTCCTCGCTGCCGGCGCTGTGATTGGCCAAGCATGCAGGGTCACAGTGCATGCTTGGCCAATCACAGCACCAGGATTACACTGCAATGGCGCAGTGTATTGTTGGCCGTTCGCGTCACTCGAATTTGGCACGAACGGCCCAAATCGTTCATTGTTCGCCGAACGCGCGAACAGCCGATGTTCGAGTCGAACCTATGTTCGACTCGAACACCGAGCTCATCCCTAGCTATCAGCATTAATCACTTCTGACAAGTTTTCCTGACATCAAGAGAAAAATGTGACAGGGGAGGGAGATCCAACAGATTGACAGCCTCATTTCTGTCCCTGTGTGCTGTGTGAAGGGGGCGGGGGGTGTCTCTTCCCTCCAGTCAGCTCTCAGAACTCTTTTTTTCTGACATCTCAGACAAGCTTTCAAATTCAGCACTTTGTATTGATGTAGAGAAAAGAGGACTGCATATAATCAGGTACAACTTATGTAGGAGAATTTGTTTCATCTCTGTGTATCGCCTGAGGCAGGTCACTTCACTGGGTATATGTAAGGGTTTGCAACCACTTTAAGTTCCTGAGTATAGGGTTCTCAATGCTGAAGTCATTCTTCTAACTACTGGACAGCTTCTCTATCATGTCAGATCTGCCACCTGATGACTGGTGATCTGTTGGCTGAATGATGAATCAAGCAGCAGTAGGAGAGGTTCTGAAAACATGGATCCACAGCATAAGCACAAGCAGGGAGATCCTGGCAGGGAGATCTTATGTACACCTTCCTCCCCAGCAAGGAACAAATGAGCAGCACAGTAGTAACATCACTAAATCTCACTCCAAATCTTGTAGGATTAGCACTCAGAGGCAGCAGTGCCATAGATGATCTCACACTGCAGATGTACAGCTACTGGGCTCAAGGCACAGGGAGCAGAGTGCTGTTTTTCTGTAGTAATGCAAGACAAAATGTATAACATGGCATTTCTTTACTTTTTATGTTCAGGTAAGATAAATGAGCATTGCTGAGTTAACATTCTCCACTCTTGTAAATCAACCCTGCTGCATCAAAGCCACTGAATCAGCATGACTAGAACTAGAAATTTCAGAAGGAGAGATCACAAAAGGCAGCTTACACATTTCTCTGGCTGAAAAATGTTTCTTTAAGCAGATATTTTGTGTCTGATTGCTGATTTACGAGAACCTCTTTGCAGTCATGGAAACTTATGCCACATGCCAACTGCAGATCATATAGATGGGCTTTGTGCCTCAGCATTCATCTGTTATATTATTTGTTAGTTTTGTCACAATAGACATGGCCACAGTAAGCAGAGAATGCAGAGCTAAAAGGTATGAAAATGATTATCTGAATTAATGCTCAGCTCGTTAAATATTCGAAGCAGCTTCTGGAAGATAATTACACACAAAAACTGCATCACTAGACATTGGATTTATAGAGATGTGAATTATTTAACAAATTCTGCAACGCCAAGGTGACTCCATATGTTTAATAATCAGCATTGCTCAGAGAGGTGTTCTCACCAGTTTCACAAGAGGCAAAGGACACTTAATAGTATAATTCTACTAGGTAATAAGGGGAATACATATGAAGTGATTTGTCAAGATAGGACAATCATGAGCCAGTTTCTGTTATTTGTTTTTCTTATTATAATTACAGCATGATATTAATAAAATCAGTGTTAGCAGTTTTTTTTTTTTATTGGTCAGGTACAATACAAGTTACCTATTAGTATATTGTAATTTTTAGCAGCACAAAATTTCCATAAATGGAATTTAGATTTTTACAATTGTCAATGAAACACGAGTTGACATGTACAATGGTAGAGCAGAAACCCTGGCTTAAAGGAGAAGTCCAGCCTGAGCTTTTTAGGCCTCCACTGGCTTGCCTTCTTTCCTTGTCAAAATATTTTATTAAGGCATACAGAGGGTATCATACATACAATCTTGATTATGCTTATTTTAACAAACGTAATAATTCCTTTATTTTCCAAAAGCTAGATTTTTGTTAATTTTAAAGGAGGTTGCTTAACAAACTAAACATGCAATGTAACAATATTTTAGTTCCTTTAAGAGGTTTGCAAGTAGTATATGTTTCCTTAAAACATTCTTATTGTCAATAAATTCATAACGCCTAGAAGATTTAAGTTATGATGGAGATATGGAATATAAATTCAAACAATGTTCTTATGTATACCCGATGAAATATTTATAAAAAGGAAGGAAAATGAAACGAATATATACATAATAAAGAAAAAATAGTGGTGAAAGAAAGATAGAAGAGGAGAGGAGAGGAGAGTAGAGTAGTGTAGAAGTCCGTGGGGTTAGACCCAGAGCCGCCGTCGCTACTATAGATAATTCATTTAAATCCTTTGTATCAGTTACCATGGTAAGAGAACTTTGGTGTCAAAGGTTGATGGACTAATGTAATTGATCCAGGGTTGCCACAATTTTTCAAATTTGGGGATCGTGTCCATATCTATCGCAGTCATTTTAGCATATGTCATCGCACTATTCATTCTAGTCTTTGATTCGTGTATATTTAATTGGGTTGATTTCCATGCTTTTGCTAATGTTTGTTTAGCTGTTGTAAAAAGTTGTACTAATAATTTAAATTGCATATGTGTTATGCTTTCTGGTTTCAGGTTAAGTAGAGCTATTCCCGGGTCAAATGGGATTGTCTTATTAAGCATTTCAGATGCCATTTTAAAAAGTTCTTTCCAGAATTTTTGTGCTGTTGGACACGGCCACCAAACATGAAACTGTGTCCCTGTCTCTGTACATCCCCGAAAGCATTGTGCTGAATAATTTGGAACATATTTCGCTATTCTTGCAGGCACAAGGTACCATCTAGTTAGTAGTTTATAATTAGCCTCAACCGCTAATATATTAGGGGAGGCCGATTTAGTTGTTATCCATATTTGATTCCATTCTGAGTTTTCTAATTCTCTTTGTAAGTCTCCTTCCCATTTTCGAGCGTATTGTGGTATGCCCCCGTCTCCTTGTGTCAGTAATTGAGAATATAAGGCAGATATAGCACCCTTTGTGTGTGGGTCTTTCTTACATATTGTTTCAAATTTAGTCATTTGGGATGTTTGAGTAGAAGAATTTAAAAATGGTGTGAAGAAGTTTTTTATTTGAAGATATCTGAATAGTTCTGATTGTGGTAAGCCGTAAGTTTTACATAGGGTCGGAAATGGGATAAACGATGATGTTGACACAAAATTATACATATAAAGAATGTCTCTAGATGTCCATTCTCTAAAAGTTTTGGGGTAGACCCATGCTGGATAGAATGCAGGATTTTTGTAAAATGAGAGTAGCGGATTATGTAAAGATTGTAGTTGATATTTAATTTTCGACCTATCCCAAAGGGAGATAAAATGTTTGGTGATAGGATTTTGTATATTTTTGCGGTGTTTTGGGGGGATCCAAAGTAAGTTCGAGACTGAAATTGGATCACTCTCAACAGCTTCTATTAATACCCATAATGGGATTTCTTTTTTTGCATGGTATTTACTGAGGCTAGCGACATGTGCTGCCTTATAGTAACTTGCAAAGTTGGGGCAGCCTAAGCCCCCTTGTAGTTTGGGTAAGAAAAGTGTGCTTTGTTGTATTCTCGGTTTGGTAGAACCCCAAATGAATTTTGATACTTTTTTCTGTAGTATCCTTAGATAATATGCTGGTATCGGGATTGGCAAGACTCTGAATAAGTATAGAATTTTTGGCAGTATCGTCATTTTTACCGCATTTATTCTTCCCATCCATGATATTGGGAGGTGTGCCCAAGAGTTCATTAAGTTTGTTAGATGTTTCAATATCTGTGGATAGTTATGAGAGAATAAATCTGAGAGAGATGCTGTCAGTTTGATACCTAGGTATGATATTACTCCCTCAGTCCATGCATATGGGAGACCTTTTTTGGCGGCCGATAATTCAATACTTGATAGAGATATGTTCATTATTGAACTCTTCTTGGAATTGATAACTAGGCCTGAAAGAGTGGCAAATTTATTAAGAATTGGGGTTAGGTTAGGACCAGATATTTGTGGGGATGAAAGAAATAGGAGGATATCATCTGCAAATAAGCATAATTTGTGCTGGTAACCTCCTACTTCTATTCCTGTTATTGTGGGTTCTAGTCTAATTAGTTGTGCAAGTGGTTCTATGAGTAAAGCGAATAGTAATGGTGAGAGTGGACAGTCTTGTCTTGTACCCCTCTCAATATCAAATGGTTCCGATCTATATCCTGCATATCTTACGTACGCTTTTGGCTTATCATAAAGTGCTTTGATCCAAGTCATAAAATTTGGGCCAAAACCCCATTTTTGTAATGTATAGGTCATGTAAGTCCAGGATACTGAATCAAAGGCCCTTCTGATATCGAGAGAGAGAAAGCAGGCAGGAATTTTAAGTTTTTTCGCTATTTGTGCTAAGAGAACTGCTCTTCTAACATTATCTCCTGCTTGGCGTGAGGGCATGAATCCTACCTGATCACGATGTACTAGTGTTCCTATAATTGAGTTTAAACGTGTTGCTAGTATTTTTGTCAATATTTTAATATCCACATTTAACATGGAAATGGGACGGTAGTTACTGCTGAGTGTATCATCCGTGTGTGGTTTTGGAATCATACATATAATTGCTGTCAATGATTCTTGCCTAAATGTTTTGTTTCTCAATATTTCATTGTAAGCTTCTACCAGCATGGGGGAAAGAATATCCCTGTATGTTCTGTAGTATAATGATGAGTAACCATCTGGCCCAGGTCTTTTATTTATTTTTAATTCATTTATGGCTGCGATGACTTCATCCTTTGAAACTGTTTTTTCTAGCAATGTTTTTTGAGATTCCGTCATTTGTGGGAGGTTAATTCGTGAGAAAAATGAATCTGCTTCAGAGGTGTTGAATGGATTTGTTTCCTTGTATTGAGTTTTTAGATATGTGCTGAATTTTTGGACTATTTTTTGTGGATTGCAAGTGTATATATTATTGGCTAATTTGAGCTTGATAGGTTTATAGGATCTATTGATGGATTTTAGTGCTTTCGCTAGGAGTGTACCTGGTTTATTAGATTTCATATAAAATGAATGATTAGTTTTACGTAACATTTTTTCTGCTGAATCTGTGAGGAAGAGGTCATATTCTAAGCGAGTTTTCTCGAGATGTGTTTTTGCAGTGGGGGTAGGATTATTCTGAAAGGCCATAAATGCAGTGTTAAATTCTTTTTCTAATTTTTGTGCGAGTGTTTTACGTTCTCTTTTCAGGATCCCTAATTGTTGTTGACAAATTCCCCTGAGTACTGGTTTATGTGCTTCCCAAAGTGTGAGTGAAGAGATTTCTGGGCTAGTGTTATGCTTCAAGTAAGTTATTAGCTCACGTTCTATATGTGTGCGGTAAGAAGGGTGTTTGAGTAGCACATCTGGAAGGTACCATGATGGATCATGCGATTTTGGCAGAATAGAGGCTATGGTAGTATATACCGCATCGTGGTCTGACCATGGGATGGGGAGAATGGTTGAAGATGTTATCTCTGGGGCCATTCCTATTGTTATGAAAATATGGTCTATTCTGCTGAATGTTTGATGAGGATTAGAGTAATAGGAGTAGTTCCTTTTCGTTGGCTTAGATTCTCTCCAAGTGTCAATCAAATTGTACTTAGATAGAAGCTGAGGGAGTGACCATTTGGATTGGTGATTTGTTGGGGTATAAGGTGATCTATCGAGGAATGGTAGAAGGACAGTATTTGAATCCCCACACACAAAAAGTGTTCCTATCTTATGTGTGTTAATAACTTGAAAAAGATGGGATAAAAATGGTAAGGGTTTAAGGTTAGGAGCGTAGTAGGAGACAATAGTTACTGCTGTGTCCATGATATGTCCCGTTAGGATGAGATAACGACCTTCTGGGTCTTTTATTTCAGATTGCAACGTAAATGGAGTGGTGCGGTGAAATGCTATAAGCGTACCTCTCTGTTTTGTGTTGGCTGAGGCTGTGTATACTTGTGGGTAGGAGTTACTGAAAAATTTAGGAGTAAGGGTTGGTGTAAAATGTGTTTCTTGCAAGCACACAATATGAGCTTTCTTACATTGGAATGACCTAAAGGCTTTAGTGCGTTTTTGTGGCACATTAAGACCTTGGACGTTCAATGAGATAATATTTAATGGGGCCATGGCAAGTGATACAACAAGCTAATCTTACCTGTAGCCTTACTGCAACGGTCTCCGGGTCCAACCCACACGGATAAGAGAGAAAGAAAGTAAAGAGAGGATCTCGAGTGATCCGACTTAAATGAAAAATAAGAAATAGATATGATTATACAACATATAAACATTTGAAATTTGTTAATGCATTCATTGTTTGCCCGTGAACGGGGGTAAAGCCCCCCCTCAGGGGACAAGGAGCTTTCGTCGAATCCCCGCATATTAGTGCGAGGGCCCGAGGAAAGCTTGGTGGGGCACATGTGGTTTCCATGCTATGGGGTGCCGCCCTATATATAATTAAATATAGAATAAAATGAAAAAATAAAAAATGTATATATATACATCGTAGTGATGTATGATTCTAAGCCCTATTTATACTTGTATAAGTTGTCTAAAACTAGTACTTAATCAAACGGATGGGGAGAAAAATTAAAACCTTTAATAGTTTACCTAGGAGATACAACCTATTAACTTTAACTAAGTTGATTCTAAAAGATTACCTTAGTGTGTAAATGCATATCTAGATGAAGAGAATCTGTTTGTTAAATAAGAACTATTTTTCTATTCACTTCAATCTTTAACTAATAAGTAGTTACTCAGAACTAATAAATTTTAACTAATGAATTTTCTATTCATATTGAGACCTGTATTGCGTAGTAAATATAAATGAAATATAATTGAAGATACTTAAAAAAAAAATGTTACTTTTAAGTAGAGATAAGAGAAATGTCTCTATAAAATGTTTCCAATGAGGTTTTCAAAGTTCTTCAGTCTTATGGTTTGGCTTGTATGTGTTGAAGCAGGGGTCTTTGAGTAATCAAGGTGTTTCTATTACTGGTATTCTTTGGTGGATTTGTCACTTTCACATATTATATTTCTTTCAGTCCATTGTGTCTTCTTGGCCTTAGGAAGAGGGTGTGAAGCGTCCTCTTTTGTGCACTTGGGTGCTTCCATTTTTGGACTCTGAGTGGGATGCTTTGTGCTTGGTGGGGATTGAGGCTAATCTTCTCTGTGATGCTGTTGATGTGTGTCTTTCAATCAAATTAAGGTCCTGGAGTGCTTGTTGCAGTTCTTCTGGTGTTCTACATGTGATTTTAGTACCTTGGTAGGTGAAACGTAGGGCAAAAGGAAAGCTCCATTGGTATTTCACATTGTGACGCTGTAGTTCCTGTATTTGCGGTTTCATTGCCCTTCTTTTAGATATTGTCAATTGAGATAAGTCTGCAAATATTTGATAATTGTGTCCTTGAAAGACTAAATTATTTTGTTCCCTTGCAGCATTCATTATCTGTTCTTTAGTTTTATAATAATGAAATTTTGCTATCACATCTCGCGGTGGTCCTTCAGATTTTTTGGGCATCAGAGCCAATTCCATTCTTTCTATTGGTATGCTTGGCATTAATTCTTGGCATAGTGCTGTTATTGTTGATTGCAAATCTATTATAGATTCTGGTAATCCTCTAAAGCGCAGGTTAGACCTTCTTGCACGGTTCTCAAAATCTTCCAGCTTATTTTGAAGAGTAATATTATCTTCCTTCAAATTCTCTATTTCAGATTGGTGGTCTATTGTAGCATTTTCAATCTCCTCAGCTTTAATTTCTAGTGCTGCAGTGCGGTGTCCCAATTCTCTGATTTCTTTAGTTAAGTTGTTGGTAATTTGTTCTGATGTCTGCCTCAGTGCTTTGTGAAGCATTTTTTCAAATTGTTTTAAAATATTTGGGGGTGTAGGAATTTCTTTTGTTAATGGTTGTGACTGATAAACTTCAGCCTCTGAGTCAGAGTCTCCTGTGAAAATATGCTGTGCCTTTGTAAGCTTGCCTTTCTTCTCTGAGGTAAGCGTGTCTGAGGTGACAGGCGCCTTTTTCTGTGAGGAATTCCTCGCTAGTACTCCACTAATGGGGTTCATTTTTGTCTTATTGCGGGCTCCTCCATAAACCATTCTCCTTCCAAAATGTACCCCTCACCTCTGTGAATCTTTAGACAGCTTTTCCAGTTATTTTGGAATGTCGGGCTGTTTCTATCTTGCGGCTTTGTCCCCCTCACGGAGCGGAGCTCTAGTCAGGCATTACCGTCCCGCTAGCCTCCGCGCATGCGCCTCGGCTTGCCTTCTTTCCATACTGCATGCTTATGCCATCTTTTCCCCAAGTAAGCAAAACACACTTTCCTGGCTATCCACATAGTGTAAAAAAAAATGTGATTCATCAGGCCTGGCCACTTCACCCATTGCTCTGTGAGTCCAGTTCTGATGTCCATTGTAAGTGCTTTTGGCTGTGGACATGGGCCAGAATGGGCCCCCAGACCAATCTGCAGCTAAGCAGTCCCATACACAACAAACTGCCATTTTTTTATGCTTTCAACACATCAACATCAGGGGCAACATGTTTACTTGCTGCCTTATATAAAGTTTATCCCACTGACTTTCAGATGTCATTGTAACAAAATAACCAATGTTATTCACTGTCACTCCACCTGTCATTGGCCATAAAGGTATGACTGATCAATGTGTATAAATTAATATATATATATATATATATATATATATATATATATATATATCTACATATATATCTACAGTATCTCACAAAAGTGAGTACACCCCTCACATTTTTGTAAATATTTTATTATATCTTTTCACGTGACAACACTGAAGAAATGACACTTTGCTACAATGTAAAGTAGTGAGTGTACATCTTGTATAACGGTATAAATTTGCTGTCCCCTCAAAATAACTCAACACACAGCCATTAATGTCTAAACCGCTGGCAACAAAAGTGAGTACACCCCTAAGTGAAAATTTCCAAATTGGGCCCAAAGTGTCAATATTTTGTGTGGCCACCATTATTTTTTAGCACTGCCTTAACCCTCTTGGGCATGGAGTTCACCAAAGCTTCACAGGTTGCCACTGGGGTCCTCTGCCACTCCTCCATGAGGACATCACGGAGCTGGTGGATGTTGGAGACCTTGAGCTCCTCCACTTTCTGTTTGAAGATGCCCCACAGATGCTCAATAGGGTTTAAGTCTGGAGACATGCTTGGCCAGTCCATCACCTTTACCCTCAGTTTCTTTAGCAAAGCAGTGGTCGTCTTGGAGGTGTGTTTGGGGTTGTTATCATGTTGGAATACTGCCCTGCGGCCCAGTCTCTGAAGGGAGGGGATCATGCTCTGCTTCAGTATGTCACAGTACATGTTGGCATTCATGGTTCCCTCAATGAACTGTAGCTCCCCAGTGCCGGCAGCACTCATGCAGCCCCAGACCATGACACTCCCACCTAGGGCCGAAACAATGAATCGATTAATCGACAACTAATCGATTATGAAATTAATCGATTACAATTTTCATAATCGATTAATCGGCCAGTAACATAATGGGGTTAAAAAAAACTAAAATTAGCCCTTTATAGTACAAAAAGAGCAAATCGCTACTGTAAATATTATTTTCACTGTCCCACAGTAAAAAACGAACCCCTTACAGTAGCGATTATTTGCTCTTTTTGTACTAATTTTAGTTTTTTTAACCCCATTATGTTACTAAACATCTCAGGCCTGGGTCACTCCTGTTTTTTGGTGCTTTTTGCAGAAACACACTACAGTTTATTTACATGGTTTCCTATGGGACACGTTCACATCCATGATTTTTTCAGCTGCTGCGTATTTGGAAAGGGCAAGGACTTTTTTTAATGCAAAACGGTGCTATTTTGTTTTTTTGGTTTAATATACTTCAATGGAGAAGCTGCAGAAAAGCATGTAATGTGTTTTTGCGGCAATTTGTGTTTTGTAATCTGCCCAACAACAAATTGGGAAAATAAATAAAAAAATGCAAATCGCAGCAAAATTACCCTTTTTTTACGTTTATTAACCGATTAGTCGATTAATCAAAACAATAATCGGCCAACTAATCAATTATGAAAATAATCGTTAGTTGCAGCCCTACTCCCACCACCATGCTTGACTGTAGGCAAGACACACTTGTCTTTGTACTCCTCACCTGGTTGCTGCCACACACGCTTGACACCATCTCAGGGCCGGCCCTACCATGGGACCCGATGGTACCTCGGTCCCAGGCGGCACTTTCAGGGGGGAGGCAAATTGCCGCCTGCCAGCCAGCCGCAGGGCCACCATCAGGGGGGTACAGGCAGTAGTAGTACTCCTGTAAGGGGCCCGGCCGCCACCACTCCTCCTTCAGCAACAACAAAAGAAATGAATCTGTCAAGCGCCGGCCGCGCCCCCGCTATAGTGAAGGAAGCTGTGACAAGGGAGAGAGGCGAGCTGCAGGACGTCAGTATATCTCCCCCGTTCGCCCCCTCCTTTCTCCTGTCAGCAGTGGAGAGAGAGCGGCTCTCACCTGGTTTGCCACTTAGTTCTTTGCCCGGTCTGTTTCCCTCCCGATTGGCTGCGCTGTGGCCAATCAAAAGAGACTAGGGTCTAGTGGAGCATCATGGGACATGCAGTCCCAGAAGCTTGACTGCCCCATTGTTGTGCAAAGCCAGCAGACTTCAGCCCCCAGCATGCACTGTGCTGGGAGAGAGATTCTGGATCCCAGGAAGAAACTGAGGGAGTGATTGCTACAGGACACAGGGAAAAGAGAGGACTGTGCTGGGGGAAGCCAGAGAGGAAGCCACGCTGTGCCCGTGCCATCAGAGAGGGAGCCACGCTGTGCCCGTGCCATCAGAGAGGGAGCCACGCTGTGCCCGTGCCATCAGAGAGGGAGCCACGCTGTGCCCGTGCCATCAGAGGGGGAGCCACGCTGTGCCCATGCCATCAGAGAGGGAGCCACGCTGTGCCCGTGCCATCAGAGGGGGAGCCACGCTGTGCCCGTGCCATCAGAGAGGGAGCCAAGCTGTGCCCGTGCCATCAGAGAGGGAGCCAAGCTGTGCCCGTGCCATCAGAGAGGGAGCCATGCTGTGCCGGTGCCATCAGATAGGGAGCCACGCTGTGCCCGTGCCATCAGAGAGGGAGCCACGCTGTGCCGGTGCCATCAGATAGGGAGCCACACTGTGCCCGTGCCATCAGAGAGGGAGCCATGCTGTGCCCGTGCCATCAGAGAGGGAGCCACGTTGTGCCTGTGCCATCAGAGAGGGAGCCACGCTGTGCCGGTGCCATCAGATAGGGAGCCACGCTGTGCCCGTGCCATCAGAGAGGGAGCCATGCTGTGCCCGTGCCATCAGAGAGGGAGCCACGCTGTGCCTGTGCCATCAGAGAGGGAGCCACGCTGTGCCATCAGAGAGGGAGCCACGCTGTGCCATCAGAGAGGGAGCCACGCTGTGCCTGTGCAACCAGAGAGGGAGCCATGCTGTGCCCGTGCAATCAGAGAGGGAGCCACGCTGTGCCTGTGACAATCTGCAATGTGTGACATCGTGGCAAGTGACAATCCGCAATGTGTGGCAGCTGACGTTGTGGCAAGTGACAATTCACAATGTGTAGCATCGTGGCAAGTGACAATCCACAACATGTGGCAAGCGACAATCTGCATCTGGTGGCAGGTGACGGTGGCAAGTGACACACTTGGGGCTCCCACTGATTCTGCATTATGGTGAGTTGAACTATTTTATTTTATATAACAATGTAATAATAGAAATAATGCACTTCAATCATTTTTTTTGTTATTCGGCACTGCGTCGCTTTAACTGACAATTGCGCAGTCGTGCGATGCTGTACCTAAACAAAACTGACGTCCTTTTTTCCCCACAAATGGAGCTTTCTTTTGGTTGTATTTGATCACTTCTGCGGTTTTTATTTTTTGCGCTATAAACAAAAAAAGAGAGACAATTTTGAAAAAAATAATATTTTTGTTTGCTATAATAAACATCCAAAAAAATAAACATTTCTTCATCAGTTTAGGTTGATATGTATTCTTCTACATATGTTTGGTAAAAAAGACGCAATGTGTATATTGATTCGTTTGCCCAAAGGTTATAGCGTCTACAAAATAGAGGATAGATTTATGGCATTTTTATTATTATTATTATTTTTTTACTAGTAATGGTGGTGATCTGTGATTTTTAGCAAGACTGTGACATTGCGGCAGACAGATCGGACACTTTTGACACTTTTTTGGAACCAGTGACATTTATACAGTGATCTGTGCTATAAAAATGCACTGATTACTATGTAAATGTCACTGGCAGGAAAGGGGTTAAATGTGTTCCCTGGGAGGTGTTTCTAACTGGGGGGATGGGACTGACTGGAGGAGAAGAGAGTTCTCTGTTCCTATTCACTAGGAACAGCAGATCTGTCTCTCCTCCCCTGTCAGAATGGGGATCTGTCTGTTTACATTAACAGATCCCCGTTCTGGCTCTCTGGAGCGATCGCGGGTGGC
Source organism: Rana muscosa (assembly GCA_029206835.1). Classification (NCBI taxonomy): domain Eukaryota; kingdom Metazoa; phylum Chordata; class Amphibia; order Anura; family Ranidae; genus Rana; species Rana muscosa. The sequence goes on along the minus strand of CM055117.1, from coordinate 958,368,613 downwards.
CGGCTGACAACGCGGCCACCAGCCACGCACAGGTCCTTTTATACTCCTACATACATGTATATTGCCATGACAGGTCCTCTTTAGTTATCATGATATTAAATAAATAAAATAATGAATGTGGGGTATTTGGTGGGCGTGATTTTTTTTTTTGGGTGGGGGGGGGGGGGGCAGCATTTCATTCTTTGTACCAGGCAGCACAATGTCTTGGGCCGGCACTGCACCATCTGAACCAAATAAGTGTATCTTGGTTTCATCAGACCACAGGACATGGTTCCAGTATTCCATGTCCTTAGACTGCTTGTCTTCAGCAAACTGTTTGCGGGTTTTCATATGCATCATCTTTATAAGAGGCTTCCTTCTGGGATAGCAGCCATGCAGACCAATTAGATGCAGTGTGGGCCTATGGTCTGAGCACTGACAGGCTGACCCCCCGCCCCTTCAACCTCTGCAGCAATGCTGGCAGCACTCATACGTCTATTTCCCAAAGACAACCTCTAGATATGCTGAGCACGTGCACTCAACTTCTTTGGTCGACCATGGCAAGGCCTTTTCTGAGTGGAACCTGTCCTGTTAAACCACTGTATGGTCTTAGCCACCGTGCTGCACCTCAGTTTCAGGGTCTTGGCTTGGCAATCTTTTTATAGCCTAGCCCATCTTTATGTAGAGCACCAATTCTTTTTTCAGATCCTCAGAGATTTCCTTGCCATGAGGTGTCATGTTGAACTTCCAGTGACCAGTATGAGCAGTATGAGAGAGTGAGAGCGATAACACCAAATTTAACACACCAGCTCCCAATTCGTACGCAAGACTAATAATTCACATGATACCAGGGAGGGAAAATGGCTACTTGGGCCCAATTTGGACATTTTCACTTAGGGGTGAACTCATTTTTGTTCCTAGCGGTTTAGACATTAATGGCTGTGTGTGGAATTATTTTTAGGGGGCTGCAAATTTACACTGTTATACAAGCTGTACGCTCAGTACTTTACATTGTAGCATAGTGTAATTTCTTCAGTGTTGTCACAAGATATAATAATATTTACAAAAATGTGAGGGTTGTACCCACTTTTGTGAGATACTGTATATCTGTAGTGTTTACTTATCTCTATGCAAAGCTCTAAGTGTGGTTTCTCTCTGGTGCTTTGTTCCTCTGTTATCAGTATGTGTCACTACTGATAAGTTTTCCTGACACATGAGATACAATTTGTGTGGGGGAGAGAGCTTAGTACACAGCTTGTCTATTCAGAACACAATTCTTCTGCTGTGTGAAGGGGTGTGCTCCTTTCCTCCAATCAGCTCTCACACACTGTAACTGCAGCCTCTCTGCCCCCCCCCCCTCTGTGTCCCTGGCAGATGAAGAGGGATTTTAACACAAAACTGTCCCTTTGAAGTCGTGTAGAGAACAGAGGGCTGCAGATAAACAAGTAAAACCTATGTAGGAGGAATCATTTGGATGTATCATCTGAGGCTTTTCAGTTCACTGTGATATATACGTGAGGGTTTACAACCACTTTAAGGCATTTATCAATTTGGTAGTAAGGACTGCACACTGTTGCAAATGTCTTTCAAATCATCAGTCTAACTTGCAGTTGATCGTACACATTCTGAAGCAACTTCCAATTGGTCTTTAATGCCATAAAGCAAGGTCCATAAGACATGGATGAGCGTGTTTGGCGTGAGGGAACTTGACTGGCCTGCACAGAGTCCTGACTTCAACTTGATAGAACACCTTTGGGATGAATTAGAGCGGAGACTGCGAGCCAGGCCTTCTCGTGCACATCAGTGCCTGACCTCACAAATGCACTTCTGGAAGAATGGTCAAACATCCCCATAGACACACTCCTAAACCTTATGGACAACCTTCCCAGAAGAGTTGAAGCTGTTATAACTGCAAAGGGTGGGGCCAACTCAATATTGAACCCTACGGACTAAGACTGGGATGCCATTAAAGTTCATGTGCGTGTAAAGGCAGGTGTCCCAATACTTTTATAGTGCATTTTAAACAATTATGAATTTTCAACTTTGTGCCAACAGTTTGGGAAAGGCCCTTTTCTGGTCCAACATGATTGCGCCGCCTGCGCTCAAAGCTAGGTCTATAAAGACAGATAGAATGAAAAGTTTGATATGGAGGAACCTGCGCAGATCCCTGACTTAAACCCTAGTCAATACTTTTGAGATGTATTGGAATGCCGATTGTGAGCCATGTCTTCACAGGCAACATTAGCACATGGTCTCACTGATGGTCCTTTGGCTAAATAGTGTGCGGATTACCACACAAACACTCCAAAATGATGTGAAATGTCTTACCAGGTGGGTGGAGACTACTATATCTGCAAAATAGAGCTAATTCCATATTAATGCTATTGGGTTTAGAATGGAATGTCCAACTAATTCATATAGGTGTGATGTTCAGGTTCCGCAAGCTTTTTTCTGTGTAGTTTGTATAAAATATCAGTTAAAAAACATAGAAAGCATTGGAGTTTCCCTTTAAGTAAAAGAAAAAAAAAATTATATTTTATTGTGTGTAAAAGTATTTCATTGGGTGTAGTAAGCCATTAATATTTGGTCAGTCCCATTTGCTGAGCATCTCTGCACTGACTGCCTAGGGTGTCTGCTGGTTTTATTTACATTAGACAGGTTTCATATTTCTATACAAGTCTACGCATAGGTGTGCGCAGCGTATTGCATTAGGGTGTGCACCCCAAAGATCAAGCACACACTACTGATAACTCACGATGTTCATTCAGAAAGGGAAGGGGATAGTCAATTACATATTTACCGGCCCCTTCTTCCACTCATCCTAAAACATCCTTGCAGTAACAGCTGGCTGGACAGGGGGTAGCGCTACAGGGGGAAGACAGGGCAGTAGGGGGAATCTGTGCTGTAAAGGGTGATTAGGGTGTGCCTGGGCACACCTGGCACACCCTGTCTGCACGCCTATGTACGGGATTGCAGATCTCACTTGAAAAAAGCAGGTCAAATGCTTGTCAGAAGGTGGTCAACTGCGGGTCAAATGCACCTGTCAATAAATTGTGAATAATCTCAAACTGATGTCAAATTACTGACATTGGCACAAACTCTATTACATTTGGAATCTTGCCGTTTGGACAGGAATGATTTGATTTTTAGTATTCCAATGACTTGTTTGCATAGCAGCCTGTGTATATACAACACATATTATTTGATCTTTTATCTACTTTGATTACAGAGGAACTGTCCTATTTACAGATAATATAATCTCAGAACTAACCAGGCTGGTATTAAATTCCTGAGAGTCATGGGAGTACTATTTCTCATGCCAGAAATATTACATTTGTTCATAATAGACAATACAAAGTACTAGAGGCTGGTGAGTACTGGATCCCTTCCACCTGACTACTTATGATCTATTTACTGCCTAGAATCAGGAAGCAACAGAGAATCTTCAGGAGTTGTGGCAGTGTAATTGAGCTATAAACTTGTTATTGCCGCACTTCCAGACAGAGGAAGAAAGCCGAGAATTAAATATTGCTGGCAAAATGACATCAATCAGGGCTATCAATCAGGGCTCGCTTGCAGGATATGTTCTGCTGCCATTCTGTGAAACTGGAAAAAATAACATTTGTTCTTTATACATATACAAAGCAGTTGTCTAGTGCAGGAAGTACATTGAGTCTATTTAGTCCATTTATAGCTTTGCATCCTGACATCAGACATGACTATTTGTGGAGTTGTGTAGAAGGGTTTTTGTTAACATTTGTTCCAGGACTGGTTAAAGGCACACGGCAATCAAACATGAGTAACATGACAATTTGTTTTCTATGTTAAGGGGAGGAGGTAAATGTTTTAATATGTTAAATTTACTGATTTCAACGGTCCTACATTTAAATCACTAGATCCAACGTCCCACGGCATTTTTACTGACCAAACATGGGGAATTTACTGACAGATCACATCTTTTTACTGACAACCTGAAAAACTCTTATTAAATACTAAGACAAACATTATTTAAACAGTATAAACATGATATGGAAACACTGAAAAATCAGCCCCTAAAATTTACAGACATTTGTAAAATTCACTGTTTTTTACAAACCCTCAGTATATTTACTAATGGTTGGCAACCCTGATGAGAGAAAAAAGAAAGTACAGGCACCTCTGAGTGTAGACTGTTAAAACATTTATTCCAAGCATAAAGAATAGAACTCACACCGGCTGGATTTTGAGAAAGGAGTGCGCGTTCTCTTCATTTCCCATGTGTGCATGCTCCGAAACACATCGCAAACACCCTGGTGACATCATCACGGTCGGCGCTGCATTCCAGCTTGTGTTCCAGCCTTCGCCCTAGACTCTCCTCCACCATAGCAACATCCAGCCGGCCAGAAACGGCTTCCAGCGCAGACCTGTGCAGTCTACACTTACCGGACATCTACATTATGTGCCTGTTCTTAAAGTGAAAGTTCACCTTTACAGAAAAATCTGTAAGGTGAACTTATACAGGTCCCCCTCCTCCCCCCCCCGTCTCTTTCCTCAAGTCTTCTCCATAGCTGACAGAGCAGCTATGTAGCTGCTGATTGGTCAGGGCCGCCCATGTGAAGGCGCTGACCAATTAGAATGCTCCAAACGTTCCTCCTGACGAGGGACGTTTTGGACATTCAGCAGAGAGGATTTCTAAGCCCCGGGATCCTGGCGCAGATATACTGGGGCTTAGGCCTCGTACACACGACCGATTTTCTCAGCAAGAACCAGCAAGAAACTTGCTGGCAGAGATGTCTTGCCGAGTAAATCGGTCGTGTGTACGTGGCTATCGGGTTTCTCGTCGAGAAAACCGACAAGTAACCTCGATGAGAAAATAGAGAACCTGCTCTCTATTTTCTCGTCGAGATTCTCGTCGGCATGTTTCTCGACGAGAAAAGTGAGTGTGTGTACACTTACCTGTCCTCCCGGAAGCCCGCGCATGTTCGAAATGAATTTGACGCATGCACGGTAGCTTCCTAGGCATAGGTAGGGTATACCAAGATGGCGGCGACGGCATCGAATGTGACGAGCGCATGCTCGTCGTAGTCGATGACGTCACCGCGTTCGCTCGATTCAAAGAACCGCGGGTTCTTTGAATCGAGCGTGTGTACACTCGGCCGGGACAAGTTTCTTGTCCAAGAATCTCGTCGAAAAAAACGACATGTTTTGTTCGACGAGAATCTCGGCCGTGTGTACGAGGCCTTAGAACCAGAGATAGCGGCGGTCCAGGTCAGCGGGACAGGGGGGCGAGGAGGGGTAAAGGTGAACTTACCCTTTAACCACTTCCCGCCCAGGCAATAGACAATTGACGTCCGGGAAGTGGTTTCGTTATCCTGACTGGACGTCTATTGAAGTCCTGCAGGATAACAGCCACCACGCGTCCGGGGGGGTGCGCATCACGGTGATCAGTGGAGCGGTGTGTCAGTCTGACACACCGCAACACCGATCTCGGTAAAGAGCCTCCGGTGTCCAATCACGGCTGATCACGATGTAAACAGGAAGAGCCGTTGATCGGCTCTTCCTCACTCGCGTCTGACAGACGCGAGTAGAGGAGAGCCGATCGGCGGCTTTCCTGACAGGGGGAGTTTGCGCTGATTGTTAATCAGCGCAGCCCCCCTCAGATGCCCACACTGGACCACCAAGGAAGCCGCTAGGACCACCGGGGAGGCGGGCAACATGTGGATGGCCAGGTACATCCCCCATGGCCATCCACATGTTTTAAAACATGCCCAACATGTGCCAATCAGTGCCCACAAATGGGCACTGACTGGCACCATAATGGCATTAAAAAAGTGATGCCCAGCAATACCACCACCAATAATAACCAGTGCCACTCATCAGTGTCCCTCAGTGCCACCCATCAGTGCCCATCCGTGCCCACCTATCAGTGACCATCAGTGCCCATCTGTGCCACCTATCAGTGTCACCCATATCTACACATCAGTGCCGCCTATGAGTGCCCATCAGTGCTGCCTATGAGTGCCCATCAGTGCCACATACCAGTGCCACCTATCAGTGCCTATCAGGGCCGCCTATTAGTGCCCATCATCAGTGCTTATCAGTGCCACCTCATCAGTGCCACCTCATTGGTGCCACCTCATCTGTGCCCATCGGTGCCGTCTTATCAGTGCCCGTCAGTGCAGCCATATCAGTGCCCATCATTGAAGAAGAAAACGTATTTATTTACAATAAAAATTAACAGAAACAAATAAAAACATATTTTTTTTCAAAATTTTCTGTCTTTTTTATTCGTTGCGCAAAAAAATAAAAATCGCAGAGGTGATCAAATACCACCAAAAGAAAGCTCTATTTGTGGGAACACAATGATAAAAAAAATTGTTTGGGTACAGTGTAGCATGACCGCGCAATTTTCATTCAAATTGCGGCAGCGCTGAAAGCTGAAAATTGGCTTGGGCAGGAAGGTGCGTAAGTGCCTGGTATTGAAGTGGTTAAAGAGGAAGAAAAGTATTCCTGCTTAATTGTACCTACAGGAAAGCCTATAATAAGGCCTACCTGAAGGTACTGTAAATATCTCCTAAACTTGCACTGTTTAGGAGATCTTTACTATATACCCTGCCACCGACATCATCGATGCATGCTCTCTGAAGGAACGGCCGCTCGTGCCACTTCTTCAGGGCCCTGTGCCATGACCGGCGGCTCCCGCGAGCATGTGTCTCTGGCCAATCACAGCATCACAGCAACAGAGCCTGCTAAACCGGAAGAAACACCGGGGAAGATGTCAGCCATCTCACCGCCTGCAGGGCTTCTTTTTAAGGTATGTATTTCATAATGAGCTAGTATAGAATGCATAATAGCTCATTATGCCTTTGTCTTACAGGGGTTTTTTTTCTGGGCTTACAACCTCTTTAATTTTCACCATGTGAGTTTTATTGCTTATGCTTGGAATAAAAGTTTTAACAGTCTACACTCAGAGGCACCTGTACTTTCTTTTTCCAACAAGCCTGGCCCTGAACTAGTGGACTTTTTCTTAATTTCTATATAGAGCCTGTAGCTCTCAAGACTGTAATGATGGGCATTGCATTACCTCAGTAACACTTTTGCTTGCGCCACTGTCTGCATGGTTTATTTTACGGCATACAACATTTTTTACAAATGCGTAAATGGAAACTGGGTGAACCTGCCAGACCACACACCCAGATACTTAATCTCTACTATAGTACAGCTTGATAAAAAAAATTGGATAATAAAGGTGTAAAAACCTATTAATGGGGTCATCCCTCTGCTCACTTTGCTCTAGCTCTTATTCATAATTTTATTAATACATGTTGTCTGCAGAAGAGCCTGATTGGTTCCTTTTGTTGGTGTTAGAAATTCTGTATATAGCCCTACAGAACAGACAGTGCACAATCCACATGGGCTTTGCTGCTTAACTGCAGACAGGAAAACAGAAACTTTATTATACAGAGAAAAGACATAGAGTTTACCATAGAGCAGCTACAAACCTGTAAACACTACCATCTACTGGCTAGTTTAGTTGTTGCACAAAATACATGAACTTTGTATTCCAACACCCCCACTCAACAACTTCTTATATTAGTCCCATTTCGGATCTCAGTTCTATAAATCTGTTTCTTGTGAGCGGTTTTGTCAAAGCATCTGATTCAATTTTGTTTCTCAGGAGTTGTAAGTCTTTGCATCTCATCCCATGAATCTGGCTCTGGTTTTAATGCTACGCGAGCAACATAGGACATACGTTTGGCTGGGATGCCTTTATTTTTTCTGGGGGATTTCCTGATTAAATCATCTTATGGCCTCTTTTCTTCTTTTACACTGTTTGGATTGTCTGCATTAATTTCTATTTCTGTGTCACTTTGTTGCTTATCTTCATATGACACTGATGTGGAATTTCCCTCAGAAGTGTTTGTGTTAGTTCATGAAATTTTGAACACACTGAAGTTTCATCAACAATTACACTTCTACTGATGGTTATCTTGTTTGTGTCTTGGTATAGAATTCTGTATTCTTTTTGAGATTCACTGTACCCCACAAGTAAACCTTCATTTGCTCAAGCATCCGATTTTGTATGTTTTTTTTTTTTCAGATGTGCACATAAGCTTTGCTTCCAAAAATATTTAGATGGTTCAAATTCGGGACCATTCCACATATGGAGTTTTCTCAGTCCTTTTTTACAGCTGATGCATTTCATTGTTTGACCATATGGACTAATTTATTTTCCAATTGCATAATCATTTTCAGTTCATTTATTAATTATGTCAGGACTTCTGTGTCCAAGCTGCCTGTACCATGTGTGAATGCAGTTTGAGTGTTTTTCCTTCTTTGGCAGTATTAACTACCTCATTGCAGTTCAGCTGATACAGTTTATCTAAAATTTTAGCCTTTGCAAGTAAAATATCCCCTTTTGTGATAGCACAACTGTCACCTTTGAAGGTCACTACATTGCCTTGTTTTGTGAGCTTCCTCGTTGACAAAAGATTTGTTTTAAGAGCAGGGACACAAACAGCAATTTTCATAGGTATCTTTCTGGTGACGCCAGAAATAGGAAAGTGAAGAAAACCATCTCCTATTCCTTCTGATTCCATTATTTGCCCATTAGCTGTGGTGATTTTTTTCTGTTTTACTCTGGTCAAGGCGAATAAAGAAATTTCTGTCATTTTTCATGTGACTCATAGCTCCTGAATCAGATAAGGTGAAACTTTGGATTGAAAAATATATTCATTATCTGAAAAAAACAGCTTCTTCCTTCACACTTTTGGTCTTTTGTGGTTTAGTTTGTTTTTGCATTCTAGCTTTCCAGATTCTGCAATCTGCTTTTAAATTACCTTGTTTCTTGCAAACAAATCTTTACAGTCTCTTGTTGCATGTTACTGTTTTTATTAATATTTTTTGTCTTTAAAGCAGACTCTGCAACAAAAACACTGCCACTATTAATGCTTTCTGTTTTAAGCTTACATTCATCCTCAAGCTTGCCCTTAACATATTCCAATGTCAGTTCATCATCTGGGTGTGCATTAAGTGCTGTGGCAAGCTTTCATAACTTTCTGGTAAGCCACTGAGTAATAGTGCTGTGATATGAAAATATTTTATTTCTTCTTATACCTCTCAGGCATTCAACCATTTCCTTATGTAATCGTGCATATCCTTGCCTTTCATCAGCTTGGTTGGTGTAGCTTTCTAATCAAATACTGTTTATTGTTGAGATTAGCTGTTTAAGGCGCCTTTTGTAATCCTTCCCATATTTCTTTAGCAGTTTAAACCTTAAATGTACTGTGGATATAAAAAGTCTACACACTCCTGTTAAAATGTGAGGTTTCTTTTATGTAAAAAAATGAGACAAAGATAAATCATTTCAGAACTTTTTTCCACCTGTACAGCTCAATTGAAAAACAAACTGAAATTTTTTAGGTGGAGGGAAGTAAAGATAAAAAAAAAATAATAATAATAATATGGTTGCATATGTGTTCACAACCTTAAACTAATACTTTGATGAAGCAACTTTTGATTTTATTACAGCACTCAGTCTTTTCGGGTATGAGTCTATCAGCATGGTACATCTTGACTTGGCAATATTTGCCCACTATTCTTTGCAAAAACACTCCAAAACTGTCAGATTGCGAGGGCATCTCCTGTGCACAGCCCTCTTCAGATCACCCCACAAATTTTCAATGGGATTTAGGTCTGAGCTTTGCCTGGGCCATTCTAAAACTTTAATCTTCTTCTGGTGAAGCCATTCCATTGTTGATTAGGATATATGCTTTGGGTCATTGTCATGCTGAAAGATGAAGTTCCACTTCATCTTCAGCTTTCTAGCAGAAGCCTAAAGGTTTTGTGCCAATATTGACTGGTATTTTGAACTGTTCATAATGCCCTCTACCTTGACTGAGGCCCCTGTTCCAGCTAAAGAAAGGCAGCCCCAAAGCTTGATGCTGCCACCACCATGCCGCACTGTGGGTATGGTGTTCTTTTGGTTATGTGCACTGGTGTTTTTGCACCAAACATATCTTTTGGAATTACGACCAAAAAGTTCAACCTTGGTTTCATCAGACCATAATGCCGCGTACACACGATCGGATTTTCCGTCGGAAAAACCTTGGATGTTTTTTCCAACAGAATTCCGCTCAAGCTTGGCTTGCATACACAGGGTCACACAAAAGTTCTCTGAACTTTCGACCGTCAAGAACGCGGTGACGTACAACACTACGACGAGCTGAGAAAAATAAGTTCAATGATTCCGAGCATGCGTCGAAATTTTGCGCATCGGAATCGCTACAGACGATCGGAATTTCCGATTGGAATTTTTTCTGTCGGAAAATTTGAGAACCAGCTCTCAAATTTTTGCTGGCGGAAATTCCGACAGGAAAAGTCCAATGGAGCCTACACACGGTCAGAATTTCCGACCAAAAGCTCACATCAGACTTTTCTTGTCGGAATTTCCGATCGTGAGTACGCGGCATTACACATTTTTCCATATGCTTTTGGGAGAATTCAGATGTGTTTTTGCAAAATTTAGCCAGGCTTGTATGTTTTTCTTTGTAAGAAAAGGCTTCCGTCTTGCCACTCTACCCGATAGCCCAGACATATGAAGAATATGGGAGATTGTTGTCACATGTACCACACATCCAGTACTTATCAGATATTCCTGCAGTTCCTTTAATGTTGCGTTAGACCTCTTGGCAGTCTCCCTAATCAGTTTTCTTCTCATCTTTTCATAAATTTTGGAGGGACGTCCAGTTCTTGGTATTGTCACTGTTGTGCCATATTTTCTCCATTTGATGATGACTGTCTTCACTGTGTTCCATGGTATAGCTAATACCTTGGAAAATCATTTGTACCCTTCGCCTGACTGATACCTTTTAACAATGAGATCCCTCTGATGCTTTGGAAGCTCTCTGTGGACCATGGCTTTTGCTGAATAATGTGACTAAGAAAATGTAAGGAAAGACCTACTAGAACAGCTGAACTTTATTTGGGGTTATTCAGATGGACTTTTAATGATGGCAGATGTGTACTGACTCCTATTTAACATGAGTTTGAATGTGATTGCTTAATTCTGAACACAGCTACATCACCAGTTATAAGAGGGTGTGCACCCTTATGCAACCACATTATTTTCGTTTTTTATTTTTACTTCCACCCGCCCCTAAAAGATTTAAAGCGGAGGTCCACACAAAAAGTGAACCTCCACTTTTCGGAACCCTCCCCCCCTCCGGTGTCATATTTGGCACCTTTCAGGGGAGAAGGATACCTGTCTAATACAGGTGTTTGCACCCACTTCCGGGGATAGACTCCCGCAGGAGTCATGCCCCTTCGCGTCACCCCCTGCTGTCTTTTGGAAAACACACTGGTCCCAGGAGACAGCGGGACCAGTGAGGACGCACCGTGCTACTCGCGCAATGCGCAGTAGGGAACCGGCCAGTGAAGCGCAACGCTTCACTTCCTGATTCCCTCACCGAGGATGGCGGCGGGGGCAGCCGAGAGACGAGCGATTGCTCAGCTTCGGCTGCCATCATCGCGGGCACCCTGGACAGGTAAATGTGCATTTATTAAAAGACAGCAGCTGCAGTATCTGTAGCTGTTGGCTTTTAATATTATTTTTTTTCGTGGGACCTCCGTTTTTTTCAATTGCGTTGTACAGGTTATAGGTCACATTAAAGGTGGAAAAGTTCTGAATTTATTTATCTTTGTCTCATTTTTTTACATCACAGAAACCTGATATTTTAAAAAGGGTGTGTAGACTTTGTATATCCACTGTATGTATGATGTATGATTTGACCATCCTCTATGCCAGGGATCTCCAAACTATGGCCCTCCAGCTGTTAAGGAACTACACATCCTATGAGGCATTGTAAATATCTAACAGTCACAGGCATGGTGGGAATTGTAGTTCCTGAACAACTGGAGGGCCATAGTTTGGAGACCCCTGCTCTATGCTAAGAGAGATTGTGCTCTGAGCTTTTTTTTTTTTTCCTATTCATTCATCTAAAGGGTGTTCTGGCCCAATTTCATTTACACATTTCCATGTACCTGCACTTATTAGTGTAAAGGTAACTTGGCATGACAACCTCCATTTTGAGTTCAGGACGCCATGTCATGGGTTAAAGAAAAGGTTTTGTTTAAAATGTACTTATTTCTGTGTAAAGGTTTTTATGATCATTTAGGCATATACCATATCTATGGACTTTGCCCTAGCTCATGTTTGTTCAAGATAAGTTAATTATAGTTCTACACAACTGTGTAAACACAGAACGTATACATTTAAGTCACATATGTTAAAATTCACATCCATGTAACATTTTTATTTCATTAGCAAAATATTACCTGAACTTGTAACATGTACTAGCTAATAGGAAATTATTAACCTGAATTTGCATCATGTAAACTCCTCCCATCCCCACCTTTGTCCCCTAAGACCGGCATAAATACAGAGATGTTAAGCTAATTATACCTGACATCATTTGGGCACATTACAAAAGCTTTCCTGTGTCAATTTAATGTCTCCAGATCTGAGCGGGGGTCGCTGAAGTCTTTTTCCTGCATTGCACTTTTACCTGCCTGGCTGGTTAGAAGCAACTGTACCACTACAACTGGGGGCTCGTCCGGGATAAGCAAATCATCTGTGGTAAGAATCCTTTTTGTCTTTATTGACTAAATATTTTCTTGCCTCAGCTCTGATTAAAGCTTTTTAGACCCATAAATTAGTAGGGGATAAGAACCATGCCAGGAGGTTAATATTGGATTTTTGGTAAATCCACAGAAGGATTTTTGGTAAATCCACAAAGATAAGCAGTACTGCATATAGATACATTCCTTTTGGCAAGGAATATGATAGATACATTCCTTTTGGCAAGGAATATGATAGATACATTCCTTTTGGCAAGGAATATGAAGTGGTTAATGAGGAGGTAGACTCCGGTGACCCCAAAACCTTTGCTTTTCTTTCTGTCGCATAGAAGTGTTAAGATAATAGAAGTATTAAGAATAATTTGTTGTGTGGATCAGAAGACTGCGTGGTAAAACAGTCGTCTCCCACTGTCAATATGGGTCAGAAACAAGGTAAAGAATATCCTCCCCCTCTTCCCAACCCAGGAGAAACGTGTAACGATTTTGTAGCCAGAATTTGTGGTACTGATTATGAATTTATAGTCCCATGAGTTTAAAATTTAGTGGGATAGACCAGAGCCATACACAGTATAGACCCCTTTCCCCGGGATAGTAGTAATGATGAATTTCACATGGGATATGGATTATATGGAAAAGGGAGGAGAGAATTGGTTAAAATATGCCACATATTGGTTTCAGAGGGACAAAAAGAAGCAGAAAAAGCCCACCAAATGTTTAAGTAAGGTAGATTATGACCAAAAACATAGAGAAGAAGCTGATAAAAAGAGATTTGTCCCTGACCCAACAGCTCCACCTCTGCCAGTAGTCAGTCATCCTCCACCCTCATATGTACATGTCTATCTGAGTTTAAGAGAGGAAGATATTGATCTTCTGGCTCTACATCATGAAATCAGACAACGGCAAATCCCTCCCGCTCCACAACAAGATAGACAGCGCCTACAGAGGCAAGGACAGGAAGCTAGAGTCAAGGTAGCTGAACCAGAAGAAGATCAGGGAGCTATATGAGGTGTAGTTTCACCACCTGGCCAAGATCAGGAGGAAGAACAGGAAAACGCTATAGTGGGTAAAACACTTAGTCCCCCTAAAACAAAGAGTGGAACTGTATATAGTAACACTAACCTTCAAGCGCCTTTCATGACCATTGGAAATTAAATATTGAAAAAAGTAATAGACGTTGAGGACATTGACAGGATAGTGAAACATTGCCCCAAACCCACTGCCTCAGCAGGAGGTACTTTAACTTACTTAAAAAAGGCATGTAAGGGTAGAAATTACACACAGGAAGACATGCGCCTTATCATTGATGGCATTATAGGACACACCAGTTCCTGGAGCTGGGCAAATGTTCCAAGTATAAACACTATTGACACTGGTAATGCGGGAGCATATGGGTTAAACACAATAACAGGTAGTAACACTATGTGGATGGAATTAAAGGCTGAAATGATGAAAGTATTTAAATATAAAAGTTCCCTTCCTACTGCCATAGCATGCAAACAAAAGTCAGAAAAATCTGTAGTTGAGTTCTGGAAAAGGTTTCATGAAAATTGGACAACAGAAGCTGGATTAGCTACAATTACTGATGTGGGAGCTTTATTTATTCAAATTTATATGAATAATCTAAAACCCCAGTTCGCCTTGATGGTCAAACAGATGATATCTGAATGGACCACACAGACAATTGACCAATTTCAGGAAACTTTAATACAGAAAGAAGCAGCAGGATGTTTAAATGTAATGGGAAAGAGAGCAGTGAGTGCCCATTGTCGGGCAGGGTGGCGGTTGTGGATTTGTTCAAAACCTTCGAGCTGTAAATAACCTGGTGTGCGCCTATAGTGCCTGATGTGCCATCACTCCTTACCTCCATACCACCCGATGCAGAGTATTTTACTGTGATTGATTTAACAAATGTATTTTTTTAGCGTCCTTGTGGATGAGGAGACACAGCCAATCCTTGCTTTCTGTTTTTTAAAAACAATTTTTTTTGCCAGATGACAAGGTGTCATGGGTTATGTTGACCCTGTAGTCTACTCAGTTGTGCTCCAGGCCACATTGCGGTCCTGGACTCCCTGCCATCGTTCTGTCCTACTCCAATATGTTGATTGATATGTAACCCAAGCCAGGTAGCCTGCAACGAGAAGATCTGCTACATTGGTTGGCAGATAATGGTCATAAAGTTTCCAAAAAGAAACTTCAAGTGGTGTCAGGAAACTGTTGAATGCCTTGGTTTTGTACTCACAAAAGGTGAAAGGAAAGTCAGTCATGAGCTGCGGCTCTCCGTGGGTCTAGCCCCCCCACAGACCAAGAAGGATATGCTGTCCTTTCTTGGCATGATTAGTTACCTGACTGTTCCTACTATGATAATTTCTTGAGACAAACCACAGGTACTGACATACCAGATTGTATAAAATGCAATGATGAAATGTACAATGCTTGCGTATACCTCAAAACATCTATGATAACAGCTCCTGGTCTTGGCATCTGAGTATAGCAAAAGGTTTTACCTATTTGCTAGGGACAACTGTAAAACAATGACGGGAGTCCTAGCGCAAAAACATGGGAGGCAAACTGTGCCCTATAGTTTTTCCCTAAGGGTTGTGCCTATGCCAGTGCAGGGCATGCTGGCATGTCTCAGAGCTTTGGTATCCTGTGCGATGGTGGTGGAAATGGCTACATCATTCACTCTAGGACATGCAACCACACTACACTGTAGGACACATACAGGGCAACAGGATGACATAGCCAAAGGAAATGCTTTAGCTGACAAAGCAGCAAGAGAGGCAGCATCCACACAGCCAGCAGACATCCAAATGCCATTGCTCTCACCTGAAATCTCACTCCTAGATAAAACATTGCATGAACTCCAAACATATGCTACAGACAAAGACATCCAACAATGGAACTCAATAGGTGTGCAGACAAGCCCAGAAACTGGCCTTGTCTGCCAAGAGGGGAGACTATGTATCCCTGTAGCCAGCGCACCCATTTCTATTTCACAATACCATGGGATAGGTAACAGAGGATGGAAAGTCACATGTAAACTTTTGGATAAGGATGTTTACATTCCAGGTCTTCCCTCTCTGGTTAAGGCATATGTTTCCAGATGCATCACATGCATTCGGAATAATCCCAGGAACCCTCACAAGGCAAAACATGAACATCTGATATATCCATCTACACCATTCACTCATTTACAAATTGATTTTACACACATGCCCAAACTAGGTAAAAGACAGGAATATTTGCTAGTAATAGTGGACATGTTCTCAAGATGGATAGAAGTGTTTGTAACAACAAAGGAAGATGCACAAACAGTAGTAAGAATTCTCACACAGGAAATCATTCCCAGATGGGGTTGCCCACATCAGATCAACTCAGATAATGGTCCTGCATTTGTAGCCAAACACTGAAAATAGAATGGAAGTTTCATATTCCTTAGCACCCCCAGAGTTCAGGTATAGTGGAAAGGATGAACAGAACCATTAACCACTTAACGACCGCCCACTGTAATTATACGTCGGCAGAATGGCACCGACAGGCAGAATCACGTATATGTACGTGATCGCCTTTGTATAGTTGGGGGGTCCGATCGGACCCCCCTTCTGTACAGTGAGCGGTGGTTAAGTGTTCGGGAGCGATCCGGCATGAGGGGACGGCCGTTCGATTCCGGCCACCCCCTCTCGATCGCTCCCGGCGAATGAGAGAGCTTCCCCTGCCTGTGTAATGTAAACACAGGCAGAGGAAGTGATGTCATCTCTCCTCGTGTCGGTCTTTGCGATCCGGCGCGAGGAGTGAAGACATCTCACAGTAAGTGCACCAACAGCCCACTGACACCAGTACACGTAGGCACACAAATCACCCCCCAGTCACCCCCAGATCACCCCCCAGATCACCCCCCAGATCACCCCCAGTACCCCCAGTCACAGTGCACCGTTTGCAGTGATCATTTTTTTTACTGATCACTGCAATCAGTGTCATTTGTGACTGTAAAAAGTTGCAGGGCAGTTAGGATTAGGCCCCTTTAGGTCCAAGGTAGCCCCCTAACCCCCCCTAATAAAGGTTTAACCCCTTGATCGCCCCCCAGGTAATCCTTTCACCCCCTAACGCCAGCGTCACTAAGCGATCGTTTTTCCAATCGCTTTTTTCTTGTCGCTGGTGTCCTAGATAGCCAGTTAATTATTTTTAGGTTCGCCGCAGGTTTTTATTAGCGTCAGGTACCCCCATATATTATTTTAACCCCCTGATTGCCCCTAGAGTTAACCCTTTCACCAGTGATCACCGTATAAGCGTCACTGGTGACACTGGTTACCCAGTGAGTTATTTCGTTATTTAGGTAACCCGTCAGATTTTTATATAGCGTCGGGTACCCCCATATTTAACCTAATAAAGGTTTTAACCCCCTGATTGCCCCTAGTTAACCCTTTCACCAGTGATCACCATATAAAGGTTACAGGTGACGCTGGTTGGTTAGTTTGCTTTTTATAGCATCAGGGCACCCGCCGTATATAACCCAATAAAGGTTTAACCCCCTGATCGCCCGGCGGGTGATATCAATTAGGTTTTAGCGCCAGAGAGGGTCTGCGTCGCCCCAGGCAGCTTTAGGTTAGTGCCAGTAACGCTAACACCCACGCGCAAAGCATACACCTCCCTTAGTGGTATAGTATCTGATCAGATCTATACTAGCGTCCCCAGCGGTTTAGGGTTCCCAAAAATGCAGTGTTAGCGGGATCAGCCCAGATACCTGCTAGTACCTGCGTTTAGCCCCTCCGCCCAGCCCAGCCCAGCCCAGCCCACCCAAGTGCAGTATCGATCGATCACTGTCACTTACCAAACACAACACACATAACTGCAGCGTTCGCAGAGACAGTCCTGATCCCTGCGATCGCTAACAGTTTTTTTGGTAGCGTTTGATACATTTGGTGACAGTCAGGTGCTTTTTTTACCTGTGAATCTTACTAGTGTACCCCTAAATTTAGAGCCCAAAATGGCAAGACGAAGGTACACTAGTAAAGAGGCCTATGAGATTCTGAGCATGACAGATAGTGAAGAGGAGGTCACGTATCTGTCAGATTCAGGCTCAGAATATCTACCCGTAGAAGACAGTGACGTCAGCGGCCCCACGTCAGATAGCTCTGACGACGAAGTTGAGGTCCCTGCTAAGGTCAGGCGTACCCGATCCCGATCTTCTGAGGTTGTTGAGGAGCAAGAACCGCAGGGCTCTCGTATCATGGAGCAGAGTAGTACTAGCGCCGCTATTCCTTCTGGTGAATTGGCAAGCACCAGCGGCCTAGTACAGCCTGGGCGTACATCCAGCACTGCAGTATCACGTGGTGACGTGGCGAGTCCCATAAGTGCAGTTCAAGCTGGCGAGGTAGCAAGCACAAGTAGTGTCCCGCTGCCACCAAGAAGACAAAGGCAGGCCCGTCATGCCCATAGTGCCCTTCCTGCAGAATTTGCCTATCCTGATTGGGTCCCCACCACTTCTGCAGAACCCGTACTTCCCCCATTCACTGCCCAACCCGGTATTCAGGTGGAAACAGCTGATTTTATCCAACCCGGTATTCAGGTGGAAACAGCTGATTTTATGCCAATCGATTATTATTCGCTGTTTTTCACGGAAGATCTCTATAGATCTATTGTGGACCAGAGTAATTTGTATGCTGGCCAATTCATCGCCGCTAACCCCCAGTTGCCTAAAATTGCCAAAGATTGGAAACCAATTACGGTTTCCGAATTTAAGACCTTTCTGGGCCTTTCCCTCAACATGGGCACACATAAATTCCCGTCATTGCGTGCTTATTGGTCCACGCACCCAATTGACCACATGCCCGTGTTCTCTGCCTCCATGCCCAGGACACGATACGAGCAGATTTTGCGGTTCATGCACTTCAACGACAATGAACTTTGTCGTCCACGTGGGGACCCTGAATACGACCGGCTCTATAAAATTCGGCCCCTCATAAACCACTTCAACGAACGTTTTGCAGCCTTGTTTATTCCCGATCAAGTTGTCTGCGTTGATGAGTCCCTGATTAAATTTTCTGGCCGCTTGGCTTTCAAGCAGTACCTTCCCAGCAAGCGTGCCAGATACGGGGTCAAGCTCTATAAGTTCTGTGACAGGGCAACAGGCTATGTATGGAGCTTTATGGTTTATGAGGGAAAAGATAGTCAGGTTGAGCCGGTCAACTGCCCGGATTACATAGGGAGCGCTGGCAAGATAGTGTGGAAATTGGTGTCACCCTTATTCGGAAAGGGGTACCACTTGTATGTGGACAATTATTACACGAGCGTGCCACTGTTTAGTCACTTGTTTGATCATCAGATTGGAGCATGTGGCACCGTGCGACCTAATTGCCGGGGCTTTCCCCAGCGGCTTGTAGATGCCCGTCTTAGGCTGGGGGAGAGAGCCTGCGTGAAGTGTAATAACTTGCTCGCTATGAAGTGGAGGGACAATAAGAATGTTTTCCTTCTTACCTCCCTTCATGCAGACACGACAGTCCAAATTCGTACGGCGACTGGTGTTGTGGAGAAACCCCTCTGTGTCCACGAATATAACAAAAATATGGGAGGGGTGGACCTCAACGACCAGTTGATGGCGCCGTATCTAATTGACCGTAAGGCGAGACGCTGGTACAAAAAAGTGTCTCTATCCTTATTCCAATTGGCTTTGCTGAATGCTCATGTGCTATACAGAGCTTCAGGCGGGACGTTATCTCTTCTAAAATTCCAGAATGAGATAGTCACAGAACTCCTGTATCCAGGCGGTTCTGCACCTCACCATCCCCTACCAAATGCAGTAAGCCGGCTGCATGAGAGGCATTATCCGTATGCCCTCCCGAGTACCCCTACCCAACAAACCCCCCAAAAAAGATGTCGTGTCTGTAGCAAGCGCGGATTTAGGCGTGGCACCCGTGTTTTTTGTCCACTCTGTCCTGACAAACCTGGTCTTTGCCTTGGTGAATGTTTTGATCGCTACCACTCAAAAGTGAAGTTTTAGCGTAGGGTACAGCATTTCACAGACTAGGACACACTTACACAGGGTCTCCCAAGATGCCATTACATTTTGAGAGACCCGAACCATTACAGTTGTTAAAGTTACAAAAAAAGAAAAAAAAAGAAAAAAAAAACCGTAAAAAACAAAACACAAAAAAAGAAAAAAAGAAAATAGTTGTCGTTTTATTGTTCTCTCTCTCTCTCTATTTTCTCTCTATTGTTCTGCTCTTTTTTACTGTATTCTATTCTGCAATGTTTTATCATGCTTTCTTTTCAGGTATGTAATTTTTTGTTTTCAGGTACGCCATTCAGTTGCAGCGCGGATCTGTTTGTCTTGACAGCAACAGCGTTTGCTCCCACGATACATAAAGCCGTGACTCCAATGCTGTAGGAGGTGATTTCACCACCACAGTTTAAAAAAAGAGCATATATGCCGAAGCATGGGGGCAGCAGGGGCGGAGGAGCGATTTTACTCCTAATGCCGCGTATATACGGTCGAAATTCCGACGGAGGCTTGCCCGTGGAAAAGTCCGACTGTGTGTACGCGGCATAACCTCTTATGCCGCGTACATACGGTCGAAATTCCGACAAAGGCTTGCCCGTGGAAAAGTCCGACCGTGTGTACGCAGCATAACTTTTTTGCGGGAGGATGCCCCCATGCTTCGGCATATATATATTTTAGGCACAGGTTGCGTTAAAAAAATGTTTTATTTTTTACTAGGTTTTGTTTTGGTATTTGCTTTGCAGGTATGGTATGGTAAGGTCTTACTGTTGTACTGTAATGTTACTTTGTTTTAATGTTAACCATCATTTGCTTAGCAGGTACGCCATTCAGTTGCATCGTGGATTTATTTATCTTGACAGCAACAGCGTTTGCTCCCACGATACATAAAGCCGTGACTCCAACGCTGTAGGGGGTGATTTCACCACCACAGTTAAAAAAAGAGCATATATGCCGAAGCTTGGGGGCAGCAGGGGCGGAGGAGCGATTTTGCTCCTAATGCCGCGTATATACGGTCGAAATTCCGACGGCGGCTTGCCCGTGGAAAAGTCCGACCGTGTGTACGCGGCATAACTTTTTTGCGGGAGGATGCCCCCATGCTTCGGCATATATGCCCATCATTAGAAGTGGGTGGATGAAGGGAGGTATTCTAATGGTGGGCATACCCACCGATCAATCTCTTTTTTTCGTTCAGCCAACAGGCTGCATGAAAAAAAAGATTACAATACATGTCCAACAAGGACCAGCAACGTACTGGTATGTTGCTGGATTTGAATGTTTATACCAGAATGATGCCTGCGGGTTTAGGTATCATCTAGG
Source organism: Rana muscosa (assembly GCA_029206835.1). Taxonomy (NCBI): domain Eukaryota; kingdom Metazoa; phylum Chordata; class Amphibia; order Anura; family Ranidae; genus Rana; species Rana muscosa. The sequence goes on along the minus strand of CM055117.1, from coordinate 958,347,702 downwards.
TATCATGCTTTTCAGCCAGTGGCCGGCTTTCATGTAAAAGCAATTCTAGCAGATAATTAGCCTCTAGACTGCTTTTACAAGCAGTGGGAGGGAATGTCCCCCCCCCCGGATATAAACAGCGCCATTGGGAAATTGGGAAAGCATTTTATCACACCGATCTTGGTGTGGTCAGATGCTTTGAGGGCAGAGGAAAGATCTAGGGTCTAACCCCCCAATTTTTTTCAAAAAAAGAGTACCTGTCACTACTTATTTCTATCATAGGGGATATTTACATTCCCTGAGATAACAATAAAAATGGTAAAAAAAAAAAAAATATGGAAGGAACAGTTTAAAAATAAAATAAAAAAGCAAAATAAATAATAAAAAAATAATAAAAAAATAATAAAAAAAAAATAATAAAAAAATAATAAATAAAAAAGCACCGCTGTCCCCCCTGCTCTTGCGCAAAGGCGAACGCAAGCGTCGGTCTAGCGTCATATGTAAACAGCAATTGCATCATGCATGTGAGGTATCACCGTGAAGGTCAGCTCGAGGGCAGTAATTTTAGCAGTAGACCTCCTCTGTAAATCTAACGTGGTAACCTGTAAAGGCTTTTAAATGCTTTTAAAAATGAATGTAGTTTGTCGCCGCTGCGCGTTTGTGCGCAATTTTAAAGCATGTCGTGTTTGGTATCCATGTACTAGCCTAAGATCATCTTTTTTATTTCATCAAACATTTGGGCAATATAGTGTTTTTTAGTGCATTAAAAATAAAAAAAGGGTGTTTTCCCCCCAAAAAATGTGTTTGAAAAATCGCTGCGCAAATACTGGGGGGGAAAAAAAATGCAACACCCACTATTTTAATCTGTAGGGCCTTTGCTTTAAAAAAATATATAATGTTTGGGGGTTCAACATAATTTTCTTGCAAAAAAAAAAAATGTTTTCATGTAAACAAAAAGTGTCAGAAAGGGCTTTGTCTTCAAGTGGTTAGAAGAGTGGATGATGTGTGACATAAGCTTCCTAATGTTGTGCATAAAATGCCAGGACAGTTCAAAACCCCCCCAAATGAACCCATTTTGGAAAGTAGACACCTCAAGCTATGTGCTGAGAGGCATGTTGAGCCCATTGAATATTTATTTTTTTGTCCCAAGTGATTGAATAATGACAAAAAGAAAAAAAAAATGTACAAAAAGTTGTCACTAAATTATATATTGCTCAAACATGCCATGGTTATATGTGGAATTGCACCCCAAAATACATTCTGTTGCTTCTCCTGAGTACGGGGATACCACATGTGTGAGACTTTTTGGGAGCCTAGCCGCGTACAGGACCCCGAAAACCAAGCACCGCCTTCAGGATTTCTATGGGTGTAAATTTTTGATTTCACTCCTCTCTGCCTATCACAGTTTCGGAGGCCATGGAATGCCCAGATGGCACAAAACCCCCCCAAATGACCCCATTTTGGAAAGTAGACACCCCAAGCTATTTGCTGAGAGGTATGTTGAGTATTTTGCAGATCTCGCTTTTTGTCACAAAGTTTTGAAAATTGAAAAAATAAAAATAAATAAATGACTTTCTTCATTTTCAAAAACAAATGAGAGCTGTAAAATACTCACCATGCCTCTCAGCAAATAGCTTGGGGTGTCTACTTTCCAAAATGGGGTCATTTGTGGGGGTTTTGGGCTATCTTAGCATTTTATGGCCTTCAAAACTGTGATAGGCAGTGAGGAGTGAAATCAAGAATCAAGCCCTTAGAAATCCTGAAGGCGGTGCTTGGTTTTCAGGGCCCCGTACGCGGCTAGGCTCTCAAAAAGTCCCACACATGTGGTATCCCCGTACTCAGGAGAAGCAGTAAAATGTATTTTGGGGTGCAATTCCACATATAACCATGGCATGTTTGAGCAATATATCATTTAGTGACAACTTTTTGTACATTTTTTTTTCTTTTTGTCATTATTCAATCACTTGGGACAAAAAAAAAATATTCAATGGGCTCAACATGCCTCTCAGCAAATAGCTTGGGGTGTCTACTTTCCAAAATGGGGTCATTTGGGGGGGTTTGTGCCATCTTGGCATTTTATGGCCTTCAAAACTGTGATAGGTAGTGATAGGTAGTGAGGAGTGAAATCAAAAATGTATGCCCTTAGAAACCTTGAAGGCGGTGCTTGGTTTTTGGGGTCCCGTACGCGGCTAGGCTCCCAAAAAGTCCCACACATGTGGTATCCCCGTACTCAAGAGAAGCAGCAGAATGTATTTTGGGGTGCAATTTCACATATGCCCATGGCATGTGTGAGCAATATATAATTTAGTGACAACTTTGTGAAAAAAAAAAGTTTGTCATATTCCCGAAACTTGTGGCAAAATATAAAATATTCCATGGACTGAACATGCCTCTCAGTAAATAGCTTGGGGTGTTTACTTTCCAAAATGGGGTCATTTGGGGGGGTTTTGTGCTATTTTGGCATTTTATGGCCTTCAAAACTGTGATAGGTAGTGAGGAGTGAAATCAAAAATTTACGCCCTTAGAAATCCTGAAGGCGGTGCTTGGTTTTTGGGGCCCCGTACGCGGCTAGGCTCCCAAAAAGTCCCACACATGTGGTATCCCCGTACTCAGGAGAAGCAGCAGAATGTATTTTGGGGTGCAATTCCACATATAACCATGGCATGTTTGAGCAATATATCATTTAGTGACAACTTTTTGTACATTTTTTTTTTCTTTTTGTCATTATTCAATCATTTGGGACAAAAAAAAATATTCAATGGGCTCAACATGCCTCTCAGCAAATAGCTTGGGGTGTCTACTTTCCAAAATGTGGTCATTTGGGGGGGTTTGTGCCATCTTGGCATTTTATGGCCTTCAAAACTGTGATAGGTAGTGATAGGTAGTGAGGAGTGTAATCAAAAATGTATGTCCTTAGAAACCTTGAAGGGGGTGCTTGGTTTTTGGGGTCCCGTACGCGGCTAGGCTCCAAAAAAGTCCCACACATGTGGTATCCCCGTACTCAGGAGAAGCAGCAGAATGTATTTTGGGGTGCAATTTCACATTTGCCCATGGCATGTGTGAGCAATATATCATTTAGTGACAACTTTGTGCAAAAAAAAAAAAAGTTTGTCATATTCCCGCAACTTGTGGCAAAATATAAAATATTCCATGGACTGAACATGCCTCTCAGTAAATAGCTTGGGGTGTCTACTTTCCAAAATGGGGTCATTTTGGGGGGTTTTGTGCTATTTTGGCATTTTATGGCCTTCGAAACTGTGATAGGTAGTGAGGAGTGAAATCAAAAATTTGCGCCCTTAGAAATCCTGAAGGCGGTGCTTGGTTTCTGGGGTCCCGTACATGGCTAGGCTCCCAAAAAGTCCCACACATGTGGTATCCCCGTACTCAGGAGAAGCAGCAGAATGTATTTTGGGGTGCAATTCCACATATAACCATGGCATGTGTGAGCAATATATAATTTAGTGACAACTTTTTGTAATTTTTTATTTTTTTTTGTCATTATTTAATCACTTGGGACAAAAAAAAATATTCAATGGGCTCAACATGCCTCTCAGCAATTTCCTTGGGGTGTCTACTTTCCAAAATGGGGTCATTTGGGGGGGTTTTGTACTGCCCTGCCATTTTAGCACCTCAAGAAATGAGATAGGCAGTCATAAATTTAAAGCTGTGTAAATTACAGAAAATGTACCCTAGTTTGTAAACGCTATAACTTTTGCGCAAACCAATAAATATACGCTTATTGACATTTTTTTCACTAAAGACATGTGGCTGAATACATTTTGGCCTAAATGTATGACTAAAACTGAGTTTATTCGATTTTTCTTATAACAAAAATTCGAAAATATCATTTTTTTTCAAAATTTTCGGTCTTTTTCCGTTTATATTGCAAAAAATAAAAATCGCAGAGGCAATCAAATACCATTAAAAGAAAGCTCTATTTGTGGGAAGAAAAGGACGCAAATTACGTTTGGGTACAACATTGCATGTCCGCACAATTTACAGTTAAAACAGCGCAGTGCAAAATTCTGAAATCACCTCTGGTCCTCTAGCTACCAAATGGTCCGGGGCTTAAGTGGTTAAAGATAAGATCAGGAAAGCCACTGGAGGTACGTATGCAAATTGGAAGAAGGTCCTACCAGCTGTACTAGCCGAGGTAAGAATGACACCCTCTAAAAAGACAGGATACTCCCCTTTTTAAGTTTTAATGGGTAGGCCATTCCCCACCCCATGGGCCAGACAGCCACTTATGTTGGAAAGAGAGGACCTAGATCTTATTCTGAAAGATTATGTAAAAAAACGTATTCAAACTTTAGATCAAGTTGAAAGGAATGTTGCTCGCACCTCTCCTTGTTTCTTCACAGGAACCAACACACCCTTTGAACCGCACCAAGAAGCAGGAGTATCTCTTGGACTCCCAACCACAGTGATCACAGTGACTCGCACAGCCATTCTGGTGGAAACACAACAGGCCTGGATCCATGCCAGTCGTGTGAAGAAGGTGAACCAAACACCTAAGAAGCAAGCCAAGGAAAATTGAGTGAAGCAGTTGGTCAAGGCTCTGAACAAAATGACGTTGCTTATTTCACCACGGATTTCTGGGAAAGCCTTGTGCCTCTTATGCTGGGCTGCCCTGATCATGTTTTTGCCAACTTGGCTGATAACTAACTGTATTTATCATCCTGAAGATTTGGGACACATAAAGAGTATTTGTGGAGCCTCTAAAACTCCACAACAGAATATTAATATGAATAATACACATGACAGACACAAGAGAAATGAAAACTCAGAAATTAAACACAGATAAAATGTTATTATTGAAGTTTAAATATGCCTATGCACAGAAATCAGGATATGAAAATGTTGGATATGTAGTCAAATTACACCCCTCCATCGTTAGTATTCCTCTCATGGCTGTACCTTTTAAATATCATGAATGTGAAATACAATAATTAGTACTGAGGAAGATGACCCCAGGGAAGAGATAGAGTGTTATCAGATTGTCAGATTAGCAGATTTGTATGATGCCAAGATGGGTGATATGAATGAGTAAAGATATGTATCCACATACACCCTAAGAAGAGCTTTACTCCACATAGATGTGAAGTAGTACTGTGGACCCTCTGGTATCATACTAAGTAGAGAAGATATGGTAGTGACCCCACCATAGGGGTCTGATAATGTTGAGATATACATACATATCTATCCAAATAGACTTAATGAAAAGGTTGAATAATTACACTGGAATCATTGATGAAATAATGGAAAAGAATTCTGATGATATTACTAAATTAAATATAGAAACTAGAGCAATTAGAAAACAATTAGAACTACATGAGTTAGCCATAGAAAGCATGAGTGCTGCTTTAACTGGGTTGTGTGAGAACACAGAAGATTATGAGTGTTGTACCTGGTTTCATAACACTAGTATTGAGGTACCAGATTATTATGATATAATTGCACAACACCGAAAGGAAGTAAGCAAATTACAGGATGAAGCTAGAAATATTGCTAAGACATGGGATCCTTTTGCAAACCTAAGTTCTGGAGTAGGAATACTGACATGGTTAAAAGGTGCTGCCATAACCATTATTATGATTATTCTTTTTGTTTTTTTTCTATATATTTGTCATAAGCTTATAATGTGCATAGTTGTTAAGGCATCCCGGACCCCTGATCCTGCTGCTGCGAATAGGATTTATCTGAGTATGTATTATGATAGAAGAAAGATTACATAACTGTGAAAGGTATTAGATGAGACACATAAAAAAATGTTGTCTCAAAGAGAGGATTGTAAAGGTAACTTGGCATGACAACCTCCATTTTGAGTTCAGGACGCCATGTCATGGGTTAAAGAAAAGGTTTTGTTTGAAATGTACTTATTTCTGTGTAAAGGTTTTTATGATCATTTAGGTATATACCATATCTATGGACTTTGCCCTAGCTCATGTTTGTTCAAGATACGTTAATTATAGTTCTACACAACTGTGTAAACACAGAAAGTATACATTTAAGTCACATATGTTAAAATTCACATCCATGTAACATTTTTATTTCATCAGCAAAATATTACCTGAACTTGTAACACGTACTAGCTAATAGGAAATTATTAACCTGAATTTGCATCATATAAACTCCTCCCATCCCCACCTTTGTCCCCTAAGACCGGCATAAATACCGAGATGTTAAGCTAATTAAACCAGACATCATTTGGGCACATTACAAAAGCTTTCCTGTGTCAATTTAATGTCTCCAGATCTGAGCGGGGGTCGCTGAAGTCTTTTTCCTGCATTGCACTTTTACCTGCCTGGCTGGTTAGAAGCAACTGTACCACTAAAATTAGCAGCATTTTCATCTTGAATTTTCAAGACTGGTAGTTCTGATTTGTCAGATTTGCAAATTAAAGCTTTGTTGCAGCTGTGTTACTGCCCATTTTATTTTATTCTTCTGCAGTCTTCTTTCTGTTGCTGTATCTTGCACTTATTTGTTGTAGCTCGCTATGATTATGCTATGACAGGGTTCTCAGCTTTTCTCTGGTTGGGTGTCTGGGCCCATAACCTGTTATAAATTCTGTATATAGCTCTACAGATCAAACAGTGCACAGTCCACATGGGCTTTGCTGCTTATCTGCAGACATGAAACAGGAAACTTTCTACTTATACAGCTACAAGCTTATAAACCCTGCCATCTACTGACTAATGTAGTTGTTGTACAAAATACATGAAATTTGTATTCTAACAGTTGGCTCTTTCTTTCCAAGTCTGATTGCTGCTGTACAGGGAATTAAGGGCACCAGAGATCATGACAATATTAAGATAACTGCTAAGGATGAGAAGTGATTTCAGAAAAACTGGTTTAACTTCGGTTGCTTCAAATGTTTTTTTTTTATTCTGTGAAAAAAATCCACAAATCTATGGAGTTTATGGGGATGGGTGTTTGCACAAGAACAGGTCTAAGATAAATAAAAGGACTTCCTTAAAGTGGAGTTCCACCCAAAAGTGTAAGCTCCGCCTATCTGCCCCCCCCCCTCCACTACAACATATGTTTTAAACAGGTACCCATCCCCACTTCCAAGAGATATTGCCACTTAAAAATCACTCGGAAGTTCGGCCCCCTCCTCCTTCCTCCTCTGATGGGCCATTCAGAAAGCACAGTGCGCTTCGCTCATGCACAGTAGGGAACCTGCTGTGAAGCCAAAATGCTTCACTGCCAGTTTCCCTTACCACGAATGGTGGCGGAAGCAGCCAAGAGCCGATGAAACCATTGGCTGGGGTGCCGACATCGCTGGATTCCAGGATAGATAAGTGTCCTATCATTAAAAGTTAGTATTTGTAGCTGCTAATTTTTTTGCTGGGGGGCACGGAACTCTGCTTTAACTGTCAGAAGCCAGTTAATGCCAACTCTTTTTGCTATTATTGCAGAGATTGTGTTGTGTTGAATTGTGGAATGACATTGACAACATTATAATTGTGGTTATTTTGTTATGATAATGGTTAAGTTCCAGTTTTGAGTTAAGGAAAAGTTTAAGATCCGAAGTCCGAAGTTTCAATAAAGTGGAGCCACAAAGTAGGCACTGCTGTCTGGTCTCTTTAGCTATTCCATAGTGCTCTGGGAATACTTTGTCATATATGAAATGTTTATTTGTAAATATTCTATACTATACTATGCTATACAGTACTATACTATAATAGAATCAACACAAACCATTATAGTCTCCTTTTAAGATTCAAGTTTTGAGATTCATTTGAGGTTTCGGGTTAGAAGTTAGTTTGATTTTTATGTATTACAATATGTTTTCCAGTGTGATTGATTAGCTTTTCAGGTCAAATAAACTAATTGGTGTTCAAACTGATGGGACCAAAATACATTTGTCAATTTTATTACACAAAAAACTAATGTACCATTAAGGGGTAGCACTGAAAATCTGTATAAACAGTACAAAGAATGAAATATTATAATTAAGAAAACACAGGCACAAATAGTAAACTGCAATATGTCTTTAGTGTATTAGTGTGTTAGTCTTGCCAGACTTCCAGAGTCTCGAATGTTATGAATGATTTTCTCCATTCTGTAGATGTATTATTTACTCATTCACCACTGCAAGCTTCACTAATTGATTTTCCCTTTTGCCGCTCTGCCATTTGATGTTTGCAGGAGAATTACTTATGAGTAATTTCTATTGGCTCATTTAATTATTTCATCCCAAATATTCAATTATGCTTCATTTAAAAAGCATAATATATTTTAACTGATTGCTTTGTAAGTAAACAAACTGTTGAATTTTTTCATATTTAAGTTTTGCTTTGTACATTTTATTTTGTTGCGCAATAATCAGATTTAAACGTAAATGAAGATGATGTGCAGCGCTTAATAATATAATCATAAGTTCATGCAAAAGTCCATTAAGAATAGATGTCTGAAGTTTTGTGCTCAGAGCACACTCACTGCTCATTTACAGCAAATTGACTGAACTCCTCTGCGAGCTCTTGATCATGGCCACAGATTGGGAATTGAGGGGCCCTGATCACGTGACCGTTGTGATAGCTAATCACAGTGATCACATGATAGAGAAGCTGTGCCACCTCCTGACTAGGGATGAGCCGAACACCCCCCTGTTCGGTTCGCACCAGAACCTGCGAACGGACCGAAAGTTCGAGCGTACTTTAGAACCCTATTAAATACAATGGACGCGAATGTTCGAAATGTAAAGTGCTAATTATAACGGCTAATATGCATGTTATTGTCCTAAAAAGGGTTTGGGGACCCGGGTCCTGCCCCAGGGGCCATGTATCAATGCAAAAAGAAGTTTTAAAAACTGTCGTTTTTTCGGGAGCAGTGATTTTAACCACTTAAGCCCCGGACCATTTTGTAGCTAAAGGACCAGAGCTGTTTTTCAGAATTTTGCACTGCGCTGCTTTAACTGTAAATTGTGCAGACATGCAATGTTGTACCGAAACGAAATTTGCGTCCTTTTCTTCCCACAAATAGACCTTTCATTTAATGGTATTTGATTGCCTCTGTGATTGTTATTTTTTGCGATATAAACGGAAAAAGACCGAAAATTTTGAAAAAAAAAGATTTTTTCTACTTTTTGTTATAAGAAAAATCGAATAAACTCAATTTTAGTCATACATTTAGGCCAAAATGTATTCAGCCACATGTCTTTAGTAAAAAAAATGTCAATAAGCGTATATTTATTGGTTTGCGCAAAAGTTATAGCGTCTACAAACTAGGGTACATTTTCTGGAATTTACACAGCTTTTAATTTATGACTGCCTATCTCATTTCTTGAGGTGCTAAAATGGCAGGGCAGTACAAAACCCCCCCAAATGACCCCATTTTGGAAAGAAGACACCCCAAGGAAATTGCTGAGAGGCATGTTGAGCCCATTGAATATTTTTTTTTTGTCTCAAGTGATTGAATAATGACAAAAAAAAATTACAAAAAGTTGTCACTAAATGATATATTGCTCACACATGCCATGGTTATATGTGGAATTGCACCCCAAAATACATTTTTCTGCTTCTCCTGAGTACGGGGATACCACATGTGTGGGACTTTTTGGGAGCCTAGCCGCGTACGGGCCCCCGAAAACCAAGCACCGCCTTCAGGATTTCTAAGGGCGCAAATTTTTGATTTCACTCTTCACTACCTATCACAGTTTTGAAGGCCATAAAATGCCAAAATAGCACAAAACCCCCCCAAATGACCCCATTTTAGAAAGTAGACACCCCAAGGAAATTGCTGAGAGGCCTGTTGAGCCCATTGAATTTTTTTTTGTCCCAAGTGATTGAATAATGACAAAAAAAAAAAAATTACAAAAAGTTGTCACTAAATGATATATTGCTCACACATGCCATGGTTATATATGGAATTACACCCCAAAATACATTTTGCTGCTTCTCCTGAGTACGGGGATACCACATGTGTGGGACTTTTTGGGAGCCTAGCCGCGTACGGGACCCCGAAAACCAAGCACCGCCTTCAGGATTTCTAGGCACAAATTTTTGATTTCACTCCTCACTACCTATCACAGTTTCGAAGGCCATAAAAAGCCAAAATAGCACAAAACCCCCCCAAATGACCCCATTTTGGAAAGTAGACACCCCAAGCTATTTGCTGAGAGGCATGGTGAGTATTTTACAGCTCTCATTTGTTTTTGAAAATGAAGAAAGACAATATATTTTTTTTTCAATTTTCAAAACTTTGTGACAAAAAGCGAGATCTGCAAAATACTCACCATACCTCTCAGCAAATAGCTTGGGGTGTCTACTTTCCAAAATGGGGTCATTTGGTGGGGTTTTGTGCCATATGGGCATTCCATGACCTCCGAAACTGTGATAGGCAGTGAGAAGTGAAATCAAAAATTTACACCCTTAGAAAGCCTGAAGGCGGTGCTTGGTTTTGGGGTCCCGTACGCGGCTAGGCTCCCAAAAAGTCTCACACATGTGGTATCCCCATACTCAGGAGAAGCAACAGATTGTATTTTGGGGTGTAATTCCACATATGCCCATGACATGTTTGAGCAATATATCATTTAGTGACAACTTTGTGCAAAAAAAAAAATTGTCTTTTTTCCGCAACTTGTGTCAACATATAAAATATTCCATGGACTCGACATGCCTCTCAGTATATAGCTTGGGGTGTCTATTTTCCAAAATGGGGTCATTTGGGGGGGTTTTGAACTGTTCTGGCATTGTATACACAACATTAGGAAGCTTACATCCACTCTTCTAACCACTTGAAGACTAAGCCCTTTTTGACACTTTTTGTTTACATGAAAACATTTTTTTTTTTTGCAAGAAAATTATGTTGAACCCTCAAACATTATATATATTTTTAAAGCAAAGGCCCTACAGATTAAAATGGTGGTTGTTGCATTTTTTTTTCTACACAGTATTTGCGCAGCGATTTTTCAAACGCATTTTTTGGGGAAAAAATACACTTTTTTTTATTTTAATGCACTAAAACACACTATATTGCCCAAATGTTTGATGAAATAAAAAACATGATCTTAGGCCGAGTACATAGATACCAAACACGACAAGCTTTAAAATTTTGCACAAACGCGCATTGGCGACAAACTACATACATTTTTAAAAGCCTTTAAAAGCCTTTACAGGTTACGCCGTTAGAGTTACAGAGGAGGTCTACTGCTAAAATTACTGCCCTCGATCTGACCTTCACGGTGATACATCACATGCATGGTGCAATTTCTGTTTACATATGACGCCAGACCGACGCTTGCGTTCGCCATTGGGCAAGAGCAGGGCAGGACAGGGGTGCTTTTTTTATTTTTATTTTTTTTATTATTAATTTTGCTTTTTTATTTAATTTTTAAACTGTTGCTTCCATATTTATTTATTTTTTATCATGTTTATTGTTATCTCAGGGAATGTAAATATCCCCTATGATAGCAATAGGTAGTGACAGGTACTCTTTTTTTGAAAAAACTGGAGTCTATTGGACCCTAGATATTTCCTCTGCCCTCAAATCATCTGACCACACCAAGATAGGTGTGATAAAATGCTTTCCCAATTTCCCAATGGCGCTTTTTATATCCGGGGGGGACATTCCCTCCCACTGCTTGTAAAAGCAGTCCAGAGGCTAATTAGCCACTAGGATTGCTTTTACATGAAAGCCAGCCGCTGGCTGAAAAGAATGATACCAAGATGATACCTAAACCCACAGGCATCATTCTGGTATAAACATTCAAAGTCCAGCAACATACCAGTACGTTGCTGGTCCTTGTTGGACATGTATTGTAATCTTTTTTTTCATGCAGCCTGTTGGCTGAACGAAAAAAAAGATTGATCGGTGGGTATGCCCACCATTAGAATACCGCCCTTCATCCACCCACTTCTAATGATGGGCATACATGCACCATTTATATATGCCGAAGCATGGGGGCATCTTCCCACAAAAGTTATGCCGCGTACACATGGTCAGACTTTTCCACGGGCAAGCCTCCATCGGAATTTTGACCGTATGTACGCGGCATTAGGAGCAAAATCGCTCCACCGCTCCTCTGCCCCTGCTGCCCCAATGCTTCGGCATATATGCTTTTTTTTTTAACTGTGGTGGTGAAATCACCTCCTACAGCACTGGAGTCGCAGGGATCAGGCCTGTCTCTGCGAACGCTGCAGTTATGTGTGTTGTGTTTTGCAAGTGACAGTGATCGATCGATACTGCACTTGGGTGGCCTGGGCTGGACGGAGGGGCAAAACGCAGGTGCTAGCAGGTATCTGGGCTGATCCCGCTAACACTGCGTTTTTGGGAACCCTAAACTGCTGGGGACGCTAGTATAGATCTGATCAGATATTGATCTGTTCAGATACTATACCACTAAGGGGGGTGTATGCTTCACGCGTGGGTGTTAGCGTTACTGGCACTAACCTGACGCTGCCTGGGGTGTGACGCAGACCCTCTCTGGCGCTAAAACCTAATTGATATCACCCGCCGGGCGATCAGGGGGTTAAACCTTTATTGGGTTATATACGGCGGGTGCCCTGACACTATAAAAAGCAAACTAACTAACCAGCGTCACCCGTAACACTTATATGGTGATTACTGGTGAAAGGGTTAACTAGGGGCAATTAGGGGGTTAAAACCTTTATTAGGTAATATATGGGGGTACCTGACGCTATATAAAAACCTGACGGCGAACCTAAAAAAAATTACTGGCTACCGATCGGCATCACCAACCCTAAGACAGCGATCAGAAAAACGATCGCTTAGCGACAGTGGTGATAAGGGGTGAAAGGGTTACCTGGGGGGCGATCAAGGGGGTTAAACCTTTATTAGATAATATATGGGGGTACCTGACGCTATAAAAACCTGCGGCGAACCTAAAAAAAATGACTGGCTACCGATCGGCATCACCGACACTAAGACAGCGATCAGAAAATCTATCGCTTAGCGACAGTGGTGATAGGGGTGAAAGGGTTACCTGGGGGGCGATCAAGGGGGTTAAACCTTTATTAGGTAATATATGGGGGTACCTGACACTATAAAAACCTGCGGCGAACCTAAAAAAAATAACTGGCTACCGATCTGCATCACCGACGCTAAGACAGCGATCAGAAAAATTATCGCTTAGCGACAGTGGTGATAGGGGGTGAAAGGGTTATCTGGGGGGGGATCAAGGGGGTTAAACCTTTATTAGGTAATATATGGGGGTACCCGACGCTATAAAAACCTGCGGCGAACCTAAAAAAAATAACTGGCTACCGATCGGCATCACCAACTCTAAGACAGCGATCAGAAAAATGATCGCTTAGCGACGGCGGTGCTAGGGGGTGAAAGGGTTATCTGGGGGGCGATCAGGGGGTTAAACCTTTATTAGGGGGGGGTTAGGGGGCTACACTGGACCTAAAACTAACTTTGGTGACACTTTTACAGTCACAAATGTCACTGATTGCAGTGATCAGTAAATAAATGGTCACTGCAATCAGTGACACTGTGACTGGGGGCTGGGGGTGATCTGGGGGGTGATCTGGGGTGTCTGGGGGGGCCTGGGGGGGCGATTTATGTGCCTATGTGTCCTGGTGTCAGTGTAGTGTTTTGTGCACTAACCTGCATCTTCTCCTGTGCGGCGCTCGGTATATGTGAGCGCCGCAGGAGAGATGACATCACTTCCTCTGCCTGTGTTTACATTACACAGGCAGGGGAATGATTCGATTAGCTGGGAGCGATCGAGAGGGGGTGGCCGGAATCGAACGGCTGTCCCCTCATCCCTGATTGCTCCCAAACGAATAACGGCCGCTCACTGTAAAGAAGGGGGGTCCGATCGGACCCCCCAACTATACAAAGGCAATCACGTATATGTACGTGATTGTGCCTGTCGGTGCCATTCTGCCAACGTATATTTACAGTGGGCGGTCGTTAAGTGGTTAATGATGCATAAAGTGAAAAAAAAAAGTGAAATATTCCTTTAAATATCGTACCTGGGGGGTGTCTAAAGTATAGCTGTCCAGCGACATACCAGTACATTGCTGATCCTTGTTGGGCATATATTGTATTGGTCTTTTTTTCATGCAGCCTGTAAGCTGAACAAAAAAAGAGAATCTAACAGATTCCTCTATTCACATTGATCGATGTGGATGAATAAATCTCTCCCAGAAAAAGTGTGTGGTATGCCCACCATTAGAATATACCGCCCTGCATCCACCCACTTCTAATGATGGGCATACATGCAATGTTCTTTTATTTTTTTTCGTTCAGCCCATGTGCTGAATGAAAAAAATGAACCTAACAGATTCCTCCATTCACATCGATCGATGTGGATGAAGAAATCTCTGCCAAGAAAAGTGAAAAAAAATATATGCCAAAGCAACTTTCTATTATTACAATCTGTGCCAAAAAAAGAGTAAAAAATATATGGCAAGGCATAGGGGCGTTCCACCCTCTGTCCACCCCAGCCCCTATGCTTTGTCATATGTGCTTATTTTTTTAACTGCGTTGGTGAAATCACCTCCTACAGTGCTGGAATCACTAATTTACATATTGTGAGAGCAAACCCTGTTGCTGTCAGAATAAACAAATCAGTGCCGAAGCTGTATGGCGTACCTGCAAAGCAAACAATGGTTAACAATAAAACACAGTAACAATAAAATATTACAATATAGTAGACATGTGCACACTGAAATATTTTGTTTCGGAATTTCGTTTTCGTTTGAAAAATAAACTTATTTAGTTACTCCCGAAATTCGTTTTTATTTATTTTGTTTTTTGTTAGAAATTGCATTCGTCCGAAAATCTGAATTAATTAAGGTCGAATCTGTCATTGAAGGCTTTTGGTGTCTGTCGAATGTTCAAAGAAGATTCGACGGAGCAGCGAAACTGTACGACGCCGCAATCGTACATTTCCGGTCGAATGTTCCGCCTACAAGCTCGCTATAGTAGAATTATAATGTTGTATGACTAGTAATAATTATATTTATTAATTATTATTACTAGTCAACCAACATTAGAATTTTTCTATAGCCTATGGGCAGAGTATTTGACTGGAAATGTACGATTGCGGCGTCGTACAGTTTATCTGTTCCGTCGAATCTTCTTAGAACTTTCAACAGACACCATAAGCCTTCAATGACAGATTTGACGTTTGTATGTTTTTCGATGCTTTGTCGAATCTTCGTCGTTCATGTTGAATTGTCAAGTTAGTTCTAGCTATTTTACTGCTCCTCCTCTTTGGTTACAATCAGCCAATAACATTCATCGTCATCATTATTTTTATTTTACTTCCCCCACCCAATCCCAGCAGCGATCTTTTCTCTCTATGTCTAATCTTTTCTCTCTATAATGTTGAATCTTTTCTCTCTATGTAGAATAATCTTGGACTAATAGAGTTAAGGTTAGGCACATTCGACCACAGGTTCGATGCCTCATGTCGAATCTCCTATCTATATCGAACTGTTGTTGCAACGAAAATGAAAATTAAGCATTTGTTTATGTCAGATCTTTCGGTTTTCGGATTGTGCATTTTCGTTTTCGTTTGTTAAAACGATAACGAAAATACTTGAAATTCGGACGAAAATGCATTCGGACGAAAACGAATGCACATGTCTACAATATAGCAGTATAGTATACAGTATAGTAAAACAGTAGAATGGCGTACCTGCAAAGCAAGCAATGGTTAACAATAAAACACAGTAATAATAAAATATTACAGTATAGCAGTATAGTAGAAAATACAGTAAAACTGTAAGAACCATAAAACGACAACTATTTTTGGCTTTTTTTTATGTTTTATTTTTCTCTTGTTTACACTTTTTTTGTAACTATAAAAAACTTTAAATGTTCCAGGACTGTGCAGTGCTGTACTCTATACTGATACTCCACTAGTGTGTGGTAGCAACAGAAACAGTCCTGGATACAAAGACCAGGTTGTCCAGGACAGGAAGGACAAAAATAGCGGGAGGGAGGAAATTCGGAAAATGCCTCTCATGCAGCCAGCTCACTGCATCTGGATGGGGAAATTGGGCCACAGCACCTTCTGTATACAAAAGGGCTGTGATGATCTCTTCCTGGAATTTTAGGAGGGATCCACATCTTCCTGCCGCTTTGTATAGTACATAAGGGCTCTTTCACACGGGGCGGATCCGTGCAGATCCGCCCCGTGAAGCTCCGCTTGCTCAGCGGGGATCGCTCCGTTGATCCCCGCTGAGCCGACGGATGACTGGGCGGTCCCCGCACACTGTGCAGGGACCGCCCTGTCAGAGCGCCGCTCTCCCCTATGGGGAATCGGATGATGACGGACCGTAGAGTCCGTTGTCATCCGATCCGCTCCGCCGACGGAAGGAAAAATAGGGTTTTCCTCCGTCACACTTTGGCGGAGCGGAGCGGAGCGGATGTCAGCGGACATGTCTCCGCTGACATCCGTGCCTCCATAGGGGTGCATGGAGGATCCGTTTCAGGTCCGCCTAAAAAACTGACAGGCGGACCTGAACGGACCTCCGTGTGAAAGGGGCCAAAGCGTTGAACAGAGCCAATTGGAATAAATATACAGACACTTTTTTTGTACTAGCGTCTGGCCTTATGGGCAAATAAGTAGGGACCCATCATCTGGTCATTAAAGTCCACCCCTCCCATTTTAAGGTTGTAGTCGTGGACACAGAGGGGCTTCTCAACAGCACCAGTCGCCGTTACAGTTTGGACTGCCGTGTCTGCGTAAATGGAAGACAGAACGAAAATGTTATATTTGTCTTTCTTCCACCTCACCGCAAGCAATTCATTACTCCTCATGCAGGTTCTCTCCCCCCATCTAGGTCAAGTATTTACAAGTCATTGGGGGAAGCCCCAGCGATTAGATCGCACAGTGCCACATGCGCCAATTTCAAATTCAATAATGTCTACGTACAAATGGTACCCCTTTCTGAATAAGGGTGTCACCAAGCCCCAAACAATCTTACTCCACGTGACTATCTTTTTCCTTATAAACCAGGAAACTACATGTATAACCTGTTGCCCTATCTAAGAGCTTATACATTTGACCCCATATCTGTCACGCTTGCTGGGGAGAAACTATTTGGAATCAAGGCGGCCAGAAAACTTAAAGTGTTACTAAGCCCAGTATAATGAAAATAGTTCATCCACCCCCCCCCCCCCGGCAGTGCAAACAGCTTATAAATCTTCTTTTTACATTCAAATACTGCCACTTTATACCCTTTTGGCTGATCTGTATACCACGGTGACGTGATAAACTGCAGGGTTTGCCTGAGTGCTGAGTGTTCAGTTAGGAGGAGATTTCAACTACAGCCTCATGCTGTTATTGGAGGCAGATCCTCCATGAATCAAGATGTGACATCCCACCTACTATGTTCTTTTTTAGTTACTGGGCATGGAGGAGGAGGAAGGGACTTTTAGAATCATTTAGATTTCATTTAGAAATTCATTTAGACACAATTAGCCAGTCTTGTTGGTTGGAGGGTAGACAGTGGAGGAGACTTTGCGTGGAGAGTGAAGAAGTTTCTGCTTTTGACTGCTGGGTTGCATTTTTGGTTATTTTTGGGGTCTTTTTCCTTGCAGCTTTTTAACACCTTTTTCTGGCACATTTTAAACAGCCTTTTTTTTCTCTTTTTTTCCTTCAGCCTACTAATTAAGGGGAGTGGTTAATTGGTCACAGGTGCTTGAGGCCTATATAAATTTCTGTAGAGCTCATTTAGAGCCTGCTCATTTTGAGTTGCTGGAACTCTGTCCAAGTGGAACTGGACTAAGTGGTGAGTTAAAATCAAGAGTTTAAAACAGGGGTCATAGTAGATGTGTAGTGTGAGTACCTGGGTGTTGTCTGAGTAGTGTGTGTGGATCGTTAGTACTTGTGTATTGTAGGTGCACGCTGGTCTGCGAGTGCACGCGGGTCCGTGGGTCTGCGGGTGCACGTGGGTCTGCGAGTGCACGCGGGTCCGTTGGTCTGCGAGTGCACGCGGGTCCGTGGGTCTGCGGGTGCACGTGGGTCTGAGAGTGCACGCGGGTCCGTTGGTCTGCGAGTGCACGCGGGTCCGTTGGTCTGCGAGTGCACGCGGGTCCGTTGGTCTGCGAGTGCACGCTGGTCCGTTGGTCTGCGAGTGCACGCTGGTCTGCGAGTGCACGCGGGTCCGTTGGTCTGCGAGTGCACGTTGGTCTGCGAGTGCACGCGGGTCCGTGGGTCTGCGGGTGCACGTGGGTCTGCGAGTGCACGCGGGTCCGTTGGTCTGCGAGTGCACGCGGGTCCGTTGGTCTGCGAGTGCACGCGGGCCCGTTGGTCTGCGAGTGCACGCTGGTCTGCGAGTGCACGCGGGTCCGTTGGTCTGCGAGTGCACGCGGGTCCGTTGGTCTGCGAGTGCACGCGGGTCCGTTGGTCTGCGAGTGCACGCGGGTCCGTTGGTCTGCGAGTGCACGCGGGTCCGTTGGTCTGCGAGTGCACGCGGGTCCGCGAGTGCACGCGGGTCCGTTGGTCTGCGAGTGCACGCGGGTCTGCGAGTGCACGCGGGTCCGTTGGTCTGCGAGTGCACGCTGGTCCGCGAGTGCACGCGGGTCCGTTGGTCTGCGAGTGCACGCTGGTCCGCGAGTGCACGCGGGTCCGTTGGTCTGCGAGTGCACGCTGGTCTGCGAGTGCACGCGGGTCCGTTGGTCTGCGAGTGCACGCTGGTCTGCGAGTGCACGCGGGTCCGTTGGTCTGCGAGTGCACGCTGGTCTGCGAGTGCACGCGGGTCCGTTGGTCTGCGAGTGCACGCGGGTCCGTTGGTCTGCGAGTGCACGCGGGTCCGTTGGTCTGCGAGTGCACGCTGGTCTGCGAGTGCACGCGGGTCCGTTGGTCTGCGAGTGCACGCTGGTCTGCGAGTGCACGCGGGTCCGTTGGTCTGCGAGTGCACGCTGGTCTGCGAGTGCACGCGGGTCCGTTGGTCTGCGAGTGCACGCGGGTCCGTTGGTCTGCGAGTGCACGCGGGTCCGTTGGTCTGTGGGTGCACGTGGGTCTGCGTGGTACCTGTGTATTGTCTTGTTGAGTACCTGTGTATTGTCTTGTTGAGTACCTGTGTATTGTCTTGTTGAATAGTTGGGTCAGGAAGATAGTGTTAGGTAATTTGGACAGGGTATAATCTCGAATCCTCATTAAATTAATAGGTACGATGCCCAGCGGGTGTGGCGAGGCGACTCGGTGTACATCTTGCAGCATGTATGCGTTCCTTGATCATCTGATCGAGGGCGATTACTGCTGTGCAAAATGTAAACACATTGTTTCCCTGGAAGCCCAGGTTCTGAATCTAGGGAAGCAACTGTCAGCACTGGGAAGTCCCTCCACACTAAAGGAGAGCTGGATACGTACCCGGCAGGTGATGGCAGGGGCCAGCACAGAGGTGGGTGGAGTCAAAGAGGTGCAGGCACTAGAAAATAGTAGATGGGTGACAGTCAGGAAGGGTAGAGGGCGAAGTGCCAGGGAGGCCGATCCAGGGCTGGAGCATCCCAATAAGTATGCTCCATTGAGTGACATTGGTGAAACCAGTCCGGGACCAGCACTGCTGGAGCTGAGGGACTCTCCTAGCTGCCAGGGGAAGAACTCCTCCAGTGAGAGTGGGGGGGAAGCGAAGGGAAAGGAAAGACAGATTCTGGTGGTAGGGGACTCAATTCTTAGAAGGACAGAGAGGGCAATCTGTAACAAAGACCTGAAGCGCCGAACTGTATGTTGTCTACCGGGCGCTCGGGTTCGGCACATCACGGATCTGGTGGACAGATTACTGGGAGGGGCTGGGGAAGACCCAGCTGTCATGGTGCACGTTGGCACCAATGACAAAGTCAGAGGCAGATGGAGTGTCCTAAAGAACGATTTTAGGGACTTAGGAGCTAAATTGAGGAAAAGGACCTCCAAGGTAGTATTCTCGGGAATACTACCAGTACATCGAGCCACACCAGAAAGGCAGAGGGAGATTAGGGAAGTGAACAAGTGGCTGAAGAGCTGGTGTAGTAAGGAGGGGTTTGGGTTCCTGGAGGACTGGGCCGACTTCTCAGTCGATAACCAGTACTATAGAAGGGACGGACTGCACCTAAATGAGGAGGGTGCAGATCAGCTGGGAATAAGGATGGCCAAAAAGTTAGAGGGGTTTTTAAACTAGGTGACAGGGGGGAGGGTCCAGAGATAGTGAGAGTCAGCGGGGAACATATTCTAAAGGGTAGTATTAGGGGCATTAGTGGTAGGGTAACCAAAGAACATAAACCCAGGGTAAGTATAGTAGCAAGTCCTAGTTGCAATCTGGGAACACCCAAGAGGATAGTATGTGACCGGTCAAATAATATTAATGCATTAAAGTGTCTGTTCACCAACGCCAGAAGTCTGCCAAGCAAAATAGGTGAGTTGGAAGCTCTGGTGCATGAGGAGAGCTATGATGTAATCGGTATTGCTGAAACTTGGCTTCATTCCTCACATGACTGGGCTATTAATATTCCTGGCTATGCACTCTTTCGGAAAGACAGGGTAAAAAGGAAGGGTGGAGGGGTCTGTCTCTATGTGAGAAGTGATCTCAAAGCGAGTGTGAAAGAGGACCTGGTGGATGGAGAGTGTGATGAGTCTGAAGCATTATGGGTGGAACTGCATACAGATGTGCGTAGTTCAAAGCTAATCATTGGAGTTTGTTATAGACCACCCAATGTTAATGAGGAGTTAGAGACTCAGCTCCTTGCACAGATGGAAAGGGCTGCAAGGGCTGGGACGGTGATAATAATGGGGGATTTTAACTACCCAGAAATTGACTGGAGTAATGGAACTGCTGGGACAGTTAAAGGGCAAAAATTTATAAACCTATTGCAGGACAATTTTATGGTCCAGTTTATTGAGGCCCCAACTAGGAATGATGCTCTGTTGGACCTGGTAATCTCAAACCATGCAGAGCGTATTACTAATGTTCAGATAAAGGAACACCTGGGTAGCAGTGACCATAACATGATTTCATTTGATGTTAGTTGTAAGCAAAAATCACATACAGGAAAGATAAAAACACTTAATTTCAAGAGAGCAAATTTTCCAAGGATGAGTGCTGCTCTCCAGGACTTAGACTGGGAAGGAATATTGGCATCAATGGGCACAGAACAGAAATGGGAATTCTTCAAAAAGACTGTTTGTGAACTCACTGCAAAGTATATTCCCATGGGCAATAAGTTTAAAAGGCTAAAAATAAAACCTATGTGGCTCACTGCCAAAGTTAAAAAAGCTATAAACTATAAGAAAAGAGCTTTTAAAAAATATAAAAATGAGGGAACACTAGTGTCATTTAAATGTTACAAAGAATATAACAGGATATGTAAAAAGGAAATCAAGGATGCAAAAATTCAAAATGAACGACAGATTGCAAAAGATAGTAGGACAAACCCCAAAAAATTCTTCAAATATATTAATAGTAAAAAGGTCAAGTCTGAGCATGTAGGCCCTTTACAAAATAATCTAGAGTGGGTGACTGGGGACAAAGAGAAGGCTAATTTATTAAATACTTTCTTCAGTTCTGTGTATACAAAGGAGCATGGGGGAGCTCATGTCCAAAATGGGGGTGGTAGTGACACAGCCCCAAATCCACAATGGCTCAAAAGTGATATGGTCCAGAAATATTTAGATGGAATAAAGGTGGATAAAGCACCTGGACCAGATGGCATACACCCACGGATCCTAAAAGAATTGAGCTCTGTAATTTCAAAGCCATTGTATTTAATTTTTAGGGACTCATTAATGACAGGAATAGTACCACTGGATTGGCGCAGGGCAAATGTGGTGCCTATATTTAAAAAGGGAATTAAGTGTTTACCAAGTAACTATAGACCTGTTAGTTTAACTTCTATAGTTGGGAAAATACTGGAGAGATTAATAAAAGACCACATAGATGAGTTCTTGCTGGAAAAAAACTATTTAAGCAACAGACAGCATGGATTCATGAAAGACAGAAGTTGTCAAACAAACCTGATTTCTTTTTATGAAGAGGTAAGTAAGACCTTGGACAGAGGGGTGGCAGTGGACGTGGTATACTTGGATTTTGCAAAAGCGTTCGATACAGTTCCCCACACACGGCTCATGTGTAAGGTAAAGTCTACAGGATTGGAAATATCAGTTTGTAAATGGATAGAAAACTGGCTAAAAGACAGAATTCAGAGAGTAGTGGTTAATGATTCTTACTCTGAATGGTCCAAGGTTATCAGTGGTGTACCCCAAGGTTCAGTGCTGGGACCCTTACTTTTTAATATGTTTATAAATGATATTGGGTCTGAGATCAAAAGTAACATTTCTGTCTTTGCAGATGACACCAAGCTATGCAGTGGAATAACGTCCTTACAGGATGTCGCCAATTTACAAGCCGACCTCAATGCTCTGTCTAATTGGGCGACTATGTGGCAGATGAGGTTTAATGTTGATAAATGTAAAGTTATGCACTTGGGGGCTAATAATATGAATGCATCATACATACTAGGGGGAGTACAACTGGGGGGATCCGTAGTGGAGAAGGATCTGGGGGTTTTGGTAGATCATAAGCTCAATAATGGCATGCAATGCCAAGCTGCGGTTTCCAAAGCGAGCAAGGTCCTTTCTTGTATTAAGAGAGGTATGGTCTCCAGAGAGAGAGATATCATTTTGCCCCTGTTCAAATCATTAGTAAGACCTCATCTGGAATATGCAGTTCAGTTTTGGGCCCCAGTTCTCAAAAAGGATATTGGGGAACTGGAGAAAGTGCAGAGAAGGGCAACCAAACTGATAAGAGGCATGGAGGAGCTCAGCTATGAGGAGAGATTAGAGTTACTGAATTTATTCTCTCTTGAGAAGAGGAGATTAAGGGGGGATATGATCAACATGTACAAATACATAAGGGGTCCATATAGTGAACTTGGTGTTCAGTTATTCACTTTACGGTCAACACAAAGGACAAGGGGGCACTCTTTGCGTCTAGAGGAAAAGAGATTTCACCTCCAAATACGGAAAGGTTTTTTCACAGTAAGAGCTGTGAAAATGTGGAATAGACTCCCTGCAGAGGTGGTTCTGGCCAGCTCAGTAGATTGCTTTAAGAAGGGCCTGGATTCTTTCTTAAATGTACATAATATAACTGGGTACTGACATTTATAGGTAAAGTTGATCCAGGGAATATCCGATTGCCTCTCGGGGGATCAGGAAGGAATTTTTTCCCCTGCTGTAGCAAATTGGATCATGCTCTTCTGGGTTTTTTTTGCCTTCCTCTGGATCAACTGTGGGTATAGAATTGGGTATATGGGATTGTACGATATATGTTTATTTTAATTTATTTTTTTATTTTTTATTTTTTTACGGTTGAACTGGATGGACTTGTGTCTTTTTTCAACCTGACTAACTATGTAACTATGTAACTATGTAACTATGTAATTATTTAGACATTTAGAATCCAAAGGACACCCAAATGTGTGATGTCAATATCATGTGACCTGAAAAGCTCAGCTCAACAAGGAACTGTTCTCTCCAGCAATAGAGACCAAACTGAGCATGTGCAGCTTTACTACCCTCACTGTGTCTTATCTTCCCCCTGTCAAGAGAGACTCTGCAGGAGGGGAGGATGTGTGCATAGAGGATGGAAGAGCCTTTTTACACAATGCAGAGGATTAACCCCTTAAGTTCCACAGTGAGTATAACAAGCATGCTATTCTGCAAATACAGACTGATTTTACTGATTTTACTGATGTGGGTTTAGTAACACTTTAATCAGGGATTCATCTATGCAAACATCTTCTTGGGGCATATACAAAGCTGCAAATTTTTGGTTAAAGTGGTTTACGAGGGGTCAAATTTTGTGGAGCCAAATCCAATCATATGCAGGGTGGCTGGCAATCTGACGTTGTCTGGGATTGACACTAACTGACGCTGATGCTAACTGTGACCAAACTGAGCATGTGCAGCTTTACTACCCTCACTGTGTCTTATCTTCCCCCTGTCAAGAGAAACTCTGCAGGAGGGGGAGGATGTGTGCATAGAGGATCGAAGAGCCTTTTTACACAATGCAGAGGATTAACCCCTTAAGTTCCACAGTGAGTATAACAAGCATGCTATTCTGCAAATACAGACTGATTTTACTGATGTGGGTTTAGTAACACTTTAATCAGGGACTCATCTATGCAAACATCTTGTTGGGGCATATACAAAGCTGCAAATTTTTGGTTAAAGTGGTTTACGAGGGGTCAAATTTTGTGGAGCCAATCATTTGCAGGGTGGCTGGCAATCTGACGTTGTCTGGGATTGACACTAACTGACGCTGATGCTAACTGTGACAGGGCTAGTGAAAGGGTTAACTGGAGGTGATCAGGGGGTTAAATCATTATTAGGGAATATATGGTGGGTACCCTGAGACTATCTGGGACTGACGATAATACTATCTAATGTCACCAGTGACACCGATACATTGATCAGTAAAAAATCTGTACACTGTACCTATTGACACTGTGACAGGGAGTGAACGGGTTAACTGGGGCAATCAGGGGGTTAAATGTGCCTACCTATGTGTTCTGGTGTCAGTGTAGTGTTTGTGTACTCACTGTCTGATGCTCTCTCCTCTCATGCTGGAACCAACAAGGGCTTCAGTAGGGGAGATTGCATAATTTCCTGTGTCTGTGTTTACATTACACAGGCACCGGACGTTCTATCATTCGTCTGAACCGATCAGAAGGTCCAAGCCATAAATCATTGGCCTAGACCCGGTAGACTGATTGGTTCTGAAACGAATCCGATCACCATGGGGACAGCGGTACAGGTACGTGATTTTGCGCAGCTGGGCTGGTCTGGTCTGGTTAAAAATGGTTACCTCTGATTAATAGATAAAAAAACTGGAGGTAAGTAACACCAACTGTAAGTAGGCCATGCCCACTTTTATTAGGGGTGGGGGAGGAGCATGGGGCAGGGATAATAGCAAAGCATGCTGCACCAAATACTGGGTGTGGCAAAATTGTGCTAACAGTGGGAGTGGCTTAAAAAGGTATAATTTATTAACACCTAAGCCTACTTTGCTCTGGGTCAAGAGTGCCTAGTACACAGAATGTAGAGGACAAAAGTAAGTAAAACTCAAAGTGCCTCCCAAACAAAAATTCCTCCCGCCTCCCAATACAACCTTACTTCTATGACAAAACCACCTCCAACACAAATTCCCCGCTCCCTGAATTGTACTGGAGCTTAATTTTGCGCTGCTGGTGCGTCTCCACAGTCCACTATCTGCTGGTGAGTTGCGTCTCCTCATCTGCAGTGGTGGCATCTGTGCAGTTGCAGAAGACACCAAATGTTTATAGGACTAGGAGGAATCTGTGGTATCCGTGGAAGCATATCACCTTTCCAGTACCCCCCTGCCGCTCTCTGAACAGGCATTCCCCATCCTGTTCATGTGAGAGGTCATGTTCCAGGCTGCATTTGGAGGTGGCTGTCATTAGAGGGCTCTCCAGTCCCAATCTAGTTCAGTATAGTATTGACTTAATCACACTCCCCCTTTCCCAGATATGCACTGCAGGGACCAGGTAGAACATGTGATACCAGCATGTGACATCATCAGTAAGGGTACTTTCACACTGGGGCGATGCCAGTGTTATCTGTAGCTAGTTTTAGCGGAGCTTTACCGCTGTTATAGCTACGCATTTCGGAAGCTAGCGGGGCGCTTTTAAGGGATATACAGGGAATTAATAAAGAAGGAATACATAGCACAGCTGACAATTAACTGTATATTTTAAAAATGGTCTACATATCTGTACTGTAGAGGAAATTTAACTGAACAAAGCACAAAACACATGCTGTCGATGTTGGAGACATGAGTTGCAGTCAATTCTTTATTGGACATTAATAATTTACTGTATATGTTGATCACCAGGACACAAGATGACTCATACTACAAAGAGCTGCAGAGCTCTAACAGCTCTCATTGATATGAATATGTTCTGATATACAAGACAATTCAAAAGTCAGCCTCAGCATATTTCTTTGCATAGAATAATGTACGTGGGGCTAATGCAGTCTGCGCACATCGTGCTGTGTTAAAATGTAGAATAAAATGCAGATAAGTCAATGACTTACAATAAAAGCATACCATTAGCGATGAACAGAGGGTCAATGGTTGTGACTTAATTCTGATTACAGCCCAGCACATTTCACAAGCACAACATCAAAAGTGCTTTGATTCTTTAAAAAGCAAATGCTGCATATGTAAAAATCCTCCACAAAATTGCAATAGTGGCTTTAATTTTTTTTTATCAGTGAGTAGAAAAATATACCTGTCCACAGTTATGGAGAACAGGCATTGCTGACTTTACTTAAAGCATTTGTTACCCCATCATTTCATATTCCTGATATGCGTCTGCTGTACCATGTACTTATATGAGAAAGTATCCTGTTTTCTTTGTACTGCTTCCTTTATGAGAAATCCCTGGTGTTCCTGCTAGTCCCTATGCTTTCCTATTAAAAACTGACCACACTAAGCAGGAGAGCACTTCGTGGTCAGTTCTTTAGCCCTGACTACGGTGTGCTCTCCTGTGTAGTGTGATCAGTGTACTCTCCTCCAAGGATCAGACTTATCCTGACATGCCCCCCGCTGCACTGGAAAGCTCAGTGTACTGCTGCTTCTCCTCCCCCCAGTTCGTATGCAGCTGAGAACCGAGGGAATGTGATCACTTATAAAAATGGGAAAAAAAGGTATTTATGATTTTTTTTATTTCTATACAAAAATGTTTTGCCTTTCATTTCTATTTTAAACCGAATGGGTTGTTTTACAAGGTGATCGTTTACAATCACATTAAGTTGCTACTTTCCTTGCTGGATCCATAGCCATCATCAAAATAGCGCAACTTAACCGCTTAAGTACCGCCGCACAAACTTATACGTCGACAGAATGGCACGGCTGGGCAGATGGGCGTACAGGTACAACCCCTTTAATTTTCCGCCGCGCATGCGCCGGCACGCTCGCGACCCTGTCGCAAGCTACGTGACCATGCCCGCGGGACCCGCGGACTCGATGTCCGCCGGTGTCCCGCGATCGGGTCACAGAGCTCAAGAACGGGGAGATGTCAGTGTAAACACAACATCTCCCCGTTCTTCCTAGTGACATGTCACTGATCGAATGCTCCCTCTCATCGGGAGCAGCAATCAGTGACGTGTCACTCGTAGCCACGCCCCCTAACAGTTAGAACCACTCCCTAGGACACACTTAACCCCTTCAGCGCCCAGTACAGGTTAACCCCTTCACTGCCAGTGTAATTTTTACAGTAATCAGTGTTTTTTTACAGCACTGGTCAAAAATGGTGTCAAAAGTGTCCGATGTGTCTGCCATAATGTTGCAGTCACGATAAAAATCGTTGATCGCCGCCATTACTAGTAAAAAAAAAAAATATTAATAAAAATGCCATAAAACTATCCCCTATTTTGTAGACGCTATAACCTTTGCGCAAACCAAGCAATAAACGCTTTTTGCGATTTTTACCAAAAATATGTAGAAGAATACGTATTGGCCTAAACTGAGGAAAAAAAAAATGCTCTGTTTTTGTTTATAGCACAAAAAATAAAAAACGCAGAGGTGATCAAATACCACCAAAAGAAAGCTCTATTTGTGGGAAAAAAAGGACGTCAATTTTGTTTGGGAGCCATATCTCACGACCGCGCAATTGTCAGTTAAAGCGACGCAGTGCCGAATCGCAAAAAGTGGACTGGTCTTTGGCCAGCCAAATGATCCGGGGCTTAAGTGGTTAAAGTGGTTGTTAACCTACAGGGTTAAATTTACATTATCCTCTCAGTTGATTCATGTAATGTCCCCCTGTGACTGTGCTTTATAAAAAAAATGCAGCTATATAACTGTTTACAGAGCGCAGGTCAGCGCTCACATGACCCGCCGGCTCTCTCTTCTCTCAGCCTGACAGCTGCAGTGGACTGGGCCGAGGATCCCCCGCTGACGCCAGTCAGGAGGAGAGAGGTGGCCCCGCCCACTACAGCAGTAATGCGAGAAAGGAGAGAGTCGGCAGGTCACACGAGCATCGACTGGCGCTCTGTAAATAGGTATATACTGTAGCTGCATTTTTTTATAAAGCATAGTCACAGGGGGACATTACATGAATCAACCGAGGGGATAATGTAAATGTAACCCTAATTTGAGCAGCAGGAGGGGAGGGGTGGTACAGACACGGAGCTGACAGGCAGGGAAGTGAGGGGGAGAGGACAGAAGGAGAGCACAGAGGAGAGACAGGAGAGCTGCGGATGACGGAGGCACGTAAACTGACCACGGTGTCAGGCAGGGCTCAGCAGCCATGATATACCATAGTCAGTTTACAAAGGGGAGGGCAGGATCATCCAGGTATTTCAGGTGATAGAGAGGGCCAAATTACACAGCACAAGCACTGTGCTGTATAACATGCTTTAAAGAAACAGGATCTTTATTTTTATTTGTTTAGGTTAATAAACACTTTAAACCTGTGCCTTCAGTCTGTCAGTAAACACACCAACTTTTCTAGCAGATATCTTTCCAAGCCTGGAGGATAGGTTTGACCTAGACTCTATAACACATAGGCATATCTAAACTACCTAAGATAAATGTAAAAATATCTATGAATATCAATCCTTTTCTTATTGGTGTTCCTACACATCAGCATACGGTTCCCTGCCATTGACTTTCATTTTTTAACAGTCAATTAAATAGATTGAGCTTGCGTGATGGGATTTCTGCATATGCTTAGGGAAGTTATAAAAAATGTTAAAGTATTAACTAAATATGCTAACTGTTCATCTAAATATAAAAGTAACATAAAACTTACAGTATATCACCTTGTACCAGAACGCCTCTCCAAAATGTATCTGGATTCGTTCCCCTCCTGCTTTCGGGGCTGTGGACAGGTTGCCTCAGCCTGTCACACATGGTGGACTTGTCCAAAGGTCTGTTGTTTCTGGATACGGCTAAGTTTACCTCTCTAAACATGTTACCTGTTACAGTTGTATTTAAGCTGTAACATGTTCAGGATCCTCATCTATACCCCTCCTTCCCAGTGACCACAGGCGGGGGATCTTCTCCCCACACCCTCTGTCACAATTTGAAAACAGCGCGGACGTGCGGGGCTCCACTCACATGACCGTTTCATTTATTCAGGGTTCTGTGAGTGAATGAACTACTACTACCATAGTTCTCAATGAACTGCAAGGGTGCTCTTGTAGATTATTGATCTTCCTACACAGATGGGTTTCATGAGAATCGGCAGGAGCCTGGCATTCCACCCACAATCTTTTGATTGTGGGTGTAATGCTCTGCAGGCTCCTAAGTAAAAGAATAAAACATTTACTTTATTTACCTGCACCAAAAATGTGCATTTATTATTTTTTAATAAAAAGTAAACTTATTTTTATTATGTTGTGGTACCTTTGATATTGTTTCCTCAGGGTAACATTTAAAGTGTTACTAAACCCAGGACCCTGCATTCACTATACCTGGTCTCCTACAGTACAGAGAACATGGAAATGCAATTATTTTTGTAACAGTAAACTGCTAAAAACCTTTTCTCATCAGCAGTATATAGCAGTCTTGTGACGTCTATCAGTGTCTAGTTAAAGCTTGTAGGAGGAGTTTTCGTTCTTCTCTGACTGTTCTATGAGGCTGCATGACCCCTGATCCTCTGTCTGAACAGTGCTGATTGGCCCTGTGCTGATCACATGCACCCTCCCAACAAAACAAAAAAAACATCTCCAGCAATACACATCAAACAGAGCATGTGCAGAGTGCCTCCTAGGGCTCTGTAGTATCAGCAGATGGATTGGAGACAGTGGAAGAAGGGGAGGATCAGAGAAGACGAGATCAAACAGCATTTTTACACAATGCAGAGGATTAACCCCTTCAGTTCCACACTGAGTTATAACAAGCATGCTTTACTGCATATAGACTGATTTTACTGTTTAGTAACACTAAACACTTTAGAAGTCAGTTTAGTAACACTTTAATGTCCTACTTTTATATGTATGGTGGAATGTTATATATAGTATAGGGATGGTACCCTCAAGGAAAATTGGTTTAGTTGATTCCACTACCTTGTTACTCTCTTTTGATTTACGATACATGTTACTTATGAAATAGATTAGGCAAGAAGTTTGGGTATTTTATTGTATTTGTATATACTAACATTTATTTTAGTGTATTTGAAAATAAGTTGCTTGCAAAACATATGGGGAGGAATGACTGATATATTATCTCAAGGAAATCTTTCAGTAAGTATATAGTTTGGTGAGTCTTTACTGAATTTTCACATCTACAATGCCTGTTTTATTGGTGCACGCTAATAATGGAAAAATTTGGTTTAGCTCTCTGAGGTGAAAATGGGAGCCGGTCCGCGACTTCAAATGGGATAAAATGGACAGCCAAAAATAAGCTTTGTAATCACCTGAATCTCCACTATTAAATTGTTAGAATAATGCAGCTTTACCTCTAAGGGATTCTTTTTTTTTATTTGCATACAAACCTTGTCAGAGCACAGGTGTCAGGCTGTATGGCCCATAGAGGCCGAGCTGTCTGCTGCCTGACCTCAGTGCTGACAACAGACACTCTCGCCAGATTAGTTATCTTTTATGTAATCCTGGCAGTAACTTTGTTATGTGACAGTTTTGTGTGTGTTACCCTGAACTCAGTGCAGTAGACAGGAGGATCTCTGTAGTGTCAGCCAGCGCTTACTTTCTGAAAGGAAGAGAATACAACACAAAACAGTTATCCCTGACAGGCAAATATGTAATATTAAAACATTTGAGATTTATAATTGTGAAGTGAACCATTGTGAATGGTTCTCTTTATGGAAGTATGAATGGATATACTGTACATACACATTGCCAATTTCATTTCCATTGACAATTGATGCTGCAGTGCTAATTTAATTTAAAGAGAATTTGAACTCTGGAAGTTGTGCCTAAGAAAGGCATGCAAAGGGCAAATGACTGGACACCAGTATTGCTTGTGGTCTTCCTGCGGCAGATTTTTTACTCTATCGACTTATCTTTCCTTGTTCTGTGTGGGCACAGTCATCTTGGTAGAAGCAGGGTTTTGTGTCCTCGTTTTAGAGCCTCAAGCAACACTGAGCAGCTGTCAGGGAACAAGCCGGAGGAGACTTGGCCAATACCCAACAAGGCAGCACCTGTTTGCGCAGAAATGAGCGCACATGCAATGGTAATGAACAGGCGCATGCTTGGGCACGCTGGCACACACCACTCTCACTAGATTCTGGTGCCCTCTGGCCTTAAAAAGGATGCCTGATGCTCACAGACACCACTGACTGGTCTTCAGCTTCCTGCTTCCTGTTACCCTGTGTGCTTATGGTTCTGAACTACCCTTTACTGACCCGGCTTGCTCTTGGATACCTCTTGTCTGTCTCCTGGCTCTGACCTTGACTTGTTCATTGATCTGCTCCTGTCTCCTGTACTGTGTATGACCTCAGCTTGTCTGACCACATCTCTGATCTTCTGTCTACTGACCACCAACTCTCTGACCTTTTCTACGATCCCTGACTATGCCTCCTGTCTTGCCCTGTCTGCTGTAATCAGCCCAATGTGCCTACCTGCTGTACCTAGCATGCTATACCTGCCTGCAGTACTTACCTGTTGTTTCAGCCTGTGGTACTTACCTGCTGTGACCAGCCTGCTCCACTTACCTTCTGCAAACCCGTTTCCTGCTATGTGTAGTCTGCACATCCACCAGCTCTCCTGGGACCTATTGCTCCTCTGCTTTTGTATCCACCTGCAGAGAGTTCTCCACATCAGAATCTCCCACCTGTGGCACAGCCAGCAATCCCTGCTTCTTTGGGCTTAGTGATCCCTGTTTCCACAATCAGGGACACAAATCTCCCACTCCAAATCTCCTGAGACTAGTGATCAGAGGCAGCAATGCCTTAGGTCTCATACTGCAGATGTACAATTATAAGTATTGGGCACATGAATGCCCAAGCCAACAGATTGGAGAAAGAAGCATGAAAGAAGTGATTTGAGTGGCTATAAAGCTGCCTAACCTTTTTATACAATAATGTAGCGGGTGTCAAATTTAGAGGGGCGTATCTGGGCCATAGATGGCCCAGATACATAGATTTTTTTGGAATTTAAGGACACTTTGGAGTGTGGGAGGTATGAATGGTGTCATGTTCCCTGCCGTTCCTGGGTGGCGCTGTCACCTGGGACTGGGGTTGAACTGCCATTCTAGCGCCGTGCCCTTTGTGTCCTCTCGCAGCAGTAGTACCCGCTGTGCCTGCTGGGAGAGGACATAAGGGGGTGGACATCTTGCGCACGAGATCCATTCCCCAGGCACCTTCAGCCTGGGGGCTGCTGCGGTTCGTCTGTGCCCAGGCGCCCATGGCCTGGGAGCGTGGAGTCGAGTTCCATCCCAGGCACCTTCAGCCTGGGGTGAGGTACTTTACAAGAAGGCCTGGGGCCCAGTACCTTCGACTGGGTCCCGCAAGGGAGAAGCATTCCTAAGGTGCCCCCGGTATTGGGTGCCTGAATCCAGGGCGTAAGGGACCGGAGACATGACCCTCCCGTAGAGCCGGTGCAGCATTTGGCCAGTGCCGGTTTGGGCCTCTGGTGACCGTCTGGATGAATGTCTTCCTCTGACAGGGGTCGTTTGTGGTATTTCATGTTCTTATGGTCTGTGGCAGGGACCCATCTTCATCAGGTCAGTGGCAGGCCTCATCTAAGGCCTGTGGCAGAGGCCTCAACGTTCACCCAAGTCAGTGGCAGGGACCAAATTCACAGTCGGTGGCAGCGACTGTGCGCCAAGCCTGTTTGCACTAAACGGAACAGGAGAGACTTTATTCATTGAGTGTGCCTGGACCTACTCTTTTCCACACCCTGTCTGTTCTTTAAAAGTTCAACCAGCCTACCTATTGATCAAAGCAAATAAAACTGTGTTGGACTTTTTATGGTGTGGAATTCGTGTTACTGGAAGCAAAGTGTCCCTGTCTGTGACAGTGACAATCATCCTCCACAGGAGAAGCTGAGGCTCTGGCCTAAAACGCAGACCCAAAGGTAAACGGTTTTGCTCATATCTCTGTATGCTACATCAGAGAGCCGAGCTGGTGGTGTACATCTCCCCCCTTTTCCCAGATACCCCTAGACGAGTCATACAGCCATAAAGAGAGGGGAGAAGGCGGGTGAGGGCGCTACACTAGTAATACCAGGAAGTGCTCTGCTATTTTTCAGGAGGAATTCAAGACAAAGGGTACATTTTACAGAGTGCAGCTTAAAGTATAACTAAAGTCAAAACTTTTTTTTTTCGTTTTGGATAATGTAGAGGGGGATTAGAACACCTGTCAGTTTTTATTGCTGTCTGTGACCCGTTAGGGAAATTCACCCTCTCTATTTGTCCTGTTTACCATTATCATTGAAAGTGAAAGTAAAAGAAAATCCCAAATATGAGTTGTTCCCTGAAAAGTAAGAGAGGGGAAATCTTTGAATGGGGACAATAGTTCTGGTGACCTGGCGGTCCCCAAGTAATTATTTTAATTTGCAGGGATTTCCCCTCACTTCCTGTTTTGACGATGGGACAGGAAGTGAATGTAAAACTCCCCAATGAGACAAAGATGGCAAAAATAAACCTTACAGGGGTTATAACCCTCCCTTACTCTATCCAAAATGAAAAAAAAAAAAGTCTGTCTATAGTTCTACTTTAAGTACAAATAACAATTATAGATGTTCCCTGAAACATAGCGGTTTTTCACTTTTTGCATTATTTTCCATCTTTCTGGCCCAGGAAGAGGTTTAATGTTTGTATACCTGACTGCTGTATTCACCATTTCACCCCTACTTTTGGGAGGCCAGAACCTAAATCCTTATAAACCTGGACCTCACAAACAGTAGTCAGACAATTTGTTGGTGGATTCAAAGACCGCATTCCTACACATACATTTTACATTGCATTAAATCCCTCCGATGCGCAAAATACACATTGTGTAGAGTGATTAATTTTTTTACAATGTGAAAGATTTGATGGCAGCATGACAAGCATGTTATTTTTGTATAGCATGTGGGAGATGGGAGGAGGGCAGCCAACATTCATGGTGACTCATGATTCTTAATGAATATGCAGTAATGATAACAGGCAAAAGTGTAATTATTAACAA
Organism: Rana muscosa; assembly: GCA_029206835.1. Lineage (NCBI taxonomy): Eukaryota > Metazoa > Chordata > Amphibia > Anura > Ranidae > Rana > Rana muscosa. Next base: position 958,313,670 of record CM055117.1, on the reverse strand, counting down.
ATGAAATCATTCTTTATTGTCCGTGGATGATAAAAATAGATAGCTATCTCTATAGTGTTAATTGAATTAACATTAGTCTCCTGTCAGTAACATAGCCTTCCTTCTGGAAATGTTTAGGTGTGGTGAATATCAGAAATAATACAGCAAGGTATTAGTAAACAAGTAGGGTATATTAATGCAAACTACCACGTTGTGATATTCATTTAAAGGGCAATTTCATGCAGTTCCATTATCAACAGAACAGGAGGAGGTAATGGTATCCTGTATATTAAACTCACTTCTGTACCTCTGATCCTCTGCTTTGATGCTTGGTAGTCTTATTAGTCCAAATGACTTTCTGATGATCTGTGCCCCCATCTACCTTTAAAAGGAGTGAATGAGATCTTCAACAGCCATACAGACCAAGACTCAAGCCTCGTACACACGACCGGTTTTCTTGTCAAGAAACGACAAGAAAACTGTTGGGAGAGCTTTCTTGCCGAGAAAACCATTCGTGTGTATGGTTTCTCATCGAGAAAACTGCCGGGAATCTCGACGAGAAAAATAGAGAACCTGCTCTCTATTTTCTCGTCAGGATTCTCGTTTTTCTCGTCGGGATTCTCGTGGGCCTGTTTCCCGACGAGAAAACCGGTCGTGTGTATGCTTTTCCAAGTCTTAAAAAATCGCACATACTCAGAATCAAGTATAAGACGGGAGCGCTCCTTCTGGTAAAACTAGCGTTCGTAATAGAGATAGCAAATTCGTCACGCTAAAACAAACTGAAAGTACGAAGACTGAACAGCGCAAATCATCTCTCCCAAAACTTTTACTAACACGTGGTAACACAAAATCAACAAAAGCCGCCCAAGGGGTGGCGCCATTGGAATCGAACTCCCCTTTATACTGCCGTCGTACGTGTTGTACGTGACCGCGCTTTACAACGACGAGATTTGGAATTGACAGTGTGTATGCAACGGAAGCTTGACAAGAATCTCATCAAGCTTGACAAGAATCTCGTAGAGAAAAACTGCGGTTTTTTTTACGACGAGATTCTCGGTCGTGTGTACGAGGCTTCAGTGTTCAGATCCACAGATATCCAAAGACATAAGACTCAAGAAATGTCATATCATATTTTTGTTCCTCTTAGAGGGTAACAAACATTGTGCATGTAGGTGCTCTACCATGCCATTCATTTAAATGACACACCAATGCATCATTGCAATACACCAAAATGCATGGTATCCATAGGCGTACGCACAGGGTGTACCCGGGCACACCCTAATCACCCAGTGTGGCCCAGATTCCCCCTGTTTAGACCCATGATATTTCACCAAAGCCCTCTAATGGGGCTACTAAATTAAAAATAGCTTTGGGGTGCACACCCTAATGCTGTGCACGCCTATGATGGTATCTTGCCACTGCACCTTTTTTTGTACATTCTAGTATATTAGATAGGACATATAAATGGATGAGCTTCCCTAACTTAACGCATGTTGATGCACACTTTAATGCGTGTTAACACATCACAATGATGTAAATTAGAAAATTGAATAATCATACACAGTATGATTGGGATTGGCCAGACGCTGAAGACATCACGCACGCTTTGCTGATACTTTCTGCTTTACTATCTACGAGCTGAAAGTCTGCTGGATTCCTTTGCTATGTATGACTGCAAGCTGCCTTAAAGTGGGTATAACCCCTCACATATACCCAGTAAAGTGAACAGCCTTAGATGATACACAGAGATAAAACAAATCTCCCTACATAAGTTTTACATGTATATCTGCTGTCTTCAGCTTTCTATATTCTTTAGAACGTGCACATTGTTTTAAAAAATGTTCTTCCTGTTTCAACAGTGGGAGGGGGGTCTAGGCAGGGGTGGTACAATGTGGGGGGGAGGGGACACTGCCCTGGGCGGAGTGTGGGAGGGGGCGCCAAAACACTGGAGCATCACAGAGAAACATTTTCCTGGGCACAGGTTCTTGGCAGGCTGGCTGGCTGGATTGGGACAGTGAGAGCTCTAATACAGGTGGGTGGAGCAGGCAGGCAACACAAGATTGCAGCCCCGATCACTGCTTCCTGCCCAGCAGACATCGGAGCTCTCCTCGGGCAGACTGAAGATACGAAGTGACAGAGAGTGACAGAGAGCAGACTGATTCTTCTCCTCTTGTGAGTCTCACATAGTTACATAGGTTGTTATAGTTATAGTTAGTCAGGTTGAAAAAGACACAAGTACATCTAATTCAACCATAAAAAAAAAAAAAAAACAATATCGTACAATCCAATATACCCAATTCTATACCCACAGTTGATCCAGAGGAAGGCAAAAAAAAAACAGCAGAGCATGCTCCAATTTGCTACAGCAGGGGAAAAAATTCCTTCCTGATCCCCCGAGAGGCAATCTAATTTTCCCTGGATCAACTTTACCCATAAATGTTAGTACCCAGTTATATTATGTACATTTAGGAAAGAATACAGGCCTTTCTTAAAGCAATCTATTGAGCTGGCCAGAACCACCTCTACAGGGAGTCTATTACACATTTTCACAGCTCTTACTGTGAAGAAACCTTTCTGTATTTGGAAATGAAATCTCTTTTCCTCTAGACGTAAAGAGTGTCCTCTGTGTTGACCGTAAAGTGAATAACTTAACACCAAGTTCACTATATGGACCCCTTATATATTTGTACATGTTGATCATATCCCCCCCTAATCTCCTCTTCTCAAGAGTGAATAAATTCAGTTCCTCTAATCTTTCCTCATAGCTGAGCTCCTCCATGCCTCTTATCAGTTTGGTTGCCTTTCTCTGCACTTTCTCCAGTTCCCCGATATGCCTTTTTGAGAACTGGTGCCCAAAACTGAACTGCATATTCCAGATGAGGTCTTACTAATGATTTGAACAGGGGCAAAATGATATCTCTCTCTCTGGAGTTCATACCTCTCTTAATACAAGAAAGGACTTTGCTCGCTTTGGAAACCACAGCTTGGCATTGCATGCCATTATTGAGCTTATGATCTACCAAAACCCCCAGATCCTTCTCCACTACGGATTCCCCCAGTTGTACTCCCCCTAGTATGTATGATGCATGCATATTCTTAGCCCCAAAGTGCATAACTTTACATTTATCAACATTAAACCTCATCTGCTACATAGTCGCCCAATTAGACAGAGCATTGAGGTTGGCTTGTAAATTGGAGACATCCTGTAAGGACGTTATTCCACTGCATATCTTAGTGTCATCTGCAAAGACAGAAATTTTACTTTTGATCCCAGACCCAATATCAATTATAAAGGTATTAAAAGTAAGGGTCCCAGCACTGCACCCTGGGGTACACCACTGATAACCTTAGATCATTCAGAGTAAGAATCATTAACCACTACTCTCTGAATTCTGTCTTTTAGCCAGTTTTCTATCCATTTACAAACTGATATTTCCAATCCTGTAGACTTTACCTTACACATGAACCTTGTGTGCGGAACTGTATCTAACGCTTTTGCAAAATCCAAGTATACCACGTCCACAGCCACGCCTCTGTCCAAGGTTTTACTTACCTCTTCATAAAAAGAAATCAGGTTTGTCTGACAACTTCTGTCTTTCATGAATCCATGCTGTCTGTTGCTTAAAATGTTTTTTTCCAGCAAGAACTCGTCTATGTGGTCTTTTATTAATCTCTCCAGTATCTTCCCAACTATAGAAGTTAAACTAACAGGTCTATAGTTACCTGGCCCTTTTGTGCCTTCCAGGCTGTGAAATGCTGTGCTGTAAACCTGCGCTGACCCTTGCAGTTCAGGTGTACTAAAGTAAAATGTATTTGAATAGGTCAGGAGGAATATACTGGGACATTTCAAGCTCTACATAGATGTATTGCACACACACACTATATCATAATGTAAATCATGCCTTTTAATAAGATATAGTGTGTGTGTGTGTGCAATACATCTATGTAGAGCTTGAAAAGTCCCAATATATTCCTGACCTATTCAAAGATTTGACCATAAACAGCAAGTGATGTGATGCAGCCCAACTCCAGCAAAGGGTAATAGTCCACCCTTGCAGTGCTGGAGGAAATAGTCTCATGTATACTTGCTCCAGCCACATCATCCATAGGAGTGAATGGAGGGTCCGATCAGGTCTGCCTAAAAAAGTGACAGGCGGACCTGATCAGAAAGCCCGTGTAAAAGGGGCCTATGATATGATGAAGCTGGAGTGTGACCACAGCCACTCACAATTCACCAAGAAGCTCCAGAGGACCAGTCACAGCACTGGGGAAAGCCTACTGGAGCAAGGAATAAGGTAAAGCTGGGTACACACAGATCAAAATTCATTTGATTCAGCAGGGACCAGCTGAATTTTGATCTATGTGTGTCACGTACCTGACGGTGACGAGCCCGGATCTGCAGAGGGAGGCCTCTCTTACGGCTTCCACCAGCGGCCCCTGGTAGTGAAGACAGGAGGCACGGAGGTAGAAGGGGTACGAGTGCCTGGCAGGATGGATCAAGGTAGAGTAGAGTCTGAAGACTGGGACGGATCCAGGCACCCAGGAAGTATAGCAGGCTGAACTGGAACCAGGAACACAGCAACTGGACTGGAACCGATGAAGCAGACTGGACTGGAACCAGGAACACAGCAACTGGACTGGAACCAATGAAGCAGACTGGACTGGAACCAGGAACACAGCAACTGGACTGGAACCGATGAAGCAGACTGGACTGGAACCAGGAACACAACAGCGGAGAGATTGGTCAGACAAGCCGGGTCGGTAGAACTGGCTGGCGACAAGGTACTGGAGGATCAGGCAGAAGAGTGGTCAAAACAAGCCGGTGGTCAGAGGCAGGCAGGAAACTGGAAGGGTCAAGGTAAGCCGGGTCAGATGCAGGTAAATCTACGAATCAGGTCTCTTTGAGTACTACACACTGTAGAGCAGACAGCAGGGACTGTCTGTCACAGACACATTTAAATAGCCCTTCTGGCGCGCTTTGTGGAGCGTGACGTGCCCGAGATTGGAAACCAGGAAGTCCAGGACTCCTGTAGCTGGCAGGATTTCTATGACAATGTGTGGCCTTGTCTGTTAGACATGTAGTGACCTCACCTCTCTCTTTATCGGTTATATGGCTCTTGTCTAGGGGTACCTGGGAGAGAGAGAGAGAAACACACCACAGGCCATGTCCTCCGTGACTGGTGGGTGAAGGCCAGAGATTGGGCTTTTGTGCAGGTGTCCTAGAGTCAAGTCCAGTCCCTCGTCCCTGACTCCTTTGCTTGAGTAACCCAAGTTCCACACAGTGAATAGGTACAACTCAGTTTTATTCTTCTTGCCAAGCAATAAAACAATCTTTCGCCTTTGGAAAATGAGGGGGACAGATCGAGGCACAATCCTTTCCCTTTTTGCTGCTGCCCACTGTGCTGTCACCAGTGGTGAATAGTCACTGCCACTGACTAGGTAACAGAACGTGAATTTACCTTCGCTCACTTTGCCCCTGTCAGAGGAAGAAATCCGTCCAAGGGAGAAATGGAGGCCTCTCCGTCACCAGCGATGCTGCAACGGGCTCTTCAGAGAAGTTACTGCGCACCAGTCCTCACGAACTCAGACACGGGCACCCAAGGAGTTAGGGCCCCCTCGGATTCCTCCACCCTCGCGGAACTCAGTCGAAGGTACTGAGCCCCAGGCATCGCCATAGTACCTCACCCCAGGCTAAAGGTGCCTGAGATGGACTCCATCCCTGCTCCAGCTAGGCCAAGGGCGCCTAGGCCTGAAACACCGGAACGCCAGCACCCAAGCTAAAGGTGCCTGGGTGTGGCCGCGTCCTCCGACTCCCCTCCCAACAGGGCGTCTGCCCCTTTTATGACCTCTCCCTTTGCGTCCCAGCGGGTTCCCCGCCCCGCTGTACCAGCTCCAGGGGAGGACAAAAAGGCACAGTTCGCGGTGTGAGTTCAACTCCGGCCCAGGGCAACAGCGCCACCCAGGGGCCCCAAGGAACCTCACACCACCAGAGTCCTTACATAAATCAAGTACCCACTACACTCTCCCCCTGGTGATTTGACACTGGTCCCCAGTGTCTGGTACAAACTCACATCCCACAAGGGTGATGACATAAGTTCAGCCCAGAAACCAAACTACACAATTTTGCCCCGAATTGTGCCAAGACCTGTATGGGGAAGGGAAACTTAAAACAATATAACTATAAAACTTTTCGATAAAACCACTTTAAATATCTCACACATTTACATTCCTCCCTCTGGCTATTATAAATTTTGAAAGATGGTTAGTTACTTACACCCGAGATACGTGGCCCCAAAGTCGGGTCACAAAATGTCATTCTCTGCTGCAGAAAAGTACTTGAAATATCGCCCATATCTGGGGGTCACTTGGTGCTAGGAGCCCCATAACTTGTGGCAGGTGACGTGGCAAGTAGACAATCCACAACTAGGTCACGTGGCAGATCACGTGGCACTCGTGGCCGTTCACGTGGCACTCGTGGCAGGTCACGTGGCACTCGTGGCCGGTGTCGTGGCACTCGTGGCCGGTGTCGTGGCACTCGTGGCAGGTGTTGTGGTAAGTGGACAATGACATACAGCATATGTACTTGCCTTGCGATCGACATCCGTGACAGCCATTTCACATCTTTTTTTTATGTGACAGATGTATATAAGTAAGTAAATAACTTTCTTCCAAAATTTATAATTCAAATAGAAAAGATTAGAACAGAATAGAAAAAAAATATAATTTAGAAGAATAAAATAGAAAGAATATACAACCATCTTCTGAAATTCGAATTTCGAATAGAATAAATTTGAATTTCGAATAGTATGAATTCAAATTTTTTAATTAATTAATTAATTTTAACTTTGGATAGAAAAGATTATAATAAAATAGAAAATAGACTAGAAAAACAATAACCCCAAATTTGGGATTTCTATCACCAAGTAACCCCGAGATACATGGACCCAAATTCGGGTCACAAAATATTTTCGAATCCGGTTGAAATAGTATCAACATGATTCGAAATTATTTCAACTGCATTTGAAACTATTTCAACCGGATTCGAAAATATTTTCTGACCCGAATTTGGGTCCATGTATCTCGGGGTTACTTGGTGATAGAAATCCCAAATTTGGGGTTATTGTTTTTCTAGTCTATTTTCTATTTTATTATAATCATTTCTATCCAAAGTTAAAATTAATTAATTAATTAAAAAATTTGAATTCATACTATTCGAAATTCAAATTTATTCTATTCGAAATTCGAATTTCAGAAGATGGTTGTATATTCTTTCTATTTTATTCTTCTAAATTATATATTTTTTCTATTCTGTTCTAATCTTTTCTATTTGAATTATAAATTTTGGAAGAAGGTTATTTACTTACTTATATACATCTGTCACATAAAAAAAAAGATGTGAAATGGCTGTCACGGATGTCGATCGCAAGGCAAGTACATATGCTGTATGTCATTGTCCACTTACCACAACACCTGCCACGAGTGCCACGACACCGGCCACGAGTGCCACGACACCGGCCACGAGTGCCACGTGACCTGCCATGAGTGCCACGTGAACGGCCACGAGTGCCACGTGACCTACCACGTGACCTAGTTGTGGATTGTCTACTTGCCACGTCACCTGCCACAAGTTATGGGGCTCCTAGCACCAAGTGACCCCCAGATATGGGCGATATTTCAAGTACTTTTCTGCAGCAGAGAATGACATTTTGTGACCCGACTTTGGGGCCACGTATCTCGGGGCCACTTACAGCTAGAAACCCCAAATTTGGTATGCAAACACAGTAGAACTAGCATTACAACGGGGTTACTTGGTGATAGAAACCCCAAATTTGGGGTTATTGTAGTGCCAGTTGTACTGTGTTTACATACCAAATATTTTGGGATTTCTAGCTATAAGTGGCCCCGAGATACGTGGCCTAAAAGTCGGGTCACAAAATTTAATTCTCTGCTGCAGAAAAGCACTTGACAGATCGCCCCTATCTGGGGGTCACTTGGTGCTAGGAACCCCATAACTTGTGGCAGGTGACGTGGCAAGTGGACAATCCACAACTTGGTCACGTGGCCGGTCACGTGGCACTCGTGGCCGGTCACGTGGCACTCGGACAATGACATACAGCATATGTACTTGCCTTGTGATCGACATCCATGACAGCCATTTCACATCTTTTTTTTTATGTGACAGATGTAAGTAACTAACCATCTTTCAAAATTTATAATTCAAATAGAAAAGATTAGAACAGAATAGAAAAAATATATAATTTAATAGAATAAAATAGAAAGAATATGCAACCATCTTATGAAATTCGAATTTCGAATAGAATAAATTTGAATTTCGAATAGTAGGAATTAAAAAAAAAATAATTAATTAATTTTAACTTTGGATAGAATAGATTAGAATAGAAATAGAGAATACACTAGAAAAATAATAGAATAGAATAGAATATAGATACTATCTATTTCATGTTTAATTTTTTTTGCAGATTACTATTTTTTACATAAGATCTCCTGCAGACTATTAGCATTTTTTATTTTTTTTTGCAGATCTCCTGCAAACTATTATTATCTATTTAGTTTTCTCACCAGGTTTCCTGCAGACTATTAGCATCTATTTCTTTTTTTAGCAGATCTCCTGTAGACTATTAACAGCCATTTCACTTCTTTTTTTTTTTGCAGATCTCCTGCAGACTGTTAGAATCAATTTCATTTTTTTTTCAAAGTCGGGTCGCAAAATATTTTCGAATCCGCTTTAAATAGTATCAACATGATTCGAAATTATTTCAACCGCATTTAAAACTATTTCAACCGCATTTGAAACTATTTCAACCGGATTAGAAAATATTTTGTGACCCGAATTTGGGTCCATGTATCTCGGGGTTACTTGGTGATAGAAACCCCAAATTTGGGGTTATTGTTTTTCTAGTCTATTTTCTATTTTATTATAATCTTTTCTATCCAAAGTTACCCAAGTAACCCCGAGATACATGGACCCAAATTCGGGTCACAAAATATTTTCGAATCCGGTTGAAATAGTTTCAAATGCAGTTGAAATAATTTCAAATCATGTTGATACTATTTCAACCGGATTCGAAAATATTTTGCGACCCGACTTTGGGTCCATGTATTTTGGGGTTACTTGGTGATAGAAACCCAAAATTTGGAGATGTTGTAGTGCTAGTTCTACTGTGCTTGCATACCAAATTTGGGGTTTCTAGCTACAAGTGGCCCCGAGATATGTGGCCCCAAAATCGGGTCGCAAAATGTCATTCTCTGCTCCAGTAAAGTGCTTGACATTTTGCGACCCGACTTTGGGTCCACGTATCTCGGGGTCACTTAGTTATAGAAACCCCATATTTGGTATGCAAACACAGAAGAACTAGCACTACAACATCTCCAAATTTGGGGTTTCTATCACCAAGTAACCCCGAGATACATGGACCCAAAGTCGGGTCAAAAATATTTTTAGATTCGAAAAAATTTGGATTCGGTTAAATTCGTTAGTATTGTAATTCGGTAATTCGGATGCATCCGAATGTCCGAATAATGAAAAATTCGTCCGAATTTCGATTCGGAACGAAACGAAATGCACATGTCTACAAGACACTCATCACTTCCAGATGAACTTTCCTCTTGAACATTTTCTCTGTGATCCTACACTATCTAAAATCCAAAGTCACTGATTTCTTCTGAGCGCAAGGAGAAGGAGGGAGAACAAGCAAAACACAGCTCCCATATCTCCAACGAGTAGAACTGCCCAAATACAAAAAAAACTAGGGCTGAGTCCCTGTGTTCAAGAAAAGGCACTCCGGAAAGTTCAGCCAGGAATAGAAAAGAAAAGCACACAGGAGTCTTTTTTTTTCTCCCTTACAGGTAAAACCTTGGATGAGGCAATGATATAGGCTTCAGACGGTCATCAAAAGCCTCCACATGGTACTCAATACTTTGTCCTTCTTTGCGGCAGATCACCACTTTGTCCGCATGAATGTGTCTTCCCAGCATCCATTTAGCTTTACAGTCCTGAAACTTCTTGGTGACCGTTGGTGAACAAGAAAGGTACCGCCGTGCTTGCTGTACTTTCAGTTTGTCCCATACAAAGGTATCATACCATCTTTGCCGAAAGACCTCCACCTCATAGAGCAGATCCCGAGGCAGATACGGGTATTCCCACCCATATTCCTGAGCAACCTTCTGGCCAAAGAGACGCTGCAGCCTTGACAAAGGTGGCATAGTAGCTCGGTCTCCCTCTCCAGGTGGAACAATCGCTTCTGGGTGGCGAGGTGCGTTCACCACCTCGGTGGACCTGGGCCTAGGAGCCCGCAGTGACTGTCGTTGCACTCCCGCAACAGGAGCAGGTGAAATGGATGTTGAATCCAGAAGGGGAACTTCAGACAAAGGACCAGCTTCATCCCCTGGCGCCGGGGCCTCTACTCGGGGTGTACTCTCCCCAGTAGACATGGGTAGGTCCCTTGTGACACGGGCCGAGGGTAGCTTCATCTTGTCCCATCCCTTCTGTTGGAAGATTTCATCTATCTCCCCATCATCGCCATTGTCAGACAATGAATCCAGGTCAGAGGTGTCGTAGCACTCAGCGGGCAGATAATTCCCAGTTACGGAACTATCCCCCTTGGCGGCCTCTACCAACTGTGGGCTTCCGCCACTTGTAACTAGACATGTGCATTTCGTTTCGTTCCGAATCGAAATTCGGACGAATTTTTCATTATTCGGACATTCGGATGCATCCGAATTACCGAATTACAATACTAACGAATTTAACCGAATCCAAATTTTTTCGAATCTAAAAATATTTTTGACCCGACTTTGGGTCCATGTATCTCGGGGTTACTTGGTGATAGAAACCCCAAATTTGGAGATGTTGTAGTGCTAGTTCTTCTGTGTTTGCATACCAAATATGGGGTTTCTATAACTAAGTGACCCCGAGATACGTGGACCCAAAGTCGGGTCGCAAAATGTCAAGCACTTTACTGGAGCAGAGAATGACATTTTGCGACCCGATTTTGGGGCCACTAATCTCGGGGCCACTTGTAGCTAGAAACCCCAAATTTGGTATGCAAACACAGTAGAACTAGCACTACAATATCTCCAAATTTTGGGTTTCTATCACTAAGTAACCCCAAAATACATGGACCCAAAGTCGGGTCGCAAAATATTTTCGAATCCGGTTGAAATAGTATCAACATGATTCGAAATTATTTCAACTGCATTTGAAACTATTTCAACCGGATTCGAAAATATTTTCTGACCCGAATTTGGGTCCATGTATCTCGGGGTTACTTGGTGATAGAAATCCCAAATTTGGGGTTATTGTTTTTCTAGTCTATTTTCTATTTTATTATAATCATTTCTATCCAAAGTTAAAATTAATTAATTAATTAAAAAATTTGAATTCATACTATTCGAAATTCAAATTTATTCTATTCGAAATTCGAATTTCAGAAGATGGTTGTATATTCTTTCTATTTTATTCTTCTAAATTATATTTTTTTTCTATTCTGTTCTAATCTTTTCTATTTGAATTATAAATTTTGGAAGAAGGTTATTTACTTACTTATATACATCTGTCACATAAAAAAAAAGATGTGAAATGGCTGTCACGGATGTCGATCGCAAGGCAAGTACATATGCTGTATGTCATTGTCCACTTACCACAACACCTGCCACGAGTGCCACGACACCGGCCACGAGTGCCACGACACCGGCCACGAGTGCCACGTGACCTGCCATGAGTGCCACGTGAACGGCCACGAGTGCCACGTGACCTGCCACGTGACCTAGTTGTGGATTGTCTACTTGCCACGTCACCTGCCACAAGTTATGGGGCTCCTAGCACCAAGTGACCCCCAGATATGGGCGATATTTCAAGTACTTTTCTGCAGCAGAGAATGACATTTTGTGACCCGACTTTGGGGCCACGTATCTCGGGGCCACTTACAGCTAGAAACCCCAAATTTGGTATGCAAACACAGTAGAACTAGCATTACAACGGGGTTACTTGGTGATAGAAACCCCAAATTTGGGGTTATTGTAGTGCCAGTTGTACTGTGTTTACATACCAAATATTTTGGGATTTCTAGCTATAAGTGGCCCCGAGATACGTGGCCTAAAAGTCGGGTCACAAAATTTAATTCTCTGCTGCAGAAAAGCACTTGACAGATCGCCCCTATCTGGGGGTCACTTGGTGCTAGGAACCCCATAACTTGTGGCAGGTGACGTGGCAAGTGGACAATCCACAACTTGGTCACGTGGCCGGTCACGTGGCACTCGTGGCCGGTCACGTGGCACTCGGACAATGACATACAGCATATGTACTTGCCTTGTGATCGACATCCATGACAGCCATTTCACATCTTTTTTTTTATGTGACAGATGTAAGTAACTAACCATCTTTCAAAATTTATAATTCAAATAGAAAAGATTAGAACAGAATAGAAAAAATATATAATTTAATAGAATAAAATAGAAAGAATATGCAACCATCTTATGAAATTCGAATTTCGAATAGAATAAATTTGAATTTCGAATAGTAGGAATTAAAAAAAAAATAATTAATTAATTTTAACTTTGGATAGAATAGATTAGAATAGAAATAGAGAATACACTAGAAAAATAATAGAATAGAATAGAATATAGATACTATCTATTTCATGTTTAATTTTTTTTGCAGATTACTATTTTTTACATAAGATCTCCTGCAGACTATTAGCATTTTTTTTTTTTTTTGCAGATCTCCTGCAAACTATTATTATCTATTTAGTTTTCTCACCAGGTTTCCTGCAGACTATTAGCATCTATTTCTTTTTTTAGCAGATCTCCTGTAGACTATTAACAGCCATTTCACTTCTTTTTTTTTTGCAGATCTCCTGCAGACTGTTAGAATCAATTTCATTTTTTTTTCAAAGTCGGGTCGCAAAATATTTTCGAATCCGCTTTAAATAGTATCAACATGATTCGAAATTATTTCAACCGCATTTAAAACTATTTCAACCGCATTTGAAACTATTTCAACCGGATTCAAAAATATTTTGCGACCCGACTTTGAGTCCACGTATCTCGGGGTTAGTTGGCGATAGAAACCCCAAATTTGGGGATGTTGTAGTGCTAGTTCTTCTGTGTTTGCATACCAAATTTGGGGTTTCTATCACTAAGTGACCCCGAGATACGTGGACCCAAAATCGGGTCGCAAAATGTCAAGCACTTTACTGGAGCAGAGAATGACATTTTGCGACCCGATTTGGGGCCACATATCTCGGGGCCACTTGTAGCTAGAAACCCCAAATTTGGTATGCAAACACAGTAGAACTAGCACTACAAAATCTCTAAATTTTGGGTTTCTATCACCAAGTAACCCCAAAATACATGGACCCAAAGTCGGGTCGCAAAATATTTTCGAATCCTGTTGAAATAGTATCAACATGATTCGAAATTATTTCAACTGCATTTGAAACTATTTCAACCGGATTAGAAAATATTTTGTGACCCGAATTTGGGTCCATGTATCTCGGGGTTACTTGGTGATAGAAACCCCAAATTTGGGGTTATTGTTTTTCTAGTCTATTTTCTATTTTATTATAATCTTTTCTATCCAAAGTTACCCAAGTAACCCCGAGATACATGGACCCAAATTCGGGTCACAAAATATTTTCGAATCCGGTTGAAATAGTTTCAAATGCAGTTGAAATAATTTCGAATCATGTTGATACTATTTCAACCGGATTCGAAAATATTTTGCGACCCGACTTTGGGTCCATGTATTTTGGGGTTACTTGGTGATAGAAACCCAAAATTTGGAGATGTTGTAGTGCTAGTTCTACTGTGCTTGCATACCAAATTTGGGGTTTCTAGCTACAAGTGGCCCCGAGATATGTGGCCCCAAAATCGGGTCGCAAAATGTCATTCTCTGCTCCAGTAAAGTGCTTGACATTTTGCGACCCGACTTTGGGTCCACGTATCTCGGGGTCACTTAGTTATAGAAACCCCATATTTGGTATGCAAACACAGAAGAACTAGCACTACAACATCTCCAAATTTGGGGTTTCTATCACCAAGTAACCCCGAGATACATGGACCCAAAGTCGGGTCAAAAATATTTTTAGATTCGAAAAAATTTGGATTCGGTTAAATTCGTTAGTATTGTAATTCGGTAATTCGGATGCATCCGAATGTCCGAATAATGAAAAATTCGTCCGAATTTCGATTCGGAACGAAACGAAATGCACATGTCTACAAGACACTCATCACTTCCAGATGAACTTTCCTCTTGAACATTTTCTCTGTGATCCTACACTATCTAAAATCCAAAGTCACTGATTTCTTCTGAGCGCAAGGAGAAGGAGGGAGAACAAGCAAAACACAGCTCCCATATCTCCAACGAGTAGAACTGCCCAAATACAAAAAAAAACTAGGGCTGAGTCCCTGTGTTCAAGAAAAGGCACTCCGGAAAGTTCAGCCAGGAATAGAAAAGAAAAGCACACAGGAGTCTTTTTTTTTCTCCCTTACAGGTAAAACCTTGGATGAGGCAATGATATAGGCTTCAGACGGTCATCAAAAGCCTCCACATGGTACTCAATACTTTGTCCTTCTTTGCGGCAGATCACCACTTTGTCCGCATGAATGTGTCTTCCCAGCATCCATTTAGCTTTACAGTCCTGAAACTTCTTGGTGACCGTTGGTGAACAAGAAAGGTACCGCCGTGCTTGCTGTACTTTCAGTTTGTCCCATACAAAGGTATCATACCATCTTTGCCGAAAGACCTCCACCTCATAGAGCAGATCCTGAGGCAGATACGGGTATTCCCACCCATATTCCTGAGCAACCTTCTGGCCAAAGAGACGCTGCAGCCTTGACAAAGGTGGCATAGTAGCTCGGTCTCCCTCTCCAGGTGGAACAATCGCTTCTGGGTGGCGAGGTGCGTTCACCACCTCGGTGGACCTGGGCCTAGGAGCCCGCAGTGACTGTCGTTGCACTCCCGCAACAGGAGCAGGTGAAATGGATGTTGAATCCAGAAGGGGAACTTCAGACAAAGGACCAGCTTCATCCCCTGGCGCCGGGGCCTCTACTCGGGGTGTACTCTCCCCAGTAGACATGGGTAGGTCCCTTGTGACACGGGCCGAGGGTAGCTTCATCTTGTCCCATCCCTTCTGTTGGAAGATTTCATCTATCTCCCCATCATCGCCATTGTCAGACAATGAATCCAGGTCAGAGGTGTCGTAGCACTCAGCGGGCAGATAATTCCCAGTTACGGAACTATCCCCCTTGGCGGCCTCTACCAACTGTGGGCTTCCGCCACTTGTAACTAGACATGTGCATTTCGTTTCGTTCCGAATCGAAATTCGGACGAATTTTTCATTATTCGGACATTCGGATGCATCCGAATTACCGAATTACAATACTAACGAATTTAACCGAATCCAAATTTTTTCGAATCTAAAAATATTTTTGACCCGACTTTGGGTCCATGTATCTCGGGGTTACTTGGTGATAGAAACCCCAAATTTGGAGATGTTGTAGTGCTAGTTCTTCTGTGTTTGCATACCAAATATGGGGTTTCTATAACTAAGTGACCCCGAGATACGTGGACCCAAAGTCGGGTCGCAAAATGTCAAGCACTTTACTGGAGCAGAGAATGACATTTTGCGACCCGATTTTGGGGCCACATATCTCGGGGCCACTTGTAGCTAGAAACCCCAAATTTGGTATGCAAACACAGTAGAACTAGCACTACAACATCTCCAAATTTTGGGTTTCTATCACTAAGTAACCCCAAAATACATGGACCCAAAGTCGGGTCGCAAAATATTTTCGAATCCGGTTGAAATAGTATCAACATGATTCGAAATTATTTCAACTGCATTTGAAACTATTTCAACCGGATTCGAAAATATTTTCTGACCCGAATTTGGGTCCATGTATCTCGGGGTTACTTGGTGATAGAAATCCCAAATTTGGGGTTATTGTTTTTCTAGTCTATTTTCTATTTTATTATAATCATTTCTATCCAAAGTTAAAATTAATTAATTAATTAAAAAATTTGAATTCATACTATTCGAAATTCAAATTTATTCTATTCGAAATTCGAATTTCAGAAGATGGTTGTATATTCTTTCTATTTTATTCTTCTAAATTATATTTTTTTTCTATTCTGTTCTAATCTTTTCTATTTGAATTATAAATTTTGGAAGAAGGTTATTTACTTACTTATATACATCTGTCACATAAAAAAAAAGATGTGAAATGGCTGTCACGGATGTCGATCGCAAGGCAAGTACATATGCTGTATGTCATTGTCCACTTACCACAACACCTGCCACGAGTGCCACGACACCGGCCACGAGTGCCACGACACCGGCCACGAGTGCCACGTGACCTGCCACGAGTGCCACGTGAACGGCCACGAGTGCCACGTGACCTGCCACGTGACCTAGTTGTGGATTGTCTACTTGCCACGTCACCTGCCACAAGTTATGGGGCTCCTAGCACCAAGTGACCCCCAGATATGGGCGATATTTCAAGTACTTTTCTGCAGCAGAGAATGACATTTTGTGACCCGACTTTGGGGCCACGTATCTCGGGGCCACTTACAGCTAGAAACCCCAAATTTGGTATGCAAACACAGTAGAACTAGCATTACAACGGGGTTACTTGGTGATAGAAACCCCAAATTTGGGGTTATTGTAGTGCCAGTTGTACTGTGTTTACATACCAAATATTTTGGGATTTCTAGCTATAAGTGGCCCCGAGATACGTGGCCTAAAAGTCGGGTCACAAAATTTAATTCTCTGCTGCAGAAAAGCACTTGACAGATCGCCCCTATCTGGGGGTCACTTGGTGCTAGGAACCCCATAACTTGTGGCAGGTGACGTGGCAAGTGGACAATCCACAACTTGGTCACGTGGCCGGTCACGTGGCACTCGTGGCCGGTCACGTGGCACTCGGACAATGACATACAGCATATGTACTTGCCTTGTGATCGACATCCATGACAGCCATTTCACATCTTTTTTTTATGTGACAGATGTAAGTAACTAACCATCTTTCAAAATTTATAATTCAAATAGAAAAGATTAGAACAGAATAGAAAAAAATATATAATTTAATAGAATAAAATAGAAAGAATATGCAACCATCTTATGAAATTCGAATTTCGAATAGAATAAATTTGAATTTCGAATAGTAGGAATTAAAAAAAAAAAAATTAATTAATTTTAACTTTGGATAGAATAGATTAGAATAGAAATAGAGAATACACTAGAAAAATAATAGAATAGAATAGAATATAGATACTATCTATTTCATGTTTAATTTTTTTTTGCAGATTACTATTTTTTACATAAGATCTCCTGCAGACTATTAGCATTTTTTTTTTTTTTTGCAGATCTCCTGCAAACTATTATTATCTATTTAGTTTTCTCACCAGGTTTCCTGCAGACTATTAGCATCTATTTCTTTTTTTAGCAGATCTCCTGTAGACTATTAACAGCCATTTCACTTCGAATTAGCACTACAAAATCTCTAAATTTTGGGTTTCTATCACCAAGTAACCCCAAAATACATGGACTCAAAGTCGGGTCGCAAAATATTTTCGAATCCGGTTGAAATAGTATCAACATGATTCGAAATTATTTCAACTGCATTTGAAACTATTTCAACCGGATTAGAAAATATTTTGTGACCCGAATTTGGGTCCATGTATCTCGGGGTTACTTGGTGATAGAAACCCCAAATTTGGGGTTATTGTTTTTCTAGTCTATTTTCTATTTTATTATAATCTTTTCTATCCAAAGTTAAAATTAATTAATTAAAAAATTTGAATTCATACTATTCGAAATTCAAATTTATTCTATTCGAAATTCGAATTTCAGAAGATGGTTGTATATTCTTTCTATTTTATTCTTCTAAATTATATTTTTTTTCTATTCTGTTCTAATCTTTTCTATTTGAATTATAAATTTTGGAAGAAGGTTATTTACTTACTTATATACATCTGTCACATAAAAAAAAGATGTGAAATGGCTGTCATGGATGTCGATCGCAAGGCAAGTACATATGCTGTATGTCATTGTCCACTTGCCACAACACCTGCCACGAGTGCCACGTGACCGGCCACGAGTGCCACGTGACCGGCCACGAGTGCCACGTGAACGGCCACGAGTGTCACGTGACCTGCCACGAGTGCCACGTGACCTGCCACGAGTGCCACGTGAACGGCCACGAGTGTCACGTGACCTGCCACGTGACCAAGTTGTGGATTGTCCACTTGCCACGTCACCTGCCACAAGTTATGGGGTTCCTAGCACCAAGTGACCCCCAGATATGGGCGATATGTCAAGTACTTTTCTGCAGCAGAGAATGACATTTTGTGACCCGACTTTGGGGCCACGTATCTCGGGGCCACTTATAGCTAGAAACCCCAAATTTGGTATGCAAACACAGTAGAACTAGCATTACAACGGGGTTACTTGGTGATAGAAACCCCAAATTTGGGGTTATTGTAGTGCCAGTTGTAATGTGTTTGCATACCAAATATTTTGGGATTTCTAGCTATAAGTGGCCCCGAGATACGTGGCCTCAAAGTCGGGTCACAAAATTTAATTCTCTGCTGCAGAAAAGCACTTGACAGATCGCCCATATCTGGGGGTCACTTGGTGCTAGGAACCCCATAACTTGTGGCAGGTGACGTGGCAAGTGGACAATCCACAACTTGGTCACGTGGCACTCGTGGCCGGTCACGTGGCACTCGGACAATGACATACAGCATATGTACTTGCCTTGCGATCGACATCCATGACAGCCATTTCACATCTTTTTTTTATGTGACAGATGTATATAAGTAAGTAACTAACCATCTTTCAAAATTTATAATTCAAATAGAAAAGATTAGAACAGAATAGAAAAAATATATAATTTAATAGAATAAAATAGAAAGAATATGCAACCATCTTATGAAATTCGAATTTCGAATAGAATACATTTTAATTTCGAACAGTAGGAATTAAAAAAAATGTAATTAATTAATTTTAACTTTGGATTGAATAGATTTGAATAGAAATAGAGAATACACTAGAAAAACAATAGAATAGAATAGAATATAGATACTATTTCATGTTAAAATTTTTTTGCAGATTACTATTTTTTACATAAGATCTCCTGCAGACTATTAGCATTTATTTTATTTTTTTAGCAGATCTCCTGTAGACTATTAACAGCCATTTCACTTCTTTTTTTTGCAGATCTCCTGCAGACTGTTAGAATCAATTTCATTTTTTTTTCAAAGTCGGGTCGCAAAATATTTTCGAATCTGCTTTAAATAGTATCAACATAATTCGAAATTGTTTCAACCGCATTTAAAACTATTTCAACCGCATTTGAAACTATTTCAACCGGATTCAAAAATATTTTGCGACCCGACTTTGGGTCCACGTATCTCGGGGTTAGTTGGCGATAGAAACCCCAAATTTGGGGATGATGTAGTGCTAGTTCTCCTGTGTTTGCATACCAATTTTGGGGTTTCTATCACTAAGTGACCCCGAGAAACGTGGACCCAAAATCGGGTCGCAAAATGTCAAACACTTTTCTGCAGCAGAGAATGACATTTTGCGACCCGAATTTTGGGCCACATATCTCGGGGCCACTTGTAGCTAGAAACCCCAAATTTGGTATGCAAACACAGTAGAACTAGCACTATAACATCTCTAAATTTGGGGTTTCTATTACTAAGTGACCCTGAGATACGTGGACCCAAAGTCGGGTCGCAAAATATTTTCGAATCCGGTTGAAATAGTTTCAAATGCGGTTGAAATAATTTCGAATCATGTTGAAATAATTTCGAATCCGGTAGAAATATTTTCGAATTCGGTTGAAATATTTTCGAATGCAACCGATTTTCGAATTCGGTCGAAAACAAAACGAAATCCAAAAACGAATTTAACAAATTTTACGAATCTAACTAAACAAAATTAATTAATTAACGAATTAAAACGAAACGAAACAAAATGAATTTTTTCCTTTTGCACATGTCTACTTGTAACCACGCAGACAGTCCCAACCCCTGGCTCACCTGGACCTTTAAACAAGCAGGGATGTCCAGGACAGGCAAGCAGTGGAGCGAAGCTCTTCCACGGCCACGTGAGGCCATCACCAGGCCGACTTTTCTCTTGGGTGGCCGGAGCAGGGAGCTGCTGGTGACCGAGGCAGCATCCTCGGATTTTTCTCTTTTCACTTCCGCTTGGGCAGTCACTTCGCCCCGGATCAGTGTGCATGGGGAACGCACCAGCATCGATCTCTCCCTCCGGAGTGGCAGTCCCTGTGAGGTAGTTGAGGTGGAAAGCGCGAGGCTTTTCTGTGGATGGTTCCACCTCGAAGATGAATTCTTTGCAGACCTCACAGCGCCCGAACGGCTTCAGCTGAACCACCAGTCCCGAACAGCCGGGACAGATCACACAGAGGGCCTCCATGTCTCTGCAGGTGTACAGAGCCAATCGCCCCCGGGGCCTTAGTCTTATCCCCGTATCCATAATCGGAGCAGCCAGAGAAGACATATCCGCGAAGGAAGGAACAGAAATCCACGGAGCACTTGAAGCCATCCTCTCTCTTTGCTGCTCCATTGCGAACTGACCCACCTGCACCGGAATCTCCACGTGCGTACCTCCACGTGGCCAGACTCCTCCCACCTTCTGCACTTGTGCGCGGGCTTTTCCCTTGCCCCGCCCACAAACTACACAGTTATGGGATGCCTCGTGGCGCGTTGGCCAATATGGCCGACCTACTCGGAACTCTTCTGGGCAGCAAAGTTCAATTTCAGACACCATACACATATCCCGGATACAATGCCCCCACGTGTAGCGGCCTCACCTCTCTCTCTTTCTTTATCGGTTATATGGCTCTTGTCTAGGGGTACCTGGGAGAGAGAGAGAAACACACCACGGCCCATGTCCTCCGTGACTGGTGGGTGAAGGCCAGAGATTGGGATTTTGTGCAGGTGTCCTAGAGTCAAGTCCAGTCCCTCGTCCCTGACTCCTTTGCTTGAGTAACCCAAGTTCCACACAGTGAATAGGTACAACTCAGTTTTATTCTTCTTGCCAAGCAATAAAACAATCTTTCGCCTTTGGAAAGTGAGGGGGACAGATCGAGGCACAATCCTTTCCCTTTTTTCTGCTGCCCACTGTGCTGTCATCAGTGGTGAATAGTCACTGCCACTGACTAGGTAATAGAACGTGAATTTACCTTCGCTCACTTTGCCCCTGTCAGAGGAAGAAATCCGTCCAAGGGAGAAATGGAGGCCTCTCCGTCACCAGCGATGCTGCGCCAGGCTCTTCAGAGAAGTTACTGCGCACCAGTCCTCACTAACTCAGACACGGGCACCCAAGGAGTTAGGGCCCCCTCGGATTCCTCCACCCTCGCGGAACTCAGTCGAAGGTACTGAGCCCCAGGCATCGCCATAGTACCTCACCCCAGGCTAAAGGTGCCTGAGATGGACTCCATTCCTGCTCCAGCTAGGCCAAGGGCGCCTAGGCCTGAAACACCGGAACGCCAGCACCCAAGCTAAAGGTGCCTGGGTGCGGCCGCGTCCTCCGACTCCCCTCCCAACAGGGCGTCCGCCCCTTTTATGACCTCTCCCTTTGCGTCCCAGCGGGTTCCCCGCCCCGCTGTACCAGCTCCAGGGGAGGACAAAAAGGCACAGTTTGCGGTGTGAGTTCAAGTCCGGCCCAGGGCAACAGCGCCACCCAGGGGCCCAAGGAACCTCACACCACCAGAGTCCTTACATAAATCAAGTACCCGCTACAGACAGAAGACACCCATCAGATCAGCTTCAGTAGAATGGGACTGGTGGAAAACCTTGTTCGATCAGTGGCTTGCAGTCAATCAGCTGCAGCGCTGATCAGTGTATTCTGACAGAGAAGAGTCCCCACTGTCAGAATATGTCTCGGCGGAGGGGATTTCTGCATCCACCTCTCTTGCGGTAAAAAGTTCGCCGGGAATCCCGGGGGGGAATCCCGAGAACCTGCTCGGTCGCTTTTTCCCCCTACACACGGCCAGGTTTCCCGACAGGAAAACTGCCATTAAGAGCTTTGGTCAGGAATCCCGGCCGTGTGTATGCTCCATCGGCACTGCCTCGCAGTGTTTCACATTGAAAACTGCCGAGAACGAAAACCACCAGGAATCGCAACAGGAAAATAGAGAACATGTTCTCTTTTTTCCCACCGCAATTCGCGGCAGTTTTTCTGCTGGGAAAACTGCAATTTAGCATACACACGGCCGTTTTTCCTGGCGAAAAACTATCATGGCAGTTTTCCTGCCGGGAAAACCGGTCGTGTGTACGAGGCATTAGAGTTTTTTTAATTCAGCCCACTGTCTGAATGAAAAAAAAACTATTCATGTATGCAAGTTTAAATGATTTTACCTTACTCCTCTACTCCTAGAATAAAAGGCCCATACACACAATGAGAATATCGGACCATTTTTTTTTCCATGCTAGTCTCATATGGAAAACAAATAGGTTACTAAAGTTATAAAATTTCTTGTTAGACAGAATACAACTTCAGAAATTATGTATTAAAATGTATTCTTTCATTTCTGAGCATGCGCAGTCTCGGTCATTTGATTTTTTTCCGTGCAAATACCATACTAATTACATGAAAATCATTTGTTCTGTTATCTTACAAATAATTTTTTGCTGCTTATTTTGTGATATTTTCACATGAATCAGCTCTTGAAAGCTGTGTACTAATGATCAGATTATCAGACGATTGCTCCAAATGCGTTTGGTTTCATCCAATTTTCTCATCATGTTTACTAGGCATTAATGAGCATTTAATTCAGTTCAATTCAATTTAATTTATATCAGATTTCATGAATGGGGTTTACATCCACTTTAAGGTACTTTTTAATAAAGAGGGATAGTTAAAATAAGCTTCTCTATGTTGGCTTGTTTGTTCATTCCCTGATATACATGTAGCGGGGTTCCTTTAAAGACTCTCGAACTACTGTTCCCAGAACCCCACTGGTTCCCAGGATGTTTTGCTTCTGCCCCAGAGACTCATGGGTGGGGATATATAAGGAAGGGGCGAGGCCTGGCTCGGCCTCTTTGGACACGGGACGGCAGAGACTGATACACCTGTGCAGACCTGCGCTGGGTAAGGCCTGAAACCTGGGGCCTTTCCGGAGCCGACCAAAGAGCCTTTCACCCCACTGCGAGCCTGGGTGGCATCCGACATCTCTACTTACTGCCTAGACTGGATCGGGGACCCGATCGCAGCGACCGCGAGTGAAGACACAGCCGGTGGAAGTCCCGGACGGAGATCACGTCCGGCGGGTGAGCGAACGTAAGCTCATTCCATAACCTGTTTGATAGTACTGTGCCTATAGACTGCCGAGGCCTGCTACCTCATGTTAAAGACTCTCCCTGGAGATCCACAGCAGGACTGATCCAGAGGATCTCCAGTGTAGTGTTGCCAGTTATCAACATTCCTTTTTTCCTGGGTTACAAATTGTTGTTTATTCTTAAGTGCACCACCTCTACAGATGCCGGTGAAGAATCCATCGTTCATACAGGACTGAGTTCTAGAATTAGGAATCAGGCCTGATTCATTAGGGACCTAGTTTAGTTATTGCGCCACAGGGCGCCTAGTTAACAGTCGCCCCACGTGGCGTCTCCTTACACCTCCCCCCCTCCCTCTCTATGGTGTAGTGTGACTGATATTGTGATATTGCAGGGCTCTGCGTATAATCTAAAGGTCAAGTTGTTATCAATGTTCATTCCCTTTGCATAGCTGAAAGTAAAATCTGTTATTCCTTTATAACTACTCTGTGTCTGAGTCTCTCATAAAGTATAAGTATTAAATGTGTATACCCCTAGACTAACTGTGCCAGAAAGGATCGAGTAGATTGCCGGTGGTTGGTGGAGCTGTATTCAGGGCCCAAACCGGATCTGCGGCCCTCTTAGTTGAGGGTATCGCTACACGTGGGGGTTCTCGTCCGGGATCCTGATAGAGCAGAAAACCCGCCAAGAGGTACCGGCATGGACCCGAAAGACATCAGAACGTGGTGTGGAGTAGCTAAGACAGATCCAAGCCAGTCGGTGGTCGTTAACATGCCGGGTCAGGAATGGTCGACCGAGACGGTGGAAGGATTAATGAAGTCAGTGACCCCAGATTGTACACCGTGGGTGATGGGAACAAAGTTAGATTCGAACACCTCACACCAGTATGCGCTAGTGGAGTATTCAGATGGGAAGCCAGAGGTTTGCAAGCGCAAATATACGCAGACGTCAGATAACAGATCTTATAGTCTGGCGCACGCTATTAAGAAGGAGCCACGCCCAACGGGACCACCGCAGACTGCGGCCCGTACCTCCCCAGAGAGGAGAGACGGAGCGACACCTCCGGTGACGCCTGCACCTGCCACGGCCATATCACCCAAACTGATAAAGGCGTTAGGGGACCTACTAACAAACTGTCAGAAGACAAGCACGGTGCACGTAGAGACTAGCTACCGGAGACTAAAGACATTCTCGGGGAAGCTTCCCATCCCTGCGGGGGGGGAAGATTTTGACACCTGGGTGGAACAGGCATTACAGGCAGTAGAGGCATGGGAGGTGCCTGAGGCACAGAAGAGACAGCGAGTCTTGGAAAGTCTGAAAGGTGCCGCGGCAGAAGCGGTGAAGAGCTTCCGGTTTGGAAATAAAAACTGTACAGCTCAAGATTGTCTGGCCATGCTGCAGGAAGAGTTTGGTCAGCTGGAGAAGGTGTCAGAGATGATCTATCAATTTAAACACACTCTCCAGCAGCCGAATGAGAAACTGTCAGAATATGTTAGAAGGCTGAACAGGCAGTTATGCAAGATTGTTCTGAAGAAGGGAATGCTGCCCAAAGATGCAGATGAAGCACGCATGAAGCAGATCATGAAGGGAGCATGGCGCTCAGACCCGGTTTGGCTGCACCTGAAAACCTCAGGAGGAGGAATGTCACTAACCTACTCTGATCTAATAAAAATTATTAGAGACGAAGAGACGCTGCAGAAAGATCAGCAGGTGGCCAGGGCGAATGTTACCCCTGTGCCAGTGTTGGTCAATTCGGTCAAGAGCCCGGAAAGAGATGCAGAGGTCGACACTTTGAAATCGCAAATGGCCCAAGTGTTGGAGATGCTGACCTCTTTGATGGAGAAAGATCAAAGAAGACCAGAGAAACCAAGTCCAAGAAAGGAGTTGTTTCCGAACACCTCAGCACCGGCCTCCTTACAGGACCGAGAAGAGGTAATTTGCTATAACTGCGGAGGGAGTGGCCACTTTGCTAACATATGCTCCAGTCCAAAGAAGAAGAGAACGGACAATTATAAGCCGGCGGGAAACTCCAAAGGGCCCCGGTGAAGGAGTCAACCGGGTGCCCATCATCTTCAGTGCGCTCCAAATTGAATAAAAAGGCCAAGAATGGAGGAGACAAAACTCTTAGGAGGAGATATAGTACCCCCCCACCAAGATATACCCCAGAGGGAGGGGCAAGACCCCTCAGTGGAAATACAGCACACCTAAGAGGAACAATAACATCCCTCAGCGGGTTCGTGCCCCCATTGAGAGGGAGAAAGTCAATGCATGCCAGGCTCAGGAAAGAATAAAGTCAAAAAGGAGCTGGGCGAGGAAAAGCCCGAAGAAGAAGGTGACCCCAGTCCGGCCATACCCAGAGGAACTGCTGGGTCCATCTCCTACTGTGCCCATTCAAGTGGAAGGAGTCTATACTAAAGCTCTTCTGGACACCGGAGCACAGGTGACTTTACTATACCGGGACTTCTATGATAGACACTTGAGTCATCTGCCTATCCAGAAGATAGAAGAGCTGGAGATATGGGGACTTGGAACCCAGAGTTTCCCTTACGATGGTTACCTGCCCATAAAGATGACTTTCGACCCATCTGTAGCTGGGAAAGCTGAAGTGTTTGACACCCTGGCAGTTGTGTGTCCTCGGCCATCAGGGGCCAGCAAGACTTCCCTGATTATAGGGACAAACACGGATCTAGTCCGGAGACTCCTGACCGCTCTAGTGAAAGAGAGGAACCATTCAGCCACCAAAATCCATCCCATGCTAAAGACGGCCTACCAACGACTGGTCTTAGAGCAGAAGACCCCGGGAGAGGGGATAGGGAAGGTGTGTAGACTTGGCAGAGAAGGAGTAGTACTGCAGCCCGGAGAAGTAACCTGTCTTAGGGCCACTGTGAAGCTTACGTGGGAACAACCTGGCCCCTTTGTCATGCTGGAATCTGACCCAAGGGAAGAGTCCTCGGGCCTGGAAGTGATACCAGAAGTGATCCCGCCCAAGGCCCTGAAGAAGGCCCATGGCAGAGTCCCGGTGAGTGTAAGGAACACTACGGGAGGGCCCATGGAGATTCCTGCCAGAATGTTGCTGGGACAGGTGAGCCCTGCTGCCCCGGTCACTCTATCCGAAGTCAAGAGGACGGGTGACGGAGGAGATGTTTGGGAGAAGCTGTCCGTGGAAACCCGAACCTACCCAGGGCTTGGAAAGAGAGAGCCAAGGCCCAGCTGACCAGATGGGAGAAGATCTTTTCCGAAGATGAATTCGATGTGGGGTGTGCAAGAAGTGCCACCCATCGGATCCGCCTCCAAGAAGATAAGCCCTTCCGAGAGAGGGTCCGGCGGGTCCCCCTGACAGATCTGGAGGATCTGAGGGTACAACTTGCAGAACTGAAGAAGACTGGTGTGATCCGGGAGTCTAGAAGCCCCTATGCCTTCCCAATAGTGGTGGTCAGAAAGAAGAATGGATC
This sequence comes from Rana muscosa, assembly GCA_029206835.1. Taxonomy (NCBI): domain Eukaryota; kingdom Metazoa; phylum Chordata; class Amphibia; order Anura; family Ranidae; genus Rana; species Rana muscosa. The sequence goes on along the minus strand of CM055117.1, from coordinate 958,286,910 downwards.
GTTGAGGCTTTGTATCGATTACAGGACCCTCAACAGGAGAACCATCCCTGATCAATACACCACGCCAAGGATAGAAGATGCCTTACAGAGTTTGTCTGGAGCCAAATGGTTCAGTGTGACGGACCTCAAGAGTGGGTACTATCAAATCCCTATGCACCCAGAAGACAGAGTGAAGACGGCTTTCATAACCCCGGCGGGATTCTTCGAATTCAATAGGATGCCTCAGGGTCTGTCTGGAGCTCTTGCTACCTTTCAACGCCTTATGGAGAAGACTGTTGGAGACATGAATCGTATAGAAGTCCTTGTGTATTTGGATGATGTCATTGTCTTCGGGAGAACCTTAGAAGAACATGAGGCCAGGCTGGAGAAAGTATTGAGAAGACTCAGTGAGGAGGGACTTAAGCTTTCTCCTGAGAAGTGTCGGTTCTACCAGTCTTCTGTGAACTATCTGGGGCACATAGTGTCTGAAGAAGGGGTGGCCACAGATCCCGAGAAGTTGGAAGCAGTCACCTCCTGGCCACGACCCATCACAGTAACAGAGCTCAGATCCTTCCTGCGGTTCTGCTCCTATTATAGGAGGTTTGTGGAGGGGTTTGCTCGGATTGCCCACCCGTTGAATGAATTGCTAAAGGCAGAAGGGGAAGAGGATGACTCAGGGCCCAGGAGGCCTGGTGAGTCAGTTCAAGACCAGTGGAACTCAAGGTGTGAAGAGGCTTTCCAGGCCCTGAAGAGGAGCTTAACCACTGCCCCAGTCCTGGCCTAGGCCGACCCTACCAGACCTTATGAATTACATGTGGATGCCAGCCATGAGGGCCTAGGCGGAGTGCTCTACCAAGAATATGAAGGACACCTGCGACCAGTGGCCTATGTGAGCAGGAGCCTGACCCCCTCAGAAAAGAACTACCCCACTCATAAGCTGGAATTCCAGGCTCTGAAATGGGCAGTAGTAGACAAGCTAAAAGACTACCTCTATGGGGCAGAGTTTACTGTGAAGACAGATAACAACCCCCTGACCTACCTCTTCACCACCGCAAGACTAGATGCAACCGGACACAGATGGTTGGCTGCATTGTTTGATTTCAACTTCAGTCTGAAGTACAGACCAGGGGCTGGAAATAGGGATGCAGATGCCCTGTCCCGGAGATTTCATGCCACGACCAATGACTGGGAAGACTGGACCCAAGTGGCACCCGAGGGAGTGCGGGCCCTTTGTCAAGGAGCTGAGTTTCAAGCCAGAGGAGGCTCCAGGGCATAGGAGATAGGAGTTACAATGGTAGGAGTCCCTAAACACTATTGTGGAGTAACGCAGCTTGAAGAAGATAACCTGCCAAAGCTATCCAAGAGGGAGTTGAGGTGTGACCAACTGGAAGACCCCATGGGGAGATTGGTCCTCGAAGCACTGGAGAATCAGGATCCCAACAAACTCCTACATCACCCCTCAAAGGAGGCTAGCCTGTTGAGGAAGGAATGGGACAGGCTGCAGGTGCATCAGGGAGTGGTCTACCGAAGGGGCCCCTCTGATGACTCAGAAGATAAGTGGCAGTTGTTCCTCCCAGAGAAGCACCGAGAGACTGTACTAATTGCCCTACATGACCATCATGGTCACCTAGGGGCAGAAAGGACCTTCCAGCTTGTCAGAAGTCGGTTCTATTGGCCCTGCATGAGGGCAGAAGTAGAGGAGTATTGCCATTCATGTGCACGATGCATTCAGAGAAAGACTCTACCCCATCAAGCTGCCCCAATGGGCCACTTACAGAGTCAAGGCCCAATGGATCTGGTATGCATTGATTTTCTCTGCCTCGAACCCGACCTGAGTGGATTGGGGAATGTTCTGGTAATAACCGACCATTTCACCCGCTATGCCCAAGCTTTCCCAACCAAAGATCAGAAGGCATCCACCGTGGCCAAGATACTTATGGAGAAGTATTTTGTCCATTACGGACTACCACAGAGACTCCACTCAGATCAAGGAAGGGACTTTGAGAGTCGGTTGATCTGGAAACTTCTGGACTCATTGGGAATAAAGAAGACCAGAACCACACCTTACCACCCACAAGGAGATGCTCAGCCGGAGAGATTTAACCGGACCCTGCTCAACATGTTGGGGACTTTAGAAACAGAGAAGAAGCAACATTGGAGCCAACACATATCCGCCCTAGTGCATGCTTATAACTGTACCACAAGTGATGCTACTGGCTACTCCCCTTATCGACTCATGTTTGGGAGAGAAGCAAAGTTGCCAGTGGATCTGGCTTTTGGCACTTCTGTAGATCATACCTCAGCTACATCTCACAAGGGATACGTGGACAGACTTAGACGCAGCTTGCAGGTGGCCTATGAACAGGCCCAGGCGGCCTTGGACCAAAGGGGGGCCCGCATCAAGAGAAATTTCGATCTGAAGGTTCGAGTGCAGGATTTGCAGCCCGGGGACCGAGTACTGCTACGCAATCTGGGAATCCCTGGGAAACACAAGCTTGCAGACAGATGGAGATCGGAGCCCTATGTCGTCTGTAGGAAGTTGCCTGGGTTGCCTGTTTACAAACTAAAGCCTGAAGGGAAGGTGGGACCCCTGAAGACGTGGCATCGAAACCACTTGCTTCCACTTGCTGAAGCAGTCAGGATACCCCCAGCAAGGGACCCCCCTGAACCAGTCTCTATCCTGGATATCCCCAGGCCGAGTACTCGGTCTCAGACCTCTCGAGCTGAAGAGGGGGAGGCCTCTCAACTGAGTACAGATGAAGGAGGAGAACTGGACTGGTTGTGGCCTTCCTTGACTCCGGGACCGTCCGCCATAGATCTCCCAAATACAGGGGATACTCCAGATGCAACGCTGAATCCGGAGGCCACTGAATTCATACCCTTCAGTCTCTCAGCTGATTACTGGGAAGATGTTCCTGACACTTGCTCAGAGGAGGATCCTAGAGATTCCAAGTATCAGTCAACTTCTGAATCGGAGGTTCCTGAACTAGAAATGTTACCTGAACTTATTCCTGAAGAAGAGCATGTGGCGCTGGAGCCGGAAGTCCCAAGGGAGCAGAGGGCTCGCAGAGTTATCAGGCCTCCCAAGAAACTAACTTACCCCCAAATGGGGACGAGCTCAGAGGACTCTGTTGTAACGGCTAGGAGAAGTGTTGAGCATCCTGATCCCTCCACTGTCCATTTGGTGGAGGGCAACCCCAGCTCACTCTCTGGCACAGTTAGGCAGGTCACTCATGGTAGTGTGACCTGTGGGCAAGAGAGTTCCATCCCAAAATTTTGGTGGGAATTCCCTATGCCAACATCATACTCGACACTGTCCAAAATTGTACACAGTATCTGTTGAAGTTTATCTTTGGGGACCAAAGAGTTTAAGTGGGGGGAGTGTGTAGTGGGGTTCCTTTAAAAACTCTCGAACTACTGTTCCCAGAACCCCACTGGTTCCCAGGACGTTTTGCTTCTGCCCCAGAGACTCATGGGTGGGGATATATAAGGAAGGGGCGAGGCCTGGCTCGGCCTCTTTGGACACGGGACGGCAGAGACTGATACACCTGTGCGGACCTGCGCTGGGTAAGGCCTGAAGCCTGGGGCCTTTCCGGAGCCGACCAAAGAGCCTTCCACCCCACTGCAAGCCTGGGTGGCATCCGACATCTCTACTTACTGCCTAGACTGGATCGGGGACCCGATCGCAGCGACCGCTGTGGGCGAGTGAAGACACAGCCGGTGGAAGTCCTGGACGGAGATCGCGTCCGGCAGGTGAGCGAGCGTAAGCTCATTCCATAACCTGTTTGATAGTACTGTGCCTATAGACTGCCGAGGCCTGCTACCTCATGTTAAAGACTCTCCCTGGAGATCCACAGCAGGACTGATCCAGAGGATCTCCAGTGTAGTGTTGCCAGTTATCAACATTCCTTTTTTCCTGGATTACAAATTGTTGTTTATTCTTAAGTGCACCACCTCTACAGATGCCGGTGAAGAATCCATCGTTCATACAGGACTGAGTTCTAGAATTAGGAATCAGGCCTGATTCATTAGGGACCTAGTTTAGTTATTGCGCCACAGGGCGCCTAGTTAACAGTCGCCCCACGTGGCGTCTCCTTACACCCCCCCCCCCTCTCTATGGTGTAGTGTGACTGATATTGTGATATTGCAGGGCTCTGCGTATAATCTAAAGGTCAATTTGTTATCAATGTTCATTCCCTTTGCATAGCTGAAAGTAAAATCTGTTATTCCTTTATAACTACTCTGTGTCTGAGTCTCTCATAAAGTATAAGTATTAAATGTGTATACCCCTAGACTAACTGTGCCAGAAAGGGTCGAGTAGATTGCCGGGGGTTGGTGGAGCTGTATTCAGGGCCCAAACCGAATCTGCGGCCCTCCTAGTTGAGGGTATCGCTACATACAGTATCTGGATTTGCCATTGAGTGACCATCATTTTATCTGATGCTGGCTCCTTATGTTTTATGACCATTATATTTGCTCCATCATCTCTGGTAAGAGGCGTACTGTATGCTGAGTGTCCGGTGGTGGATCTCTTCATTCAACCTTATTTGCACTTTGCACTTTTTGGAGGAATTTGATGCCTGTTTCACTCACTTATTTAAAGGACTATGTACACTATTTACATATATCAATATGTTTTGCTGGCTGTACATTCATATTTTGCACTTCGGATTATGTGTAAATATATGAATTTGTGGATTTCATATTTTGGTCATTTGAATTTTTCTTATTTTTTCACTTCATATATTTGTATCGAGCTGATATTCTTATTAGCGCTGATTATTTTGCATATACTGTATTCAACCATACACAATTCTCATGCATTATTTCTGTAGACAAGCATTGTAAATGCACAGTTGCACACACAGTTGATCTGAAATTGAAATGTACATCAAACACAAGAGAAGATTCCCGCTTTTGTATTGTAGATGTCCAGCCTGAAGCTGCAATTGCTTTATGTTGCATTTTTTTGGACAGCAGCATTGAGATTGCTGCATTTTACATTCAAATGTATGAGCTTAAGCAGCTCAAATGCAATAAGGCAACACCAACTAGCTAATCTAAAGCTGTGGGGAAAAAAACATTCAGACTGTTGGATATGATGCTATAATTTAGGGAGATTCAGGCAAGCAAAAAATACATTTTACTGTGATTGAGAACTGTAATTATACTTGCATTTTCAGCTGCAGGTCAAAATGGGTAAAGAAGCCTGACTACTAATAAACTACTAATAGTCGAAAATCAGTGTCATTCGCTGGGACAGAGGCTGTTTCCTTTTATCATGGTAGCTGTTTTACAGAAAATGTTATTTTCAGATTTAAAGGAGATCTATGGTCACAGGCTCACAGCATTTACTTTCATTTTATAACATCAGCATTGCAATAGCAATACAAACAATAGTAACATTTGACAATCCAATATAAGCTTCTTTTTGTGTTTTGCCTGTCTGCTGGCCAGCCCTTTCCACAATTTCCTGGATTCCCTGCATGCTTTGCAGCTTCTCTGCTGTTTAATTTTTAAGGACTACATATTCCATGGTACCTTGCTCCCTGCAAGTATTGATTCCTGTACTGACACTATTTCCTAAAACTCCTCCTCCCAACACCTCTGCAGTTCAGAAGGCAGACTCTGTGAAGTGTGTGGCACAGCAAGTTACTAACTAGGGGAGAACCTCTGGGGGAATCCAGGATGGAGAAACATCTGGAGGTCCCAGTTGAAGACAGACTGAGAAATAGCATGCAATGTCAAGCCGCAGCAAACAAAGCCAACAGACTATTAGCATGCATTAAAAAGGGAATTTACTCCAGAGATAAAACAATAATCCTGCCATTTAAAAAAAAAAAAAAACTCCACATCTGGAGCATAGTTGCCAACATTGTCAAAAAATGTATAGGGACACTTTTCTGTCTGTAGGCGGAGTCTTAATATAATTAGGGGGTGGAGCATTCGTTTGTAGGCATGTCATAGTGTGGAGGAAAAATGCAGCGCGCCACAGCAAAGAATGAGCGTGGTTTCAACTAAATATTGGGCTTGGCTTAAAGGGGTGTGGTTAGAGTCTGAGATGAAAAAAGGGATGGAGGGAGAAGGAAGAGAGGGATGGAGGGAGAAGGAAGAGGGAGAATGAGAGGGAGAGATAAAAAAAGAGAGAAAGGGAGAGAGAGAGAGGGAAAGAAATTGAAAGAGATAGGGAGGGAAGGAGAGAGAAGGAAGGAAAGAAAGAGGGATGCAGGGACAGCATGCCCAGATCCTACACCGTGACCACAATAGCAATATGTGTGTAGCTCCCAGGGTGGGTTTTTGCACTTCCCTCTTTACTCTTTCCCTGCGGCTATGCCGGATCCACACTTTGTTAAGTGTGAAATCCACTGTTTGATTACCTTTGGGTCTGCAGCGAGTTATCTCCCACGAGTGGATCCTTCAGCTCCGTTGTCTATTTACACCAGTGTATTCAGGAATAAGACCAATGTCCACACATGAGTAAAACCTAATCAGCAAGGCTTTATTCTTTTTGTTACTTTTGAGTCAACTTGAAGAAAGCGAAGGCAGGAAAGTTAAAGATGTAGGTTAAGGTTCAGGCTCGCAACACTTAGATCCCAAATATACACACTCGTCGCCACTCAAGCCTGAGTGGGTATTGCTCACCCGGATAGTCCCTATAAGAGCAGTCCTAGCAGCCGGGATGTCAGAGATGATGGATCCCCCTTTAGGCAGGCCTCCAGGCCTCTCCCCGAGACTGCAGTACCGTCGCTATCTCCGCCGGGACTGATCTTCCCCTGGAACTCCTTTCCTAAAGATGGGCCCCCTTACAACCGGGCAGCCTGGGATCCTTCTCCGAAGCGTAGGCCCTTGTTAAGAGAGCTGGGCCTACGATGCAGCAGCAGCAGAGCCTCAGGCTAAAGGTGCCCGAGGCCTAAACACACCCGTGCACCTCGTGCCATGTGGGCCACGAGGCATGCTCACTGGACCAGAGGTCCCCCTGAACACCTTGGGGTCCCCCCTGGAATCGCCTCACGCCAAAAGGCGTCTGCCCCTTTTGTACCCTCTCCCAGCATGCACAGCGGGTAGACCACGCCCACTGCATGGCTGCCGAGAGAGGACACCCAAGGTTCTGTGATAACCCCGTGATCCAGCCTGTGCCAGCGGTGACAATGCCACCTGCAGGCAACGGAGAATAACACTGCCGGGCAGTATCACACCCAGAGCAGAGCAAACAATTTAAACTATAATTCATCTGAGCCCAACTACTGGCTAAGACTGCCCCTAAATTACCATATAGCGCCCCCAAATATTGGGGGGGGCGCTACATGTGTATGCCAGAAAGTTTAACAATCAGCAAATAAAGATACTCCAAACACCTGGTGTTGGCACTTCAATCATCATGGTTGATATGGTGTCAGGATGATTGAAGCGCATTATTTCTATTATTACATTGTAATATAAAATGAAATAGTTTAACTCACCATAATGCCGAATCAGTGAGAGCTCAGAGCGTGTCACTTGCCACTGTTGCCTGACACCAGATGCACCTTGTCACTTGCCATCGTCGCCTGCCACCAGATGCAGTGTGTCACTTGCCATGTCACTTGCCCCCAGTGATGCAGCGCTCACTTGTCACCAGATGCAGCTTGTTATTTGCCCCCAGTGACACAGCGCTCACTTGTCACCAGATGCAGCTTGTTACTTGCCACCAGAGATGCAGCGCTTACTTGTCACCAGATGCAGTGTGTTTCTTGCCACTAGAGATGCAAAAAAAGTTTTAAAAACTGATGTTTTTTCGGGAGCAGTGATTTTAATAATGCTTAAAGTGAAACAATAAAAGTGAAATATTCCTTTAAATTTCATACCTAGGGGGTGTGTATAGTATGCCTGTAAAGTAGCGCCTGTTTCCCGTGCTTAGAACTGTCCCTGCACAAAGTGTAATTTCTGAAGGAAAAAAAGTAATTTAAAAGTACTCGCGGCTATAATGAATTGTCGACTCCCGGCAATACAGAGAAAAGTCATTGATAAAATAAAATAAAAATGTGTGGGGGTCCCCCCAAATTCAATTACCAGGCCCTTTAGGTCTGGTATGGATATTAAGGGGAACCCTGCATCAAATTGAAAAAAAAATTACGTGGGGTTCCCCCCAAAAATCCATACCAGACCCTTTATCTGAGCACGCAACCTGGCAGGCCGCAGGAAAAGAGGGGGGACAAGAGAGCGTCCCCCCTCCTGAACCGTACCAGGCCACATGCCCTCAACATGGGGAGGATGCTTTGGGGGTCTGTGAACCCTCAAAGCACCATGTCCCCATGTTGATGGGCACAAGGGCCTTATCCCCACAACCCTTGCCCGGTGGTTGTGGGGGTCTGCGGGCGGGGGGCTTATCGGAATCTGGAAGACCCCTTTAACAAAGGGGACCGCCAGATCTCGCCTCCCCCCTATGTGAATTGGTAAGGGGTACATTGTACCCTTACCTTTTTCGCAAAGAAAGTGTAAAAAATTGTAAAAAAACACAGACACCGTTGGGATAAGTCCTTTATTAAAAATAAAATAAAAATAAAAAAAAGATTCCAGCGGTGGTAATCCACTATCGGTCTCCACTTCAACGCTGTCAGTATCCTGCGATGGATGCTCTCCTCTCCGGGGTCCAGCGGTGGATGATCTCCTCTCCATCCAGGTCCAGGCTCCATCGATGAGATGTCCAGCACAGCGCACCCTGTCTCCACCGGAGACACCCCGGGAATATCGTTGCCGCAGCCTGATACAGGTCTTATGTAGCTGAGGACGGGGCCACCCATTACGTGACCCCCATCCCCCTCTGACGCAAGGGCAAACCCGGGCTTTCCCAGTGACGTGCGGGTGGACCCCGCCCCTCTCTGATGTAACGCAGGTTTCCGTTGCATCAGAGGGGGACGGGGTCACGTGACGGGTGGCCCCATCCTCAGCTACATAAGACCTGTCAGGCTGCGGCGACAATAGTGATGGGCCCGATGTAAGTTCGACTCAAACATTGGGTGTTCGTCTGTTCGCCGAATAGCGAACAATTTGGGGTGTTTGCAGCAAATTCAAAAGCCGCAAAACACCCTTTAAAGTCTATGGGAAAAATCAAAAGTGCTAATTTTAAAGGCTTATATGCAAGGTATTGTCATAAAAAGTGTTTGGGGACCTGGGTCCTGCACCAGGTGACATGTATTAATGCAAAAAAAGTTTTAAAAACTGCCATTTTTTCGGGAAAGCAGTGATTTTAATAATGCTTAAAGTGAAACAATAAAAGTGAAATATTCCTTTAAATGTTGTACCTGGGGGTGTCTATAGTATGCCTGTAAGGTGGCGCATTTTTCCAGTGTTTAGAACAGTCCCTGCACAAAATGAAATTTCTAAAGGAAATAAAGTCATTCAAAACTACTATAGGCTATAATGAATTGTCGGGTCCCAGCAATATAGATAAAAGTCATTGAAAAAAACGGCATGGGTTCCCCCCCATTCCATTACCAGGCCCTTTGGGTATGGTATGAATAGTAAAGGGAACCCCAAACCAAAATGTAAAAAAAAATTGCGTGGGGGTCCCCCCAAATTCCATACCAGGCCCTTCAGGTCTGGTATGGATATTAAGGGGAACCCTGCGCCAATTTTTTTTTTAAATGGCATAGGAGTCCCCCTCAAAATCCATACCAGACCCTTCAGGTCTGGTATGGTTGTTAAGGGGAACCCTGTGGCAAAAGTAAAGAAAAAATGGCTGGGCCCCCCTCCTGAACCGTACAAGGCCACATGCCCTCAACATGGGGAGGATGCTTTGGGGTCCAAAGCACCATGTCCCCATGTTAATGGGGACAAGGGCCTCATCCCCACGACCCTTGCCCGGTGGTTGTGGGGTCTGCGGGTGGGGGGCTTATAGGAATCTGGAAGCCCCCTTTAACAAAGGGGACCCCCAGATCCCGCACCCCCTATGTGAATTGGTAATGGGTACATTGTACCCCTACCGTTTCACAAAAAAAGTGTAAAATTTTTTAAAAAACACAGGAGACAGCTTGGGACAAGTCCTTTAATAAAAAGAAAAAAAAATTCTAGCCAATTACATCCATTCTCGACCGGAGGATACGGAGAAAAAAAAATCAAAAAAACCCTGACACCATCCACCTTCATGGGAGACGGCCGCCGAATGACACTACACCCGCCATGACAGCTCTAAAATATCTGAGGGCGGGGCCACACATGATGTGCGCAGGTGACTCCCATTACGTCACCCATGACTCCACAGGGAAACCGCAGGAAACCCCCATTAAGTCAGAGGGGGCGGGGTCACCTGCGCACGTCACCTGCGCACGCTTCCTGATTGGCGGGGAGGAGTTTAGTATGAAAATGGCAAATATTCATTTGCTATTGTCACACAACTGGGTGGGATCGGGGCGTAGAGCCCACCCTTTTTTGAAGCCTATTAGAGCCTCTGGCTCTAATCACATGCTTCAAAAAAACACACACCCTCCCATTGGAATCCATAGTCCGGCGCCCTGTATGTAGATCAGGGGGGCGAATGCATAGATAGGGGGACGTGCCAATGCGCCCCTAATGGATGGGCCGCCATTGACCAGCACTAAACTCCCTGGAGAAGAGACGATTAAGAGGAGATATGATAGCAATATACAAATAGCTCAATGGTGATCCCAGCATAGGTAGGAAACTATTCAGACTCAGGAAGTGTAAGATTGACGGACTAGTGTCTTGACTGCTGAGAAGCTTAGGTGCAGTTTGACTAGTTATTATATACCAATACCTTGCCCCCCAAAAAGACACCAGATTGATTTAAGTTGGAATTAGGGCAAGGCCACAGCTTTATTGAACTTACCAACTTTAAAGTGGTGTTCCGGCTGAAATTACACTTTTTAAATAAAAATACCCCTAGAATACACAATTTTAATGTATTCTAGTAAAGTTAGTCTGTAAACTAAGGTCCGTTTTGTTAGGTTATTACAGCATTTAGATTTTAAACTAGAAATAGACTGTGGCCATTTTAAGTCTGGGCATCTGAAGCCAGACTGTATTACTTCCTGGATATCAGGCTTGCAAATCTCGCACAAGCAGTGTATTCAGTTTTAGTTTCATGTTACCCTTTCTCTCCAGTTTCATAGCAAGTTGCCGCCCATGGGCGTCCGCTCCATAGGGCAAGGGGGGTCAATTGCCCCCCCCCCCCTGGAGACACACTAGATTTATATGGACATGGAGTGAAGCGGATTTATCCATAAGAGCTATTTCACACTGCCAGCTGGCCACGTTATCGGTAAAGCGCCGCTAGTTTTAGCGGCGCTTTACCATCGTTTTAGTGGCGCTATTCGGCCGCTAGAGGGGGGGGGTTAAAAAAAAATATAGAAATTGCTAATCAGACAATGGCAGCTTGATCCTTCTATTGATCAGGTTTCTCAAACCTTTGCATGCCTGTGCTTTATGTCATAATGACTAAGCCCCTCCCCTTCATGACATTGTCAAAAAGGGACCGAGCATGGATGACCTTAAAATTATGCCCCCCCCCCCTGAAAAAAGTTCAGCGGACGCCCATGTTGCCGCCCCCTATTTATGTAAACATCTCCTCTCCTCCTTCCCTCCAGTATGTACAAGCAATAATATTCTAGAAATACAGAAATCTGCTGCTAAAGGTAAGAGCTTTAAAAATATCCTAATTGTAAACGAAATCATTTGTTTCTGTGCAGATATATCTATATTATATATATATAATCTTATTATGTAGATATATCTGCACAGAAACAAATGATTTAGTTTACAATTAGGATATTTTTAAAGCTCTTACCTTTAGCAGCAGATTTCTGTATTTGAAGATGAGGGATGAGGGACGAGAAGGCCGAAGGTGAGGGATGAGGGACGAGAAGGCCGAAAGTGAGGGATGAGGGACGAGAAGGCCGAAGATGAGGGATGAGGGACGAGAAGGCCGAAGGCGAGGGATGAGGGACGAGAAGGCCGAAGGTGAGGGATGAGGGACGAGAAGGCCGAAGGTGAGGGATGAGGGACGAGAAGGCCGAAGGTGAGGGATGAGGGACGAGAAGGCCGAAGGCGAGGGATGAGGGACGAGAAGGCCGAAGATGAGGGATGAGGGACAAGAAGGCCGAAGGTGAGGGATGAGGGACGAGAAGGCCGAAGGTGAGGGATGAGGGGTATGTGTGTGTATCAATCACAGCACATTGCATCACCCCCAGCACATCGAATCGCATCACCCCAGCACTTCGAATCGCATGGCCCACAGCACATTGCAACACCCCCAGCAAATCGAATCGCATGGCCCACAGAACATTGCATCACCCCCAGCACGTCGAATCGCATCATTTACAGCACATTGCATCACCCCCAGCACATCGAATCGCATCATTTACAGCACATTGCATCACCCCCAGCACATCGAATCGCATCAATCACAGCACATTGTATCACCCCCAGCACATCGAATCGCATCACCCCAGCACATCGAATCGCATCATTTACAGCACATTGCAGCAACCCCAAGGACACAGAACAACATAATTTACAGCACATTGCATCACCCCCAGCACATCGAATCGCATCAATCACAGCACATCGAATCGCATCATTTACAGCACATTGCATCACCCCCAGCACATCGAATCGCATCATTTACAGCACATTGCAGCAACCCCAAGAACACAGAATAACATCAATCACAGCACATTGCATCACCCCAGCACATCGAATCGCATCACCCCAGCACATCGAATCGCATAATTTACAGCACATTGCATCACCCCCAGCACATCGAATTGCATCAATCACAGCACATTGCATCACCCCCAGCACATCGAATCCCATCAATCACAGCACATTGCATCACCCCCAGCACATCGAATCGCATCACCCCAGCACATCGAATCGCATCATTTACAGCACATTGCAGCAACCCCAAGAACACAGAATAACATCATTTACAGCACATTGCATCACCCCAGCACATCAAATCGCATCATTTACAGCACATTGCATCACCCCCAGCACATCGAATCGCATCAATCACAGCACATTGCATCACCCCCAGCACATCGAATCGCATCATTTACAGCACATTGCAGCAACCCCAAGAACACAGAATAACATCATTTACAGCACATTGCATCACCCCCAGCACATCGAATCGCATCAATCACAGCACATTGCATCACCCCAGCACATCGAATCGCATCATTTACAGCACATTACATCACCCCCAGCACATCGAATCGCATCAATCACAGCACATTGCATCACCCCAGCCCATCGAATCGCATCACCCCAGCACATCGAATCGCATCATTTACAGCACATTGCATCACCCCCAGCACATCGAATTGCATGGCCCACAGAACATTGCATCACCCCCAGCACTTCGAATCGCATCATTTACAGCACATTGCATCACCCCCAGCACATCAATTCGCATCATTTACAGCACATTGCATCACCCCCAGCACATCGAATCGCATCTATGCAGACATAGTACAGGAGATGGTCAGAGACTCCAGACATGATACAGGAGATGGTCAGAGACTGCAGTTCCTATGGACGTTAGTAGATAATGGCCGATTGGCCCTCTCACCGATACAGCAACAACGGTTCCTTTGATCAGGAGTCTGCTCACTCTGAATTGCCCGTGGCGACTCCACTGGGTAGAGCCCAGATCTGTATTCTGGCAATGACTCCATTCCTTTCTCTGCCAGGGATGGCGCCAGGCTGTGTGGCTTCCCCCCCCTCCATTAGTACAGACCCCCTCTCAGGACAAACCACCCCCTCCATTAGTACAGACCCCCCTTAGGAAAAACCACCCCCCTCCATTAGTACAGACCCCCCAGAACAAACCACCCCCCTCCATTAGTACAGACACCACCCCAGAACAAACCACCCCCTCCATTAGTACAGACCCCCCCAGGACAAACCACCCCCCTTCATTAGTACAGATCCCCCCCAGGACAAACCACCCCCCTCCATTAGTATAGACCCCCCCGGACAAACCACCACCCTCCATTAGTACAGACCCCCCAGGACAAACCACCCCACCTCCATTAGTATAGACCCCCTCGGACAAACCACCCCCCTCCATTAGTACAGACCCCCCCAGGACAAACCACCCCCCCTCCATTAGTATAGACCCCCCCGGACAAACCACCCCCCTCTATTAGTACAGACCCCCCAGGACAAACCACCCCCCTCCATTAGTACAGACCCCCCAGGACAAACCACCCCCACTCCATTAGTATAGACCCCCCCCGGACAAACCTCCCCCCTCCATTAGTACAGACCCCCCAGGACAAACCACCCCCCCTCCATTAGTATAGACCCCCAGGACAAACCACCCCCCTCTATTAGTATAGACCCCTCCAGGACAAACCACCCCCCTCCATTAGTATAGACCCCCCCAGGACAAACCACCCCCCTCTATTAGTATAGACCCCCCATGGACAAACCACCCCCCACCATTAGTATAGACCCCCCCAGGACAAACCACCCCCCTACATTACATTTATTAAAAACACCTGGGCGGCAGCTGGAGAGGAGAGGACAGTGTGCAGCCGCGCTGCCCGGGTAGAGGAGGAGAACAAACATGTCGGGCATAGACCCCTCCCCCTAGCAACATCACTGTGCGCTGGTCGTAGACAGCCGCTCCGATCTCCAGCTGTTTTGCTCTCCTCCTCTGACAGGAGGAGGGAGGGGGGCTTCAGCAGGGAACACAGCAGTGGCGGTGATCGGCGGAGAGAGCCGCCTACGGACGAGGAGGAAGGGGAGAACTCTGGCGCTTCAGCGCCCCCACCTCTGTGGAGCCTGGTCACATCATCACACAGTGCAGTGTGAGATGTGACAGGCTGAGGACACACACACCAGGCGGACCGAGGGAGGGCAGGATGGGTGTGCCTTTCTGACCATAGGAACGCAATGCTAGCCTCCTGGGATTGATGACAAACATCTCCTAGGAGGCATAGCAGTCAGTGTATGACACGAGGAGGCTGCGGCCGCGGCGGGGGAAAGAAATAAAAGGACAATAAAACAGTGAGTTTTAAAAAAAAATAAAAAATATGCCATTTATTCTTAAGGGGACAGTAATAAAGAGGATACAACAAAGTTGAAAAAGAGGGTGGAACTCCACTTTAACAATATTCAAAATACTAGATAACAATGCCAGTCACAGTTATACCGTGAGCATCCATAACAAAACACAGACAGTCTACGAGGCCTGTCTCCACCATCAGTGCGAGACAGGCATTAAACTGATCCCAGACTTAAACTTGAGGACATGGCCTATAAATCAATAACCATCGCTGGCAAGGTAAAACAGCCAATAAAGCTGTGACGAAACTCACAACGGGCAGGTGGGTGGGCAACTCTTGTGATGTCAGGATCTCTTCAGAGTAGTGGGATGTGCTCTTGCGTAGCCTTTTTCTAGAGTTCAGGCTCCACCCAGTCACCTCGTACCTCAGTGGCCAATCCCATCGGAGCCACTAAAACTCCCTGTTTTGGATCACGCCCACGTAGCTGTCATGCTTCCAGCAGTCAGGGCTCCCTTTCCCTAGGAGTCGGTGGGGGTCAAGGGGCCTTCATTATTCAACTTTACCAACTATGAAACTATAAGCAGGTGTGTCACAGAATTCAAGGAAGTATATGTGTGGGGATATTCACAGAGTAAGTTTACAAGTTTTTCAGATTAATAGGAATAGTTGAAATACTATCTGGAAATGAATATGATTTTCACATTTTGACCATGAATACACTTTAATCACCTAGTAAGCTATGTGAAAGTGGGCCAACATGTTTTAACGAACCTTGTAACGCTGGAGTTTTATGATAAATATTAACTCAGCCTTGCCCTGAAGCACTTTCTGTAAAATATTACGAACATGAAATGTTTAGCAAACTGCGTTTTATCATTGCTAAGGAGAAACCAAAACAAAGAATGCATATAGAGCACAAGTTCATCTTTCTCTAGAGTGGATTAGAATTACACATATAGCAGTCTTAAATGGCCTACTTTGCAAATGCAGTTCTCATCTTATTCGTTTTGCATGCTATCCTGCTGGTGAAGGATGAAGAAGATGTTATGAAGAATCATGTTTTTTAGCAGCTATAGTGGCCTGATGATGAGGTGCCACAACAATAAAAACATTCTTGTGGCTTGAAGATGTCTAGGGTTCACGCAGCACATGGGTCACATAGTTCGAACCATGTTGGCCTACAAGCAGGGGTTTTTCTAGCTTCCTAAAAAAAATGGTGCACCACTGGGCATCTAGACTAAAATGTTGAAGGGTTTGTTGTGTATCATAATAAAAAATGGGTGAAGTCTCTCTGAATATAAAAATTAAATGTATGATATTGTTTTAACAACTTGACTCATATGGATGTACCCAAACATCCTCTAGTTTAGGTGGCTCTATCAGAGTTATTACTGAAGCTGCAGTCATGACCATGGTACCTTTTTTCAGTCAGCGATACAGAACAAAATAAAAGTCATCCGAGCGGCTAAATATCCACTGTATCACCTTTACACGTGGAAGAAGGTTGTCCCTCTTTCCTGCTGCCTTCTCCCGCTTTTCTGGGCTCTCCTGTTCAACTGGGCAGCCCAATACTGAAGTCTGCAGTTCTGCCAGTTACAGTAGCTATAGAGATGATGGAGGAATGGACATTTCCTGATCATCTCTATGAATGAATGAATGAATGAGTAACTTGTATAGAGCTAAAAACGCGAACTAAATCGCCTCAAGGCGCTTTTTCAGCCAGTGCCCGCCTGTGTCTTCAGAAGACATGGGTCTTAAAGCGGAGGTTCACCCAAAAAGGAACCTCCGCTTTTCGGAACCTTCCCCCCCTCCAGTGTCACGTTTGACACATTTCAGGGAGGAGGGGTGCAGATACCTGTATAAAACAGGTATTTGCACCACTTCCGGCTATAGACTCCCGCGGGAGTCCTGCCCCTTCGCGTCACCCTCCCCGCTGTGTGCTGGGAAACACTCGGCTCCCAGGACACAGCGGGGACCTGTTAGGACGCGCAGCGAAGCCGCAGCGCTTCACTTCCCGATTCCCTCACCGAGGATGGCGGCGGGGGAAGCCGAGAGCCGAGCACTAGCACTAGCTCGGCTTCGGCTTCCGACATCGCGGGGGACCTGGACAGGTAAGTGTGCATTTTTTAAAAGTCAGCAGCTGCTGTATTTGTAGCTGCTGGCTTTTAAAAAAAAATTCCCGGTGAACCTCCGCTTTAAGCTTCTTCCTGAAGGCCAGATGGGTTTCTTCCAAGCGGATGTCCGCGGGTAGAGCGTTCCATAGCTGGGGTCCTTGGACTGCGAATCTTCGTTCGCCTTTTGATTTGTAGCGGGTCTTGGGAATGTGGAGGAGGTTCTGGTTAGTTGACCGGAGGTTGCGATTTGGGGTGTAGTGCTTTATTTTTTCGCAGAGGTATTGCGGGGCTTTTCCTTGTGTACATTTGTGAGTGAGGCAAAGGGTCTTAAATGTAACCTGATCCTTCACGGCTATCCAATGGAGGGTTCTCAGGGACGGGATGATTGATTCCCAGGGTTTTTTACCAGTTACCAGTTTGGCTGCTGTGTTCTTGACAACTTGTAGATGTGAAATTTGGGATTTGGGAAGTCCTAGGTAGAGGGAGTTTGCGTAGTTGAGTCAGGATTTGATGATTGTTCCAACTACTGCTGCTGTGTCTCCTTCCGGGATGAAGGGGATGAGCCTACGCAACAGGTGAAGAAGGTGGTGAGATCCGCTGACTACTGATCCTATTTGTGCATCCATTGCCATGTCTGAGTCAAAGATGACTCCTAGGTAGTGATGAGCCGAACACCCCCGGGTTCGGTTCGCACCAGAACCCGCGAACGGACCGAAAGTTCGTACGAACATTAGAACCCTATTAAATACAATGGATGCGAACGTTCGAATTCTAAAGTGCTAATTATAACAACTATTATGCATGTTATTGTCCTAAAAAGGGTTTGGGAACCCGGGTTGTGCACCAGGGGACATGTATCAATGCAAAAAGAAGTTTTAAAAACGGTCGTTTTTCGGGAGCAGTCATTTTAATGATGCATAAAGTGAAAAAAAAAAGTCAAATATTCCTTTAAATATCGTACCTGGGGGGTGTCTAAAGTATGCCTGTGAAGTGCCACGTGTTTCCCGTGTTTAGAACTGTCCCTGCACAAAATGACACTTCTAAAGGAAAAAAAAGCCATTTAAAACTGCTTGCGGCTTTAATGTAATGTCTGGTCCTGGTAATATGGATGAAAATCTTTAAGAAAAATGGCATAGCTACCCCATGACCCCCCCCCTACCCCAGCCCATTACCAGCCCCTTTGGGTCTTGTATGGATATTAAGGGGAACCCCGCACATAAAATAAAAAAGGCCCTATATACTCTGAACAGCCGTATACAGGCGGTGCATACAAGACAGGGACTGTAGGTTTGTTCTTATGTAGAATCTGTTTGTAATTTTGAACAGGTACATTGTTTAAGTGTAGCTCCAGCCCAAAAATCTATTTTTAAACTTTTTGGAAAACATAGGTAAGGGTTATCACCCCTGTAACATTTGTTTTGCTGTCTGTGCCCCTGTTCAGAACATTTCACCTCACTTTCCGTCCCAATGACAACTGTTTTTGAAATGTGGTGTTTTTCTTGAAACAAGGATTGCTGATAAAGCATCAGTACAGAGGAGACACCTTTCTCCCATATTAATTCTTACAGGAGAGAATTTTCCTTCCAAGGGGTAGATTTCCTCTCACTTCCTGTTGTCTTCTTGCGTTTGCAAGTAGGAGTCGTTTGTAAGTTGGATGTTTGAAAGTAGGGACCTGCCGTATATACTCTGCAGAAATAGGCCCCTTAGTTGTTGGTGTTGGCACAACACTGTAAGCACTCACAGTTACTCTTGGTTGGTGCTGGAACGCCCTGCTGTCAAGTATCAGGAATTTTAATTACATATAATTGTTGAACAGTGGTAGTAAAAATTGGGCCTTTGATGGTGGTGCTGGTGCCACAACACTGTAAGCCCTGACAGTTACTCTTGGTGGGTGCAGCAATGGGCCCTGCCGTGAATTATTAGATCAAGAATTGTAATTGCATGCCCCTGTTGAACAGGGGCTGAAAAATTGGGGCTTTCGTGGTGGTGGTGGTGGTGTTGCCACAACACTGTAAGCCCTCAGAGTTACTCTTGGTGGGTGCAGGAATGGGCCCTGCTGTGAATTATTAGATCAAGAATTGTAATTACATGCCCCTTTTGAACAGGGGCTGAAAAATTGGGCCTTTCGTGGTGGTGGTGGTGGTGGCGTTGCCACAACACTGTAAGCCCTCAGAGTTACTCTTGGTGGGTGCAGGAATGGGCCCTGCTGTGAATTATTAGATCAAGAATTGTAATTACATGCCCCTTTTGAACAGGGGCTGAAAAATTGGGCCTTTCGTGGTGGTGGTGGTGGTGGCGTTGCCACAACACTGTAAGCCCTCAGAGTTACTCTTGGTGGGTGCAGGAATGGGCCCTGCTGTGAATTATTAGATCAAGAATTGTAATTACATGCCCCTTTTGAACAGGGGCTGAAAAATTGGGCCTTTCGTGGTGGTGGTGGTGGTGGCGTTGCCACAACACTGTAAGCCCTGACAGTTACTCTTGGTGGGTGCAGCAATGGGCCCTGCTGTGAATTATTAGATCAAGAATTGTAATTGCATGCCCCCGTTGAACAGGGGCTGAAAAATTGGGCCTTTCGTGGTGGTGGTGGTGGTGGTGGTGGTGTTGCCACAACACTGTAAGCCCTCAGAGTTACTCTTGGTGGGTGCAGGAATGGGCCCTGCTGTGAATTATTAGATCAAGAATTGTAATTACATGCCCCTTTTGAACAGGGGCTGAAAAATTGGGCCTTTCGTGGTGGTGGTGGTGGTGGCGTTGCCACAACACTGTAAGCCCTCAGAGTTACTCTTGGTGGGTGCAGGAATGGGCCCTGCTGTGAATTATTAGATCAAGAATTGTAATTACATGCCCCTTTTGAACAGGGGCTGAAAAATTGGGCCTTTCGTGGTGGTGGTGGTGGTGGCGTTGCCACAACACTGTAAGCCCTCAGAGTTACTCTTGGTGGGTGCAGCAATGGGCCCTGCTGTGAATTATTAGATCAAGAATTGTAATTACATGCCCCTGTTGAACAGGGGCTGAAAAATTGGGCCTTAGGCACTGGTGGCACAACACTACAACCCCTCACAGATACTGTACTTGGAGCACAGCAATGAGCCCTATGGCAAATTATTGCTAACAAAATTGTAATTACACGCCCCTGTAAAACAGGGGCTGAAAAATTGGGCCTTAGCCACTGGTGGCGGCACCCATAAACAAAAATGATCTTCCAAGCTATCATCATCAATCGTATCATTGAGGACTCGGAGGAGGAGGATAGCCAGTCAACATAACAGCACAGGCACTCAGCATCAGCATCAGTCTTGAAGGGATGTGACATGTTAAAATCAATTAGTCTGTTATATCAGCATCAGGTGTGTGGTAGCTGGTGGTGATCCAAGACTGGTTCATCTTGATGAAAGTCAGTCGATCAACCGAGTCGGTGGACAGGCGCACCCTGTGATCCGTGACAAATCCTCCAGCAGCACTGAATGTGCGTTCCGAAAGAACGCTGGATGCAGGACAGGCCAGTAGCTCAATTGCATACTGTGCAAGCTCTGGCCAGTGATCCATCCTCAAGACCCAGTAAGCCAGAGGATTTTCGGTGGGGAAGGTGTCCAAGTCTGACCTTGCCCCTAGATATTCCTGCACCATGTTTATCAGACGCTGGCGATGGTTGCTGGAACCGATCATACTTTGGGGCTGCGGACTAAAGAATTGTCTGAACGCATCGGTCAGACGGCCACCTTCCCCACCGCTCCTTCTTTGACTGGCCGAAGCCTCAGCAACTCGTTGTCCAGGACCAGGAGTTTGTAACCTCCCAGTCTCTGGGAACGCGTTGCACAGACCTTTCTGCAAGGCCTCCCGGAGTTGTCTCATCCTCTGCTCCCTCTGCGACGGTAACATAAGGTCCGCAACCTTACCCTTGTACCGTGGATCAAGGAGAGTGGCCAGCCAGTAATGGTCCCTCTCCTTGATCCGAAGAATACGAGGATCCTTCCGCATACTTTGCAGGATCAGGGAGGCCATGCAGCGTAGGTTTGCTGAGGCATTCGCTCCGGAGTCCTCTGGGTCACTAAGGACGACATGATCCGCAGCCACCTCCTCCCAGCCACGTACAAGTCCACTGGTTTCTTGGGACTGTAAATCATCCCTAAAAGACTGCTGCTGATGATGCTGAGTGCCAGCCTCCACCTCCATGCTGACACAATCCTCCTCCTCCTCCTCCTCCTCCTCCTCTTCCTGTGCGATGGGTGGGACAGATGGAACACTGTCTGGGTAAAGGGGGCCTTGAGAGGCAAGGAAGTCCTCCTCTTCCTGCCTCTGTTCTGCCTCAAGTGCCCTGTCCATTATTCCACGCAGCGTGTGCTCCAACAGGTGGACAAGAGGTACAGTGTCACTGATGCATGCACTGTCACTGCTCACCATCCTCGTGGCCTCCTCAAATGGTGCCAGGACAGTGCATGCATCCCTGATCATGCCCCACTGGCGTGGAGAAAAAAAACCAAGCTCCCCTGACCCTGTCCTGGTGCCGTAGTCGCACAGGTACTCATTGATGGCCCTCTGCTGCGTGTGCAGCCGCTGCAGCATGGCCAACGTTGAGTTCCACCTGGTGGGCATGTCACATATAAGGCGGTTCTTGGGCAGGTTCAACTCCTTTTGCAGCTCAGCCAGGCGAGCACTGGCATTATAATATCTGCGGAAATGCACACAGACTTTCCTGGCCTGCCTCAGGACATCCTGTAAGCCCGGGTACCTGCCCAAGAACCGCTGCACCACCAGGTTAAGGACGTGAGCCACACAGGGCACATGGGTCAGTTGTCCCTGTCGGAGGGCGGAGAGGAGGTTGGTGCCATTGTCGCAAACCACCATTCCTGGCTTAAGCTGGCGTGGCGTCAACCACCTCTCGGCCTGGCCCTGCAGAGCAGACAGGACCTCTGCCCCAGTGTGGCTTCTGTCCCCCAAACACACCAGCGCAAGCACGGCATGGCATCTTTTTGCCTGCGTACTTGCGTAGCCCCTTGAACGGCTACGGAGCACCGCTGGTTCATAGGACAAACCACAGGAAGAGGCCATGGAGGAAGAAGAAGAGGAGGGGGTGGAGGAGAGAGGTGTGTCACAACCAGTAGTAGCATTTTGGAGGCGTGGCGGTGGAACAACCTCCAACACTACTGCACCTTGTCCTGCATCCTTCCCAGCTGCCAAAAGAGTGACCCAATGGGCCGTGAAAGAAAGGTAACGTCCCTGTCCATGCCTGCTGGACCATGAGTCAGCGGTAATATGCACCTTACCGCTGACCGCCCTGTCCAGCGAGGCCAAGACATTGCCTTCCACATGCCGGTAGAGAGCCGGAATAGCCTTCCGTGAGAAAAAGTGGCGTTTGGGAACCTGCCACTGAGGAACCGCACATTGCACAAACTCACGGAAGGGGGCCGAGTCTACCAACTGAAAAGGCAGCAGTTGAAGCGCTAGCAATTTAGCCAAGCTAGCATTCAACTGCTGGGCATGTGGATAGCTGGGAGTGAACTTCTTTCGACGGTCCAGCAGCTGGGGCAGGGAAATTTGCCTGCTAGAATCGGACGTCGGTGTACTGCTAGCAGAGTGGCCGCAAGTACTTGGCTGTGACACACCTAATTCTACACCTTCATTCCTCTCAGTGCATGTTTCAGAGAGGACTGAAGTTATAGTGGGGTTGGAGATCCCAGCTGATGCGGTGCAAGGAGAGGTCCGCTTTGTTCTTTGGTGTGGGTCTTTGAGGTAGGCTTGCCAACGAGCTGCATGGCAGGTCAACATATGTCTGGTCAGGCATGTGGTACCCAAGCGGCTAATGTTTTGGCCACGCGATATACGCTTGAGACATATGTTGCAAACAGCAGCTGTGCGATCTGATGCACTAGCCTCAAAAAAGGCCCACACCAAAGAACTTTTTGAATGACGGGCAGAGGCAGCGCCCTGCACAGGCGGAGCTCTGCGGTGTGATTCCGTCGGTGTACTGCCCTTACGCTGGCCACCAAAGGGCATCCTGCCTCGTTGGAGATGTGCCTCCTCCTCATCCTCCTCCTCCTCCTCTCTCCTATTAGGCACCCACGTGGAGTCAGTGACCTCATCATCCCCTCCCTCCTCATCACTGGAGCCAATCTGGCAGTATGCTGCAGCTGCTGGAACATGACTGCCAGATTGGTGTCCTTCTTGAGCATCCCCTCTGTCTGCTCTCACGCTACTGCCTTCCTGTAGCTGGGTTTCATCATCAGACCCTTCGAAACGCTGGGCATCCTCCTGGAGCATGTACCCAACACTGTGCTCAAACAGTTCGGGGGACTCCTCAGGAGGAGGACATGGTGGGTCTAAGGAAGGAGTGACTGATGATGAGTCTGACATTGATACCAGGGAAGAGGACGCTTTGGCAGCTGCTTTGCCAGTACCCTGAGCCTGGGTGAGAGAGGATGAGGAGGAGGAGGAGGGCTTGGTCATCCACTCTACCAAGTCTTCGGCATGATGTGGCTCAACATGTCCAGCTGCCGAAAAGAAGGACAAGCGTGTCCCATGGCCATGTGCTGATGACAATGCACCGCGTCCACGACCAGCACTGTTGCCCCCAGACACAGAGCCTGCTTGCCCTCTTTTATTGCCTTCTGACTGTCTGCCTCTCCTTGTTCGCCTTCCAGACATTCTAATAGATGGCCTGCAGGGAGATGGGAAAAAAGCAATAAGGGCTACCTTCAGGTGTCCTTCTCTGTCCCTTTACTTAAGGATTTCTAAATATGGTTGAGGATGATTGCTTTTGCACAGAATAGCACAACGACAATTTCCCTGACTGTCCAAAAAACAAGGATTTCAAAGATGGTTGATGAGGAATGCTTTAGCACACTATAGCACAAGGAGAATTTCCCTCACTGTCCTTCCCTGTCCCTAGAAACAAGGATTATCACAGTGAAAGAAACTGACACTCTTCCTACCTATAGTTTTCTGTCCCTAGAAAAAATGTTTTTTTAAAGCACACTATAGCACAAGGAGAATTTCCCTCACTGTCCTTCCCTGTCCCTAGAAACAAGGATTATCACAGTGAAAGAAACTGACACTCTTCCTACCTATAGTTTTCTGTCCCTAGAAAAAATGTTTTTTTAAAGCACACTATAGCACAAGGAGAATTTCCCTCACTGTCCTTCCCTGTCCCTAGAAACAAGGATTATCACAGTGAAAGAAACTGACACTCGTCCTACCTATAGTTTTCTGTCCCTAGAAAAAATGTTTTTTAAAGCACGCTATAGCACAAGGAGAATTTCCCTCACTGTCCTTCCCTGTCCCTAGAAACAAGGATTATCACAGTGAAAGAAACTGACACTCTTCCTACCTATAGTTTTCTGTCCCTAGAAAAAATGTTTTTTTAAAGCACACTATAGCACAAGGAGAATTTCCCTCACTGTCCTTCCTTGTCCCTAGAAACAAGGATTATCACAGTGAAAGAAACTGACACTCTTCCTACCTATAGTTTTCTGTCCCTAGAAAAAATGTTTTTTTAAAGCACACTATAGCACAAGGAGAATTTCCCTCACTGTCCTTCCCTGTCCCTAGAAACAAGGATTATCACAGTGAAAGAAACTGACACTCTTCCTACCTATAGTTTTCTGTCCCTAGAAAAAATGTTTTTTTAAAGCACACTATAGCACAAGGAGAATTTCCCTCACTGTCCTTCCCTGTCCCTAGAAACAAGGATTATCACAGTGAAAGAAACTGACACTCTTCCTACCTATAGTTTTCTGTCCCTAGAAAAAATGTTTTTTTAAAGCACACTATAGCACAAGGAGAATTTCCCTCACTGTCCTTCCCTGTCCCTAGAAACAAGGATTATCACAGTGAAAGAAACTGACACTCTTCCTACCTATAGTTTTCTGTCCCTAGAAAAAATGTTTTTTTAAAGCACACTATAGCACAAGGAGAATTTCCCTCACTGTCCTTCCCTGTCCCTAGAAACAAGGATTATCACAGTGAAAGAAACTGACACTCTTCCTACCTATAGTTTTCTGTCCCTAGAAAAAATGTTTTTTTAAAGCACACTATAGCACAAGGAGAATTTCCCTCACTGTCCTTCCCTGTCCCTAGAAACAAGGATTATCACAGTGAAAGAAACTGACACTCTTCCTACCTATAGTTTTCTGTCCCTAGAAAAAATGTTTTTTTAAAGCACACTATAGCACAAGGAGAATTTCCCTCACTGTCCTTCCCTGTCCCTAGAAACAAGGATTATCACAGTGAAAGAAACTGACACTCTTCCTACCTATAGTTTTCTGTCCCTAGAAAAAATGTTTTTTTAAAGCACACTATAGCACAAGGAGAATTTCCCTCACTGTCCTTCCCTGTCCCTAGAAACAAGGATTATCACAGTGAAAGAAACTGACACTCTTCCTACCTATAGTTTTCTGTCCCTAGAAAAAATGTTTTTTTAAAGCACACTATAGCACAAGGAGAATTTCCCTCACTGTCCTTCCCTGTCCCTAGAAACAAGGATTATCACAGTGAAAGAAACTGACACTCTTCCTACCGAGAGTTTTCTGTCCCTAGAAAAAATGTTTTTTTAAAGCACACTATAGCACAAGGAGAATTTCCCTCACTGTCCTTCCCTGTCCCTAGAAACAAGGATTATCACAGTGAAAGAAACTGACACTCTTCCTACCTAGAGTTTTCTGTCCCTAGAAAAAATGTTTTTTTAAAGCACACTATAGCACAAGGAGAATTTCCCTCACTGTCCTTCCCTGTCCCTAGAAACAAGAATTATCACAGTGAAAGAAACTGACACTCTTCCTACCTATAGTTTTCTGTCCCTAGAAAAAATGTTTTTTTAAAGCACACTATAGCACAAGGAGAATTTCCCTCACTGTCCTTCCCTGTCCCTAGAAACAAGGATTATCACAGTGAAAGAAACTGACACTCTTCCTACCTATAGTTTTCTGTCCCTAGAAAAAATGTTTTTTTAAAGCACACTATAGCACAAGGAGAATTTCCCTCACTGTCCTTCCCTGTCCCTAGAAACAAGGATTATCACAGTGAAAGAAACTGACACTCTTCCTACCTATAGTTTTCTGTCCCTAGAAAAAATGTTTTTTTAAAGCACACTATAGCACAAGGAGAATTTCCCTCACTGTCCTTCCCTGTCCCTAGAAACAAGGATTATCACAGTGAAAGAAACTGACACTCTTCCTACCTATAGTTTTCTGTCCCTAGAAAAAATGTTTTTTTAAAGCACACTATAGCACAAGGAGAATTTCCCTCACTGTCCTTCCCTGTCCCTAGAAACAAGGATTATCACAGTGAAAGAAACTGACACTCTTCCTACCTATAGTTTTCTGTCCCTAGAAAAAATGTTTTTTTAAAGCACACTATAGCACAAGGAGAATTTCCCTCACTGTCCTTCCCTGTCCCTAGAAACAAGGATTATCACAGTGAAAGAAACTGACACTCTTCCTACCTATAGTTTTCTGTCCCTAGAAAAAATGTTTTTTTAAAGCACACTATAGCACAAGGAGAATTTCCCTCACTGTCCTTCCCTGTCCCTAGAAACAAGGATTATCACAGTGAAAGAAACTGACACTCTTCCTACCTAGAGTTTTCTGTCCCTAGAAAAAATGTTTTTTTAAAGCACACTATAGCACAAGGAGAATTTCCCTCACTGTCCTTCCCTGTCCCTAGAAACAAGGATTAACACAGTGAAAGAAACTGACACTCTTCCTACCTATAGTTTTCTGTCCCTAGAAAAAATTTTTTTTTAAAGCACGCTATAGCACAAGGAGAATTTCCCTCACTGTCCTTCCCTGTCCCTAGAAACAAGGATTATCACAGTGAAAGAAACTGACACTCTTCCTACCTATAGTTTTCTGTCCCTAGAAAAAATGTTTTTTTAAAGCACACTATAGCACAAGGAGAATTTCCCTCACTGTCCTTCCCTGTCCCTAGAAACAAGGATTATCACAGTGAAAGAAACTGACACTCTTCCTACCTATAGTTTTCTGTCCCTAGAAAAAATGTTTTTTTAAAGCACACTATAGCACAAGGAGAATTTCCCTCACTGTCCTTCCCTGTCCCTAGAAACAAGGATTATCACAGTGAAAGAAACTGACACTCTTCCTACCTATAGTTTTCTGTCCCTAGAAAAAATGTTTTTTTAAAGCACACTATAGCACAAGGAGAATTTCCCTCACTGTCCTTCCCTGTCCCTAGAAACAAGGATTATCACAGTGAAAGAAACTGACACTCTTCCTACCTATAGTTTTCTGTCCCTAGAAAAAATGTTTTTTTAAAGCACACTATAGCACAAGGAGAATTTCCCTCACTGTCCTTCCCTGTCCCTAGAAACAAGGATTATCACAGTGAAAGAAACTGACACTCTTCCTACCTATAGTTTTCTGTCCCTAGAAAAAATGTTTTTTTAAAGCACACTATAGCACAAGGAGAATTTCCCTCACTGTCCTTCCCTGTCCCTAGAAACAAGGATTATCACAGTGAAAGAAACTGACACTCTTCCTACCTATAGTTTTCTGTCCCTAGAAAAAATGTTTTTTTAAAGCACACTATAGCACAAGGAGAATTTCCCTCACTGTCCTTCCCTGTCCCTAGAAACAAGGATTATCACAGTGAAAGAAACTGACACTCTTCCTACCTATAGTTTTCTGTCCCTAGAAAAAATGTTTTTTTAAAGCACACTATAGCACAAGGAGAATTTCCCTCACTGTCCTTCCCTGTCCCTAGAAACAAGGATTATCACAGTGAAAGAAACTGACACTCTTCCTACCTATAGTTTTCTGTCCCTAGAAAAAATGTTTTTTTAAAGCACACTATAGCACAAGGAGAATTTCCCTCACTGTCCTTCCCTGTCCCTAGAAACAAGGATTATCACAGTGAAAGAAACTGACACTCTTCCTACCTATAGTTTTCTGTCCCTAGAAAAAATGTTTTTTTAAAGCACACTATAGCACAAGGAGAATTTCCCTCACTGTCCTTCCCTGTCCCTAGAAACAAGGATTATCACAGTGAAAGAAACTGACACTCTTCCTACCAATAGTTTTCTGTCCCTAGAAAAAATGTTTTTTTAAAGCACACTATAGCACAAGGAGAATTTCCCTCACTGTCCTTCCCTGTCCCTAGAAACAAGGATTATCACAGTGAAAGAAACTGACACTCTTCCTACCTATAGTTTTCTGTCCCTAGAAAAAATGTTTTTTTAAAGCACACTATAGCACAAGGAGAATTTCCCTCACTGTCCTTCCCTGTCCCTAGAAACAAGGATTATCACAGTGAAAGAAACTGACACTCTTCCTACCTAGAGTTTTCTGTCCCTAGAAAAAATGTTTTTTTAAAGCACACTATAGCACAAGGAGAATTTCCCTCACTGTCCTTCCCTGTCCCTAGAAACAAGGATTATCACAGTGAAAGAAACTGACACTCTTCCTACCTAGAGTTTTCTGTCCCTAGAAAAAATGTTTTTTTAAAGCACACTATAGCACAAGGAGAATTTCCCTCACTGTCCTTCCCTGTCCCTAGAAACAAGGATTATCACAGTGAAAGAAACTGACACTCTTCCTACCTAGAGTTTTCTGTCCCTAGAAAAAATGTTTTTTTAAAGCACACTATAGCACAAGGAGAATTTCCCTCACTGTCCTTCCCTGTCCCTAGAAACAAGGATTATCACAGTGAAAGAAACTGACACTCTTCCTACCTAGAGTTTTCTGTCCCTAGAAAAAATGTTTTTTTAAAGCACACTATAGCACAAGGAGAATTTCCCTCACTGTCCTTCCCTGTCCCTAGAAACAAGGATTATCACAGTGAAAGAAACTGACACTCTTCCTACCTAGAGTTTTCTGTCCCTAGAAAAAATGTTTTTTTAAAGCACACTATAGCACAAGGAGAATTTCCCTCACTGTCCTTCCCTGTCCCTAGAAACAAGGATTATCACAGTGAAAGAAACTGACACTCTTCCTACCTAGAGTTTTCTGTCCCTAGAAAAAATGTTTTTTTAAAGCACACTATAGCACAAGGAGAATTTCCCTCACTGTCCTTCCCTGTCCCTAGAAACAAGGATTATCACAGTGAAAGAAACTGACACTCTTCCTACCTAGAGTTTTCTGTCCCTAGAAAAAATGTTTTTTTAAAGCACACTATAGCACAAGGAGAATTTCCCTCACTGTCCTTCCCTGTCCCTAGAAACAAGGATTATCACAGTGAAAGAAACTGACACTCTTCCTACCTAGAGTTTTCTGTCCCTAGAAAAAATGTTTTTTTAAAGCACACTATAGCACAAGGAGAATTTCCCTCACTGTCCTTCCCTGTCCCTAGAAACAAGGATTATCACAGTGAAAGAAACTGACACTCTTCCTACCTATAGTTTTCTGTCCCTAGAAAAAATGTTTTTTTAAAGCACACTATAGCACAAGGAGAATTTCCCTCACTGTCCTTCCCTGTCCCTAGAAACAAGGATTATCACAGTGAAAGAAACTGACACTCTTCCTACCTATAGTTTTCTGTCCCTAGAAAAAATGTTTTTTTAAAGCACACTATAGCACAAGGAGAATTTCCCTCACTGTCCTTCCCTGTCCCTAGAAACAAGGATTATCACAGTGAAAGAAACTGACACTCTTCCTACCTATAGTTTTCTGTCCCTAGAAAAAATGTTTTTTTAAAGCACACTATAGCACAAGGAGAATTTCCCTCACTGTCCTTCCCTGTCCCTAGAAACAAGGATTATCACAGTGAAAGAAACTGACACTCTTCCTACCTATAGTTTTCTGTCCCTAGAAAAAATGTTTTTTTAAAGCACACTATAGCACAAGGAGAATTTCCCTCACTGTCCTTCCCTGTCCCTAGAAACAAGGATTATCACAGTGAAAGAAACTGACACTCTTCCTACCTATAGTTTTCTGTCCCTAGAAAAAATGTTTTTTTAAAGCACACTATAGCACAAGGAGAATTTCCCTCACTGTCCTTCCCTGTCCCTAGAAACAAGGATTATCAC
Source organism: Rana muscosa (assembly GCA_029206835.1). Classification (NCBI taxonomy): domain Eukaryota; kingdom Metazoa; phylum Chordata; class Amphibia; order Anura; family Ranidae; genus Rana; species Rana muscosa. The sequence continues at coordinate 958,256,827 of CM055117.1, read as the reverse complement.
AGTGAAAGAAACTGACACTCTTCCTACCTATAGTTTTCTGTCCCTAGAAAAAATGTTTTTTTAAAGCACACTATAGCACAAGGAGAATTTCCCTCACTGTCCTTCCCTGTCCCTAGAAACAAGGATTATCACAGTGAAAGAAACTGACACTCTTCCTACCTATAGTTTTCTGTCCCTAGAAAAAAAGTTTTTTTTAAAGCACACTATAGCACAAGGAGAATTTCCCTCACTGTCCTTCCCTGTCCCTAGAAACAAGGATTATCACAGTGAAAGAAACTGACACTCTTCCTACCTATAGTTTTCTGTCCCTAGAAAAAATGTTTTTTTAAAGCACACTATAGCACAAGGAGAATTTCCCTCACTGTCCTTCCCTGTCCCTAGAAACAAGGATTATCACAGTGAAAGAAACTGACACTCTTCCTACCTATAGTTTTCTGTCCCTAGAAAAAATGTTTTTTTAAAGCACACTATAGCACAAGGAGAATTTCCCTCACTGTCCTTCCCTGTCCCTAGAAACAAGGATTATCACAGTGAAAGAAACTGACACTCTTCCTACCTATAGTTTTCTGTCCCTAGAAAAAATGTTTTTTTAAAGCACACTATAGCACAAGGAGAATTTCCCTCACTGTCCTTCCCTGTCCCTAGAAACAAGGATTATCACAGTGAAAGAAACTGACACTCTTCCTACCTATAGTTTTCTGTCCCTAGAAAAAATGTTTTTTAAAGCACACTATAGCACAAGGAGAATTTCCCTCACTGTCCTTCCCTGTCCCTAGAAACAAGGATTATCACAGTGAAAGAAACTGACACTCTTCCTACCTATAGTTTTCTGTCCCTAGAAAAAATGTTTTTTTAAAGCACACTATAGCACAAGGAGAATTTCCCTCACTGTCCTTCCCTGTCCCTAGAAACAAGGATTATCACAGTGAAAGAAACTGACACTCTTCCTACCTATAGTTTTCTGTCCCTAGAAAAAATGTTTTTTTAAAGCACACTATAGCACAAGGAGAATTTCCCTCACTGTCCTTCCCTGTCCCTAGAAACAAGGATTATCACAGTGAAAGAAACTGACACTCTTCCTACCTATAGTTTTCTGTCCCTAGAAAAAATGTTTTTTTAAAGCACACTATAGCACAAGGAGAATTTCCCTCACTGTCCTTCCCTGTCCCTAGAAACAAGGATTATCACAGTGAAAGAAACTGACACTCTTCCTACCTATAGTTTTCTGTCCCTAGAAAAAATGTTTTTTTAAAGCACACTATAGCACAAGGAGAATTTCCCTCACTGTCCTTCCCTGTCCCTAGAAACAAGGATTATCACAGTGAAAGAAACTGACACTCTTCCTACCTATAGTTTTCTGTCCCTAGAAAAAATGTTTTTTTAAAGCACACTATAGCACAAGGAGAATTTCCCTCACTGTCCTTCCCTGTCCCTAGAAACAAGGATTATCACAGTGAAAGAAACTGACACTCTTCCTACCTATAGTTTTCTGTCCCTAGAAAAAATGTTTTTTTAAAGCACACTATAGCACAAGGAGAATTTCCCTCACTGTCCTTCCCTGTCCCTAGAAACAAGGATTATCACAGTGAAAGAAACTGACACTCTTCCTACCTATAGTTTTCTGTCCCTAGAAAAAATGTTTTTTTAAAGCACACTATAGCACAAGGAGAATTTCCCTCACTGTCCTTCCCTGTCCCTAGAAACAAGGATTATCACAGTGAAAGAAACTGACACTCTTCCTACCTATAGTTTTCTGTCCCTAGAAAAAATGTTTTTTTAAAGCACACTATAGCACAAGGAGAATTTCCCTCACTGTCCTTCCCTGTCCCTAGAAACAAGGATTATCACAGTGAAAGAAACTGACACTCTTCCTACCTAGAGTTTTCTGTCCCTAGAAAAAATGTTTTTTTAAAGCACACTATAGCACAAGGAGAATTTCCCTCACTGTCCTTCCCTGTCCCTAGAAACAAGGATTATCACAGTGAAAGAAACTGACACTCTTCCTACCTAGAGTTTTCTGTCCCTAGAAAAAATGTTTTTTTAAAGCACACTATAGCACAAGGAGAATTTCCCTCACTGTCCTTCCCTGTCCCTAGAAACAAGGATTATCACAGTGAAAGAAACTGACACTCTTCCTACCTATAGTTTTCTGTCCCTAGAAAAAATGTTTTTTTAAAGCACACTATAGCACAAGGAGAATTTCCCTCACTGTCCTTCCCTGTCCCTAGAAACAAGGATTATCACAGTGAAAGAAACTGACACTCTTCCTACCTATAGTTTTCTGTCCCTAGAAAAAATGTTTTTTTAAAGCACACTATAGCACAAGGAGAATTTCCCTCACTGTCCTTCCCTGTCCCTAGAAACAAGGATTATCACAGTGAAAGAAACTGACACTCTTCCTACCTATAGTTTTCTGTCCCTAGAAAAAATGTTTTTTTAAAGCACACTATAGCACAAGGAGAATTTCCCTCACTGTCCTTCCCTGTCCCTAGAAACAAGGATTATCACAGTGAAAGAAACTGACACTCTTCCTACCTATAGTTTTCTGTCCCTAGAAAAAATGTTTTTTTAAAGCACACTATAGCACAAGGAGAATTTCCCTCACTGTCCTTCCCTGTCCCTAGAAACAAGGATTATCACAGTGAAAGAAACTGACACTCTTCCTACCTATAGTTTTCTGTCCCTAGAAAAAATGTTTTTTTAAAGCACACTATAGCACAAGGAGAATTTCCCTCACTGTCCTTCCCTGTCCCTAGAAACAAGGATTATCACAGTGAAAGAAACTGACACTCTTCCTACCTATAGTTTTCTGTCCCTAGAAAAAATGTTTTTTTAAAGCACACTATAGCACAAGGAGAATTTCCCTCACTGTCCTTCCCTGTCCCTAGAAACAAGGATTATCACAGTGAAAGAAACTGACACTCTTCCTACCTATAGTTTTCTGTCCCTAGAAAAAAAGTTTTTTTTAAAGCACACTATAGCACAAGGAGAATTTCCCTCACTGTCCTTCCCTGTCCCTAGAAACAAGGATTATCACAGTGAAAGAAACTGACACTCTTCCTACCTATAGTTTTCTGTCCCTAGAAAAAATGTTTTTTTAAAGCACACTATAGCACAAGGAGAATTTCCCTCACTGTCCTTCCCTGTCCCTAGAAACAAGGATTATCACAGTGAAAGAAACTGACACTCTTCCTACCTATAGTTTTCTGTCCCTAGAAAAAATGTTTTTTTAAAGCACACTATAGCACAAGGAGAATTTCCCTCACTGTCCTTCCCTGTCCCTAGAAACAAGGATTATCACAGTGAAAGAAACTGACACTCTTCCTACCTATAGTTTTCTGTCCCTAGAAAAAATGTTTTTTTAAAGCACACTATAGCACAAGGAGAATTTCCCTCACTGTCCTTCCCTGTCCCTAGAAACAAGGATTATCACAGTGAAAGAAACTGACACTCTTCCTACCTATAGTTTTCTGTCCCTAGAAAAAATGTTTTTTAAAGCACACTATAGCACAAGGAGAATTTCCCTCACTGTCCTTCCCTGTCCCTAGAAACAAGGATTATCACAGTGAAAGAAACTGACACTCTTCCTACCTATAGTTTTCTGTCCCTAGAAAAAATGTTTTTTTAAAGCACACTATAGCACAAGGAGAATTTCCCTCACTGTCCTTCCCTGTCCCTAGAAACAAGGATTATCACAGTGAAAGAAACTGACACTCTTCCTACCTATAGTTTTCTGTCCCTAGAAAAAATGTTTTTTTAAAGCACACTATAGCACAAGGAGAATTTCCCTCACTGTCCTTCCCTGTCCCTAGAAACAAGGATTATCACAGTGAAAGAAACTGACACTCTTCCTACCTATAGTTTTCTGTCCCTAGAAAAAATGTTTTTTTAAAGCACACTATAGCACAAGGAGAATTTCCCTCACTGTCCTTCCCTGTCCCTAGAAACAAGGATTATCACAGTGAAAGAAACTGACACTCTTCCTACCTATAGTTTTCTGTCCCTAGAAAAAATGTTTTTTTAAAGCACACTATAGCACAAGGAGAATTTCCCTCACTGTCCTTCCCTGTCCCTAGAAACAAGGATTATCACAGTGAAAGAAACTGACACTCTTCCTACCTATAGTTTTCTGTCCCTAGAAAAAATGTTTTTTTAAAGCACACTATAGCACAAGGAGAATTTCCCTCACTGTCCTTCCCTGTCCCTAGAAACAAGGATTATCACAGTGAAAGAAACTGACACTCTTCCTACCTATAGTTTTCTGTCCCTAGAAAAAATGTTTTTTTAAAGCACACTATAGCACAAGGAGAATTTCCCTCACTGTCCTTCCCTGTCCCTAGAAACAAGGATTATCACAGTGAAAGAAACTGACACTCTTCCTACCTATAGTTTTCTGTCCCTAGAAAAAATGTTTTTTTAAAGCACACTATAGCACAAGGAGAATTTCCCTCACTGTCCTTCCCTGTCCCTAGAAACAAGGATTATCACAGTGAAAGAAACTGACACTCTTCCTACCTATAGTTTTCTGTCCCTAGAAAAAATGTTTTTTTAAAGCACACTATAGCACAAGGAGAATTTCCCTCACTGTCCTTCCCTGTCCCTAGAAACAAGGATTATCACAGTGAAAGAAACTGACACTCTTCCTACCTATAGTTTTCTGTCCCTAGAAAAAATGTTTTTTTAAAGCACACTATAGCACAAGGAGAATTTCCCTCACTGTCCTTCCCTGTCCCTAGAAACAAGGATTATCACAGTGAAAGAAACTGACACTCTTCCTACCTATAGTTTTCTGTCCCTAGAAAAAATGTTTTTTTAAAGCACACTATAGCACAAGGAGAATTTCCCTCACTGTCCTTCCCTGTCCCTAGAAACAAGGATTATCACAGTGAAAGAAACTGACACTCTTCCTACCTATAGTTTTCTGTCCCTAGAAAAAATGTTTTTTTAAAGCACACTATAGCACAAGGAGAATTTCCCTCACTGTCCTTCCCTGTCCCTAGAAACAAGGATTATCACAGTGAAAGAAACTGACACTCTTCCTACCTATAGTTTTCTGTCCCTAGAAAAAATGTTTTTTTAAAGCACACTATAGCACAAGGAGAATTTCCCTCACTGTCCTTCCCTGTCCCTAGAAACAAGGATTATCACAGTGAAAGAAACTGACACTCTTCCTACCTATAGTTTTCTGTCCCTAGAAAAAATGTTTTTTTAAAGCACACTATAGCACAAGGAGAATTTCCCTCACTGTCCTTCCCTGTCCCTAGAAACAAGGATTATCACAGTGAAAGAAACTGACACTCTTCCTACCTATAGTTTTCTGTCCCTAGAAAAAATGTTTTTTTAAAGCACACTATAGCACAAGGAGAATTTCCCTCACTGTCCTTCCCTGTCCCTAGAAACAAGGATTCGCACAGTAAAACACACTGACACTCTCCCTACCTATCCTTCTCTTTCCCTAAACTAAAGGAATCCAGGTTAAGCAAGAAAAAATAAATGTCACTGTCCCTGCCTATGCTTCTCTTTCCCTGCTCCGGAACACACTACACTAGGCCGCCGTGCTGGCGGCCTTTTATAGTGTGGGGCGTGTACTAAACATCCTCAGCAATAATTGGCCACAGGCATCCTGCCTGTGGCCAATCATTGCTCTCCTCGCTGCCGGCGCTGTGATTGGCCAAGCATGCGGGGTCACAGTGCATGCTTGGCCAATCACAGCGCCTGGATGACACTGCGATGGCGTAGTGCATTGTGGGCCGTTCGCGTCACTCGAATTAGGCGCGAACGGCCCAAATCGTTCGATCTTCGTCGAACGATCGAACAGCCGATGTTCGAGTCAAACGTATGTTCGACTCGAACACCGAGCTCATCCCTACTCCTAGGCTTTTGGCTTTAGTGCTGGGGGTGATGGTTTGTCCAAGGATGGTGGGTGATGTGAACGTTGTGCTAGGGTTTTTGTTTCGGTTTGTATGGAGGAAGAGGAGTTCTGTTTTGGATCCATTAAGTTTGAGGGAGCTCTCCGTCATCCAGTCGTCGATCAATGAGAGGCAATTTTCCAGTGTGTGGTATTGGTCTTTTTTGTTGGTGATGCGTAGGTAAAGTTGGGTGTCATCAGCGTAGGAGTGATAGAGCAGGTCCTGGTTGCTGATGATTTTGAGGATTATGGTTCTAATTAGATCCCAGATCTCTCAGTAAAGAGTACTTGTTACTGCCCAGGCTTTCACAAGGGATGTTGTTCATCCCTTGTGATAGCAATAAAGTAGTTAAAAAACAAACATCTAAAGAGACCATGTAAAAAAAAAAAAAAAAAGTTAAAGCACCCCTGTCCCACTGTGCTCACACACAAATGTAAACGTGCACATTGGTCCCACACGTGTTAATTAGCGATCACACCACACGTGAGGTATCAGCGTGAATGTCAGAGCAAGAACAATAATTCTAGCAGCAGACATCTTGTGCAACTTTAACTGATAACCTGTAAAGGCTTTAAAAGTTTTGCCTATGGAGATTTTTAAAGTGGAACTTTAGTAATTTTTTCAACGTTCCATCTATAAAATCTTCTGCCCTTGTTGTTTTAACTTTGGAAGGTAAAACATTTTTTTTTCTGCCAGTAAATTCCGTATACAGCCCACTTCCTGTTTCTTGTCTGGTAAAAAGCCTAGGCTTATGACATCATGCACAGCTCTCTCTCTCACTCTCGTGAGAGTTTGCCAGGAAGGGAGGGGGGGGTGAGTCATAAGAGGGCCAATGAGAGCTGAAGAGCTGGAGGTGTGCCTCTGTGTGTCTGTATAAATCCAGGAAGTGAACAGGCAACAGCTTCAGTTGTCCACAGATAAATGGTTGCAACCAGACTCAGTGGAGGGAGATTTCTGCAGCATATTTGGCAAGTAGAGAATCACAGTATATATAAAATAATATGCAAAGTGGTTGGAGGGAAGCTTCAGAATGGCAAAGATGTTTTTATTACAAATTATGTGAGCAGACTGCAGTTCCTCTTTAAGTACCATAGGTTGTCACCATTCAATGGGCTTGCGTAATTTTAAAGTATGACACGTTAGTTATCTATATACTCAGCAGAATATCATCTTTTCTATTTTACCAAACATTAGGGTATTACATTGTGTTTCTGTGCACTAAAATTCATTAAAACAAATTTTTTCCAAAACATTTGTTTTTGAAAAACCACTGTGTGATATAAAAAAATTGCAACAACCAACATTTTAGAAAATATGTGATGTTTGGGAGTTCTAATGCCGCGTACACACGACCGCTTTTCTCGACGAGAAAAACTGCATTTTTTTTTTCCCCGAGAAAAACGATCGTCTGTGGGCTTTATGTCGTTTTTCTCGTTGAGAAAAACGGCATAAAAAACGACGAGAAAAATTAGAACATGTTCTAAATTTTCTCATCGTTTTTTCCAGCATTTTTTTCCGCGGCAGTTTTCCCATAGGGAGACACTGCCGCGGAGCCCACAGACGGTCGTTTTTCTCGTCAAGAGAAAAAATGACGGGAAAAACGACCGTGTGTAGGGAACCAAGCGGTTCCCTCGTTTTTCCTGTCATTATTCACGGCGGTTTTTTAACCGCCGTGAATAATGATCGTGTGTACGCGGCATGAGTAATTATCTAGTAAACAGAACACAGATTTTTTGAATGTATATGAAAAGTAGAAGAAATATGACTACTTATGCCGCGTACACACGCCCGTTTTTCTCATCGAGAAAAACAAAATTTTTCCCATTCGACGAGAAAAACGATAGTCTGTGGGCTTTCTGTCGTTTTTTTCGACGAGAAAAACGGCATTAAAAACTACGAGAAAAATTAGAACATGTTCTAATTTTTCTTGTCGTTTTTTTCGACATGTTTTCCGCGGCAGTGTTTCCCACAGGGAAACACTGCCGCGGAGCCCACAGACTGTCGTTTTTCTCGACAAGAGAAAAAACGACGTGAAAAACAACCGTGTGTGGGGAACAAGCTGTTCCCTCGTTTTTAATGAGATTATTCACGGCGTTTTTTTAACCGCCGTGAATAATGATCGTGTGTACGTGGCATAACACTCACTCCCTAATTAGGCATACTGATCTTAAAGTTTTTTCTGTGTTTATCACCTACAAGTTACCCCGCTGTTCTTTCTCTTTTAAAATTTCTGTTTGGACTATGATTCTGATGTCACCCTTACTCTTACAGGGTATTTAAAGCAGGATTATACAGTAAATCACAATGTTCTCGACACATGCTTGACATCACTTGTTAACATTGCATGTCTACTCCGTTTGTACCCAATGGCGTCCCTTTTTATTTGTATTTTGCTCGGGCCGCCACTGGAGCAACACAGTCTCTCCTGGGAGGGAGAGCGTGCCCAGTCAGCTCCTGCGGGGGATTCCTCCCCCCTCCCTCTGCTCGCTGACACTGCATAATGTGAGCGCTCGCACAACCACACATGCCCGATCTGCTCCTTCCCCTGCATCCTCATTGGCACAGAGAAGAGTGAGTTGCAGGAAGGACTCCACGAGCACTGTGGGGGGGGGGGGTTACTGAAAAAACAGACTGATTTCTCCCATTCTTAGGACAGGAGAGCCAGCCTGTAAATTCCGAGAGTGGTGACTGCAAGCTGAGCCGAATGTCAGTCTATGACACTCTTTCACAGCCCAGCGAGTCCAGCCACCCCCCCACTCACTCTCCTCACATACGAGCAGGGAGGAATACAGCTCCTCCTCCTCCTTCCAGTCCCGCCCACACTATCCCGGCATGCTGTATCTGAAGAGAGGGGATGTGTGGGTGGGAAATATGAAAATTAGCAGCATTCCTGGCCGTGTGTGAATGATGCCTGAGATTCTAGCCTGGACCGTGGGTAAGTGTGTGCACTGTAGACTGCAGTACACTGTAATCACTGAACTGCATTATCTCCATCCCTTCTCTCCCCCATCTGTCTCCCTCCCCCTCTCCTGTTCTTTTACAATTTACTTTCACTTTCAGTTAGGTAGGTAATAGACGGTGCAAATTTCTTTCCTGCATCCACAGATTGCAGGAAAGAAACTTGCATGATTCCCCCATCAACACAGACAGTGGTGACAGGGGAATATCCCTCCTGCCCAGCAATTGTATTCTCCCGACAAACAGTGATTATCACTAGTGGCTATAGCAACCACTAGTGATAATCATAAGAGAATCTGCTCATTAATGGTTCAAATCTCAGCCAGTCCCTGCTGAACCAGCTGAGATTTAAACTGTCTATGGCTGGTCTTTGCTCTTAGGCAGCCCACACATTGATCACTTTTTTCATTTAACTATTAGGTTGAATGAAAAAAAAAATCCAATTCCCCCATCTACACATTATAGGTGGATGGGGGAATGTTCCCAGTGTGGACCAGTGCTGGAACAACCAGAGTTGTGCTGTTACTAGTGATAGAATCAAATAGTAAAATTAGATAACTGATATCACCAGAATGGGAGTGCAACAGATTGCTAAACGCATAAACATAAATCCAAAAAACAATAATAACAAAGTGCAGCGTGCTTATGAAACTCAGAATCTGGAATATCCATAAATATCCATAGGGGCTGTGCAAAATAGCAAAATAAATGTGCAAAGTCCAATATTGGGTCTTGGGCTTTAGTCTTTGTCACTCAGTGGCAGCAAGGATTTAAAAAAGAAATGGGGTTCCAAATAGTGTAGTATGTTTAAAACCAACAGCGGTATTTATTATATCAACAGTTAAGGGTACTCACATAATACATATAAACACAACACTTATCTCCTACGAGCAGCGAGCTTGTCTGCTTACGTCTAGCTGTGTGCCTATTCGTCCCACTGAGTGACAAAGACTAAAGCCCAAGAAGACCCACATCTGGTCCAGGATCAAAAGGGAGGAGCAGCCACCCCTATGATATATATACCCATATATGCGGTTGTCCTTTTACCGCAAGGAGAAGTATGGGATTTGAGTTTTTCGCATATTTATACTTACCTCGGTGGATGGAGCATCTGTCCCCCGCCGTCTGTGCACTGAGAACCGAGCCAGCGAACATCGCCACTGGCTCGGTTCTCACAAATCCTATAGAGGAAAGAGGCTGACTGTCAGTCAGCCTCTTTCCTCTCTGCTTCTCCACGCTCATTGGAGCGCTGAGTCGTGGAGGGGCGGGGAGAGGCTGTCTCAGCGGCTCGCTGAGACTGCTATCAAACAGGGGAGCTGGTGGATCCCGACTTGGGAAGTCGTGATGACGCGCTGCCCCGACTGATGGCAGTGACATCAGCGGAGGGCGGACTTCAGACCCCTCTCCGCTGAAAATGGGTCACAGGAGTGCAAAACTAATTGCACGCCTTTGACCCTGAGGAGAAGCCCAGCCTAAAAAGCTCAGGCTGGACTTCGGTTACTTAAAGGGGAGGAGGAGATATGCTCGGTCTCACGGGACGTCGCCCTCCTAGCAAGCCGGAGCCTGTGTTGAGGCCTGCTGTGTTTGTGTGGGCCGGAAAGCCTGGGTCCATCGTGTTCGGAGAAGCCTGCCTGTTAAAGGAGAGGAATCTCATCTGGGAAGCCCAGCGGTCATCTCGGAGCATCCAAGAGTCGCCCATCTATCGACTTCCATATGGTTGTCTGAGGGACCGGAGAGATCGTGTACCGGAGCATCAACATCGGAGCCAGCGGACAGACTAGGCCTGTTCGGGGGAAAGGGCACCTGGCAAGAATTCATAACTGTTTATTAGGCCCGTGACTTTTGAAAGCCCACCATCATCAGAGTTGTGCGCCACACACCAGGATATAGCGCATCGTGTGGTAGCTGCATAGTTCAAGTTTGACTTTAACACCCTTTTGGATTACAAATATTACGTGCACCAACGATTGCTAGCGAAGACTCCGTCTATTGAAGAAACTGTACACTGATCTTAGTTAGGCTTGACTAGAACTGATAGTGACAGGACACGGGGGTGATATTACCCATAAGGGGGAGCTCGCGAGCATAGGTCTTTTATTCATATAGAAGTTAAGTATAGAAACTTGATATTATTGTTGTCCTTTAGCTATATTATTGACTTTGCAGGGCACTGCAACAGTCTACTGACTGTACCTCTGTTTAATTCTGCTACCCTTTTATCACTAAGTAAAGAATATCTTTGATTAAGCAGGATACTGTGTGGAGTGTTATATTACCACAAGGAGGCAGCCAATACAGGTAACAGATTTCCACCTGCAATTGTATTGTTTGTGTGGCATTGTGGTCCCCAGTTGCCAGTGGGTTACACAATCCCGTGGCGTACCAGTTGTGCCGAGGGAGGGTTAGAGCCAAGTTATTGGGGTTGATAGCAGAACAGTACAGAACCAAACCAGCAGCTCTCTTAACTGGGGGTAGTGCTACACATGGGGGCTCGTCAGGGATTTAAAGTACTCTGCAATCAAACTCCACCCCACTTGTGCCAGCATGGATCCTTTCATTGTGGACCAGTGGTGCGAATCAGTGGGCGCCCGATTGGACGTAAACATGGCAGTTAAACTCCCTGGCAAGGACTGGCAGCAGGAAGAAGTTGCCGAGATTATCAAGACATTATCCCCACATAGGAAAGCATGGGTGCTGGGCCTCAGGCAAGATCAAGGGACTTCTACCACTCATGTCCTGTTGGAGTGGAGAGAGGGGATACCAGAAAGTTTCAGAGGCAGGAGTGTACCCTTGGGAGGCACGACCAAGCTAGGTATAGTCCACTTAGAGGCTTCAAGTGAAGAGTTCCCTGGTACTGCCCAGGAAGAACAAGAAGAAGGAGCTACGACCCCCCCTACACCCCTGGCCGTGATTGGCCCCGAACTCCTTAATGCTTTGGGAGACTTGGTGTCCAAGTGCCAACTGAACAACATGGTATGCGTGGAGTCTGGATATTGAAAACTGAGGATCTTCTCTGGAAGACAGCCTGTTCCGGCTGGCGAAGAAGAGTTTGATACCTGGATTGAGCAGGCCATGCAAGCTCTGGAAGGATGGGAACTGCCAGAGGCCCAAAAGAAGCAGCGCATAAATGAAAGCTTAAGGGGAGCTGCTGCGGAAGCTGTCAAGAATCTGAGGTTCAGTAATGCCATTTGTACAGCCTACTATTACTTGGTCATGTTGCAGGAGGAGTTCGGACAGTTGGAAAAGGCTGTTGACCTCATTTATCAGTTTGAACACACTCTCAAAACAGCCAGGAGAGTGCCTTTCTGAGTATAACAGGAGATTGAACAAGATGTTGTGCCAGATAGTTTTGAAGAAAGGAATGGCACCCTCTGTTATAGACCAAGCTAGGATGCAACAAATCCTAAGAGGGGCTCTATGTTCTGACCCAGTTTGGCTCCACTTGAAGACCTCAGTGGGTGTCATGTCGTTAAGTTACCCTGACCTCATCAGGGTGGTGAGGGATGAAGAGGCGTTGTTGAATGACCAACGAACAACCATCCAACCTATCTCTACCCCTTCAGCTGGGGTCAGATCTGCAATGACTATGGAATTGGGCTCTGAAGTAGCTGTCCTAAAATCTCAGATGACACAAATGATGGAAATGCTGACTTCACTAATGGCGAATGCTTCAGGAGCAAGCGAGGAAGGAGGAATCACGACAAAAGTGGTCCAGCCTGCAGCCACCTCCCCATCTAAACATCAAAAGGATGAGGAAGTCTGTTTCAACTGTGGAGGGACAGGACACTATAGACAAGTGTGCCCCAGCCCAAAGAAAACAGTGTCACCATATCGAAAGCCGGCGGAAAACTTCAGAGGGCCCCGGTGAAGGAGTCAACCGGGTGCCCATCAGTCCCAGCCAACTCCAAAAAGTTGAACCACACAAGGAGACAGCAGAGGAAAAGTAGTCCCTTACCAAACACTCCTGTTGTCGCCTCTGAGAGACATAATACCTCTCCCTCAACCTTCAAAAATGCTCAACAGCAGGAGATCAGTGCATACCAGGCCCAACAAGGATTGAGGTCTAGAAAAAGGCTAAAGAAGAAAAGAGGAAGGAAAGTACAGGCTACAGAGCCAAGCAAGGAGACTCCACCAAAGAAACTCCCTGTCAAATTAGTGGGGCCCTCCCCAGTAGTATCAATTCAGGTGGAAGGAATCTATACAAGAGCCCTCCTCGACACTGGAGCCCAAGTAACTCTGCTGTACAGGGACTTTTACCATAAGCATCTCAGTCATCTACCTTTACAAAAGCTTGAAGATCTGGAGATATGGGGCATTGGGACACAGAGTTTCCTATATAATGGATACCTCCCAATTAGGTTAACTTTTGACCCCTGAGTGGCGGGAGAAACGGAGACCTTCGACACTCTAGCTGTAGTTTGTCCTCGACCGCCTGGAGCCAACAAGAGTTCCCTCATTATAGGGACCAACACTGACCTGGTCAGGAGACTGTTGACACCGGTAGCCCAAGAGCAGGATACCTCAGCCCCGATAGTCCACCCTATGCTGCAACAGGCCTACCAGCGCTTGGTGTTGGAGAAAAATGCCCCAAAAGAAGGAGTCGGAAAGATTTGGAAGTTGGATCGGACGGAGAAGGTGTTACAGCCGGGAGAAGTGGCTTGTCTGAGAGCCTCTGTCAAGCTGACTTGGGAGCAACCCGGGCCCTTTGTCGTTCTTGAACCGGATCCGCAAGAGAATCAAAGGGGGCTGGAAGTAATCCCCGAAGTGTTCCCGCTGAAGGCCCTCAAGAAAAGTAACGGGAGGATCTCAGTGAGCGTTAGGAATACTGCCACTACACCTGTGAGGATACCGGCCAGAATGCTGTTAGGCCAGGTGAACCCCGCCACCCCTGTTGCCATATCTGACTTGGAGAAGGAGGATAAGGGCGAAGTCACTGTGGAGAAACTCTGCTCTGAAGACACGACCCTCCCAACAGCATGGAAGGAGAGGGCCAATGCCCAACTTACTAGATGGCAGAAGATCTTCTCGAAGAATGAATTTTATGTGGGCTGTGCGAGGAGTGCCACCCACAAGATTCGTCTGCAGGAAGACAAGCCGTTTAGGGAAAGGGTCAGGCGGGTCCCTTTGGCTGATTTAGAAGATCTGCGTGAGCAACTAGCAGAACTTAAGAGGACAGGCATTATCCGAGAGTCCAGAAGTCCCTATAAGTGGTGGTCCGAAAGAAGAATCGGTCACTGAGGCTGTGTATAGACTACCGGACACTTAACAGAAGGACTATACCTGATCAGTATACCACCCCCCGAATAGAACATGCCCTGCAGAGTTTGTCGGGGGCCAAGTGGTTCAGTGTTATGGATTTAAAGATTGGGTATTATCAAATTCCCATGCATGCTGAAGATCAGGAGAAAACTGCCTTCATCACTCCAGTGGGGTTTTACGAGTTTAACCGTATGCCCCAGGACTTGTCAGGAGCTCCAGCCACCTTCCAAAGACTTATGGAGAAAACGGTGGGAGATATGAACCTGATTGAGGTGCTAGTATACCTGGACCACATTATTGTGTTCGGAAGAACTCTGGAAGAACACGTAGAGCGTCTAGAAAAGGTCCTGAAGAGGCTCCATGATGAAGGCCTAAAGCTTTCTTTGGAGAAGTGCCAGTTCTACCAGCCCACAGTCCATTATCTGGGCCACATCGTGTCCGCAGAAGGGATATCCACAGACCCAGGAAAGCTGGAGGCAGTTACCTCTTGGCCCAGGCCCACCAACGTGACTGAACTTCGGACATTTTTGGGGTTCTGCTCCTATTATGGAAGGTTTGTGGAGGAATTTGCCAAGATTTCCCGGCCCCTGAATGACCTGTTGAAGACTGAGGAGGAAGATGATGTCCCAGAAGCAGTCAAGCCAGTAAAACCCACCACAGGGCCCAGGAAGCCTAAAGAGTCCATCCAGGACCAGTGGATCACCGAGTGTGAAGAGGTCTTCATCCAACTGAAAGAGAGCCTAACCACTGCCCCCGTCTTGGTGTTGGAGATACAACAAACTTTCAGCTCAGCTTACTGTATTTGACTGCAGTTTAGAAAAAGGACACAAGATGTCGCTAATGCTCAGTGATATGCTATGCTATGTATTTCTCTATGATGTGTTGTATTTCCTGTATACTGTGATGTACTTGTTGGTTGCTTTTTTCCTGTCAGTGATTCTTCTTACAATGTGAAGTGACATCTTTGCTAGTGTGGTTATGTTCCAATAAAGAAGCCAGTTCCTGTTACTACACAATGTCTGATCTGAACTGACTCCGCTGCACCTATCAATCGTACTTTGCAACAGGTTATGGGCCCAGTATCCGGATAAAGACTTATAACCAGGTGCGGCCCAGGCAGAACAAAGCTTTGAACGGAAGACAGTGTGGCTGATGCGGAGATCGACATAAGGAAGCTTTCCAGCGACATCTCCTATAGACAAGTAAGACTGTTTATATATAAAGGAGGGATAAAATGGCCAGAAACTCTGAGCTTAAACTCTCAGTGGCCAAGCTGAACAATGACAATTATCAGCTATGGAAGTTTAAAGTGGAAATGCTATTATCCAAAGATGACTTGTGGGAGGTTACCACTACAGAGAGGCCACAGGATAATAATCAGGACTGGGACAAGAAAAACAGACAGGCACGGGCCACCATAAGCCTACTAGTGGAGGATGATCAGCTCATTCATATACGCAATGAGGACACAGCGAAAGACATGTGGGATGTACTGAAAAGACTGCATGAAAGATCCAGTTTAAACAGCAAGCTCTTTCTGCTGCGGAAACTTTACAAAATGAGACTTGACAGAGAACAGGACATGCAGGAGCATATAAACGCAATGCTGGAAGTGATTGCGCAACTCAGATCGATCAGGGAGAATATAACAGACAGTCACATTGCAGCCATGTTGTTATGCAGTTTGCCCGATACATATACTGCACTAATCAATGCACTGGAGACACGACCTGAGACAGATCTGACGCTAGCATTTGTAAAAACCAGGCTCATAGATGAGTATCAGAGAAGAAAGGAATTAGTGCATGACTCCACAGAAACCGACACCAGCACCGCTCTTAAAGCTACAGACGCAAGATTACACAGGAAAGAGACCAGAGTGTGTTTCAGATGCCACAAACAGGGACACATAAAGAAAGACTGTACTATATGGAAAGCAGAGCAAATGAGACAGCGTCCCTCTTATACTAAACAAAAGGTCAAAACCACAATCAATGATCCAAGGGAAGGTAACTGGAATGCCACATTTAAAGCGACAGGCAACAATAAATGCCAAGGCTGGTGCATCGATTCGGGGGCAACCAGTCACATGACGAGTGATAGAAGTTTCTTCACAGAACTTGATCTGAGCAACAAAGAAACTATTTATCTTGCAGATGGAAGCAAAATACATGCAGAAGGATATGGGCATGGAACCCTTGTATGCCCTGATGATGCGGGACACAATTTAGCCATACCAGTGAAAGATGTGCTTTATGTTCCTAATCTAGAAGGAGGACTCTTATCTGTGAAGCGTCTAACAGCCATAGGACTCACTGTAAAATTCCAAGGTGACAAGTGTTCCATTCTAAACGGCAAACAGACAATAGCAAGTGCCAAGCTGGATGATCATCTATATCACCTTGACACAGTGAAGGAAAAGGTGAGACTATGTACACACAAGCACAATGACTGTATACATATATGGCACAGACGTCTAGGTCACAGATACCCAGAATGCATACAGGAACTACAGAGGAGGAAGCTGACAAGGGATCTGATAGTATCCCCTTGTCCAATTACCATTAAATGTGAATGTTGCATTAAATCCAAAGCTACAAGAGCAACACTTCCCAAAGTCAGTCAGAAGAGAGCTTCAAGACCACTTGACTTAGTTCACAGTGACGTGTGTGGTCCCCTAAACCCACCAACACCTGGAAGCAACAGGTACATAGTGACTTTCATAGACGACTATTCAAGATACACAGTCACCTACCAAATGCAACACAAGAGTGAAGTTTTTGACAAATAAAAGACTCTATAATAAAGACAAGTAACAAGTTTCAGAGGAAGCCTCTCATACTTCGGAGCGATAATGGAGGTGAATTCACAGGAGGTAAGATACAAGAGTACTTAAAACAGAATGGAATAGAACATCAAAAGACAGTCCCGTATACACCAGAACAAAATGGTGTAGCTGTAAGAAAGAATAGAACTCTGACTGAAATGATCAGATGTATGCTGACAGACTCTGGACTACCACAAAAATACTGGGGTGAGGCAGCTATGACAGCTACATATTTGCAGAACAGACTTTTTTACAGAACAGTGGAGAAAACCTCATATGAACTATGGCACAATGAGAAGCCAAGTGTAAAACACCTAATGCGGCGTACACACAATCATTTTTCATGCCGTTAAAAATGCAATTTTTTAAAATGGCCATTAAAACCGATCGTGTGTATGCTCCAGAGCATTTTTAACGGCGTGAAAAATGGGCATTAAAAATTTCGAACATGCTCTATTTTTTCACGTCGTTTTTCATGTCGTTTTTTTTAACGACGTGAAAAACGATAGTGTGTATGCTTTTACGAGGGGAAAAAAACGTGCATGCTCAGAATCAAGTATGAGACGGGAGCGCTCGTTCTGGTAAAACTAGTGTTCGTAATGGAGATAGCACATTCGTCACGCTGTAACGGACTGAAAAGCATGAGGCTGAAAAGCGCGAATCACCGCTCAACAAAGTTTACTAACATGAAGGGTGGCGCCATTCTAATGGAACTTCCCCTTTATAGTGCCGTCATACGTGTTGTGCGTCACTGCGCTTTGCTCGAGCGTTTTTTTTAATGATCGTGTGGATGCAAGACAGGCTTGAGAGGAAACATGAAAAAAAAAACGAAGAGAAAAACGTTGGTTAAAAAAATGGCATGAAAAACGATCGTGTGTACGCTGCATAAGAGTTTTTGGATGCAAAGCATTCATCTACATACCTGAAGAAAAACGCACTAAACTCCAAAACAGAGCGTTTGAAGGTATCTTTGTTGGATACAGTGACAATGTCAAGGGTTACAGAATCCTAAATCCCAAAACAGACAAGGTTACCACTAGCAACAGCATAACTTTTGTTGAAGATTTAAGAGACAATGTAATGACAACAGTAGAAGCAAGAATAGAAGAGAAAACTGACATTAACCAGCCCATCTCTGTAACTTCCGAACAAACAGTTGAAGTGAGTGTAGACTCAACCAGTACTGAAGAGCAGACACAAGAAGGCTCAGACACAAAAACGAGACGTTCAACAAGAGAAAACAAAGGTAAACCACCTATACGTCTCTCATACAAAGCAAGTACTGCCAGTATCAACGAACCTGCAAACTGGGAAGACATATCTCAACTTTCAGAACAAGAAGCAACTAAATGGATAAAGGCTGCTGAGGAAGAGATAAAATCCATGCATGACACTAAAACATGGACACTTACAAAACTACCACCCGGAAGGAAAGCCATAGGCTGTAAATGGACTTTTAAAGTGAAATACAATGCAGATGGCACAGTTTAACGGTACAAAGAAAGACTAGTAGCCAAGGGCTATTCTCAAAAATACGGAGAGGACTATGATGAGACGTTTGCACCAGTAGTCAAGCACACTACAATACGGACTTTACTGACAGTAGCCGTCACAAGGAAAATGCAAGTGAAACATTTTGATGTGAAAACCGCGTTTCTACATGGCGATTTAACAGAAGAAATTTACACGGAACAACCGCCAGGATTCAAAGATGAACAAAGGTCAGACCTAGTGTGCAAACTTCACAGGAGTATATATGGTCTAAAACAAGCAGCCAGAGCGTGGAATATAAAAATAAATGAAGTGCTTACACATCAAAACTTTCAAAGGAGTAAAGCAGACCCCTGCTTATACACAAAGAAATTGGCAAACAGATGGGTCTATATGCTTAACTATGTGGATGATATCCTGATTTGCTTCGAGCAAGAAGGGGATGAAGCAGAAATACTGGAAAAACGAAAACAGCACTTTGACACCAAAGATCTTGGCAACATAAAGAATTACCTCGGCATCCAGATCGAGAGAGAGGAAGATGGCAGCTTTCTTCTGAACCAAAGACACAAAATACAAGAAATAATTGAAACATTTGGAATGGAAGACGCCAAACCAGTAAAATCTCCCATGGAAACCAACTACCTAAAGGAGATGAATTGTCAAGATAACCCATTACCTACTAATACTCAATACAGGAAAGCAATAGGGAAATTGCTGTACCTTACCACCGCTACAAGGCCGGACATTGCAGCAACTGTCGGAATCCTATGCAGAAAGGTTTCGATGCCAAGTCAAAAGGACTGGAATGCTGTAAAGCGAATCATTCGCTATCTTAAAGGGACGTCGCACTACAAGCTAAAGTTACCACCAAGTGATGAAAGCACCTTAACAGAATATGTGGATGCTGACTGGGCAGGAGACACCAGTGACAGAAAATCTACCAGTGGCTACTTATTTTTTCTGTCAGGAGGTGCCATCAGTTGGACTAGTAAAAAGCAACTCTCTGTTTCACTGTCGTCTACTGAAGCAGAATACGTTGCGGCAGCGCAGGCAAGCCAAGAAGTTATATGGCTGAGACAGCTATTAACAGACTTAGGTCAACCACAGTTGGGACCAACTGAAATCTATGAGGACAATCAAGGATGCATTGTACTTGCACACATGGACGGAGTTAATTCAAGAACCAAGCACATTGATGTGAAGTTCCACTTTCTTAGGGATCTTCAAGAGCAAGGTCTTCTTGAGTTACTTTATTGCCCAACCGATGATATGACAGCAGATATCCTTACAAAGCCCCTGACTGCTGAAAGACATTCAAGGCTTACAAAGAAGATGGGTTTAACAGACTAAGCCTTAGTTGTTGAGAAGGGGTGTTGGAGATACAACAAACTTTCAGCTTAGCTTACTGTATTTGACTGCAGTTTAGAAAAAGGACACAAGATGTCGCTAATGCTCAGTGATATGTTATGCTATGTATTTCTCTATGATGTGTTGTATTTCCTGTATACTGTGATGTACTTGTTGGTTCTTTTTTCCTGTCTGTGATTCTTCTTACAATGTGAAGTGACATCTTTGCTAGTGTGGTTATGTTCCAATAAAGAAGCCAGTTCCTGTTACTACACAATGTCTGATCTGAACTGACTCCGCTGCACCTATCAATCGTACTTTGCAACAACACTTGGCCTACACGGATACCACAAAACCCTATGAGTTGCATGTGGATGCCAGTCGAGACGGGCTAGGTGGGGGGCTGTACCAAGAGCACGATGGTCAGTTGAGGCCTGTTGCCTACGTGAGTAGAAGTTTGGCCCCTGCTGAGAAGAACTATCACGCACAAGCTGGAATTCCTGGCCCTAAAGTGGGCTGTAGTAGGTAAGTTGAAAGACTATTTGTATGGGGCTGAATTTGTGGTCAAGACGGATAACAATCCTCTCATTTACCTCCTTACCACCGCCAAACTGGATGCAACAGGACACAGATGGTTGGCTGCCCTTTCTAGTTTCACCTTCAGCTTGAAATACAGACCTTTAGCTGGAAATAGAGATGCAGATGCCCTATTCAGAAGATCCCATGCCCTCAGTGACTCTACTGAAGAATGGGCTCAGTTGACCCCAGAAGGGGTGCGAGCCCTATACCAGGGAGCGGAACTACAGGCCAGCGGAGGATCCAGAGCCGAAGAGATCGGAGTCTCGGTTGTTGGAGTGCCCAGATACTAATGTGATGTAACTCAAGTTGGAGACAAGGGCCTACCTAAGTTGTCAAGAAAAGATCTAAGGAGAGATCAATTGGAAGACCCTCTAGGAAAGTTAGTAATGAAGGCTTTGGAAAATCAGTGTCCGGATATGCTTTCAACAGACCCTTCTAAGAAAGCTCGACTGATGAGGAGAGAGTGGGACCGGCTACAAATATATCAAGGGGTGGTCTACCGAAGGGGCCCCTCTGATGATACAGAGAACAAATGGCAACTGTTCCTGTCTGAAAAACACAGGAAGGCGGCCCTGACTGCTCTCCGTGATGATCGCGGTCACTTGGGATCTGAAAGAACTTTCCACCTTGTGAGTGACCGGTTTTATTGGCCCTGTATGCGGACGGAAGTCGAAGGGTACTGTCACTCTTGTGCCCGATGCATACAAAGGAAGACCCTGCCTTGTCAAGCCGCCCCAATAGGCCACCTACAAAGTCAGGGACCCTTGGACTCAGTATGCATTGTCTTCCTCTGCCTGGAGCCTGATCTGAGTGGAGAAGGAAATGTTTTAGTGGTAACGGACCATTTCACTAGATATGCCCAAGCATTTCCCACCAACGACCAGAAGGCCTCGACAGTAGCAAAAGTACTGGTGGAGAAGTTCTTTGTGCACTATGGCCTGCCCCAACGCCTTCATTTAGATCAAGGAAGAGACTTTGAGAGCAGACTGATAAGAAAATTGTTAGATTTGTTGGGCATTACCAAAACCAGGACACCTCCTTACCACCCACAGGGGGATGCTCAGCCTGGACGGTTCAACAGGACCCTTCTAGACATGTTGGGGACACTGAGTTCAGAAAAGAAACAACACTGGAGCAAGCATGTAGCTGCTATTGTACATGCCTACAACAGTACCACCAGTGATGTCACCGGATACTCCCCATATCGGCTGATGTTTGGGAGGGAAGCTCGGTTACCAGTGGATCTGCCCTTCGGCACATCACTGGTCCATACTTCAGTGGCATCCCACAAGGGATATGTGGACCGGTTATGGAAGAGTCTGAAGATGGCATATGAAAAGGCCCGAGCTACATCTGACCAAAGAGGAGTTAGGAACAAAAGGAACTTTGACCTCAAAGTCAGGATACAAGACTTACAGCCAGGGGATAGGGTACTACTGAGAAATTTGGGTATCCCTGGAAAACACAAATTGGCTGTCCGATGGAGATCACAGCCATATGTTATCTGTAAACAACTGCCAGACCTTCCGGTGTATCAGATCAAGCCAGAGGGGAGTGTAGGCCCATTAAAGACTTGGCATAGAAATCATCTATTGCCCCTCTCTGAAGCAGTCCGCCTACCTCCCACACCAGATTCACAAGAGTCCCCTTCAACCTCCCGAGCTTCCAGACCAGTTACAAGATCCCAGTCAACTCTTATGGATGCAGAAGATGAAGATATTGAGCAATAAGTCTCTGAGGATGAGGAAATGGAGTCTAATTGGTTGTGGTCGTCTCAAGTGCCAGAACCCCTGGCCACTACCCTGTCACCATCTGAAATGACTGGTTGTGAATCTCTTCGCCCAGAGGCTCTTGAGTTTGTGCCGCAAGATGTGCTCTCTGAGGGAATAGAGGATGATCAGGAGTCCTTACAATCAGAGGACCACGAGGAAACTCTATCACTTCCTGAAGGAGGAATGGATGTTTCTGAAGCACTAGAGTACAGCAGGCCTAACCAAGAAGGGGGAACAACAGAGGAGCCCACAGAGGCAGCAGGATCTACTACCCCTGACCTCTTGACACCAAGGGAGCAGAGAGAGAGAAGAGTCATTCACCCTCTAAAAAGACTGACTTACAAGCAAATGGGTGAATGCTCTGAGGAAACTGTTCTGACTGCAAGAAGGACAATTGAAATGCCTGGTCCTTCCACTGTAAATTTGGTGGAGGGCAACCCTAGCTCACCCCCCTGGCACAGCAGGTCAGGCCATTCCCATTGAAGTGGCCTGTAGGCAGGACAATCTCCCTTCTGAAATTTGGTGGGAGGTTCCTCTGCCTGGTTCTTTTGTGACTGTGAACTGCATTTCCTCTATATATGATAACCAAGTTTTTTCCTACAGAACTGTTGATATCTTTGGGGATCAAAGACTTTAAGTGGGAGGAGTGTGTAGCGGGGTGTCACTTTATTATGTGTTATAAAGACTACAGTTATACAAGTGAACCCAGCTCCCTCCGGAGTTCTATTAGGATAATGTGTTAACTGCTATTTAACCTGGAAGAACGGTGCATTGTGGGACTTGTGGTACAGGGAGAAATGGACTCCATTGCCATGGGTATCAAATAGATTACGGTACTCACAGTGCAGCTGTGCTCCCAAAGTGCATTGCCCGGCGCAAGGTCTGCTGGGGATGGTTACTCAAAGGGGAGAAGGAGCTACACTCGGTCTCTCTGGACGTCGCCCTCCTAGCAAGCCGGAGCCTGTGTTGAGGTATGCTGTGTTTGTGTAGGCCGGAAAGCCTGGGCCCATCGTGTTCGGAGAAGCCTGCCTGTTAAAGGAGAGGAATCTCATCTGGAAAGCCCAGCGGTCATCTCGGAGCATCCAAGAGTCGCCCATCTATCGACTTCCATACGGTTGTCTGAGGGACTGAAGACTAAGGGTAGCGGAGAGATCATGTACCGGAGCATCAACAGCGGAGCCTACCGGATGGACTAGGCCTGTTCAGGTGAGAGGGCACCTGCCCAGAATTCATAACTGTTTATTAGGCCCGTGACTTTTGAAGGCCCACCATCATCAGAGTAGTGCGCCACACACCAGGATATAGCGCATCTTGTGGTAGCTGCATAGTTCAAGTTTGACTTTAACACCCTTTTGGATTACAAATATTACGTGCATCAACAATTGCTAGCAAAGACTCCGTCTATTGAAAAAACTGTACACTGATCTTAGTTAGGCTTGACTAGAACTGATAGTGACAGGGCACGGGTGGTGATATTACCCATAAGGGGGAGATCGCGAGCATAGGTATTTTTTTCATATAGAAGTTAAGTATAGAAACTTGATATTATTGTTGTCCTTTAGCTATATTATTGACTTTGCAGGGCCCTGCAACAGTCTACTGTACCTCTGTTTAATTCTGCTACCCTTTTATCACTAAGTAAAGAATATCTTTGATTAAGCAGGATACTGTGTGGAGTGTTATATTACCACAAGGAGGCAGCCAATACAGGTAACAGATTTCAACCTGCAATTGTATTGTTTGTGTGGCATTGTGGTCCCTAGTTGCCAGTGGGTTACACAATCCCGTGGCTTACCAGTTGTGCCGAGGGAGGGTTAGAGCCAAGTTATTGGGGTTGATAGCAGAACAGTACAGAACCAAACCAGCAGCACTTTTAACTGGGGGTAGTGATACACTTGCAAATGTCTATAGGGTTGATCTACTAAAGCCAATTAGTGTGCACTACAAGTGCACTGCAAGTGCACTTGGAAGTGTACTTGGAAGTGGAGCGCTGTAGATCTGAGGGGAAGATCTGAAATGAGGGGGAAGCTCTGCTGATTTCTATCATCTAATCGTGTGCAAGCAAAATTGCTGTTTTTTTTATTTTCCTTGCATGTTCCCCTGAGATCTACAGCGACTTCACTTCCTTGTAGCGCACAGTGGATTTGCCTTTAGTAAATAAACCCCATAGGCTAATACAGAGGTGTTTTTACAATAAATAAATGTCAAACACCTGTAAAAGCAGAGTTTTTTAAGCTCAGTGTGCATGAGGCCTTAAAGCGGAGTTCCACCCAAAAATTGAACTTCTGCTTTTCGTAATCCTCCCCCCCTCCGGTGTCACATTTGGCACATTTCAGGGGGAAGAGGGGGAGCAGATTCCTGCCTAATCCAGGTATTTTCTCCCACTTCTGGGCATAGATCGCCGCAGGCTCTGCGGCGAACTATGCCATTTCTGGCCCCTCCTCTGCCCCCCCCCCCCCGCTGTCTTTTGGGAGACACACAAGTCCAGTGAAGACACGCAGTGTGACTCGCGCATGCTGCAGTAGGAAACCAGGCTGTGAAGCTACAAGGCTTCACTTCCTGATTCCCTTACCGAAGAAGGCGACGCCTCCACCCAAAAGGGACAGATCGGCTTCGGATGAGGACATTGCGGGCGCCCTGGACAGGTAAGTGTCCATATTTTAAAAGTCAGCAGCTGCAGTATTTGTACTGCATTTAAAAAAAAAATCATCAGAAATCCGCTTTAACGTGCTATTCTACGCATTCTATGCATTAAGATAAAAAAAAACTTCTGTGTGCAGCAGCCCCCCAATACTTACCTGAGTCCCATCTCGATGCAGCGATGGTGCAAGAGACTCGGCTGTCCGGGACTCTCCCTCCTGATTGGCTGAGGCACACAGTGGGCACCATTGGCTTCCGCTGCTGTCAATCAAAGTCAGTGAGCCAATGAGAAGAGAGGGTGGGCGGGTCGAGCCACTGCTTTGTGTCTGAATGGACACACAGAGCAGTGGCTCGGCTCAGGTACCCCCATAGCAAGCTGCTTGCTGTGGGGGCCCTCGGAAGAAGGGAGGGGCCAGGAGCACCGGCGAGGGACCCAAGGAGAGGATGATCTGGGTTGCTCTGTGCAAATCCACTACAGAGAGCAGGTAAGTATAAGATGTTTGTTATTTTTAAATAAAAAACAAGACTTTTATTGTCACTTTAAACATAATTCTCTCTTTCTTGCATGTGCAGTGCTAAACCATTAAAATAAATTGGAGAACTGATCGTAGAGACACAAAGGTTTTTATTATCTGATGCAATAACACCAACAAAATATGAAACAATAAAAAATCTTTCTTATTTTTTAGCAGACATGTTTAATACATGAGCTTAACCTTGAGCTTTAGGCAAATAAAAAAAAACTAAATTGTAATGTTCGTGAAAACTGTTTTACCTGCCAAAAGTGTTTTAATTTCTGTCCATCCTGTCCTGTTACCTGCCAAAGATTTAGGCCCCATTCACACTTGGCATATCTGAAATGACAGGCTGAATCACGTGATTCTACCTTCTATTCCAGATTGGTCGAAAATCGGGTCAAAATGCCCCAATTATGAACAAGGAGAGCGGGCAGGAAAGCTTTTGGCCTACTTAGCCGACCAGGATTCCAGACCACCGGTGGTGGTGTCCTTGCTGGGAGCACAGGGAACACCTATAACAGATCCTTCGTTGGTTGCTGCGGAGTTCCGCTCCTACTATGCCAATCTATACTCTTTCCAAGTAAACGTCACTACACAGGAGACCCAGGCCTTCCTGCAAAATATACTCTTCCCCCAGTTGTCTGAAACTCAGGTGTCAGCTCTCGAGGCCCCCCTCTCTGTGGATGAAATTGCTGCGGCAATAGCGTCATTTGCCCCTGCTAAAGCCCCAGGCCCTGACGGCCTGCCATTAGACTTTTATGCAGCCTACTCGGAGATGCTGATCCCTGAGCTTATGAAGCTTTATAACCATATATTTGAATCAAAAACCCTACCTGAATTCCTCCGCCAAGCGGTGATCATTGTGCTCCCCAAATCGGGCAAAAATCCTCAATACCCTGAGTCCTACCGCCCAATCTCATTATTACAGGTGGACATTAAAATATTGGCAAAAGTACTAGCCAGTCGCCTTAATCAAATCATTCTAACCCTTATTCATACTGATCAAACTGGATTCATGCCTGGGAAAAACACAGCCATGAATATTCGCCGCCTTCACATGAATCTCTAAGCTTGCCATGAGGCAGTTGGTTCCAGAGCAGTGATAGCATTGGACGCCGCCAAGGCTTTTGACTCTGAGGA
The DNA here is from genome assembly GCA_029206835.1 of Rana muscosa. Lineage (NCBI taxonomy): Eukaryota > Metazoa > Chordata > Amphibia > Anura > Ranidae > Rana > Rana muscosa. The sequence goes on along the minus strand of CM055117.1, from coordinate 958,230,384 downwards.
GTGGGGCTACCTTTGGGAGTGCCTAAGAGGCTTTGGGTTTGGTCCTAATTTTGTCAAATGGGTGCAGCTATTATATTTCTCTCCGAAGACGAGAGTGGCAGTGAACGTTTAGACTTCGGACCCCTTCCCTCTCGGGCGTGGTACCCGGCAGGGGTGCTTACTTTCCCCATTGTTATACGCAATTGCCATGGAACCACTGGCCATTTCACTTAGAATGAATCCAGATGTGCATGGTCTTCGGTTGTACCCTCTTGTGGAGACGGTGAGCCTATATGCGGATGACAGGACCCTGTACCTAGCGGATACTGGCCCGTCTCTACAGACTGCCCTCCAGACCATTGAGGAATTTAGAGAACACTCAGGATTACGCATAAATTGGTCCAAATCACAAATTCTACCCCTGGACCTCTCTCCACCAACCAGATGTTCTGCTTCCCTCCCATTAAATAGGGTGTCCTCTATCCAATACTTGGCAGTACAGATTACTAGAGGGCCCCAAGAATATATCATCAACAACATATAACCGTTATTCACCTTTCTGAAGGCCCGCACGCAATCCTGGGCACGACTCCCATTGCTCTGGCACTCCCTGGTTTTAATCCCACTAAAAATCTTCAAAACACTCGATAGTATTCTCAACACTTTCGTCTGGGGACCTAGCAGGCACAAATTAGCATGGTGTACTCTCAACAACCCAAACTCTTCAGGAGGAGCAGCTCTTCCAGACTTCCATTCATATTATATAGCGGCCCAACTCTCTCATTTCTACCATCTCCACAAAACTGATGCTTCTAGGTACCAAACCTTAATTTGCAAGATACCTGACCATATCACACATTCTCCCCTGCAAGTACTATTTAGAGGAAAGGGACATAGAGAGGCAGCCAACAACCGGAACCTCCTGTTATCCCACCATAAACGCATATGGGAGATTGCGCTCAAAATAACCGATGCTGATTTCTTTCACTCACACACACCCTTGTGGCATAATCCCCAATTACGGGAACTTACCTTAATCCCTGGCTTTGACATCTGGGCCTCTAAGGGGATATTATTCTTATACTAAATACTTACCCCTCTCAGAGTACGACATTTCCAATCACTGAAGGACAAATTTGAGCTGCCCTCCCATATGCTATTCCGATATTTAAAATTAAGACACACTCTTCAAACCCAATTCACAGACGGGTTCCCTAACCCGCAAACTCTATCCCTGGTAGATGTGATCATTGGTGCAGACCCCTCCAAACTGATATCCACTTTATATAATATCATACGAACTCGCTCGGTAACACGGATTATCGATACGGCTAGAACCGATGGGAAGGGGATATAGGCCCCATAGAAGAATCTGACTGGGACGAGATATTTGAAAACACCAAGAAGGCTTCTCCTAGGCTCTCTGAGCGCTTGACACAACTATACATTATACACAAATCTTATCTTACACCGGCGAGAATTGCCAAATACCGTCCTAATTATAACCCACTATGTCCTAGATGTGTCGGCCACCCGTGTACATTTTTTCATCTAATATGGTCGTGCTCAGCTATACAAAACTATTGGACACAAATTATTAAGTTTCTGCATGACCACATGGGTTCACCCCTTCAACTGGACCCAAAGCCATGTTTATTGGGCCTACTCCCAGACATCACTATCAAGAAGTTTCTGGCCACCTTCCTATACGAAACCCTCTTTAGTGCACGGAAATTAGTGGCCCGACACTGGATGCAGACTACCCCCCTACCCTCCAGGCCTGGGTTGGGGAAATCAATTTGAATCTACCTTATAAGAAATTAATCTACCGACATTAGGGTTGCCCTGCCAAATATAATAAGGTCTGGGATAGATGGCTGGACATCTCGGATACATGTAGTGAATAGGCTTGTATTTCCAGACCAACATAGGGGTATGAGAAATACCCCCGAGTCTCCCGCAGGCCTTATAATCTACTGCAATCTAATAAATGCTCAGTGGAATCCCCAGTACAGGGAGATGTAATGTAAACTGACTTGAAGCCGTATTAAAATGTGCATTAGACTTCAAGGGTAATCCACATGCTTGTGATTAATCTGTATCCTTTTTTTGTACTGCATGACATGTACCGTGCCTATATGCTTTACTTACAAATAAACTTGTTTTTGTTAAAAAAAAATTTAAAAAAATGTCCCAATGTCATGGAGTGCAGGAGCTTCTTTGGCGATTTTGTCGAGCGTAGGGCAGCCCATTCAGGTGAATTGGCTGTCCTCTTTCGGACCCACCGAAACACACCAGAAACACACAAAAAAAGTGCATTCCCGCTACATGAAGTGTGAATAGGGCCTTATATTTCTGTCTGTCCTTTCCCAGCTGTACAGTAAAGTCATGCCAGTGACCTTACTTAACTCTACTGCAGTTAAGCAATACAGCTGGCTTGGTCATCCTCCCCGTCCCCACCCTGTGAAAGAAAAACCTAAAATTAAGTTTTAGTTCCACTTGATATATATCTGCCGTAATGAAACCACGCCAAACACAATTGCTGTACAATTGTACAATGGCCATTTTGAAAATGTAATGATAAAATAAGTAGACTGAGGGCTAATCTCCTTCAGCACCAGGTTTTGACCGAGCTGGCAAGCCCTATCAATAGAGAGGGCAAGAGGCAAGACACTAGCATCAGCTTATCAGAGTGGGAATAATATTGATAAGAACAGGATTTCTGATTTTCTTGCGCCAACTGTTACTGCCCAGCAGACTAAGGGACCTCACATAGACAAGTGATCATCTTTGGATTTGGCTGGCATCATCATATCTATGGGCATCCTAACTTGCAATAACATTTTACAATTCTATTCAGTCGTCTCATCAACATACCACATTTGTCATGCATCATTTTCGAGCTGAATATGTAAAGTAAAATTTACCGTATATCGTTTTCTCTTTTTCAGGTTATTAAACAAATGTAATACTTTTACATGCGTCATTTGAAACCGCTTATCACTTTGATGTTTTCAGTCAGAAGCCATTGATATATTCTTTATATATTCAGTGGGGTTAAAGATGTTGGTTGATGTTCATTGATGCCTTTTATTGTGAAACAATATCCATTCAAAGGAGTGTCCTTGGTTGCAACTTGAGTTTATGGCTTTCATTTCTCTACTAGAGTGAAAGGACTTGTTTTAAAATGAGCAACAAAAAAAAGAACAGGATTTTATGATTGTACATAATACATTTCAGACATTTTCCAACATTGCTATGGCTATACTCAGATCTCCGGAAGACAGTGAATTTAATGTTTGTTGCAAACTGTATAAAACTATTTGACCTTCCTATGGGCAAGTATCTCTGTAACATGCTGATTAACAGAGACATTTAATTATTTATTATCACCTGTAATTACTGTTATTATTTTATAATAAGAATGACAATTGTTTTAAATGGATTTACAAGAAAAAAAAAAATTGTATACACTATATTTTTTATAAGCAGATATTACGCAGTGTATTACTCAAATATGTTATGCAGTGGGCAGAAAGTCAAAATAATTGGTCATTTAGTGTCGTCTATCTTATTATTTTAAAGTATAATTAAAGTTATTTTTTTATTTTAGATAGAATAGAGAGGTATTGGAACACCTGTAAATTTTTTATTGCTGTATGTGTCACCACTAAGGAGAGTCGCCCTCTCTATTTTTCCTGGAGACCATTATCACCGAAAGTAAAAGAATGACCCAAGCTTTGAGTGTCAGGCCTCGTACACACGACCGATTTTCTCGTCGTAAACAGTCAAGAAAAGTGCCGCGAGAGTTTTTTTGTCTAGAAAAACGTTCGTGTGTATGGTTTTACGACGAGAAACTTGACGAGAATCTCGACGAGAAAATAGAGAACCTGCTCTCTATTTTCTCGTCAGGAGTCCAGATTTCCTCGTCGTGTTTCTCGTCGGCCTGTTTTGTGACGAGAAAATGGTTCGTGTGTATGCTTTTACGACTCTTCCAAAAGTGCGCATGCTCACAAGCAACTATGAGACGGGAGCGCATCTTCTGGTAAAACAAGCCTTCATAATGGAGAGAGCACATTCGTCACGCTCATAAATATTTCATCGTTTAAATGTTCTGCATTGAATTCTTCGTTAGAATGTTACATTAATCAAAACGAGAGACCTTCTTTTGCTGCTGATATTCACACAGAGTTATGCCTTATTTTTAACCTTTTTCATGCTGCTCTTTATAAGATTTATGTGTATTATATCGTGCAAGTTTTTAGGAATAATTTAAATGGTTAGATTTTTCAAAATGATGTTAATTATAATTTCTCAATGTTTTGATAGCGATCTCCCATTTAATTTTCTAATCTATATTTTTAAAATTTCACACCATGTTTTTGAGCTAATCAGATTTAGTTATTCTTTTGGGGGGGTGATATCTGTGCCTTTTATTGTCAGTCAAATGTATCTGCTTACTCCAAAGCTTGTTTTTTTTTATTTAAAAATACACATAGTCAAGTATGAACTTAAACAAAAAACACATTTATTCATGTTTATAAATTAAATAAAGAGAAGGCAGCGCTGGAGAAGCTGCTGCCATTTGTGCATCCCAGGGACCCCAGAGCACACAGCAACCCTGTGTGGACACTAAAATTGGGAGCTTGAGAAGGCCCACATTTCAGAACACAATCTGATGCTGGCCTCCCAGAGGTCAGGAACAGCAGCAGGTGAGATATATGTCCCAAGTGTGTGGTACTACAACAGGCTGCCTTCTGTCCGACCAGTGCGACCACAATGAAGCAAGGCCATCACTTCCTCTTCTTCCTGGCAACCTTCCCTGCAGCCTTTACTGAAGCCTTCCTTCTTCGTTTAGCTGGAGGCTGGCCCACTGGAGGGGTACTCCTGTCAGGAGGAGGAGGTGGAGGTGTAGCAGAAGGGGGTGGGGCAGAAGAAGAAGGTGGAGGTGTAGCAGAAGGGGGTGGGGCAGAAGGTGGAGGTGTAGCAGAAGGGGGTGGGGCAGAAGGTGGAGGTGTAGCAGAAGGGGGTGGGGCAGAAGAAGAAGGTGGAGGTGTAGCAGAAGGGGGTGGGGCAGAAGGTGGAGGGGTAGCAGAAGGGGGTGGGGCAGAAGAGGAAGGTGGAGGTGGAGGTTGAGGTTGGGTCAGTTGGGCCACCTCACATATGGCGGTATTGGGGGTAATTTGCTCCATCACCCCCTTGTTGAGCAAGGTGATGAGCAGGGGTTCGCATAGGAGGCGTTGCTCCATGCTCATCACCTTGAACTTAGCCTCCACTAGGCCGGCAATGGCCTCTTCAGGGGATGTGGGCTCCTTGAGGGTGGCATGGGCCTCTTTAATAAGGGCCATTGCTGCCTCACTGGTGGTCCTGTCCCTCCTGCCTCTTTTGTGAAGCCTGATGGGAGGCACCTGGGATCTGGTGCTTCTCCTTTGCCCTGCCACCTCCTGTCTGCCACTGGGCCCTGCCACCTCCTGTCTGCCACTGGGCCCTGCCACCTCCTGGCTGCCACTGGGCCCTGCCACCTCCTGGCTGCCACTGGGCCCTGCCACCTCCTGGCTGCCACTGGGCCCTGCCACCTCCTGGCTGCCACTGGGCCCTTCCTCCTCCTGCCTGACAGTTTCCAGACCCTCCTCCTGGCTGATTTCATCCTGTGTATGAAAAAGAAACATAGTTTAATATGTTGGTTTAATCTTTGCATCAAACTTTGTAATCCTGATGGAAGCAATTAGAATGTAAATGCATAAATCCTTGCTTTAAATTTACCACTACATCAGCTTGACTATTTACCACACAATTAAGTGCAGAATAATGTCTACAGATCATGATTTCACTTGTTGAATACAAAATAATGTATGTTTCTCATCCTGACATATTTGGGAAACATTAATTTTATCCCACTACATTTTCAGTTAATACTATACCTGGCTCCAGATGGCCAAATCAGGATCATCCAGGATGGCTGCCTCCTCTTGCTCCAGAGAAGGCTCAGGTTGGCTGCAGGGAAGTCTGGGGGGAAGAGTGGAGAGTGATGGCCTTGGCTCAATGTGGTCATCCAGGAAGGACATCCTGCTGTAGTACCACAAAACCGGGACATAAACATCATCTGCTGCTGCTCCTGACCTCTGAGAAGCCAGCACCTTAGAGCGTTCAGTCCTGTAGGTACCTCTCAAGCTCCCAATTTTAGTGTCCACTTGTTTTGCTGTGGCTGTGGGCACCTTGGTATGCACAAATGGGAGCAGCTTCTCCAGCGCTGCTTTTCTCACCCCTTTTTTTTTATGGATGGGGTTTTTGGTCTCCCACAGAGCCGGCAGCTCCCTTACCCGGTCAATAAATTCCGCCAGGAACTCTTTGTCGCTAATAAATACATTCATATTGTATCTGCAAGTAAAATAAATTATATTTAAATAATGTGAGGCAAACAGTCTAACCTCCTTCACATCCTAGTCACCATATATATCCTCCAACAATCTCAAGACAGTATAGGCCAACAATTTTAACAAGTCTCACAAAATCACATACCTTCGTTCGCACGTCCGTCACTTGAACTCCTCTCTCCGCACACCGAACGTACTATAGTCACATGTGTGTTTGCTATATACACACCACGCATGCGTCCAAATTCGAACACGTCGCTCCGCACACGTCGCCCGCCCATGACGTTCTAACTAACATCTTTTCCCCGCCCCTTCTCTTTCGGCGCGCAGACAGATATGGCGGAGTTACAGCAGGTGTCTGATAATTCCGCAACTAGCGAGGAGACAAGCCCGGAGACCGAGGACACGTCACGATCAAGGAGGAGATTCAAGGCATCGAATATGTCTTTGGCGGAGATGGCGGAGATGGTGGACATCTTGGTCAAGGCTGATTATGATGCCAAGCATGGGCCGTATAGCAAACCAAATAGAAGGAAGGCCAAAATCCTCACTAAAGTTGTGAAGAGTCTGAGGGCGAAGTTCGGGGTGAAACGCTCAAATGAGCAGCTCAGAAAGAGGTGGTCAGACCTCAAACTGAGGGAGCCAGACCAGTTGAGGAGCATAAAGAGGATGCTCGCTAAAAGTAAGTAAAATGACGACCTTTCTGCTATTAATCTTTTTAGAAACTGACTTTTATTTTTTTTAAAGCATATTGGACTCCCTTCCAAAATGTATTATTTTGAACTAGGTTGGGCACAGTAATCGTTCGTTACGTTACCGACACTTCGTTCGGCCACTATCCGTGGTTTTGGCTTATTTAAGACCCCCAAAAGTAATTAGACATCTGCCATTTTTGATCAAGTATTGTGGATAATTTTTAAGTCTAGATGATGTGTTTGTAAGGAGAATGAAATGCAAACTTTAATCAGTGTAAAGGAGAGGACACTCAGCAGCTGCTTCCACATCTGTACTTTGGAGCACTATAGTGTGGGCCACCAGACCCGCCTTTTTTGGGTGTCCCACACAGGTGCATCAGAGTTTATTTGTGGTGCCTCCATGTCCAAAAAATTACATCCAAATGTGAATAATAAACATATTTGGGGTCATAAAGAATGCATTTTTTTCTTTAAATTCCGCACAAACACACACTTGTACCCCACTTCCAAACAATTTAGCCTGTTTTAAGTTTAAAAATGAGATTTTTACAGTGTGATAAATAGACCTTTGGTTTTATTCTCATAGGGGAGAGAAGACTGGGAGGAGGACACTCCAGGGAGCACATGCACCCCACAACTTCCAAGCAACCCCAAACTCCCAAAGATCCACAACCGAAAGATGTGCAGGAAGTTGAGGTGGAGGAAGGAGAAGTGCAGGAAGGAGAGGTGGATGACGTTGTGGATCTGGTCACCACAACAGGTCAGTATCTGACACCACAGCTTAAGGTAAGCGAGGTAGGCCTGCAGAGTTTTATTAATTTTTTTTTATGGTTTTTAGGGGATGGAAATGTTGTGAAGGATAGCACACCGTTCTCTGCTGACAGTGCCCTCCGCCTCATCCAGCAAGTGATGGAATGTAGCACGGAACTGGACCTAATTAAACAAAGAATCCATGTGATGGAACAAACATTTAAAGACATTCTCGATGTTTTGGGGAGAATTCAATAAGCCATCCAAACACATTTGTTTTTACATGTTTGTTTTTATATTTTTACTAATTTTTTGAGTAACAAAGCAGCCAAAAATTGAATATGCACACAGTGTGTGAACATGTGCTATCTGCCATCAGGGGATATCCATGTACGTCTTTTGTGGGTGCAACCCCTTCCTCGTATAAAAAGTCGGTGAACTGAGGAAGGGGATGCACCCCCAAAACACATCCATTGATCACCCCTGATGGCAGATAGCACATGTTGACAATAGGGATCAGGATTGTAAACTTCCTATTTGCAAAAAAGTAAAAATGTGTGCATATTGAATTTTTGGCTGGGCAAGGGGTGGCAGGACCCCATATTAGGACGGGCACATAGAGACATAGTTTGTGTAACTGAATGTCTCAGATTGCTCAGAGGTATCCAATGTTGTCATTTTAGAAATGCAAGTGGTATTTTTGTATTTTCATAAGCCAAAATTTGACGGGTTGTGGTCAGGCCAACCCCAAAGTAAAACAAAAAAAAATGTGCAGAGAGTAAAATATTTGACCACAAACAACGTGTAGCTTCTTTTTATAATACTCTCTAAGCTTATTTGGTTCTTTTGTAAGGTAACATAGTGAAATTGGTTGTTATTTACTAAAGTAAAATACACTTGCCACTACAAATGCACAAAGACAAACTAGGAGACAGGAAAGAACAAATAATTAAAGGTTTAAACAAGATTTTTATTGGGATACTTAGACATAGGCTGGCATAGGAATTGCCCCCCTACCCGTGAAATACTCCATGTATTTGTCCCGAACCACACGGGCATTTTGGGGGGGCAAGCCAAGACGGGCAGATTCCAGGCCCGGAAGGGGATTTGCAGGGGAAAGTCCAGCCTCTGGCAAAACTGAGGCCATATATGAATTCGCTTTGCGGCAAAGAAAATTGTGTAGCACACAGCAGCATAACACTACATAGTTTATTTTGTAGTCCGCCAAGTGGATGGAAGTCATAAAAAGGCGGAACCGGCTGGCCATTATGCCGAAGGCATTTTCAACGACTCTTCGGGCCCTGGCCAGCCGGTAATTGAACACACTCTTCTCTGGGGTCAGGGTCCTCTGTGGAAATGGCCTCATAAGATGCCGTCCGAGTCCGAAGGCTTCATCAGCCAAGAAAACAAAGGGGAGTCCTTCAATATTCCCTGCATCCGGTGGCAATGCAAGGTCGTCACTCTGGAGACGGAGGGCAAACTCCGTCTGGATGAAGGATCCCCCATCGGACATCCGGCCATTCTTCCCTACATCAACATAGAGGAATTCATACCGTGCTGACACCACCGCCATCAGCACAATGCTATGAAACCCCTTGTAGTTGTAGTAGTAGGATCCAGAACGGGGTGGCGGCACGATGCGGACGTGCTTCCCGTCTATGGCACCACCGCAGTTGGGGAAGTCCCACCGCGTGGCAAACTCCGATGCCACAGTCTGCCATTCCTGTGGCTTTGAAGGAAGCTGTGGAGTGAAACAAGATGAAATAATATTAGAAAAACAAAGGCATACATTACAAGCAAATTCAAGACCAAAAAATTAGAGACCAACATCAATCTAATTATACGTTTATTAAGGTGTGTAAAAAAAGTATAATGGAAGGCTCATTTATCATATTCATCACCCCCTCTGATGGGCCATTACTAAATTATTTTGGGGGGGGGGGAGATGTGTTTGGCCACAGGATAGCATTGCAGTGGCGGTGCGTCCAGAGTGGGCGCTGGAGCACTGTCCCCTCTCTCCTGTGCCCATCACTCAGAACAATACATAGGTTCATGCGTTGCATGAACCTATGTATTGTCTATGCCGCACACTATTCAGGTGGATGGCCTCTTGTAAAGCGACCGACATATGATTAATTGCGTCATTTAGGGGGTTAAAATTGCAGAGCAGAAACAGGTATTAAAAAAGTCTTGCAAATTACAACCTGAGGGATGTAATTGGCTTCCTCAAAGAAAAATCGGGGACGCAAGGAGGGGGCATTCCTTGTGTAAACACTGACAGGCAGCTCTGGCAATCATGTTCACCAAGTCTGTTTAATGGTAACATGATTGGCTGATGCAACATGAAGGGAAGGAGAAGACATCAAGGACAGAAGAAGGATGGCGCTGACCACAAGAAGGTAAGTGCAGGGCTGGGGGGAAACTGGCTGCAATAGAGGGGACTAAATGGCTGCATTGGAGGGGACAACTGGGGGCGTTTATTAGGCAACAGAGCAAAAAAGGAGGAAGTTTATTTCCGAAATTGGGGTTGTAACCCCCCAACATTTGGAGCAACAGGCGCCCCTGCTGGAAAAGTTAGTGAGGGGAAATATTTAGGGAGGATAAAAAAGGGGCATTTAAAAACTTCCAGCATGCATGGGGACAAAGGGGACATTCTCAGCATATTACAATCATGGTAATTAGGAAAGGATGAAAGAAATACAATACATTAGCATACATGTAATACATAAAATGTGATGTGAAGGGAGAAAACTTACCCTAATATAGTCCTCCTGCAGGACTTGTATAATAGCAGAACAGGTGTCTGGGATTATGAGGCCCAGAGCCTGGGGGGAGATGCCTGTGGTGAACTTCAAGTCCTGAAGACTTCTCCCTGTCGCCAGGTAACGCAACGTGGCGATGAGCCTCTGCTCAGCACTGATGGCTTCCCGCATAACAGTGTCCTTCCTGGTAATATAGGGGGACACCAAAGCCAACAGTTCCTGAAAAACGGGGTCAGACATCCTCAGAAAATTCCTGTAGTCCTCAGGATTATTCTCGACGATCTCCCGCAGCAGAGGCATGTGGCAGAATTGGTCCCGCTGGAGCAACCAATTCTTGGTCCATGAACTCCTCCTCACACCATTCATGGACTGGTCTTGGTCCAAAACAAGCAGACCAACACCAAGCGCACGCACAGCACGAACTCGACGACGAGAACGTCCAGGCGACATGGCTAGGAAACGGTCGTCTAATCAGAACGTACAGAACAGAACGCACTTTAGAACAGCAAGGCCTATGAATAACGAACTGAAATTCAGAAACGAACAGGCAAGAACGCACTGTAAAACAGATACGACCTGCCTAGACGCCCTGAAAGTCAAGATACGAACCCACAAGCACAAACTGAACGGCAGAAAACGATCTGAAAAGTACGAAGACTGAAAAGCGCGAATCGTCTCTTCCCAAACTTTTACTTCACACGCGGTAACACGAGATCAGCAAAAGCAGCCCAAGGGGTGGCGCCAAGAAAAAAGATCTTCCCCTTTATAGTGCCGTCGTACGTGCTGGACGTGAGCGCAGAGAACCACAAGGAAATTGGGAAATGACAGTGTGTACGCATAGAAAGCTTGACGAGAAAATCGACAAGCTTAACAAGAATCTCGTCGAAAAAAACGACGTGTTTTTTACGACGAGAAAATCGGTCGTGTGTACGAGGCCTCAGTGTACCCTGGTCCTCTCCTTTTCACATTGTAAGCAGTTGTACTTAGCTGGTCTGCCAGTAGGTGGCTCTGTCCCAAAATAGTGTGTAATGTGGGTGTTAGTTCTCCTTTTAGACAAAGCTTTCCCATAGTGTTGTAATGGGTGGAATTAGTGTCCATATACAGTATATGCAAGGTTGGAAGAAGCCTGAGGCAGTCGGGACATAAGAGCCAAACACCCCACCAGCATGCAGATGTAGTCAGCCAATGCAGAGGTCGTGAATAGGGCATAGGGCAGAAGGACAGGGTGAGATAGTCCTACACCCAGAAGAGCCAGTTGTAGATGTCCTGTCTCACTAAACATGGTCTAAGTGGACTGGGAACATGGTTTAGCTGGACTGGGAGTGGGATGCAAAAGGGTTAGGCCAGGCTAAGTGTTCTCTGTAGTGAGTGCTAATTCCCCTGGAGGTCTTGGGAGAAGTGTACAGACATGAGAGTAGCTGCAGCAGTCCTGCCTCTAGAACAACATAAAGGGGAGTAATGAGCTGGATGCAATAAGCCTAATGAGCAAATCAGAGTCCTCTGAGTGCGTTCTAATGGGAAAGAGAGTGTTACTAAGGGAAGATGGGTTAGTGATGACATGCAATGTACAGCTTTTACATAATGAGTGCTGCGGTACGTCCACTATATGTGATTGGCAAAGAATGCCAAGTGATCCCAGATAGTATGTTTGTGTGATGTGATGTGATGTAATTTGTCACAGCCATTTGTGATCATCAACAGTAAAGGGTGGAAACTATAACTTTGTGTGGACATTCCTGTCTTGAGAATATAAAAGCTAATGGCTGTGAATGTCATGGGAAGGCCTCTGGCAAGAAGTTATACAAAATATGGCAAAGGCAAACAACTTCCAGGAAGAAGTGGGGCAGGAGCTTGGACATTTGGGACCATTGGCCAGCCAATCACAAGCTCCCTTCCAACGTATTTCATCCCATTAGGAACATAATCACAGAGGCCCAAAAAAAGGGAAACGAGGATACAGAGGTGTGTATACCTAATCAGTTTTGGAAAGGAGACATGTACATCTCAGCCTAAGCACCAACCGACAACAAGAGAATGTAGGTCTACCAGGAGCAAAATCACGTTGGGAACATATAATGCATTGTCATGGTATATGCTTTAAAATATAGTCTGTACAGTGGAGCAACATTAGGTATAAAATTCAGTTCAATATGCACCAACCTGCATTGTACATCAAATTATGTTCTTCCAGTGTACAATAAGGACAGCTGAGCAGTGTAGGAGCTATAATGTACAGCACAATGTATACCTCAGAATGCTATGGAGCTTATAATAAACAGCACAGTTCACACAGCTGAGCAATGAATATATAATGTACAGAACAATGTATGTCTCAGAAAGATGTGAATTATATAATGAACAGTGAGTGTATACAGTTGAGCAATTGGGATATTTAATGTATGTACATCAGAAGTACCGGTATATTTAGCCAAGCAGTACTGAGTTTATAATAAACAATGCAGTGTTATACCCCTTTCACACTGGGGCATTTTTCAAGCGCTTTTTGGGCTAAAAATAGCACCTGTAAAGCGCCTGAAAAATGCCTCCCCTGCAGCCCCAGTGTGAGAGCCTGAGTGCTTTCACACTGGAGCAGTGCGCTTGCAGGACATTAGAAAAAGTCCTGCAAGCAGCATTTTTCGGGTGGTGCGGGAGCAGTGAATACACCACTCCTCCACCGCCCATGCCATTGGAATCAATGGGCACCGCTGCCGAAGCTTTACCGCTAACGCCCCCCAGTGTGAAAGTACTCTTAAAGTAGAGCAGTGTGGACTGTATATTGTACAGCACAGTCTATACCACAAATGATTATTTAATGTACAGATCTGTGCGGTGTGTCAGTCTGACACCCCGCTACAGCAATCTCGGTAAAGAGCCTCCGGCAGAGGCTCTTTACTATGTGATCAGCCGTGTCCAATCACGGCTGATCACGATGTAAACGGGAAGAGCCGTTGATCGGCTTTTCCTCACTCGCGTCTGAAAGACACGAGTAGAGGAGAGACGATCAGTGGCTCTTCTGACAGGGGGGTCTGCGCTGATTGTTTATCAGCGCAGCCCCCCGTGGATGCCCACACTGGACCACCAGGGAAGCCGCCAGGACCACCAGGGAAGCCCCCAAAATGTGGATGGCCAGGTATGTACCCCATGACCATCCACATATAAAAAATATGCCCAATAAACGCCAATCAGTGCCCACAAATGGGCACTGACTGGCAACATTATGGAACACTACAGACAAGTGATGCCCGGCAATGCCACCCAACAGTGTCATCAGTGCCACCCATCAGTGTCCATCAGTGCCACCTCTCAGTGCCCATCCATGCCCATCAGTGCCCACCTATCAGTGACCACCAGTGCCCATCTGTGCCACCCATAAGTACCCATCAGTGTCACCCATAAGTACCCATCAGTGCCGCCTATGAGTGCCCATCAGTGCCGCCTATGAGTGCCCATCAGTGCCGCATACCAGTGCAACCTATCAGTGCCCATCATCAGTGCCCATCAGTGCCACCTCATCAGTGCCACCTCATTGGTGCCACGCCATCGGTGCCACCTTATCAGTGCCCATCAGTGCAGCCATATCAGTGCCCGTCATTGAAGAAGAAAACTTACTTATTTACAAAAAAAATTAACAGAAATAAAGAAAAACTTTTTATTTCGAAATTTTCTGTCTTTTTTTTATTTGTTGCGCAAAAAATTGAAATCGCAGAGGTGATCATATACCACCAAAAGAAAGCTCTATTTATGGGAACAAAATGATAAAAATTTTGTTTGGGTACAATGTAGCATGGCCACGCAATTGTCATTCAAATTGCGACAGTGCTGAAAGCTGAAAATTGGCTTGGGCAGGAAGGTGCGTAAGTGCCTGGTATTGAAGTGGTTAAAGTGGTTGTAAACCCACAAAAAAAGGCATAATGAGCTAGTTTGCATAGCATACTAGCTCATTAGGAAATACTTACCTTAGAACGAAGCCCCTGCAGCGGTCCCGGCACACTGCTTTAGCCGGTGTCATGTCTCCCGGAGTTATTTCTGGGTAATTTGGGGCTCCGGCGCTGTGATTGGCCGGAGCTGCGCTGACGTCACTTTGCGATGATGCGCATGCGCGCAGTAGCCACCGTTAACAGCACATCAGCTGAAGAAATGGCACGCTCGGTCCGTTTCTTCAGTGCGTATGTGCCGATGACGTCGGCACATGCTGATACAGCTGATATCTCCTAATATCTTCAGGTCAATGATACATAATGGGCTACTATGCGATGCATAGTAGCCCATTATGCTTTACATTTGCAGGGAAATAAAGAGGAAGTAAAACCCATCAGGGTTTACTTCCTTTTTAATCGGTGTCCAGAAGAGTGCAAGAAAAGGATGAACAGATTGATGCAGCACCAACAGTACAATCAGCGGATGTATCACAAGTCTCAGCAAACTGATGCATTCAGTCCCAATAGCTTAAGCCTGGTACACACCACTAGTTTTGTTTTCGTTCAACCCAGAGTGTTAGTACAAGTGATCTCCCCCACTGAGCAATTGTGATCTGACAGGGGGACGTCCGCTTCTCCAGCTTCCTCCGTCATGTGTCTTCTGCCAAAGCGCTAGGCAGCCAATAGGATCACCTGACGCTTTGGCCAATCGGGAAACAGGTCTCACAGACCTGCCTGCTGATTGGCGGGGAGGAACTTTAGTGTGCTGCCTGGCATCCATTAAATGAAAATGATCTGTAGGTTCATGCTGTCTTCGGAGACTCATGCCGCGTACACACGGCCGTTTTTAATGTCATTGTAAAAAACAAAGTTTTTCTCAATGTGATTCTTCTCAAGCCTGCCTTGCCTACACACTATCGTGAAAAAAAAATGCTCGAGCAAAGCGCGGTGACGTACAACACGTTCGACAACACGTACGACGGCACTATAAAGGGGAAGTTCCATTCGGATGGCGCCACCCTTTGGGCTGCTTTTGCTGATTTCGTGTTACCGCGTGTTAGTAAAAGTTTGGTGTTAGCCGATTCGCGCTTTTCACTCTCTGTGCTTTTCAGTCCGTTACAGCATGACGAATGTGCTATCTCCATTATGAACGTTAGTTTTACCAGAATGAGCGCTCCCGTCTCATAACTTGCTTCTGAGCATGCATGTTTTTTTGCCGTCATTAAAGCGTACACACGGCCGTTTTTCACGACGAGAAAAACGACGACGTGAAAAACGACGAGAAAAAATAGAGCATGTTCTAAATTTTTAATGGCCATTTTTCGCGTCGAGAAAAATTATCTGGAGCCTACACACGATCATTTTTAATGACCAATTTATAAAATGGCATTTTTCTCGTTATGAAAAACGGTCGTGTGTACGCGGCATCAGAGTTTTGGTTTTCAGCTTTCTCTGTCAGTGGATACTCCATAAATCCATATTTTTATCCAGCACTGAGTCTATTACCCTTGATGACTGATTAAAACCCTACTTCAGTCAAAACCTATCATTTTTTATTGGTCAGAACTCTTGGACGGAGGCAGACCTTGTCCCTCCCCTATGCTGTGACTGGATAGTGAAGGAATTGCAGCAAACTGTTCTCTGCCACTCTGCTTTGCCTACCTATTCGCATAAAAAAAAAAAAAACATGATTTATTAATAGTTACAGACTTGCATTCATTTGTGTTTTTTTATACAGTATCTGTCTGGAGTTTGGCTTTAGCTTATGAAAAAATAAATTAAACATTTATCATTAAAATATATTCATGTATATTGTGAAAAAATAATAATATACATTTCTGGACTACCTTTTCATAGAACGGGAAAGAAAATTTATTGTACAACATTTGAATGCAGTCAACACATATTTTGTGCCTTCTGGCCATTGTTAATCTCGATAAAGTGCCAGCAGGCACAATGCTTCCAGCCTCCCTGTTCCTCATCTATTTGAGATGTTTTGAATTGTGAAAAACATGCTATGGGTTTTACAAATGTTTTGAGCACTAAGATTTTAACTGGAATAAAATAAAAATGTGAGGATTTTAAACAGCTTTGCCCAGTTATCACCAACTAAAAATGTCATGATGGTTTGGTAATTTGATGGAATTGCACAAAAGTTTGAGATTCTCCACGCAAAAAAAATATTCTGGGGTATCCACCATTTTTTTATCCAATGAATTGACAGTTCAGATGATGGATTTCTGAAATAACATTTATGGAGAAACCATTTATTCCATCCTTATAAGAATAAATGAATGTAATCATTCAAATGGAAGTCATTGTATGAATTTTATAATTATAGCTACATAAATATCCTTACAGATATTTTAAAGGGAATGTTTTTCATTAATTAGTAGAGTATGTTTTAATTAATTAATTAATACATTCTTAATTTAGATTCAAGACTAAACTAAAAACTAAAATAAGTAACATTTATTTACTTATTTATCTGCTGTCAAATATTAAATATATTTCATATTTACCACTTGCATCCTTTAGATGGGGCACTGGAGACTAGAGGTCGACCGATATATCGGCCGATTTTTGTCACTTTTTAATTAATCGGCATTAATGAACAAAAAAGCCGATTTAAAAAACTTCAGCGCAACTTGCAAATAACTTCTTTCATAGAAGTCAATGCAAGTTCCCTGAAGTTTACCGTGGAGGTGGAGCAATGTGTCTCTGGGCAGCCTGCCAAGTGAGAGAAAAGAGATACAATGTTTCTTCTTATCAATGAACTGAACTCCGTGTGTAGAAGTTCTCAGTTTAACCATTTAAAGACAAAATCTTTTCTGACACTTGTAGCTTACAAGTAAAAATCCTGTATTTTCTGCTAGAAAATCACTTGAAACCCCCAAACATTATATATTTTTTTTTTAGCAGAGGCCCTAGGAAATAAAATGGCGGTTGTTGCAATATTTTATGTCACACGGTATTTGCGCAGCGGTCTTTCAAACGCAATTTTTTGGTAAAAAATACACTTTAATGAATTTTAAATAAAACTAAACAGTAAAGTTAGCCATTTTTATTTATTTTTTTCGTCTAAAATTTTTGATTACCTGTTTTTGTGCCTGCTTCCTGATTCCCTTACCGAAGATGGCGGCGGCAGCACCCAAGAGCCAAGGAAGAGATCGGCATTGTGTGCCGACATCACGGGCGCCCAGGACAGGTAAGTGTCCATATAATTAAAAGTCAGCAGCTGTATTTGTAGCTGCTGACTTTTAATATTTTTTTTTTTCGGCACAACTCTGCTTTTACACTGGAGCGGGTAGGCGTGGACGATAAAACGCCGCTAGTTTTAGCGGCGCTTTACCATCATTTTAGCGGCGCTATTCAGCTGCTAGCGGGGCACTTATAACCCAGCTAGCGGCCGATGAAAGGTTAAATGCACCCGTGTAGCACCGCTGCAGAAGAGCTTTGCAGGCGCTTCGGCAGCAGTGCCCATTCATTTCAATGGGCAAGAGTGGTGGAGGAGCGGTATACACCGCTCCAAAGATGCTTACTTTTTTTAACGTCCTGCCAGCGCACCGCCTCAGTGTGAGACTGCAGGGGAGCTGTTTTGCAGCCACTTTTACAGGTGCTATTTTTAGCCCAAAAGTGCCTGAAAAACACCCCAGTGTGAAAGGGGTCCAACTGTTAGATTTAATGAAATGAAGGGAAAAAAATCGGCCTAACATATCGGCCCAAAAAAAACGGCATCATATATCGGCCATCGGCCACCACGATTTCTAAATATCGGCATCGGCCAGAGAAAAACCCATATCGGTCGACCTCTACTAGAGACGGCAGTGCAATCTCCTTACTAAGATGATTTTCTGATATGCTGTATCTAACAACACACAGCTGAATGGGATTTCCCACTTCCTTGTCTGATAGTTCATGCAGTCTGTATGGGTTTTCAGTTAGACAGAAGCAGCATAAAGGTGAGCAGTCAGGGCTGGTTTTCTCATTTGAAAGTACAGCATGATCTGCAAAGAAGAAAAAAAAAAGTTGATTTATTATTTTTTTTCAAATTATTTTATTTACCTATTCATAGGACATAACAAAAGACTACAAATGGATATTCCCAAAAGAAGAGGAAAATTAGAAAGGATAAAACACAACATTAAAAAGTAGCATTAGTATTAAACATGCAAAGTCAAAAGCATAACATTGTCTCAACCAGGCCGCATATTGGGCCTCCATATAGAGTATCTCTCCTATCACCAATTCACAACCACAAAAAATAATATACTTTAGTAGGCCCTCATGTTGCCTCCTCCATAGTCTCAAGCCTGTCCTACTCAGTTTTATAATTGTAGCGATACCTTAAACTAAGAGGGCCGCAGATTTAGTTTGGGCCCTGAAGACAGCTCCGCCAACCCCCGGCAATTTACTCGACCCCCTACTGGCACAGTTAGTCTAGGGTAATATGTGTATATCTTATGCTCTATGATTAGATTCAAACACCAAGACAGTGATAAAAGAATAACGAATTTTACTTTCTATGGCAATGGAAATCAACAGTGATAACAGATCATAAGAATCTATCTGCAGAGCCCTGCAGCAGTAGTCACACTATAACTATAGAGATATGGCGCACACGCGCCACGTGTAACAGTACTTCACTATGCGCCCTATGGCGCAGCAACTAAATAAACTACCTAGATGGCCCGTGTAAGGTATAAGAAGATCATGAACCAATATTCATGGTTAGAGTTCTCCTCAAATATATATATATTTTACAATAATGTTTCTCTGACATGAGTGTGAACAAGATGTGTGGTCAGGCTAATCTTTCTTCTGTGTAACTGACAAGCATGAAATGTGACTTTGTGGTTAGGCCTTTTCCGGGAAAAGTTTATCTCACTTCTGCTTTTTAACTGACAGATTGACCACACTGACATCTGGCGTTTCTTATCTTCCTGTTTCAAATGTCAGAACATGTCTAGTTTGACCACAATTGACGTATGTTAACTGACCGCTTTTGCAGAAGTCAAAAAACCTGTTAGAATTTATTTTTGTCTAAATCATGAGGTTTTTGCTTATTGCTGATAGGTCCATAGGAGGGAGGCAACTTTTCTCGCTGTGTATAAAAAAGGACATGTAACCATTAAAACATATATTCTAGTATACCCATTCACTGTTTATTGGTGTCTTGAATATCCGACCGGTCAGAGAGACTTCCACAGATCCTGAGTCCAGCTCGAGCCAAGAAGGTCCAACAGAACCAAACAGAACCAGAACCTTTCAGTGGTACCAGAAGTGGGGTGATCCAATTGAACAGGTAAGACCCCCTTTAATTATTATTGGGAACAACAGTCTTGCCTTGTCAATTGGTTCACCATAAAGTAGACTCTCGAGAAAACTACAAGTTTTCTGGGACTCTGTTAAGATTGAAAGGTAGATTTAGAATAGATACAGAGAGTCTCGCTAGGTTGGCCAGACCAGGTTATTAGATTGAGAAAGAATCTTAAATTCTTCTCTACATAGGACGGATCTGTGGAAACTCTATATCTAAAGGTGTACACAAAAAGGGTTACCTTTTTAAATGTCGACTGTATATTGTTGTCCTGAATGTAAAACTGGTTTATTGTTTGCTTATAAAGGGAAGACCACGTCATTAGTGACAATTGTTCCAGGGGGGTATCATGTCAAAATTGGCAAGGGTCCTATGTTCCAGGGATCAAAACAACATATGTTAAGGTTTAATATACACAACATACTACCAGTCCGGTGTTCGAGGGACTAAGTGTAGCAGAAATACAGTGTCTGGTTGTATTTAAAAAAGGAGAACACTGGGTTCCTTGTCATAAATCTATAAATTGTCATAAGTTTAAGGACATTTTCCACCCCTGGAACGAAATAGAGAAAGCAAGACAGAATTTTTTTAATTTTAAAGTATAAGTATTATTGTTTGCTATAATGGGTAATCAAGCAGGAAAGGAAGCTGAAGGTAAGCAGCACCAACCCTCTCCGATTGATTACATTAAAGTCAATTATGGGAAAAATTATACTGATCCTTTTTGGTCACTAGTTTTAAAAAGAGCACATCAGTTAGAAGTGCCATGTTTGGGGGAATACGGATCATGTTCCGAGGAAGAGTGGGAGGAAGTGACCAGTATATGTGGCCAACATAAACAGTATAATTATCCCATAAAAGACCTTGACAAAGATTACATGACTAATTGTTGTAAGATTTGGGCAAAGGGTATGAAGGAATATAGAAAGAAATATACAAGTGTAAAAATGGAAAAGAAAGAGCAATTAGAAGACGCAACAGGAAGTCCATCAGCTCCCCCTAATTTTTATCAAGAAAAACCCCCTCCATATGCTATGGTAAAAGATGAATCCCTTGTCCCAAAGAAAATATACCCCTCGTTAGATCCAAATGTTATAGCAGGAGTATTAACCATAGCTAAACAAAAGGGAACTAATTGGTTACGGGAGGGGGAAGATACAGAAACGTTTAAGTCAATTAGTAAAAGAGGAAGAACAGTGTATTAAAAAAAGAGGAAGATGAAGAAAAAGTGATAGAAGAAAAGCTGAGGAGGATAAGGATGATGAGGCAGTGGGTGGCTTGACCTCGGGGATAGAAGCCCTCAAATTCCCAGTTATTCACATGGGAGAAACCCCGGTCCATATCCCACTCCCCCTCGGGACGTTAAGGGATATTAAAGATCTTTGCCCAAAGCCACGCAAACACCCCAGAGAGGCAGCTCTGTTCTTACAGAGACATTGCGCGGGCACTGGCATGAATGCCGATGACTGTGCAATAATAATACAGACAGTGGATCCAGATCCCATCTGCGATGTAGAAGTTAAGACATTATTTGCTGATAATGACACCTTTAAAAATGCAAAGGGATGGGAATCATTTTGGGCAGCTGTGGCAGCTGTTTGGCAGTAAAGTTACAAAGGAGAAAGCGCTTTGCAGATAATGTGCACTGCAAAGCAGGGACCGGGAGAAAACTTTTATTCATTTTGTAAATGGGTACACCAGTTATACAAAGATACAGGAATGGAGAACCATGAACTGTATGTGAGCACAGTCATGTCCGGGGGAGATCCCAAAACAACACAGTTACTTAAATTAATTACCCCCAATTGGTCAACATTAAAACCTGATGCCTTTCTCAAAGACATTAAAAAAGCGTGCATCCTCTGGCTTATTCACTACAAAAGGAGGGGTATTTCCCTCATTTAACCCCGAACAGATAGAAAGCCCGCAGTTAGCTGCTGCACAAATGGTTGTCCCTTATACACAACCAGTTCCCCAACAATCCCAACAAGTACAATAGCAAGCATATCCCCAGGATAACCAGCAGGGTTGTTTCACATTCAGGGACATGGGACATTGGAAGTCAGAATGCCCCCTTAGGAGAGGAACAAGTAAGGCAGCTAACCGCAGGGGTAATATGGGAAGAGGCAGATTGCCCGTTGGTACAGTTCATGACCAACATCTTTTTAAATGAGTTTTGCCATTCTGACTGACCACTTCCTCTGGGAAGAGACTTAATGTCAAGTTTAAACATTCACATCAAATTTACAAAAGATGGGGGCCTGCTAGCTACATCATAAATCTGTGATTTGTCTAACCCAAAAAGGACAGGATTTTAGAGGGTACTTTATGTTACTATCGGCACACCTTGAAACACACCCTATATGGGCACTGCATACATTGTACACGATACAAGCCCATCATTGGGGAAGGAGCAGTAGTACATTACCAAAAACAATATCCCCTGTCAGAAGGAATACTGAAACATACAATCAGTCCCTGGAACACCCCCATTCACCCAGTCAAAGCCAGTGGTGAATGGCGCTTTGCACAGTACCAAAGGGCCCTGAACAAAGCTATTGTCCCCCTTCCACCTTTTGTTGCGGATATTGCTACAATATTTTGTGAGATACCGGCAACGTCCAAGATCTACATGGTCATTGATTTAAGTATCGCGTTCTCTTCCATACCTGTTGCAGAGGAAGCCCAAAATTACTTTAAACCTGGGCTAGGCTCCCGCAAGGCTTTGCGAACAGTCCTGCAGCGTGCTCCATGGTCTTGAATCGATCTTTGAGCGATTGGGTACCAAAAGAAGGCTCAGTGTTGCTTCAGTATGTGGATGTCCTATTGCTGTGTAATGAAAATGAGGTCAGCTGTGCGGAGGACTCAGAGCACCTACTAACTCACCTCACCTCAAAAGGTCACTTGGTGTCTCGCAAAGAGATCCAGTGGTGCAGGTCGCAGGTTGAGTACTTGGGGTGTATAATCCGAACCGAACGTTTGGTGTCACCAGCTCGAGTCAAGGCACTGTCCTCCTGGAGTCCACCAAGAGACAAGTCAGCGCTTCTCTCTTTCCTAGGGTCCATAATATACTGCAGGCAGTGGATACCTGATTGCTCTTATTATGATTCTATCCTAAGGTCTGCTACCCTGCAGGATGCCCCAAAGTTTATTGATTGGACAACAGAGAGGGTTAAGGCTTTCACAGCATTAATCAGCTCTCTAAGGCAAGCCCCTGCATTGGGACTTATAGAGTGCGCAGGGCCTTTTTCATTGTACTGTGTGGTATCTGGACCTACGGTTGCAGCGGTCCTAGCACAATCACATGGGAATTCTCTGAGACCTGTATCATACATCTCAAAGAAACTTCCAGATCAAGTTCAAGGTATGCCACATTGCTTACAGGCCGTAGCAGCCTGTGCAATGGCAGTAAAAGAGGCTTCAAAGGTGGTTCTGGGACATGACCTCACACTGTATACTACACACCTCATGACAAACATGAACACACAACACATGACAATGCAAAGGTGCAGCGGCTATGAGATTATCTTGCTAAAAACACATAATCTAACCATAAAATCATGTTCAGAAACCTCAAAGCCCATTAGGTTTTTACATCCAGGAACACGATTGCACTGAGGTACTTGCAGAAACTACCCTCCCTAGACCAGACCTCACAGATGTTCCGTATCAAAATGCGGAAAATGTTTATGTAGATGGCAGCTGCTCCCGACCTGATGACAAAACTTATCAAACTGGTTATGCCATTGTTCAATTGCCAGATGTAATGATTGAAGCCAAATCTCTGAATGCTAGTTCAGTCCAGATTGCAGAGCTCATTGCTATAACTATGGTTTGTCAGATTTTTGAAGGAAAAGATGTAAACATTTACACTAACAGCAGATATGGGTACATGGGTTGACAAAAGATCCTACTGGACTTTGGTCAACCAAGGAGGGAATAATAGGGAATAAAAGGGGAGCACCACATGATAGAATCCCTAGATTACACACAAGTCCCCACACAGATGGGCAATTTAGAATATCTTTTGGTTATAGTTGACAGATTTACAGGATGGGTAGAAGCAATCCCTACCACAGGAGAGACAGCTAGAGTACTAATAAATCAGTGGATCTGTAGGTTTGGCCTTCCGGCCACTATATGGTCAGATCAAGGTCCAGCATTTACCTCGGCCTTAGTGAAAGAGTTCAGGAGTAGAGGAAAGAATGAACAGAACCATAAAAGACAAATTGAAAAAAGCAACAGGTGGCACAATGAAAAACTGGTTAGATTACTTGCCAGCAGTCTTATATCAAATCAGGACTACCCCCCCACAGAACAGGAATATCTCCTTTTGAGATACTTATGGGTAGGCCAGCACAGAGGAAACCTGATGAGGGAGAGGAGGTTAATCTTTATTCTTTACAGGAAGAGTATGTGAAACATCTGGTAAGTAGCCTTAGTGAAACAGAGGACAAGGTTGCTGTCACTTTCCCTCCTCTCTCCACAGAGCCTACACATCCGTATATCCCAGGAGACAAAGTATTGATAAAACAACTTGCTGTCCGGAAACAACCAGGCCCTATCTTCCAAGGACCATTTGAAATTCTGAAGGTTGCCAGAACAGCCGTTCTTACAGATCAAGGACCACAATGGATCCATGCATCCAGACTAAAGACATTTCCGAAGGGAAACTGGAAGAAGGTGAAGGAGAAGACAAAGACCTCTGTTCTGGAGAGTATTCCAGAAAAGGATCCGGAAAATACTCCCTAGTTGACCATAAAAAACAAGAAACTCAGAGTTCCATACCCATAGACACTAATGGTCAAAAAGGAGGGGACACTTCGGCAAAACTTTTTCTTTTTTCCTTAATGATTACATTGTTTATTTAAATGCTCATAATCATAGGACACTGTTGGTCAGATAATTCTAACAGACCAAAAAGAAGTATGGAAGACAATTTTAGTGGTAAAATGCTGCTGCTTAAATTTAAGTATGCTTATGCTCAAAAATCAGGATATGAAAAATGTTGGATATGTAGTAAACTCCATCCTAGCACTGCTAGGATCCCCCTAATGGCAGTACCTCTAAACTTCACCCCTCTCCTAAACGGCACACCACATGTCGTCCTTAATAATCCAATGATCGATGGGCTTCAATTCTTGAAGCCATGATCATAAGGAGGGGTTGTAAGGTATAAGAAGATCATGAACCAATATTCATGGTTAGAGTTCTCCTCAAATATATATATATTTTACAATAATGTTTCTCTGACATGAGTGTGAACAAGATGTGTGGTCAGGCTAATCATTCTTCTGTGTAACTGACAAGCATGAAATGTGACTTTGTGGTTAGGCCTTTTCGGGAAAAAGTTTATCTCACTTCTGCTTTTTAACTGACAGATTGACCACACTGACATCTGGCGTTTCTTATCTTCCTGTTTCAAATGTCAGAACATGTCTAGTTTGACCACAATTGACGTATGTTAACTGACCGCTTTTGCAGAAGTCAAAAAACCTGTTAGAATTTATTTTTGTCTAAATCATGAGGTTTTTGCTTATTGCTGATAGGTCCATAGGAGGGAGGCAACTTTTCTCGCTGTGTATAAAAAAGGACATGTAACCATTAAAACATATATTCTAGTATACCCATTCACTGTTTATTGGTGTCTTGAATATCCGACCGGTCAGAGAGACTTCCACAGATCCTGAGTCCAGCTCGAGCCAAGAAGGTCCAACAGAACCAAACAGAACCAGAACCTTTCAGCCCGGCCTGACCATATAACTCAGTCTCTAGTAGGGGTAAAATTCTTCGCATGCAAGTCTTTAAACGGTGGTGCACATTTCAGGAACACATTTGTAATCCAAGGGGGGTAAAAATGCCAACACAGTACACTCCACTAAAGATCCGTTCAACTCAGTTCTGCTTTGGATCTCAAATGGGGAAAATAACTCAAATAGGAACTAGTGGGCCACGGCAGTCTGTAATGATATAAAGTATTTGTGGATTGAGCAAGTGCTCGCTCACCCCTCCGGACGCGATCCCAGTCCGGGAACTTCCACCTGCTGTGTCTCCTCACACAGCTCTGCAGCAGTCTGGTCTCCGGCTCAGCAGCGGTTGAAGAAAACTGAGTCAGGTGCCACCCAGGCTCGAGATGGGGTGGAAGGCTCTTTGGGTAACAGCGCAAGGCCCAGGCTTCAGGCCTTGCACCAAGGTGGATCCGCACAGGAAGATCTCTCCCTTGAAGTCTCGTGTCCCAAAGAGGCTGAGCCCAGCCTCGCCTCCTCCTTTTATAACCCCTCCCATGAGTCTCTGGGGTGGAAACATTGCCGAAAGGGGTTCTGGGTAACGTAGTCTCTCTCTGTTAAAGGGGAATACCCCGCTACACACTCCCCCACTTAAATTCTTTGGTCCCCCAAAGACAATTCTAGCATACACTGCGTACAACCCTAGACAACATTTTGTATGACGTTGGCATAGGGAATTCCCACCAAAACAAAGGGGTTGAATTCCCTTGCCCACAGGTCACATTATCATGAGTGGCCTGCCTAACTGTGCCAGAGAGTGAGTGGGGGTTGCCCTCCACCCAATGAACAGTGGAGGGATCCGGATTCTCTACACTCCTCCTGGCAGTGACCACAGAATCTTCTGAGCTCTTCCCCATTTGTGGGTATGTCAACTTTTTGGGAGGCCTTATGACTCTGCGAGCCCTTTGTTCTCTTGGGGTTTCTGGCTCTGGTGCCACAGGCTCTTCTTCTGTAGCAGGCTCGGGCGACACGGCAGGCTCTGTAACATCTGCTTCAGGAGCCGAGGAATATATAGAGTCTCTAAGGTCCTTTTCAGAGTAAGTATCACAAGCATCCTCCCACTAATCTGATGAAGGACTAGATGGGATGAACTCAGCGGCCTCTGCATTCAGTTGTCCATCTATAGTGTCTTCAGTAGTTTGAAGATCTATAGCAGAAGTTCCTGGAGTTGGGGAAGGCCACAGCCAGTCAAGTTCTCTTCCTTCATCTCCACTGAGTTCAGAGGCCTCTCCATCTTCAGCCCGAGAGGTCTGGGACCGAGTGTTTGGCCTGGGGGTATCTAGAATAGAAACTGGTTCAGGGGAGTCCCTCACTGGAGGTATCCTGACCGCTTCAGCAAGTGGGAGCAGGTGGTTTCGATGCCACGTCTTCAGTGGTCCTACCTTTCCTTCTGGCTTCAACTTGTAGACAGGTAGGCCCGGCAGCTTCCTACAGATGACATAGGGTTCAGATCACCATCTGTCTGCAAGTTTGTGTTTTCCAGGGACCCCCAGGTTGCGTAGCAGTACTCGGTCCCCGGGCTGCAGGTCTTGTACCCGGACCTTCAAGTCGAAGTTTCTTTTGTTTCGGGCTCCCCTTTGATCTAAGCCGCTTGAGCTTGTTCATAAGCTACTTTCAGGCTGTGTCTGAGCCTGTCCACATATACTTTGTGGGATGTGGCTGAGGAATGGTCTAAAGAAATGCCAAAGGCCAGGTCCACAGGCAACCTCACTTCTCTCCCAAACATGAGTCGATATGGGGAGTAGCCTGTAGCATCACTGGTGGTGCAGTTGTAAGCGTGTGCTATAACTGCTATGTGTTTGCTCCAATGTTGTTTCTTCTCATTATCCAGAGTTCCCAACATGTTGAGCAGGGTTCGGATAAACCTCTCCGGCTGAGCATCTCCCTGTGGGTGATAAGGTGTGGTTCGAGTTTTCTTGATTCCTAACGAATCCAGGAGTTTCCGGATCAGTCGACTCTCAAAGTCCCTTCCTTGATCTGAATGAAGTCGCTGGGGCAGCCCATAATGGACAAAATACTTCTCCATAAGTACCTTGGCTACTGTGGAAGCCTTCTGGTCTTTGGTTGGGAAAGCTTGGGCATACCGGGTGAAATGATCGGTTATCACCAGAACATTTCCTAGTCCACTCAGGTCGGGTTCGAGGCAGAGGAAATCAATGCATACCAGATCCATTGGGCCTTGACTTTGTAGATGGCCCATTGGGGCAGCTTGATGGGGTAAAGTCTTCCTCTGGATGCAGCGTGCACATGAATGGCAGTACTCTTCCACTTCTACCCTCATGCAGGGCCAATAGAACCGACTTCTGACAAGTTGAAAGGTCCTTTCCGCCCCTAGGTGGCCGTGATTGTCATGTAGGGCAATCAGAACAGTCTCTCGATGTTTTTCCGGAAGAAACAATTGCCATTTATCTTCCAGGTCATCAGAAGGGCCCCTTCGGTAGACCACTCCCTGATGCACCTGTAACCTGTCCCACTCTTTCCTCAACAGGCGAGCTTCCTTTAAGGAGTGACTCAGGAGTCTGTTTGGATCCTGATTCTCCAGGGCTTCCAGAACCAATTTCCCCATGGGGTCTTCTAATTGGTCGCATCTTAGTTCCTTCTTGGACAACTTTGGCAGATGGTCTTCTTCCAGTTGAGTTACTCCACAGTATTGTTTGGGGACTCCTACCATGGTAACTCCTATCTCTTCCGCCCTTGAGCCTCCTCTGGCTTGCAATTCAGCCCCTTGACAAAGGGCCCGCACCCCGTCTGGTGCCACTTGAGTCCAGTCTTCCATGTCACTGGTGGGGCCATCAGATCTCCTGGACAGAGCGTCTGCATCTCGATTTCCAGTCCCTGGCCTGTACTTTAGGCTGAAGTTGAATCCAGACAATGCGGCCAGCCACCTGTGTCCAGTGGCGTCCAGCCTTGCTGTAGTGAAAAGGTAGGTAAGGGGGTTGTTGTCGGTCTTCACAGTGAACTCCGCCCCATACAGGTAGTCTTTGAGCTTGTCTACTGCCGCCCACTTAAGGGCCAGGAACTCCAGCTTGTGAGTGGGGTAGTTCTTCTCGGAGGGGGTCAGGCTCCTGCTCACGTAGGCAACAGGCCACAGTTGTCCTTCGTGTTCTTGGTAAAGTACTCCTCCCAGACCATCATGACTAGCATCTACGTGTAGTTCATAGGGTTTGGTCGGGTCTGCGTAGGCCAAGACTGGGGCAGTGGTTAGGTTCTTCTTCAATGCCTGGAAGGCTTCTTCACACTTTTGGTTCCACTGATCTCTGACTGACTCTCCCGGCTTCCTGGGCCCTGAGTCGTCCTCTTCCCCCTCGGTCTTGAGTAGTTCATTCAATGGCCTAGCAATTCGGGTGAATCCTTCCACAAACCTCCTGTAATAGGAACAGAACCCTAAGAAGAATCTGAGTTCTGTTACTGTGGTGGGTCGTGGCCAGGAGGTAACTGCTTCCAATTTCTCAGGGTCTGTGGCCACCCCTTCTTCAGACACTATGTTCCCCTAGATAGTTCACAGAAGACTGGTAGAACCGACACTTCTCAGGCGAAAGCTTGAGTCCCTCCTCACTGAGTCTTCTCAACACTTTTTCCAGGCTCTCCTCGTGTTCTTCCAGGGTTCTCCCAAAGACTATGACATCGTCTAGGTATACAAGGACTTCAATAAGGTTCATGTCTCCTACAGTCTTCTCCATGAGACGTTGGAAGGTAGCAGGAGCTCCAGACAGTCCCTGAGGCATTCGATCAAACTCAAAGAACCCCACTGGGGTTATGAAGGCTGTCTTCTCCTTGTCTTCTGGCTGCATAGGGATCTGATAGTACCCACTCTTGAGATCCATAACGCTGAACCACTTGGCCCCAGACAAACTCTGTAAAGCATCCTCTATCCTCGGAGTGGTGTACTGGTCGGGTATGGTTCTCCTGTTGAGAGTCCTGTAGTCTATACAGAGCCTCAATGACCCATTCTTCTTCCTGACCACCACTATCGGGGAGGCATAGGGGCTTCTAGACTCCCGGATCACACCAGTCCTCTTGAGTTCTGCGAGTTGTTCCCTTAGATCCTCCAGATCTGCTAGTGGGACCCGCCTGACCCTCTCTCTAAAGGGCCTGTCTTCTTGGAGGCGGATCCGATGGGTGGCACTCCTTGCACACCCCACATCGAACTCATCTTTTGAGAAGATCTTCTCCCATCTGGTCAACTGGGCCTTGGCTCTCTCTTTCCAAGCCCTGGGCAGATTCGGGTTCTCCATGGACAGCTTCTCCCAAACATCTCCTCTGTCACCCGTCCCCTTGACTTCTGACAGGGTAACCGGGGCAGCAGGGGTCACCTGGCCCAGCAGCATCCTGGCTGGGATTTCCATGGGGCCACCTGTAGTGTTCCTAACACTCACCGGAAATCTACAATGGGCCTTCTTCAGGGCCTTCAGTGGAATCACTTCTGGTATCACTTCCAGACCGGGGGACTCTTCCCTTGGGTCGGACTCCAACATGACAAAGGGTCCAGGCTGCTCCCAAGTAAGCTTCACAGTGGCTCTGAGACAGGTTACTTCGCCGGGCTGCAACACTACCCCTTCTCTTCCAAGTCTCCACACCTTCCCTATCCCTTCTCCAGGGGTCTTCTGCTCTAGGACCAGCCGTTGGTAGGCCGTCTTCAGCATGGGGTGGATCTTGGTGGCCGCTTGCCCCTTCTCTTTCACTAGAGGGGTCAGGAGTCTTCGGACCAGGTCCGTGTTTGTCCCTATTATAAGGGAACTCTTGTTGGCTCCTGGCGGTCGAGGGCACACAACTGCCAGGGTGTCAAACACTTCGGCCTTCCCAGCCACGGATGGGTCAAAAGTCATCTTGATGGGCAGATAGCCATCGTAGGGGAAATTCTGGGTTCCAATCCCACATATTTCCAGTTCCTCTATCTTCTGGATGGGCAGGTGACTCAAGTGCTTATCGTAGAAATCCCGGTATAATAGGGTCACTTGTGCCCCAGTATCCAAGATGGCTCTGGTGTAGACTCCCTCCACTTGAATGGGCACTATAGGAGATGGGCCTACCAGCTTCTCCGGATATGGCCTGGCAGGGGTCGCCTTCTTCTGGTCCTTTCCCTTCGGACTCTCTCTCATCCAACTCCCTTTGGACTTTAGTCTTTCTTGAGCCTGGTATGCATTGATTTCCCTCCTTTCAATGGGCGTACAGACCCGCTGAGGGATACTATTATTTTTCTTCTTAGGTGTGCACCCCCTCTGGGGAGTGCTGTGCCTCTTCTGAGGGGTCTTGCCCCCTTTCTCTGGGGTGTATCTCTGTTGAGGAATGTTGTGTTTCCTCTGAGGTGTTTTATCTCCTCTTTTCTTCTGCTTCGCATTCAGCTTGGAGCTCACTGAGGATGATGGGCACCCGGTTGACTCCCTCACCGGGGCCCTCTGAAGTTTCCCGCCGGCTTGCAGTTGTCCGTTTTCTTCTTCTTGGGACTGGAACATGTAGCTGCAATATGGCCAATTCCTCCACAGTTAAAGCAGACTATATCTCCCCATTCTTGTAAAGATGCGGGTGCTGAGGCAATTGGGAATAGTTCCTTCCTTGGTACTTCTCTCCTGGGACCCTCTGGGTCTTTTGCTATCAGAGAGGTCAACATCTCTAACACCTTGGACATTTGTGATTTTAAAGTGTCTACCTCTGAGTCTCTTTCAGGGGTCATCACTGGGTTGACTAACACCTGTGCGGGGACAACATTTGTCTTAATCATTTGCTGGTCCTGTTGTAGTGCCTCCTCATCTCTGATGATTTTTATCAAATCAGCATAAGTCAGTAACGTTCCTCCTCCCGAGGTTTTCAGGTGCAGCCAGACTGGATCCGAGCGCAACGCTCCCTTTAAGACTTGCTTCATTCTTGCCGCATCTGTATCTTGGGGCTTCAATCCCTTCTTCAACACAATCTTGCACAGCAACCTGTTCAGTCTCCTAACATACTCTGAAAGTTTCTCCTTCGGCTGTTGGAAAGTATGTTCAAATTGGTAGACCATCTCTGTCACCTTTTCCAATTGACCAAACTCTTCCTGTAGCATGGCTAGACGGTCTTGAGCCGTGCAATCTGCATTCCCAAACCAAAAACTTTTCACTGCTTCTGCTGCTGCGCCTTTGAAGCTTTCTATCACTCGTTGCCTCTTCTGCGCTTCAAGCACCTCCCATGCCTCTACTGCTTGTAATGCCTGCTCCACCCAGGTATCAAAATCTTCTTCCCCTGCAGGGACAGGGAGCTTCCCTGAGAACGTCTTCAGTCTCCGGTAGCTAGTCTCTACATGCACCGTGCTTGTCTTCTGACATTTGATTAGCAGATCCCCTATTGCCTTTATCAATTCTGGTGATATAGCATTTGCAGGTGCGGGTGCCACCGGGAGCGTCACCCTGTCTCCTCTTTCTGGTGAGGTACGGGCCGCAACCTGCGGTGATCCCATCGGTGATGGTTCCTTCTTTATAGTTACTGCGTGCGCCAACTTATAGGTTCTGTTGTCTGGCGTCCGCACACACTTGCGCTTGCAAGCCTCTGGCATCCCGTCCCCGTATTCCACTAGTGCATACTGATATGAAGTGTCTGGGTCTGACTTTATATCCATCACCCACGGTGTGTGATCTGGGGACACTAACTTCATTAACTCCTCTACCATTTCAGTCGACCATTCCTCCCCTGGGAGGCTGATGACTATCGAGTTGTTTGGCTCTGCCCTAGAGGCTTTACACCGCTCTTCTATTGCTTGTGGGTCCATGCCGGGACTTCTGGCATTCACCTGCTGTATCAGGATCCCGGACGAGCCCCCACGTGTAGCGATACCTTCAACTAAGAGGGCCGCAGATTTAGTTTGGGCCCTGAAGACAGCTCCGCCAACCCCCGGCAATTTACTCGACCCCCTACTGGCACAGTTAGTCTAGGGTAATATGTGTATATCTTATGCTCTATGATTAGATTCAAACACCAAGACAGTGATAAAACAATAACGAATTTTACTTTCTATGGCAATGGAAATCAACAGTGATAACAGATCATAAGAATCTATCTGCAGAGCCCTGCAGCAGTAGTCACACTATAACTATAGAGATATGGCGCACACGCGCCACGTGTAACAGTACTTCACTATGCGCCCTATGGCGCAGCAACTAAATAAACTACCTAGATGGCCAGGCCTGACCATATAACTCAGTCTCTAGTAGGGGTAAAATTCTTTGCATGCAAGTCTTTAAACGGTGGTGCACATTTCAGGAACACATTTGTAATCCAAGGGGGGGGGTAAAAATGCCAACACAGTACACTCCACTAAAGATCCGTTCAACTCAGTTCTGCTTTGGATCTCAAATGGGGAAAATAACTCAAATAGGAACTAGTGGGCCACGGCAGTCTGTAGGCCTAACAATGATATAAAGTATTTGTGGATTGAGCAAGTGCTCGCTCACCCCTCCGGACGCGATCCCAGTCCGGGAACTTCCACCTGCTGTGTCTCCTCACACAGCTCTGCAGCAGTCTGGTCTCCGGCTCAGCAGCGGTTGAAGAAAACTGAGTCAGATGCCACCCAGGCTCGAGATGGGGTGGAAGGCTCTTTGGGTAACAGCGCAAGGCCCAGGCTTCAGGCCTTGCACCACGGTGGATCCGCACAGGAAGATCTCTCCCTTGAAGTCTCGTGTCCCAAAGAGGCCGAGCCCAGCCTCGCCTCCTCCTTTTACAACCCCCTCCCATGAGTCTCTGGGGTGGAAACATTGCCGAAAGGGGTTCTGGGTAACGTAGTCTCTCTCTATTAAAGGGGAATACCCCGCTACATAATATTTCAAAAAAGCAAGCTAAAAACAAAACAAAACGAAAAAAAAGGGGGGGGAAGAAATAGGATAACAAACCAGTTTAGGGAGGTAAGTCTCATGTGTGCTCGCCCAACGCGAGGGAAAATGACATAGTAACCTTATTGACTTCAGGGTTGATTTATTAAAAGCAATTCGACTTTTCACTTTGTAAGGGAATTTTCCTCAGAGCTTAGTGACTGAGGTATAGTTCTGCTGACTTCCATCGTACAATCATGTGCAAGCAAAAAATGCTTTTTGTTTTTATTTTCCTTGCAAGTAATTGGGTATTCTTTGCAAATTTCAAAACATTCATTAAGCTCTGGGGAAAAAACGAACCTACAAGTCACTATTACCTAACTCAGGGGTGTCACAGTCTTCATCAAGGGCCAAATCTGCATTATGGTTGCCCACAAAGGGCCAGTTGTATCTGTAAGTCTGTAAGACTAGTCCAGAGAACCCCATCCTCCCTTACATCAGATGTCAAGGCGACCCCCCCACCATCAGAAGTAAAGAGTCCCTCACCCTCCCTTACATTACAGGCTGGAGTCAGTGGCTGGAGTTTGCTTAATGCTTAGACCAGGGGAGGTAGAGACAAGGGGTGCTGTGGCTGCACAGTGAGTTATAATCTCCTCTTTGCTGTCGACTGCTGAGGCAGGAAGGCAGAGACAAGTCTCTGCGGCTGCAGGGAGACGGGCAGGATCGGTGGAGGAGTACTGTCCTCCTCTCTGCTGCCGACTGCTGAGACAAGGAGAGGACGGAAACTAGGGGGGGCGCTGCAGCTACAGGAGAGGTGCCAGGGCCACATGAAATGGCCTACGAGCCTTGTGTTTGACTCATGTGACCTATCAGAATCTGTAGTCCCGAAACACGCCAGGTCCTGAGTCTTCTAGCTTTTAGGCTGAAGAGATGGAGGTTCCCTGTTCAGGTACCCAAGTTGCTGCCTGAGCGAAGTGGACATTTTCCACTGGCTGTCCAGTAGTTGAGTCCTCTCCAGAAAACTGCAACAGCATGATTATGTCTTGTCAAGGGAAGGAAAATGATTGGTCAAGTACAAGCCCTAGTTGCAACACTGAATCTCTGACCCTCACTCCTGGATGAGGTGCCAGCAAGGGACACAGATCAAAAAGGCAAATAGCAAGTGTTGTTTAAAAATAAAAACTTCTGATGGGATCGGTTAAGGTGCCACATTTGCCTGGAAGTTAATATTTTATATATTGCAGTTTACCAGTCCTTAGGTGTGATAACTGCACTAGTTTTCTTTTTTCACGCTAAGTTAGAACTGCATGATTAATCGTTAAGAATCAAAATCGAGATTCTACTCCCCTCCTGATCTTAAAACAGCATTTCCTGATTCTATGTAACACGTGCAGAAACTTCTCTGCTCACTTCTGACAGCTGACAAAAAAAATCCAGGCAGCCTGCCAAGTTTATCTCAACATCGCTCGATAACTATAAACAAAGTAACATTTCGTTCTTAGATCAAAGGGATGAACTTCGGTCCGTAAATTAGGTCAGTGTAACCACTTAAAGACTAAACCTTTTTCTGACACTTGCTGCTTACAAGTTAAAATCAGTATTTTTTGCTAGAAAATTACTTAGAACCCCCAAACATTATATAGTGGAACCTCGGATTGCGAGGAACGCAGTTAACGAGCGTTTCGCAATACGAGCACTGTATTTTGAAAAATCCAAACTCGGTTTGCGAGTGTTGTCTCGCAAAACGAGCAGGATTCAGGCCAAAGTGGTGTGCAGCACCGCGTTTGGCCTGAGGTGGGGCGGCGCCAGAGCTGAACGGCGCCGATCGTAGCCGATCGGCGCTGTTCGGAAATGCTCGGAATGACTTGGAAATACTACGTTCCCGAGCCTTTCCGAGGTTTGCCGAGGTCAGCCGAGCTGTCTTCAGGCCTTTTCGGCTGTTTCCGAGGCTCTCCAACGCCCCCCGCCTCTGGCCGCATGCGGTATTGCATGACATTGATGTCAATGCGGAATGTATTATTTTCGTTTCCATTGACTTCAATGGGGAAACTCGCTTTGATATGCGAGTACGAGCATTCTCCTGGAACGGATTATGCTTGTAATCTGAGGTGCCACTGTATATATTTTTTAGCAGGGACCCTAAGGAATAAAATGACGGTTGTTGCAATATTTTATGTCACACTGTATATGCGCAGCAGTCTTTCAAACGCAATTTTTTTGAAAAAAATACACTTTAACCACTTCAATACAGGGCACTTCCCCCTTCTTGCCCAGGACAATTTGGAGCTTTCAGTGCTGTCGCACTTTGAATGACAATTGCGCGGTCATGCAACACTGTACCCAAACTAAATTTTTATAATTTTCTTCCCACAAATAGCGCTTTCATGTGGTGGTATTTGATCACTACTGGGGTTTTTATTTTTTGCTAAACAAACTAAAAAAGAACAAAATTTTTGAAGAGAAAAAAAAAAGCTTTTCTTTGTTTCTGTTATAAAATTTAGTTTTCTCTTTCACTGGCGGGTACTGATGAGGCGGCACTGATGGGCACTGACAGGCAGAACTGATGGACACTGACAGGCGGAACTGATGGGCACTGACATGCAGCACTGATGGACACTAATAAATGGCACTGATGATGAGGTATTGACAGGTGTTACTGATGGGCACTGATTGGCACTGTGATAGGCACTGATTGGCACTGTGGTGGGCACTGATAGGCACTGTTATGGGCACTGATTGGCACTTTGATGGGCACTGGCAGGCGTTTCTGATTGGGCACTAACTGGCAGCTGATAGGCACTGATTGCCATTGGTGGTGGCACATCTGATGGGGCTGTGCTGATAATCCATGTGCTGATTATCAGCACAGACCCCCCCCCCCCCTGACAGAGAGAGCAGCCGATCGGCTGTCCATTTATTGGCACTTCCTGGTTCACGCTGTGATCAGCTGTGATTGGTCACAGCTGATCATGTGGTCAGAGTGACACACAGCACCACTGATCGCTGCACGCCCCCGTGGGCGCAAGCCGGCATGTTATCCTGCTGAATGTCATATGACACCCAGTCAGGATAACTGAACCACCGCCCGACTGTCATTCTGCTATAGGCCGGGTGGGAAGCGGTTAATGAATAAAATAAAATAAACAGTAAAGTTAGCCCAATTTTTTTGTATAATGTGAAAGATGATGTTACGCCGCAAGAATCGTGAGAAAATCGTATTCTTTATTCTAAGCAAAACAATTGTGATTCTCATTTAAGCCAGAATCGTGCAGCTCTATGCTAAGTACATTTTCTATAAGTACATAAACAAATACTTGTTGGTCTATACAAAAATGTAGTGTCCTTGTCACTTCCCGAATACTGAATTGAAATCTTCAACCAAGTTTCAGCTTTCCAAGCTACCTTTTGTGAACTACACAACCCTCCTACCTTTATAATAGAAGTAATAGGTGGGGGGTGTAGTGCAAATCAGGAGAGAAGCCTTAGGTGACAACTCTGCTTCTCCTATAGAAGCAGCACGGTGAGTGAAGCCCTGTACACACGATCGGATATCCTATGGATTCTAATCCGATGTTTTTTTCCATCGGAAATCCGATGAAACTGTCTTCCATCAGTCTTGCCCACACACCATCAGTCAAAAAACCGACCATTTCAAATGCGGTGACGTAAAACACTCAGATGAGCTGAGAAAAATGAAGTTCAATGCTTCTGAGCATGCGTCGACTTGATTCTGAGCATGCATGGGTTTTTTATCCGATGGAGTTCCCCACAGACGATATTAATTTGCTATCGTTTTTTTAACCATCGGATAAATTTAAAACATGTTCTATTTTTAAACACCAATGGAAAAAAGACCGATGGGGCCCATACACGATCGGTTTGTCTGATGAAAACAGTCCATTAGACTGTTTTCATCTGTAAAACCGATCGTGTGTACACGGCTTAAGTGTTGTCACCCATGGACAGAAAAGGATAAATCTACAAATAGGCTGCTTACTTCACTTTGCAAGGGATGTCAACCCCCTTCCCAGCCAGTGTTATTAGTACAGTGTCAGTGTACAGTGATATCACTGATCACTGTATTAATGTCACTAGCACCAGATAGTGTCTATTAGTGCCAGATTTCCCGCCACCCTATCACAGTCCCACTAAAGGCCCCTTTCACACTGGGGCGTTTTTCATGCAGTCTAGCGCTAATAATAGCGCTGTTATACCGCATGAAAAAATCCTGCCCTGTGCCTTCAATGTGAAAGCCCGAAGGCTTTCACACTGAAGCGGTGCGCTAGCAGGACCGCTCCAAAAGTCCTGCTAGCCGCTTCTTTACAGCGTGTGTTCACCGCTCCTTTATAGCGGTCTCCCATTGAAATCAATGGGACACCGCGGTGATACCGCCCACAAACCGCGGCAATAGCCGCGGTTTGCGGGCGGTATTAACCCTTTTTCGGCCGCTAGCGGGGGATAAATTAACCCCCCTAGCGACCGCATACCGCGGTAAGAACGACGGTATAGCAGCGCTGAAAATCGTGCTGCTATACCGCCACCGCTCCTGCCCGCCCCAGTGTGAAAGGGGCCTAAGTCGTTGATCACCGTCATTACAGTGTAGCATCTGTAGCTGCATAAATTTCAGTATATATACCATAGTTTGTAGAGGCTATAACTTTAGCACAAGCCAATTAATATACACTTGTTTTTTTTGTTTGTTTACCAAATACATTTTGGCCTAAATTTATGAACACATTTATTGGATATGATTTATAACAGAATAGTAGAGAAGTAGAAAATATTGGTGTTTTTTTTTTTCCATCTTTTTTCATTTATATAATTAGAAATAAAAGACCCAATGGTGACCAAATACCAACAAAAGGAAGCTCTATTTGTGTATAAAAAATATGATATAAATTTCATTTGTGTACAGTGTTGCATGACTGCGTAATTGCCAATTAAGTTAGTGCTGCATAGCAAAAACTGCCCTGGTCATGTAGGGGGTAAAACCTTCCGGAGGTCAAGTGGTTAAGGGTTTGGTTACCCTTTAAGGCTTGGTTCGAACTAGTGCAGATTGGATGCGGGTTTGCCTGCATCCAATTCGCATTTCAGGAGACTGTGACCGGCTCTCAATGGAGCTGGTTCACACAGCTCCGGGATGGCTGCGGAGCGGTTTGCAGAAAAGTCCTGTGCATCTTCTGGTCCATTTTATGTCCATATCCAGCCAAAAATTCGGGTCTGATTTGTCCCTGAAACAGAAAACAGGGACGCACCGCACCCCTGCTGCAAGCTGCTCCGCACAGCAGTGAAAACCCAGCCTGAATGTTTATTTATAAAATAAATATTTTATATTCATGAAATAAAATGATGTAACAGATCAATTTATATCACATGCATTGAAAAAAAAAATTCACCAAATACCTTTATTATTAACCACCTCCTACCGGGCCTCTGCACATGTACGGCCAGGTGGGCACTTTCTCCTTCTAAGTGGATGTTCAGGAATGTCCCTCAGAAGGAGGGGGATCGCACGCGCGTGCCTGCGCAGCGGCGCAATCCCGATGCGCTCATGTCACCCGGACAGGGCACATCTCAGATCGGCAGGAGGGCTCTGTGATTGGCCCTCCTGATCACATGAAGGCTGTGTCCAATCACAGCCATCATGTGATGTAAATAGAGAGTCGGTTGCTAGGCGATCGGCTCTCCTCGCCTCACACGGAAGTTGTCAGTGAGGAGCGGAGAGCGGATCACTGCAGCTGGCCGGTGATCAGTGAGTACTAGCGGTTTTCTACAGCTTTTTATACACTGATCATCAGCCTAGTGTCCCCACACATGTCCCCCAAAATAGTGTCCCCAAAACACTGTCCCCACACACATGTCCCCACACAGTAAAAACACCTGTACCCCACATATGTAAAAGTAAAATCATATGTCCCAATTATCATCTGCACACAAATGTCCGTGATCATCTGCGCACATCTGTACATGATCATCTGCGCACATCTGTCCGTGATCACACAAACCAATTGTTATACACTTAGCTGGATTTTTTTTTACCAAAGACATGTAACAGAATACATTTTCGATTTTATTGAATTTCTTTTAAAACAGAAAGTAGAAAATATTGTTTTTTTCTTCAAAATTTCCGCTCTTTTTTCCGCTTATATCGGAAAAAAAAAAAAAACGAGTCGTGAATAAATACCACCTAAAGAATGCTCTATTTGTGTGAACAAAATTATAAAAAAATTCATTTGGGTACAGTGTTGCGTGACCGCGCAATTGTCATTGAAAGTGCGAGAGCGCTGAAAGCTGAAAATTGGCCTGGGAAGGAAGGGGGCGAAAGTGCCCAGTATTGAAGTGGTTAATAGCATTGTGAGTTACTTTAGGTATTACATATACTCAATTTACAAAGTTTGATGAAAACCTATGAACTCACTGTTGTTGATGTATTTAGGGGTAAACATTGGATTCAAAAAGAAAGAAAACAGGAGGGCGCACCGACCTAGTGCATTACCACTTACAGGTTTATTAATATATGAATAAAAAGCAATAGTCCTACTTACAGACAGAGCTTAAGCACAAGCTTATCGGACAAAATGCGTCAGCCATCTGTATGTTTTTGGGTATTGTCCGACCCTCTCTGTTGTCAAGTCCTGTCGGCGGGTGCCAAGATTTCCAGCCATTTTGTCCGATAAGCTTGTACTTAAGCTCTGTCTGTGAGTAGGACTATTGCTTTTTATTCATATTTTAATAAACCTGTAAGTGGTAATGCGCTAGGTCGGTGCGCCCTCCTGTTTTCTTTCTTTTTTCTAGCCATATGAACACCCATTGTTCTGAGGAGGGCTGCAAGATCCTAGACTTTGCCTCTAGACAGAACCACACCACCTGTGTTTTTGACGATACACCGAGAGCGCAGGAGATTTTTGTCTTAAACATTGGATTCCCCTTTAATCCAGTACAATATGAATATTAGAAAAACAGGAGAAATTCAAAGTGGAAAAAAAAAATCTAGGATGAAACATGTAAAATAAAACTGTTTGCATGCTTTATCTTGCTCAGAAAGAGACTGATAGATTGGCATAGTAACAAGCACTGGGCACATTTAAATGGACTAATTTCATTTTAATGTCATAAATGTTTGATTTGTACAGATTTACCACAGAGGTTTATTTTCAAACAACGTTTTTCTTTAGAAGAACGCAAAAGCATGACAACTGTTTGGTCCAATTACAGGCTCTACTTGAAATGTGGCAGCACTGTAATTCCATGTTAATTCACACAGATGTCAGATTCTGCTGGAATTAATTGGAAAAGGCATTGCGAAATCTAATTAACAGACACCCCCTGCTTCTCTTGTTTCTTTAACCATGCACAGAACTCCCAATTTTCTATTTTTACATCAAATTATAAGGCATTTATGTTTGAAAGCAAGTAGAAGAAACTTCTGCTGACTTTATGGGTATATTTATAAATGTTTTCACACAAGTTTCACACATTTACTTTAAATTGCGCATTTTCCTCTGCGATTAAATTGGCAAAATGTGTAAATCCTGGGTCAAAGTTGTGTGAATCTTGTGTGAAAACGTTTATAAATATACCCATATGTGTACATAACAAGATGGGAAAATAGGAGGGTAGGAAAATAGGTGTTATCTGCTTATTGGGGAAAATATCATAATTTTTTTCAACTAGCAATATCATCGCCATCATTCTCTTTGACTGGGTAAGAAGGCCAATTATAAAAAATAAATAATTTTTTTTTTGCAAATGTAGCCTGGTCTTCAGCGCTACAAAGAGAAGGAGGACACTGCAATCTGGTTAAGCCCACCCAGAACTTAGGGAACACCGAGGTTGAGGTGTGGACCACTGAGGATGCTGGGAGGTACTGAGACTTATGGGGGATGTAGTCCATAGATAGATTCTGCTTATGGCTTCAGTTTGGTGGAACTACATATCCCAGGATCACTGGAGCTTTGTGGGGAGATCTGTTCCCAGGCTCATGGAGATGTGGTGAGGACACTGTAGAGCAGCCTTTTTCAAACAGGGTACCCAGGCATCCTGGGGAGCCTTGAGGTTTCTTCAGGGGTGGCTAGGCAAAATGCCTAAAAATTGCCAAAACAATGTATATGTAGCGGGGTCCTCAATTTAGTGGGATACACCTGGGGGTAGTGTGACCCAGGTGTGTAATTATGTTAGGGTTCAGACCCCTTTTTGTTATTCGTGGAGGATTGGGTGGTGCGATATTCTCCTTGACCAGTGGGTGTCAGTGTACCTACTGGCTCAGGGTAGAATCACTACCACAGTGCTACCCTTTTTGTCCCTTTCCGGAGATGGTACGGCTGGGGGGGGAAACCCGCAGTGGTGTCGATGGGAGGAGATAAAAGGGGGAGACGCCCTCGCCACAAGGTCTTCTTCGGGGATCATCTCTTCACGCACCCAGGCACCTTAGGCCTGGGTGCGGGCGGTTCAAGGTTCCGGCCTAGGCGCCCTAGGCCTGGCCGGAATGAAGATGGAGTCCATCCCAGGCACCTTCAGCCTGGGGTGAGGTACTATTGAGGAGGCCTGGGACCCGGTGACTCCGACTGGGTCCCGCGAGGGTGAAGTTGCTCCAGGGCGCCCCTTGCGAGGGGACCCGCATCTGAGGTGAGGAGGCTGGGGAGGTCACCCGTCCGAAGACCCG
This sequence comes from Rana muscosa, assembly GCA_029206835.1. Lineage (NCBI taxonomy): Eukaryota > Metazoa > Chordata > Amphibia > Anura > Ranidae > Rana > Rana muscosa. The sequence continues at coordinate 958,188,367 of CM055117.1, read as the reverse complement.
GTGCAGTGTCAACCCGGTGACGGATGGGCCTTCGGTAACTCCCTTGGAGGACATCTTCCCCTGATAGGGGATACAGCGCAGCGGAGGAGCTCTAATCAAGACTCCTGCAACCCCTGGTCATAGCACAGGGAGTGTAGGGCCTAGGAACCTGTACAGTGCCTCGACCTGCTCCCCCATCGTATCATGCCGTTGCATTTGACTGTATGTGGAGATACGCAATAAACCTGAGTTTGGACTTTGATGAGTGTATGGACTCTGTTAATGGGAGCAAAGGGAGATTCTGGCACGGAAGGACTGACCCTCATAACCAGCACACATTTGGCCCGAGGAAAAGATTGGTACTGGCCTTCACCTCACCCACAGCCATGCGGAGGACATGGGCCGTAGCGCACCTCACTCTGTCGCGTGACATACCCCTAGCTAAAGAGGACGGGGTGAGGCCGCTACACGTGGGGGCTCGTGAGTCCGGGATGAAATGTGTGTTGACCCTGAGGTTTGGAACGGCTGTGTTTGAACTTTGCTGCCCGGAGGAGGTCCGAGCAGGTCGGCCATGTGATTGGCCAAAGTGCGTCCCTGTGCTCGAAGTCGTGGAAATTTCTCTGAAAAACCGGGAGAGGCCCATGCAGAAAGAGCGGGAAGAGGGAGGAGTCCAGCCGTGTGACGAACTACATGTGGGGACTTTTGCTGCACTGCGCCACGAGGCACCCCGTGACTGTACAATTCGTGGGCGGAGGCTGGCGGAAGCCCGCGAAAGTGTGCAAGTCATGGGAGGAGTCTGGCCACGTGTGGAGATACATGTGGAGACTCCGGCGCGTGGTCAGCGCGTGATGGAGCAGCAAGTGGTCAGAGTGAACTCAGGCTCCCAGTGGATGTCGGTACCTTATCCTTTCAAGATGACTGCATTTGCTGCTCCCCTGACAGACACGGGAATAAGACTTAGGCCCCGAGGACAGTTGGCTCTGTATTCATGCAGAGACACGGAGGCCCTCGGTGTGATCTGTCCCGGATGCTCGGGACTGGTGGTCCAACTAAAGCCATTCGGGCGATGCGAAGCATGCAAGGAGTTCCTTTTTGAGGTTGAACCACACACGGAAAGGCCCCGGGCCCTACGCCTCAACTGCATCACAGGAACCGCCACTCCGGAGGGAGAGATCAAAGCCTCTGCGGAGGTTCCCGTACGCGCTGACCAGGGCGAAGTGACTGCCCAACCAGAGACTGAGAGAGAAAAATCCGAGGACACTGCTTCGGTCACCACAGACTCCCTGCTGCCACCCCCGAAGAGGAAGATAGGCCTGGTGCAGGCCTCCTGTGGTCGTGGTCGAGCTTCACCCCGCTGCTTGCCGGACCTGGATGGATCCGTTCGGAAGAAACCTGGACATCCCAGTGCTGAAAAAGTTCCAGGTGAGCCAGGGGCTGGGACTGTGTGTGTGGTTGGAGGTGTCGGGAGTTCACATCTGGTGGAGCCCGCAGGGGAGGGTAGTTCTCTGTCCACTAGGGACTACCTTCCCGCCGAGATGTATGACACCTCCGACCTAGAGTTGCTGTCGGACTGTGGGGATGACGGAGAAATAGACGAGCTGTTTCACCGGAAGGGCTGGGACAGACGCCCGCTACCCGTGCAGAGTAAGCCACAGGACTCCCCCATGTCCATAGATGACAGTACGCTCCGGGTGCAAGCCCCGGAGTTATTGAGGAAGCCTAGTCCTCCAAATAACCTTCCACATTCAACCACATCACCCGCTCTGATAGTGGGGATGCAGCGTGCTTCATTGCGGGCACCAAGAGCAAAGCCGCCTGAGATGGTGAAGGTACCTCGGCACCCGGAGGCCATCGTACAGCCAGGAGAAGGTGAGCGAGATGTGATGCCGCCTCTAGCTCGATTGCAGAGACTTTTCTCCCAGAGAGTCGCCCGTGAATATGGGTGGGAGTACCCCTACTTGCCTCGGGACTTATTGTATGAAGTCGAGGTCTTGCGACCACGGTGGTATGACGAGTTTGTGTGGGAAAAACTCAAAGTGCCCCATGCCCGGCGATACCTGTCATGTTCGCCGCCGGTGTCTAAAAAGTTTAAAGACTGTAAAGCTGATTGGAGACTGGGACGCCATATCCATGCTGATAAGGTGCTCATCTGCAGGAAAGAAGGAGAAGACGTCGAATATTCGGTGGAAGTATTTGACAAACACCTGAAGCCCTTGTTTTTGCCGGATCCAAGATTTTACTTGTAGGAGAAGTGAACTCCTATTTTGTTGCTGTTGAAACTTTCTGGAAGAGACATTCCCAGACGCCTAGAACTGTGCCCTACTTTTGTTTTGATTTGGGCTTTTCTTTCACTTACTGGAGACTTGGGAGCTGTTGTTTTTTTTTTGTTCTCCCTTTTCTTCATGTGCCAAAAGGCAGAGACATTTGGGGATAGAGTTATGCCCCATACACACGATCATTTTTCATGCCGTTAAAAATGCCATTAAAAAAAATGGCCATTAAAAATGATCGTGTGTATGCTCCAGAGCATTTTTAACGACGTGAAAAACAGGCATTAAAAATTTCGGACATGCTCTCTTTTTTCACGTCGTTTTTCATGTCGTTTTTTTTAACGACGTGAAAAACGATAGTGTGTATGCTTTAACGACGTGAAAAAAAATGCGCATGCTCAGAATCAAGTATGAGACGGGAGCGCTCGTTCTGGTAAAACTAGCGTTCGTAATGGAGATAGCACATTCGTCATGCTGTAACGGACTGAAAAGCACTAGACTGAAAAGAGCGAATCGTCTCTCAACAAACTTTACTAACATGAAGGGTGGCGCCATTCGAACGGAACTTCCCCTTTATAGTGCCGTCGTACGTGGTGTACGTCACTGCGCTTTTCTTGAACATTTTTTAAAATGATGGTGTGTACGCAAGACAGGCTTGAGAGGAAACAAGAAAAAATATGACGAGAAAAACGTCAGTTTTAAAAATGACATTAAAAATGATCGTGTGTATGGGGCATAAGAGTAGGAAAGCAGGAAGAATGAAGACTTCGGCAAGTGTTGTGACCGCGGCGCTGTCAACAGGTGGCAGTGTTGTGCAACGATTGTTTGAAAATGTTACACATACATCACTTTACTTATTGGAGTGAATGGGTTTCTCGGCTGACAGACCCATTCATGCCAAATGACACAGATTGTTAGGATGTTGTTTCTTTTGTTTCCCTTCTGCAGGAGATTCATCGATCAAGACTGCTGAGAGTGGGGTGGTTTTTGATTAGGAATGGGAGGGATTGTAAATGTGTACAAAGCAGAAGTTTTATATGACAGTTTATCGTTTTATATTTCCCTTTTCCGTTGAACAGGTCTTGGCATGTACAGTATTCAAAATTTGGGGACAGCCTCTGGGGTTCACTCCATGTCACCACGTTAATGGGAGACATGGGTGTGCACCTGACGCTGGGGACCAGCGTCAAATCACAGGGGGGAGTGTGTAGCGGGGTCCTCAATTTAGTGGGATACACCTGGGGGTAGTGTGACCCAGGTGTGTAATTATGTTAGGGTTCAGACCCCTTTTTGTTATTCGTGGAGGATTGGGTGGTGCGATATTCTCCTTGACCAGTGGGTGTCAGTGTACCTACTGGCTCAGGGTAGAATCACTACCACAGTGCTACCCTTTTTGTCCCTTTCCGGAGATGGTATGGCTGGGGGGGGAACCCGCTGTGGTGTCAATGGGAGGAGATAAAAGGGGGAGACGCCCTCGCCACGAGGTCTTCTTCGGGGATCATCTCTTCACGCACCCAGGCACCTTAGGCCTGGGTGCGGGCGGTTCAAGGTTCCGGCCTAGGCGCCCTAGGCCTGGCCGGAATGAAGATGGAGTCCATCCCAGGCACCTTCAGCCTGGGGTGAGGTACTATTGAGGAGGCCTGGGACCCGGTGACTCCGACTGGGTCCCGCGAGGGTGAAGTTGCTCCAGGGCGCCCCTTGCGAGGGGACCCGCATCTGAGGTGAGGAGGCTGGGGAGGTCACCCGTCCGAAGACCCGGTGCAGTGTCAACCCGGTGACGGATGGGCCTTCGGTAACTCCCTTGGAGGACATCTTCCCCTGATAGGGGATACAGCGCAGCGGAGGAGCTCTAATCAAGACTCCTGCAACCCCTGGTCATAGCACAGGGAGTGTAGGGACTAGGAACCTGTACAGTGCCTCGACCTGCTCCCCCATCGTATCATGCCGTTGCATTTGACTGTATGTGGAGATACGCAATAAACCTGAGTTTGGACTTTGATGGGTGTATGGACTCTGTTAATGGGAGCAAAGGGAGATTCTGGCACGGAAGGACTGACCCTCATAACCAGCACACATTTGGCCCGAGGAAAAGATTGGTACTGGCCTTCACCTCACCCACAGCCATGGGGAGGACATGGGCCGTAGCGCACCTCACTCTGTCGCGTGACATACCCCTAGCTAAAGAGGACGGGGTGAGGCCGCTACATATACAAGCCAGTGTTTGAATAAAGCTTGCCTTTTAGTTACACAAAGCCTTGGGTTTTCATTGTGCACCATTACAACCTTCTAGCTGCCGGCATCCTAATGACCAATGGCATTGTTAATTGATATGGAGGATGTCAGTTACTTGCATAGCATCCTTCAAGTCGTGCCTACTTCAAAGTAGTCCCCGCACTACTTTGGTCCAACTTTGATGTGAGTTATGCCGCATCTGCGGCACTGCACCAATTTCAAAAATTAGTTTCTGTACTACTTTTTGCAAAACTGCACAGATGTCTGTAATCGCGGCCAAAATCAAAACTGATAAGCAGGAGTGAAATCGTGCGAGTTTAACTGAACTCGTACGGCTTCATTCACGCAGCCCAGTGTGAAACTGGGCTTACACAGGCATTCCCTGAAATCACGTCAAAATCGTGGCAAAATCTCGCGACTTTGAAGTCGCAATAGTGTGAAAGGGGCCTAACGCTGGGTGTCCTACATGTGTGGATGTTGCTGCATTATGTAAAACTATTTAGAATAGTTTTTACATTTTAGAATGGGGTGCCTCGGGATTGGCCATAATTGTTAAAGGGTGTCTCAACTGCAAAAAGGTTGAGAAACACTGCTGTGGAAAACTAGCCATGTGGCTGGATGCTATTAATGCGTTTACAACTGCATCAGGGACATGGAGAGACGAAACAGCAGACATCACATGGTACACGTGAATGTCATTGTTTGGTGTCACTGCCTGATTGTTGGGGCAGTAGTTGTTGAGAAGCCACTGGCCGCACCCCACTACACCCCATTAAACAGTAGCATTATTAATTGCTTGGGATCCATGTTAATTTTGATGTCAAATTTCATTTTAGTTTTTGCCATATTTTAGTTATCTGAATTGATTTAGTTTTAGTTATATTTTAGTCAACTAAAATCTCCAGCACATTTTATTCGACTAAAATCTCCAGTGTGCACTTAAGTCGACTAAAATCTCCAGTACATTTTAGTCGACTAAAATCTCCAGTACATTTTAGTCAACTAAAATCTCCAGTACATTTTAGTCAACTAAAATCCTTTTAGTCGACTAAAATCTCCAGTACATTTTAGTCAACTAAAATCCTTTTAGTCGACTAAAATCGAATGGGTTTAGTTAACCACTTCAGCCCCGGAAGGATTTGCCCCTTTCCTGACCATGTTTTGCGATACGGCACTGCGTGGTTTTACCTGACAATTGCGCGGTCGTGTAATGTTGTACCCAAACAAAATTGTCCTTTTTTTTCCACACAAATAGAACTTTCTTTTGGTGGTATTTGATCACCTCTGCAGTTTTTATTTTTGTGCGCTATAAACAAAAAAAGAGCGCAAATTTTGAAAAAAAAAACACAATATTTTGTACTTTTTGCTATAATAAATATCTCAATTTAAAAAAAAATACTAATTTCTTCATCAGTTTAGGTCAATATGTATTCTTCTACATATTTTTGGTAAAAAACAATCACAATAAGCGTATATTGATTGGTTTCGCAAAAGCTATAGCATCTACAAAATAGGGGAAAGATTTATGGTATTTGTATTATTTATTTATTTATTTATTTTTTACTAGTAATGGCGGTGATCTGCGATTTTTATTGGGACTGCAACATTGCGGCAGACAGATCGGAGACTTTTGACACTTTTTTGGAACCAGTGACATTTATACAGCGATCAGAGCTAAAAATAGCCACTGATTACTGTATAAATGTCACTGGCAGGGAAGGGGTTAACACTAGGGGGGGATCAAGGGGTTAACTGTGTTCCCTTGTTGTGTTCCAACTGTGGGGGGAATGTGGCTGATTAGAGGAGACCGATCGCTGTTCCTACTTAGTAGGAACACATGATCTGCCTCCTCTTCCCTGACAGATCCCAATCCTCGCTCTATCACGCGCGATCGCTGGTGCCCGGCGGTCATCGCACCCACCGGGCACGCGCATGGGCCCCCGGGGACACGCTGCGGGTGCACGCTAGGGTGTATTAAAGAGCCAACATACAGCTACGACGGCTCACCCAGGGGAGCCAACCTGCAGCAGTACAAATGCGGTGGCTGGTCTGGAAGGGGTTAAATTATAATGAATTATTTAAGCATTTCTCTAGAATTGTCAAACTCATTATATACTCCTGGAGTAAAAATCGAATAACATGCTATTAATTATGCTATTAAGGTTTGAACATGCCCTACAGAAACAGATTTAGCTGTTGTGATGTATAACCAGTGATAATTTTTACGTAAAAATTTGATTTATTTTTAATCATAGTCTTTTGACTAAAATGCCATTTTAATTTTAGTTATATTTTAGTCATCTGAATTGTTTTAGTTTCGGTCATATTTTAGTCAACTAAAATAGTGTTAATTTTGTCGCCAAAATTAACACTGGTTGGGATACAGTGCAGGTGCCTATTGTCAGGAGCGTTTAGCACTCTTGCTCCTCGGTCCAGAATCCTGGTTTTGGCTGTGGCATTCTCCTTGTCTGTCTGTCCACCTGCAAGGTGATTAATGTGGCCAGTATCTCGGTGGAGACCAAACCTGAATTAAAGTGATTGTAAATGATCACCTTGTAAAACAACATATTCAGTTTAAAATAGAAATGAAAGACAAAGCATTTTTGTATAGATTAGGCATAATCTTTCAGCTGCATAAGAGCTAGGGGATGGGGAGAAGCAGCAGCACACTGAGTTTCCCAGTGAATTGCTGTGAAGCAGGGCATGTCAGGACAAGTCTGATCATTGGAGGAGAGCATATTGAGTTCCCAGCATTGCTAGAGAACTGACAACAATGTACTCTCCTGCTTAGTGTGGTCAGTTTTTAATAGGAACGCAGAGGGACTGGTAGGACCACCAGGGAATTCACATAAAGGAAGCAATACAAAGAGAACAGGATACTTTCTCATACAAGTGAAGTATTGGGGTAACGCTTTAAGCTAGCAAAGCTGGAGTTTCATGCTTGTGATATTGTGTGTAATAGCTGATCAAGCTGCCTGTTTGCATTACCTTGTTGACAACCTCAGATTGGATATCGACTATTCTCTGAACTCTGCCTGCCTTTTGACTTCGGACATTGACCCTGACTATTCTGAACCTTGCCTGTCTGCCAACTTTAAGTACCTGTTTGCTTTGCAAAGTTTGCACTTGGCCCAGCATGGTGTCCAGGCACTATAGCTTTGAGTATAAGACCTGGGGACAATCAAGTACTGATAGGCCTCATGGGAAGGGGGGCTGCTATAGGTGAAGAACATAGAAGCTAGCTATAGTGGCTGACCACCTGTGTTAGGGGTAAGCTGAACTAATCATGAGCACTCCAATGCCATATCTCCTCTCTGCATCATGGGTGTTTGAAGGAGTATGGTTCTGATGGTAGAGTCATGGGTTCAGGGAACAGGGGACTTGAAGAAGCAGCAGTTCCTTTAGGGGTAAGCACTACACAAGGTGTAGCATGGACATCTAACCTTTGATCAGGGAGGGAAGCTCCAGATAAAAAAAAAAGATTTCCAGCCTTGGAGAACAGCCAAGCAGAGGCACTGTGTCTCCAGGAACCCCTTGAGAGTATTCACTCCCCTATGATCAGAACAAGACAAGGTACTAATTTTGAATATGTTTTCTCATCCCACCTTGGGCACCTTGGAAACTTCCCTTCTAGACTGTAGATTACACTAAGACTGTGCTATATATGCTACCTCAGGTCCTCTTTCCTGCCCATATCATCACTGGCTAATGACCTGATGGGTAGGTATCCAAGACTGCAGCTGATCTGTGACAGTGGAAGGTTATCATTGGTCTCTCTGTACTAAAGATCAAGCACAAGCATAGAGCTAAAAGTCACATAACTGGCTGATTCTGGTAAGTGTCACTAAACACCCTCACTCACTGCTGTCTCTAATTGACTGTCTAAGTGTTCCCGACTGCTGTCCTTACATATTTGAATGTCACTGACTCCTGTCACCGATTACCACTATCTAAATGTTGAGCGTCACTATCTGACTGCTGGCTGCCATTATCAAACTGCTGTAGCTAATGAAAGACATGGTGCTAGGACATGTTTAGACAGGACATGGCTAATGCTTTAACATTTCACTGCTAAAATGTGACTCTTATTCTGATCTCAGAAAGCTGCAAGGTATGATTTTTTTCTGCCCCTTTCACTGATATGTCTGACAATACCCCCTCCTCCAATATTCCCCCAACAATCACTTTTAGCAGTATCTGCACCTGTCATTATCCTGACTGCACTAAATGCTTGGTACTGTGACAATGCCTTGTGCTGCAGAAGGTGCTTGAGCAGATTGGGAGCCTCTGATTCTATAAGGCACCATTATTTGTAGATGTCCTTCAGCGTCTAACTTTGGAACAAGAAGAAAAGGCAAGAAGGCAAAGAGTTTTTGTTTTGTTTTTTAAAGGGAAAGTATACCAATGAATGAGTTAAGCCCTGTAAAGACGATCTGTTTTACCGATGAAAACAGTCCGATGGACTTTTTTCATCGGACAAACCAATCGTGTATGGGCCCCATAGTTTTTTTTTTCCATCGGTGTAAAAAAATAGAACATGTTTTACATTTATTACTATCGTCCATCGGATAAAAAACCCACGCATGCTCAGAATCAAGTCGACGCATGCTCAGAAGCATTGAACCTAATTTTTCTCGGCTTGTCGGAGTGTTTTACGTCACAGCGTTTGGAACGGTCAGTTTTTTGACTGATGGTGTGTTGGCAAGACTGATGGAAGTCAGCTTCATCAGATTTCCGATGAAAAAATCCATTGGTTAAAAATCCATAGGAAATCCAATCGTGTGTACAGGGCTTAAATGTCATCCTTATTTACCAAATGTGTATCTGTTTTTTTTCTTCTTTATGGATACATCCTTTGTTTTAGATACACTATATTACCAAAAGTACTGTGACAGCTGCCTTTACACGCACATGAACTTTAATGGTATCCCAGTCTTAGTCCCTAGGGCTCAATATTGAGTTGGCCTATCCTTTGCAGCTATAACAGCTTCAACTATTCTGGGAAGACTGTCCACAAAGTTTAGGAGTGTGTCTATGTGAATGTTTGACCATTCTTCCAGAAGTGCATTTGTGAGGTCAGGCACTGATGTTGTACAATAAGGCCTGGCTCGCTTGTCCCCCCTTTCCTGGCCTGCCAGGCTGCATGCTCGGATAAGGGTCTGGTATGGATTTTGGGGGGTACCCCACGCCATTGTTTTTTTACTTTGGAGTGGAGTGCCCCTTAAAATCTATACCAGACCCAAGAGCCAGGTATGGATTTTGGGGGGTCCCCATGCCATTTGTTTCTTTATTCTGTCATAGGGTTCCCCTAAACCACTTCAATACATTGTATTATATACTCTGCACTGCATTGTATTATATACTCTGCACTGCACTGTATTATACACTCTGCACTTTACGATATACTCTGTACTGTAATATATACTCTGCACTGCACTATATACGCTGCACTGCACTATATACACTACACTGACTACACTGACTGCACTGTATTATATATTCTACACTGACTGCACTGTAGTATATATTCTACACTGCCTGCACTTTATAATATATTCTACACTGACTGCATGCTCAATCCACTAACTAACCTAATCTATCTTCACTATAACACACTACATATGGTCGCCGTGTAAGCAGCCTTATATAGTGTGGGGCGTGGACTTAGCCCCTGAGCCATAATTGGCCAAAGGCACCCTGCCTTTGGCCAATTATGGCTCTCAAAGCATCTCGCGCTGTGATTGGCCAAAGCATACAGGTCAGGTGCATGCTTTGGCCAATTAGCAGCCGTCAATGCACTGCAATCTCGCAGTGCATTATGGGGCGCTCCACGGCAGGCGAAGTGCCCCCATATGTTCATTTGTTCTATGAAAAAAACATATTGACTGTGCATGGTATACAACTGTTCCTTTGTGTTCCATTGTTTGTGAATGCTGATTTATTTACCCTGTACTGTGGTCACTATAAATAAAGAATTTATAAAAAAAAAAGGAACAAGTAAGGGAGTAAGGGGTCTAAGGAGCCATTCATCACAGAGAGGTTTGCAAACTACTTGTCTTTCCTTGGAGGCCAGATGATATGCACACATATGACTCAATTCCCTCACCTACGGTATATCTGAGCATCAGTTTACCAAAGAGCCCCATTCTGATTAACATCAGGCACCAATGTTTTGGGAGTGGTGTCCCTTTTTTTTTAATTCTCTCCCAAAATGCCTCCCATGCTGGGCAGCATGTAGGAAGGCACCAGTATGGGAGGTGCCAAATGTTGCTGGGCTTACAGCCATAGGGGTACCATGTGGAGCTAAGCGTTGCGCTGGCAGGATGCTAAAAAAAGTCCTGCCAGCCGCATCTTTGAGGCGCTGTAGGAGCGGTGAATATACCGCCCCTATAGCGCCCCTGCCCATTGAAATCAATGGGGTAGTGCCTCCGAACCGCCTGGAAAGCGCCGCAAAGCAGCGTTTTTGCGGGCGGGTTTAACCCTTTTTCGGCCGCTAGCGGGGGTTAAAACTGCCCGGCTAGCAGCCGAAAATCGTGGCAAAAACTACGGTAAAGCGCCACTTAAAATAGCGGCACTTTACCGTTGACGCACCCAGCTCTTCAGTGTAAAAGTACCCTTAAACAAAAGATCTACGAATTGTCAATTTTCATCTCAGTTTGCAAAGAACCAAGGACACTTACAAGTAAAAATTTAAGTATTATTGAATATTCTAAAAATATTCAAAACCTCCACCCCAAAATCTATGCTATGACTTTTAAGTATACATTGGTTTTGTTGGCCATTTACTATGAAACTTGCTGTATTTAAAATACATTTGCCTCTCCTCGAAGACATGAATTAAATAACAGAAGTCAGGAATTTTTTTAAACTGCATATCGCTATAAAAGATGCACTGAAGCCCAGTGGAGAACGAACTATCACAGCATGAGTAGCGTTAACTTTTGTAGAAAATTTTATTCTAATATAACAATATTCAAGATTTTTAAAAACATTATTTAGGATTAAAGACCTGAAAAACCCTGCAACTGCTGAGTCTGACTTATCAGTCAGTGGCTTTACATTATCTTTTTGTGCTCTGAGCTTAATAATATTTTAATGGAATCATCTTTTTTCATGAGCTAAGTTAATATTCAGTTGGAAACTACATCTAGGCTTCTTTTTAGAAACTATACAGATGCTTATTTCTTTATTTCCATTCCACATGACCAGCTTGCAAGAAAGGAACTTTAACAGAAAACTTGCCTGATAGATGTATTCGAGGTGATGACAAAGTAGAACTAACATGCAGCAAATCGTTACTGTCTCTACAGTACACCTCCTCTATAGTTGCTTATGGCACTCATTCTAAGTCATATTTGTCAAATTAGTCTATATATGCAGTCAGAAAACTGTAATTGTTAACTTTCCATCATTTAAATTAAGATCCTTCTACTATAACTGAAGCACCACACACCAAACTGCCTTTTCAAAGTTAGAGTTATTTTGTGAAGTTTGTAATTTTGCATAAATGGTCATTCTGGTGTTTCATAAGGAAATGCCTACTTGTAGTATTACATTATTAAAAGAGAAGCATGGGATTTTATTTTTCTTTTGGTCAGATGCTGCATCTGTCCCTCGACCGTCTCTAACATTGAGAACCAAGTGATCAAACATCGGCGATCGCTTAGTTCTCACAGCTCTGTGAGCAGAGAGTTGGTGGGTGCCGGTCCAGGCATGTGGGTCTATCCCGACCATATGGTCGTGATCTTTCTCGAGCTTGGACTAGCTCTGTGACACCAGCCGACAGCAGGCTTCAGCCCCCTGTCTGCTGAAAATGGGTCACAGGAGTGCAGAATGAACTGCACTCCTGTGATACACATGAGAAGTACAGCCAAATGATCTTTGGCTGTACTTCTCCTTTATGGAATAGTAGTAGTGCCTTCATAATTTTAAGACTTCTTTTAACAAGGTCTGCAGCCTTATCAATTAATATGTTCTTTGGACTCCTCAATCAATCCCTATATCCCCCGCAACCACATTCTGAGGTGCTCTCTCACCTCTTCTTTACTCCACAACATGAGGGGGGTTCTATAGTCCACAGAGAGAACTGGGAGCAATGCTAACTGATAACAGTACAATAAAGGCAGAGAACAAAGTTAATTGTCAGTTTGTAGTCAAGGCTATCCAGGGACCACCTTGTCTCTCCTGTAACCACCCCAAAGCCCACACAGTCTTATCTTGTCTTCTCTGATGTGTGCAGGTGGTTTCAAAACCTTCTTTACTCTGTCCTCTTGGTTCAGCACAGCACTGACCCCTCCATGTCACCAGGAGTTACTTACAACACAAGGCCTTGCATTCCTCTCATGGTTATAGGTTAAGGCCCCAATGTTAAGATAAACACTTTTTGAGTCCATGAGACAATGGGGCTGAGGTCACTTGACGTGGGTTCCCTTGAGGTGTCCTCTCTTCGCCACCAAGAGGGCAACCTTTTTATTTAACCACCAACACTAGACCCGATCAGGTTTACATGTGTTACTCTTATTCATGAATCATTCAGGATTTCATTTACCCACACCAATGTAGCATATTATGGGACAACACCCATCAAGCGGGCCGACTTCTGTCAAACTGGCTGCCATACACACAGGCCAAATGTTGGGCAGTTTTTATTGAACCAGCCGATGTCTTCTGACATTCGGCCTGTGTGTACGGAGCTTTACTATTTCATGCTGCTTGCCCAGTACTACTCACTAGACTCCACCCTATTTATAGGGAACTTTACCAAAAGGGTAGAGATAAGACATCACCAGAGGCGTTGCTATGGGGGTGCGGGGGGTGCGGGGCGCACCCGGGTGACACCCGCCAGAGGGGTGACACCGGGGCTGCCGCTACACACACAGTTACTTGCAGAGCTGCAGCGGAGCGTTGCGAGTGTGACCGCCGCGCTCCTGCATCGCGCGGGCACAGCGCAAGTTTTTCAGTCTTTTCCCTGTCAGCCAGAGTGATCTCTGCCCGACAGGAGCTATCTAGTTCCGGCTGACGTGACATCGCAATCCATAGGCAGAGAGAAGCGCGGCACGGGAAGGAACAGTCAGCAGTAGGAAGTAGTGATGAGCCGAACACCCCCGGGTTCGGTTCGCACCAGAACCCGCGAACGGACCGAAAGTTCGAACGAACATTAGAACCCTATTAAATACAATGGATGCGAACGTTCGAATTCTAAAGTGCTAATTATAACAACTATTATGCATGTTATTGTCCTAAAAAGGGTTTGGGAACCCGGGTTCTGCACCAGGGGACATGTATCAATGCAAAAAGAAGTTTTAAAAACGGTCGTTTTTCGGGAGCAGTCATTTTAATGATGCATAAAGTGAAAAAAAAAAAGTCAAATATTCCTTTAAATATCGTACCTGGGGGGTGTCTAAAGTATGCCTGTGAAGTGCCACGTGTTTCCCGTGTTTAGAACTGTCCCTGCACAAAATGACACTTCTAAAGGAAAAAAAAGCCATTTAAAACTGCTTGCGGCTTTAATGTAATGTCTGGTCCCGGTAATATGGATGAAAATCTTTAAGAAAAATGGCATAGCTACCCCATGACCCCCCCCCCCTACCCCAGCCCATTACCAGCCCCTTTGGGTCTTGTATGGATATTAAGGGGAACCCCGCACATAAAATAAAAAAGGCCCTATATACTCTGAACAGCCGTATACAGGCGGTGCATACAAGACAGGGACTGTAGGTTTGTTCTTATGTAGAATGTGTTTGTAATTTTGAACAGGTACATTGTTGAAGTGTAGCTCCAGCCCAAAAATCTATTTTTAAACTTTTTGGGAAACATAGGTAAGGGTTATCACCCCTGTAACATTTGTTTTGCTGTCTGTGCCCCTGTTCAGAACATTTCACCTCACTTTCCGTCCCAATGACAACTGTTTTTGAAATGTGGTGTTTTTCTTGAAACAAGGATTGCTGATAAAGCATCAGTACAGATGAGACCCCTTTCTCCCATATTTATTCTTACAGGAGAGAATTTTCCTTTCTAGGGGTAGATTTCCTCTCACTTCCTGTTGTCTTCTTTCGTTTGCAAGTAGGAGTCGTTTGTAAGTTGGATGTTTGAAAGTAGGGACCTGCCGTATATACTCTGCAGAAATAGGCCCCTTAGTTGTTGGTGTTGGCACAACACTGTAAGCACTCAGTTACTCTTGGTTGGTGCTGGAACGCCCTGCTGTCAACTATTATATCAGGAATTTTAATTACATATAATTGTTGAACAGTGGTAGTAAAAATTGGGGCTTTGATGGTGGTGCTGGTGCCACAACACTGTAAGCCCTGACAGTTACTCTTGGTGGGTGCAGCAATGGGCCCTGCTGTGAATTATTAGATCAAGAATTGTAATTACATGCCCCTTTTGAACAGGGGCTGAAAAATTGGGCCTTTCGTGGTGGTGGTGGTGGTGGCGTTGCCACAAGACTGTAAGCCCTCAGAGTTACTCTTGGTGGGTGCAGCAATGGACCCTGCTGTGAATTATTAGATCAAGAATTGTAATTGCATGCCCCTGTTGAACAGGGGCTGAAAAATTGGGCCTTAGGCACTGGTGGCACAACACTACAACCCCTCACAGATACTGTACTTGGAGCACAGCAATGAGCCCTGTTGCAAAGTATTGCTTCAAAAATTGTAATGACACGCCCCTGTTAAACAGGGGCTGAAAAATTGGGCCTTAGGCACTGGTGCCACAACACTCCAACCCCTCACAGATACTGTACTTGGAGCACAGCAATGAGCCCTATGGCAAATTATTGCTAAAAAAATTGTAATTACACGCCCCTGTAAAACAGGGGCTGAAAAATTGGGCCTTAGCCACTGGTGGCGGCACCCATAAACAAAAATGATCTTCCAAGCTATCATCATCAATCGTATCATTGAGGACTCGGAGGAGGAGGATAGCCAGTCAACATAACAGCACAGGCACTCAGCATCAGCATCAGTCTTGAAGGGATGTGACATGTTAAAATCAATTAGTCTGTTATATCAGCATCAGGTGTGTGGTAGCTGGTGGTGATCCAAGACTGGTTCATCTTGATGAAAGTCAGTCGATCAACCGAGTCGGTGGACAGGCGCACCCTGTGATCCGTGACAAATCCTCCAGCAGCACTGAATGTGCGTTCCGAAAGAACGCTGGATGCAGGACAGGCCAGTAGCTCAATTGCATACTGTGCAAGCTCTGGCCAGTGATCCATCCTCAAGACCCAGTAAGCCAGAGGATTTTCGGTGGGGAAGGTGTCCAAGTCTGACCTTGCCCCTAGATATTCCTGCACCATGTTTATCAGACGCTGGCGATGGTTGCTGGAACCGATCATACTTTGGGGCTGCGGACTAAAGAATTGTCTGAACGCATCGGTCAGACGGCCACCTTCCCCACCGCTCCTTCTTTGACTGGCCGAAGCCTCAGCAACTCGTTGTCCAGGACCAGGAGTTTGTAACCTCCCAGTCTCTGGGAACGCGTTGCACAGACCTTTCTGCAAGGCCTCCCGGAGTTGTCTCATCCTCTGCTCCCTCTGCGACGGTAACATAAGGTCCGCAACCTTACCCTTGTACCGTGGATCAAGGAGAGTGGCCAGCCAGTAATGGTCCCTCTCCTTGATCCGAAGAATACGAGGATCCTTCCGCAGACTTTGCAGGATCAGGGAGGCCATGCAGCGTAGGTTTGCTGAGGCATTCGCTCCGGAGTCCTCTGGGTCACTAAGGACGACATGATCCGCAGCCACCTCCTCCCAGCCACGTACAAGTCCACTGGTTTCTTGGGACTGTAAATCATCCCTAAAAGACTGCTGCTGATGATGCTGAGTGCCAGCCTCCACCTCCATGCTGACACAATCCTCCTCCTCCTCCTCCTCCTCCTCTTCCTGTGCGATGGGTGGGACAGAAGGAACACTGTCTGGGTAAAGGGGGCCTTGAGAGGCAAGGAAGTCCTCCTCTTCCTGCCTCTGTTCTGCCTCAAGTGCCCTGTCCATTATTCCACGCAGCGTGTGCTCCAACAGGTGGACAAGAGGTACAGTGTCACTGATGCATGCACTGTCACTGCTCACCATCCTCGTGGCCTCCTCAAATGGTGCCAGGACAGTGCAGGCATCCCTGATCATGCCCCACTGGCGTGGAGAAAAAAAACCAAGCTCCCCTGACCCTGTCCTGGTGCCGTAGTCGCACAGGTACTCATTGATGGCCCTCTGCTGCGTGTGCAGCCGCTGCAGCATGGCCAACGTTGAGTTCCACCTGGTGGGCATGTCACATATAAGGCGGTTCTTGGGCAGGTTCAACTCCTTTTGCAGCTCAGCCAGGCGAGCACTGGCATTATAAGATCTGCGGAAATGCGCACAGACTTTCCTGGCCTGCCTCAGGACATCCTGTAAGCCCGGGTACCTGCCCAAGAACCGCTGCACCACCAGGTTAAGGACGTGAGCCACACAGGGCACATGGGTCAGTTGTCCCTGTCGGAGGGCGGAGAGGAGGTTGGTGCCATTGTCGCAAACCACCATTCCTGGCTTAAGCTGGCGTGGCGTCAACCACCTCTCGGCCTGGCCCTGCAGAGCAGACAGGACCTCTGCCCCAGTGTGGCTTCTGTCCCCCAAACACACCAGCGCAAGCACGGCATGGCATCTTTTTGCCTGCGTACTTGCGTAGCCCCGTGAACGGCTACGGAGCACCGCTGGTTCATAGGACAAACCACAGGAAGAGGCCATGGAGGAAGAAGAAGAGGAGGGGGTGGAGGAGAGAGGTGTGTCACAACCAGTAGTAGCATTTTGGAGGCGTGGCGGTGGGACAACCTCCAACACTACTGCACCTTGTCCTGCATCCTTCCCAGCTGCCAAAAGAGTGACCCAATGGGCCGTGAAAGAAAGGTAACGTCCCTGTCCATGCCTGCTGGACCATGAGTCAGCGGTAATATGCACCTTACCGCTGACCGCCCTGTCCAGCGAGGCCAAGACATTGCCTTCCACATGCCGGTAGAGAGCCGGAATAGCCTTCCGTGAGAAAAAGTGGCGTTTGGGAACCTGCCACTGAGGAACCGCACATTGCACAAACTCACGGAAGGGGGCCGAGTCTACCAACTGAAAAGGCAGCAGTTGAAGCGCTAGCAATTTAGCCAAGCTAGCATTCAACCGCTGGGCATGTGGATGGCTGGGAGTGAACTTCTTTCGACGGTCCAGCAGCTGGGGCAGGGAAATTTGCCTGCTAGAATCGGACGTTGGTGTACTGCTAGCAGAGTGGCCGCAAGTACTTGGCTGTGACACACCTAATTCTACACCTTCATTCCTCTCAGTGCATGTTTCAGAGAGGACTGAAGTTATAGTGGGGTTGGAGATCCCAGCTGATGCGGTGCAAGGAGAGGTCCGCTTTGTTCTTTGGTGTGGGTCTTTGAGGTAGGCTTGCCAACGAGCTGCATGGCAGGTCAACATATGTCTGGTCAGGCATGTGGTACCCAAGCGGCTGATGTTTTGGCCACGCGATATACGCTTGAGACATATGTTGCAAACAGCAGCTGTGCGATCTGATGCACTAGCCTCAAAAAAGGCCCACACCAAAGAACTTTTTGAATGACGGGCAGAGGCAGCGCCCTGCACAGGCGGAGCTCTGCGGTGTGATTCCGTCGGTGTACTGCCCTTACGCTGGCCACCAAAGGGCATCCTGCCTCGTTGGAGATGTGCCTCCTCCTCATCCTCCTCCTCCTCCTCTCTCCTATTAGGCACCCACGTGGAGTCAGTGACCTCATCATCACCTCCCTCCTCATCACTGGAGCCAATCTGGCAGTATGCTGCAGCTGCTGGAACATGACTGCCAGATTGGTGTCCTTCTTGAGCATCCCCTCTGTCTGCTCTCACGCTACTGCCTTCCTCTAGCTGGGTTTCATCATCAGACCCTTCGAAACGCTGGGCATCCTCCTGGAGCATGTACCCAACACTGTGCTGAAACAGTTCGGGGGACTCCTCAGGAGGAGGACATGGTGGGTCTAGGGAAGGAGTGACTGATGATGAGTCTGACATTGATACCAGGGAAGAGGACGCTTTGGCAGCTGCTTTTCCAGTACCCTGAGCCTGGGTGAGAGAGGATGAGGAGGAGGAGGAGGGCTTGGTCATCCACTCTACCAAGTCTTCGGCATGATGTGGCTCAACATGTCCAGCTGCCGAAAAGAAGGACAAGCGTGTCCCATGGCCATGTGCTGATGACAATGCACCGCGTCCACGACCAGCACTGTTGCCCCCAGACACAGAGCCTGCTTGCCCTCTTTTATTGCCTCCTGACTGTCTGCCTCTCCTTGTTTGCCTTCCAGACATTCTAATAGATGGCCTGCAGGGAGATGGGAAAAAAGCAATAAGGGCTACCTTCAGGTGTCCTTCTCTGTCCCTTGAAACAAGGACTTTGACAGTGAAAGAAACTGACACTCTCCCTACCTACAGTTTTCTGTCCCTAGAAAAAATGTTTTTTTTAAGCACAATTTAGCACAAGGAGAATTCACTCACTGTCCTTCCAGGTCCCTGGAAACAAGGACTTTGACAGTGAAAGAAACTGACACTCTCCCTACCTACAGTTTTCTGTCCCTAGAAAAATTTTTTTTTTAAGCACAATTTAGCACAAGGAGAATTCACTCACTGTCCTTCCAGGTCCCTGGAAACAAGGACTTTGACAGTGAAAGAAACTGACACTCTCCCTACCTACAGTTTTCTGTCCCTAGAAAAAATGTTTTTTTTAAGCACAATTTAGCACAAGGAGAATTCACTCACTGTCCTTCCAGGTCCCTGGAAACAAGGACTTTCACAGTGAAAGAAACTGACACTCTCCCTACCTACAGTTTTCTGTCCCTAGAAAAAATGTTTTTTTTAAGCACAATTTAGCACAAGGAGAATTCACTCACTGTCCTTCCAGGTCCCTGGAAACAAGGACTTTGACAGTGAAAGAAACTGACACTCTCCCTACCTACAGTTTTCTGTCCCTAGAAAAAATGTTTTTTTTAAGCACAATTTAGCACAAGGAGAATTCACTCACTGTCCTTCCAGGTCCCTGGAAACAAGGACTTTGACAGTGAAAGAAACTGACACTCTCCCTACCTACAGTTTTCTGTCCCTAGAAAAAATGTTTTTTTTTAAGCACAATTTAGCACAAGGAGAATTCACTCACTGTCCTTCCAGGTCCCTGGAAACAAGGACTTTGACAGTGAAAGAAACTGACACTCTCCCTACCTACAGTTTTCTGTCCCTAGAAAAAATGTTTTTTTTAAGCACAATTTAGCACAAGGAGAATTCACTCACTGTCCTTCCAGGTCCCTGGAAACAAGGACTTTCACAGTGAAAGAAACTGACACTCTCCCTACCTACAGTTTTCTGTCCCTAGAAAAAATGTTTTTTTTAAGCACAATTTAGCACAAGGAGAATTCACTCACTGTCCTTCCAGGTCCCTGGAAACAAGGACTTTGACAGTGAAAGAAACTGACACTCTCCCTACCTACAGTTTTCTGTCCCTAGAAAAAATGTTTTTTTTAAGCACAATTTAGCACAAGGAGAATTCACTCACTGTCCTTCCAGGTCCCTGGAAACAAGGACTTTCACAGTGAAAGAAACTGACACTCTCCCTACCTACAGTTTTCTGTCCCTAGAAAAAATGTTTTTTTTAAGCACAATTTAGCACAAGGAGAATTCACTCACTGTCCTTCCAGGTCCCTGGAAACAAGGACTTTGACAGTGAAAGAAACTGACACTCTCCCTACCTACAGTTTTCTGTCCCTAGAAAAAATGTTTTTTTTAAGCACAATTTAGCACAAGGAGAATTCACTCACTGTCCTTCCAGGTCCCTGGAAACAAGGACTTTGACAGTGAAAGAAACTGACACTCTCCCTACCTACAGTTTTCTGTCCCTAGAAAAAATGTTTTTTTTAAGCACAATTTAGCACAAGGAGAATTCACTCACTGTCCTTCCAGGTCCCTGGAAACAAGGACTTTCACAGTGAAAGAAACTGACACTCTCCCTACCTACAGTTTTCTGTCCCTAGAAAAAATGTTTTTTTTAAGCACAATTTAGCACAAGGAGAATTCACTCACTGTCCTTCCAGGTCCCTGGAAACAAGGACTTTGACAGTGAAAGAAACTGACACTCTCCCTACCTACAGTTTTCTGTCCCTAGAAAAAATGTTTTTTTAAGCACAATTTAGCACAAGGAGAATTCACTCACTGTCCTTCCAGGTCCCTGGAAACAAGGACTTTCACAGTGAAATAAACTGACACTCTCCCTACCTACAGTTTTCTGTCCCTAGAAAAAATGTTTTTTTTAAGCACAATTTAGCACAAGGAGAATTCACTCACTGTCCTTCCAGGTCCCTGGAAACAAGGACTTTGACAGTGAAAGAAACTGACACTCTCCCTACCTACAGTTTTCTGTCCCTAGAAAAAATGTTTTTTTTAAGCACAATTTAGCACAAGGAGAATTCACTCACTGTCCTTCCAGGTCCCTGGAAACAAGGACTTTCACAGTGAAAGAAACTGACACTCTCCCTACCTACAGTTTTCTGTCCCTAGAAAAAATGTTTTTTTAAGCACAATTTAGCACAAGGAGAATTCACTCACTGTCCTTCCAGGTCCCTGGAAACAAGGACTTTGACAGTGAAAGAAACTGACACTCTCCCTACCTACAGTTTTCTGTCCCTAGAAAAAATGTTTTTTTTAAGCACAATTTAGCACAAGGAGAATTCACTCACTGTCCTTCCAGGTCCCTGGAAACAAGGACTTTCACAGTGAAAGAAACTGACACTTTCCCTACCTACAGTTTTCTGTCCCTAGAAAAAATGTTTTTTTTAAGCACAATTTAGCACAAGGAGAATTCACTCACTGTCCTTCCAGGTCCCTGGAAACAAGGACTTTGACAGTGAAAGAAACTGACACTCTCCCTACCTACAGTTTTCTGTCCCTAGAAAAAATGTTTTTTTTAAGCACAATTTAGCACAAGGAGAATTCACTCACTGTCCTTCCAGGTCCCTGGAAACAAGGACTTTGACAGTGAAAGAAACTGACACTCTCCCTACCTACAGTTTTCTGTCCCTAGAAAAAATGTTTTTTTTAAGCACAATTTAGCACAAGGAGAATTCACTCACTGTCCTTCAAGGTCCATGGAAACAAGGACTTTGACAGTGAAAGAAACTGACACTCTCCCTACCTACAGTTTTCTGTCCCTAGAAAAAATGTTTTTTTTAAGCACAATTTAGCACAAGGAGAATTCACTCACTGTCCTTCCAGGTCCCTGGAAACAAGGACTTTCACAGTGAAAGAAACTGACACTCTCCCTACCTACAGTTTTCTGTCCCTAGAAAAAATGTTTTTTTTAAGCACAATTTAGCACAAGGAGAATTCACTCACTGTCCTTCCAGGTCCCTGGAAACAAGGACTTTGACAGTGAAAGAAACTGACACTCTCCCTACCTACAGTTTTCTGTCCCTAGAAAAAATGTTTTTTTTAAGCACAATTTAGCACAAGGAGAATTCACTCACTGTCCTTCCAGGTCCCTGGAAACAAGGACTTTGACAGTGAAAGAAACTGACACTCTCCCTACCTACAGTTTTCTGTCCCTAGAAAAAATGTTTTTTTTAAGCACAATTTAGCACAAGGAGAATTCACTCACTGTCCTTCCAGGTCCCTGGAAACAAGGACTTTGACAGTGAAAGAAACTGACACTCTCCCTACCTACAGTTTTCTGTCCCTAGAAAAAATGTTTTTTTTAAGCACAATTTAGCACAAGGAGAATTCACTCACTGTCCTTCCAGGTCCCTGGAAACAAGGACTTTGACAGTGAAAGAAACTGACACTCTCCCTACCTACAGTTTTCTGTCCCTAGAAAAAATGTTTTTTTTAAGCACAATTTAGCACAAGGAGAATTCACTCACTGTCCTTCCAGGTCCCTGGAAACAAGGACTTTCACAGTGAAAGAAACTGACACTCTCCCTACTTACAGTTTTCTGTCCCTAGAAAAAATGTTTTTTTTAAGCACAATTTAGCACAAGGAGAATTCACTCACTGTCCTTCCAGGTCCCTGGAAACAAGGACTTTGACAGTGAAAGAAACTGACACTCTCCCTACCTACAGTTTTCTGTCCCTAGAAAAAATGTTTTTTTTAAGCACAATTTAGCACAAGGAGAATTCACTCACTGTCCTTCCAGGTCCCTGGAAACAAGGACTTTGACAGTGAAAGAAACTGACACTCTCCCTACCTACAGTTTTCTGTCCCTAGAAAAAATGTTTTTTTTAAGCACAATTTAGCACAAGGAGAATTCACTCACTGTCCTTCCAGGTCCCTGGAAACAAGGACTTTGACAGTGAAAGAAACTGACACTCTCCCTACCTACAGTTTTCTGTCCCTAGAAAAAATGTTTTTTTTAAGCACAATTTAGCACAAGGAGAATTCACTCACTGTCCTTCCAGGTCCCTGGAAACAAGGACTTTCACAGTGAAAGAAACTGACACTCTCCCTACCTACAGTTTTCTGTCCCTAGAAAAAATGTTTTTTTTAAGCACAATTTAGCACAAGGAGAATTCACTCACTGTCCTTCCAGGTCCCTGGAAACAAGGACTTTGACAGTGAAAGAAACTGACACTCTCCCTACCTACAGTTTTCTGTCCCTAGAAAAAATGTTTTTTTTAAGCACAATTTAGCACAAGGAGAATTCACTCACTGTCCTTCCAGGTCCCTGGAAACAAGGACTTTGACAGTGAAAGAAACTGACACTCTCCCTACCTACAGTTTTCTGTCCCTAGAAAAAATGTTTTTTTTAAGCACAATTTAGCACAAGGAGAATTCACTCACTGTCCTTCCAGGTCCCTGGAAACAAGGACTTTGACAGTGAAAGAAACTGACACTCTCCCTACCTACAGTTTTCTGTCCCTAGAAAAAATGTTTTTTTTAAGCACAATTTAGCACAAGGAGAATTCACTCACTGTCCTTCCAGGTCCCTGGAAACAAGGACTTTGACAGTGAAAGAAACTGACACTCTCCCTACCTACAGTTTTCTGTCCCTAGAAAAAATGTTTTTTTTAAGCACAATATAGCACAAGCACAAAACACACTGACACTCTCCCTACCTATCCTTCTCTTTCCCTAAACTAAAGGAATCCAGGTTAAGCAAGAAAGAAATAAAAGTCACTGTCCCTGCCTATGCTGCTCTATCCCTGCTCCGGAACACACTACACTAGGCCGCCGTGCTGGCGGCCTTTTATAGTGTGGGGCGTGTACTAAACACCCTCAGCAATAATTGGCCACAGGCATCCTGCCTGTGGCCAATCATTGCTCTCCTCGCTGCCGGCGCTGTGATTGGCCAAGCATGCGGGGTCACAGTGCATGCTTGGCCAATCACAGCGCCTGGATGACACTGCGATGGCGTAGTGCATTGTGGGCCGTTCGCGTCACTCGAATTTGGTGCGAACGGCCCAAATCGTTCGATCTTCGTCGAACGATCGAACAGCCGATGTTCGAGTCGAACGTATGTTCGACTCGAACACGAAGCTCATCCCTAGTAGGAAGTAAGAAAGGACACAAGGAACCAGGAGGAGGCTGACCACTCGGGAGCCTGGGATAAGGTAAGAGATCGGAGAGGAGGAGCCCACCTTACAGTATGTGGCAGCGGCAACAAACACTCGGTCTGTGCACACACACAGCACATGCCATTCCCTCTGTCTGTGCCACCAGTGAGAATGGCAGTGCCTGTGTGCAATGCATGTACAGAATGTGCAAGAAACAGCTGAGGGGTAGAGCCGGGGAAAAGTGAGGAGGGGGGGAGTCTCACCCATCTCTGTCACCACCCTCCCTCTCTGTCACCCCCCCTCTCTGTCACCCCCCCTTCTGTCTCACCCCCCACCCCCTCCCTCTCTGTCACCCCCCTCTCTGTCAGCCCCCCTTCTGTCTCACCCCCACCCCCTCCCTCTCTGTCTCACCCCCTCCCTCTCTGTTACCCCCACCCCCTCCCTCTTTGTCACCCCCCTCTCTGTCACCCCCCCACCATCTCTGTCACACCCCCACCCCCTCCCTGTCACACCCCCCACCCCCTCCCTCTCTGTCTCACCCCCTCCATCTCTGTCATCCCCCTCCCTCTCTGTCACCCCCCCTCTCTGTCAGCCCCCCTTCTGTCTCACCCCCACCCTCTCCCTCTCTGTCACACCCCCACTCCCCCTCTCTGTTACACCCCACCCCCTCCCTCTCTGTCACCTCCCCCACCATTTCTGTCACACCCCCCACGCCCTCCCTCTCTGTCAACCCCCCACCCCCTCCATCTCTTTCACACCCCCACCCCCTCCCGTTCTGTCACCCCCTCTCTGTCACACCCCCTCCCTCTCTGTCACCCCCCCTCCCTCTCTGTCACCCCCCACCCCCTCCCTCTCTGTCACCCCCCACCATCTCTGTCACACCCCCACGCCCTCCCTCTCTGTCACACCCCCACCCCCTCTGTCTCACCCCCCCTCTCTGTCACCCCCCACCCCCTCCATCTCTGTCACACCCCCACCCCCTCTCGTTCTGTCACCCCCCTCTCTGTCACACCCCCACTCCCCCTCTCTGTTACACCCCACCCCCTCCCTCTCTGTCACCCCCCCACCATCTCTGTCACACCTCCACGCCCTCCCTCTCTGTCACACCCCCACCCCCTCTGTCTCACCCCTCCCTCTCTGTCACCCCCCACCCCCTCCATCTCTGTCACACCCCCACCCCCTCTCGTTCTGTCACCCCCCTCTCTGTCACACCCCCACTCCCCCTCTCTGTTACACCCCACCCCCTCCCTCTCTGCCTTACCCCCACCCCCTCCCTCTCTGTCATACCCCCCCTCTCTGTCACACCCCACCCTCCTCTCTCTCCCCCTCCCCCCTTCTGTCTCTAACCTTCCACCCCCTCTTTCCCTTTTAGGGCAAATTCCCACTAAATCAGCATGAAATCAAAGATCAGCCGGAGCAATTTGACACTCCAGCCACTCTGCATTGCAGGCTGCTATAGGGAGCAGTATGATTAACAGTTCGGTGCATCATACTTACCCCTCTTTTTTTTTTTGTACAAACTTTGTTTGAAGTGTATATAATGTACATTTTATTCTCCAAAATGTTGGGCAGCACACTGTCATTTTAGGTTTTCAAAGAAATGCATTCTGTTAGTAGATCTTTCATGTTTTCTCAGTGTATAAAAAAAGTTGTAGGGGGCTGGCAACGCTGTTTGGGGGAGGGAGGCACTTCAGAGTCCAGTGCCTATAGGCTCCTGAGATGTGAATTCCGGTCCTGGAGAAAGAGAGGCGGGGGAGGGGACAAAGAAAAATGGGGAGAAAGAAGAAGGGATAGAAATAACAAGAAAGATGGATAGAGAGAGAGAAAAGGGGAAGAAAGGAGAACAGAGAGCAAACAGTAGGGTAAAATATATTTGGAAAAAGTTATTGGGGGGGTGACACCATATTTTACCGCACCAGGTGACACCAACCCTAGTGACGCCACTGGACATCACTTCCTGGTTGGAACAATGAAGGACCCAGACAGAAAGGGAGCTAAGTTACCGCTTCCTACACAGCCCCTCCACGGTGGCATGTGTTTGGACCATGCATTGTAACACTGCTAACTGACCAGGAACACATAACAACGTGAAACAGTCACTTGCTTTAACACCAAAATAATAATAATAATAATAATAAATACAATAGGAAACATGAAAAACTGTCTGCACATTGACATTTTACATCACAGAGAACATAAACCAAACCAGGCAATCAACAGCAGATATTTAGAAATAAAAGTAAAGTGCAGAGTCCCGTTTAAATGCAATAGTGAAGATCTGGGACGTTGATTGTTTTCCACTAGCCTTATGTAATATAAAACCAAGCCTTGAACATCTTGGAAAAAGATACTGGAAAATTATAGGACTGGTGATGATGGTGATTTAGGCAGTTTGGCAAAGGGAGTATGGGGATACATTGTGCAATCTATTATAGTAATTCATAAACAAGTTGGGAATCCTTTTTTTAGCAGGATAATCACATGAAGAAAGAAAGTCACATCTCCAAAGTTTACTGTTAAAACCACTCACACATACAATTCAACAAGAACTATACATGAAAAATGCCTTTGCTTGGCAAGTTTAATGTGATTTGTCAGTTCTACAATTTCATTGAGTGTTCCCAATAAAGTCAAAGAGTTGACAAAATGTGCCAATCGTAGTGAGTTCCACATTTCTTTCTGCCTAGAACCATGTTGTGTTTAATGAGAGCAATTCGAACAATAAAGCTATGGAGAAACTTCTGCACAGAAGATTTCAGCGGGAGGTCTCTTGTGCAAAAGGAATTATTGCCTTCTATAATAATTTTATCTTAAAAAAAAAAGTTCAGGTCTCGTTACTTTCCAAAAGTTTTAACCATAATTCTGTACATGCCAGTTTCTGGTTTAGGTTTGTTAAATTAAGCTAACTGCTTAAGTAGTTTCTACAAATAAAGTAAATAAATACGTGAGTAATACATCTACAGAAAAGAAATGCACATTATAATAAACTGATATAAATGGAGCCATAAATGGATCTCTCAAACATTAAAAAGGTAATAATTCCCATAAAAGCAAATGTATTCTCAATGCAGCTTGCAACAGAGTTTAGTTAACATTACCACTGGCAAAATATTTTCAAATAAAACAAATAAACTGTTCATGATGAAATTAATATTATTCAAAACATATGTTAAAATACCATAATAGACAGTTTGCTCTTCCCAGGCAGAAGTTAAATTAAAATTCTGGAAGGTTTTCTCCATAATGCATGTATTTCTCAGCTAAATCCTTATTAGAATGCAGAAAGCTGTTTCAAAGGAAACACTGAGGTCTGGTTTAATTAAAATGTTTACAAAAAACAAATAGTTTTCTCACTTTGTGAATTGCCAATACTTGTCTCAATTTGTACTGCATACCTTAAAAAAAACTGCAGTAGGCTTAATGCTTAGGTCTGCCCCTTATTTGTCATTGTTTATTGACACTGCATAAGTTAAATGACTGAGAAACTATCTGATGGTTGCGTGTTGGTTTTTAGCACTGGAAGCCTCTGCTTCACCATAGAACTTTTAGCTACATAAACAAGTGGAAAAAAAAAAGTATTTAAAAAAATCACCCTTTTTTTTAACCTTATACTAATTAATACCTTTTACCTAACACTTATTCCCACCCCTCTCTTAAACCTTATGTAGCTGCCTCACCCTCTCTCTTCTTCTTTAGCAATTACTCTGGCTCCGGTCTAGGGGTACCTTGAAGGGGAGAGCGAGGTGCGCCACGGCCCATGTCCTCTAGATTACAGCATGTAGAAGTGAAGGCCAGCACCAGATTACCTTCGGGCTGTGTATACGCTCAGAGCCAAGTCTGTTCTGCTGATAACCCCCTTTGCTCCCACCAGTAATTGGAGTACCACACACTGAAAAGGTCCAACACTTATTTATTCCATAACGGCAAATAAATAGTCCTTTTGCGAGCAGACAGTTTGAGACCCATAGAACAGTTCAGTATTGGTGGGGAGTAGGTCAAGGCACAATCCTCAAAGAAACTGAACCGTTGAGGTTTCACCAACGGTTGCTAAGCACAGTGGCTGTAGAATGTACTTTTTGGCTTCAGAGTCTCTTCCAGCGACTCTAATGAACAGGAACTGGAGTTACCTTCGCTACGCTGCAGTCCCTGTCAGGGGGAAGACATCCCTCCAAGAGAGTTACCAGAGGCCCCGCCGTCACCGGATTAATGCTGTACCGGGCTATTCGGAAGGGTTACACTCCCCGGCCTCCTCACCTTAGATACGGGTCCCAACACCTTAGGGCCCCTCGGACTCCTCCACCCTCGCGGAACCCAGTCGAAGTTACTGGGCCCCAGGCCTTGGCCATAATACCTCACCCCAGGCTTAAGGTGCCTGGGATGGACTCCATCTCTCGCTCCGGCCAGGTAAAGGGCACCTGGGCCCGGAACTCCGGAACGCCAGCACCCAGGCTGAAGGTGCCTGGGTGCGGCCGCGTCCTCCGACTCTGCACTCTGAACCCCCGTGGTAAGGGCGTCCACCCCTTTTATCCCCTCTCCCTCTGCGTCACAGCGGGTTCCCCGCTCAGCTGTACCAGCACCAGGAAAGGACAAAAAGGGAGCAGTCTTGTGGTGCGGGTTCAACTCCGGCCCAGGGCGACAACGCCACCTGCAGGCCGCAGGGAACCTTGCACCACCAGAGTCCTCCAAAAACCACAAAAGAGGTTCTCAGACTCCCTAACAATTAGTGCATCTGGGTTGAATAACCCAGATGCTCCCCCTCCCAAATTTAAATGTCTGCTACACTCTCCCCCCGGTGATTTGACACTGGTTCCCAGTGTCTGGTCCAAACTCACATCCCACAAAGGTGGTGACATAAGCTCCGCCCAGAAACTAAGCTACACAATTTAGTCCTGAATTGTGCCAAGACCTAGAATGGGAAAGGGAAAACATGAAACAGTAAAACTATAAAACTTTCAACAAAACACTTCTGACATTTACACATGCACAATCCCCCCCTCTTGCTATCTAAGGACCACCCATTCTCAGCAGCCTTGACAGACGAATCTCCTGCAGAAGGGGAAAAAAACCATCCTACCACAATGTGTATTTTCTTGGAATGAAGGGGCCTGTCCTTGAAGAGACCCATTCGCTCCAATGAGTATGGTGGTGCAAGTGTAAAAAAAAAAAAACAGTCGTTGCGCAGCACTGCCACCTGATGGCAGTGCCACGGTCATGACACTTAGCCGAATCCTCCAGACAACTTTCCTTCTTCTCTTACTGTGTCTACACTAACTACACCCCAAAGTCATTATCTTATTTGCAGTGCAGGGAGAAAGAGGGAGAACAAACAGTAACAGCTCCCATTTCTCCAAAGAGTAAAACGCCCAAATACAAAAAAAAAACTAGGGCACAGTCCTTGTGTTCCGGCAAGTTCAGCAAGGAACGACAAACAGAGCATACAGGAGTCTTTTCCTCCTAAAGGTAGAACTTTGGGTGCGGCAGGAACAGGGGCTTCAAGTGCTTATCGAAAGTCTCCACATTATATTCAATGTTCTCTCCATCTTTGCGACAAATAAGCACCCTGTCCGCATGGATGTGCCGACCTAACATCCACTCCGCCTTACAGTCTTTGAATTTCTTAGACACGGGGGATGAGCACAAAAGGTATCGGCGAGCATGGGGCTCTTTGAGCTTTTCCCAGACAAACTCATCATACCATCACTGCCGCAGGACCTCCACTTCAAAAAGCAAGTCCCATGGTAGGTATGGGTACTCCCACCCATATTCACGGGCAACTCTCTGACAGAAGAGCCGCTGTAACCGGGCCAAAGGTGGCATTGTCGCCTGCTCTCCTTCTCCAGGCGGGACGATGGACTCAGGATGCCGAGGTACTTTAACTACCTTCGTTGGCTTGAGCCTAGGAGCCCGCATTGATCAACGTTGCGTTCCTCTCACCGGAACGGATGAAGCAGTAGGTGATCCGGAGGATGGAAGGGTAGGCAGGAGGCCAGATTTCTCCCCGGGCTCCGGGGCCTCCACCCGGGGTGTACTATCCCCTGTAGACATAGGTAGATCCCTTGGCACACGGAGCGCGAGTAATGGCATCCTGTCCCAACCCTTGTGGTAAAATACCTCATCGATCTCGCCATCATTGCCGGCATCTGACAGCGACTCTAGGTCGGAGGTGTCGTACATTTCTGCGGGCAGGTAATTCCCAGTGGATACGGAATCACCCTTCCTTACGGGCTCCACCGACAGCGGACTCCCGACACCTCCAACCACACACACAGTCCCAACCCCTGGCTCACCTGGGCCTTTAGCAGAACAGGGATGTCCAGGGCTCTTCCCTCCGGATCCATCCAGGCCAGGCAAGCGGCGGGGCGAAGCTCTTCCACGACCATAGGATGCCTGTACAAGGCCGATTTTCCTCTTCGGATGTGGGAGTAGTGAGCTTGTGGTGACCGAAGCAGCATCCTCTGATTTTTCTCTCTCAGTCTCTGGTTGGGCACTCTCTTTGCCCTGGTCAGTGCGCACAGAAATCTCCGCAAAGGCCTGGATCTCCCCTTCCGGAGTGGCGGTACCTGTGAGGCAGTTGAGGTGGAAGGCTCGGGGTCTTTCTGTGGATGGCCCCACCTCAAAAAGAAACTCCTTGCAGGCCTCACATCGCCCAAATGGCTTCAAGTTGACCACCAGTCCCGAGCAGCCGGGACAGATCACACTGAGGGCCTCTATATCTCTGCATACATACAGAGCCAAACGTCCTCTGGGCCTAAGTCTTATTCCTGTGTCCGTTATGGAAGCAGCAAAGGAAGTCATCTTCGTGGGGTAAGGAACCGGAATTCATGGGGTACTTGAGGTCATCCCGACTGTCTGCTGCTCCATTGCGCACTGACCAACTCGCGCCGGAATCCCCACGTGACTACTTCCACATGGCCGGACTCCTCCCATACTCTGCACTTGTTCGCGGATTTTCCGTCTCCCCGCCCACAAACTGCGCAGTTATGGTGTGCCTCATGGCACGCTTGCCAACATGGCCGACCTACTCGGAACTCCACCGGGCAGCAAAGTTCAAACACAGACGTTCTTAGCTCCATACACGAAACACACATCCCGGACGAGCCCCCACGTGTAGAGGCCTCACCCTCTCTCTTCTTCTTTAGCGGTTACTCTGGCTCCGGTCTAGGGGTACCTTGAAGGGGAGAGTGAGGTGCGCCACGGCCCATGTCCTCTAGATTACAGCATGTAGAGGTGAAGGCCAGCACCAGATTACCTTCGGGCTGTGTATACGCTCAGAGCCAAGTCTGTTCTGCTGATAACCCCCTTTGCTCCCACTAATTGGAGTACCACACACTGAAAAGGTCCAAGACTTATTTATTCCATAACGGCAAACAAATAGTCCTTTGCGAGCAGACAGTTTGAGACCCATAGAACAGTTCAGTATTGGTGGGGAGTAGGTCAAGGCACAATCCTCAAAGAAACTGAACCGTTGAGGTTTCACCAACGGTTGCTAAGCACAGTGGCTGTAAAACAAACTTTTTGGCTTCAAAGTCTCTTCCAGCGACTCTAATGAACAGGAACTGGAGTTACCTTTGCTACGCTGCAGCCCCTGTCAGGGGGAAGACATCCCTCCAAGAGAGTTACCAGAGGCCCCGCCGTCACCGGATTCATGCTGTACCAGGCTATTTGGAAGGGTTTCACTCCCCGGCCTCCTCACCTCAGATACGGGTCCCAACACCTTAGGGCCCCTCGGACTCCTCCACCCTCGCAGAACCCAGTCGAAGTTACTGGGTCCCAGGCCTTGGCCATAGTACCTCACCCCAGTCTTAAGGTGCCTGGGATGGACTCCATCTCTCGCTCCGGCCAGGTCAAGGGCACCTGGGCCCGGAACTCCGGAATGCCACCACCCAGGCTGAAGGTGCCTGGGTGCGGCCGCATCCTCCGACTCTGCACTCTGAACCCCCGTGGTAAGGGCGTCCGCCCCTTTTATACCCTCTCCCTCTGCGTCACAGCGGGTTCCCCGCCCCACTGTACCAGCACCAGGAAAGGACAAAAAGGGAGCAGTCTTGCGGTGCGGGTTCAACTCCGGCCCAGGGCGACAACGCCACCTGCAGGCCGCAGGGAACCTTGCACCACCAGAGTCCTCCAAGAACCACAAAAGAGGTTCTCAGACTCCCTAACAATTAGTGCATCCGGGTTGAATAACCCAGATGCCCCCCCCCCCCCCAAATTTAAATGCCAGCTACACTTATTTTGTGAGCTCACTTTTAAAATGAACCTTTGTGACTTAATCAGAGACCTAACCCTTAATATTTAACCTAACACTTAACTAACCCTAAACGTAACCCTAACAAAACCTTAACATTAAACCCTGAAATTAACCTGTATGCTGAATTGTATAAGGTAAATTATTAGCTTTTAAATGCACCCAAAACCCTAAACCTAAAGCAACCATGTGGTCTGGCCCCCTCCCTTGCAGAAGATACTCATTTTTTTGTATGGGTGACACCCCTGGCAGGTGATGAGAGCTCCCCCAAGAGATGGAGTTTAAGTGCCAACTTAGTCTTCATAAGAGCACCCGGCAAAGAGTGATGGGCTGGTGTCTCTAGTGGCTACTTTGCTGCTAGTTGTCATCAGGCCACAGCCCTGGGGTTTGCCCCACCAAGGGGTCACAGGAGCATGGTGGCTATGTTGAGGAGACCGAACAGAAAGGCAAGAGAGTAGTCGGGGCCTGAGCAAAGGTTGAGACAGACAACAACCAAGTAGTTGGGTCAGCCCAGGTTACATAGTTACATAGTTACATAGTTACATAGTTAGTCAGGTTGAAAAAAGACAAAGTCCATCCAGTTCAACCATAAAAAAATAACTAAAATAAAATAAAATAAATATCGTGCAATCCCATATACCCAATTCTATACCCACAGTTGATCCAGAGGAAGGCAAAAAACCCCAGCAGAGCATGATCCAATTTGCTACAGCAGGGGAAAAAATTCCTTCCTGATCCCCCGAGAGGCAATCGGATTTACCCTGGATCAACTTTACCTAGAACTGTTAGTACTCAGTTATATTATGTACATTTAGGAAAGTATCCAGGCCTTTCTTAAAGCAATCTACTGAGCTGGCCAGAACCACCTCTGCAGGGAGTCTGTTCCACATTTTCACAGCTCTTACTGTGAAGAAACCTTTCCGCATTTGGAGATGAAATCTTTTTTCTTCTAGACGTAAAGAGTGCCCCCTTGTTCTCTGTGTTGACCGTAAAGTGAATAACTCATCACCAAGTTCACTATATGGACCCCTTATATATTTGTACATGTTAATCATATCCCCCCTTATTCTCCTCTTCTCAAGAGTGAATAAATTCAGTTCCTCTAATCTTTCTTCATAGCTGAGCTCCTCCATGCCTCTTATCAGTTTGGTTGCCCTTCTCTGCACTTTCTCCAGTTCCCCGATATGCTTTTTGAGAACTGGTGCCCAAAACTGAACTGCGTATTCCAGATGAGGCCTTACTAATGATTTGTACAGGGGCAAAATGATTGGCAACAATCAGGCAACTTGCAGAAAAGTATTGTAGCACATTTAAGTCACAGTGTCAGGTCACCTGAGGCCAGGTGACAGATGCACACCATTGGAGTCAGGAGGGCACCGCTAAGGTAGTGGACCCTATGGCTGACTGCTGCGGATAAAGCTCTGGATAGTTCAGGAAAGCAGGTTCACTGGAGCACCAACATTGGTCCTACTGGTAGCTAGAGCATAAGACCCCCCTCTTATGAGGCCTCCCCCTCCCCACTTGGGACCAGGCTTGGAGGGGAACTTCAAATGGAACTTCCTCAGAAGGCAAGGCGTGAAGATTTCAGAAGCAGTGATCCAAGACCTCTCCTTAGGACCAAACCCTTTCCAATGCACAAGCTACTGAAGAATGCCTTTACAGAGCTGGGAATCCAGAACTTGACTAACTTTGTACTTTAGATTATCCTCAGAGACCAGAACCGAGGTAGGGAGAGGACGAGAGGACTTATTGAGGACTAAAGGCTTCTTAGAAATGGGCAAGGGCATGAGAAGACCAGAAGGAGCCTGAGGAGGGACCCCCAAACCCTTAAAGATGAGCTGGACATCCAGCACAGGACCATCAGACTGGGCAGAGGTCAGTGGATACGTGAGGTCAGGTTGGTTAGCAGGGGATGTGTCACAGGAGTCAAGTCGGATAGCTGAAACACAAGCAGAATGCAGAGAGCCTTGAAAAAAGGTTGAACGTCCCATCTGGCTAAATGAAGCAGTCTATCCAAAAGATTGATTGAACCTCTTAGACGGGTTTGAATGGATGTAGTAATAGTAGGGTGAGGCCAGGTTATCGAAGGTCCTGATAAAAAAAAAGCAGAAGGCTCAATGGACACAGGCTGGACTGACATAACTGGTGCAGAGGCCGACTGAATTGCATCGCCAGGTGTACCGACTGACTAAATTGCATCGCCAGGTGTACCGACTGACTAAATTGCATTGCCAGGTGTAGCGACTACCTAACTCACATCGCAAGGCGCAGCGACTGTGGAACTTGCGGACAAGTTAGCCTGGCTGTGCGTCCAAGGGAGTTTAGGGACATGCAAAGGTAAATGGTTATGCAAACTGGAGTGAATGATCAGCTAAGGTTTGTAGGTGGGCTCCTCATTCAGAGTATCAAATGACTTAGAGAGTGCATCAGCCCGACTATTGCAGGACACATCCCGGAAATCGCTATACGCAGCGGGAAGAGCAGAAGATACTTTGACGGTGGCAACAGGAAGTTTCTCTTTTGGGGCAACCCTGAGTAGGCAGGACAAGGAACAGGAGGAACCCCAAGCCAGGATCTGCCCAGCAGTTCAGTCAACGTGTGGAGAATGGAGCCGTAACCAAAGAAGGTCCAAAATGATAGGAGTGGAGGCCTTAGGTAAGATAAGGAAGGATATCCGCTCCTGGTGGAGTGTCCCTACCGGCATCTTAACAGGGAGGGTCAGTGCCATCAATCGCAGAGATCACCAATGGCATGGTGAGGGGCAAAAGGGTAAGTCTCATGGAAGATGCAGTTCCCCATTCCATGGAATTGCCAGCTGCTCCGGAATTCAGATATGCCGAGACCGAATGAGAAGTACCAACATAAAGGAACACAGAAAAAAGAATACGAAAAGGTGAAGGTGATATTTCTGGGTCCAATACTCCACCTTCAAGAGGTATTAGAGCCGAACGTTTTTCTGGACGAAGACAGCAAGTGTCACGAAAATTACCTTTGGCCCCACAATAGAGGCACAGACCCAGAGCCCCTAGCACGTTCCTCGGGAGATAGCCTGGTCCGGCCCAGCTACATAGGTTCCTCAGCTGGCAGGAGGTGCTCCTCGGGTCGAAGAGAGCGGAGCTCAAGCTGCCTAAGGACTCGGGGAGTACTGGCGTCTTTTTTCCAGGGTCCTCTCCTGAAAGCGAATATTAATCTGGTTACACAAGGAGATGACACCGTCCAGATCAGCAGGGATAGTTCTTCCCGCTAATTCATCCTTCACTCTGTCAGAGAGGCCATGTAAAAAGGTTGCAACTCAATATTCCAGCTCAGATCAGCAGTCAAAGTACGAAAATTAAGGGTGTACTGTCCCACAGAAGCAGACTCTTGACGGAGACATAAAATAGTGCTGGCCGCTGAAGACATGACCCGGTTCCTTGAAGATATTCCAAAAAGGTTTCAAGAAGTTAGACAGGCTAGAAACCACTGGATCATTCTGTTCCTACAGAGGAGCAGCCCAGGCCAACACCTTGCCGGACAGGAGGGATATAATATAGGCTAACTTTGCCCGATCGGGCAGAAAGTTTTGGGGCTGGAGTTCAAAATGAATGGTGCACTGGCTAAGGAACCCCCTGCAGGCCTTGGAGTCTCCAGAGTAACGGGACGGAGAAGGTAAATGCAAAGAGCTTGTGGCTGTGACCAGAATAGGTGCGGCAGCAGGTAGTGGTTGGGGTTGTTGAACCGGGGGTCCTAAGGAGGCCTGAAGCTGTTGAAAGTGGGAGGCCAAATCCTGAAGGAATCGCATCACCTGGGTCTGATTAGATTCCTGGGTCTTGAGTCTGCGGACTATGCCCTGCAGTTCATCATTGGCAGGTAGCGGCACATCAGCCGGGTCCATGGCTGATCAAACTGTCAGGTCAGCTGAGGCCAGGTGACAGATGCACACCATTGGAGTCAAGAGTGCACCACTAAGGTAGTGGACCCTATGGCTGACTGCTGTGTATAAATCTCTGGGTTCAGGAAAGAAGGTCCACTGGAGCACCAACACGGATCCTACAGGGAGCTAGAGCATAAGATTCCCCAGGGCGCGGAGTCTAAGAGCCAGCAGGTATTCACCAGAGCCTCTAGCGTTGAGGGTGGACTGTGCTGCAACTGGCACCAGGTTGCGGACCTCAGGGTCTACCAGCTCACGCTTACGTTAGGCTACTGGAGGATTAAGGAGGAAGCAGTAGGTTTGGATTTCAAGGGATAGTCAGGAGATAGCCAAAAGGTCAGGGCAACAAGCAGATAAGGATAGTAAAGAACACGCCAAAGGTCAGGATATGAAGCAAACTAGGACAGTCAAGAACAAGCCAAGATCAGTATCCACAATCAGACATAGAGCACACAGCAAGACATACACAGTGCACGGGTTAATATAGTGTTCCTAGTTAGAGACTGGGGTGGAGCCATGCTTGATTGAAGATTACTTTAGCATACAGGAGAACAGTGACTGGCCTCTAAGCGGAACACAACAGAAAGATGAGCAAACAGCCATGAAGACTACTGCAGAGTCATGACAAGAAGATAGCTGGTTATAAGACAGTGTAGGAGCCACCTCAAAGGCTGGTGCTCAAATACCCTTTCTGGTCAGATGACCATCATTGTTACTGGGATCTCTGGAAGTCCTGGAGGCAGTGGATGTCCTGGAAGACCCAGCATTGATCCTGTGAGTACTGCAACTGACATGCTGAAGAGAAAAAAGGACAGACCATGCCCCTGGCTATACAAGCATAGATCTTAGAGGTACTGTAACATTGCCCCACTTACAGTGAAATGGCAGAGTGCTGGGTATTATTATTATTAGCAATTTCGCAGGTGGCCTACTGTAAGTTAACTAGTCAGTTTTGACTGCCCAAGTTGGGGAAGGGGTTAATGTTTTTATCGTCTTCCTCAGTCTAAGTTTGTGTGCTTTCTGAGGTCCAGCCTCCCATCCTGTGTGTCATAAAAGGGAGGGGAGTCTGGGTCCCCAGGGGAGCTAGAGTCACAAACAAAGAGAGAGAATAAGAGGGCTGCAGGGACTTGCTGTCCACTCCAGAGAACACTGACTCATCGGGACACCGTTATTATCGACACTGCCTTTCTGGACTTTCCATCTATGGACTTTGCCCATAATGACTCTACCTGTCATACTGTTCCATTAAAGTTCAGTAAAATTGTTTCAACCACTTTGAGCCTGGTTTGAAGTTATTCTAATGGGGGTGCATGTTGGATTTTGGCATATTCTAAGAACCTGGGTCCGTAAAGGCACTATGGGGTATGAGTAATATCGCTACAAAGGGTTAGCTCGGCAAGACAAGGAGAGGAGGTAGTTGCCATGGGTAACCAAAGGGAAGAACAAGCCCTGGTTAGGTGTTAGGTAGTGAGGGGGTGGTTGCTCTGGCTCCCTCCCTAGCAGTCCATCTCCCCTGAACACCAACAGCAGACTAGCGTTACAGAGATTTAATGCCTGGTCACGAGGTACAGGAAGGAAAGAGTTAATAAGCATGCCTTGGGTCCCCGCTATGTGCTCGGTGGGACCGCATTCTGTTACTGGGAGTGAGGTAACAGAGGGTGCTGGACTGGTGGAGTGGGTGCAGGCTAAGCACATCCATCTCTCTTTTAATGCAAAACCTACTAGTATAGAGTGTAGCAACATGGGACAAACCACCTGTTAGGTGACCTCTGCATTTCCACACCACACACATTAAAGCTCATCTCCAAGGCAGGGAACTGTCTTAATGTTGGATTCTTTGCATGATCGCAGTCCCCGCCTGGTCCCAGGCATCGAAGAGTGTGACCTGCTCGAAGTATACCTTCAATGTGCACGGGTGCAGTAGTCCCCACCCACAAGCAAATTCTGCCAGAGGCAGCAGAGAGGTCCATTTGTCATGGGCAGAACAAGAAAAACACCCAAGATATTGTTTGAGGGTCTTTGTAGTTTTATACAGTCCTCACATCACGTTACTCCCTTCACATCTCTGTGAACAGTTATTCTTCTGTAAAAAGTGTTGACTTTGCAACAGAAAATAAAAACATAGAGGAAGTGTTCACACACACTGTTTATGGCCGTGCAGTAGCACGGTGTCAGTCCTGTGCACACAGTGGATGGTGATGGTGACTTGGCCAGACAAGGGATAATTTCTGTTCCTGTCTGGCTCCATCCTTGGCCACAGCTACAGCTCATAGTGCACCAGCAGCAGGACTATGAGGGGTCCGGGGGTCTGTAGGGAAAGAGAAGGGGGCTTCTGGGACATTAGTGCTGGAGGAGTCAAATCTCCACAATAGGACACAGATAGTAAAAGAAAATCTGACCGGGGTTATAACCCTCCCTTACTCTATCCAAAAATATATAAAAAGTTGCCTATAGTTCTACTTTCAACCACATACAGACGATCTAAACATTGTCCCCTGCTTCCTGCAGGATTACAAAAACAAGAATCTGGAAAAATACTATATCCCTGACATGTTAGTATTATGAAAAGCAGCATTTACCTGGTGTTTCTATCAAAAGTCTGTTCAGTCTGGACTAATTATTATTGGGTTATTTCCACGCAAGGTTTTCAGCTTTGCCCTATTGTTAGCCCCTGTATTTCTCGACTAATAAAAGATGACTATAACCTTTAATTACCAGCATCTTGAGTGATGTAAGAGGTTTATTTACCCAAACCCTGAAAGACCTTACAGAACTCACCTTTCCTACGGAGTCCTGTCAAAACAGAAGAAAGAATGGAGAGTGCAAAATTCACAAAATACTGAAAATTCTGTAAAGTGAGGATGCTTTCAAATATAATGCATGAATCATTTTTATCAGTTAATCTACAAAGTGCAAACATAATAAATTAAATCAATGTTTGGTGTGTCCACCTTTGCTTTGAAAAGTACATCAATTTTAGGTAGACTTGCGGACAGTAAGAAACTCACTCTAAGCATAAAACTAACCGCAATTTTTCTGTGGATTTAAAGTGGTACTATTAATAGTAAAGTAAAGTTGAATAAATATCACTGCCAGCCCCTCTCTTTTATGGAACCATCCTACACTGTGTAAGTGTAATGCCTAGTACACACGTACGGAATTCCCGGCGGTAAAAACTCCGCCGGGAATCCCAAGGGGAAAACCGAGAACCTGCTCGGTAACTTTCCCCCTGTACACACGAGAGGTTTTCCCGTCAGGAAAACTGCAGTGGGAACTTTGGCCGGGAATCCCGGCCGTGTGTGTATGCTCCATTGCAGTTTTTCCCATAGGAAAACTGCCGGGAAAAAAGACGTGTCCTCTTTTTTTTCCTGCAGTTTTCCTGTCGGGAAAACTGTGATGTAGCATACACATGGCTGGGATTCCCGGCCGAAAGCTCTCATGGCAGTTTTCCTGCCAGGTAAACTGGTTGTGTGTACAAGGCATTCGTGTAAAACAATGCCACTAAATACCTTATCTCTGATCTGTTCTGGCCAGTCACGTGACCTTCGCCCGCTCTCCTCCTCCGATCCAAAGGCTACAGTAGAAGGTGCTGAGTGGACAGCACAGCGGTCATGTGACCTCCCCGACTGATGTCAGTGGGGCTCTCAGCCTCTCCTGCTGTAGCCCTTAGATCGGAGAGAAAGAGTGGCCGGAGGTCACGTGACCGGCTAGAAAAGATCAGAGATAAGGTATTTAGAGACATCGTTTTACACTAACACTTACACAGTGCAGGATGGCTTCATAAAACAGAGGGACTGGCAGCAATTTTTTTTTTTTTACTTTACAACCACTTTAACTTGTCTCAGTTGCTTTTGTGTTTTCATGTAATTGCAGACTGAGTTATGTTAAATTTTAGGGCTTTATGGGGCTATGCTATCTCTTCCAAGACCTCTTGATATACCTTTTTCACTGAAGATAATGATTAATGACTTTGGCTGTACATTTGAGGTCATTATCCTGCTGCAGAGTGAATTTGGGACCGATGAAATGCCTCCTATATATCTTATTGTGACTGGGATTTACACCCATTTTTATTCACCACAGGTCACTTTTCAATTTTATTTGCGCAGCTCTTTCCCTTTTTTGTATATGAAACATCAGGAAGTGTGAAACTTCTGCCAAAGCTTTTGAACAGGGTAAAGACCCCAAGAATGGGCAATGGGAGGCTCACTATAAAAGATTTGCTTTAGAGGGATGTTTTTCTTTTTTTTTTTAAACAGGGATGGTACAACTTTAAGTAAAAGATAAAGTTTAAATTATAGTCTATCTGGGGCTTTTGTCAAGAGTAAGATTTCCCATGACATTGGGAAGATTCTCGCTAATTTCCAGGTTAGCCTCTGCATCTGAAAGTATAGGGAAATCTGTCCAATAGAGACACAGACATCAATAGAAACCTGACAGAGCTGGAATTGTATACATCTGATGTATACATTGTATACATCAGACTCACATACAGTATCTGGCAGTGACTATATTGAAAAGCCTGTACAATCATTTGTTTGGCGTGATTAACATACACTGCATTCTATCATCTACAAAGAAACACCAGAATAAGATGAAAAGCTCATCCGAGCCCCAACAGTTTTACAGCTCTTCCATTAGATCACACTTGTGCCCATTAGTTAACTTTGTTATTTCACCCTTCAATGAACCCACCAAATGGAACACCTAAGTTGCTATTTCTGATGAGCACAAATTTAGAGGAGGGAATAAGTCTGAAAGAAAGCTACAGAAACATACTTTATATGTCTGGCATATTTTCGCTTCAGCGAGTTCAATAACCAAGGAAGTCATGATACCCCAGGTAACAATGGCTATACAGAGTGTTCATTTTAATTTATCAATTACTTTTTTTTTTTTCAAATTACGCCTGTCTCTTCCAATCTGTGTCTCGGTGCAGCAAACACTCCTGAGGATAAGAGTTAGCTTACTAGGGATTTAAAATATAATGACAACATTGCAGCATATTATAAATGTATGTCTGACAGAATTAGTCAAGAGAATAAAAAGGAAAAAAATATATATAAGTACAAAATCTGATGCATTTGCTGAGCACAGAGAGCCATAAAAAATGGTGCAGGAATAGGGATTGAAGAGGCTGAGATTGGAATCAAGCCCCTGGTCCTCAGGGGCCCATAAGGCCTACCATCCATATCCAACACCCTCTCCACCTCCATCAACTAAGCAAGTGTAGCTAAATCACTTCCATCGGGGAGACATATTGTACAAGGTGGAGGGAGATTATAAAAATTGAAGGGGTTAGAAGCAGAGGAGGGGTTATGGTTTCAGGTACGGAAGGTAATAGGGTAGGCGCGTCCGCTGCAGGGGGACTCATAAGACTAATGGATTTTAAATTTAGTCTGACTGCTCTTTAAACTTTGCAGCAGCAATTTTGCCAGTGAACTCATTTCTATTAAGTGAATTGGTAGTGATGTCCTAAGCTCTCTTGTAGCACAGAACAGTGACACCCAACTTCCCCTGTTAACCAGGTGGAAAGACAGCCTCCCCTAGTGGCTGGGATGATCATACCACTACTGTGGTCATCTGCTCAGATGTAGTAGCTTAAAGCCCCATACACATGACCTGAAAATCATATGGTAATTTTTTATTTTTATTTTTAATTTGTTTTTATTATAATTTTCAAATACACAGATACACAAAAAACAAAGAAAGGAAAAAAAAAAAAAAAAAAAAAAAACACAGACATTACTCAGGCGCATACAACATCCTCATAAAGCAGGAGAATATCATAAATTATAGCAATACAGGCAGGGCTTCACATTATGTAGTATAGCAAGTGCGGATCAGCTAGGCCTCAAATCAGAACTAAACTCAACCAGCCTCACATATCAGCCAGCAGTTTCCGGTTCTGCCAACCATGCGTGCCATAACTTATCATATTTCAGAAAACACCCCCTATTGGCATATGTGTCTTTATAAAGGGGAAGGCTGGTGTTCACCAAGCGTTTCCACTGTAACACTGACGGGGGGGTAGGCTTTTTCGAATGCATGGCAATATTTTTCCTAGCATAAAAGAGCAGAAGACTTACTAAAATACGCCCAGCAGAGGACGGGACGATAGGTTCAATGTTTCCCAGGAGACACACCTCCATCTTCAATGGAATGGAGGCCGAGGCCACCTTATTGATTAGGTCTAATACCATGA
Source organism: Rana muscosa (assembly GCA_029206835.1). Taxonomy (NCBI): domain Eukaryota; kingdom Metazoa; phylum Chordata; class Amphibia; order Anura; family Ranidae; genus Rana; species Rana muscosa. Next base: position 958,146,001 of record CM055117.1, on the reverse strand, counting down.
TCCAGTATTGTTGGATCCCGGGGCACTGCCAGAATATGTGCGAGAAGTCGCCTGGGGAGGCGCCGCATCTCCAGCACTCCGACGAGTGTGCAGGGTCTATCTTGTTGAGCCTATGTGGGGTGAAATAAGCCCTATGTACAATTTTGTACTGTACCACCCTATCACGGATGGATACCAGGGATCTGAAAGGTAGGTCCCAGACATCGTCCCAATCGTCTAGAGTAGGGATGTCCCGCAACCAGCTGGACCGCAGCCTGTCAAGGGGCGGGAGAGACACACGGAGCAAATATGAGTACAAATGTGACATTTGCTTTTCTGCACAGTCAGACCGCAGTGTTCTCTCCAGCTCCGACTGGGCCACGATACAGGAGGAGCACGGGAATTGTGCTGCAAATGCATGGGACAGCTGACCGTATCTAAAGAGGTAATAATCAGGCAGATTGAAGTTGGATGAAAGGTCAGAAAAAGGAAGTAGGACATTATGCGCTACTATGTGTGATAGAGTTTTTACACCATATTTTGTCCACGCATAGGGGTCTGGGAGAGTGTAAAGATGTGACAAGCTGGGATTTAACCAGATTGGGGCATTAGGGGAAACTTCTTGTGGTTTACATTTTTCAATGGCCAGGCTGGCCTTCCACGCCCGCAGGGTGGTGAGCATGGACGGGGTCAACAAATAGGGAGCGCGGGGGCCCCGAAAAAGCAGAAATCGGAGGGCTTCCAGCGAGCCCACCACTGTGGCTTCAAGCACCATGGATGGGTTTGTCTTGTCCGGCTGTAACCACCACGCCGCAGTTACCAGCTGTGCGGCGAGGAAGTATTTATAGCAGTCCGGAAAGGCCATGCCACCCTGCGTTCGTGGTCTCATCAGTGTCGTAAGCTTGTATCTAGGTGGTGACGGCCCCCATATAAAGGCAGAAAAAATTTGGTTCTGTTTCTGAAAAAAGGACTTTGGGATCCATTGCGGGGATTGACGGAATAGGTATGTAAGCTTAGGGATAATTTTCATTTTTAGTAAGTTTATACGCCCCCAGACGGAGAGGGGTAGGTTGCTCCAAGATTTAAATCTGGATTGGGCCTCCAGGAGCACCGGGGTCAGGTTCAACGAGACATAGTCAGAAGTCCTGGTGGAGACACAAACTCCCAAATATTTAAATGACTCAACCCATCGAAGGGGAGTCCCGGGTAAAGAGGTGGAGGCGGCCTCGCTGTCGATCGGGAATAGAAGGGACTTGGACCAGTTAACCCTGAGCCCAGTGACCGTCGCAAAAGTGTCTAGGACTGATAAAGCCCCTTGCAGTGATGGACCTGCATCATTGAGAAAAAGGAGCATGTCGTCTGCGTACAAGGCTACCCTCTCCTCCAGCTGACCCACTCGGAGACCCTTGATGTGCGGCGAGGTGCGTAAGGCCTCAGCCACCGGCTCCATTGCTAGGGCGAATAAAGCCGGGGAGAGAGGGCAGCCCTGTCTGGTTCCTCTAAAAAGCCTGAATGGGACAGACAACCCCCCACCCAGACGCACCGAGGAGGTGGGACATTTATAAATTATCTGAAGCCAATTAATGAATACTAAGGGAAAGCCCATTCTACGCAGGGTTTCCCACAGGAAGGGCCATTCGACCGTGTCGAAGGCCTTTTCCACATCTAACGATGCCACCGCCCGGGACCCTTTGTTAATATGTTGGGTATGTATATTAGTGAAAAGGCGTCGCAGATTAACATCAGTGGATCGCCTGGGCATAAAACCCGTTTGGTCCGGGTCTACCACCGAGGGCAACATGGGATACAACCTAATGGCCAGAAGCTTAGTCAGAATCTTTAAATCTGTGTTCAGGAGCGCTATGGGTCTGTACGAGGGGGCTTGTAAATCAACGTTAAATGGGCATGATACATAGAGGTGGGTAGGCTACCGCTAGACAAACAGTCAGTGTAAAGCTGTGCCAGTAGGGGGGCCAGTAGGTTCAGATGTGTTTTGTAGAAGTCTATCGGGAGCCCGTCCGGCCCAGGGGCCTTGCCAGGGGGAAAGGAACGGATGGCGTTTTGAACCTCTAGCGCTGTGAAAGGTTGGACCAAAGTCTCTCTTTCGCTGTCGGAGAGCCAGCCAAGCGCCAACGGGTCCAAAAGGGACCGCAGCATCTCTGGCTGGAAATCCGAGGGCAAGCCAGAGGAGTAGAGACTGGTGTAAAAGTCATTAAAGGTCTGCAGAATGTCCGATGGGGAGGAGACCGATCCACCCCCCGGGACCTGTAAGGAGGACACCAAAGTGAGAGGCTGGTCGTGCTGGGCCATCATGGCCAGAAGACGACCATTTCGATCACCCTGTTCAAATGCTCTCTGTCTGCTTTTGTATGTCTCAAGTCTCGTGACCTCTGCCAAATGTAACTGCAGGTCCCTCTGAGCCGCCATAAGCAGGTCAAAATGAGCTGGGGTGGGGTCCCTGCTATATATGTCAGTATGGTCTGTAACATTTTGTTCCAAACTCAGAGTTGCAGCTGAATGCTGCCTCTTTATACTCGCAATGGACGATATGTATTGACCCCTAGTATAAGCTTTGAAGGCATCCCAGGTAACATCCGGAGGGGAGGACCCGGCATTGTGGTCCCAGAACTCCATCAGTAAGGGGGGTAAACTCTCCGAGAGATCCGGATGGGAGACCCACTGAGCACCCAACCACTGCCAGGGGGCTGTGATCGGACAGACCGCTCGGCAGATAGGCAGCCTCCAACACATCCGCTAACAGTGCGGGGTTGGAGAAAGCCAGATCTATCCGTGATGCGGTCTTGTACGATGCTGATTAACACGAGTACGTCCGTGTAGCAGGGTGCTTCCACCTCCAGATCTCCTCCAGACCCACCGCCTGAGCCCAGGCTGACAGGTCCAGACAGTGCCTCTTGGAAGGCGTGGGTCTATCTAGATCTGGTGACAGAGTGGCATTAAAGTCGCCCATCACCAGAACCTTACCCGGGCAAAATGGGGTTACCTTTTCTAGTATTGCATATAGTAGACCTGGCAAAAAGGGGGGAGGAATGTAGACATTGACAACAATATACCTTTGCGACCATAGTGTGAACACCAATATAACGTATTTACCCTGAGGGTCAGTGCGGACCTCTTCAATCACACAAGGAAAATTTTTGTGAATGAGTATCGATACACCTCTAGCATATGTGGAGTACGTGGCATGTACTGCCCTCTGAATCCATGGTTTTTTCAAAGTCAGGATTTTGCCGCCCATAAGGTGGGTTTCCTGGAGGAGTATAAGTTGGGGGGATTGGGACTTTAAGTACTGGAAAAGAAGGGCACGTTTGAACTTAGAATTAAGGCCCCTGACATTCCAAGAAAGGATGGTAAAAGAAGGAGGCGGGGCATCAGCCATTGGGCATGTATGGCATATAACAAAGCGGGCGAGCTACACTCACCCAAAAGGACCTTAGGGGCGGCAAAACCTCTGCTGCATTGCATAGAACATCGGCAGCACCTGAGCATTGTACAAAAACAAAACAGAAAAAAGAAAGTAAACCAAAAACAGACACATAAATCACCATTACACGTGAACTTCCCAGGCACCAAGTGCCTATCCTACTATGTCCCTTCCCTCCACTAAACGTGTGGGGGGGCGGGAATAGTCTAGACCCCTAACAAAAACCAAAAAACCTATAGATTAGGCGGTGTGAATGAGCCCCGAACTAGGGGCCCCACACAGCCGGAGCCAGCGAACTCACTCCTCTACTAGGCAGTGTCCCAGGGAGTGGTGATATGTGATACCAGCACTGGCCACCAGCTAAAGGGGAGGGGGGAGAGCAGTCTCTAACTTGGTGAGGAAAGTAGTGTGTGTCCAGTTCAGAGCTCTGAGCAAACCGACTCCTGCATAGGAGAGAAAAAAACATAAACCAGGCAATGTTCCATAGTGCAGACATGTTCTGATCCATAAGAGCAGCGGAGGCCACGGAGATCAAGCCCAGGGCTAGGGATCTTCCCCCCCGGAAATCACGGGCAGTAATCAATGGCAGTTCGGCAGCAGGGGGGGGAGGATAGCAACCATGACCCCCCGGGAACGAAGGGAGAGAGAAAAAAAAAGGGGGAAACGAGAAGGCAAACGGTGCATCCCACCCCATGAATAAAACAGAAAAACAAAAAACAGGGGTACAGAACATGGGGGGGAACAGGAGGCAACTTGCGGAGTGTCAAATACTTGCTGCTAGGGGAGACATCTACCGGCCATCCAACCAGGTCATTGCTGCCTCCGGATCCGTGAAGAATCTTGTGCGGTCTCCATCAATTACGCGAAGTTTGTAGGGATAAAGCAGGCTGAACTTGAGGCCCTTATCTCTCAGGCGCTTCCTAACCTCGGTGAAGCTGCGGCGGCGGTGTTGAACCTCTGGGGAGTAATCAGGAAAGAGCATGATGCGGGCACCATTATAGTCCAGGTCTCGTTTCTCCCTGGCAGCTGTCAGGATCCGATCTCTGTCCCTATAATTAAGTAGCCGGAGCAAGAAGGGTCTAGGAGGTTTACCAGGGGGCGGAGGGGTAGGGGGAACTCTGTGCGCTCTTTCCACCACAAATGTGGGAGGCATGGCAGGCAAATCCAGGAGCGAGATCAGGAAGGCCTCAGCAAACTCAGCAGGCCTCACGCCCTCCGCCTTCTCAGGGAGGCCCAGGACGCGGATATTATTCCTCCTGAGCCTATTCTCAGTATCAATGGACTTGTCTTGTAAGGCTTTGACCTGTAGCTGTAAGGCATGGAGTTCCCTGGAGTCCGCCCTGGTAGAATCCTCTAATTGGGAGATGCGGCCCTCTGCTTCAGTGAACGGGGCCCTAAATTTGTCCATGTCATGGCGGATCAGGCTGACATCCGCCACTAGGTGGTCTATTTTGACCATCACCGAGTCCCGACCCTCCCTGATCGCTGCAAGGAGCTCGGCATGAGAGGTGGCCTGGGATGGGGATGGATCGAGATGGGAAGGAGAGCTGGCTGACATGGTCAGATCCCGGGGCCTCGTGGGCAAGATGGCGGCCGCGGACCGGTCGGCTGGCACCGAGGATGATCGGAGCTTACCCGGAGACAGCTGGGAGAGCCTCGGGGTGGTGGATGCCTTCTTCCGCCCCAGGGTGTCAGGTAAGTGGCTGCTGGAAGGAGGAATCTGCGCTGGAAAACAGTAAGGATTCGGGCAGGAGCGGAGCTCAGCGGTCACACGTCCTCTCCTGTTCACATCCCGGCCACGCCCCCTCATATGGTAATTTTTAGACGACGTCCGATCGTCCGATTTTCTGACCAATAATATAGTCCTTTCGACAGTCGATTCTGACTTTTCCAACAAAAAAATCTGGATGCGCAGGCTACATAATTTTTTTTGTACGTGAACAGAACGTCCGATTTTTGGCTAGTGTGTATAGAAATCGTCTGACTAAAAGCGAAAATACAAACTCACATGATTGAAACGAAAGAACGACCCGGGAAAATTCAATCACGTAAAATAGCAATCGTATTCAAGAAAGAACATTCGTCTCGCGGCAAATGGCATTTCAAATTGCAGTGCACATTATCGTCTTGTTTAATGTGATAAAAATTAAGCTGCTGCTGGTGATGCTGATGTCTTTTTAAAAACGTACTTCACCACTTGCCGACCAGCCATTGTACTGCGGCAGGTCCGCTCGTTCCCGCGAATTACAGCCATTGTACGTCGGCTCGGGAACTCTATATTGTGGGCCGCCTCCGGTGCCACTGGCCAGCGGGGGAGCAAATCAACAGGTGGAATGGACTCGATGTCTGCCGGCCACCCGCGATCATTCCCCACAGTGAAAGAATGGGGATCTGCCTGTGTAAACAATGCAGATCTCTGTTCTGACAGGGGAGATCACACAGATCTTGTCTTTCTGCTATGCAGGAAGATGGATCTGTGTGTTTCCCCAGGCAGCCCATCCCCCCATAAAGTTAAAAAACACCTGCAGGGAACACATTTACCCCCTTGATCGCCCCTAATGTTAACCCCTTCCCTGCCGGTGTCATTAGTACAATAACAGTGCATATTTTTAGTACTGATTACTGTAATAATGTCACTGGTTCCCAAAAAAGTGTAAAAAATGTCAGTTAGATGTCCAACCTGTCTGCCGCAATGTCGTAGTCACACTAAAAATCGCAGATCTCTGCCATTGCTAGTAAAACAAAAAATAATAATAAAAATGCCATAAATATATTCCCTATTTTGTAGATGCTATATCTTTTGCACCAACCAACCAATATACGCTTATTGCGATTTTTTTTACCAAAAATATGTAGAAGAATATATATCGGCCTAAACTGAGGAAGAAATTAATTTTTTTATATATATATTTTTGGGGGATATTTATTATAGCAAAAAGTAAAAAACCTTTTTTTTTTTTTTCAAAATTGTCACGCTTTTTTGTTTATAGCGCAAAAAAAAAAAAAAAAACTACAGAGGTGATCAAATACCACCAAAAGAAAGCTCTGTTTGTGGGGAAAAAAAAGGACATAAATGTGGTTTAGGTACAACGTCGCATGAGAGCGCATTTGTCAGTTAAAGTGAAGCAGTGCTGTATCGCAAAAAATGGCCTGGTCTTTAACCACTTCTCTACTGGGCACTTAACCACTTAAGCCCCGGACCATTTCGGGCCATTAGGACCAGGCCTGTTTTTGGGATTCGGCACTGCGCTGCTTTAACTGTAAATTGTGCAAACATGCAATGTTGTACCCAAATGAAATTTGCGTCCTTTTCTTCCCACAAATAGAGCTTTCTTTTAATGGTATTTGATTGCCTCTGCGATTTTTATTTTTTGCGATATAAACAGAAAAAGACCGAAAATTTTGAAAAAAAATGATATTTTCTACTTTTTGTTATAAGAAAAATCGAATAAACTCAATTTTAGTCATACATTTAGGCCAAAATGTATTCAGCCACATGTCTTTAGTAAAAAAAATGTCAATAAGCGTATATTTATTGGTTTGCGCAAAAGTTATAGCATTTACAAACTAGGGTACATTTTCTGAAATTTACACAGCTTTAAATTTATGACTGCCTATCTCATTTCTTGAGGTGCTAAAATGGCAGGGCAGTACAAAACCCCCCCCAAATGACCCCATTTTGGAAAGTAGACACCCCAAGGAAATTGCTGAGAGGCATGTTGAGCCCATTGAATATTTATTTTTTGTCCCAAGTGATTGAATAATGACAAAAAAAAAATTACAAAAAGTTGTCACTAAATGATATATTGCTCACACATGCCATGGTTATATGTGGAATTGCACCCCAAAATACATTCTGCTGCTTCTCCTGAGTACGGGGATACCACATGTGTGGGACTTTTTAGGAGCCTAGCCACGTACGGGACCCCGGAAACCAAGCACCGCCTTCAGGGTTTCTAAGGGCATAAATTTTTGATTTCACTCCTCACTACCTATCACAGTTTCGAAGGCCATAAAATGCCAAAATAGCACAAAACCCCCCCAAATGACCCCATTTTGGAAAGTAGACACCCCAAGCTATTTACTGAGAGGCATGTTCAGTCCATGGAATATTTTATATTTTGCCACAAGTTGCGGGAATATGACAAACTTTTTTTTTTTGCACAAAGTTGTCACTAAATGATATATTGCTCACACATGCCATGGGCATATGTGAAATTACACCCCAAAATACATTCTGCTGCTTCTCCTGAGTACGGGGATACCACATGTGTGGGACTTTTTGGGAGCCTAGCCGCGTACGGGACCCCAAAAACCAAGCACCGCCTTCAAGGTTTCTAAGGGCATAAATTTTTGATTTCACTCCTCACTACCTATCACAGTTTTGAAGGCCATAAAATGCCAAGATGGCACAAAACCCCCCCAAATGACCCCATTTTGGAAAGTAGACACCCCAAGCTATTTGCTGAGAGGCATGTTGACCCCATTGAATATTTTTTTTTTTTTGTCCCAAATGATTGAATAATGACAAAAATAAAAAAAAAAATGTACAAAAAGTTGTCACTAAATGATATATTGCTCACACATGCCATGGTTATATGTGGAATTGCACCCCAAAATACATTCTGCTGCTTTTCCTGAGTACGGGGATACCACATGTGTGGGACTTTTTGGGAGCCTAGCCGCGTACAGGGCCCCAAAAACCAAGCACTGCGAACGCTGCAGTTATGTGTGTTGTGTTTGGTAAGTGACAGTGATCGATCGATACTGCACTTGGGTGGGCTGGGCTGGGCTGGGCGGAGGGGCTAAACGCAGGCACTAGCAGGTATCTGGGCTGATCCCGCTAACACTGCGTTTTTGGGAACCCTAAACCGCTGGGGATGCTAGTATAGATCTGATCAGATCTGATCAGATACTTTACCACTAAGGGGGGTGTATGCTTTGCGCGTGGGTGTTAGCGTTACTGTCACTAACCTAACACTGCCTGGGGCGACGCAGACCCTCTCTGGCACTAAAACCTAATTGATCTCACCCGCCGGGCGATCAGGGGGGTTAAACCTTTATTGGGTTATATACGGCGGGTGCCCTGATGCTATAAAAAGCAAACTAATCAACCAGCGTCACCCGTAACCTTTATATGGTGATCACTGGTGAAAGGGTTAACTAGGGGCAATCAGGGGGTTAAAAACTTTATTAGGTTAAATATGGGGGTACCTGACACTATATAAAAACCTGACGGGTAACCTAAATAACTAAATAACTTACTGGCTAACCAGTGACACCAGTGACGCTTATACGGCGATCACTGGTGAAAGGGTTAACTCTAGGGGCAATCAGGGGGTTAAAATAATATATGGGGGTACCTGACACTAATAAAAACCTGCGGCGAACCTAAAAAAAAATAACTGCCTATCTAAAACACCAGCGACACGAATACAGCGATCGGAAAAACAATCGCTTAGTGACGCTGAAGTTAGGGGGTGAAAGGGTTACCCTGGGGGGTGATCAAGGGGTTAAACCTTTATTAGGGGGGTTAGGGGGCTACCCTGGACCTAAAGGGGCCTAATCCTAACTGCCCTGCAACTTTTTACAATCACAGATGACACTAAATGCAGTGATCAGTAAAATAAATGATCACTGCAATCAGTGACACTGTGATTGGGGGCTTTGGGGTGACCTGGGGGGTGATCTGGGGGTGACTGGGGGGTGATTTGTGTGCCTATGTGTACCTACGTGTCAGTGGACTGTTGGTGCACTAACCTGCTTCTTCTCTGCTCGGCGCCGGGAACGAAAAGACCGCGGCGAGGGAGATGACATCACTTCCTCCAGCCTTGTTTACATCACATGGCGGAGGAAGCATTTTCATTGGCCGGGAGCGATCGCGAGGGGGGGGGGCGGAATCGAGCGCCCCCCCTCATGCCTGATCGCTCCCGAACACTTAACGGCCGCTCACTGCAGTGAAGGGGGGTCCGGATGGACCCCCCAACTGCACAAAGGCGATCACGTAGATCTACGTGATTCTGCCTGTCCGTGCCATTCTGCCGACGTAAATCGGCGGTGGGCGGTCGTTAAGTGGTTAAACCCCCTTCCTGCCCAAGCCATTTTTCAGCTTTCAGCGCTGTCACAATTTGAATGACAATTGCGCAGTCGTGCGACGCTGTACCCCAACGAAATTTGTGTCCCGTTTTCCCCACAAATAGAGCTTTCTTTTGGTGGTACTTGATCACCCCTGCACTTTTTATTTTTTGCGCTATAAACAAAAGAAGAGCGACAAGTTTGAAAAAAAACACAATATTTTTAACTTTTTTCTATAATAAATATCCATTTTTTTTTCCTCAGTTTAGGCCGATACGTATTCTTCTACATATTTTTGGTAAAAAAAAAATTGAAATAAGCGTATATTGATTGGTTTGCGTAAAAGTTATAGCATCTACAAAATAGGGGATAGATTTATAGCATTTTTATTATTTTCTTTTTTTTTACTAGTGATGGCGGCGATTAGCGATTTTTATCGTGACTGCGATATTGCGGTGAACACATCGGATACTTTTGACACATTTTTGGGACCATTCACATTTATACAGCGATCTGTGCTATAAAAATGCATTGATTACTGTATAAACATGACTGGCAGGGAAGGGGTTAACACTGGGGGGCGAGGAAGGGGTTAAATGTGTTCCCCATTAGTGATTCTTACTGTGGGGGGAGGGGACTGACTGGGGGAGGAGACCGATCTGTGTCCCAATGTACAAGGGACACATCATCGGTTTCCTCTCCCTGACAGGACGTGGATCTCTGTGTTTACACACACAGATCCACAGTCCTGCTCAGTTACTGGGCAATCGCGGGTGCCCAGCGGCCATTGCGGCCGCCGGGCACACGCATCGCATCGGGTGCCCAGTGACGCGGAGCGCGCGCCCCCTAGTGGATTTTAAAGGTGCGACGTCATATGACGTCATTTGACGGCGGCTGGTTGACAACTGGTTAAGGGGGTAAATCCTTCCGGTCCTTAAGTGGTTAAAAAGGCATGTGTTCTGTTGTGATGTGAATGATTTGGTCATTATGCATGTTGCATGATTGTTATTTGGAGTTACCACAACACCATTATCCCTGATTTATAAATAGAAGAAAACTATTTTGGAGTTCTTGTTTTTTTTAAATCTTTTTCTCATACACTTAACATCTATGTAGCTGCCTACTCTAAATATGCCATTTCTATAAAAAAAAACATAGGCAAGTATTGTGCTCAACAATTTTATTTTTTGATTAAAAAAAAGAACATAAATCAACTTAGAGATCCTCTATGTCAGCCATCAAAACATATCTTGCTGTAACAAAAAGTGCATTCCATGCTGTAATTTACAAACCAAAACATAAGAATCTAAACCGTAAAAACAACACATCATAGATTAATATCATTTATAAATGTGCATAGTGATAGTCTTGAGGCCATGCTGGTTGGCGGGGATCACATGCATGATAGTGCCACTGAGTGCCATGCTGCTGTGGTGGCTGTGGTGGTGGAGGCTGGTAGTCCAACAGGTGGGTGTGCTGGTGTATTTTGCCTTTGACCCCCTTGTTTAGCACCTGTAGTAGGAGGACCTCAGCCATGTGACGTTGGTCCTCTGACATCTGGCGCAATTTGTTGGATGTTAGAAAGCCAAAAGAATCTGCCTCATCTGGGGTTCTTTGGAGGGCCGTAGAGGCATTGCTTGAAAAAGAAGCAGTGCCATCCTCCAGGTTTTTTGTTTTCCGTGTTCTTTTGGCAGGAGGTAGTGTGGGTATCAGCTGCTCTGACACATTGGTTCCAGTCGGCTCCTCCACATTGGCACTTTCCTGTGTATGAAAATGTGACATTATTATAATGTTCTTTTCAATTTGGACTTTTTTTCCTAAGTGTTGCAAATTGAATGTGTATAATTGAAAAGACTATCATTATGGCCACAGCATTTTTAGATTCCCTTTTTTATTTGACTACTATGTTTTGAGATGGAAACTACTTTGTTAAGGTGAAATATTGGATCAATAACTGAAAAATTTAAAACGAAAGTGACCCGTCGCATCCTAGATTTAAACAATGAATTGCCTCCATCCCTAAATATATTGTAACAAGGTATGGGAAGGGAAACTGCGACTTTAACCACTTCAACCCCGGACCATTAGGCTGCCTAAAGACCAGAGGATTTTTTGCGATTCGGCGCTTTAACTGGTAATTGCGCGGTCATGCAATGTTGTACCCAAACAAAATTTGCGTCCTTTTTTCCCCACAAATAGAGATTTATTTTGATGGTATTTGATTGCCTCTGCGATGTTTATTTTTTGCGATATAAACGGAAAAAAATATATTTTCTAATTTTTGTTATAAGAAAAATCCAATAAACTCAATTTTGGTCATACATTTAGGCCAAAATGTATACAGCCACATGTCTTTGGTAAAAAAAAGTCAATAAGCGTATATTTAGTGGTTTGCGCAAAAGTTATAGCGTCTACAAACTAAGTTACATTTTCTGGAATTTACACAGCTTTTAGTTTATGACTGCCTATCTTATTTCTTGAGGTGCTAAAATGGCAGGGTAGTATGACCCCCCCCCCCAAATGACCCCATTTTGGAAAGTAGACACCCCAAGGAAATTGCTGAGAGGCATGTTGAGCCCATTGAATATTATTTTTTTTTTGCCCCAAGTGATTGAATAATGACAAGAAAAAAATAAATAAAATGTTTTTACAAAACGTTGTCATTAAATGATATATTGCGCACACATGCCATGGTTATATGTGGAATTGCACCCCAAAATACATTCTGCTGCTTCTCCTGAGTACAGGGATACCACATGTGTGAGACTTTTTGGGAGCCTAGCCGCGTACGGGGGCCCGAAAACCAAGCACCGCCTTCAAGATTTCTAAGGGTGCAAATTTTTGATTTCACTCCTCACTACCTGTCACTACCTATCACATTTTTGAAAGCCATAAAATGCCAAAATAGCACAACCCCCCCCCCCCCCCCAAATGACCTAATTTTGGAAAGTGGACACCCCAAGCTATTTGCTGAGAGGCATGTTAAGTCCATGGAATATTTTATAATTTGCCACAAGTCACGGGAATATTACAGTAAATACCCCAAGCTATTTGCTGAGAGGCATGGTGAGTATTTTGCGGCTCTCATTTGTTTTTGAAAATTAAGAAAGAAAATATATTTTTTTTTTTTTTTTTTTCAAAACTTTGTGACAAAAAGCGAGAGCTGCAAAATACTCACCATACCTCTTAGCAAATAGCTTGGGGTGTCTACTTTCCAAAATGGGGTCATTTGGGGGGTTTTGTGCCATCTGGGCATTCCATGGCCTCCGAAACTGTGATAGGCAGTGAGAAGTGAAATCAAAAATTTACACCCTTAGAAAGCCTAAAGGCAGTGTTTGGTTTTCGGGCCCCGTACGCGGCCAAGTTTCCAAAAAGTCCCACACATGTGGTATCCACGTACTCAGGAGAAGCAGCAGAATGTATTTTCGGGTGTAATTCCACATATACCCATGGCATGTTTGAGCAATATATCAAAGTGACAACTTTGTGCAAAAAAAAAAGAAAAAATTTGTATTTTTCCCGCAACTTGTGTCAAAATATAAAATATTCCATGGACTCGACATGCCTCTCAGCAAATAGCTTGGGGTGTCTACTTTCCAAAATGGGGTCATTTGGGGGGGTTTTTAACTGTCCTTACATTTTATGCACAACATTTAGAAGCTTATGTCACATATCACCCACTCTTCTAACCACTTGAAGACAAAGCCCTTTCTGACACTTTGTTTACATGAAAAAAAAAAAAAAATTTGCAGGAAAATTATGTTGAACCCCCAAACATTATATATTTTTTTAAAGCAAAGGCCCTTCACATTATAATGGTGGGTGTTGCATTTTTTTTTCCACACAGTATTTGCGCAGCGATTTTTTTTTTGGAAAAAACACACTTTTTTTATTTTAATGCACTAAAATACACTATATTTCCCAAATGTTTGATGAAATAAAAAGGATGATCTTAGGCTTAGTACATGGATACCAAACACGACATGCTTTAAAATTGCGCACAAACGCGCAGTGGCGGCAAACTACATACATTTTTAAAAGACTTTAAAAGCCTTTACAGGTTACCACTTTAGATTTACAGAGGAGGTCTACTGCTAAAATTACTGCCCTCGCCATGGCCTTCGCGGTGATACCTCACATGCATGTTGCAATTGCTGTATACAGACCGATGCTTACGTTCGCCTTTGCGCAAGAGCAGAGGGGGACAAGGGTGCTTTTTTTTATTTTTTTATTATTTATTTTGCTTTTTTATTTTATTCTTAAGCTGTTCCTTACATTTTTTTTTTATCATTTTTATTGTTATCTCAAGGAATGTAAATATCCACTAAAAAATTGGGGTCTATTAGACCCTAGATCTCTCCTCTGCCCTCAAAGCATCTGACCACACCAAGATCAGTGTGATAAAATGCTTTTCCAATTTCCCAATGGCGCTGTTTATATCCGGCGAAATCAAAGTCATGAAATGCTCGTAGCTTCCAGTTTCTTAGGCCATAGAGATGATTGGAGCCGTTCTGGTCTCTGTGCAGCTCTATGGTCAGCTGGCGGAACCACCGGCTGCATTCTCAGGTTCCCTGTTGGGACAGGAGAGCCAGAGAAAACCATGGAAGATGGTGGGAGGGGGGGACAATCCCTCCCACTGCTTGTAAAAGCAGTCTAGAGGCTAATTAGCCGCTAGGATTGGAGAGCAGGGGAAGGGGCTAGTCAGTATGTAATTTACGGTCCCCTTCCTTTTCTAAATGAACATAGTGAACAGGCTCACCAGTGGCGGCTGCTCATTACGGTCGCACGGGCGCCGCCCCCTTTAATCCACGCGCCTGGCCCCCTAATCTACATGCAGGGCACCGGACACATGGATTTCTATGGATTTATTTTATTTTATTAGAAGCACATAATATATATATATGTGTATATGAAAAAAATATTTTTTTTCATATACACATATATATCTCCCACACATTTTCTTTTTCATTGATTGTACTTCTTTGAGAATGATTTTTCCTTCTCTCATCACAGTGATCAGCAGATCACATTTTTTTACTATTTCATTTGAATCATTCATTCACAAGCCAATCATTGAATTATTGTTTTCACTTGGTGTTGGATCACATGATCTTTTCTCTTAGGGTATATATTAGTTTGATTTTTGTGCATTAGGCAGTTATGAATAAGCACTAGCACAGTGCGAAACATGTCAGCCATATTTTTTTGACCTGTGTACCATTGTACAGTGTGTATTTTGGATTCCTTATTTTAAAATAAAGGCTTTTATTTTTGAGTGCTGTAGTCCAGAAGACTTTTTCGTTCCTGCCAGGACACGGAGGAGATGGAGGGGGGAAGCCGCCGCTGCACCCCGTGACCTGCACAGGGTAAGTGCAGGGCTGAGGGGGGCCTGGCGGGCGAGAGGGCGAGCCGGCGACCGGGGGGGTGTTCGGTGTTGTCAATTGTGTGCGGTGTCTGGCTCGAGCAACGGGAAGGGGGAGGGGTTAGTGTGGGGTGGCGGGCTGAAGCAACGGGGGGGGCTTTATTGACAGGTCTGTCTGCTGCCTGCCCGGTCCGATGGAGCACCAGCCGCCACTGATACTCACTGTGTTCATTCATAGCTGAAGCATAGTAAATTATTACTATGCTTCAGTTTGTGAATGAACAGGAAGCCGCTCAGCACAAAGCACTTCCCATTCATGCAACTGAGGCTGCAGAGAAAGGCATGTGTGTTTAAGCTTTGGGGTGCACACCCTAATGCAATAGGCTGCGCACACCTATGCTTTGGCATATATGCTCTTTTTTTTAACTGTGATGGTGAAATCACCTCCTACAGCGTTAGAGTCACGACTTTATGTATCGTGGGAGTAAACGCTGTTGCTGTCAAGATAAATCAATCTGTGCTGCAACTGAATGGTGTACCTGCTAAGCAAATGATGATAACATTAAAACAAAGTAACATTACAGTATAACAGTAAGACCTTACCATACCATACCTGCAAAGCAAATACAAAAAAACATAGTAAAAAAGAAAAAAAATTTTAACGCAATCTGTGCCTAAAATATATATATGCCGAAGCATGGGGGCATCCTCCCGCAAAATTTAGGAGCAAATCGCTCCTCCACCCCTGCTGCCCCCATGCTTCGGCATATATGCTCTTTTTTTAACTGTGGTAGTGAAATCACCTCCTACAGCGTTAGAGTCACGGCTTTATGTATCGTGGGAGCAAACGCTGTTGCTGTCAAGATAAATAAATCCGCGCTGCAGCTGAATGGCGTACCTGAAAACAAAAAAATGGTTAACAATAAAACATAGTAAACAGTAAAGTATAAAAAAATTACATACATGAAAAGCAAACATGATAAAACATAATAACAATAAAACATTGCAGAATAGAATACAGTAAAAAAGAGCAGAACAATAGAGCGAGAATAAAGAGAGAGAGAGAACAATAAAACGACAACTGTTTTTTCTATTTTTTATTTTATATTTATTTTGTGATTTTTTTTTTCTTTCCTTTTTTTTTTTACACTTTTTTTTGTAACTGTAACGGTTCGGTTCCAGGTTCGGGTCTCTCAAAAATGCGATGGCATCTTGGGAGACCCTGTGTAAAGCCCTGTACACATGATCGGATTTCCTATGGATTTTCGTCCGATGGATTTCTCCATCAGAAATCCGATGAAACTGTTTTTCATCAGTCTTGGCCACACATCATCAGTCCAAAAACCGACGGCAACAAAACGACGGCACGTACAATACATACGACGGCGCTATAAAAGGTAAGTTCAAATCTAATGGCGCCACACCTTGGGGTGCTTTTGCTGATTTTGTGTTACCGCGTGTTAGTAAAAGTTTGGTGAGAGCCGATTCGCGCTTTTCAGTCTCCGTACTATTCAGATCGTTTCCTGGTGTTCAGTTTGTGCTTGTGGGTTTGTATTTGTTCTTCAGTGCATGCAGTCAGGTCGTTACTGCTTGGCAGTGCCTTCTTGGCCGTTCGTTTACTGTTTTTCAGGTCGTTCTTCTCAGGCCTTGCTGTTCCATGGTGCGTTCTGTTTGAGTTCGTTCTGACCAGGCGAACGGTTTAAAACCATGTTTGAAGTGCGTTCTCGTTCTCGAGCTCGTGCTGGCTATGGACTTGGTGTTGCGGTTAACACTGTAACCTGAGTTCAGTCTGTGAACAGGGTGAGGAGGAGTTCATGGACCAAGAATTGGTTGCTCCAGCGGGACCAATTCTCTCATATGTCTCTGCTGCGGGAAATCCATGGGAATAATCCTGATGATTTCAGGAATTATCTCAGGATGACGGACCCCGTATTTCACCGTCTCTTGGATTTGCTGTCCCCCTATATCACGAAGCAGGACACTGTGATGCGCCGGGCGATCACTGCCAAGCAGAGGCTTATTGCCACGTTGAGATACCTGGCGACTGGGAGAAGCTTGCAGGACCTCAAGTTCACAACAGGCATCTCCCCCCAGGCTTTCGGGATCATTATCCCTGAAACGTGTTCTGCCATTATTCAGGTTCTGCAGAAGGACTATATGAAGGTAAGTTTGCTCCTTTAACATCACATTATATGTTTTGATTGTTTGCTAATGTTATTTTTTTTTTCCTCCTTCCCAAATTTGCCTGTTTGTAATATCCTGGGAAATTTTCCCCATGCATGTTTTTACCTCTATTGCCCTTTTTTTGGGGCCTACATGCCTATTTCCCTTCACTAACCTCTCCAGCATGCTATCCAGGGCCCAAACACAGCTAGCCTAGTTTTTTACTCAGGATTTTTTGCGGTCATTGCCATGGTAGTTTAGCAACCCTCCCCCCCCCCTAAAATGTGTACAAATGTTTTATTACTCATTCAAGTTCAGCAGAGTGGTAGAGCCTTTATTTGGGGCCCCCAAAATCACCTCAAATACCCCCCCCTTAGAATATTTTCCAATGTCCCCTCAGCGGGGGTGAGTCATGTGCTAAGTGGGCCTTCTTGTTTGGCCATGAAATACTCACTTAAATAATAATGTTAGCCTGATGTTGGTCAACAATGTCTTTGTGTTATCTGTTTGCACTGTAAACTTAAAAGGTACTAATGTCTTCTTTTTGTTTGACTCCACAGTTTCCTTGCACACCACAGGAATGGCAGACTGTGGCTGATCAATTTGCCCAGCGGTGGGACTTCCCCAACTGTGGAGGGGCAATTGATGGCAAGCACGTCCACATAGTGCCGCCACCCCCGTTCGGGGTCATTCTATTTCAACTATAAAGGTTTTAATAGCATTGTGTTAATGGCGGTGGTGTCGGCACGGTACAAGTTCCTGTATGTGGACGTGGGGAAGAACGGCCGGATGTCCGATGGCGGAGTATTCGCACAGACAGAGTTCGCTCACCGTCTGCAGGCTGGGGGTCTTGCACTGCCTGCAGATGCAGAGAACGTGGAAGGACTACCGTTTGTTTTCATCGCGGATGAAGCCTTTGGACTGGGACCACACCTCATGCGGCCGTTTCCCCAACGCACACTCACCCCGGAGAGGAGGGTTTTTAATTACCGGCTGGCCAGAGCCCGTAGAATTGTGGAGAATGCCTTTGGGATAATGGCCAGCCGGTTCCGCCTGTTTTAGACAGCTATTAATTTGGCGGAATACAAGCTGAACACCATAGTTTACTGCTGCTGCATATTGCACAACTTTCTGAGACATTTTTCCCCAACATATGTGTCAACAGTTGGGCCTGAGGCCGGTCCATCCGAGATGACCATTCTGACCAGCCTCGACACTGCCCGTCCTGGCTTGGCCCCCCAAAGTGCCCGTGAAGTACGTGATAAATACGTTGAGTACTTCACAGGTAGGGGGGCCATCGCAATGCCAGACCACATCTGACCTTTTTGTTTTATCAATAAATTATTATTATATTTTCTAAAAACGTGTTTTGTCATTCTTGATTTTTGGATTTATGTGTCTCCCAGGTTCTTGTAGTGCCAAGTGTATTTCTCCTTAGTAAATAGCCACAATTGTCCCTTTAAAAAACATTGATTTTGCATTTTCTAAACTGCTATTGAGCATCGAAAGAACAAGCCACACCTTTTTGAGTGTTCCAGAAACTTTTTACTCTGTGCAACACATTTTTTGTGGCTTTTATACAACTACAATGTAGAAAGTTTGAGCTCCCCAAAATGTATTTATTTTTTTTGGAGGATTGTTTTGCAGAAACATGCAAGGGTCAAAATCGTCAAATTTGTTTTAAAAATTGAAACAAAGAACAAAGTGAAAAGGAGAAACTTGAGATGGGGTGATGTTACAGCTGATCCATCCCAAATGTGAAGAACCCCACTTTCTTTTTGTGGCTCAAATGTGTCTTTTCAACATGATCCCATGGCTAAGGTAAACATGTGCTATCTGCCATCATGGGGGATCAATGGACGTGCTTTGGGGGTGCAAAGCCTTCCTCTAACCTACTTGAGTAGGGAGGAAGAGGTTGCACCCCTAAAACAGGGACATAGATATCCTGTGACGGCAGATAGCACATGTTGAGTCACTGTGTGCATCTTCACATTTGGGCTGGTGGAAATACCATTGCAAATTTGTTACGCCAAACAAAACACAAAAACAGGGGGGGGGGGGGTCACACTATTCGCCCCAAAATATCTATAATGTTTTTATATTTTTGCTCAGTCACATTCATTCTTTTTCTCATAATGTCCATTTTGCTACTGCATTCCATTATTTCTTGAATAATTATTTTGGCACTAGCACTCGAGAATGGAGGATTTTGAGTTCCTGACACACCACCACGTTCATCCCCTAAAAAAAAAGAGAAATTTAGAAATATGCACGCCTACATCTGTATTTACCTTGAAGTTGTGTTGACAGACACTGACCTGTTGTGGGGATAAGCTCCACCTCTCCCTCCTCCACCTCCCCTTCCTCCACCTCCGCTTCCTCCACCTCCACTTCCTCAACATGCTGATCTAGGGCTCTCTTTGGGATCTTGGGGGAGTTTAGGTGGTCTGTGCTTCCTCGTCTCCTCAGATTGTTGTCCTCCCAGTCTCCTCTCCCCTATGGGAATGCCCAAAAAAAGTATCTTTAGCACACAGAGATTTTAGCGCAGATATTATATACATTGTTTTGAAGTGGGGTACAATTGATATTTGAGCCTGAGTTCCAAGATGAACACATGAGATCTTGAGAACTCTACAAAGCAGCATGTTTTTTTCTAGGGGCCTAAAAAACACACTTGGAGAACCACAAAGGTATCCACTGGAGCACCTGTGTGTGACACCCTTAAAAATTTGGTCATGCGGGCAACACTATAGTATCTTGCTCCAAACAAAAAGCTGTGTACCCAACTGCTTGAGTGTCATCTCCTTTACCCAGAATCCAGTTTAGCCTTTCATTCACATTCTACTTTACTTACAACACATCATCTAGCCAACAATGTATAGATAAACATTGTTTTAGGAAAATGAGGCATGCCCACATGTAGTTTACGTGGATATGTGCCAAACATGTTTTGTGGAAGACGAACAATTAAAAAAATAAAAAAATAAGTGGACCCTCAACTTAACATTAAAGTTGCCTTTTTCAAATGTGAAACCAGTCAATCCAAGCACATGGTGCAAAACATGTAAGAATCCATATTACAATGTGAAAGAACACAAATAAAAGCTTACTTTTTTCAATGCTTTTTAAGCTTCCTATACTGCTCCGGCTACCTCAGCTTCAGGTCAGACCACCTTTTACGGAGCTGCTCCTTGGATCTCATGACCCCATATTTCTGATAGAGAGTCTTCGCCACTTTGTCCATTATTCTTGACTTCCTGAGATTAGGGGTGTCGTATGGCCCATGCTTCCCATCGTAATCCTTCCTCCGCAGGATGTCCACCTCCCTGCCATCTCAGCAAATGACATATTAGTCGCCTTATATCTTTTATTCCTGGATCGGGACGTTTCCGCCTCCGGGCTTTCCTCGTCGTTACTTTTGAGTAAAGAAGCCACCTGTGTCACCGACATTTCGCCGTCTCCCACTCTGCGCCGAACGTTAAGGGGTGGGGAAATGCTGAAAAAGACCATCATGGGCGGGCGACGCAGGCGGAGTTACACGCATGCGCAGGGTATAAAAATGGGAACGAAGTTATTAGGGTTGCGCGGAGTAAGAACGACCGGAAGTGCAGAAAAGACCACAACTAAGGTAAGAAGGGAACTGGGGCCTGCAATGGCCTATAATGGTTCATGATTGTAAAGGCCAATATTGTGATAAGTTGAGGAGAATCGAATCTGATCTGTCATTTTTTTCCCAGGGTTTTTAACTTGCAGACAGTCAAATATGCATAAACTACGTGAGCCGGATGTCATGCTGATTTTTATTGAGAAATATAAAGAAATGCGAAACCTCTGGGAACTTAAACATCCCTCTTACCACAAGAGTGCTTTACGTCGGGCAACAATTGAAAAATTAGCAGATTATATGAAGCCCTGGGTCCCAGACGCAGACTACACTATGATGAACAATAAGATAAACAACATGCGTAATGCATATAAAAAAATCTACAAATAAGTCCGTGATTCAAAGAGATTAGGAGCAGCAGCAGACTGAAGTACCACAGCTTGAAGCCCAAGCTGTGGTACTTCAAGCACCTGCAATTTCTGGATGACCAGATTGAGGCCAGGGAATCAATGTCCAGCCTTCCCTCAACCCTTCCTTCCACCCTTCCCTCCAGCGTTCCTTCCACCCTTCCCTCCAGCGTTCCTTCCACCCTTCCCTCCACCCCTGCAGAGGTGGAGGGGGAGCCACCTGAGCTTGAAGAGCCTGATCTTCGCATCTTCAGCCAGGTATAGTATTTTCGAACATAAATATTGGCCTCAAAGTACTATTGTGATGAACTTGATTTATTCTCCCAAAATGATAACATCCCCCCCCCCAAAAAAAAGGGGGACAAAAATGATTGTTTAAGTATCTAAAAAAAACAGGGACAGAATAAAACTCTTTTCTATTTCTAAAACCAAAATATTGAAACAGTCATGAGATGAAAATTGTGTGTGATAGTTTCCACAAAATTTCTAACTATGTGCCTTTTTTCTACACAGGATGAGGCCAGCCAGGAGGAAGAGGCGCAGGAATGTGGCAGGCAGGAGGAGGCAGGGGTGAGTGTCAGCCAGGAGGAGGCAGGGCCAAGTGGGACTCAGCAGGTCCCCAGGCCTAGTGGCAGCACAGTCTCACAAGTGGCTCCCCTCCACGTCAGACCGAAAAAACATCGGCGGATGACACAGGTGGAGGAGGAGTCACTCAAGATGATCCGTGAGGCTGCTGCGCTAGAGGGGTGACACCCTCCCGACGGTGAGAAAACTTTTTTTTTTTTTTTCCTTTTTTTTTTTTTTTTACAGCTGAAACTTTAATTCAGCAACTTCACCCCGCTGGGTTGGAACAACACTTCCAGCGCCGCGGCCGCGCCTGGTGTGTGTGTCCTCTGTTTTCCTTATTCTTCTTCCTCCTCCCTCCCTACAGAGCGTCAGCCTGTCACATCATCACACTGCACTGTGATGATGTGACGTCACATACAACTTTCTCCAGCTGCACGCTGTGAGGGTCGCTGCTCAGCCCTCCTCCTCTCCAGTCAAGACTCCAGAAGAACAGGTGCGGGGGGGTCTCCACCGCCGGCCCGACTCCCGAGTACAAGATGAGGTAGGTGTGTGTGTGGGGAGCGGGGGGCGGGGCGGTTGCCATTGTAAGAGGTAGAGCTAGTGTGGGAGGAGGACTGGCTGTCTGGCAATACAGGTCTGGCGCCCTGACCTGTCCTGTCCTGTATTGTATGATAATGAAGGGAGGGAGGAGGGGTGCAAGGTGGTCTGCTGCTGCTAGACACAGCTATGGATTATATATAGATATTATGTAATATAGCTGGTCCATCCGCCCCTCCCCCCACCAGACCAGCTAACTCAACTACTGTGCATATTATATGTAATCATATTATCAGACAGACAACACTGACTATACAATTTATATTAGCTGACTGAGACACCCCCACCCTGAGCTGGTCTGATGATGATAATGGGGGGGGGGGGTGTGATGCTGGACACAGATATATTATATTACATATAATAGGCACAGTAGTTGAGTTAGCTGGTCTGGTGGGGGGAGGGGCGGATGGACCAGCTATATTACATAATATCTATATATAATCTATAGCTGTGTCTAGCAGCAGTAGACCACCTTGCACGCCATGATGGAGTCCTAACCTGGCACCATACCATCCCAGCCTGCCTATGCCACCGCAACCAGTCCTTATGCCACCGCAACCTCCCCTATGCCACCGAAACCTGCCCTATGCCACCGCAACCTGCCCTATGCCACCGCACCCTGCCCTATGCCACCGCACCCTGCCCTATACCACCGCACCCTGCCCTATGCCACCCCAGCCTGCCCTATACCATGCACCCTGCCCTATGCCACCCAGCCTTCCCTATACCACCGCAACCTGCCCTATGTCACCCCAGCCTGCCCTTTGCCACCGCAACCTGCCGTATGCCACGCAAACTGCTCTATACCACCCCAACCTACCATATGCCACCACACCCTGCCCTATGCCACCCCAGCCTTCCCTATACCACCGCACCCTGGCCTATACCACCCCAACCTGCCCTATGCCACTGCAACCTGCTCTATGCCATCACACCCTGCCCTATATAACCCCAGCCTGCTTAATGCCACCCAGCCTGCCATATACCACCCCAACCTGCTCTATACCGCCCCAACCTGCTCTATACCACCCCAACCTGCCCTATGCCACTGCAATCTGCTCTATGCCATCACACCCTGCCCTATATAACCCCAACCTGCCCAATGCCACCCAGCCTGCCATATACCACCCCAACCTGCTCTATACCACCCCAACCTGCTCTCTACCACCCCAGCCTTCTCTATACAACCCCAACCTGCCCTATGCCACCCCAGACTGCACTATACCACCGCAACCTGCCCTATATTACCCCAACCTGCCCTATATCGCTCCAGCTGGCCCAATACCACCCTATACTTTAATTTACAGGGGTCATTTCGGGGTGCGCCTCGTGACTGTGCGCTGCCTGCAGGGCGCTGGGCAGGATAGACAGGAGGGGGGTGACACCATGTTTTGCCGCACCAGGTGACACCAACCCTAGTGACGCCACTGCATGGCCGTAAACATGGGGGTGAGGGGGCAGCTGACTGAGGCCACCCATATCTCTCATCAGGCCAATCCTTCTCCTCCTTCTCCTCCTGCCACATTAACACCCACAGTGGCCCGGCCTGCAAGGGTGCGTGGACGGGGCCGTGGAGGGAACGCTGCAGAGAGGCATGGAGGGAACACTGCAGGGAAGCGTGGAGGGAAGGCTACAGGGATGAGCAGGAGGTGATTCCCTGGCTTCGAGCTGCTCTTCCAGAAGTTGCAGTTTCATGGAGTACCACAGCTTGGGATGATGTATGTCTTCAGCTGCTGCTCCTGATTTCATTATGTTGTTTATCTTATTGTTCATTATAGTCATGTCTGCCTTTGGGGTCCAATGACTTCATATTTTCCGCTAATTTCTGAATTGTTGCCCTTCGTTTTTTGTTTGATATTTTCCCAGAATAAATGGAGATTTGATTTCAGCCAAAATACTTGCCTGATGTGTTTTTATTGGGAGTAGCAATAACATTTCCTAAATACAATGTGTAATTAATAACAAGGGACACCAACCTCCATGAGGGAAAAATTAAACAATCAAATGTTGTTGTGAGAAATTAACACACAAAAAAATGCTAAAAAAAAAAAAAAAATGGTATTTAATTTGTGAGGTCGGCCTTTAATAATAAATCAAATTATTAAGAAGATCACAAGAAACAAGAAAAACATAAGTTAGTCAGAACTCGTGATAAAGAAGTGCAGCAAAAACAAGATTTTAAACACCATTCTAAAGCAAAAAACAATGAGCTGCATTAAACGAGGCAATAACTTGCAGAATGACGAATGTGCTCTCTCCATTAGGAACGCTAGTTTTACCAGAACAAGCGCTCCCGTCTCCTAATTCAGTCTGAGCATGCATGGGTTTTTTATCCGATGGACTTGCCCATAGACGATCTGAGTTTTCGATCGTTTTTTTATTCATCGGAAAAATTTAAAACATGTTCTATTTTTTAAAACCAATGGAAAAAAGACCGATGGGTCCCATACACGATCGGTTTGTCTGATGAAAACAATCCATCGGACGGTTTTCATCGGTTAAACCGATCGTGTGTACAGGGCTTAAGACCCTGTGTAAGTGTGTCCTATTCTGTGAAATGCTGTACCCTACGCCAATACTCCACTAGTGTATGGTAGCGTTCAAAACATTCACAAATTTGAAAAGACCAGGATTGTCAGGACATTGTGGACAATAATAACGTGTGTCACGCCTATATCCGCGCTTGCTACAGACACGACATCTTCTTTGGGGGGCTTGTTGGGTAGGGGTACCAGGGAGGACATACGGAAAATACCTCTCATGCAGCCGGCTTACTGCATTTGGTTGGGGATAGTGAAGTGCAGCACCGCCTGGATACGGGAGGGCTTGGACGATATCTTCCTGGAATTTAAGGAAAGATCCAGTCCGTCCTAAAGCTCTGTATAGCACATGAGCGTTCAGCAAAGCCAATTGAAATAAGTATACAGACACTTTTTTGCACCAGCGTCTGGCTTTACGGGCAACTAGGTACGGCGCCAACAACTGGTCGTTGAGGTCCACCCCTCCCATATTGGTTATATTCGTAGACACAGAGGGGTTTCTCCACAACACCATTCGCCGTACGAATTTGGACTGTCGTGTCTGCGTGAAGGGAGTAAAGAACAAAAACATTCTTATTATCCCTCCACTTCACAGCGAGCAAATTATTACACCTTGAGCAGGCTCTCTCCTCCAGCCTAAGATGGGAATCTACAAGCCTCTGGGGTAAGCCCCAGCGATTAGTTCGCATGGTGCCACAATGCGCCAATTTGATGATCAAACAAGTGACTAAAAAGTGGCACGCTCGTGTAATAATTGTCCACATACAAGTGGTACCCCTTTCTGAATAAGGGTGACACCAAGTTCCACACTATCTTGGCAGCTCTCCCTATGTAATCTGGGCGGTTCTCCGGCTCTACGTGACTATCTCTTCCCTCATAAACCATTTAAACTACATGTATAGCCTGTGGCCCTGTCACAGAGCTTTTACATCTTGACCCCATATCTGGCATGCTTGCCGGGAAGGTACTGTTTGAAAGACAAGCGGCCAGAAAATTTAATGAGAGACTCGTCAACGCAGACAACTTGATGGGAAGTATACAAGGCTGCAAAACGTTCGTTGAAGTGGTTTACGAGTGGTTTTGTAGAGCCGATCGAGTTCAGGGTCCCCACGAGTATGACAAAGTTCATTGTTGTTGAAGTGCATGAACCGCAAGATCTGCTCGTATCGTGCCCTGGCCATGGAGGCAGAGAACACGGGCAAATGGTAAACTGGGTCAATGGACAAATATGACTGCAGCTCACTCAATTTAACTATGCCCATGTCGAGGGATAGGCCCAGAAAGGTCTTAAATTCAGAAACCGTAATTGGTTTCCATTCTCTGGCAAGGGAGGACTGGGGATTACTGGCGATGTATTGTCCAGCATACAAATTACTTTGGTCCACAATAGATCTATAGAGATCTTCCGTGAAAAACAGTGAATAAAAATCAAGTGCCGTAAAATCAACTGTTTCCACCTGAATTCCGGGGTGGCCAGTGAATGGGGGAAGTACGGGTGCTGCAAAAGTGGTGGGCTCCCAATTAGGATTGGCGAATTCTGCAGGAAGGACACTATGGGCACGACGGGCCTGTCTTTGTCTTCTTCTTGGTGGCAGCGGGACACTACTTGTGCTTGCCACCTCACCAGCTTGAACTGCACTTATGGGACTCGCCACGTCACCAAGTGTTACTGCAGTGCTGGATGTACGACCAGGGTGTACTAGGCCGCTGGTGCTTGCCAGATCACCAGAAGGATGAGCGGCACTAGTACTACTCTGCTCCATAATACGAGAGCCCTGCGGTTCTTGCTCCTCAACAACAGAAGAAAAATAATGGGGTCGGGTACGCCTGACCTTGGCAGGGACCTCAACTTCGTCGTCGGTGCTATCTGTCATGGAGCCGCTGTCGTCTACAGGATCGTATTCTGAGCCTGAATCTGACAGATGAGTGACTTCCTCTTCACTATCTGTCAGGCTCAGAAACGTGTAGGCCTCTTCACTAGTGTACCTTCGATTTGCCATTTTGGGCTCTAAACTTACTGGTACAACTAGTGAGATTCACAGGAAAAAAAGCAGCTAGGCTGTCAGCAACTGAGTCAAAAAAAACTGTTAGCGATCGCAGGGATCAGGCCTGACTCTGCGATCGCTGCAGTTATGTGTTTAGTGTTTTGTAAGTGACAGTGATCGATCGATACTGCACTTGGGTGGGCTGGGCTGGGCTGGGCGGAGGGGCAAAACGCAGGTGCTAGCAGGTATCTGGGCTTATTCCGCTAACAATGCGTTTTTGGGAACCCTAAACTGCTGGGGACGCTAGTATAGATCTGAACAGATCAGATATTGATCTGTTCAGATACTATACCACTAAGGGAGGTGTATGCTGCATGCGTGGGTGTTAGTGCTACTGGCATTAATCTGACGCTGCCTCGGGCGACGCAGACCCTAACTGACACTAAAACCTAACACATATTTCATCCACCGGGCAATCAGGTTAAACCTTTATTGGGTAATAAATGGCAGGTGCCCTGACGCTATAAAAAACAAACTACAGTAGGTGCCGCCGACATTGTATATCCATCGTGAAGATTCTCGGGCGACAGGGTGCCGACATCTCGGTGACAGGGTGCCGACATCTCGCGCTCGCTGCAATAGCGAGAAGGAGACGCGACACTGTATTGAATGGGATCCAACGTGGATTCCCGCCAAAACCAGGCACTGTGTTTGGTATGAATCCTGAGCGGGAACTACACACCACATTTTAAATAAAAAACCAGCATGGGTTCCCCTCCAGGAGCATACCAGGCCCTTCGGTCTGGTATGGATTTGAAGGGGAATCCCCTAAGCCGAAAAAACGGCAGTTACAGAAGCAGAGGAAGCATTCCATTCGTCAGGAGCGATCGTGAGGGGGTGGCCATGAATCAGTGGCCTCCTCCTCAGGACGGATTGCTCCTGTAACGATACCGACCGCCTCGGGCACCGGGGGGTGCGATCGTGCCCCCCACCTGCAGGAGGAGAGTAACGTATATATACGTTACTCTGCCTGCCCGTGCCATTGTGCCGACGTATATGTACATGAGGCAGTTGGCAAGTGGTTAAATGAGGCATCGCATTGTAATTGGCAAAGTTTTATATGACGATCTGAAAATTGTTTTAGATAAAAAAAAAAAAATTTATGTCATAATCCCCTAGGGGTAGTCCAAGATATTTGTAGGCATAATAAAATAAATATGTAGATAATAAATCATTTTTAATATAATCATAAGAAGAATATTAACATGATATTTTTAATAATAGATTTCATGCAAACAATCAATCGATGGACATAATTGATACAATAGATAATAGATAATAAATAATACATAATACATAATTACATGTATAGATAAAGTTACAGATCATAGGTTAAAAAATCACATAATAAATATAAACAGTAGATAATGATAATAAAGAAATTCATGGTTGAAATAAACTTTTAAAGACAACCCTAGTTGTATACCCAACGCATTTCTTGGCTGACTGCCAATCATCAGATCATCTGTAACTTTATCTATACATGTAATTGTATCTATTGTATCAATTATGTCCATCGATTGATTGTTTGCATGAAATCTATTATTACAATTATCATGTTTATATTCTTCTTATGATTATATAAAAAAATATTTATTATCCACATATTTATTTTATTATGCCTACAAATATCTTGGACTACCCCTAGGGGATTATGACATTAAAATAAACGAAATTTATCTAAAACAATTTTCAGATCGTCATATAAAACTTTGGCAATTACAATGCGATGCCTCATTTAAAGTCCCTTTTTCCCACCCCATACCTTGTTACATTGGCTACAATAATGTATAGTTATCATCATTGTATTTTTTTGGAGACACTATGTTCTTCAATGCTTTACCTGTGTCAAGGTTGACTCCTCCACATCTTCCTCTTGGGATTCAAGACATGGGCCCTAAGGCAGAGGTGGAAGACAGGGTTGACCGGGATGCTCTGGGGTCATACTTCTCAGTCAGAAAGCACAGGGTCCCAAAGCCTTGGCACATACACATCCTCTGCTGCTGCTCCTGATTTTTCCGACTCCTTCATTTTATTGAGCTCCCTTTTGAAGTTGCTGAGGAGATTCGCAATTTTGTTGCGCACATACCTGGTGTCTGCATTGAGGCAAAAGGGTTTGCATAAATCTGCACTTTTTTCCAATGCATCATTTATTTTCTTTTTTGTTTATTGGAGCAGAAAATCAGGTGATGTAAACTTGTCAGTCATTACACCTGCAAGACACAACACAAGACAAAACATAGTGTAAGGTCATCTGGCTTCCCCATAAGCTGTCCCCAATATAAGCAATATAAGCAAAACTGCCTATACATGCCACAAAACACCTATCTATGCCCCAATATAAAGCTGTACCTTCGTTTGCTGCCAAGTTTCGTGTTTTTCTGATCGATTGTCCACTCATAGATCTTTCCTTCGGCATTTCATCGAATGATCAATGAAGTGGTGGAAGGAGCTGTCTGTGTCGACAGGTAGCATAGTTTTTCAGATCCAGTCACGAGGGCCAAGATAACAGAGTCTTTGCTGTGTGCACATTCATGGTAGTGTAGGTGTGATGCCACGTACACACGACTGTTTTTAATGTCATTGAAAAAAACTGTGTTTTTCTCGACGTGATTCTTCTCAAGCCTGCCTTGCCTACACACTATTGTGGAAAAAAATGCTTGAGTAAAGCGTGTGACGTACAACACATACGACGGCACTATAAAGGGGAAGTTCCATTTGGATGGCGCCACCCTTTGGGCTGCTTTTGCTGATCCTCGTGTTAGTAAAGTTTGTTGAGAGATGATTCGCGCTTTTCAGCCTCGTGCTTTTCAGTCCGTTACAGCGTGACGAATGTGCTATCTCCATTACGAACGCTAGTTTTACCAGAACGAGCGTTCCCGTCTCATACTTGATTCTGAGCATGCGCATTTTTTTTCACGTCGTTAAAGCCTACACACGGCCGTTTTTCATGACGAGAAAAACGACGACGTGAAAAACTACGAGAAAAATTAGAGCATGTTCCAATTTTTTTATGCCCATTTTTCACATCGTGAAAAATGCTCTGAAGCCCACACACGATCATTTTTAATGACCATTTTAAAAAATTGCATTTTCCCGTCATTAAAAACGGTCGTGTGTATGCGGCATAAGAAGGGCAAGCAGGTTCCACCCAACAATACACAGGGTAGGTAAGTATTTCATTATGCTTACAGTGAACTTGACCAAAAATCTGTATGTAGGTCCCAGGGCCGGCCCAAGACATTGTGCTGCCTGGGCCCAAGAATGAAATGCTGCCCCCCAAAAAAAATAATCACGCCCACCAAAAGGCCCCCACATAAAATTTAATTTATCAGAAAATCTTTTTAAAAATGCCATAAATCTATCCCCTATTTTGTAGACGCTATTGAGCAAACCAATCAATATACGCTTATTGCGATTTTTGTTTGACCAAGAATATGTAGCAAAATACATATTGGCCTAAACTGATGAAGACATTTTTTGGGGGATATTTATTATAGCAAAAAGTAAAAAATGGGTGCTCAACTACCACCAAAAGAAAGCTCTATTTGTGGGAAAAAAAGGACATCAATTTTGTTTGGGTACAGTGTCACATGACCGTGCAAATGTCAGTTAAATTAACAGTGCCGTATCACAAAAAATGGCCTGGTCATTAAGAGGGCAAATCCTTCCGCGGCTGAAGTGGTTAATCAGAGCTGGGCAAGGCAAGTCCCTGGGTGAATGGAGGCAGAGCTAATTGAATGCTGGGGCGGCCGCAGCCTCTGACGTCACTGGTTGCTAGACGCCGGGCGATTCTAGCAACCAGTGCAGCGCACAGCCGTCCGGGATCGGCCCTGCTCCTGCTGACTGATCCGACCTCATCCTGACAGGAAGGATATGGCCGGGCGGATACTAAGGTACGGGTAGAGGCGTAGCTTGAAAGTTGTGGGCTCTGGTGCAAAAGTTGACGTGGGGCCCCTCCGACTACCACCCGCCACTTCCACTGCGCACCAAGTAACTCCCAGCGCTTGCCAAGATATTCCAAGTGGCTAAAGAGTTATTTCAGATCTTTATTTATATGCTAAGTAATTAAAAAGATTTTGGAGAAATTGTCCACATTTTGTCATACCTCTCCAATTCTTTTGAATACCCTGAAAAAGAGGTAGGCATCATTTGAGAGCGAAAATCTACTTGAACAATATGAAAGAGATCAAAGATCTCTGAGGTTCAGCACCTTTTTTTAAAGAAGTTACCTAGCAAGGTTAACTAAATAGTAAGGAAAACCTGGGAAAAATATAATAAAACAAATGTCACTGCAAAAATATAAGCCTGAACAGTGGACAGTGTCATGAGAGCAGTGGACTTTGTCAGTATGGCAGTGGACGGTGCCAGTAGGGCAGTGGGCGGTGTCAATAGGGCAGAGGAAGGTGTCAGTAGGACAGAGGACAATGTCAGTAGGGCAGAGGACGGTGTCAGTAGAGAAGTGGATGGTGTCAGTAGGGCAGAGGACGGTGTCAGTAGGGCAGAGGACGGTGTCAGTAGAGCAGAGGACGGTGTCAGTAGAGCAGAGGACGGTGTCAGTAGAGCAGAGGACGGTGTCAGTAGGGCAGTGGACGGTGTCAGTAGGTCAGTGGATGGTGTCAGTAGAGCAAAGGACGGTGTCAGTAGAGCAGAGGACGGTGTCAGTAGGGCAATGGATAGTGTCAGTAGAGCAGTGGATGGTGTCAGTAGAGCAGAGGACGGTGTCAGTAGAGCAGAGGACGGTGTCAGTAGAGCAGAGGACGGTGTCAGTAGGGCAAAGGACGGAGTCAGTAGGGCAGAGGATGGTGTCAGTGTTTTTTTTTTACCATTTTTTTCATCATTTAATTTTTTTATTAGCCCTGGTTTTAGGTCTCTGAATGAACACAGGGGTCCCCCTACTTCCTGTACACTACAAGACCCAGCATGTCCAGGACTCACACCTTCCCCATGCTCACTCCTGTCACAACCCCAAATATAGGATGTTTCCAGTATAGGGGGAGTCAAGAGAAGTTTCAGTTTCCCTCCAACCAGCCCTGTGTCCCGCACTGCAGAATGTTCTAACATTCCCGCTTCCACCCGCCCCGCTCCACTCTTACCAAGTCACACTTCTTTGGCTCTAGCTAAAGAGCATGTTTATCCCCCAATGGGCCCCGCCATGACTGAGGGCAGGTGGTGGGAGAGGCGGTTGTAAGCGAGGGAGTTGAAAAGACAGCGGCGGCTGACTTGAATGGAGAGGTGAGGGGAGGAGACAGGGGAGAAGACAAGGGGGGAGGGGGTGTGTCCAACTCACAGAGGCAGAGAAACAGGGAGGACACAGATTTTGGAGGCAGTGCGGAGAAGACGGGTCTGTGCACCAGGAAGGCAGAACGTTCACCGCAGTACTGCCTGTCATTCCACGTAGTACATGACCCGCCTCCTCCACTCAGCAGCCCCATCTCACCTGTGTGAAGGGGAGGGTAGTGGTCTGCCTGTCACATACTGGTATCCAAGGTGATCCCCGCCACCCACACAGAGACGCATTGACATCGGATCTAATGTGAGAGGGGGGCCGAGTTGCTATGGCAACTCCGCGGCTGAATCCCAGTGTTGCCAACCTACCAGACTAAAATTCACTGACACAAAACTCAAAATTTACTGGCACAGCCACGTTTTTACTGACATTTTCTAAAAGATACAAAATTATGTTTTTCAGTGCAAATTTCAGTACTTAAGCTACAAACAAGTACAATACACAGTTAAAAACAATAGTCCATAAAGTGAAATAATGTTCCAAAGAAGAAAGAAATATTCCAAAAAGAGATGTGTAGTCTTCTTAATAGAGAATATCTTCCACCCCACCGTGCACGTATCAGCTCCCCTTTGAAAATGCACTCACCAGCTGTAAATGCCTCCCACTCTCGTGTTCGGCTCAAAGGCTTGCTAGTTAACCACTAGAAGGTGAACGACCATCAGCTGAAAGCTTGTGTGTCAACACAGGATGTTCCATACATGTAAAAATAAAAAGGTGCTCCAATAGTGTAAAATAGTAACGACCAAATTTATTCAAATACACAACCACACTTCAAATATTACACTCACATGATATGAAAATAAAACCAGCCTTAAATCAATCACAGCAAGCAGAAAAAAGTGTAAGATGGCACTGCAGTGATTTGCGGTCATGGCGGACCCAAGGTGTACGCTCGGTACAGGTCTCTCACCCCCTCCTGAGCTCCGGGTCACAGCAGCCGTGTAGCGTTCTCAGCCTCAGCGTGTCACGATAATGTCAATGATAATGCAGCCATTATCGTGACACGCTGCAGTGCCATCTTACACTTTTTTCTGCTTGCTGTGATTGATTTAAGGCTGGTTTTATTTTCATATCATGTGAGTGTAATATTTGAAGTGTGGTTGTGTATTTGAATAAATTTGGTCGTTACTATTTTACACTATTGGAGCACCTTTTTATTTTTACATGTATGGAACATCCTGTGTTGACACACAAACTTTCAGCTGATGGTCGTTCACCTTCTAGTGGTTAACTAGCAAGCCTTTGAGCCGAACACGAGAGTGGGAGGCATTTACAGCTGATGAGTGCATTTTCAAAGGGGAGCTGATACGTGCACGGTGGGGTGGAAGATATTCTCTATTAAGAAGACTACACATCTCTTTTTGGAATATTTCTTTCTTCTTTGGAACATTATTTCACTTTATGGACTATTGTTTTTGAATTTTATCACATGTCACGTGGAGTACAATTTGATTATCATAGTTTCACTAGTGAATGTTATTATATTAGTTTAGTGATTTTCGTTTATTAGCGCTACATTTTCTCCTAATTTTCACCTGCGTGTTTTTAGGTTTAAATTCTGTTTTCATATTTATCATTTTAAGTGGCAGCTTTAGTTTAATATATTTTTTCACATTTTTTTGTATTGGCGCAGTGGTGGTACAAGATATTAGGAGCGGTTGTATTTTGATACCTATTTTTATTGACAATACACAGTTAGCAATGTGGTTTAAGATAGAGATTAAGGTAAAAATATATATATATATATATATATACAGGAGCCTGATACACACTACACAGAGCCCATCCTCTCACCCTCCTGCTCCCCACTAAGGTAAGCCACCGACAGGACTGCATGTTGTTCAGCCAACTTACCTTAGGCTAGGCTGAACTCCGTCCTTCACTGCAGACTGTCTCCACTCCTCCCCCTCCCAGCATCTCCTGTAAGGAACTCGAATAAGGCGCACTGAGAGAAAGGGGGAGGGTAGAAGTAACTTCACTTAGTCAGATCCATTGGAGACTCTCGATCTCGACTCCGGCCGGGAACTGCACATGCGCAGTCGAGCCGAGAGCATCACTGGCTAAAAGCGGATGTTTTCACTGGCAGGCATTTCCCTTTACGGACACCGAAACTGCTGTATCCCTTCACGCTACGCCCACTTGTCACTGACGGCTGCCGCCCATCATAAAATGCCACCTGGGACCATGGGCCCACTGGATCCCATGGTAGGGCCTCAGCCACTTGACCGTCGTTGCCTTAAAAATGTTTTGTCTTATTACAGGTCATGTTCTTCACCATTGTACAATTGGCATAATGAGTGCTCATATTTTGCAGAGTTGCTACGAACTGGAGAAAATCGAGGAGGCTGCTACTGCTTTTCAGCACAGAATGCAAGACTTTGTTGACATGCTGGCTAAATTCTAGTTTCCACTTGCGTTGTATTATCTGTTTGTTTATATTTGTGGCTTAATGTTGTGTGTTCCCCCTTTTTTGTAATATTTTATGTCCAAGTTTTTATAGAAAAAATATAGTGAATGGATGAGAATGAATGTGAATTTCTCAAAGTGCCAGTGAATTTATGCATAGTCATATTTTTGTGGCCTACAATACTCTCCCAAACTAATGACACCAGCAAGGTGGGGAGTTTTGTTTTGCCATCTAGCTTAGTGCTGACATGTTAAAATACCAAGTTTGTCTGCTCAATGTTTGAACATATGTCCTTTGATATGTTTTTTTACATGCCTGCTTACCCCAAAAAACTAGGAGAAATGTGAATGAACCTACATGTTCTCCACAAAGATCTTTTGTTGCTAAAGCACCTTACAACATCCCCTGTGAATGTGCATGTAGTAAAAATGTGTTGACACAACCATGTGTGGCTTATTATTTAATTGCTCAATACCTGTAATGTTACAAAGTTGTCGTATTTAAAGAAGAAGTCAAGCCTGAGCTCGTTTGGCTGGGATTCTCCTATGGGTCACAGGAGTGCAATTCGTACTACTGTGGCCTGTTTTGCACTCCTGTGAGTCTGCTCTCTGCTGACGTCACTGGAATCAGTGCACCGCGTCATCACGACAATAAAGTCTGGATCCGCCAGGTGCCTGGACTGATGCCTGTCTCAGCCTCTCAGCGAGCCGCTGAGAGCCTGAGATGGCCGCTCCCCGCCCCTCTACAGCTCATCGCTCCATTGAGCATGGAGGAGAAGAGAGGAGAGCTGCTGATTGACAGTCAACAGCTCTCCCCTCAGGGATCTGTGAGAACCGAGCCATCGGCAATGTTCGATCACTCGGTTTTCAGTGTAGAGGCGGTGGGGGACAGATGCAGCATCCACCTAGGTAAGTATAAACATATTATTCATTCAGATCAGGTAGGATTCATGCCCAATAAGTCAACCGCATTTAATATCAGGTGCGCATACTTAAATATGCAGGTTCTGGCTCCGGACCACTCAAATCGTGCCTTTTTGACGTTAGACGCAATAAATGCCTTCGATAGTGTTGAATGGCCATATTTGTGGGCCATTCTTGAAAAATTTGGGCCTGGCTCTGGTTTTTGCAAGTGGGTGCGGTTGTTATATACCGCGTCGGTGGCATCGTTTAGGGTCAATGGCCTTCAATCTCCTAGTTTTTGACTCTCCCAAGGCACTAGGCAGGAGTGTCTATTATCCCTCCTGCTTTTTGCCCTGGCTATAGAGCCTTGGCATGTCTTATACGGGCCTCTCCCGATGTTACCGGTTTGATTAGAGGAGACATGGAGGAAAATATATCATTATATGCAGATGGTCTTCTTTTTTTCTTGACCAATATCTGCTCATCCCTGCCGGCAGTAGTGAAATATATTAAGTCGTTTGGCAGGTTCTCCGGGTTAGGCATAAATTGGGAGAAATCCATGTTAATACCTCGGGATCCTGTTCCAGATTCATTACCATCTACACTCTTTCATCTTAAGGTTGTGTCATCTATAAAATATTTGGGTATAACTATGTCTGACTCCCCGCAGTCATATAATGTGGATAATATACTTCCATTACTCTTTAGATTTCAAAATCAAATTAAAACCTGGAATAAGCTCCCCTTATCGTTAATAGGTTGTATCAATCTAATTAAGATGATATGGATGCCTCAGCTTCTTTATTTTTTACACAATGCCCCGATCTGGATACCCATACAGATTCTTATTAAGATTAACACCTTATTTAGGCAATTAATATGGCGGAACAAAACCCCTCGTATTAAACTGGAGACTCTACAACATCCCAAAAATGCAGGCGGTCTGGCACTTCCTAATCCAAGGTTATACTTTTTTGCATTCCAACTACAACACTTTGCTGGATGGGAGTCTGAACCCTTCCTGCTCGACGATTATTTTACTATGCATGTAAGGGTAGGCTACCACTCTATGTTTTAGATGTGGAAGAGGGGGTGTTTCACTTGCCGATATGCCTACCTGCACGTTAATGTGTAAAATATGGAATACACTTAAAAAAATACTGCGTGTTTCCTATCCTACCAGATACACTCCTATATGGGAGAATGATAGACTCCCTCAAATTTTGGCTCTTAGAGGCTTTCAGAGATGGAAGAAATTAGGAATAACAACTCTAGCTCAGCTATATGAGAACAGTATACTAAAATCCTTTGAAGACCTAAGGGAAGAGTTTTCTCTACAACCTAATGGGTTCTATCAATTCCTTCAACTAAGACATGCTTTACATGCCAAATTCTCTTCTGCTAAGATATGTTTCCCCCCTATCCTTGTCCTTGATAAGATAGTACAGGCAGGGTCAACAAAAGGTCTCACCTCTGCTACATATAGGGTTTTGTCCTATAGGGTCCTACTGAACTTTCTAGGGCTGTGTCACGTACCTGGTTCATGAGCCTGACGTGTAGAGGAGAGTCTCTCTTACCACAATGGCTTGTGGGCCCCTGAGGTTGAGACAGCAGCCACAGAAGCACGTGACGGAGGAGTGCCTAGGATCATTCCAGTATTCGGTATGGCTGGTTGTCCGTGGTTGGATATGCAGCAGGCAGACCGGCAGGGCTAGGCAGACCAGAACTGTGGCAGGCTGAGATTGCAGCAGGAGCAGGAACTGGATGCGATTTGCAGAGCAGAGCCATAGCAGGCTGAAGGAGCAGATGCAGGGTCAGGCAGGCTGGGTCTGTAATGTTCGGGCAGATCAGCAGAGCAGCAGGCAGAAGAGAAGTCCAAAACAAGCCAGGGTCAGGGTATCAAGCAGACAGGATTAGTGAGAACAAGCCGAATCAAGATCAGCGGTCAGCACAGATAACAGGTCAGACACACAGAAGCTGCAGACCAAAAAGCAAAGAGTCTTTGGTGCACTCACTTTAAATAGCCCCTTTGGCACCAACGTTGGTAACAGGCGCACGTGTGCGCACGTATGTGCGTGTAAATGCGCATGTCTGCCGTGCAATTCCTGCTGCATGGCTATGCCTTTCCTGACAGGCTGGCTGGGAAAAAGATATTGGTTCTATCCCCGAGGAGGTCTGGGACGATATTCTCTGTTCCTTGCCCCGGGTGCCTCTTTCTCCATCACACAGACTGACACAGATTTTTATTCTCCATAAAGTCTATAGAACCCCAATTTGTGTATGCAATCGGACTGAACTCTGAGCCAGCCTGTGCTAGATGTGGTAATACAGGTACGCTAATACATCTTTTATGGCAGTGCCCGAAACTCCAAAGATACTGGGCGGAGGTGATTGGTACCTTAAACAGGATATTGGATATTAACATTGCGATGAAACCACTTATATGTCTTCTGGGCTACTGTGATACATCTATTTATACCTCCTCTATCTGTAACACAATAAGGCGCGCACTTTTTGTAGCTAGTAGACAGATTACTCTTAAGTGGAGCTCTCCCTATCCGCTGACTGTACCCGAGTGGATTTTGGACCTCAATAGGATTGTTCTTTTTGAAAAACATACATACTCCTTAAGGAATTCCATGAGTAAGTTTGATGCTACCTGGTCAAGATGGCTCCAGTCCATGGCCTAGGTACCATGTAAACCAGTATTGTAATATTGGATACAGTTTTTGTCCTTTTTTTTTTTTTTTTCATATACTCCAAGAGCAGGGTGGGGGTTTGGGGATAGGGGCAGTCTTGTTGGGGTGATGTGGTTTGGGGTTTGTTTTCTTTTTTTTTGGAGGTTGTGTTTAGTTTAATGTGATTTTGTTTGTACAATTTATTTGTATTGTCTCAATGTTGTTTGCATATAAAAATAGAAAAGGATCTGCTAAAAAAAAAAAAATTATAAATGGGCCAAAAAAAAACAACATACTTCTATTTTAAGTTTACAATGTTCTCTTAGTACATGTTCTCAACTCCCGCAAATTGTAGCTTGCAAATTTTTAAGGAGTTGTAAAGGCAGAAGGTTTTATATCTTAATGCATTCTAGGCATTAAGAACAAAAACATTCTGTGTGTAGCAGAGCTGACATACCTGTCTGCATGCTTGCGTAAGAAGTTGTGAAGGATACAGCAGAGTACAATATGATTTAGCTTATATAAAGCCATATGGATGGATGTCAGATAGAGCCAAAACCAGTTTGCCAAAATTCCAAAAGCAATCTCAATGACCCTTCTGGCACGGGATAGTCTATAATTATAGATTCTTTGCTCTGGGGTGAGGCTGCAGAGAGGAAAGGGCTTTAGAAGATGTTCCCCAAGATCAAATGCCTCTGCAACAAAGACAAATTAAGCTTGTTGATATTTTGGTCACGGGAAGGCAAGTTTAAAGAACCATTCTGGAGACGGTGATAAAATTTGGTTTGGTTTACGACTCCTCTATACGAGTTCCGGCCTTTCTTGCCAATGTCCAGATAATACTAAAAAAAATTTAGTAATTAAAAAAAGAAGAGCGAGAGTTGGGCGGTGGGACAATGCGGACGTTCCTCCCATCTATAGCATCCTTCTGCACATAATATTGCAAACATATTTGTCACACAAATGCTTATGCAACAAAAGGATGCACTTAAAGTGGATTTCCACACAAAAGTGGAAGCTCCCCATATCTGCTCCCCCCCCCCTCTGGTGCCACATTTGGCACCTTTCAGGGGGGAGGGGGTAACGGGCACCTGTTTTGGACAGGTAACCCTTCCCACTTTCATGAGAGCTTGCTGCAGAAAGATTTCTTGGCAGTTTGGCCCCCTCCTCCTTCCTCCTTCCTCGCCGGGTCAGTGTCATAATATTAAAAGTCAGCAGCTACAGTATTTGTAGCTGCTGATTTTTCATTTTTGCCTGGGGGGGTCAAATTCTGCTTTAGCATAATATAAAGGCCTCTTGCAAACTGGACGTTTTTTTCATCTGAAAAACTCCTCTTTAACGCCACTAGTTCAGGGTTTTTTGGTAAGTCACAAAATGTAGCTGTGAAAAAACACTGTTAAGTTACAGGCCATGTATGCATGTACAACAAAATTTGCCATCACAAAGAATACCTTGATATAGTCCTTCTGCAGCACTTTAATAATGGCTGAGCACGTCTCCGGAATGATGATTCCCAGAGCTTGGGGGGAGATCCCAGTAGTAAACTTGAGGTCCTGAAGGCTTCTCCCCATTGCAAGATACTGCAAGGATGCATTTAGCCTTTGCTCAGGAGTTATTGAAACCCGCATACATGTATCCTGCTTACGGATATAGGGGGACACCAAGGCTAAAAGGTGGTTAAAACAGGGATCCGTCATCCAGAGATGATTTCGGAAATCATCAGGTTTATTTTCCTGAAGTTCCCGCAGCAAGGGCATGTGGGAAAAATTGCTTAAGGTTGAGCAACTAATTTTTGGACCAGGAGCTCCTCTTTTTCTTTTTTTTTGCAAAGCACTCGGGTCAGAGCAATTACTCCTAGCCCAACAATACCAATTGTAGCATTATCTGCCATGATAGTTGGGGCTCGAACGATATATCATATTTTAGCGAACCTTCGGGAATAAAAAGACTGCTAACTGAACTAGCGGAAGGGGCCCAGAGGGGTCACGCACACAAAATCACTTCCTCTTTATATTATCGTAGTACGTAGCTACGTTAGCCTTTGACATCCGAAAATTTTTGGACAAGTCAATTCCATATCCGACATCATGGACAAAATGCAGACGTTCACGCTTTTGACAAAATGCAGACGTTCACTCATCTGAAATTCGTAGTGTGTGTACAAGGCTTAAAGTGGAAGTCCATGCAAAATATAAAATCCCTGCATCTATAGACACCAGGGATCACACTAACACTAACACACTAACCTCTCTATCCCTGAAAATAAAAAATCAGTATACAATATACATACCTTTTTGAAAGCCGTACTGACCGTATCCCACGCTGAGCTGTCAGCCGCGGCTTCTCTGTGTAGGCAGGTGCAGAGGAGACGGAGGACAATGGAAGCCCCATAGTAACTCTATGGGTGACGTCACTTCCCATTAATTTCACAGCTGTTGTCTTCCGTGTCCTCTGTAGAGCTTTCGCTGGAGATTGGGTTGGAGCTGGTCAGATCGGCCTCCAAAAAGGTATGTATACTCATCTTTTCTTTACAGGTATAGAGAGGTTAGTGTTAGATCCCTGGTGTATATAGATGCAGGGATTTTAGATTTTGCATTGACTTCAATTTTAAGGCTCAGTCCTTAGCTGTTTCTTACAGACAACACAGGCACCGACCCTGCAATTAAGCTCACTTCCCTAGGTCAAGGATTTCAGCTCATAAGTTGTTTCTCTCAGTCCTCATGTACACCCACACAGAAACCCTCAAACCACTGTGAGGCCAGGCCAGAAATGGAACATTAAACACTCATCTTCCTTTGTAAGCACCTGTCCTTAATTGACCATTTCACTCTTTCCTCATCTTAGCTCATACACAGGATGTCCAGTCATTTCAGGTTGCAGTTCAACAACTAAAGTGACTTGAATGGGGTTTCTACACACAATGTTTATTTTTATCAGATTAGCCATAAAGTATATCTGAAGACAAAGCTTGTTTTAGTTTTGGACAGAAATTTGAGGGATTAGAACACCTCTTAGGTGTTATTTCTGTCTGTGCCCTCATTAGGGAGAGACA
The DNA here is from genome assembly GCA_029206835.1 of Rana muscosa. Taxonomy (NCBI): domain Eukaryota; kingdom Metazoa; phylum Chordata; class Amphibia; order Anura; family Ranidae; genus Rana; species Rana muscosa. The sequence continues at coordinate 958,104,891 of CM055117.1, read as the reverse complement.
CCCTCTCTATTTGTTATGTTTACCAAATATCACTGAAAGTGAAATAAAATTCCAAATTTTGAGCTGTCCCCAGAACAATAATAGAGGGAATTTCTTCAAATGGAGACTCTAGTTCTGGTGACCCTGGTGTCAACAAGGGATTCCCTCACTTTGAGGGGGTTTCCTCTCACTTCTTGTTTTAGCTACGTGTACAATGAACTTGGTTACAGATAATGGGACTTTTGTTAACATTACCAAAAACATAAAATACGTAAAAGATACTATGTTGTGACATGTATCAAATATTAAAATCTATTGTCATAAAAACTTTGGGAGATGGTCAACCCCAACATATCACATACATACAGTCTTCACAATTATTGACCTATATGATCCGTATCATCAATAGTAAGTTGATGCAAAACGACCACTAACTTTCTGCTCTGTCCAATTAACTTGGTTTGATTGAATCTGATCTAAACTGAGTCTAAATTGATCAACAGGTAGGTTATAGCTATTTGATTGTTTGCTGATTTGGTCATTTGGATTGCACATTGATCGTATAATAAAATCAAAGCACGTATGGCCACCATTAGAAGTGTACAAGAGAAGACATGTGTAGGGCAAAGTAGACACCTACCTCATTTTATAGTTCACTAAGAGGTCCTACTCTACTCCAGAATAACCAAGCCCCTGTGCCTCTGCTCTCGACTGTTTCTCCACCCAGGTTATGCATCTTCTATCAGAGTTTCTCTTATCTTGCACAAAACGGCTCAGTTCATTGGCAACACAACCTCTTCTCAAATACTGTATATTAGTGTTTTATTTTTTTGCTGAATAGATCAATTGTTTAAAGGACAGCATTTATATCCTGGGGTGGCTATTTTCTTTTCAAATGATTTACCTTCAAACAGCAATCATAAAAATAGATTTAAAATACTGGCCTAAACAAACATTTATTTTACAATGGCAGTTTGAAGCCAGAATATTTTTAAAGAAATAGCCCACTTGGGGATCAAACCTGCAATCACTGCATTGCAAGCACCATGCATTAAAGGAAAGCTAATATCTCAGTGGAGAACTGATAAAGTTAAGTCCAAGCATAGGCATATAAAGATTTCATGAGTTTACCTATAAATTAGCTGTAGTTTTAGTAAAACAATTTATTAATATTGCCCAAACAAAGCATATACTCTTTCAATTGGCATCTCCCATGCACTACATATGGTAACTGGTAGGTCATTCCTTTTTTGTAAGTACCTCTGCAGCCCTGAAATTTCAGTTTCTTACTTTTTTTATTGGCTGGATCCCTGGCCTACTCCTCATTTCCTAAGCCTCGCTTTTGTCCCATTACTCTGATGGATGGTTTTAGTAGTCTGTAGGAATGAGTGACTATGTCTAGGTTTGGTTTTTGGAAGGTTTGCTGATCTCATCTTGAAGTTTAAAAAATGTGCAAACTTAAGGCTGATTTCCTGGACTGTCTGCTACAAAGAAAATATTATCATGCAAAAAGTTGTGAAAAGACACATCAAAAAATTAGAATTTTCCTGGAGCCACAAATGTGTTTGTTAGAAAGGATCTAGCATCAGCAAGCACTTGTATAGGGAGCAAATAGAACAAGCTTTTTTAAACATGTCTCCTGTCAACAACACTGTTGTGGTCTGCAGCCTCTGCCAGCAGTGTATCAGCAGTGGTAAAGGTACTAGCCCTTTGCGTACCACATGCATGAGGAAACACAGGACTCTGCACCATAGAGCTCAGTAGGAGCAACCATAGACAAGTTGGCAGAAAAAGGCATGCACTCCTCCTGCTCAAGGGGTATAGCAGCCACTTTCTTTTATAGTGCAGCTAATGAGCCCTTTTCCTCCTCCTCCGCCCCCTTAATGGCATATTTCAGCCGTTTTTTTTGTGGGCACCTAATGTGACCTTTTCCTCCTCCTCTTCAAGAGTGCATAGTAACCAAGTTTTTGGGCCTGCTAATGTATAGGGGCCATTCACACCATCTCATTGCAATAGTGTGCCTCATTTTTTTGCATCTGTACGCAGTGCACATTAATGCGTTGTGATGTGCTACAATGCACATTCATCTCAAAGTGTGTTGGGGTGCTGTAACATAGCAGGACCATGTAGGAATTTACCTCTTTTATTTTGGGCTTGGGACAGACAATGTGGCGTCACTGTAATAATTTTGAATGGGGCTTCTCAGAGTTCCTGGTTCTTAAAGTGTGGAACAGCAAGACATCACCCCCTTGGGAGCTCTAGACAAAGCCAAGCCAAGCCAAGCCTAGCCTAACTAGAATACAGTCCCTCTATCAAGCCCACTATCAAGCCCACACTCTTGGCTGGCATAAATCACCACATACAGATTCATGATCAAGTGAAACTCCCAATCCTGAAGGAATAGCAATAGTCCAGGCTACACACCATTATGGGAAAACTTTCTTCTACACAAACACTAGAGCTCTGCTTGCTTATATGTTTATACCCTTACAGCAGCCCTAGTGAATAATAGAGGGCGGTGACAAGCAACCTAAGGTAGGATTCCAACTTCAAGGGCTTTTAACCGCTTGCAGTGCCATTCAGAATGAATGACACTCTATTGCACCAATGCATTAAGTGTTTCCCCTTATTAGGAAAAAGCATGCATAACCACTATGACATGGTGCGAACAGACCCTAACTGTCATTAAAAAATTAAATATTTTAACAAAAATAAACTAAGAGAACTTTTTATTTCCATTAGTTGTGCTGCCCACAGCAATCAGAAGCACAGGACACTGGCGGCAGAAATAAGCCAAGCGGTCCATTGATTCTATACTTTTTTTTTACTGTTGATTGACTCACTACTTCAGTTGTAAAACACACAGAATGTATAAATATATGACCGATCACACAATTAGGAAACAAGAAGTTCAAAAGGAAAGGAATCCCTGAAGAAATACACATGAAAATGAATAAAAGCATACAAAAACGTTATTATATCTCTATAATGCATGCAGGAAGCACCTACCCAATATAACATATGTAGTGCCCTGCTCCTGTTGGGCGTAGTCAACCCGCTGTGACTTCTGGGGAGGGGTAGTTAAGGGACAGAGACCGCGCTATCGGGGTTCGTTTGCCAGATCCTGACCTGAGGGCCCTCCTGGCCTCAGGGATGTGCGAGCCATTCTCGGCCTCGGGGCCTGCTGACCCGAGGCTCTGCAACTGAGAGTAGGCCCAGGAGTTTCTGGGGCCTACTAGTCCAGGGATGGTCCTACGCCGTCTTGCCTGCGGGAAGAAGCGGAACAATTGGGGACTCAATTGAGGGACGCATCCTGGTAAATTTACCTCACGGTGCTGCCGGCTGGCTGAAAGATTCTGCCACGCGTGAGCTGTGTACTTTATGAAGGAACTTTTGCAAAGTGTCAGTGTGGTTGCACGATCTTGTGGTGGAAGATTGTGAAACGACTCGACGGCACTCTTCAAGTCTGTGGCAGAGACTTTGAACAAGCTTCGCACCGGTTGCTAGGCCAGTGAGAGCAGGCCTATCCGGTGGTTGCCGAATCCAGTGTGGAACTGATTTGTCCTCTGGATCTAAGATTGTGCCTGATCCGCAAAGCAAGGTACCTGAATCTCCCCTTTCCCTCTAACCCTCTGTTGGAACTGTTTAACCACTTAACGACCGCCCCATGTACATATACGTCGGCAGAATGGCACGGACAGGCACAATCACGTACCTGTACGTGCCTGCCTTCGCGCAGGTGGGGGGTCCGATCAGACCCCCTCCCGGTACATGGGGCGGTCAGTATCGCTTCAGGAGCGATCCGTGATGAGGGGGCGGCCATTGGTTTCTGGCCACCCCCTCGCGATCGCTCCCGGCGAATGAGATGCTTCCCCTGCCTGTGTAATGTAAACACAGGCAGGAGGAAGTGATGTCATCTCTCCATGCGGCGCTCTATTTGTCCGGAGCGCCAAAGAGAGAAGACATCAAGTAAGTGCACCAACAGCCCACTGACACCAGGACACATAGGCACATAAATCACCCCCCCAGTCACCCCCAGATCACCCCCCAGCCCCCATTTACAGTGTCACTGATTGCAGTGATCATGTATTTACTGATCACTGCAATCAGTGACATTTGTGATAGTAAAAGTGTCAGGGCAGTTAGTGTTAGGTCCCTTTAGGTCCAGGGTAGCCCCCTAACCCCCCCTAATAAAGGTTTAACCCCTTGATCACCCCCCAGGTAACCCTTTCACCCCCTATCGCCAGTGTCACTAAGCGATCGTTTTTCTGATCGCTGTATTAGTGTCGCTTGTGTCGCTAGGTAGCCAGTTATTTTTTTAGGTTCGCCGCCAGGTTTTTATAGCATCAGGTACCCCCATATATTATCTAATAAAGGTTTTAACCCCCTGTTTGCCCCTAGAGTTAACCCTTTCACCAGTGATTACCGTATAAGTGTTAATGATGACACTGGTTAGCCAGTTAGTTATTTAGGTTCCCCGTCAGGTTTTTATATAGCGCCAGGTACCCCCATATATTACCTAATAAAGGTTTAACCCCTTGATCGCCCCCCAGGTAACCCTTTCACCCCCTATCACCAGTGTCACTAAGCGATCGTTTTTCTGATTTCTGTATTAGTGTCGCTGGTGCCGCTAGGTAGCCAGTTATTTTTTTAGGTTCGCCGCCAGGTTTTTATAGCATCAGGTACCCCCATATATTACCTAATAAAGGTTTAACCCCTTGATCGCCCCCCAGGTAATCCTTTCACCCCCTATCACCAGTGTCACTAAGCGATCGTTTTTCTGATCGCTGCAATCAGTGACATTTGTGATAGTAAAAGTGTCAGGGCAGTTAGTGTTAGGTCCCTTTAGGTCCAGGGTAGCCCCCTAACCCCCCAATAAAGGTTTAATCCCTTGATCATCCCCCAGGTAACACTTTCAACCCCTTTTTGCCAGTGTCACTAAGCGATCGTTTTTCTGATCGCTGTATTAGTGTCGCTGGTGCCGCTAGGTAGCCAGTCATTTTTTTAGGTTCGCCGCCAGGTTTTTATTGCATCAGGTACCCCCATATACAACCGAATAAAGGTTTTAACCCCCTGATTGCCCCTAGAGTTAACCCTTTCACCAGTGATCACCGTATAAGTGTTATCGGTGGCGCTGGTTAGTTAGTTTGCTTTTTATAGCATCAGGGCACCCGCCCGGCGGGTGATATCAATTAGGTTTTAGGGTCAGATAGGGTCTGCGTTGCCCCAGGCAGCGTCAGGTTAGTGCCAGTAGCGCTAACACCCACGCGCAAAGCATACACCTCCCTTAGTGGTATAGTATCTGAACAGATCAATATCTGATCAGATCTATACTAGCGTCCCCAGCAGTTTAGGGTTCCCCAAAAATCTGCCCAGATACCTGCTAGCACCTGCTTCTTGCCCCTCCATCCAGCCCAGCCCACCCAAGTACAGCATCGATCGATCACTGTCACTTACAAAACACAACACACATAACTGCAACGTTCGCAGAGACAGGCCTGATCCCTGCGACTCCAGTGCTGTAGGAGGTGATTTCACCACCACAGTTAAAAAAAAGAGCATATATGCCGAAGCATGGGGGCAGCAGGGGCGGAGGAGCGATTTTACTCCTAATGCCGCGTACATACTGTCGAAATTCCGATGGAGGCTTGCCCGTGGAAAAGTCTGACCGTGTGTACGCGGCATAACTTTTGCGGGAGGATGCCCCCATGCTTCGGCATATATAAATGGTGCATGTATGCCCATCATTAGAAGTGGGTGGATGAAGGGAGGTTTTCTAATGGTGGGCATACCCACCGATCAATTTTTGTCTTCAAGTGGTTAGAAGAGTGGATGATGTGTGACATAAGCTTCCTAATGTTGTGCATAAAATGCCAGGACACTTCAAACCCTCCCAAATGACCCCATTTTGGAAAGTAGACACCCCAAGCTATTTGCTGAGAGGCATGTCGAGTCCATGGAATATTTTATATTTTGACACAAGTTGCGGGAAAAAGAAATATTTTTTTTTTTTGCACAAAGTTGTCACTAAATGATATATTGCTCAAACATACCATGGGCATATGTGGATTCACACCCCAAAATACATTCTGTTGCTTCTCCTGAGTACGGGGATACCACATTTGTGAGACTTTTTGGGAGCTTAGCCGCGTACGGGACCCCAAAATCCAAGCACCGCCTTCAGGCTTTATAAGGGTGTACATTTTTGATTTCACTCCTCACTGCCTATCACAGTTTCGGAGGCCATGGAATGCCCATATGGCACAAACCCCCCCAAATGACCCCATTTTGGAAAGTAGACACCCCAAGCTATTTGCTGAGAGGTATGGTGCGCATTTTGCAGATCTCGCTTTCATCACAAAGTTTTGAAAATTGAAAAAATAAATAAAAAGGCAGTGATTTTCGGGGCCCCGTACGCGGCTAGGTTACACACATGTGGTATCCTCGTACTCAGTAGAAGCAGCAAAATGTATTTTGGGGTGTAATTCCACATATGCCCATGGCATGTGTGAGCAATATATCATTTAGTGACAACTTTTTGTAAATTTTTTATTTATTTTTTGTCATTATTCAATCACTTGGGACAAAAGAAAAATATTCAATGGGCTCAACATGCCTCTCAGCAATTTCCTTGGGGTGTCTACTTTCCAAAATGAGGTCATTTGGGGGGGTTTTGTACTGCCCTGCCATTTTAGCACCTCAAGAAATGAGATAGGCAGTCATAAATTTAAAGCTGTGTAAATTCCAGAAAATGTACCCTAGTTTGTAGACGCTATAACTTTTGCGTAAACCAATAAATTTCCCCTTTTTGATTTTTTTTTTACTAAAGACATGTGGCTGAATACATTTTGGCCTAAATGTATGACTAAAATTGAGTTTATTCGATTTTTCTTATAACAAAAAGTAGAAAATATAATTTTTTTCTCAAACTTTTCGGTCTTTTTCCATTTATATCGCAAAAAAAATAAATAGCAGAGACAATCAAATACCATTAAAAGAAAGCTCTATTTATGGGAAGAAAAAGACGCAAATTTTGTTTGGGTACAACATTGCATGACCGCGCAATTACCAGTTAAAGCAGCGCAGTGCCAAATTGTAAAAACACCTCTGGTCTTTATGCTGCGTATTGGTCCGGGGCTTAAGTGGTTAATAAAACTCTTGAAGAAAAAGTAACCAGGTGTTGGTGTGGACATTCATGAAAGCTCTTTAAGAGGGACCCCTAAGATAAGTGTGGTGAACAGAAAGGTAACAGCAGGTCCAAAATTTAAACCAGCGGCCCCTTCAGGGGTATTGCTACACATGGGGGCTCGAGTCCGTGATTTGCCGTTACCTCTCGCAACTCAAAGTAAACTGTTCATTTGGGACTTATGTTACAGAGGGCCCTGGACTGTGTCAATTTTGCCAGGAAAAGAGGGGAGAACTTTGTGATCACTTCTAGAACGTGTGGGCTGTGGGAGGAGCAAGAAAGTAAGAAAGCCTGCGAGCTACGTGCCAAAAAGAACAAGTGGGAGGAGTTCCCGCCTGCCTGCCGCGTGAGACGCTGCGTGTGTGTCCAACCTGCAGACAGAAACGGAACACCACCATGTCTTCAACCCTGTCAACGCAGTCTGCTATGGGGCCCAGGATGTTTTCTGTGGGTACCGCTACAAGTTTCATACTGCCGGGGACTGTACTGACGGACACGGGCATTCGTCTAACACCGCATGGGCGGTTCATACACTATACAATCGGAGATGTGGAGGCCTTGGGCATGCTGTGCAACAGGTGCGAGGGACTGATTATACACCCCCGTCCATTTGTCCGGTGTCTACGTTGCGGGGAGTACATGTTTGCTGTGGAGCAGCCCACCATGCCCCCTCGTGCCTACAGAGTGGACTGGGCCATGGGCAACGTAACAGAGGAAGTTGCTGCCTTTGATCCAGTGGTTAGGCCTACACCCACCGCATCTGCTGTCGTGAGTAATCCCAAGGGGGATGGCACTGTTGCCGCTTTTGGAAAGTCATCGGTGGACGTCGCCGCTGTTGCTACCTCAACCGTATCTACCTCCGCTGCACCTGCCCAAAGGAAGGTGGGATATGTGAAGGCCTCCCGCGGCCGTGATCGAGGCCTACCCCAGAGACTACCTGATCCAGACCCGGAGAAAAGTCTGATTTCCGAGAAGTCCACGACAGGAACGGGTGAGAGATCAAATGGGAATATGTTGGGGACTGTATGTAATTATCTGCCGGCGGAGGAGCTGAGAGATTCAGAGATAGACTCTTTGTCAGACATCAGCAGGGATGATGATTTATTTGAGACTATGGCGCAAGAGCTGTTATGGGCAAATAGCGATGATGTCGCCTCAGCTTTTACTTTCTCCGATTACGCAGCTATGGACTCAAGGGAGACAACACCAGGGTGGAACCCCCAATTGTTACTGATGAAATCCTGGCCAGCGGTAAAAGTTTGCTGGGTTCAGGAAAACTGTTTGCAAATGTCATGGTGCACAAGTCTACAGATGCGTGTGTACCTCCTGGATATGGAAGTACCAGATCCCTGCCCAGGCTTGCCCGATCACAAAGGTTACTCAACAAGCGGGTGGCCAGAGACTATGGACTGGAATTCCCCTATGTTCCCAGGGAAATTATGCAAGAAATTGAGTTTCGCAGAGAACAGTGGTACAACGAGGCTGTTTGGGACTATCTTTCAGTGCCAAAACCGTTCCGGAAAATGGGCCATTCCCTTGCCATGGATGAACGTTTCAAGGGGTGTCTGCTACACTGAAAATATGGTAGACACATTCACGCAGACAAGGTGGTCATTTGCCGACCAGAGAAGGACGATATGGTCTATTTTGTCACTACCCTTGATAAGCAGGGAAAACCTATAACCTTGCCTGATCCTCAGTTTTACTGATGATAAGCTACGGTGACTGTCCGTTTTTTTTTTTGTTTCTACTTTGCCAAAAAGAGATGAAGATTTTCTTTTTGAAAAGGACTGTGCGTATGTAGCTAGGTAGTGCTGGGTTACCAGAAGATGTTGGAGTCAAGATCTCTTCTATGGGTCCAGTACCTACAACTGAGGAATTTGTTATGTTCTATTCTGCCACTAGGTGGTGGGAGTTTACTCAGCAAAACTGAACTCTTATATTTCCATCCTTAGTTACCTACACCGAATAATGTATATATGTAGAGAAAGAGAGGCTCATTTCTCCAGAAAGTGAGGTTTTGCTTCCCAAAGATATTTTATATTTTTCTATGTCTGTTTGTTTTGTTCTCTTTCAGGTGCATTGGAACCTTCTATCAAAACCACCGGAGAGTGGGTGGGTTAGATAGAGAGATAGGAATACTGTAATGTATATTGATGTGATTTTATTATGTGTGCATATCAAACTTATGTTTCTTGTACTGTTTTGCCCCTCCCTTCCCATCCAAGTTTTTGGGGTTCAGGTACTGACTCTCAGGAGTGAGAGTCATATTTTTCCTCGACGTCCAGTTCGTCTTTTTGCGGTGGGGGAAGTGTGTAGCGCCCTGCTCCTGTTGGGTAGGCGCTATGTGTTAAATTTAGTTATCTGAGCTGTAGTTTAGCTCAGAAAGATTAAGCTAAATTGTTGGCTCTGTTTCAGTTCAGCTGGGTTGCACGTTTTCCACTTGACAGTAGGTGTCACTGTCACCACAGGTCAAGGTTGGAAATGCAAAAGGCTGAATGTATTGTGTATTTCTTTCCCAGAAGTGGTTCAGGGGGCGTGGTCAACCCGCTGTGCATTCTGGGGAGGGGTACTTAAGGGACAGAGAACGCGCTATCAGGGTTCGTTTGCCGGATCCTGACCTGAGGGCTCTCCTGGCCTCAGGGATGTGTGAGCCATTCTCGGCCTTGGGGCTTGCTGGCCCAAGGCTCTGCAACTGAGAGTAGGCCCAGGATTTTCCGGGGCCTACTAGTCCAGGGATGGTCCTACGCGGTCTTGCCTGCGGGAAGAAGCGGAACAATTGGGGACTCAATTGAGGGACCCATCCTGGTCAATTTACCTCATGGTGCTGCCGGCTGGCTGAAAGATTCTGGCATGCGTGAGCTGTGTACTTCATGAAGGAACTTTTGCAAAGTGCCAGTGTGGTTGCACGATCTTGTGGCAGAAGATTGTGAAACGTCTCGACAGCACTCTTCAAGTCTGTGACAGAGACTTTGAACGAGCTTCGCACCGGTTGCTAGGCCAGTGAGAGTAGGCCTATCCAGTGGTTGCAGAATCCAGTGTGGAACCGATTTGTCCTCTGGACCTAAGATTGTGCCTGATCCGCAAAGCAAGGTACCTGAACCTCCCCTATCCCTCTAACCCTCTGTTGGAACTGTTTAATAAAACTCTTGAAGAAAAAGTAACCATGTGTTGGTGTGGACATTCATGAAAGCTCTTCAAGAGGGACCCCTAAGACGAGTGTGGTCGGGGGCGTGACCGGATGTTGAGGTGAGAGGCCGTAGCAACCCGGCCCCCGTACCTCGCTCCCATGTTGCGCTGTTGCGCTGCGCTGTGATTGCGGGAATGGACGGAGAAAGTAGGAGAGGAGCGGCGGCGATGTAAGTGGGACTGGTCGGCTGACCCCCCCCTGGAAACCGGGTGCCTGGAAATCCGAAGATCGGAGAGTGGAGCTGCACGGAGCTGCACGGAGCGGAGGATAGGTGGCAGTGTGCGCACCCGTGAGGAGGGTACAGGAATACATACCGGGAACCGCGCGCTTGCTATCTGCCGCCTGAAGCATTAGTGGTCTGGGCTGCCTGTTATCATACCCCTGCCGCCCTGCTGCGAGCCTGTCACAGCCATCCAGTTACCCAGCTATCCATGCATAAGGAGGCATCATTAAGGTACACCGGGTTTTTGCAATTCTGGACCCTGAGGTGAGCGGACTTTTTTTTTGTATGTTTAAAACTTAAAGACCCAGGCATGTGGAGTACATTGGGTACAATAGTATCAACAGTGATTCCCTATTTTCCTTAGGGTGAGGAGCCTGGAGGAAGGTGGTCTGCTTCATAGGGGACTGCCTGGTCACCGGAGCCCGCAGAGGGATAGTGTGCGGGGAACATATAAAAGCATATTTATAGGGGGTAAAAATGCCGGGCACACTATCGGTAATGACCAGGAACACCTCCAAGGACAGGTCAAGTGCAGGCACACAGCAACAGCAACAGCCTCAGTCTCAGTCTCAACCCCAGGCACAGTCAACCAGGGGGACTAAAGCAAGCCAGGCAGCAGCCGCGGCCACGGCTAAACTGGAAAAGTTTGGGCACGTCCCGGCATGTACAGCAAGCTACACACCTACAAAGGGACAAGGGTCTCAACAACTGAACCCCCAGCGGAAGAGTCTAGGTCAGATAACAACTATAGTGACACCAGGAAAGATGGCAGGGGGTACAGGGCCTAAGGGGAAAGTATTGGGCAATCTGGCAGAGCCAAATACAGGACCAATACCGGAGGGTGAACCCTCTATGAGAGAGATCTTCTCCGCAATTAACAGCTGCAAATCCTCACTGTCTGAAATATTTGGCCAGCTGCGGGAGATAAAGGAAGATATGTCAGTATTAAAGCAAGATGTGCAGGGGATTGGCGTGAGGACCTCCGGTCTGGAGGAGAGGTTAAGCCAGGTTGAGGATGATGTTAGCCCTATGGTAACCGAGATGGAAACAATGAGAGAACAATTGAACATGTGTATTAATAAAATCGATGACATGGAAAATAGGTTACGAAGGAAAAATATAAGAGTACTAGGCCTCCCCGAGAAAAGTGAAGGTAACTGCCCTACTGAATTTATGGAAGACTGGCTAATAGGAGTATTTGGTAAGGACTGCCTATCAAAATACTTTTCAATCGAACGGGCCCATAGAGTCCCCTTTAGGGTGCCGGCTGAGGGAGGTCGACCGAGACCTATGCTTATTAAACTCTTACACTTCACGGATAAAATTACCATTCTCCAAAAGGCAAGAGAGTTGAAAAATATACAAGTAAACGGTGCAAGAATATCAATTTATGCAGATTTCTCCCCTGAATTGCAGAGACAGAGAGCTAAATTTACCGAGTGTAAACACAGACTTCAGCAAAAAGGAATTAGATATGCAATGTTCTATCCAGCACGTTTAAGGATAACTGTGAATGGGGAAAACAAGTTTTTTAACACACCCGCCGAGTTGACATCTTGGATGAACACAAGGGAAGGAGAACCACAGCAGAGTGGAACTGTTTAGTAATTACACAAAAGAACTTTAGTAACATTTTTTTTTTTTCAGTCTGCCTCTCATTCTTTTTTCTTTTTGAGAGAGGGGGAAGGAGGGGGGGAGGGAGGGAGAGGAGGAAGTGGAAACATGCACAGAAACTTAAGCGAAACGTAAGCGAAATTTTTCCCCCCCTCCTCCCCCTTTTTTTTTTTTTTTTTTTTTTTTTTTTTCCCTTCCCCCCTTGGGTGAGCGTTTTTTTTTTTGCACAACGCATTTTTCTATTTACTTATTTACTTATTTACTTATTTGTTCATTTTTTTTTTTTTGCACAATGAGGTAAAGGGAAAGGAATTTTTTTTTTTGCAACATGGGAGCGGGAAGGGTTGTGAAAGTGTACTCTCAGTATTTTTTGTGGGGAGTGGTACAAGGGTGGAGGGCAAAGAAGACAAAACATAATGCATGTAAAAAGTGCGTAAGAAAGTTTGTTACACTCAAACCATTCAAAACACTAAAATACATATTAAGAGGAGTGGTAGGGAGAGGTCTCACCTCAAAGGTAGGATGCGGTCACATTAGAAGCCCTCTATTTGGGCCCCAAGAAGGGCGGGGGGAGCAGCGGGTGGGAAGGGGAGGGGTGGGTGGGAAAGTATGTTTGTTTTGGGCACTAGAAGAGGGGGGAGATTCACTAAAAACACAAATCTTTGAGCGAAGAGTATTAACGGCACATTTTGGTAAGATGGGAGGCATAAAGATAAGAGCAGTCCTTAAAGGGGTAGATGACGGATAGCAGGGAGGTTGGGAAGAGAACCCCAAAACCTGGTAAAAGTATGAAAGTGTGTTCATGGAATGTTCGGGGGGTAAAAGATTCAACTAAAAGACAAGTGATTTTCTCAACAGCAGAAAGGAAGGACATCAAAATGCTGTGTCTGCAGGAGACGCACCTGGACGGGGAGACTATTAAGATACTAAAACATAGGAAATACAAAACACAGTACCATTCTACACACACTTCCTATTCAAGGGGTGTGAGTGTTTTGATAGATTCGGGCGCAGTGTTCTCCTGTAGACAGAGCAAGATAGATCCTAAGGGACGGTATGTGTTTCTTCATTGTTGGATAGAAACAAAAGAATATGTGGTGGCAAATATATATATCCCCCCCCCCCATTTGAAACCGTAGTCCTTTGGGCGCTAATAGAGTTCGTTATGGATAAAGTGGGGGTTCCCGTTATAGTGGTAGGGGATTTTAACATGACCATGGATAAAGGAATAGATAGGTTCCCGGTGGGTGCTTCCGCAGGACATCCGTCTGCCAGCCCTCTCCTTCATTTTTGTGAGGAGGTGGGTTTGACAGACGTGTGGCGGAGGAGACACCCGGGGGAAAAACAATTCTCCTGTCACTCAAGGACGCACGGTACCCTGTCCAGAATAGACCTCGTACTTTGTAACGAGGAGGCACTAGAAGTGGTGGGGGAGGTGATTTATGAAACAAGAAGCATCTCAGATCACTCCCCAGTAATACTTGAAATAAAGCTGGATAAGGGGCATGGTAGTGGGGATTGGAAGATAAACCCATTCTGGTTGGAAGTAATTGGGGACCCGGGGGGAATTTGCGACAGTCTGAATGAATTTGTAGTATTAAATACCGGATCAGCCTCAACAGGAGTGATTTGGGATGCTCTGAAAGCATTCTTACGGGGAATATTAATCCAAAAGGTATCAGTAGCTAAAAAACAGTCACGCGCTAAGGAAATTGCAGGGAGAGAAAAGGTGTTTAGCTCAGAGCTCAATTATATAGGAAATCCAACCCCAGAAAATCATGCAGAATGGTTAGTGTCACAGGGAGAGTACCAAAAAATAGTAATAAGCAAGGCGGAAAATAAAAAATTATTCCAGAAGCATAATTTCTACGGGGAGGGCGAGAGAGTGGGGCGTATCCTGGCCCTAATAGCTAGGGCGGGGGCCCCCCCATCGGTTATTGCGGCGATAAGAGATGAGGAGGGGGAAGTCAGGAGAGGTACATCTGAAATAAAAGAGATTTTTAAAAAATATTATCAGAGTCTGTATAGTAGTACAACAAATGACAATTTAGAGAGGGAGATGGCAGACCTTTTTAAGGGCTCACAGATCCCTCGGCTTTCAGAGGAAGATAGGAAGAGCCTGGAGGCACCGCTTACTCTGGAGGAGTTACAAATAGTAATAAAGGAGATGGCAGGTCAAAAGGCCCCAGGGCCGGATGGCCTACCAATAGAAATATATAAAACCTTTGGTGAGGTGTTGCTCCCAAAACTCCTGGAGGTTTTCAACTGGGCAGCAAAAGAAGGGCAGTTACCCCGGTCTATGACTGAAGCGACAATCATCATACTATTAAAGGAAGGGAAAGATCAGTTGGAGACAGACTCATACAGACCAATATCTCTTTTATGTGCGGATGTTAAAATCCTGGCTAAAACCCTGGCAAGAAGGCTAAATAGGATAATCCCAAATTTGGTACATTTGGACCAGACGGGATTTATCCCAGGAAGGTCTACCTGCTCCAATATAAGAAGAGCATTCTTAAACACCCAGCTGCAGACGGAATCAGAGGGGTCTAGAGCGATATTGTCCTTGGATGCAGCCAAGGCGTTTGACAGCCTTGAGTGGCATTTTCTTTGGAAAACGTTGGCAGAGTACCATTTTGGTCCCAACTTTATCCAATGGATTAAAATACTATATAAAGACCCTAGAGCGAGGGTTAGGATAAATGGAGAATGTACAGACTGGTTCCAACTGGCGAGGGGGACAAGACAGGGATGCCCTTTGTCGCCCCTTATTTTCGCCCTCGCCATGGAATCATTGGCCACTGCTATAAGGACAGATCCAGGAATAAAGGGTTTCAAGAGGAGACTGGGGGAAGAGAAAATAGCTATGTATGCGGATGATATATTGCTCTTCCTAGGGGATTTGCAAACCTCACTGGCAGGGGCAATAAACATAATAGGGGAATTTGGAAAGTTCTCTGGAATAAAAATAAATTGGGAAAAACCGGTTCTTCTACCGATTGACCCATTGATGGGAGAGATAGTACAAGTGAAGGTGGTGTCCCAAATAAGATACCTAGGAATTAATATAACAAAGGACCCGAGGCAATATATAACTGGAAACTTAGTTCCCTTATTAGCAAAGCTTAGACAAAAATACCGGGTGTGGAATAAGCTCCCACTTTCAGTAGCTGGCAGGTCCAATTTGATAAAAATGGTCTGGATGCCACAAGTTTTATATATCCTCCATAATTCTCCAGTATGGATCCCCAAACAGTGGTTTAATAAAATAGACAGCGTATTCAGGGAATTGATTTGGAGGAACGGAGCAGCAAGGATATGTCTCCGCGCCCTACAACAACCAAAAGAGAAGGGGGGACTGGACATCCCGAACCCTAGATATTACTTTTTAGCTGCTCAGATGCAGCACATGTGTGGCAGTAACCGAAGGGTAGAAAGTGAAATAAAGGGGCTAATTTTGAATGACACATGCCATGATACAGTAGTTGAGGCAGTGGAGGCGGACTCCTTCTGCTCTAAAGGCCCTACGGCCCAATTAATGGTAAAGAGCTGGAAAGAGGTCAAGAAGATCATGGGATATAAGGGATTTTCCGAATACTCACCTATATGGGATAACAGCAATCTGCAAGAACTTAGGGTTATGGGTAGGGCTGAGGATTGGGATAGAGTGGGAATACACTTGCTGGCGCAACTCTATAAGGAAGAAAGAATAAAATCATTTCAAGAAATAAAGGAGGAGTATCCAGTCCCAAATAGATCCTTTTATAAATACTTGCAAATCAGACACGCGCTGCACGCACAATTTGGACAGAGTCCACCAGAATGGAACGACATGCCCATCTTACGTAATTTAGTAGACACAGAGACCTCTAGAGGGGTAATCTCTGACATATACGGATCCCCAGTAAGGGCCGATCAGGGAGAGATTCTGGTTAATAAAAATAAGGCTAAATGGGAGAGAGATGTGGGCCCACTTTCGCAGAAACAATGGGAGCAAATAGTAGCGACAGGACCCAAAGTATCACTTTCACCCTCTCAAACAATATCCCAACTCTACCTGTTATATAGAGTATACTATACTCCCCAAAGGTTGTTCCAGTTTGGTAGGAGACCGGATCCGTGTTGTCAGAGATGTGGGGATAATAGGGGAGATTTAATACACATGGTCTGGAGCTGTCCCAAGTTATATCAATATTGGAAGCAAATAGTAGAAAAGAATAAACCTGGTGTTTGAGTCATCTCTTCGCCCAGAAGCCAGACTATGCGTATTGGGTCTCCTGGAAGAAGAGGGACTGCCAGTAGATGAACGGATAGCAATAACAAGATGTCTGTTCCAGGGCAGGAAAATAATTGCTCAGAAATGGCAAGCCGAAAGTCCCCCTACAATAAGCGAGTGGAGGATAGTGATGGAGGATACAGTAGCAAAAGAAGAATTTATATACAAAAAGAAAGGAAATAAATTTAAATTTAATAAAATGTGGAAAAAGTGGATAGAGAGGTGATCACGCTGAGAATGGGTGTGGTAAAGGTATGGATGGGTGAGAGGTAATATAGGTGTGTAGAGGGCACAAGAAGGGTCTATATCGTATAATTTTATTCATGCTCAATGTGCTGTACTGTAATAGTGTATGTATGATTTGTTATGTAGAAAAAAGGAAAATAAAGAATATTTAAAGTAAAAAAAAAAAGACGAGTGTGGTGAACAGAAAGGTAACGGCAGGCCCAAAATTTAAACCAGCAGCCCCTTCGGGGGTATTGCTACACATAAATAATGCATCCTATTATAAACCGACTATAATGTTGTTCTCTCAACTGTCATGTTTTCAGGGCAGTGTCACCTATTTTCCTTTATTAAAAAAAAGTTAAATTAACATACTTTACTGTGGTGATATTTAACACTAGGGATGAGCTGAACACCCCCCAGTTCGGTTCGCACTAGAACCAGCAAACGGGCCGAAAGTTTACGCGAACTTTAGAACCCTATTAAATACAATGGACGTGAACGTTCAAAATCAAAATTGCTAAATATAACGGCTAATATGCAAGTTATTGTCCTAAAAAGGGGTTGGGAACCCGGGTCCTGCCCCAGGGGACATGTATCAATGCAAAAAGAAGTTTTAAAAATGGACGTTTTTTCGGGAGCAGTGATTTTAATGATGCAGAAAGTGAATAGGGATGAGCTCGGTGTTTGAGTCGAACGCATGTTCGACTCGAACATCGGCTGTTCGCCTGTTCGGCGAAACCATTAACGCCAAATTCGTGTGACGCGAACGGCCCACAATGCACTGCACCATCGCAGTGCATTGCCGGCACTGTGATTGGCCAAGCATGCACTGTGACCCCGCATGCTTGGCCAATCACAGCGCCGGCAGCGAGGAGAGCCATAATTGGCCACAGGCAGGATGCCTGTGGCCAATTATAGCTCAGGGGGGTTTAGTACATGCCCCACACTATATAAGCCTGCCAGCGCGGCGGCCTTTTGTAGTGTGTTGGCGTGCAGGGAGAGAGAAGGATAGGCAGGGACAGTGTCAGTGATATTCTTTGCTAAACCTTGTGCATTTACAGTGTGTTGGCGTGCAGGGAGAGAGAAGGATAGGCAGGGACAGTGTCAGTGATATTCTTAGCTAAACCTTGTGCATTTACAGTGTGTTGGTGTGCAGGGAGAGAGAAGGATAGGCAGGGACAGTGTCAGTGTTATTCTTTGCTAAACCTTGTGCAGTTACAGTCTGTTGGCGTGCAGGGAGAGAGCAGGATAGGCAGGGACAGTGTAAGTGTTATTCTTTGCTAAACCTCCTGCACAGTATACACCTGAAGCTACCCCTTATTGCTCGTCGTGTTGTTCTGTTGAGTAACACAGACAGGCATCTGCAAGCAGTTACAGTGGGTGTAGGTGCCTCCTGCACAGTATATGCTACCCCTTATTGCTCGTGGTATTGTTCTGTTGTGTAACACAGACAGGCATCTGCAAGCAGTTACAGTGGGTGTAGGTGCCTCCTGCACAGTATACACTACCCCTTATTGCTCGTGGCGTTGTTCTGTTGTGTAACACAGACAGGCACCTGCAAGCAGTTACAGTGGGTGTAGGTGCCTCCTGCACAGTATACACCTGAAGCTACCCCGTATTGCTGGTGTTTTTCTTTTGTGTAACACTAACAGGCATCTGCAAGCAGTTACAGTGGGTGTAGGTGCCTCCTGCACAGTATACGCTATCCCTTATTGCTCGTGGTGTTGTTCTGTTGTGTAGCACAGACAGGCATCTGCAAGTAGTTACAGTGGGTGTAGGTGCCTCCTGCACAGTATACACCTGAAGCTACCCCGTATTGCTGGTGTTTTTCTTTTGTGTAACACTAACAGGCATCTGCAAGCAGTTACAGTGGGTGTTGGTGCCTCCTGCACAGTATACGCTACCCCTTAATGCTCGTGGTGTTGTTCTGTTGTGTAACACAGACAGGCATCTGCAAGTAGTTACAGTGGGTGTAGGTGCCTCCTGCACAGTATACACCTGAAGCTACCCCGTATTGCTGGTGTTTTTCTTTTGTGTAACACTAACAGGCATCTGCAAGCAGTTACAGTGGGTGAAGGTGCCTCCTGCACAGTATACGCTACCCCTTATTGCTCGTGGTGTTGTTCTGTTGTGTAACACAGACAGGCATCTGCAAGTAGTGACAGTGGGTGTAGGTGCCTCCTGCACAGTATACACCTGAAGCTACCCCGTATTGCTGGGGTTTTTCTTTTGTGTAACACTAACAGGCATCTGCAAGCAGTTACAGTGGGTGTAGGTGCCTCCTGCATAGTATACGCTACCCCTTATTGCTCGTGTTGTTGTTCTGTTGTGTAACCCAGACAGGCATCTGCAAGCAGTTACAGTGGGTGTAGGTGCCTCCTGCACAGTATACGCTACCCCTTCTTGCTCGTGGTGTTGTTCTGTTGTGTAACACAGACAGGCACCTGCAAGCAGTTACAATGGGTGTAGGTGCCTCCTACACAGTATACACCTGAAGCTACCCCGTATTGCTGGTGTTTTTCTTTTGTGTAACACTAACAGGCATCTGCAAGCAGTTACAGTGGGTGTAGGTGCCTCCTGCACAGTATACGCTACCCCTTATTGCTCGTGGTGTTGTTCTGTTGTGTAACACAGACAGGCATCTGCAAGCAGTTACAATGGATGTAGGTGCCTCCTGCACAGTATACACCTGAAGCTACCCCGTATTGCTGGTGTTTTTCTTTTGTGTAAAACTAACAGGCATCTGCAAGCAGTTACAGTGGGTGTAGGTGCCTCCTGCACAGTATACGCTACCCCTTATTGCTCATGGTGTTGTTCTGTTGTGTAACACAGACAGGCATCTGCAAGTAGTTACAGTGGGTGTAGGTGCCTCCTGCACAGTATACACCTGAAGCTACCCCTTATTGCTCGTGGTGTTGTTCTGTTGTGTAACACAGACAGGCATCTGCAAGCAGTTACAGTGGGTGTAGGTGCCTCCTGCACAGTATACACCTGAAGCTACCCCTTATTGCTGGCTTTCCCATCTCCCTGCAGGCCATTAGAATGTCTGGAAGGCCAACAAAAAGAGGCAGACAGTCACAAGCCAATAAAAGAGGGCAAGCAGGCTCTGTGTCTGGGGGCAACAATGCTGGTCGTGGACGCGGTGCATTGTCATCAGCACGTGGCCATGGGACACGCTTGTCCTTATTTTCGGCAGCTGGACGTGTTGAGCCGCAGCATGCCGAAGACTTGGTAGAGTGGATGACCAAGCCCTCCTCATCCTCTCTCACCCAGGCTCAGGGTACTGGCAAAGCAGCTGCCAATGTGTCCTCTTCCCTTGTATCAATGTCATCATCAGTCACTCCTTTCCTAGACCCACCATGTCCTCCTGAGGAGTCCCCCGAACTGTTTGAGCACAGTGTTGGGTACATGATCCAGGAGAATGCCCAGCGTTTTGAAGGGTCTGATGATGATACCCAGCTAGAGGAAGGCAGTAGCGTGAGCGCAGAGAGAGGGGATGCTCAGGAAGGACAGCAATCTGGCAGTCATGTTCCACCAGCTGCAGCATACTGCCAGGTTTGCTCCAGTGATCAAAAGGGAGGGGATGATGAGGTTACTGACTCCACGTGGGTGCCTGATAGGAGAGAGGAGGAGGATGAGGAGGAGGCACATCGCCAACGAGGCAGGATGCCCTCCGTGGGCCAGCGTAAGGGCAGCTCACCGACTGAATCACACCGCAGAGCTCCGCCTGTGCAGGGCGCTGCCTCTGCGCGTTATTCCAAAAGTTCTTTGGTGTGGGCCTTTTTTGAGTCGAGTGCATCAGATCGCACCGCTGCTATTTGCAACATATGTCTCAAGCGTATCTCGCGTGGCCAAAACATCAGCCGCTTGGGCACCACATGCTTGACCATACATATGTTGACCTGCCATGCAGCTCATTGGCAAGCGTATCTTAAAGACCCACACCAAAGAACAAAGCAGACCTCTCCTTGCTCCTCATCAGCTGGGATCTCCAACCCCACTATACCTTCAGTCCTCTCTGAAACCTGCACTGAGAGGAATGAAGGTGTAGAATTAGGTGTGTCACAGCCAAGTAGTTACAGGCACTCTGCTAGCAGTACACCGACGTACACCGACGTCCGATTGTAGCAGGCAAATTTTCCTGCCCCAGCTGCTGGACCGTCGAAAGAAGTTCACTCCCAGCCATCCACATCCAGCGGTTGAATGCTAGCTTGGCTAAATTGCTAGCACTTCAACTGCTGCCTTTTCAGTTGGTAGACTCGGCCCCCTTCCGTGAGTTTGTGCAATGTGCGGTTCCTCAGTGGCAGGTTCCCAAACGACACTTTTTCTCACGGAAGGCAATTCCGGCTCTCTACCGGCATGTGGAAGGCAATGTCCATGCCTCGCTGGACAGGGCGGTCAGCGGTAAGGTGCATATTACCGCTGACTTATGGTCCAGCAGGCATGGACAGGGACGTTACCTATCTTTCACGGCCCATTGGGTCACTCTTTTGGCAGCTGGGAAGGATGCAGGACAAGGTGCAGTAGTGTTGGAGGTTGTTCCGCCACCACGCCTCCAAAATGCTACTACTGGCTCCTCCACCCCCTCCTCTTCTTCTTCTTCCATGGCCTCTTCCTGTGCTTTGTCCTCGGAACCAGCGGTGCTCCGTAGGAGTTCAAGGGGCTACGCAAGTACGCAGGCAAAAAGATGCCATGCCGTGCTTGCGCTGGTGGGTTTGGGGGACAGGAGCCACACTGGGGCAGAGGTTCTGTCAGCTCTGAAGGGACAGGCTGAGAGGTGGTTGACGCCACGCCAGCTTAAGCCAGGAATGGTGGTTTGCGACAATGGCACCAACCTCCTCTCCGCCCTCCGACAGGGACAACTGACCCATGTGCCCTGTGTGGCTCACGTCCTTAACCTGGTGGTGCAGGTACCCAGGCTTACAGGATGTCCTGAGGCAGGCCAGGAAAGTCTGTGTGCATTTCCGCCGATCATATAATGCCAGTGCTCAGCTGGCTGAGCTGCAAAAGCAGTTGAACCTGCCCAAGAACCGCCTTATATGTGACATGCCCACCAAGTGGAACTCAACGTTGGCCATGCTGCAGTGGCTGCACACGCAGCAGAGGGCCATCAATGAGTACCTGTGCGACTACGGCACCAGGACAGGGTCAGGGGAGCTCGGTTTTATTTTCACCATGCCAGTGGGGCATGATCAGGGATGCATGCACTGTCCTGGCACCATTTGAGGACGCCACGAGGATGGTGAGCAGTGACAGTGCATGCATCAGTGACACTGTACCTCTTGTCCACCTGTTGGAGCATATGCTGCGTGGAATAATGGACAGGGCACTTGAGGCAGAACAGAGGCAGGAAGAGGAGGACTTCCTTGCCTCTCAAGGCCCCCTTTATCCAGACAGTGTTCCTTCTGTCCCACCCATCACACAGGAAGAGGAGGAGGAGGATTGTGTCAGCATGGAGGTGGAGCCTGGCACTCAGCATCAGCAGCAGCAGTCTTTTAGGGATGATTTACAGTCCCAAGAAACCCGTGGACTTGTATGTGGCTGGGAGGAGGTGGCTGCGGATCATTTCGTCCTTAGTGACCCAGAGGACTCCGGACCGAATGCCTCAGCTAACCTACACTGCATGGCCTCTCTGATCCTGCAAAGCCTGCGGAAGGATCCTCATATTCTTCGGATCAAGGAGAGGGACCATTCCTGGCTGGCCACTCTCCTTGATCCACGGTATAAGGGTAAGGTTGCGGACCTTATCTTGCTGTCGCAGAGGGAGCAGAGGATGAGACATCTCTGGGAGGCCTTGCAGAAAGGTCTGTGCAACGCGTTCCCAGAGACTGGGAGGTTACAAACTCCTGGTCCTGGACAACGAGTTGCTGAGGCTTCGGCCAGTCAAAGAAGGAGCGGTGGGGAAGGTGGCCGTCTGACCGATGCGTTCAGACAATTCTTTAGTCCGCAACTGCAAGGTATTATCGGCTCCAGCAACCATCGCCAGCGTCTGATTTACATGGTCCAGGAATTCCTAGGGGCAAGGTCAGACTTGGACACCTTTCACACTGAAAATCCTCTGGCTTATTGGGTCTTGAGGATTGATCACTGGCCAGAGCTTGCACAGTATGCAATTGAGCTACTGGCCTGTCCTGCATCCAGCGTTCTTTCGGAATGCACATTCAGTGCTGCTGGAGGCTTTGTAACCGATCACAGGGTGCGCCTGTCCACCGACTCGGTTGATCGACTGACATTCATAAAGATGAATCAGTCTTGGATCACCACCAGCTACCAAGCACCTGAACATGATGTAACCGAATAATTTTTTTTTAAATGTCACATCCCTTTAAGACTGCCTATGCTGATGCTGAGTGAATGTCCTGTTATGTTGACTGACTATCCTATTTCTCCTCAATGATCCTACTGATAGCTTGGAAGAACATTTTTGGTTCTAGGTGCTGCCACCAGTGGATAAGGCCCAATTTTTCAGCCCCTGTTTAACAGGGGCATGTAATTACAATATTTGATGCAATGCTTAGCAGCAGGGCTCATTTCTGCACTCCAACTAGAGTATCTGGGAGAGGTTGCAGTGTCGTGGCACCAGCACCAGTGCCTAAGGCCCAATTTTTCTGCCCCTGTTTAACAGGGGCGTGTATTTACAATTTTTTATGCAATGCTTTGCAGCAGGGCTCATTGCTGTGCTCCAAGTACAGTATCTGTGAGGGGTTGCAGTGTTTTGGCACCAGTGCCTAAGGCCCATTTTTTCTGCCCCTGTTTAACAGGGGCATGTACAGTAGGTGCCGCCGATATTGTGTCAATCTCGCCGCTTCTAGCGGCGAGATTGACACCCTATGAGCTCCGTCGCGAGAGCCAGCGCCGAGCTGTCTCGTCATCGGGAAAGGAAAAATGTTCCTTTCACGATGAGCGACACGCATTGCCGATAGACGGGGATCCGACGTGGATTCCCGCCAATACCAGGCACTGCGTTTGGTATGAATCCTGAGCGGGAAATCCACGCCAATTTTTAAAGAAAAAACCGGCGTGGGTTCCCCCTCCAGGGGCATACCAGGCCCTTGGGTCTGGTCTGGATTTGAAGGGGAACCCTACGCTGAAAAAACGGCGTGGGGGTCCCCCTCAAAATCCAAACCAGACCCTTATCCGAGCACACAACCTGGCAGGCCGCAGGGGAAGAGGGGGGGCCGAGAGAGCGGCCCCCCTCCCTCCTGAACCGTACCAGGCCGCATGCCCTCAACATGGGGGGTTTGGTGCTCTGGGGCAGGGGGCGACCTGCGGCCCCCCCACCCCAGAGCACCCTGCCCCCATGTTGATGAGGACAGGGCCTCTTCCCAACAACCCTGGCCGTTGGTTGTCGGGGTCTGCGGGGGGCTTATCAGAATCCGGGAGCCCCCTTTAATAAGGGGGCCCCAGATCCCGGCCCCCCCACCCTATGTGAATGAGTATGGGGTACATCGTACCCCTACCCATTCACCTGGTGGAAAAAAATAGCAATAAAAACACAACACAGTTTTTTAAAGTATTTTATTGCACAGCCCCGGGGGTCTCTTCCGTCTTCGGGGGTCTCCGGTGTCATCTCCGCGCTCTCCGGTTCTTTCTTCTGCCGGGCCTCCGCTATCTTCTTCCAGCTCTTTTGCTAGCGGGGCCCAGTCTTCTCCGTCGCCTTCTTCTTCTCCCGCTCTCCGGTTCTTCTCCCGCTCTCCGGTTCTTTCTTCCGCCGGGCCTCCGCTATCTTCTTGCAGCTCTTTTGCTAGCGGAGGCCCGGTCTTCCCCGTCCTCTCGTCCGGCTCTCCGTTTTCCTTCTGCCGGCCCCTCCACTACCTTCTTGTAGCTCTTTTGCTAGTGGAGGGGCCGGTCTTCCTGTCGTCGGCGTCTTTTTCTCTCTTCTCCTCCTCGATGTTGACACGTCGCTTCCTCTCGCTGTAATGCTGGGTGTTGCGGTGCGCGCCGATTGATATAGGCTTCTCATGACGTCACAGTCACATGCTCCCATGACGTCACAGTCACATGCTCCGGGGCCATCCGGAGCATGTGACTGTGACGTCATGAGAAGCCTATATCAGCACCGCAACACCCAGCATTACAGCGAGAGGAAGCGACGTGTAAACATCGAGGAGGAGAAGAGGGAAGAAGACGCTGACGCCGACGACGGGAAGTCCGGCCCTTCCACTAGCAAAAGAGCTACAAGAAGGTAGTGGAGGGGCCGGCAGAAGGACAACGGGGAGCCGGACGAGACGACGGGGAAGACCGGGCCTCCGCTAGCAAAAGAGCTGCAAGAAGATAGCGGAGGCCCGGCGGAAGAAAGGACCGGAGAGCGGGAGAAGAACCGGAGAGCGGGAGAAGAAGAAGGTGACGGAGAAGACCGGGCCCCGCTAGCAAAAGAGCTGGAAGAAGATAGCGGAGGCCCGGCAGAAGAAAGAACCGGAGAGCGCGGCGACGACACCGGAGACCCCCGAAGATGGAAGAGACCCCCGGAGCTGTGCAATAAAATACTTAAAAAAACTGTGTTGTGTTTTTATTTATTTTTCCACCAGGTGAATGGGTAGGGGTACGATGTACCCCATACTCATTCACATAGGGTGGGGGGGCCGGGATCTGGGGGCCCCCTTATTAAAGGGGGCTCCCGGATTCCGATAAGCCCCCCGCCCGCAGACCCCGACAACCAACGGCCAGGGTTGTCGGGAAGAGGCCCTGTCCTCATCAACATGGGGGCAGGGTGCTCTGGGGTGGGGGGGGCGCAGGTCGCCCCCCTGCCCCAGAGCACCAAACCCCCCATGTTGAGGGCATGCGGCCTGGTACCGTTCAGGAGGGAGGGGGAGCCACTCTCTTGTCCCCCCCTCTTCCCCTGCGGCCTGCCAGGTTGCGTGCTCGGATAAGGGTCTGGTTTGGATTTTGAGGGGGACCCCCACGCCATTTTTTCGGTGTAGGGTTCCCATTCAAATCCAGACCAGACCCAAGGGCCTGGTATGCTCCTGGAGGGGAAACCCATTTTTTTCTTTAAAATTTGGCGTGGAGTTCCCGCTCAGGATTCATACCAAACGCAGTGCCTGGTATTGGCGGGAATCCACGTCGGATCCCCGCTCAATACAGTGCCGCGTCTCCTCGCTATTGCAGCGAGCGCGAGATGTCGGCACCCCTGTCGCCGAGAATCTCCGCGATAGGATCGCGATGAATATACAATGTCGGCGGCACCTACTGTAATTACAATTCTTGGTCTAATACTTTGCAACAGGGCTCATTGCTGCGCTCTAAGTACAGTATCTGGGAGAGGTTGCAGTTTCGTGGCACCAGCACCAGTGCCTAAGGCCCAATTTTTCAGCCCCTGTTTAACAGGGGCATGTATTTACAATTTTTTATGCAATGCTTTGCAGCAGGGCTCATTGCTGCGCTTTAAGTACAGTATCTGTGAGGGGTTGCAGTGTTGTGGCACCAGCACCAGTGCCTAATTCCCAATTTTTCTGCCCCTGTTCAACAGGGGCATGTAATAACAATTCTTGATCTAATATTTCACAGCTGGGCCCATTTCTGTGCCCACCAAGAGTAACTGTGAGGGCTTACAGTCTTGTGGCACCACCGCCACCACCAAAGGCCCAATTTTTCAGCCCCTGTTCATCAGGGGCATGCAATTACAATTCTTGATCTAATAATTCACAGCAGGGCCCATTCATGCGCCCACCAAGAGTAACTGTGAGGGCTTACAGTGTTGTGGCACCAGCACCACCACCAAAGGCCCAATTTTTCCTACCACTGTTCAACAATGGCATGTAATTACAATTCCTGATATAATAGTTGACAGCAGGGCGTTCCAGCGCCCATCAAGAGTAACTGTGAGGGCTTACAATGTTGTGGCAAAACCAACACCTAAGGGGCAAATTTCTGCAGAGTATCTACGGCAGGCCCCTACTGTCAAACATCCAACTTACAAACGACTCCTACGTGCAAACGGAAGGAGACAACAGGAAGTGTGAGGAAATCTACCCCTAGGAAGGGAAATTCTCTCCTGTAAGAGTTAATATGGGAAAAGGTGTCTCCTCTCTACTGATGCTTTATCACCAATCCTTGTTTCAATAAAAACCCCAAACTTTCCAAAAACATTTGTCATTGGGACGGAAAGTGAGGTGAAATGTTCTGAACAGGTGCACAGACAGCAAAACAAATGTTACAGGGGTGTTAACCCTTCCCTATGTACTGCAAAAAGCTTAAAAATAGATTTTTTGGCTAGAGCTACACTTAAAAAATGTACCTGTTCCAAATTAAAAACAGATTCTACTTAAGAACAAACCTACAGTCCGTGTCTTGTTTGCACCGCCTGTATACTGCTGTTCAGAGTATATAGGGCCTTTTTTTATTTTGGGTGTGGGGTTCCCCTTAATATCCATACAAGACCCAAAGGGGCTGGTAATGGGCTGGGGTAGGGGTGGGTGATCGGGTAGCCATGCCATTTTTCTCAATGATTTTCATCCATATTGCCAGGACCAGACATTACATTAAAGCCGCAAGCAGTTTTAAATGGCTTTTTTTCCTTTAGAAATATCAGTTTGTGCAGGGACAGTTCTAAACACGGGAAACACGTGCCACTTCACAGGCATACTTTAGACACCCCCCAGGTACAATATTTAAAGGAATATTTCACTTTTTCTTTCACTTTATGCATCATTAAAATCACTGCTCCCGAAAAAACGACCGTTTTTAAAACTTATTTTTGCATTGATACATGTCCCCTGGGGCAGGACACGGGTCCCCAAACCCTTTTTAGGACAATAACATGCATATTAACCATTATAATTAGCACTTTACATTTCGAACGTTCGCGTCCATTGTATTTAATAGGGTTCTAAAGTTTGCACGAACTTTCGGTCCGTTTGCAGGTTCTGGTGCGAACCGAACCGGGGGGGTGTTTGGCTCATCCCTAAAAGTGAAAAAAAAAAGTGAAATATTCCTTTAAATATCGTATCTGGGGGGTGTCTATCACGCCCTCAGAGGAAGTCGGAAGGACGAAACGTCAGGGCGTAACCTCACGGCAATACGAAGTGACGTTTGTTTGCGTTCCATCTGCGCTCCAGTGGCAGGAAGTGGTGAGTGTGGAGGTCCACGGTGGACGTGATCAGCACACATACACCTTATGGCGCTAGGAAGCCTGGAACAGTGCGCTTTTTAAATCTAATGAGTTGTCCTAGTGATATTTCAATTTTAATGCTGTATGAAGATTGCTAAAAAAAAGTAAAAAAATGGGACTACACTATCTCCGGTTTTTCTATTATTGGGAGATAACTAGGAAGAACATTATGTGCCTTTGAATCAGCGTGAGAGGCAGAGGATTAATTGATGATCCAGAACTGCAGGGTTTGTTCCAGTCCATCATTCGAATAACCAGGAGAAGTATCCGGGATTCCTTGTCTGTGCGAGAGGCGGAGGATGAGCGGATGATCCACGCTGATTGTGACTACATTATTCATTGATCTGGTGAGTAGGAACCCCAATGGGGCGACTGTTTTAAGGGAGAAGTATTGGGAGAGCCACGGACATTGTGGAAACATATTACCAGCAAGAGATCCCATTAGATGCGACCAATTCTACCTTACAGAGTGAACATTGTTTTCCTTTTCACCTATTATGAGTTCAGTATTGTTTTTGTGTATGGACTTCCATATGATAGAATTGTCATAATTTTCCTTTGTGACCATTTAGCGCTGCTTTAGTAACTGGCAAGTTTTTACTTGTTTTTGATTTACTAACTTATTATTTTACTACTGTGCACTTTGTGTTTTAAAAGCGGCAGCTGATTTTAAATTTTTCATTTTAAATGATTTATGGTAATACTTGATCATTTGGTGATAGCTGCTGTTGTTAATCCGTTGAGCCCATAGTGCCGAGATAGTGAAAGAAGGCCTGGAACTTCACTACTTTTTGTATATTTGGTGTCTAAAATATTCCTGTGAAGTGTGGCATGTTTCCCGTGTTTAGAATTGTCCATGTACAAAATGACATTTCTAAAGGAAAAAAAGTAATTTAAAACTGCTTGTAATGTCTTATCCCGGCAATATGGATGAAAATCATTGAGAAAAATGGCATGGGTACCACCCACCACCCCCCCACCCCCAGCCCACTACCTGCCCTATTGGGTCTTGTATGAATATTAAGGGGGAACCCGCACCCAAATTTAAAAAAGGCCCTATATACTCTGAACAGCAGTATACAGGCGGTGCAAACAAGACAGGGACTGTAGGTTTGTTCTTAAGTAGAATCTGTTTGTAATTTGGAACAGGTACATTTTTTTAAGTGTAGCTCCAGCCAAAACAATCTATTTTTAAGCTTTTTGGAAAACATAGGGAAGGGTTATCACCCCTGTAACATTTGTTTTGCTGTCTGTGCACCTGAACATTTGTTTTTTTTATTGAAACAAGGATTGGTGATAAAGCATCAGTGGAGAGGAGACACCTTTTTCCCATATTAACTCTTACAGGAGAGAATTTCCCTTCCTAGGGGTAGATTTCCTCTCACGTCCTTTTGTCTCCTTCCGTTTGCAAGTAGGAGTCGTTTGTAAGTTGGATGTTTGAAAGTAGAGGCCTGCCATATATACTCAGCAGAAATTTGGCCCTTAGGTGTTGGTGTTGCCACAACACATTAAGCCCTCACAGTTACTCTGGACCCAGCTGTTAAATATTAGATCAAGAATTGTAATTACATGACATTGTTGAACAGTGGTAGGAAAAATTGGGCCTTTGGTGGTGGTGGTGGTGCTGGTGCCACAACACTGTAAGCCCTCACAGTTACTCTTGGTGGCCGCAGGAATGGGCCCTGCTGTGAATTATTAGATCAAGAATTGTAATTACATGCCCCTGTTGAACAGGGGCAGAAAAATTGGGCCTATGGTGGTGGTGGTGGTCTTGCCACAACACTGTAAGCCCTCACAGTTACTCTTGGTGGGCGCAGGAATGGGCCCAGCTGTTAAATATTAGATCAAGAATTGTAATTACATGCCCCTGTTGAACAGGGGCAGAAAAATTGGGCCTATGGTGGTGGTGGTGGTCTTGCCACAACACTGTAAGCCCTCACAGTTACTCTTGGTGGGCGCAGGAATGGGCCCAGCTGTTAAATATTAGATCAAGAATTGTAATTACATGACATTGTTGAACATTCGTAAGGAAAAATTGGACCTTGGTGGTGGTGCTGGTGCTGGTGCCACAACACTATAAGCCCTCACAGTTACTCTTGGTGGCCGCCGGAATGGGCCCTGCTGTGAATTATTAGATCAAGAATTGTAATAGGGGCATAAAAAATGGGCCTTAGGCACTGGTGCCACAACACTGCAACCCCTCACAGATACTGTAGTTGGAGCACAGCAATGAGCCCTGCTGCAAAGCATTGCATCAAAAATTGTAAATACACGCCCCTGTTAGACAGGGGCTGAAAAATTGGGCCTTAGCCAGTGGTGGCGGTGCCCAGAAACAAAAATGTTCTTTCAAGCTATCAGCATGATTATTGAGGAGGAAGAGGATAGTCACTCAGCATAACAGGATAGTCACTCAGCATCAGCATAGGCAGTCTTGAAGGGATCTGACATTTCCAAAAAAATAATTTGGTTACATCAGCATCATGTGCTTGGTAGCTGGTGGTGATCCAAGACTGATTCATTTTTATGAAGGTCAGTCGATCGACCGAGTCGGTGGACAGACGCACCCTGTGATCGGTTACAAAGCCTCCAGCAGCACTGAATGTGCATTCTGAAAGAACGCTGAATGCAGGACAGGCCAGTACCTCAATTGCATACTGTGCAAGCTCTGGCCAGTGGTCCATCCTCAAGACCCAGTAACCCAGAGGATTTTCGGTGGGAAAGGTGTCCAAGTCTGATGTTGCCCCTAGGTATTCCTGCACCATGTAAACCAGACGCTGGCGATGGTTGCTGGAAGCGATCAGACCTTGGGGCTGCGTACTAAAAAATTGTCTGAATGCATCAGTCAGACGGCCACCTTCTCCACCGCTCCTTCTTTGACTGACCGGAGCCTCAGCAACACGTTGTCCAGAACAATAGTAACTTACTGTACATTAGAAGTTTCAAACAAACAGCGTGTATAGCATAGAACCTCAGGTCTTGGCCTCGACCAGAAGTGACGTCACCCGGCTCTCTTCCCTGACGTGTATCATTACTGCTCACGTGACTTTCTCAAAGGGCATCTTTAAGAAAGTCACGTGAGCAGTGACGGAACGCGTCAGGTAAGAGAACTGGGTGACGTCACTTCCGGTCGCGGCCGAGACCGGAGGTTCTATGCTATACACGCTGTTTGTTTGAAACTTCTAATGTAAGTTACTATTGTTCTTATTAAAATGTATGTTTGGAAATTACTACACTCTGGAGCCCTCCCCTTTCTTTACATGAAAATGAGTGTTACTTTCCGGAGATTGGTGATTTATTGGGAATATCCTGCGAATCGACCAGTCAGTATTGGAGACATCAGAGAGGCTCATTATATTGATTCTTGAGGTGAGAGGCTGGGGCAAACGGTTAAACGCACATTGGATGGTGGAAATTCTATGGATGGTGGCATCTGCACTTTATTCTTGATGAACTTGGATTTTTTACGTTTTTGATTCATCATTTATATATTTGGACTATTTATTGCACTTTTTAATGGGACTGTTTCATCCTTATTATAATTAATTTTTTGCACAGTTTTTCACATGTTTTTCCTCGGTCAATTGGAAATCACTTTGTCATTTTGCGAATTTGCATATTTGATGATTATTGCACAAATTGTCAATTTTTGGCACTTGCTATTTTGCATTATTTGCACATACTGTTTTTTGGCACTTGGATTTTACATTTTAGGTATTAATATTAGAATTATTTTTGTAGTATATTTTGCATTATTTGCACATACTGTTTTTGGCACTTGGATTTTACATTTTAGTTATTATTATTAGAATTATTTATGTAGTAAGCGCCACAATTATTTGCTCGCCAATTTTTAGTTATGCTATGTGAATATAACAAATACAAGATGTGGCGCAAAGGTGGAAATACACTTTAAATTCCTAAATAACCATATTAAAAATACTTTTTTGAGTATTCATTTGTCAGGGGAAGGCAATCTAAGTGTTAAGAAGAAAGAAAGAAAGAAACAATCAATACTTTTGCAGTGGCTGGAGTGTATCTCTGAAAAAGCAGAGCACCAAACAGAAATGGTAAACTGCAAAAAAAAAGAGTGCTGCAGGAAAAAATAATAAATGGGAAAGAAAAAAAGATTAACAGAGAGAAGAGACTGAAAACTATCTAAGAATTGATCACTCTGGTGGAAGAAATATGGGGCTTTCAAGAGCAGAGAGGTGAACAAGCGTCAAGTAGAAAAGATGCCACTGGCTCTAGCAAGACATTAAACACCTTCCCAGCAGCTGTCTCAGGGGATGAGTTATGTGACATCTAGATTGGAGATTTTCTGTACGAGAGTGTGAAGAAAGATCACAAGTTTGCCATAAGTGAAGAAATACACATTTTGAGCATGAAGATACAAAAATGTGATTCATTCACATCTGTAGATTGGGAGAGGTTTCCTCCTGCAGTCAGTACAAGAGGAGAGACATCCTCCCATAAGGACATTAATTTAAATGAATGGGTAATATTCCACACTGCAGCATACAGAATTTTAATGGATTGTGAAGTAAGCACAGTATGCACACTGGGGGTTATTTACAAAAGGCAAATCCACTTTGCACTGCAAGTGCACTTGAAAGTGCATTTGGAAGTGCAAGCACTGTAGATCTGAGGGGGACATGCAAGGAAAACAAAAAACATAATTTTAGCTTGCACATGACTGGATGATAAAATCAGCAGAGCTTCCCCTCATTTTAGATCTTCCCCTCAGATCTACAGCGACTGCACTTCCAAGTGCACTTTCAGTGCACTTACAAGTGAACTTGCAGTGCACTTGTAGTGCAAAGTGGATTTGCCCTTCTTAAATAACCCCCAGTGTTATTGACTGTGCCATCCACAATTTTTTTGTTTTAATTACAAAGAGGAAGACTTAAAGCAAACATTGCAGTATAAAACAAGGTCTGGATGGAATGAATGGATGTTCACTGATCTACCTCTACTCAGTGGCACTCGCTATGTTGGTCCCGTGATCAGGGCCGCCATCAGGAATTTTGGGGCCCCTTACACAGCTTCGGGCATGGGCCCCCTGGAGCAGAGGAGAATTGAGATGCGGGGGGGTGCCACAAATTGAGAAGCGGGGGGTGCTGCCACCGCAAATTGTTGAGGTCGGGGGGGCTTTGTGGGTGCTGACGGACAAAAAAAGAACAAAAAAAAAGAGGGGTTGCCATCCGGGGCCCTGGGGACCTCCGGGCCTCTGGGGACCTCTGGGCCCCTTACAAAAAAAATTAAAATTTAAAATTATAAAAAAAAGTGGGTTGCCTTCCGGGGCCCTGAGACCTCCAGGCCTCTGGGGACCTCTGGGCCCCTTAGGAAAAAAAAAGTTTTTTTTTTTTATATAAAATAAAAAAATTATTATATATTAAAAAAAGGGGGGTTCCCATCCGGGGCCCTGGGGACCTCCAGGCCCCTGGGGACCTCTCTGGGCCCCTTACGAAAAAAAAGAAATAAAAAAAAAAGGAGGGGTTGCCATCCGGGCCCCTGGGGACCTCCGGCCCCTTACAGGTGTAATGCCTGTACCCCCCTAATGGCGGCCCTGCCCGTGACCACCGGAGTGTGAAGGCTGGGGGGAGATTGACTGTTTTGAGAGAACATCGGGCAGCAGTACAGTTGGCTTGTCAGGTTTAAACACTTTTCTGGCTGCTGTAGCTCAACCACACCCCCCAGTGCTGATGTGCTGACATCCCTGCTGTGTTGATCTACACTAACCTCGGAGCCCGAAGACCACCGGAGCGACCGGGGATTGCCGATCACGGCTGCCCAGCTGGATGCAAGGGAGCCTTATGGACTGATTAACAAGCATGTGTTTTTGTGGTTATCTACTCAAATGTGAGTTCAACTTACTGTTATTAAACGTAACTTTCAACTAACATACTGCACTCAGAGTGGCGCCACTCTCTCTCTCCTCATTGCCTACAGAATTTCTTCTGCTATCTACAGCTGGCTGCAGACACTGAAACTGGCCAGAACCGCTAACACAGGTCTGGTTCCAGTAGCATATGAACTTTGCTGCAGGGAACACTAGACTGTTGGAACTAATTTAAATTCCACTAGCTGCCTATTTAGTGCTCAATTTTTATCCTATCTCTTGTATAAATTCCCTCACTGTTGCCGATGTATGGCATACATCGGTGGCAGCGAAAGGGTCAAAAATCGCATAATCTTGGGGCTTGACTTCATGCCATCTGCATCCCTTGGCATGACTTAATTGACCTTCTGGGAGTCTTCCTGGGGCAAGCAGAACTCCAGGTTCTAGCCGGTAAATTTTGCAGCTACTGCTATTGGGTGATTTTTAAAGGGGGTATAAGCAGACTAAGTGGACTTTGCATTTTACAACATATGTTTTATAACCCTTGCTCCCGACCTCTCTCTATACCTGTACTCATAAACCCCTGCTAAATCTGATTCCACATAACCCCCAGGACCCTGGGGCATATACACTCATTTATTTCTTCTCCCTTCTTACCTCCCTAACCTTCCTGTTTCTCCTAACTTCTAGCTGCCCTCTGCCATTGTGGCCTCAGTCACCCAGACCCCAGTGAATGAAAGGGAGGTGGAGTTGAGTTCCTTCTATCCACACAAAGTGTTTTTCAAGTTTTTCTCTCAGCTCCCTCTTCGATCCTCTGCTCTTTTGAAGGTACTTTGTTTTTTTGTCTTTTTTCCAGTTTTTCTGCTGAATGTGACACTTCCTTGAAAACTTCCCTGCCTGGCTATCCTACTTTCTCTCCTTTGGAATACCCACTATAATTTTTGGTGATTTTAACATCCCTGTTAATGTTAACACCCCAGCTACATCTCAACTTCTCTCAACCCAATCTCATCTATTGATCTAACAGAATGGACACACACTCCTACTTAATCTTATGTCGCGTACACACGCTCGGAATTTCCGACAACAAATTTTCGATGGGAGCTTGTTGTCGGAAATTGGTAATGGAGATAGCACATTCGTCACGCTGCAAATTTTTTAATCTTTTAATGCAGCGCATTCACTTCTTCTTTATAATACTGGAATAATGAAGTTGTTTTGCTGCTGATATTCACACAGAATTCTGACAAACTGATTTCTTTATTATTTTTCGTGATCTCCTGAATAATCTTTTTATTTTTTTAAGCCAGACTCCTGTTTTTTTTTAATTCTGGTGCTAAAAAGCGCGAATCGTCTCTCACCAAACTTCTACTAACATGAGATTAGCAGAAGCAGCCCAAAGGGTGGGGCACTTGGTAATAAACTTCCCTTTTATAGTGCAGTCGTATGTGTTGTACGTGACCGCGTTCTTGGCGATCGGAATTTCCGACATTTGTGCGACAGTGTGTATGCAAGACAAGTTTGAGCCAACATCCGTTGGAAAAAAATCCACGGTTTTGTTGTCGGAATGTCCGATCGTGTGTACGCAGCATTATAGTAACACCCTTCACCTTGTATTCTCCTGCCTCTGCAATCATTGCAACCTCTCTAGCATCCTTTTCCCCTATGCAATCAAAGCCTAATAACTTTTACACTCCATGCTTCAAACCCCTATCCCTCCAACCAGAAAACAGTAAACCACAGCAACATTTGCCATTTTAACCCTACAACAAAATCTTACCCCTGTCCTGCTCTGACCTGGCCACTTCTGTCTCCAACAGCTCACTCTCATCCTCCCTAGTCACACTTGCTCCGCTCACTATACACAGAATTAGCCCCTGACTGCCACAACTCTGACTGACAAACAACAGAAGTTGTAAAAGATAGCCACATTCTAGAGCAAGTATTGTGTAAAATGAAATGCCTGCAAGAGATTGCCCTTTGTAAATCTGTCCTCCTAAATTGTAATTCCTGCCTCAGTGCTGCCAAACCCTTTAATTAACACCCGCTCATGCAGTCCATGTACAACTCTTTTCTACCTTCGACACTCTCTTTTATACCACTGCTTCAACCCACTAACTCATTCACTGCCCAGGATATTAACAATCATTTCAAAAACACAATAGATGCATTTTTGTTGTGATCTCCACTGTCCAGATATCGCCTCTACCTACTGCCACATTCAGTACTTTCTTCTTTTGACACCTTCACTGGACCCCACCAGTCCGAAAAATTTAATACCCATCTCTTTGCCCCCGTTTACCTCCAAACTCCTAGAATGCCTAGTCTACAACTACTGAGCTGCTACCTCATTAACAACCTTCTCAACCCTTTCTGGCTTTCGATCACAGTACTCCACAGAAACTGCTCTTCTAAAACTCCCGACTTACTAACTGCTAAAACAAATGGCCATTCTCCATGCTCATACTATTAGACCTTTCTGTTGCATTTGATACAGTTTACCACTTGCTCCTCCCCACATAATTTAACTGGCCTCCTATGCTCTGCTTTTTCCTGGTTTTCTTCTTCCTCGCTTACTCTTTTTGTAAGTGTCTGCCAAGGCTCTATGCTCTGACTCCTTATATTTTCTATATAAGCCTCCTCTCTTGGTCAATTGACAAACTCCAATGGGCGTGAAATGCCAACACATAGGGAGCATAGTCTCTCATGCATTACTAAATTACTTACTGATTAGGGATGAGCTTCGTGTTCGAGTCGAACCCATGTTTGACTCGAACATCGTCTGTTCGGCTGTCATTTATATTGAGTTAGATAGAGCAGGCAGGCGAGTCAGTTAGCTGCAGTTACAGTGTGTAGAGGATATATATGCATCCTAGGTGTTGTATATATATTTATACACTGTATTCAGTTTAGCTAGGTCCATTCCTGTTATTCTCTATACTGTGACAGGCAGGCAGGTGATTGTGCTAGCTGCAGTCAGTCTTTCACTTAGTGTACTGTGTGCTTTGCATAGCGATCACCTAAAGCTTACCTGAATACAGTTAATGGTGTTCTCATAATAAAACCACAGGCAGGGAGCTGCATTAATTTCATGTAGTGTACTTCTGTCCTTTGCACAGCGTTCACTTAAAGGAACCTGAATACAATTAGTGGTGTTTTCATAATAAAACCACAGGCAGAGAGCTGAAGACAATTTCTGCTTTTCTCATACTAATACCACAGCAGGCAGTTGATTCTGATAGCTGCATTATCAGTACAGAGATATATACCCCAGGAGCCACACTGGGGTAGAGATTCTGTCAGCTCTGCAGGGGCAGGCTCAGAGGTGGTTGATGCCACGCAAGCTTAAGCCAGGAAAGGTGGCACCAACCTCCTCTCCGCCCTCCGACAGGGACAACTGACCCATGTGCCCTGTTTGGCTCACGTCCTTAACTTGGTGGTGCAGCGGTTCTTGGGCAGGTACCCGGGCTTACAGGAGGTCCTGAAGCAAGCCAGGAAACTCTGTGGGCATTTCCGCCGGTCATATAAGGCCAGTGCTCCGCTGGCTGACCTGCAAAAGGATTACAACCTGCCCAAGAACCGGCTAATCTGTGACATACCCACCAGGTGGAACTCTACGTTGGCCATGCTACAGCGGCTGCACATGCAGCAGAGGGCCATCAATGAGTATCTGTTGCAATATGGTACCAGGACAGGGTCAGGGGAGCTTGGATTTTTTCTCCACGCCAGTGAGCCATGATCAGGGATGCATGCACTGTCCTGGCACCATTTGAGGAGGCCATGAGGATGGTGAGCAGTGACAGAGCATGCATCAGTGACACTGTCCCTCTTGTCCACCTGTTGGAGCACACACTGCGTGGAATAATGGACAGGGCACTTGAGGCAGAACAGTGGCAGGAAGAGGAGGACTTCCTTACCTCTCAAGGCCCTTTTATCCAGACAGTGTTCCTGCTGGCTCAGCTATCACACAGGAAGAGGACAAGGAGGAGGAGGATTGTGTCAGCATGGAGGTGGAGACTAGCACTCAGCATCAGCAGCAGTCTTCAAGGGATCAATTACAGTCCCAAGACACCCGTTGACTTGTACGTGGCTGGGAGGAAGTGGCTGCGGATCATGTCGTCCTCAGTGACCCAGAGGACTCCGCACCAAATGCCTCAGCAAACCTACGCTGCATGGCCTCCCTGATCCTGCAAAGCCTGCGGAAGGATCCTCGTATTTGTGCGATCAAGGAGAGGGATCATTACTGGCTGGCAACCCTCTTTGATCCACATTACAAGGGTAAGGTTGCGGACCTTATTTTTCCATCACAGAGGGAGCAGAGGATGAAGCATCTTCGGGAGGCCTTGCAGAAAGGTCTGTGCAATGCGTTTCCAGAGACGGAGAAGAAGGAGCGGTGGAGAAGGTGGCCGTCTGACCGATGCGTTCAGACAATTTTTTAGTACGCAGCCCCAAGGTATGATCGCTTTCAGCAACCATCACCAGCGTCTGGTTTACATGGTGCAGGAATACCTAGGGGCAAGATCAGACTTGGACACCTTTCACACCGAAAATCCTCTGGGTTACTGGGTCTTGAGAATGGATCACTGGCCAGAGCTTGCACAGTATGCAATTGAGCTACTGGCCTGTCCTGCATCCAGCGTTCTTTCGGAACGCACATTCAGTGCTGCTGGAGGCTTTGTAACCGATCACTGTCCACCGACTCGGTCGGTCAATCGACTGACCTAAAAATTAATCAGTCTTGGATCACCACCAGCTACCAAGCACCTGATGCTGATGTAACCGAATATTTTTTTTTTAAATGTCAGATCCCTTCAGGACTGCCTATGCTGATGCTGAGTGACTATCCTGTTATGCTGAGTGACTATCCTCTTCCTCCTCAATGATCATGCTGATAGCTTGTAAGAACATTTTTGGTTCTGGGCACCGCCACCAGTGGCTAAGGCCCAATTTTTCAGCCCCTGTCTAACAGGGGTGTGTATTTACAATTTTTGATGCAATGCTTTGCAGCAGGGCTCATTGCTGCGCTCCAACTACAGTATCTGTGAGGGGTTGCAGTGTTGTGGCACCAGCACCAGTGCCTAAGGCCCAATTTTTCAGCCCCTGTTTAACAGGGGCGTGTAATTACAATTTTTGATGCAATACTTTGCAGGAGGGCTCATTGCTGCGCTCCAAGTACAGTATCTGTGAGGGGTTGCAGTGTTGTGGCACCAGTGCCCAAGGCCCAATTTTTATGCCCCTGTTCAACAGGGGCATTTAATTACAATTCTTGATCTAATAATTCTCAGCAGGGCCCATTCCTGCGCCCACCAAGAGTAACTGTGAGGGCTTACAGTGTTGTGGCAACACCACCACCACCAAAGGCACAATTTTTCTGCCCCTGTTCAACAGGGGCATGTAATTATAAGTCTTGATCTAATATTTCACAGCTGGGCCCATTCCTGCGCCCACCAAGAGTAACTGTGAGGACTTACAGTGTTGTGGCACCAGCACCACCACCAAAGGCCCAATTTTTTCTACCACTGTTCAACAATGGCATGTAATTACAATTCTTGATATAATAGTTCACAGCAGGGCATTCCAGCGCCCACCAAGAGTAACTGTGAGGGCTTACAGTGTTGTGGCAACACCAACACCTAAGGGCCAAATTTCTGCAGAGTATATACGGCAGGCCCCTACTTTTAAACATCCAACTTACAAACGACTCCTACTTGCAAACGGAAGGAGACAACAGGAAGTGTGAGGAAATCTACCCCTAGGAAGGGAAATTCTCTCCTGTAAGAGTTAATATGGGAAAAAGGTGTCTCCTCTCCACTGATGCTTTATCACCAATCCTTGTTTCAATAAAAAAAACTAATTTTCAAAAAACATTTGTCATTGGAATGGAAAGTGAGATGAAATGTTCTGAACAGGTGCACAGACAGCAAAACAAATGTTACAGGGGTGATAACTCTTCCCTATGTTTTCCAAAAAGCTTAAAAATAGATTTTTTTGGCTGGAGCTATACTTAAAAAATGTACCTGTTCAAAATTACAAACAGATTCTACTTAAGAACAAACTTACAGTCCCTGTCTTGTTTGCACTGCCTGTATACTGCTGTTCAGAGTATTTAGGGCCTTTTTTTAGTTTGGGTGCGGGGTTCCCCTTAATATCTATACAAGACCCAAAGGGGCAGGTAGTGGGCTGGAGGGGGGGTACCCATGCCATTTTTCTCAATGATTTTCATCCATATTGCCAGGACCAGACATTACATTAAAGCCGCAAGCAGATTTAAATGAATTTTATTCCTTTAGAAATGTCATTTTGTGCAGGGACAGTTCTAAACATGGGAAACATGTGCCACTTCACAGGCATACTTTAGACACCCCCCAGATACGATATTTAAAGTAATATTTCACTTTTTCTTTTTCATTTTAAGCAATCACTGCTCACGAAAAAACGGACGTTTTTAAAACTTTTTTTTGCATTGATACATGTCCCCTGGGGCAGATCTTGGGTCCTCAAACCCTTTTTAGGACAATAACTTGCATATTAGCCTTTATAATTAGCACTTTTGATTTTGAACGTTCGAGTAGATTGTATTTAATAGGGTTCTAAAGTTTGCGCGAACCTTCGGTCCATTCGCAGGTTCTGGTGCATACCGAACCGGGGGGTGTTCGGCTCATCCCTATTACTGATGTATCAGTTTGATACACTTCCTCAAACTCAATGTTACCAAAACAAAGTTCATATTTCACACTTCCTCTTCCCCCATGTCCCCTCCCCTGCCTTTTCCATCAACATCAATAGCAAAACTACCAGTCCCTCATGCCAAGGCACTAAGTGTAAATGCGAACTCTGACCTCTATTTTTGGCCACACATCCAATTACTGTTTAAACCTTGCCACCTTTACCTTCATAACATATCCAAATTTTACCTCCTCTTAACCATTGACTTCAACAAGCTACTAATTCACTCCCATGTAATTTCTCGCCTCAATGATTGCAACTCCCTCTCATTGGCCTACCTTTACACCTAATGTTCCTCTTTCAGTCTATCATAAACGCTGATGCCAAACTTGTCAACCTTACCAGTCATTCAGTGTTCTCCGCCCTTCTCTGCCAGTCACTCCACTTGCACCTAAATTGTACAATGAATACAATTGAAACCACTGCATACAAAGGTATGCACAACTGAGCCCCAAGCTACATCTTTAACCTTATCTCAAAGTATCACCAAAAATGTCCTCTTAGCTCATTCCAGGACCCACAGGCTTTCTAGCTCCCTCATCACCAAATCCCATGCATTCCTTCAGGACTTCTTCAGAGCCTCTCCCATCCTCTGAAACTCCCTACCACAATCCTTCTGCTTATCTTCCACTCTGTCCTTCTGTAGACCATTCCTGAAAACTCATCTTTTCAGGCAAGTCTATCTCACGTATACCTAAAAACTGAACTTTTTTTTAAATTGTATTGTAACTTTACTGTCTGCTTTTATGTTGTAAAGTGCTGAGCAAGCTGTAAGTACTATATAAATCCTGAGTAATACTAATATAAACCCTAACAGAATTCAATTTAGTTTGTTCAACCCTGTGTATTATAAACAACTTTTTATTAAAAAAAATATTGTTTCACTTTTTTGTCATCCTTTGCTGCATTTCAGCAATGCTGACAATTAATTAATTTGACAAAATGTATTAAAAATTGCAGATTTAAAAATATTTAAATGGATTGTTGAAAAGTTATTATTATTTTGTTAATGCTAATATATTGGATGATTGACTTTAACTTTACTGACACTGTCACAATTCCAGCCTATAAATGCTCTAAAAAGAGGAAATAAAATTGCGAGCAGACATGCAATGTTTCTTCTACAATAAAATGTAAAGCTTCCTGATGACGTCTTGAACAAGAAATGCATAGAGGCTGCGCGTCTGCCCTTTATTGACGTCATATCCGGTTCCTTGGTTCCCATCTCCTGTGCTTTGTAATGCACTCCAAGGCTTGGTGAGACGGCGAGCACATTTACCTAAAGCTGTACATGTTGGTGCTGACTTTCAAATGTAAGTGCGCATTGTTTTATATACCTGCTGGTTTACCTATCTGCAATAAACTCACTTCCATTTATGCTGCTGGTTGAAAGAACCCAATATTACTACAAGGCTTATTTATTTTAAAGTTCTGATTAGTTTGCATTTCTTATGTACGATTTGTGGTGGAGCACTATCTGAAGGATAAATTTATTCCTGCACTTTTCTTTGGATAACCGTGATTGGACTTTTCTGTGAAGATTTATTGAGGAATTTCGTTTGGACTATTTTACACACATTTTTTTGGGATTGATTATGAATTTTATTATTATTGGTTGTTTTGTATGAATTTGTCACTTATGCTGAATGATTAAGGTTTTTTAATTATTATATGAGTTAGCGCCACACCTTTTTCTTAATTTCTTTACTCAATAAAATAAACCTACCTGACTGCAGTCTTTAAAATGTTTTTTTAGTAACAAAGGGTTAAAAGATTATGTCAGCCATCCTCTCTTACTTTGCCAAGACATACAGTCAAGGCTGGAAATGTACATATAGTATTTTAATTACAGAAAGTGACAAATATTGTAGTTTAGAAACCAAACAGAGCAGAAGAGTTTCATATAAGGAAGTGACTGCTCTGGGCTTCAACAAAATGGTGGCCTCCAGCAAGAAGAAACAGGAGCAATGCTGGAGGCAAGCTACAGCACACACTAATTTTGGTAGAATTTTTATTATTATTGTGGAATGTATTTTCTTTTGTTAAAAAAAACATTAATTGTTATTAAACTGATACGGGTAAAGTTCCTCTTAAAGTAAGGCTCTCCATCAGTGTCACAGCAAACATGTTACAAAGGGATCACGTGTAGCGGGGTATACCCCTTTAATACTGAGAGACTACATCTCCCAGTACATCTTGCAGCACCCAGGGTGCATTTCCCCGGAGCAGAGACTGCTGGGGCAGACTTTATAAAGGGGAGGTGGAGTTTTATTCGGTCTCTTTGGACACCCCCTCTCCTAGCAAGAGGATCTCTGTGCTGAACTGCTGTGTGCACAAGACCTGAAGCCTGGGCCTTGTGCTCTTTTCCAAAGAGCCCTCTGCCAGCCTAGCTGAACCTGAGAGACATCTTCTCCTCCTTGCTGCAGTACACCAGAAGGACTGAAGGCCTGGATGTCAGTGGATTCCTGTTCCTAGACGAATCGGCGGAGGAAACAGACTTGGACTGTCGGATGATGAGAGAGAGCACTTGCTCATAGACAGATACTTTATCTTCACTATTCATTTGGATTACAAAGTTGTTCTTCAAGTGCACCTCCGAAAGATTGCTAGCGAAGATTGTTTACCCTGAACTTCCATTTAGATCAGTCAGGCCTGACTGCATAGGTAGACATTGCTGGGTGTTAGTCTGCCCACGAGGGGAAGTAGCTGTAAAAGGGCAGCATTAGAGTCGCATATCAATACATTATTGTTCTGGTTATTCGGTTCATCTTAAATACTGTTTATTGCAGGGACCTGCAACTTGTTATACTGTTATTTTATTACTTGCCCATTAGCATCAGTAAAATATCTGGGTCAAGTACATTTGGTGTCAGCTTCAGTTACTTTAATAGGAGTTTTAAAGTATATTGCTGTGCATGCTCACTATAAGACTGCGTCACCAAGAGTTGCGGTCACGCGGTCTTATCCCACTATTACTAGCTGTCTGTGCCACGGGAGGTTAGAGCCGATTGCCAGGGGTTGACAGCGGTGCACTACAGGGCCCTAATCAATACCAGCAGCCCTCTTAACTGAGGGTACCGCTATACGTGGGGGCTCTGTCCGGGATTCCTGTATGTTGCACGCTGCAATCAAGCCGGTCAGAAGCACCAGCATGGACCCTGCTGCCGTAGCCCGGTGGTGCAGGGAGGAAGGCATCCTACCCGGAAATGGCCTGGTGGTAAGAAATCCAGAGGCAGGCCTGGGTAGAGGAGCAGCTAACTCCAGTCTTGAGAGCATTGTCCACGGACAGGAAGCCATGGGTGATTGACATGAAGACAGATACTGTAAATCCCCACACCTATGCATTGTGTGAGTGGAGGAACGGAATCTCTGACTACTTCAAAGGGGCCAGCATAAAAACTACAAACCAGGTAGAACTCCTCCTGATACACCCAGAAGAGAATAAAGATGGCCCTACATCCACATCTACAGAAGGCCCTAGCACAAAAGGAAGCGCCCAACCACAGGGTCCCGGTTCACCACCACTGACCACCCTTAGCTCAGAATTATGCGCTGTCCTGGGGGAGATTGTGGCAAAGTGTAAAAAGGGCCCTCCAGACCACTCGATGTCAGGATACAGGAAACTTAGGACTTTTTCTGGAAAGAAACCTGTACCTTCAGTGGAAGAGGGATTTGAAGAGTGGCTAGACGGCGCCACTCAGGCCCTAGAAGAATGGGAGGTCCCAGAACAACAAAAAAAAACAAAGAATTGCGGAAAGCTTAAAGGGGCCTGCTCTGGAGGCCATACGTAACCTTAAGCTGAACAAGAGAGACTGCAATGCACAGGATTATCTGGATATTCTGCAGAATGTGTTCGGCTGGACGGAAAAGGTCACTGAACTCACTTATCAGCTGGAGCACTGCTACCAAAAGGAGGGAGAGAAGCTGTCAGAATTTATAAGACGTCTGGATAAGATCCTGCATCAGATCCTATTGAAGAAAGGGATCGATCCAAGAAAAGTGGATGAGGCCCGTGCCCAGCAGGTGTTGAGGGGAGCTCAACCCTTGGACCCCATCGTATTAATGCTACGCACCCGGCAGGACAGGAGCAGCCTGGAATACCCCGACTTGAT
Source organism: Rana muscosa (assembly GCA_029206835.1). Classification (NCBI taxonomy): domain Eukaryota; kingdom Metazoa; phylum Chordata; class Amphibia; order Anura; family Ranidae; genus Rana; species Rana muscosa. The sequence continues at coordinate 958,060,408 of CM055117.1, read as the reverse complement.
CCGAATAGTCAGGGAGGAGGAGGCTATGTTGGAAGACAAAAAGAGGAGTCAACATACCGAACCAACTGCCCGAGTCAGAATGTTAAGTGCAGAAGGAGGTGATTCAGAAGTTGAACTCCTAAAGACCCAGGTGTCACAACTAGTAGAAATGGTGTCCATGCTGACCAGCCAGGCCCCCGCGCTACACAATAAGAACATGCCAGAGGTACCAAAAAAACTCCTAGCTCCAATACATAACTAATACAGAAGCCTAAGAGGTTGATAACATGCTTCAATTGTGGGGGAATCGGGCATGTCAGAGCAGAATGCCCCAGCCCAAATGAAGTTGCATCCAGATACCGCAAGCCGGCGGAAAACTTCAGAGGGCCCCGGTGAAGGAGTCAGCCGGGCGCCCGCTATTCACAGAAAGCTCCACTAAGGTTCAGAAAGAGAAAATAATACAGAGAAAGGGGAACGGAGCCCCCCAAAAACCACTCAATACCCCCTGTCAGGAGTTAAAGTCTAACAACCTGCAGGGAATCAATGCACACCAGGCCCAAAAGGGGTTAAGATCCAGAGACAAGTGGAAGAAGAAGAATAATCCTAAGGAAAAACCCCAGAGTCCAAAGAAGAAGCCGCCTCGGGAGAGTTTTCCGGACAGGCTGGTGGGACCCTCTCCACTAGTCTCTGTCCAAGTGGAAGGAGTTTACACCAGAGCCCTCCTGGACACGGGAGCCCAAGTGACACTCTTGTACAGAGACTTTTATAAAAAAACACCTGAGCCACATGCCTCTACAGAAACTCGATGACCTCGAGATATGGGGAATTGGCACACAGAGTTTCCCTTATGACGGCTACGTTTCAATCAGACTGGCATTCGATCCCTCTGTAACAGGAAAAGCGGAAGTTTTCGACACTCTTGCAGTGGTCTGTCCTCACCCACAAGGAGCCAGCAGAAGTTCCCCAATCATAGGAACCAACACTGACCTGGTCAGGAGACTATTGGACCCCATAGTGCAAGAACAAGGGGCTTCAGTCGCCAGGATCCATCCCATGTTGCAACAGGTCTACTGGAATTTGGTTCTGGAGAAAAAGGCCCCAGAAGAAGGGGTAGGAAAAGTCTGGGGACTGTCAAGAGAAGAGAGAACATTACAGCCTGGTAAGATAACCTGCCTTCGGGCTGTTGTAAAACTCTCATGGAAGCAACCTGGCCCCTTCGTTGCCCTGGAACCAGACCCCTGGATACTCAACCAGGGTTGGAAGTGATTCCCGAAGTGGTCCCTTTGAGAGCGTTGAAGAAGTCCAAGGGCCAGATTCCAGTGAGCATCAGGAATACCTCCAGTTCTCCTATGAAGATTCCAGCCCGAGTATTGTTGGGCAGAGTAAACCCAGCTTCTCCAGTGGCTAGGTCGGAATTGAAGCAAGCTGAAGGAGAGACCCTGGAGGGGTTGTGCCTGGAAGACACCACCTTACCCCCGAAGTGGAAGGAGAGAGCCAAGGCCCAACTGACCAGATGGAGAAACATCTCCTCAAAAGACGAGTTTGATGTAGGGTGTGCAAGGAGTGCTACCCATAGGATCCGTCTACAGGAAGACAAACCCTTTTGGGAAAGGGTCCGGCGAGTACCTCTCGCTGATCTGGAAGACCTGCGTGAGCAGTTGGCCGAACTGAAGAGAACTGGAGTGATTAGAGAATCCAGGAGCCCGTATGCCTCCCCTATTGTGGTAGTCCGGAAGAAAAATGGCTCATTGAGACTGTGCATAGACTACAGGACTCTCAATAGGAGGACCATACCTGATCAGTACACCACTCCCAGGATTGAGGATGCTCTGCAGAGCCTGTCAGGAGCCAAGTGGTTCAGCGTCATGGACCTGAAGAGTGGGTACTACCAAATCCCCATGCATCCTGAAGACCGAGAGAAAACGGCTTTCATCACCCCGATAGGGTTCTATGAGTTCAACAGAATGCCTCAGGGCCTGTCGGGGGCCCCTGCCACTTTCCAGAGGCTGATGGAGAAGACGGTGGGGGACATGCACCTTATTGAAGTCCTGGTGTACTTAGATTACATCATTGTCTTTGGAAGGACTCTTGAGGAGAATGAAGAAAGGCTGGAGAAAGTCCTGAAGAGACTCAGTGACGAGGGGCTCAAGCTTTCACCAGAAAAATGTCAGTTCTACCAGTCCTCAGTACACTATCTAGGACACATAGTGTCCGAAGAGGGAGTGTCTACCGACCCTGACAAGCTTGAAGCAGTTACCTCCTGGCCTCGCCCAACTACTGTGACTGAGCTCAGATCCTTCCTCAGATTTTGCTCCTATTACCGTTGATTCGTGGAAGGGTTCGCAAAAATAGCAAAACGCCTAACTGAGTTGTTGAAGACAGAGGGAGAGGAAGATGAGACTGGCCCCAGGAAGCCGGGAGAGTCTGTGGAAGGACAGTGGACAGGAAGATGTGAAGACGCCTTCCAAATGTTGAAGAAGAGTCTGACCACTGCCCCGGGAATTGGCCTATGCTGACCCCAAGAAACCGTATGAACTTCATGTGGATGCCAGCCATGATGGCCTGGGAGGTGTGCTGTACCAGGAGTATGAAGGACAGCTAAGGCCAGTCGCCTATGTTAGTAGAAGCCTAACACCAGCGGAGAAGAATTACCCCACCCACAAGTTGGAGTTCCTGGCCCTAAAGTGGGCAGTTGTGGATAAGCTCAGAGACTACCTGTATGGGGCTGAATTCACTGTAAAGACTGACAATAATCCGCTTACCTATCTCTTCACCACAGCCAAGTTGGATGCCACTGGCCACCGTTGGTTGGCAACCCTTTCCAGTTTCAACTTCAGTCTGAAGTATAGGCCTGGAGCGGGGAACCGAGATGCTGACGCTTTATCTAGAAGATCACATGCCCCCACTTGCCACATTGAAGATTGGACCCAAGTGACCCCGGATGGAGTGAGGGCCTTATGTCAAGGGGCCCAGCTTCAAGCCAGTGGAGGATCCAGGGCCAAAGAAGTCAGAGTTTCTGTGGTGGGAGTACCCAAGTACTATTGTGATGTGACCCAGATTGGTGAAGACGACTTGCCAAAGCTATCCAAGAAGGACCTCAGAAGGGATCAGTTGGAAGACCCCTGGGGAAGATTAGCTTTGGAAGTTCTGGAGGATCAGGATCCAGGCAGGCTCCTACATGACCCCTCAAAGGAGGCCTGATCCATCCACAAAGAATGGGACAAGTTAAGCCCTGTACACACGATTGGTTTGACTGATGAAAACCGTCCGATGGATGGTTTTCATCAGACCAACCGATCGTGTATGGGACCCATCGGTCTTTTTTCCATCGGTTTTAAAAAATAGAACATGTTTTAAATTTTTCCGATGGATAAAAAACCGATCGAAAACTCCGATCGTCTATGGGCAAGTCCATCGGATCAAAAACCCACGCATGCTCAGAATCAAGTCGACGCATGCTCAAAAGCATTAAACTTCATTTTTCTCGGCTCATCGGAGTGTTTTATGTCACTGCGTTTGGAACGGTCGGTTTTTTGACTGATGGTGTGTGGGCAAGACTGATGAAAAACAGTTTCATCGGATTTCCGATGGACAAATCCATCGGACGAAAATCCATAGGTTATCCGATCGTGTGTACAGGGCTTTACAGGTACATAAAGGGGTGGTCTACCGAAGGGGCCCCTCTGATGACCTGGAAGAGAAGTGGCAGCTGTTTTTGTCAGAAAAGCACAGGAAAACCGTCCTAGCTGCTCTGCATGATAATCATGGCCACTTAGGGGCTGAAAGAACCTTTCAACTAGTGAGAAGTAGGTTCTACTGGCCCTGTATGCATGCTGAAGTGGAGGAGTACTGTCACTCGTGTGCTGCATACAAAGGAAGACACTGCCACGTCAAGCTGCCCCAATGGGCCATCTAGAAAGTCAAGGGCCCCTGGACTTGGTATGCATTGACTTCCTTTGTCTTGAACCTGACTTGAGTGGTCATGGAAATGTTCTGGTGGTAACCGACCATTTCACTCGCTAGGGAGGAGCGGCGTGCTGACGTCACCACAATACGAATCCCGGAAGCAACGGGTAGTGAGAGCCGGCCGGCCTTATACACAACCACTGCTGTTTTTTATTCAACATGCTGTAAGTGCATCTTTTTATTTTAATAAACGTTTTATATTATTGGATTACGCTATGGGGCTTTCTTTTTCACCCTAAATGTGATTCGTGGAGATATCTGGGGACTACAGACTGAAGCCTAGAGGAATATAAGTACAGAGAGAGCCAATTAGAGACCCTGGCGGGGATAATAGCCATCTACTCAGACTGATCTCTCTCAGGGATCAGGATTTCTGGTAAGCAGCCTGAGAAAGATAAGGTGGTGGATTCCTTTCTGTCGTATCAGCACTTCTTCCATGGTGTTTCAGTTTTGAAGTCACAAATTCAATTTTGAAGAGATTGAACCCTTTTTCACTTCATTCTTTTTTCTGGGGACTTTATGCCATTTATGAACTGCTATTGAATTCTCTTGTGTGTAATACCAAGGAATAGAGTGTAACATCATTTATTACCCAGAGGCTCAAAGAATATCACTCATTGTTTAATTTACACGTTACATTGTTCAGTCACGTCACCTTTAAGGTGATATCACATTGTGATTTCACATAAAATAATTTTTGGTTATTTTTTTTCACAATTTTCACGTAGTTGCGCAGCTTTAGTTCCTTATAATTTCACTCGCTATGCTTAGGCATTTCCCACCAAAGACCAGAAGGCCTCCACCATTGCAAAAATCCTGGTGGAGAAGTACTTTGTCCTTTATGGATTGCCTCAACGCCTTCACTCGGACCAAGGGAGGGATTTTGAGAGTCAGCTAATCAAGAAGTTGCTGGATTCTTTAGGGATAAAGAAGACTCGCACTACTCCCTACCACCCTCAAGGAGATGCCCAACCAGAGAGGTTCAATAGGACATTGCTAAACATGTTGGGAACCCTGTCTAGTGAGGAGAAGCAACACTGGGGCAAGCACATAGCAGCAATAGTGCATGCCTACAACAGCACTGTCAGTGATGTCACAGGGTATTCCCCCTATAGACTCATGTTTGGGAGAGAGGCGAGACTGCCAGTGGATTTGGCCTTCGGCACTTCCGTGGACCATGCATCTGCTGCCTCACACAAGGGATATGTGGACAGGCTGAGGAAAAGCTTGAAGTTGGCCTATGAGAAGGCTCAGTTAACATCCGATCAAAGAGGAGCCCGAAACAAGCAGAATTTTGACTTGAAAGTTCGGATTCAAGATCTACAGCCAGGAGACCGCGTCTTGTTGAGAAATTTAGGTGTTCCTGGAAAACATAAGCTGGCAGACAGGTGGAGATCAGAGACTTATGTGATCTGCAAGAAGTTACCGGATCTACCTGTTTACCAAGTGAAGCCAGAAGGGAAAATAGGGCCACTGAAGACCTGGCACCGGAGCCATCTGTTACCTCTGTCTGAGGCTGTCAGGATGCCACCCACTCTGGATTCTCTTGAGTTACCTTCTACCACTCATACCCCTCGACCTCACACTAGGTCGCAAGCAACTTTAGCTAGGGAGGAAGAAGACTCAGACCAAAGTGAGGAGGAAGCAGAACTCAGTTGGCTGTGGCCGTCTCAGGTCCCGGCACCATTATCCATTGACCTTCCACATTCTGAAGATCCTGTGGATAGTTCTTTAAACGTAGAAGTCACTGAATTCGTTCCGACCAGTCTTCAGTTCCAAGAATGGGAAGATATTCAAGACAATCCGCCTGCTGAAGATAAAGGGGATTCCATATATCCCTCTGCATCTGAGTTGGATGTCCAGGAAGCAGAGGAAATTTCCACCTCAGTGCCAGAAGAAGAACCTGGAGTGGCTGAGACTGTGACTCCCGGGGAGCAAAGAATGAAGAGAGCCATTTGCCCTCCCCGGAAATTAACCTACCCCCAGATGGGAGAAAGTTCCGAAGACACAGTCCTAACCGCAAGAAGGACCATACCCACATCTGGTCCCTCCACTGTACATTTGGTGGAAGGCAACCCCAGCTCACTCCCTGGCACAGTTAGGCAGGCCACCCTTGCAGAAGTGACCTGTGGGCAGGGTAATTCCCTTCCTTGTTTTTGGTGGGAACTTCCCCTGCCAACATCTCTAACAGCCTTGAGTAATGTAGTGGGTACTCTTTGTTGATGCTGTCTTTGGGGACCAAAGATTCAAAGTGGGGGGAGTGTGTAGCAGGGTATACCCCTTTAATACTGAGAGACTACATCTCCCAGTACATCTTGCAGGACCCAGGGTGCATTTCCCCAGAGCAGAGACTGCTGGGGCAGACTTTATAAAGGGGAGGTGGAATTTTATTCGGTCTCTTTGGACACCCCCTCTCCTAGCAAGAGGATCTCTGTGCTGAACTGCTGTGTGCACAAGGCCTGAAGCCTGGGCCTTGTGCTCTTTTCCAAAGAGCCCTCGGCCAGCCTAGCTGAACCTCCTTGCTGCAGTACACCAGAAGGACTGAAGGCCTGGATGTCGGTGGATTCCTGTTCCTAGACGAATCGGCGGAGGAAACAGACTTGGACTGTCGGGTGGTGAGAGAGAGCACTTGCTCATAGACAGATACTTTATCTTAACTATTCATTTGGATTACAACGTTTTTCTTCAAGTGCACCTCCGAAAGATTGCTAGCGAAGATTGTTTACCCTGAACTTCCATTTAGATCAGTCAGGCCTGACTGCATAGGTAGACATTGCTGGGTGTTAGTCTGCCCACGAGGGGAAGTAGCTGTAAAAGGACAGCGTTAGAGTCGCATATCAATACATTATTGTTCTGGTTATTCTGTTCATCTTAAATACTGTTTATTGCAGGGACCTGCAACTTGTTATACTGTTATTTTATTACTTGTCCATTAGCATCAGTAAAATATCTGGGTCAAGTACATTTGGTGTCAGCTTCAGTTACTTTAATAGGAGTTTTAAAGTATATTGCTGTGCATGCTCGCTATAAGACTGCGTCACCAAGAGTTGCGGTCACGCGGTCTTATCCCACTATTACTAGCTGTGCCACGAGAGGTTAGAGCCGATTGCCAGGGGTTGACAGCGGTGCACTACAGGGCCCAAATCAATACCAGCAGCCCTCTTAACTGAGGGTACCGCTATACACGTATCTCTATAATAATATGTTGTACTAATAATTAATGCTGGAATGGATATATGGATATATTGCAGTGGAAATACATGGCCATGGTACCAAAGTTAGATGTTTTATTTTAAAAATGCCTCAGACTGAATGCCATCAATGCTACAGTGAAACTATCATCAGTTTCCTAGTGAATATGCAGGAATGAGAATCACATAAATATCTCAGTGAATATTTTACAAGAAGAGACCTAATGGCCCATACACACGATCCGAATATAGGACGAAAACGATCGTCCGAGGAAGAATCGGACGATTTTCGGATCGTGTGTACACTACTTTCGAGAGCCAATCACGACAGTTCATCCGATATTATTCGATCGGACAAGCACAAAAATTTTCCTCGTACGATACCAGATCGTACGATTTTCGTTTAGTCAGTATAGTTGTCGTCTGAAAATACAATACAAATACATTACAATAAATGACATAGTTACATAGTTACATAGTTAGTCAGGTTGAAAAAAGACACAAGTCCATCCAGTTCAACCGTAAAAAATAAAAATAAAAAAAAATAAAAATAAACATATATCGTACAATCCCATATACCCAATTCTATACCCACAGTTGATCCAGAGGAAGGCAAAAAAAACCCAGAAGAGCATGATCCAATTTGCTACAGCAGGGGAAAAAATTCCTTCCTGATCCCCCGAGAGGCAATCGGATATTCCCTGGATCAACTTTACCTATAAATGTCAGTACCCAGTTATATTATGTACATTTAAGAAAGAATCCAGGCCCTTCTTAAAGCAATCTACTGAGCTGGCCAGAACCACCTCTGCAGGGAGTCTATTCCACATTTTCACAGCTCTTACTGTGAAAAAACCTTTCCGTATTTGGAGGTGAAATCTCTTTTCCTCTAGACGCAAAGAGTGCCCCCTTGTCCTTTGTGTTGACCGTAAAGTGAATAACTGAACACCAAGTTCACTATATGGACCCCTTATATATTTGTACATGTTGATCATATCCCCCCTTAATCTCCTCTTCTCAAGAGAGAATAAATTCAGTTCCTCTAATCTCTCCTCATAGCTGAGCTCCTCCATGCCTCTTATCAGTTTGGTTGCCCTTCTCTGCACTTTCTCCAGTTCCCCAATATCCTTTTTGAGAACTGGGGCCCAAAACTGAACTGCATATTCCAGATTAGTGATGAGCCGAACACCCCCGGGTTCGGTTCGCACCAGAACCCGCGAACGGACCGAAAGTTCGAATGAACATTAGAACCCTATTAAATACAATGGATGCGAACGTTCGAATTCTAAAGTGCTAATTATAACAACTATTATGCATGTTATTGTCCTAAAAAGGGTTTGGGAACCCGGGTTCTGCACCAGGGGACATGTATCAATGCAAAAAGAAGTTTTAAAAACGGTCGTTTTTCGGGAGCAGTCATTTTAATGATGCATAAAGTGAAAAAAAAAAAGTCAAATATTCCTTTAAATATCGTACCTGGGGGGTGTCTAAAGTATGCCTGTGAAGTGCCACGTGTTTCCCGTGTTTAGAACTGTCCCTGCACAAAATGACACTTCTAAAGGAAAAAAAAGCCATTTAAAACTGCTTGCGGCTTTAATGTAATGTCTGGTCCCGGTAATATGGATGAAATTCTTTAAGAAAAATGGCATAGCTACCCCATGACCCCCCCCCCCCCTACCCCAGCCCATTACCAGCCCCTTTGGGTCTTGTATGGATATTAAGGGGAACCCCGCACATAAAATAAAAAAGGCCCTATATACTCTGAACAGCCCTATACAGGCGGTGCATACAAGACAGGGACTGTAGGTTTGTTCTTATGTAGAGTCTGTTTGTAATTTTGAACAGGTACATTGTTGAAGTGTAGCTCCAGACCAAAAATCTATTTTTAAACTTTTTGGAAAACATAGGTAAGGGTTATCACCCCTGTAACATTTGTTTTGCTGTCTGTGCCCCTGTTCAGAACATTTCACCTCACTTTCCGTCCCAATGACAACTGTTTTTGAAATGTGGTGTTTTTCTTGAAACAAGGATTGCTGATAAAGCATCAGTACAGAGGAGACACCTTTCTCCCATATTTATTCTTACAGGAGAGAATTTTCCTTCCTAGTGGTAGATTTCCTCTCACTTCCTGTTGTCTTCTTGCGTTTGCAAGTAGGAGTCGTTTGTAAGTTGGATGTTTGAAAGTAGGGACCTGCCGTATATACTCTGCAGAAATAGGCCCCTTAGTTGTTGGTGTTGGCACAACACTGTAAGCACTCACAGTTACTCTTGGTTGGTGCTGGAACGCCCTGCTGTCAACTATTATATCAGGAATTTTAATTACATATAATTGTTGAACAGTGGTAGTAAAAATTGGGCCTTTGATGGTGGTGCTGGTGCCACAACACTGTAAGCCCTGACAGTTACTCTTGGTGGGTGCAGCAATGGGCCCTGCTGTGAATTATTAGATCAAGAATTGTAATTACATGCCCCTGTTGAACAGGGGCTGAAAAATTGGGCCTTAGGCACTGGTGGCACAACACTGCAACCCCTCACAGATACTGTACTTGGAGCACAGCAATGAGCCCTGTTGCAAAGTATTGCTTCAAAAATTGTAATGACACGCCCCTGTTAAACAGGGGCTGAAAAATTGGGCCTTAGGCACTGGTGGCACAACACTGCAACTCCTCACAGATACTGTACTTGGAGCACACCAATGAGCCCTGTTGCAAAGTATTGCTTCAAAAATTGTAATGACACGCCCCTGTTAAACAGGGGCTGAAAAATTGGGCCTTAGGCACTGGTGGCACAACACTGCAACTCCTCACAGATACTGTACTTGGAGCACAGCAATGAGCCCTGTTGCAAAGTATTGCTTCAAAAATTGTAATGACACGCCCCTGTTAAACAGGGGCTGAAAAATTGGGCCTTAGGCACTGGTGGCACAACACTGCAACTCCTCACAGATACTGTACTTGGAGCACACCAATGAGCCCTGTTGCAAAGTATTGCTTCAAAAATTGTAATGACACGCCCCTGTTAAACAGGGGCTGAAAAATTGGGCCTTAGGCACTGGTGGCACAACACTGCAACTCCTCACAGATACTGTACTTGGAGCACAGCAATGAGCCCTGTTGCAAAGTATTGCTTCAAAAATTGTAATGACACGCCCCTGTTAAACAGGGGCTGAAAAATTGGGCCTTAGGCACTGGTGGCACAACACTGCAACTCCTCACAGATACTGTACTTGGAGCACACCAATGAGCCCTGTTGCAAAGTATTGCTTCAAAAATTGTAATGACACGCCCCTGTTAAACAGGGGCTGAAAAATTGGGCCTTAGGCACTGGTGGCACAACACTGCAACTCCTCACAGATACTGTACTTGGAGCACAGCAATGAGCCCTGTTGCAAAGTATTGCTTCAAAAATTGTAATTACACGCCCCTGTTAAACAGGGGCTGAAAAATTGGGCGTTAGGCACTGGTGGCGGCACCCATAAACAAAAATGATCTTACAAGCTATCATCATCAATCGTATCATTGAGGACTCGGAGGAGGAGGATAGCCAGTCAACATAACAGCACAGGCACTCAGCATCAGCATCAGTCTTGAAGGGATGTGACATGTTAAAATCAATTAGTCTGTTATATCAGCATCAGGTGTGTGGTAGCTGGTGGTGATCCAAGACTGGTTCATCTTGATGAAAGTCAGTCGATCAACCGAGTCGGTGGACAGGCGCACCCTGTGATCCGTGACAAATCCTCCAGCAGCACTGAATGTGCGTTCCGAAAGAACGCTGGATGCAGGACAGGCCAGTAGCTCAATTGCATACTGTGCAAGCTCTGGCCAGTGATCCATCCTCAAGACCCAGTAAGCCAGAGGATTTTCGGTGGGGAAGGTGTCCAAGTCTGACCTTGCCCCTAGATATTCCTGCACCATGTTTATCAGACGCTGGCGATGGTTGCTGGAACCGATCATACTTTGGGGCTGCGGACTAAAGAATTGTCTGAACGCATCGGTCAGACGGCCACCTTCCCCACCGCTCCTTCTTTGACTGGCCGAAGCCTCAGCAACTCGTTGTCCAGGACCAGGAGTTTGCAACCTCCCAGTCTCTGGGAACGCGTTGCACAGACCTTTCTGCAAGGCCTCCCGGAGTTGTCTCATCCTCTGCTCCCTCTGCGACGGTAACATAAGGTCCGCAACCTTACCCTTGTACCGTGGATCAAGGAGAGTGGCCAGCCAGTAATGGTCCCTCTCCTTGATCCGAAGAATACGAGGATCCTTCCGCAGACTTTGCAGGATCAGGGAGGCCATGCAGCGTAGTTTTGCTGAGGCATTCGCTCCGGAGTCCTCTGGGTCACTAAGGACGACATGATCCGCAGCCACCTCCTCCCAGCCACGTACAAGTCCACTGGTTTCTTGGGACTGTAAATCATCCCTAAAAGACTGCTGCTGATGATGCTGAGTGCCAGCCTCCACCTCCATGCTGACACAATCCTCCTCCTCCTCCTCCTCCTCCTCCTCCTCCTCCTCCTCTTCCTGTGCGATGGGTGGGACAGAAGGAACACTGTCTGGGTAAAGGGGGCCTTGAGAGGCAAGGAAGTCCTCCTCTTCCTGCCTCTGTTCTGCCTCAAGTGCCCTGTCCATTATTCCACGCAGCGTGTGCTCCAACAGGTGGACAAGAGGTACAGTGTCACTGATGCATGCACTGTCACTGCTCACCATCCTCGTGGCCTCCTCAAATGGTGCCAGGACAGTGCATGCATCCCTGATCATGCCCCACTGGCGTGGAGAAAAAAAACCAAGCTCCCCTGACCCTGTCCTGGTGCCGTAGTCGCACAGGTACTCATTGATGGCCCTCTGCTGCGTGTGCAGCCGCTGCAGCATGGCCAACGTTGAGTTCCACCTGGTGGGCATGTCACATATAAGGCGGTTCTTGGGCAGGTTCAACTCCTTTTGCAGCTCAGCCAGGCGAGCACTGGCATTATAAGATCTGCGGAAATGCACACAGACTTTCCTGGCCTGCCTCAGGACATCCTGTAAGCCCGGGTACCTGCCCAAGAAGCGCTGCACCACCAGGTTAAGGACGTGAGCCACACAGGGCACATGGGTCAGTTGTCCCTGTCGGAGGGCGGAGAGGAGGTTGGTGCCATTGTCGCAAACCACCATTCCTGGCTTAAGCTGGCGTGGCGTCAACCACCTCTCGGCCTGGCCCTGCAGAGCAGACAGGACCTCTGCCCCAGTGTGGCTTCTGTCCCCCAAACACACCAGCGCAAGCACGGCATGGCATCTTTTTGCCTGCGTACTTGCGTAGCCCCGTGAACGGCTACGGAGCACCGCTGGTTCATAGGACAAACCACAGGAAGAGGCCATGGAGGAAGAAGAAGAGGAGGGGGTGGAGGAGAGAGGTGTGTCACAACCAGTAGTAGCATTTTGGAGGCGTGGCGGTGGGACAACCTCCAACACTACTGCACCTTGTCCTGAATCCTTCCCAGCTGCCAAAAGAGTGACCCAATGGGCCGTGAAAGAAAGGTAACGTCCCTGTCCATGCCTGCTGGACCATGAGTCAGCGGTAATATGCACCTTACCGCTGACCGCCCTGTCCAGCGAGGCCAAGACATTGCCTTCCACATGCCGGTAGAGAGCCGGAATAGCCTTCCGTGAGAAAAAGTGGCGTTTGGGAACCTGCCACTGAGGAACTGCACATTGCACAAACTCACGGAAGGGGGCCGAGTCTACCAACTGAAAAGGCAGCAGTTGAAGCGCTAGCAATTTAGCTAAGCTAGCATTCAACCGCTGGGCATGTGGATGGCTGGGAGTGAACTTCTTTCGACGGTCCAGCAGCTGGGGCAGGGAAATTTGCCTGCTAGAATCGGACGTCGGTGTACTGCTAGCAGAGTGGGCGCAAGTACTTGGCTGTGACACACCTAATTCTACACCTTCATTCCTCTCAGTGCATGTTTCAGAGAGGACTGAAGTTATAGTGGGGTTGGAGATCCCAGCTGATGCGGTGCAAGGAGAGGTCCGCTTTGTTCTTTGGTGTGGGTCTTTGAGGTAGGCTTGCCAACGAGCTGCATGGCAGGTCAACATATGTCTGGTCAGGCATGTGGTACCCAAGCGGCTGATGTTTTGGCCACGCGATATACGCTTGAGACATATGTTGCAAACAGCAGCTGTGCGATCTGATGCACTAGCCTCAAAAAAGGCCCACACCAAAGAACTTTTTGAATGACGGGCAGAGGCAGCGCCCTGCACAGGCGGAGCTCTGCGGTGTGATTCCGTCGGTGTACTGCCCTTACGCTAGCCACCAAAGGGCATCCTGCCTCGTTGGAGATGTGCCTCCTCCTCATCCTCCTCCTCCTCCTCTCTCCTATTAGGCACCCACGTGGAGTCAGTGACCTCATCATCCCCTCCCTCCTCATCACTGGAGCCAATCTGGCAGTATGCTGCAGCTGCTGGAACATGACTGCCAGATTGGTGTCCTTCTTGAGCATCCCCTCTGTCTGCTCTCACGCTACTGCCTTCCTCTAGCTGGGTTTCATCATCAGACCCTTCGAAACGCTGGGCATCCTCCTGGAGCATGTACCCAACACTGTGCTGAAACAGTTCGGGGGACTCCTCAGGAGGAGGACATGGTGGGTCTAGGGAAGGAGTGACTGATGATTTGTCTGACATTGATACCAGGGAAGACGACGCTTTGGCAGCTGCTTTTCCAGTACCCTGAGCCTGGGTGAGAGAGGATGAGGAGGAGGAGGAGGGCTTGGTCATCCACTCTACCAAGTCTTCGGCATGATGTGGCTCAACATGTCCAGCTGCCGAAAAGAAGGACAAACGTGTCCCATGGCCATGTGCTGATGACAATGCACCGCGTCCACGACCAGCACTGTTGCCCCCAGACACAGAGCCTGCTTGCCCTCTTTTATTGCCTCCTGACTGTCTGCCTCTCCTTGTTTGCCTTCCAGACATTCTAATAGATGGCCTGCAGGGAGATGGGAAAAAAGCAATAAGGGCTACCTTCAGGTGTCCTTCTCTGTCCCTTGAAACAAGGACTTTCACAGTGAAAGAAACTGACACTCTCCCTACCTACAGTTTTCTGTCCCTAGAAAAAATGTTTTTTTTAATCACAATATAGCACAAGGACAATTCACTCACTGTCCTTACAGGTCCCTGGAAACAAGGACTTGCAGAGTGAAATAAACTGACACTCTCCCTACCTACAGTTTTCTGTCCCTAGAATAAATGTTTTTTTTAAGCACAATATAGCACAAGGAGAATTCACTCACTGTCCTTCCAGGTCCCTGGAAACAAGGACTTGCAGAGTGAAATAAACTGACACTCTCCCTACCTACAGTTTTCTGTCCCTAGAATAAATGTTTTTTTTAAGCACAATATAGCACAAGGACAATTCACTCACTGTCCTTACAGGTCCCTGGAAACAAGGACTTGCAGAGTGAAATAAACTGACACTCTCCCTACCTACAGTTTTCTGTCCCTAGAATAAATGTTTTTTTTAATCACAATATAGCACAAGGACAATTCACTCACTGTCCTTCCAGGTCCCTGGAAACAAGGACTTGCAGAGTGAAATAAACTGACACTCTCCCTACCTACAGTTTTCTGTCCCTAGAATAAATGTTTTTTTTAAGCACAATATAGCACAAGGACAATTCACTCACTGTCCTTACAGGTCCCTGGAAACAAGGACTTGCAGAGTGAAAGAAAAAAAACACTCTCCCTACCTACAGTTTTCTGTCCCTAGAAAAAATGTTTTTTTTAATCACAATATAGCACAAGGACAATTCACTCACTGTCCTTCCAGGTCCCTGGAAACAAGGACTTGCAGAGTGAAATAAACTGACACTCTCCCTACCTACAGTTTTCTGTCCCTAGAATAAATGTTTTTTTTAAGCACAATATAGCACAAGGACAATTCACTCACTGTCCTTACAGGTCCCTGGAAACAAGGACTTGCAGAGTGAAAGAAAAAAAACACTCTCCCTACCTACAGTTTTCTGTCCCTAGAAAAAATGTTTTTTTTAATCACAATATAGCACAAGGACAATTCACTCACTGTCCTTACAGGTCCCTGGAAACAAGGACTTGCAGAGTGAAAGAAAAAAAACACTCTCCCTACCTACAGTTTTCTGTCCCTAGAAAAAATGTTTTTTTTAATCACAATATAACACAAGGACAATTCACTCACTGTCCTTCCAGGTCCCTGGAAACAAGGACTTGCAGAGTGAAATAAACTGACACTCTCCCTACCTACAGTTTTCTGTCCCTAGAATAAATGTTTTTTTTAAGCACAATATAGCACAAGGACAATTCACTCACTGTCCTTACAGGTCCCTGGAAACAAGGACTTGCAGAGTGAAAGAAAAAAAACACTCTCCCTACCTACAGTTTTCTGTCCCTAGAAAAAATGTTTTTTTTAATCACAATATAGCACAAGGACAATTCACTCACTGTCCTTACAGGTCCCTGGAAACAAGGACTTGCAGAGTGAAAGAAAAAAAACACTCTCCCTACCTACAGTTTTCTGTCCCTAGAAAAAATGTTTTTTTTAATCACAATATAGCACAAGGACAATTCACTCACTGTCCTTCCAGGTCCCTGGAAACAAGGACTTGCAGAGTGAAATAAACTGACACTCTCCCTACCTACAGTTTTCTGTCCCTAGAATAAATGTTTTTTTTAAGCACAATATAGCACAAGGACAATTCACTCACTGTCCTTACAGGTCCCTGGAAACAAGGACTTGCAGAGTGAAAGAAAAAAAACACTCTCCCTACCTACAGTTTTCTGTCCCTAGAAAAAATGTTTTTTTTAATCACAATATAGCACAAGGACAATTCACTCACTGTCCTTCCAGGTCCCTGGAAACAAGGACTTGCAGAGTGAAATAAACTGACACTCTCCCTACCTACAGTTTTCTGTCCCTAGAATAAATGTTTTTTTTAAGCACAATATAGCACAAGGACAATTCACTCACTGTCCTTACAGGTCCCTGGAAACAAGGACTTGCAGAGTGAAAGAAAAAAAACACTCTCCCTACCTACAGTTTTCTGTCCCTAGAAAAAATGTTTTTTTTAATCACAATATAGCACAAGGACAATTCACTCACTGTCCTTACAGGTCCCTGGAAACAAGGACTTGCAGAGTGAAAGAAAAAAAACACTCTCCCTACCTACAGTTTTCTGTCCCTAGAAAAAATGTTTTTTTTAATCACAATATAACACAAGGACAATTCACTCACTGTCCTTCCAGGTCCCTGGAAACAAGGACTTGCAGAGTGAAATAAACTGACACTCTCCCTACCTACAGTTTTCTGTCCCTAGAATAAATGTTTTTTTTAAGCACAATATAGCACAAGGACAATTCACTCACTGTCCTTACAGGTCCCTGGAAACAAGGACTTGCAGAGTGAAAGAAAAAAAACACTCTCCCTACCTACAGTTTTCTGTCCCTAGAAAAAATGTTTTTTTTAATCACAATATAGCACAAGGACAATTCACTCACTGTCCTTACAGGTCCCTGGAAACAAGGACTTGCAGAGTGAAAGAAAAAAAACACTCTCCCTACCTACAGTTTTCTGTCCCTAGAAAAAATGTTTTTTTTAATCACAATATAACACAAGGACAATTCACTCACTGTCCTTCCAGGTCCCTGGAAACAAGGACTTGCAGAGTGAAATAAACTGACACTCTCCCTACCTACAGTTTTCTGTCCCTAGAATAAATGTTTTTTTTAAGCACAATATAGCACAAGGACAATTCACTCACTGTCCTTACAGGTCCCTGGAAACAAGGACTTGCAGAGTGAAAGAAAAAAAACACTCTCCCTACCTACAGTTTTCTGTCCCTAGAAAAAATGTTTTTTTTAATCACAATATAGCACAAGGACAATTCACTCACTGTCCTTCCAGGTCCCTGGAAACAAGGACTTGCAGAGTGAAATAAACTGACACTCTCCCTACCTACAGTTTTCTGTCCCTAGAAAAAATGTTTTTTTTAATCACAATATAGCACAAGGACAATTCACTCACTGTCCTTCCAGGTCCCTGGAAACAAGGACTTGCAGAGTGAAATAAACTGACACTCTCCCTACCTACAGTTTTCTGTCCCTAGAATAAATGTTTTTTTTAAGCACAATATAGCACAAGGACAATTCACTCACTGTCCTTACAGGTCCCTGGAAACAAGGACTTGCAGAGTGAAAGAAAAAAAACACTCTCCCTACCTACAGTTTTCTGTCCCTAGAAAAAATGTTTTTTTTAATCACAATATAGCACAAGGACAATTCACTCACTGTCCTTCCAGGTCCCTGGAAACAAGGACTTGCAGAGTGAAATAAACTGACACTCTCCCTACCTACAGTTTTCTGTCCCTAGAATAAATGTTTTTTTTAAGCACAATATAGCACAAGGACAATTCACTCACTGTCCTTACAGGTCCCTGGAAACAAGGACTTGCAGAGTGAAAGAAAAAAAACACTCTCCCTACCTACAGTTTTCTGTCCCTAGAAAAAATGTTTTTTTTAATCACAATATAGCACAAGGACAATTCACTCACTGTCCTTACAGGTCCCTGGAAACAAGGACTTGCAGAGTGAAAGAAAAAAAACACTCTCCCTACCTACAGTTTTCTGTCCCTAGAAAAAATGTTTTTTTTAATCACAATATAACACAAGGACAATTCACTCACTGTCCTTCCAGGTCCCTGGAAACAAGGACTTGCAGAGTGAAATAAACTGACACTCTCCCTACCTACAGTTTTCTGTCCCTAGAATAAATGTTTTTTTTAAGCACAATATAGCACAAGGACAATTCACTCACTGTCCTTACAGGTCCCTGGAAACAAGGACTTGCAGAGTGAAAGAAAAAAAACACTCTCCCTACCTACAGTTTTCTGTCCCTAGAAAAAATGTTTTTTTTAATCACAATATAGCACAAGGACAATTCACTCACTGTCCTTCCAGGTCCCTGGAAACAAGGACTTGCAGAGTGAAATAAACTGACACTCTCCCTACCTACAGTTTTCTGTCCCTAGAATAAATGTTTTTTTTAAGCACAATATAGCACAAGGACAATTCACTCACTGTCCTTACAGGTCCCTGGAAACAAGGACTTGCAGAGTGAAAGAAAAAAAACACTCTCCCTACCTACAGTTTTCTGTCCCTAGAAAAAATGTTTTTTTTAATCACAATATAGCACAAGGACAATTCACTCACTGTCCTTACAGGTCCCTGGAAACAAGGACTTGCAGAGTGAAAGAAAAAAAACACTCTCCCTACCTACAGTTTTCTGTCCCTAGAAAAAATGTTTTTTTTAATCACAATATAGCACAAGGACAATTCACTCACTGTCCTTCCAGGTCCCTGGAAACAAGGACTTGCAGAGTGAAATAAACTGACACTCTCCCTACCTACAGTTTTCTGTCCCTAGAATAAATGTTTTTTTTAAGCACAATATAGCACAAGGACAATTCACTCACTGTCCTTACAGGTCCCTGGAAACAAGGACTTGCAGAGTGAAAGAAAAAAAACACTCTCCCTACCTACAGTTTTCTGTCCCTAGAAAAAATGTTTTTTTTAATCACAATATAGCACAAGGACAATTCACTCACTGTCCTTCCAGGTCCCTGGAAACAAGGACTTGCAGAGTGAAATAAACTGACACTCTCCCTACCTACAGTTTTCTGTCCCTAGAATAAATGTTTTTTTTAAGCACAATATAGCACAAGGACAATTCACTCACTGTCCTTACAGGTCCCTGGAAACAAGGACTTGCAGAGTGAAAGAAAAAAAACACTCTCCCTACCTACAGTTTTCTGTCCCTAGAAAAAATGTTTTTTTTAATCACAATATAGCACAAGGACAATTCACTCACTGTCCTTACAGGTCCCTGGAAACAAGGACTTGCAGAGTGAAAGAAAAAAAACACTCTCCCTACCTACAGTTTTCTGTCCCTAGAAAAAATGTTTTTTTTAATCACAATATAACACAAGGACAATTCACTCACTGTCCTTCCAGGTCCCTGGAAACAAGGACTTGCAGAGTGAAATAAACTGACACTCTCCCTACCTACAGTTTTCTGTCCCTAGAATAAATGTTTTTTTTAAGCACAATATAGCACAAGGACAATTCACTCACTGTCCTTACAGGTCCCTGGAAACAAGGACTTGCAGAGTGAAAGAAAAAAAACACTCTCCCTACCTACAGTTTTCTGTCCCTAGAAAAAATGTTTTTTTTAATCACAATATAGCACAAGGACAATTCACTCACTGTCCTTACAGGTCCCTGGAAACAAGGACTTGCAGAGTGAAATAAACTGACACTCTCCCTACCTACAGTTTTCTGTCCCTAGAATAAATGTTTTTTTTAATCACAATATAGCACAAGGACAATTCACTCACTGTCCTTCCAGGTCCCTGGAAACAAGGACTTGCAGAGTGAAATAAACTGACACTCTCCCTACCTACAGTTTTCTGTCCCTAGAATAAATGTTTTTTTTAAGCACAATATAGCACAAGGACAATTCACTCACTGTCCTTACAGGTCCCTGGAAACAAGGACTTGCAGAGTGAAAGAAAAAAAACACTCTCCCTACCTACAGTTTTCTGTCCCTAGAAAAAATGTTTTTTTTTAAGCACAATATAGCACAAGGACAATTCACTCACTGTCCTTACAGGTCCCTGGAAACAAGGACTTGCAGAGTGAAAGAAAAAAAACACTCTCCCTACCTACAGTTTTCTGTCCCTAGAAAAAATGTTTTTTTTAATCACAATATAGCACAAGGACAATTCACTCACTGTCCTTACAGGTCCCTGGAAACAAGGACTTGCAGAGTGAAAGAAACTGACACTGTCCCTACCTACAGTTTTCTGTCCCTAGAGTAAATGTTTTTTTTAAGCACAATATAGCACAAGGAGAATTCACTCACTGTCCTTCCAGGTCCCTGGAAACAAGGACTTGCAGAGTGAAATAAACTGACACTCTCCCTACCTACAGTTTTCTGTCCCTAGAATAAATGTTTTTTTTAAGCACAATATAGCACAAGGACAATTCACTCACTGTCCTTACAGGTCCCTGGAAACAAGGACTTGCAGAGTGAAAGAAACTGACACTCTCCCTACCTACAGTTTTCTGTCCCTAGAATAAATGTTTTTTTAAGCACAATATAGCACAAGGACAATTCACTCACTGTCCTTCCAGGTCCCTGGAAACAAGGACTTGCAGAGTGAAAGAAACTGACACTGTCCCTACCTACAGTTTTCTGTCCCTAGAATAAATGTTTTTTTTAAGCACACTATAGCACAAGCACAAAACACACTGACACTCTCCCTACCTATCCTTCTCTTTCCCTAAACTAAAGGAATCCAGGTTAAGCAAGAAAGAAATAACAGTCACTGTCCCTGCCTATGCTGCTCTATCCCTGCTCCGGAACACACTACACTAGGCCGCCGTGCTGGCGGCCTTTTATAGTGTGGGGCGTGTACTAAACACCCTCAGCAATAATTGGCCACAGGCATCCTGCCTGTGGCCAATCATTGCTCTCCTCGCTGCCGGCGCTGTGATTGGCCAAGCATGCGGGGTCACAGTGCATGCTTGGCCAATCACAGCGCCTGGATGACACTGCGATGGCGTAGTGCATTGTGGGCCGTTCGCGTCACTCGAATTTGGCGCGAACGGCCCAAATCGTTCGATCTTCGTCGAACGATCGAACAGCCGATGTTCGAGTCGAACGTATGTTCGACTCGAACACGAAGCTCATCCCTATTCCAGATGAGGTCTTACTAATGATTTGAACAGGGGCAAAATGATATCTCTCTCTCTGGAGACCATACCTCTCTTAATACAAGAAAGGACTTTGCTCGCTTTGGAAACCGCAGCTTGGCATTGCATGCCATTATTGAGCTTATGATCTACCAAAACCCCCAGATCCTTCTCCACTACGGATCCCCCCAGTTGTACTCCCCCTAGTATGTATGATGCATTCATATTATTAGCCCCCAAGTGCATAACTTTACATTTATCAACATTAAACCTCATCTGCCACATAGTCGCCCAATTAGACAGAGCATTGAGGTCGGCTTGTAAATTGGCGACATCCTGTAAGGACGTTATTCCACTGCATAGCTTGGTGTCATCTGCAAAGACAGAAATGTTACTTTTGATCTCAGACCCAATATCATTTATAAACATATTAAAAAGTAAGGGTCCCAGCACTGAACCTTGGGGTACACCACTGATAACCTTGGACCATTCAGAGTAAGAATCATTAACCACTACTCTCTGAATTCTGTCTTTTAGCCAGTTTTCTATCCATTTACAAACTGATATTTCCAATCCTGTAGACTTTACCTTACACGTGAGCCGTGTGTGGGGAACTGTATCGAACGCTTTTGCAAAATCCAAGTATACCACGTCCACTGCCACCCCTCTTTCCAAGGTCTTACTTACCTCTTCATAAAAAGAAATCAGGTTTGTTTGACAACTTCTGTCTTTCATGAATCCATGCTGTCTGTTGCTTAAATAGTTTTTTTCCAGCAAGAACTCATCTATGTGGTCTTTTATTAATCTCTCCAGTATCTTCCCAACTATAGAAGTTAAACTAACAGGTCTATAGTTACTTGGTAAACACTTAATTCCCTTTTTAAATATAGGCACCACATTGGCCCTGCGCCAATCCAGTGGTACTATTCCTGTCATTAATGAGTCCCTAAAAATGAAATACAATGGCTTTGAAATTACAGAGCTCAATTCTTTTAGGATCCGTGGGTGTATGCCATCTGGTCCAGGTGCTTTATCCACCTTTATTCCATCTAAATATTTCTGGACCATATCACTTTTGAGCCATTGTGGATTTGGGGCTGTGTCACTACCACCCCCATTTTGGACATGAGCTCCCCCATGCTCCTTTGTATACACAGAACTGAAGAAAGTATTTAATAAATTAGCCTTCTCTTTGTCCCCAGTCACCCACTCTAGATTATTTTGTAAAGGGCCTACATGCTCAGACTTGACCTTTTTACTATTAATATATTTGAAGAATTTTTTGGGGTTTGTCCTACTATCTTTTGCAATCTGTCGTTCATTTTGAATTTTTGCATCCTTGATTTCCTTTTTACATATCCTGTTATATTCTTTGTAACATTTAAATGACACTAGTGTTCCCTCATTTTTATATTTTTTAAAAGCTCTTTTCTTATAGTTTATAGCTTTTTTAACTTTGGCAGTGAGCCACATAGGTTTTATTTTTAGCCTTTTAAACTTATTGCCCATGGGAATATACTTTGCAGTGAGTTCACAAACAGTCTTTTTGAAGAATTCCCATTTCTGTTCTGTGCCCATTGATGCCAATATTCATCACTTCCGATTTTTTTTTTCTGTCGTACGAGAATTTTCGTGACTTTAATAACCTATTCAATTTCTACTTCTAAGTCGTACGATCTGTCGTACAATATTCAGATCGTGTGTACGGGGCATAAGCCTCTGGGCCAACCAGTCTTTCTAGGTCAGCATTGCCAAATTCCCTATCTGGAAAGCCAAACTATAATCAGTTATGTGTATGAAAGTTTGACACTCATCTTGATTTATAATATAACTGCAATATTAATGCTAGTAAACAGCAGCGGCTTTGGAAAAGGATCACTCACCTGTAAACCTGCCCCTGCTAATTATCCATGAACATGGACTTTCACTACACAGAACTCATGAAAACAAAACAGCTTTTCCCATTAAATCTGGCTCAGCACATTGTCACATGTCATGCAGTGATTAAAAGGCAGATGGAGAATGTGTTTAATGGCATACAAATAAGCTTATTGAGAGATGATGGAAATCTATTGAGGGAGCGAGATTTCGGTAAGGGGAATATGGAACATAACACAGAGGTGCTTTGGCTCTAACTTAATGCTTTCTCCCAAGCATAATGCTGTCGTTTACATGTAGAACTAAACAGCTGTTCTCAAGGAAAAAGACCTCAGAGGCTGTTGTAAACTAAGGATCTACTGCAATCTGTGAAGTGTCACTCCTACAGAAAAGCAGACAGCTTAGAGGACCGTTGCAATGGGGAAAAAAAAACACATTAAATGAAAATTTCTTCAATAACTGCCAACTCCACTTAAAGAACGCATCCACCTAAAATTGATATTTCAGTTTTGGTAGATGCTAGAAAGTTATACCACATGTTGTAATCTTTCTCTCAACCAAAACAAACTGCTCTTCATTTCTTGCCGATACCCCCCCCTGTGGTATAACAAACATTTGGGCGAGCTTCTCCTGATTCCGGACCCAAAGGTGTTGATTTTAAACAGTATATTTAACCACTTCAGCCCCGGAAGAATTTACCCCCTTCCTTACCAGAGCACTTTTTGCGATTCAGCACTGGGTCGCTTTAACTGACAATTGCGTGGTCGTGCGACGTGGCTCCCAAAAAAATTTTACGTTATTTTTTTTCCCACAAATAGAGCTTTCTTTTGGTGGTATTTGATGACCTCTGCGGTTTTTATTTTTTGCGCTTTAAACAAAAAGAGAGCTACAATTTTGAAAAAAATGCAATATTTTTTACTTTTTGCTATAATAAATATCCCCAAAAAAACGATAAAAAAACAAAATTTTCCCACAGTTTAGGCCGATACGTATTCTTCTACATATTTTTGGTAAAAAAAAAAAGCAATAAGCGTATATTGATTGGTTTGCGCAAAAGTTATAGCGTCTACAAAATAGGGGATAGATTTATTGCATTTTTTTTTTTACTAGTAATGGCGGCGATCTGCGATTTTTATTGTGACCGTTGACAAAACTAGGCAAAGTTGCATAGAGCAGCTAAGATGCAACCAAGGAGAGTGGGACTTATTCGTGCTGTGGCGTAGGGGTGTGTCTACAGTGGCACTTGCCTATATATGGGCTGGTGCCCTGATGGATTCTGGGTTCTCCGAGATCTCCTTTACACCGGCCTCACATCATTTCCTGGACTGGCTTTATTTGTTTTGTCTTTGCTTTCAATTGGAACACAGGTACAATTTTGACCCCACTATCACTTTTTGCCTTTCCCCCCTTTTTGTATCAGGTGTCTTGGTGATGACTCTTCATCATGGTCTTCCACCTTTACTCCCGTTTATCCACCAATTACCCTTCCACTTTGTCCTCCCCCACCATCACTTTTTGCCTTCCCCTCTTTTCACATCAGGTGTCTTGGTGATGACCCTTCATCATGGTCTTCCACCTTTACTCCCGTTAATCCACCAATTGCCCTTCCACTTTGTCCCCACTGTTTTCCCATCCAGTCCACCCTAACAATTAATACTGCACTCACATAATTCCCAATTATTGTACTTTCCTCACTGAGTCACTTACACATTTTTTCACATTTACACTAGGGGTACTCGGGGGGCCCGGATCTGTTTGGGGTACCGTCCTTGATGGATGCTGCCGCCGTGCATGCCCCCTCGGCTCCCGGTACTGATGTCCTCGTGTGGCTCATAGTTTTTGGCATTGTGTTGTCCAAGTCACTTTGTCTTAGATGGTTCCTGGGGGGATCACCATTCCTCCCCCAATCTCATTTAGTCAATTATTTTATTTCAGACCTCCTACATATCTGCTCCTGAAGAGCAGCTTAAAGCCGAAAAACGTGTCGAGCTACCAATACTACCGTGTAATCAATTACACACCTATCAAGATATGTGTTTTCATATACCATTTCCTACACTGATAAGGAATAGAAAGACTGTAGATTGTGCAGATATTACCCTCCATATCGTTTCAATCCAGCATGAATTTTGGTGGACCCATTAATTTTATCAATTGATCAATGTTCATAAACATGTTATTACCAGTTTAGAGATTGGCACCATAGGATTGGTGCATTTCTTTGTATGTATAACTTAATATATGTTAAACATTTGTTTATGTATTAATAAATGTTCTACTTTCCACCACCCCATTCATTTTGTCACCATGAGTTTCATTTAAAGTCCCACTCTTCTTGGTTGCATCTTTGCTGCTCTATGCAATTTTGCCCCGTTTTGTCAATATGACAGGGATGGAGGCACATGACTCTACCCAATCATGGCTTCATTCAAAGTCCCAATTTCCCAACCCCCCGTACAACAATTTTATTGTGACCGTGACATTGCGATGGACATATCGGACTCTTTTGACACATTTTTGGGACCATTCACATTTATACAGCGATTAGTGCTATAAAACTGCACTGATTACTGTGTAAATGTGACTGGCAGGGAAGGGGTTAACACTAGGGGGAGCTGAAGGGGTTAAATATGTTCCCTAGTGAGTGATTCTAACTGTAGGGGGAGGGGACTCACAAGGGGAGGAGACCGATGTGTGTTCCTCTGTACTGGGAACACACATCGGTCTCCTCACCTCTGACAGGACATGGATCTGTGTCTTTACACACACAGATCCATGGTCCTGTCGTGATTGCGGGCAATCGCGGGTGCCCGGCGGACATCTCTGCCGCTGGGCGATGCCACGAGCGCGCGCGCCCGCTAGACGGCCGGGAAGCCCAGGACGTCATATGACGTCCAACCAGGATGGAAGATCCCATCTGTGGACGTCATTTGACGATGGGCGGGATGTGAAGTGGTTAAACCAAAACGGTAGACTTAAAACCTTTGATTACCTGAAAGTAGAGTTTACTCTCCCAAATCATATGTTCTTCAGATACCTTCAGTTGCGTCATGCTCTGAATGGGCAGTTTGATGGTAACTACCCTCTATAGCATTAATGTACTTATTTTGAAAAAATTAAACAGCTTTCTATTAATTCTACACTGGCTTCCCTCACTCTCTTCATAGCTGTTTAAACACTCTGCTTGATTACTTCTGCCTTACCATCTGAACAGACTTTAGGTCATGACACAGGAAGGAGTTGACCATCTGAGGGTAGATGATGCAGGGTATGTGCAAATGAGATTAGCTGGTCAATTCCTTACTGTGTCATGACCTAAAGTCTGTCCAAGAAGTAAGACAGAAGTAATCAAGCAGTGTGTTTAAACAGCTATGAAAAGAGTGAGGTAAGCCTGTGTAGAATTAATGGAAAGCTGTTTTATTTTTGCAAAATAAGTACATTAATGCTATATTGGTACATAGGGGAGCTGGAATGTAGAAAAAAAAGGTGAACTTAGCCTTTAAAGAAGAACTTCATTTTCAAATGCCGCGTACACACGACCGTTTTTAATGTCATTGAAAAAAACGTTGTTTTTCTCGATGTGATTCTTCTCAAGCCTGCCTTGCCTACACACTATCATGAAAAAAATGCTCGAGCAAAGCGCGGTGACGTACGAAATGTACGACGGCACTATAAAGGGGAAGTTCTAATTCTAATTATCAATTTTTTATAATTATCCCCTCCTTTTTTCTGATCAGCCTTGTCATCTAGTGCTCGGGTTAGGAGGGTACATTATGTGACTTGATTTAATATTCAGTCACCTATCCTCGCATGTTTCCTTTTAAGCAACATGACATATGTTTCGAGCAGGATTGTTACAATTGTGTCCAGTCCTGGGCTCAACATGATAATATAATTCCGCCACGATTGATCTAACCAATTGATTCTTAGTAGGCTGGTTTATTTATCCAATTGTTTTTATTCCATTCAGAGCCGTTGCCAAAGTGTCAAATCGAGGCTTGGTTCTTGTTGTTATGCAGGCTGGGACCAGATGATCGCATCAAGGCTTGGCTCTTTATTGAGCCGAGATTGGATGCTGACATCGAGGGCTGGCTTAAATTCTTTAGTATATAGTGTGATGCGTTATTGATGACGTGTATTGACACGAAACGTGCGTCGGTAGGTGAACGCGCTGACGTCATCACCAAGGGACAGGTGACGGCAGGCCGGCCGGTGATCTGTGTATGTTTTAATGTCTTTTGATGTAAGTGCTTTTAACCACCATTTTGTAGCTAAAGGACCAAAGGTGTTTTCAGAATTTGGCACTGCGCTGCTTTAACTGGAAATTGTGCGGACATGCAATGTTGTACCGAAACAATATTTGCATCCTTTTCTTCCCACAAATAGAGCTTTCTTTTAACGGTATTTGACTGCCTCTGCGATTTTTATTTTTTGCGATATAAATGGAAAAAGACTGAAAATTTTGAAAAAAAATTGTATTTTCTACTTTTTGTTATAAGAAAAATCAAATAAACTCAATTTTAGTCATACATTTAGGCCAAAATGTATTCAGCCACATGTCTTTAGTAAAAAAAATGTCAATAAGCGTATATTTATTGGTTTGCGCAAAAGTTATAGCGTCTACAAACTAGGGTACATTTTCTGAAATTTACACAGCTTTTAATTTATGACTGCCTATCTCATTTCTTGAGGTGCTAAAATGGCAGGGCAGTACAAAACCCCCCCAAATTACCCCATTTTGGAAAGTAGACATCCCAAGGAAATTGCTGAGAGACATGTTGAGCCCATTGAATATTTTTTTTTTGTCTCAAGTGATTGAATAATGACTAAAAAAAAAAAAATTACAAAAAGTTGTCACTAAATGATATATTGCTCACACATGCCATGGTTATATGTGGAATTGCACCCCAAAATACATTTTTCTGCTTCTCCTGAGTACGGGGATACCACATGTGTGGCACTTTTTAGGAGCCTAGCCGCGTACGGGCCCCCGAAAACCAAGCACCGCCTTCAGGATTTCTAAGGGCGCAA
Source organism: Rana muscosa (assembly GCA_029206835.1). NCBI lineage: Eukaryota > Metazoa > Chordata > Amphibia > Anura > Ranidae > Rana > Rana muscosa. The sequence continues at coordinate 958,032,612 of CM055117.1, read as the reverse complement.
ATTTTTGATTTCACTCCTCACTACCTATCACAGTTTCGAAGGCCATAAAATGCCAAAATAGCACAAAACCCCCCCAAATTACCCCATTTTAGAAAGTAGACACCCCAAGGAAATTGCTGAGAGGCATGTTGAGCCCATTGAATATATTTTTTTCTTGTCCCAAGTGATTGAAAAAAAAAAAAAAAAAAATACAAAAAGTTGTCACTAAATGATATATTGCTCACACATGCCATGGTTATATGTGAAATTGCACCCCAAAATAAATTTTGCTGCTTCTCCTGAGTACGGGGATACCACATGTGTGGGACTTTTTAGGAGCCTAGCCGCGTACGGGGCCCCGAAAACCAAGCACCGCCTTCAGGATTTCTAAGGGCACAAATTTTTGATTTCACTCCTCACTACCTATCACAGTTTCGAAGGCCATAAAATGCCAAAATAGCACCAAACCCCCCCAAATGACCCCATTTTGGAAAGTAGACACCCCAAGATATTTGCTGAGAGGCATGTTGAGTATTTTACAGCTCTAATTTGTTTTTGAAAATTAAGAATGAAAATCGTTTTTTTTTTTTTTTCCAATTTTCAAAACTTTTTGACAAAAAGCGAGATCTGCAACATACTCACCATACCTCTCAGCAAATAGCTTGGGGTGTCTACTTTCCAAAATGGGGTCATTTGGGGGGGTTTTGTGCCATCTGGGCATTCCATGGCCTCCGAAACTGTGATAGGCAGTGAGAAGTGAAATCAAAAATTTACACCCTTAGAAAGCCTGAAGGCGGTGATTAGTTTTTGGGGTCCCGTACGCGGCTAGGCTCCCAAAAAGTCTCACACATGTGGTATCCCCGTACTCAGGAGAAGCAACAGAATGTATTTTGGGGTGTAATTCCACATATGCCCATGACATGCTTGAGCAATATATCATTTAGTGACAACTTTGTGCAAAAAATCTAAAAAAATTGTCTTTTTTCCGCAACTTGTGTCAACATATAAAATATTCCATGGACTCGACATGCCTCTCAGTATATAGCTTGGGGTGTCTACTTTCCAAAATGGGGTCATTTGGGGGGGGGGTTTGAACTGTCCTGGCATTTTATATACAACATTAGGAAGCTTACATCCACTCTTCTAACCACTTGAAGACAAAGCCCTTTCTGACACTTTTTGTTTACATGAAAACATTTTTTTTTTTGCAAGAAAATTATGTTGAACTCCCAAACATTATATATTTTTTTAAAGCAAAGGCCCTACAGATTAAAATGGTGGGTGTTGCATTTTTTTTTCCACACAGTATTTGCGCAGCGATTTTTCAAACGCATTTTTTGGGGAAAAAATACACTTTTTTTAATTTTAATGCACTAGAACACACTATATTGCCTAAATGTTTGATGAAATAAAAAAGATGATCTTAGGCCGAGTACATAGATACCAAACATGACATGCTTTAAAATTTCGCACAAACGCTCATTGGCGACAAACTACATACATTTTTAAAAGCATTTAAAAGCCTTTACAGGTTACCACGTTAGATTTACAGAGGAGGTCTACTGCTAAAATGACTGCCCTCGATCTGACCTTCGCGGTGATATCTCACATGCATGGTGCAATTGCTGTTTACATATGACGCCAGACCCACGCTTGCGCTCGCCATTGCGCAAGAGCAGGGCAGGACAGGGGTGCTTTTTTTTAAATAATTTTTTGTATTATTAATTTTGCTTTTTTATTTTATTTTTAAACTGTTCCTTACATATTTATTTTTTTTAATCATTTTTATTGTTATCTCAGGGAATGTAAATATCCCCTATGATAGCAATAGGTAGTGACAGGTACTCTTTTTTTGAAAAAACTGGGGTCTTTTAGACCCTAGATCTTTCCTCTGCCCTCAAAGCATCTGACCACACCAAGATCGGTGATAAAATGCTTTCCCAATTTCCCAATGGCGCTTTTTATATCCGGGGGGGCATTCCCTCCCACTGCTTGTAAAAGCAGTCCAGAGGCTAATTAGCCACTAAGATTGCTTTTACATGAAAGCCGGCCGCTGGCTGAAAAGAATGATACCAAGATGATACCTAAACCCGCAGGCATCAATCTGGTATAACCATTCAAAGTCCAGCAACATACCAGTACGTTGCTGGTCCTTGTTGGACATGTATTGTAATCTTTTTTTTCATGCAGCCTGTTGGCTGAAGGAAAAAAAAAGATTGATCGGTGGGTATGCCCACCATTAGAATACCGCCCTTCATCCACCCACTTCTAATGATGGGCATACATGCACCATTTATATATGCCGAAACATGGGGGCATCTTCCCGCAAAAGTTATGCCACGTACACATGGTCAGACTTTTCCACGGGCAAGCCTCCATCGGAATTTCGACCGTATGTACGCGGCATTAGGAGCAAAATCGCTCCTCCGCTCCTCCGCCCCTGCTGCCCAATGCTTCGGCATATATGCTTCTTTTTTTTTAACTGTGGTGGTGAAATCACCTCCTACAGCACTGGAGTCGCAGGGATCAGGCCTGTCTCTGCGAACGCTGTAGTTATGTGTGTTGTGTTTTGCAAGTGACAGCGATCGATCGATACTGCACTTGGGTGGCCTGGGCTGGACGGAGGGGCAAAACGCAGGTACTAGCCCAGGTATCTGGGCTGATCCCGCTAACACTGCGTTTTTGGGAACCCTAAACTGCTAGGGACGCTAGTATAGATCTGATCAGAGCAGATATTGATCTGTTCAGATACTATACCACTAAGGGAGGTGTATGCTTCACGCGTGGGTGTTGGCATTACTGGCACTAACCTGACCCTGCACTGATTGCACTAATAGGTGGCACTGGTAGATGGCACTGATTGCACTATCGGTGCAATCAGTGCCATCTATCAATGCCACTTATCAGGTGGCACTGGTAGATGGCACTGATTGCACTGATAGGTAGCACTTATGGGCACTGATAGATGGCACTAATTGCACTGATAGTGCAATCAGTGCCATCTACCAGTGCCACCTATCAGTGCAATCAGGGCCATCTATCAGTGCCCACAAGTGCCACCTATCAGTGCCATCTCCCAGTGCCACCTGATAGGTGGCACTTGTGGGCACTGATAGTTGGCACTGATAGATGACTGGCACTGAAATGCTGCGAAAAATGACACAGGATTTATAAAAAAAAACTATGATGCAACGCCCATCTTGGTACACCCTGCACTCGGCTGCAGTAAGCAGCAGCAGACATCTTGTTACACCCAGCCCATATAGCTTGGGCTGGGTGTAACAAGATGTCTGCTGCTGCTTACTGCAGCCGAGTGCAGGGTGTACCAAGATAGGCGTAGGGACGTTCAGCCGCTGACGGCGACCGAATGTGACAGCATCGGTCACCGAACCTGATGCGGCTGCGCCCTACACCCCTGCCAGCTTACCAAGTTCAACTGCAAGTGAGGAACTCGCTCTCCGCCCGCTGACTCCGTCCACCGACTGTGCCCGCCCTCCCCAGCCAGACTCCGCCCCCACTTTCCTTTCACAGACTCTGCTCGCCCCCTCTCCAGTCAAACTCCGCCTACACTCTCCGTCCACAGACTCTGTCCGCCCTCTCCAGCCAGACTCCGCCCGCACTCCCCCGCCCTCCCCAGCCAATGACTCCTCCCGCCCTCTCCAGCCACTCTACACTAAAAAAAAAAAGAAAAGTATCTGGTGAAGCATCGGGAGCATTTGCGCGAGTACAAGTACTCGCGCAAATGCTCGGTATCGGTCCCGATACCGATACTAGTATCGGTATCGGGACAACCCTAATTATTATTATATTTTTATAACGGTTTTAATTTTCTGTTACAATTTATAGAAATCTTTATTCTTTTTTTTTTTTATTGTAAATTTAACTGGGGGTTTCGGAGAGGGGTTTGCACAGCACACAGCATTCTTGCACATTATGGCATTATGGCACACTTACCATTGGGTGTACTCTCCCTCTAACAATGAGAGATCTGAGCTCCAAATCACCCCTCTGCCACTGGAGTTATGTTCTTATACTCTTCTTCTGAGACCGGAATGTTCTTGCACCCATTGGATGTCCACTGATGATGTTACTCTTACAGATTTCAGGAATGGATCAGGACTGTACACTTCATTGCACATGTGTTGCAGTCAATGTACATTTAACAAAAATTGAGTAGCAGGTAAGTAAAATATATAAAGCCAAAAAACTCAAACACTGACAAATTGTTATTATTATTATTTTTATGATTTATAAAAAATGTATATAGCGCCAACAGTTTACGCAGCGCTTTACAATGTATAGGGGGACAACACATTTACAGTACAGTTCAATACAAAAAGGTACAGGAGGGCCCTGCTTGTAAAGCTTACATTCTAAAGGGAGGGGGTGGTGGTACAAAAGGTAATAGCTGCAGAGAATGATTTGATGGGGGTGGCTCGGGGACAGTTGTTAGGTGGGTGTGGGATAGGCTTCCCTGAATAAATGAGTTTTCAGGGATCTCCTAAAGGTGGACAGGGTAGGGGCTGACCGGACATACTGGGGCAGGGAGTTCCAAAGGATGGGAGAGGCTCTGGAGAAGTCCTGAAGGCAAGCAAGGGAGGAGGTAACAAGGGAGCTAGAGAGCAGGAGGTCCTGGGAGGAGCGGAGGGGACGATTTGGGCGATATCTGCAGATGAGGTTGGTGATGTAGATGTTATGTGACAAGTTTAGTTTTATATACATGTAAAGAAACATCACAGCTTTATACCTGCATGAAAATTTCTTGCCTCTGGAAATTGAGATGCTGACAAAAGATCAAGCCCTTATTGCATAAGACATTGGAGAGGGGCAGTCAAAAAAGGACTGCAGTATGCTTTGTCTGGCTTAAATAAAGTTGGATGCGGTCTGATATTTTTGGTATACAAATACCTTCTGAATGGCTCCTGGCATTTGAGCGCTACCTATTTTGCACTTTTATTAGAAGGTTTAGGTTAACCAGGTAAAGATCCTATCCAACAACTGTTCAGCTCAAAAAGAAACTAAAAAGCAATACATTTACCTCAGCCAGGCTCACTCAAATGTTACAGTATTTCTTCAAATAATCCTTAAAAAGACATATAAATGCATAGACATAGTATGAAAAGCATATGGTACAATAGTTTCATTGCATTAATAAAATATCCACTGGAGTCAGCAATTGTTTTGAGGCAGATTTCAGAACTTTCATTGTAGTCTAAGGAAGATCTGCTTCTATGTAGCCACTATAAAGGTATCTAAGCATAACCATAAAAGATCTTTTGATACAAATGAATCTGACTGTTTTGGATGATTATTTGATCATATCAAAGCTTGAAATGTGACAGATGTTCAGATAAGCTCGAAATGTTTATTCGTCATCAGACTGGAATATTGAATGTGGATGTCTACAGGCTGTGACTATTCTTTAAAATATGCAGGTTAAGTAAGAGCAGACGAGATTATTCTATAAAGAGAACCAGTCTTTACTAGGTTTATAGAAGGCTTGTACTCATCGAATTATGGAGAAGGCTATGGCTGGAAATGATAGCTGTGTGGTTGCATATTGACTCTGATACTTTCTGAGACACCGGCCCAGACTAAGCATGTACATCAGAAAAGTCAGAGTGAAGTCTGAACTCCTGTTCTGTATATTTGTTCTGGGTGAGTAGAACTAGCATTTTAGAAGCAGAATTAAGCAATAGCAACCTCCTAGATGGTGCTGACTATTATAGAAAATATGTATGCTCCTTGTTGCCATCTAGTAACCATAATGCAGTATTTTCTGCATTCACACATTCAAACAGCTAGGAATATATCCTGAGAACATTTGATTTTGATCTCTTCACATATCAGCTATGAGGAAAGATTAGAGGAACTGAATTTATTCACTCTTGTGAAGAGGAGAATAAGGGGGGATATGATCAACATGTACAAATATATAAATATAAATATATAAGGGGTCCATATAGTGAACTTGGTGTTGAGTTATTCACTTTACGGTCAACACAGAGGACAAGGGGGCGCTCTTTATGTCTAGAGGAAAAAAGATTTCATCTCCAAATACGGAAAGGTTTCTTCACAGTAAAGCCTCGTACACACGGCCGAGTTTCTCGTCGTTAAAAACACGTCGATTTTTTCGACGAGATTCTTGTTAACCTTGACGAGTTTCTCGTCAAGCTTTCCATGCGTACACACTGACAATTCCAAATTTCCTCGTTGTTCTGCACGGTCACGTCCAGCACGTACGACGGCAGTATAAAGGGGAAGATCAATTTCCCTGGCGCCACCCCTTGGGCTGCTTTTGCTGATCTCGTGTTACCGCGTGTGAAGTCAAAGTTTGGGAAGAGACGATTCGCACTTTTCAGTCTTCGTGCTTTCAGTTCGTTTTCTGCGGTTCAGTTTGTGCTTGTGGGTTCGTATCTTGTCTTTCAGGGCGTGTAGGCAGGTCGTATCTGTTTTACAGTGCGTTCTTGCCCATTTGTTTCTGAATTTCAGTTCGTTCTTCATAGGCCTTGATGTTCTAAAGTGCGTTCTGTTCTGTACGTTCTGATCAGACGACCGTTTCCTAGCCATGTCGCGGGTACGTTCTCGTCGTCGAGTTCGTGCTGTGCGGGCGCTTGGTGTTGGTCTGCTTGTTTTGGACCAAGACCAGTCCATGAACGGGGTGAGGAGGAGTTCATGGACCAAGAATTGGTTGCTCCAGCGGGACCAATTCTGCCATATGCCTCTGCTGCGGGAGATCGTCGAGAATAATCCTGAGGACTACAGGAATTTTCTGCGGATGTCTGACCCCGTTTTTCAGCAACTGTTGGCTTTGGTGTCCCCCTATATTACCAGGAAGGACACCGTTATGCGGGAAGCCATCAGTGCTGAGCAGAGGCTCATCGCCATGTTACGTTACCTGGCGACAGGGAGAAGTCTTCAGGACTTGAAGTTCACGACAGGCATCTCCCCCCAGGCTCTGGGCCTCATAATCCCAGACACCTGTTCTGCCATTATACAAGTCCTGCAGGAGGACTATATTAGAGTAAGTTTTCTCCATTAACATCACATTTTATGTATTTCATGTATGCTAATGTATTGTATTTCTTTCAACCTTCCCTAATTACCATGATTGTAATATGCTGAGAATGTCCCCTTTGTCCTCATGCATGCTGGAAGCTTTTAAATGCCCCTTTTTTCTCCTCCATGCATATTTCCCTTCACTAACCTCTCCATCAGTGGTGACTGCTGCTCCAAATGTTTGGGGGTCCACCCCCAAATTTTTGAACTAAACTTCCTCCTTTTTTGCGACTGTGCCTATTAAACGCCACCAGTTGCCCCCTCCAATGCATCCATTTTGCCCCCTCCAATGCAGCCATTTTGCCCCCTCCAATGCAGCCAGTTTTCCCCCTCCATTGCATCCATTTTGCCCCCTCCAATGCAGCCAGTTCCCCCCCAGCCCTGCACTTACCTTCTTCTGGTCAGCGCCATCCTTCTTCTGTCCTTGATGTCTTCTCCTGCCCTCGATGTTGCATCAGCCAATCATGTTACCGTTAAACAGACTTGGTGAACATGATTGGCAGAGGAGCCTGTCAGTGTTTACCCAAGGAATGCCCCCCCCCGCGTCCCCTTTTTAACTTTTAGGAAGCCAATTATATCCCTCAGGCTGTAATCGCCAAGCCTATTTGCCCCCCTGTTTCTGATAGGCAAATTTCACCCCTAAAATGCCGCAGTTATTCATATGTCCGTCGCTCAACAGGGGGCCATCCACCTGAATAGTGGGCGGCATTGACAATACATAGGTTAATGCAAGGCATGAACCTATGCATTGTTCTAAGTGACGGGCGCAGGAGAGAGGGGGCAGTGCTCCAGCGCCCACTCTGGACGCACCGCCACTGCAATGCTATCCTGTGGCCAAACACATCTACCCCCCCCCCAAATTTGGTTATAATGGACCATCAGAGGGGGTGATGAATATGAAACTTGAGCCTTCCATTATACTTAGTAAAAACACATTAAACTGAGATTTTTATTGATGTTGGCCTCGAATGTATTTTCTTAGAATCTGCTTGCAATGTTATGTGCAAAAGTACTAATATTGTTTTATCTTGTTTGACTCCACAGCTTCCTTCCACGCCACAGGAATGGCAGACTGTGGCATCAGAGTTTGCCACGCGGTGGGACTTCCCCAACTGCGGTGGTGCCATTGACGGGAAGCACGTCCGCATTGTGCCGCCACCCCCGTTCTGGGTCCTACTTCTTCAACTACAAGGGGTTTCATAGCATTGTGCTGATGGCGGTGGTGTCAGCACGGTATGAATTCCTCTATGTGGATGTGGGGAAGAATGGCCGGATGTCCGATGGGGGATCCTTCATCCAGACGGAGTTTGCCCTCCGTCTCCAGAGTGACGACCTTGCATTGCCATCGGATGCAGGGAATGTTGAAGGACTCCCCTTTGTTTTTTTGGCTGATGAAGCCTTCGGACTCGGACCGCACCTCATGAGGCCATTTCCCCAGAGGACCCTGACCCCAGAGAAGAGGGTGTTCAATTACCGGCTGGCCAGGGCCCGAAGAGTCGTTGAAAATGCCTTCGGGATAATGGCCAGCCGGTTCCACCTTTTTATGACTCCAATTCACTTGGCGGAGTACAAGATAAACTATGTCGTTTTATGCTGCTGTGTGCTCCATAATTTTCTGAGCCGAAAATCTTCAAATTATATGGCCTCAATATTGCCTGAGGCAGGACTTTCCTATGGCAATACCCTGCCGGGCCTCGAATCTGCCCATCCTGGCTTGCCCCCCCAAAATGCCCGTGAGGTTCGGGAGAAATATATGCAATATTTCACGGGTAGGGGAGCAATTCCTATGCCAGGCCATGAGTAAAGATTTGTGCAGAAAGAAATCAATAAAAATCAGATTTAATCTTGTAACTTTGTTTGTTTCCTGTCTCCTAGTTTGTCTTAGTGCATTTGTAGTGCCAAGTGTATTTTCCTTTAGTAAATACCAACCATTTCACTATGAACCACAAAAATATACACAAATAAGGTTAGAGCGTATTTGAAAAAGAAGCTACACTTTGTTTGTGTTCAAACATTTTACATGTTGTCAATTTTTATACATGGAGGCACCACAAAAATTCACTGATGCACCTGTCTGGGACACCCAAAAAAGGCGGTTCTGGTGGCCCACACTATAGTGCTCAAAAGTACAGATGTGGAACCAGCTGCTGAGTGTCCTCTCCTTTACACTGATTAAAGTTTGCATTTCATTCTCTTTACAAACACATCATCTAGTCAACAATGTAAGAACAACAATTGAATAAAAACAGGCAGATGTATAAATTATTTTAACCCTCGAGGATAGTGGCCGAACGATGTGTCTGTAACGAACGATTACTGTGCCAAACCAAGTTCAAACTATGACATTTTGTAAGGTAGTACAATAGAAAAAAGCAATAACATGGAGCAACATGCAAGTTGTGAAATACAATAATATGAAAAATGTGGAAAAAGTACTTACTTTTTTCTAGCAATCTCTTAATGCTCCTTAACTGCTCCGGCTCCCTCAGTTTGAGGTCAGACCACCTCTTTCTGAGCTGCTCATCTGATCGTTTCACCCCGAAATTCTTCTTCAGACTCTTCACGACTTTCTTCATGATTTTGGCCTTCCTTCGATTAGGTTTGCTATACGGCCCATGCTTTGCGTCATAATCCGACTTTAGCAATATGTCCACCATCTCCGCCATCTCCGCGTAAGACGTATTAGATGCCTTGAATCTCCTCCTTGATCGTGACGTTTCCTCAGTCTCCGGGCTTGTCTCCTCCTCGTTATTTGAGGAATTAGCAGACACCTGCTGTGAATCCGCCATATCTGTCGCCGAAAGAGAAGGGGCAGGGAAAAGATGTTACTTAGAACGTCATGGGCGGGCGACGTGTGCAGAGCGACGTGTGCGAAGTTTTACGCATGCGTGGTGTATATATAGCAAACACACATGTGACTATACTACGTTCGGTGTGCGGAGAGAGGAGTACAAGTGACGGACATGCGAACGAAGGTATGTGATTTGGAGACTTTGAGAAATTGGTGGCCTATACTGTCTTGAGAATGTTGGAGGGTATATATGGTGACTAAGATTTTCAGGAGGTTAGACTATGTGGCTCACATTATTTTTTATTATTTTTGTTTGGCTTGCAGACCCAAAATGAATGTCTTCATAAGTGACAAGGAATTCCTTGCGGAATTTATAGACCGGGTAAGGGAGCTGCCCGCTCTGTGGGAAACAAAAAACCCCATCCATAGGAAAAAAGGGGTAAGAAAAGCAGCGCTGGAGACCCTGCTCCCATTTGTGCATACCAAGGTGCCCACAGCAACAGCAAAACAGGTGGACACTAAAATTGGGAGCTTGAGAGGCACATACAGGAATGAAAGCTCTAAGGTCCTGGCTTCTCAGAGGTCAGGAGCAGCAGCAGATGATGTGTATGTCCCCAATTTGTGGTACTATAGCAGGATGTCCTTTCTGGATGACCACATTGAGGCAAGGCCATCACTGTCCACTCTTCCCCCCAGACTTCCCTGCAGCCAACCTGAGCCTTCTCTGGAGCAAGAGGAGGCAGCCATCCTGGATGAACCTGATTTGGCCATCTGGAGCCAGGTATAGTATTTAATGAAAATGTATTGGGATAAACTTAATGCAGGAAAAAGAAGTCAAGATGAAAATCCTAAACTATTTGGGGTTCCAAAAGTGAAATCAAGATCTAGAGACATTAGTCTGCCCTAAATTGGGTGCTAAATAGTCAATCTGATGTAGTCCTAAAAAATTTTTTATTTTTTCTTGATTTACATTCAAATTGCTACATTCATGATCTCAAATTTGTGTGAAAATAATAAACCAAAATATTAAACCCTTTTTCATACACAGGATGAAATCAGCCAGGAGGAGGGTCTGGAAACTGTCAGGCAGGAGGAGGCAGGGCCGAGTGGCAGCCTTTCAGGTGGCAGGGCCCAGTGGCAGCCAGGAGGTGGCAGGGCCAAGTGGCAGCCAGGAGGTGGCAGGGCCCAGTGGCAGACAGGAGGTGGCAGGGCCCAGTGGCAGACAGGAGGTGGCCGGCACAAGGAGAAGCACTAGATCTCAGGTGCCTCCCATCCACCTTCCGAAAAGAAGCAGGAGGGACAGGACCACTAGTGAGGCAGCAATGGCCCTTATTAGAGAGGCACATGCCACCCTCCAGGAGCCCACATCCCCTGAAGAGGCCATTGCCGGCCTAGTTGAGGCCAAGTTCAAGGTGATGAGCATGGAGCAACGCCTCCTATGCGAGCCCCTGCTCATCACCTTGCTGAACAAGGGGGTGATGGAGAGAATTACCCCCAATACGGCCATATGTAAGGTCGCACAACTATCCCAACCTCAACCTCCTCCTCCACCTCCACCTTCTTCTTCTGCCCCACCCCCTTCTCATCAACCTCCTCCTCCACCTCCACCTTCTTCTTCTTCTGCACCACCCCCTTCTCCTCCACCTCCACCTCCACCTTCTTCTTCTGCCCCACCCCCTTCTCCTCAACCTCCTCCTCCACCTCCACCTTCTTCTTCTGCGCCACCCCCTTCTCCTCCACCTCCTCCTCCTCCTGACAGGAGTACCCCTCCAGTGGCCCAGCCTCCAGCCACACGCAGAAGGAAGGCTGCAGAGAAGGCTTCAGGGAAGGCTGCAGGGAAGGCTGCCAAGAAGACGAGGAAGTGATGGCCTTGCTTCATTGTGGTCGGACAGAAGGCAGCCTGTTGTAGTACCACAGACTTGGGACATATATATCACCTGCTGCTGTTCCTGACCTCTGGGAGGCCAGCATCAGATTGTGCTCACAACTGTTGGGCTTCTCAAGCTCCCAATTTTAGTGTCCACACAGGGTTGATGTGTGCTCTGGGGTCCCATGGATGCAAAAATGGCAGCAGGTTCTCCAGCGCTGCCTTCTATTTATTTTGTTCAAAACATGAATAAATGTTTTTTTTGTTTAAGTTCATACTTGACTATGTGTTTTTCTACAAATTATTTATTTACCTTTGGAGTAAGCAGATACATTTGACACCACAAAAAAGGGACAGATAACAACAAAAAAATTAATTAAAGGTGTTCTTTAAAAAATATAGGGTGTAAACTTGACACAACTAAATTTCAAATATACAATGGGAGATCACTATCAAAACATTGACAAATTACAATTAACATCTGTTTAAAAAATATAAAACATTAAAATATTCAGAAGATCTTGCACGATATAATACAGCTACATTTTCTTAAGAGCAGCATGAAAAAGGTTTAAAATAGATAGTCATAACTCTGTGTGAATATCAGCAGCAAAACAAGTTCATTAGTTTTGATTATTGTAACATTCTAAAGAAGATTTAAATGCACAACATTTAAACGATGCAATAATTTACAGCGTGACGAATGTGCTATCTCCATTACGAAGGCTTGTTTTAGCAGAAGATGCGCTCCCGTCTCATACTTGATTCTGAGCATGCGCGCTTTTTGAAGAGTCGTAAAAGCATACACACGAACCATTTTCTCGTCGCAAAACAGGCCGATGAGAAACACGACGAGAAAATTGAGAATCCGGACGAAAAAATAGAGAGCAGGTTCTCTATTTTTCTCGTCAAGATTCACGGCAGTTTTCTCGTCGTAAAACCATACACACGAACGGTTTTCTCGACAATAAAGCTCTTACGGCACTTTTCTTGTCGGTTTTGGATGAGAAACTCGGCCGTGTGTACGAGGCTTAAGAGCTGTGAAAATGTGGAACAGACTCCCTCCAGAGGTGGCTCTGGCCAGCTCAGTAGATTGCTTTAAGAAAGGTCTGGATTCTTTCCTAAATGTACATGTAGCGGCCTCACCCTCTCTTCTTCTTTATCGGTTTTACACACCAACTCTTGTCTAGGGGTTGTGAGAGTGAGATGCGCCACGGCCCATGTCCTCCCCATTGTAGTAGGGAGGTGAAGGCCACTTCCTGATGTTTCCTCGGGCCGGTGTGTTCTGTGAATGCACTGAGTCTGTAACCACAAGCTCACCCGCCTCCCCTTTGCTTCCAGTAACTGGAGTTCACACACCGAAGAAAGGTCCAACACTTGTTTATTTGGCACTCCAATAGCAAAGCACGATAAACAGTTCTTATTGCAGCAGACTGGTTGGGACTGGTTGGGACCTATGGGGTCTCTTCTAGCAACCCCTATGAACAGCAATGTTGCCCTCTTCGATAGTACCTGTGGCCCCTATCAGGGGGATGTGTCCTCCCAAGAGAGTTCCCAGAGGCCCACCGTCACCGGGTTGGTGCTGCTCCGGGTCTTCAGTGGGTAACCTCCCCGGCCTCCTCACCTCAGGTACGAGTCCCTCCGCTCAGGGACCCTCGGACAGTCCACCCTAGCGGGACCCAGTCGAAGGTACTGGGCCCCAGGCCTCCTCGATAGTACCTCACCCCAGGCTAAAGGTGCCTGGGATGGACGCCAACATGACTCCAGGCCATGGGCACCAGGACCAGACTCCTGGATCTCCCGCACCCAGGCCTAAGGGCCCTGGGTGCGGACCGCAGCCCTCCTCCTCCGAGGACCTCCTTCTCCGCCAGACGACGACGACCACGACGACGAACCACGTGGTAAGGGCGTCTCCCCCTTTTATCTCCTCCCTTCAACGGCCCGGCTGGTTCCCCGCCCCAGCCATACCATCTCCGGGAAGGGACAAAACAGGGAGCACTGCGAAGATGATTCTACCTAAAGCCTGTGGGTACCTCGCCACCCACAGGCAAAGGAGAATATTACATCCTCCAATCCTCCACGAGACAAAAAGGGGTCTGAATCCTAACACAATTATACACCTGGGTCACACTATTGCCCAGGTGTATCCCATCTATTTGAGGACCCCGCTACATACATATTATAACTGAGTACTAACATTTATAGGTAAAGTTGATTCAGGGTAAATCCAATTGCCTCTCGGGGGATCAGGAAGGATTTTTTTCCCCTGCTGTAGCAAATTGGATCATGCTCTGCTGGGGTTTTTTGCCTTCCTCTGGATCAACTGTGGGTATAGAATTGGGTATATGGGATTGTACGATATTTTTTTTTATGGTTGAACTGGATGGACTAACTATGTAACTATGGAACTAATTTACATGATGTTTTCGATGAATTAACAGCTATGCAGATTTTTTTTTTTTTTTAATAAATACACCTTTCATGTCTAGTTCTGTTGTAAGATCATAGAACAGTGCTCCATTTATTTTCTGAGTTTGGTCATTTGCTTTTTGGAATTTACCATAATTGTACTTTTACTGGGTATGTATGATAAGCTTGCTTGAACTCAAATGCTGTAACTGCATCTATATCAGTAAATGCAACAACTTCAACAATATCATCCTGTGTACTGGAAGCTGTGGGTAAGAGTAACCTTGAAAAACAAACAGCAATAATATTTTTTAAACCTGGTTTGTATTTTATTGTTTAATTATAATGTAGCAGCATTGCAAACCATTTGGCTATGTGCATTGCTGCTCTTCTTAGTCCCTTTGTGGTTACCAGTGTAGTCAGGGCAGCTGTTAGAAATTATGGGGCCCCGTACAGCCTACCTGACGGGGCCCCCTTCGACCACACCCATGTCCCCACCCCTAACCCCGGATCAAAACAAAAGGCAGGTTTCTTGCCGTTTACACATGCGTGCGGGGCCAAAATGTGCGTTCGCAATTGCGCATAAGCATTTTGTTAAAAAAATTACATTGTATCTTTAATTTATTTATTTTTTGCTTTCACAAGGAATGAATAACATCCCTCGTGATAGCAGGGCCATGACAGGTCCTCTTTTACTTTGTGCAGAATCACTGGGGCTAAAAAATTATATCCGATCATTGCTGCAGTGATGACTGAGATATCACCCTTCCAATCCAGCGACGTGATGGTGTGGACAGAAAGTGTTTTTTTTTTTGGGGGGGGGGGGTAAAATGCAGCTCCACTGCACATGTTTACTGCTCCCCAACTGAAGTGTAAAGTAGCACCTCATTAGAATTACAATCATCATCACAGGCAGCACAGTAAGCAGGGGCTCTATCATGGCTGTATGTGACATGGCTGTTTGCTGACTTTGTTAACTTATGGCTGTACTGTATATAACAGACTAACACACCACAGCCATAACAAAGTCAGCAGCCATGAGACACAGAGCCCTACTTACTGTGCTGCCTGTGAAGACTGTTGTAATGCTAATGGTAACCTGCTGTGTTGTGAGTTCTATTCTAAGGACACAGTGAGGATTCTATGTTTTATTCTATCTTTACTCACTGTGTCCATTGCAGCCACGCTCTCCTTCCTGTTCCCTGTTAGCCTCCTCGCACCTCAGCATCACTCAGTATCACTCCGCCGGCCGGGACTAATTGAGTTGCGGTTGGGCTGGATATACATCCGCCCCCGAAAATGAAGAAATAGTCCCTCCTCTGTGCACACCTGGGCCCCTCTGTTGACTTGATGGGGCCCAGGAAAATGGTATAACCCCGCTCCATAAAATAAGTAGGAGCGGGGGAGAAGTTTACCAAGCTCGTTTTTTTATTTTTTTATTTAATGCAGCAATGAGCTGTAATGTTGGCTGGGCCCCTCTATGCAGCTGATAGGGCCGGGCCCCGTACAACAGGGCTGGTTGTACTGCCCTATCAGCGGCCCTGAGTGTAGTTAAAGGCTGTGGACAATCGGAAAGGTGACCTCTCAACCTCACAGTTATGGTTTCCATTTTTTTGTGATCATACAGATTCTAGGGCTTCTTTTTCCACAATAGAATACTTTTGTTCTGCTTCTGTATGGGTTTCCGAATGCAAAAGCAACAGTTTTATTTACCTGGTCTGCAATGACAGCAAAGCACCATGGACGTAGTCTAAAGCATTTGCAGTCTATGGAATCCTATACCTACAGTTAGCCACATTTCAGCCAGTGGACAAAAAAAACCTTATAAAGCATTATCTGTTTTTCTCTATTGGGGAAAAAATCCTTTCTGATCCCCACAAAGGCAATTGGATATTCCCTGGATGAACAATTTTTGGTGTTATTAGCTACAAATGTTATTATCTATTTATTTTTTGTGCATTTAGGAATGCATCCAGTTCTTTTTCTTAAAACTGAGCTGGCCAGAACTAGTTTTTAGGAAAGTATATTTCACATTTTCACAGCTCTTACTGTGAAGAAGCCTTTTGGTATGTGGAGGTTAAATTCTTCTTTCCTCCAGATGTAGAAAAGTGCACTCTTGTCCTTTGTAAATTCCCTTAAAGCTCACCAAGTTCACTATATGGCCCACTTATGTATTTATACATGATGATCCCACACCCCCCACCACCCCTTAATCTCCTCAAGGGAGAATACATTCAGTTCAGCCAATCCTTCCTTATATCTGAGATTCTCAATGCCTCTTATCAGTTTGGTTGCCCTTCTCTGCACTTTCTTCAGCTCCCCCATATCCTTCTTATGAACTGGTATTTAACAAATAGTTTTTATTGAATTTTGTGCAATACAGAAAAAGAAAAATAAGCGATCGTTTTTGTGATCGCTGTCTTAGTGTCGGTGATGCCGATAGAGGTAGCCAGTTATTTTTTTTAGGTTCGCCGCAGGTTTTTATAGCGCTGGGTACCCCCATATATTACCTAATACAGGTTTAACCCCCTGATTGCCCCTAGTTAACCCTTTCACCAGTGATCACCATATAAGTGTTACGGGTGACGCTGGTTAGTTAGTTTGCTTTTTATAGTGTCAGGGCACCCGCCGTATATAACCCAATAAAGGTTTAACCCCCTGATCGCCCGGCGGGTGATATCAATTAGGTTTTAGCATCAGAGAGGGTCTGCGTCACACCCAGGCAGCATCAGGTTAGTGCCAGTAACGCTAACACCCACGCGTGAAGCATACACCTCCCTTAGTGGTATAGTATCTGAACAGATCAATATCTGATCTGATCAGATCTATACTAGCGTCCCCAGCAATTTAGGGTTCCCAAAAACGCAGTGTTAGCGGGATCATCCCAGATACCTGCTAGCACCTGCGTTTTGCCCCTCCGTCCAGCCCAGGCCACCGAAGTGCAGTATCGATCGATCACTGTCACTTACAAAACACAACACACATAACTTCAGCGTTCGCAGAGACAGGCCTGATCCCTGCGACTCCAGTGCTGTAGGAGGTGATTTCACCACCACAGTTAAAAAAAAAAGCATATATGCCGAAGCATTGGGGCAGCAGGGGCGGAGGAGCGGAGGAGCGATTTTGCTCCTAATGCCGCGTACATACAGTCGAAATTCCGACGGAGGCTTGCCCGTGGAAAAGTCCGACCATGTGTGCGGCATAACTTTTGCGGGAGGATGCCCCCATGCTTCGGCATATATAAATGGTGCATGTATGCCCATCATTAGAAGTGGGTGGATGAATGGCGGTATTCTAATGGTGGGCATACCCACCGATCAATCTCTTTTTTCGTTCAGCCAACAGGCTGCATGAAAAAAAAAAGATTACAATACATGTTCAACAAGGACCAGCATGTTGCTGGACTTTGAATGGTTATACCAGATTGATGCCTGCGGGTTTAGGTATCATCTTGGTATCATTCTTTTCAGCCAGCGGCCGGCTTTCATGTAAAAGCAATCCTAGTGGCTAATTAGCCTCTGGACTGCTTTTACAAGCAGTGGGAGGGAATGTCCCCCCCCCCGGATATAAAAAGCGCCATTGGGAAATTGGGAAAAGATTTTATCACACCGATCTTGGTGTGGTCGGATGCTTTGAGGGCAGAGGAAAGATCTGGGGTCTAATAGACCCCAGTTTTTTCAAAAAAAGAGTACCTGTCACTACCTATTGCTATCATAGGGGATATTTACATTCCCTGAGATAACAATAAAGATGATAAAAAAAAAATATATATATATATATATGGAAGGAACAGTTTAAAAAAAAAAAAAAAAAAGCAAAATTAATAATAAAAAAAAAAAAAAAAGCACCCCTGTCCTGCCCTGTTCTTGCACAATGGCTTCATATGTAAACAGCAATTGCACCATGCATGTGAGGTATCACCGCGAAGGTCAGATCGAGGGCAGTAATTTTAGCAGTAGACCTCCTCTGTAAATCTAACGTGGTAACCTGTATAGGCTTTTAAAGGCTTTTAAAAATGTATGTAGTTTGTCGCCAATGCGCGTTTGTGATCAATTTTAAAGCATGTCGTGTTTGGTATCTATGTACTCGGCCTAAGATCATCTTTTTTATTTCATCAAACATTTGGGCAATATAGTGTGTTTAAAAAAGTGTATTTTTTCCCAAAAAAATGCGTTTGAAAAATCGCTGCACAAATACTGTGTGGAAAAAAAAATGCAACACCCACCATTTTAATCTGTAGGGCCTTTGCTTTAAAAAAAATATATAATGTTTGGGGGTTCAACATAATTTTCTTGCAAAAAAAAAATGTTTTCATGTAAACAAAAAGTGTCAGAAAGGGCTTTGTCTTCAAGCGGTTAGAAGAGTGGATGTAAGCTTCCTAATGTTGTGTATAAAATGCCAGGACAGTTCAAACCCCCCCAAATGACCCCATTTTGGAAAGTAGACACCCCAAGCTATATACTGAAAGGCATGTCGAGTCCATTGAATATTTTATATGTTGACACAAGTTGCGGAAAAAAGACAATTTTTTTTTTTTTTTTTGCACAAAATTGTCACTAAATGATATATTGCTCAAACATGCCATGGTTATATGTGGAATTACGCCCCAAAATACATTCTGTTGCTTCTCCTGAGTACGGGGATACCACATGTGTGAGACTTTTTGGGAGCTTAGCGGCGTACGGGACCCCGAAAACCAAGCACCGCCTTCAGGCTTTCTAAGGGTGTAAATTTTTGATTTCACTCCTCACTGCCTATCACAGTTTCGGAGGCCATGGAATGCCCAGATGGCACAAAACCCCCCCAAATGACCCCATTTTGGAAAGTAGACACCCCAAGCTATTTGCTCAGAGGTATGGTGAGTATTTTGCAGATCTCGCTTTTTGTCACAAAGTTTTGAAAATTGAAAAAAAAAAAAATATTTTCTTTCTTCATTTTCAAAAACAAATGAGAGCTGTAAAATACTCACCATGCCTCTCAGCAAATAGCTTGGGGTGTCTACTTTCCAAAATGGGGTAATTTGGGGGGGTTTTGTGCTATTTTGGCATTTTATGGCCTTCGAAACTGTGATAGGTAGTGAGGAGTGAAATCAAAAATTTGTGCCCTTAGAAATCCTGAAGGCGGTGCTTGGTTTTCGGGGTCCCGTACGTGGCTAGGCTCCTAAAAAGTCCCACACATGTGGTATCCCCGTACTCAGGAGAAGCAGCAAAATGTATTTTGGGGTGCAATTTCACATATAACCATGGCATGTGTGAGCAATATATAATTTAGTGACAACTTTTTGTAATTCTTTTTTTTTTGTCATTATTCAATCACTTGGGACAAAAAAAAAATATTCAGTGGGCTCAACATGCCTCTCAGCAATTACCTTGTGGTGTCTACTTTCTAAAATGGGGTCATTTGGGGGGGTTTTGTGCTATTTTGGCATTTTATGGCCTTCGAAACTGTGATAGGTAGTGAGGAGTGAAATCAAAAATTTGCGCCCTTAGAAATCCTGAAGGCGGTGCTTGAATTTCGGGGGCTCGTACGCGGCTAGGCCCCGAAAAAGTCCCACACATGTGGTATCCCCGTACTCAGGAGAAGCAGCAAAATGTATTTTGGGGTGCAATTCCACATATAACCATGGCATGTGTGAGCAATATATCATTTAGTGACAACTTTTTGTAATTTTTTTTTCTTTTTTTAGTCATTATTCAATCACTTGAGACAAAAAATAAAATATTCAATGGGCTCAACATGCCTCTCAGCAATTTCCTTGGGATGTCTACTTTCCAAAATGGGGTCATTTGGGGGGGTTTTGTACTGCCCTGCAATTTTAGCACCTCAAGAAATGAGAGAGGCAGTCATAAATTAAAAGCTGTGTAAATTCCAGAAAATGTACCCTAGTTTGTAGACGCTATAACTTTTGCGCAAACCAATAAATATACGCTTTTTGACATTTTTTTTACTAAAGACATGTGGCTGAATACATTTTGGCCTAAATGTATGACTAAAATTGAGTTTATTCAATTTTTCTTATAACAAAAAGTAGAAAATATCATTTTTTTTCAAAATTTTCAGTCTTTTTCCATTTATATCGTAAAAAATAAATATCGCAAAGGCAATCAAATACCATTAAAAGAAAGCTCTTTTTGTGGGAAGAAAAGGACGCAAATTTCGTTTCAGTACGCACAATTTCCAGTTAAAGCAGCGCAGTGCCAAAATTATATATACTAGCAACCCCACCAAAATAGTTTGCAAATCCCATTCACACCTTGCTTCTTTATATGAATCAACCAATGAATTCAACCTCTAATGCCGCGTACACACGGACGTTTTTCTCGTCGAAAAAAACGAAATTTTTCCCATTCGACGAGAAAAACGATAGTCTGTGGGCTTTCTGTCGTTTTTTTCGACGAGAAAAACGGCATTAAAAACGACGAGAAAAATTAGAACATGTTCTAATTTTTCTCGTCGTTTTTTTTCGACATGTTTTCCGCGGCAGTGTTTCCCATAGGGAAACACTGCCGCGGAGCCCACAGACGGTCGTTTTTCTCGTCAAGAGAAAAAATGACGTGAAAAACGACCGTGTATGGGGAACAAGCTGTTCCCCCGTTTTAAATGACATTATTCACGGCGGTTTTTTAACCGCCGTGAATAATGATCGTGTGTACGCGGCATAAGAAGCGGAATCTTTCTTTTCTCATATCACCTTACCAGAATTATTGTAAACCCAAACAAATCTGATGGAGGAACCTATAAGGACTGAAGAAGTAGCTTTTTCCATCAAAGATTTAAAAATAAACAAGCGACCAGGCCCAGATGGATATTCAGCATTATATTATAGAACATTTACAGAAACCCTTTCCCCCATGTTAGCTGGGGCATTCAATACATTATTAAATGGACACTCCTTTAAACAAGAATTATTATTGCCAATTGTCTGCATGATTCCAAAACCACACACCGATGACACCTCATGTACAAACTACCGTCCCATCTCTCTCTTGAATCTGAATATCAAGCTGTTGGCAAAAATGATGACGTCTTAATGGTATCATAAATAAACTGATGCCGCGTACACACGACCGCTTTTCTCGACGAGAAAAACTGCATTTTTTTTTTTCGCCGAGAAAAACGATCGTCTGTGGGCTTTATGTCGTTTTTCTCGTCTAGAAAAACGGCATAAAAAACGACGAGAAAATTTAGAACATGTTCTAAATTTTCTCATCGTTTTTTCCAGCATTTTTTTCCGCGGCAGTTTTTCCATAGGGAAACACTGCCGCGGAGCCCACAGACGGTCGTTTTTCTCGTCAAGAGAAAAAATGACGGGAAAAACGACCGTGTGTAGGGAACCAAGCGGTTCCCTCGTTTTTCCTGTCATTATTCACGGCGGTTTTTTAACCGCCGTGAATAATGATCGTGTGTACGCGGCATTATACATAGAGACCAGGTAGGCTTTATGCCAAACAGGCAAGCGGGTGACAATGTCCGCAGAGCAATGCTTCTTGCGCATATTGCAAGGAAGCGACGTATTCCCTCATGCTTTTTATCCCTCGATATAAAGAGAGCTTTTGACACGGTATCCTGGCCTTATATGTATTATTCTTTACAAAAATTGCGTTTTGGTCCTCATTTTATAAAATGGATTGAGGCACTCTTTAACAATCCAAAAGCATACATAAAATATGCTGGATATAAATCGGATTCTTTCAACATTAAATGAGGTACATGACAGGGATGCCCATTATCTCGCCTCCTATTTGCCCTAGTATTAGAACCATTAGCTCAATTTATTAGAACCAATCATTCAATTACCGGCATTGAGATTGGAGGTTATCCGCATAAAATCTGCATGTTTGCGGATGATATTTTGCTCTTCGTGTCATCACCACAGGTGTTAGGAGCTAACCTTTTACCTATCCTAGATACATTTACGACCTTCTCTGGCTTGGTCATCATTCCCAAGAAATGTGTAGTGCTTAATATTTCACTTACAGGAGCAGAATTAATCCCAGCAAAAATAGCACTCCCCTTCTCTTGGGCAGAGAAATCACTACCATATTTAGGAGTAAACCTGACAGCCGTCATAACAGATTTATTTTCAGCTAATTACTCCCCTCTATTAAAACAGATTACAAATTTACTAAAACAATGGTCCCATCTCCCGCTGTCCTGGATAGGGAAGATCAATGCTTCTAAAATGACTATCCTAACCAAACTACTATATATGTTTAGAGTCCTGCCAATCCCAATCCCTTCATATTATTTAAGATTGATCCAAAAAAGAACATCTACCTTTATATGGGGTACCTCCAAACCACGCATACCGATTCGCACACTACATCTCCCCAAATCACAATGTGGACTAGGCTATCCCAACTTTGCAACCTATTACAATGCTGCTCACTTAGCTAGTCTTCCAAAGTACCACGCAACACAGGAATCTCCCTTATGGGTATCGATAGAGGCCTCAGAAAGTGACCCTTTATTGATCGCCAACATGCTATGGCTTCGGCCCAGAGATCGACGTGAATTGACTAACCCTATCACAAAACACTTTTTATCTCTTTGGGATAAATTTAAACGTAAACACCAATTACAACAATCCCCTCTTATCTTTTCTCAAAAATCCAGCTTTTTATCCGGCATGGATTTTCCCGAACACTTTTAAAGCTTGGACAAAAACGGGAATACTGACGTTACATGACTTGGTCACTTCAAATAACGTTGTACCTTTTTCTACACTCAGAGAGAAACGCGACTTACCAGAAACAGAACAGTTTAGATATCTCCAAATTAAAAATGTATTTTCTCCACTTTTACATAGTTGCAACACCATTGACCCAATTATCTAATTTTGAAAAAAGTTGTAAAAAAGATCCATTAGCCAGAGGATGATATCAACCCTCTACACCCAACTTCTTATAGGCCCCAATTATGACAAACCAACCTATGTGCGGAAATGGGAGGAGGACCTGAGGCGTACCCTAGATAATGCTGATTGGACTAAGATTTGGTCAACCATAAAATCATCCTCGCCCAATGTCACGGCTGTAACGGCACCCCAAATATGAAAGGGTGACCTATAATTCATAGGAATTAATCCTTCCAAAAGAACGAGACGCACTTTGTATCTTTCCAGAATAGACTGACCCTTTATTGCAAAAGTACTACAACTCTTATACACACAGAGAGAAGCTTCTGACCCTCCTCCCATCATACACCTCTGACCAGGCCCAATTTGCATTTCAGTTTAAATGGTTATGCATGACCTTTTGTGTTTAGCTTTTGTCTCCCATTATCAAAAGACTTTACACAATAGAAACATAGCGAACTCTCAATACACATCTCACAATGAAAGGATCTGTAGCCTGTCTGTCTGCCAGATTACAATACCTATAATTACAGACTTAAATTACCACAAGCCACAGTAGAATGTAAATCACCCCCCACCTCATCACAGCAATGATTACACAACCCCCACACACAGTATACATCCAATCTATATACAATATATATACAGCATTGAATCTGATTAGCACAGATCATAGTGGGGTTTTCCTTCACCCTGTGCCCCTAATAGGGACACAGGGTGGTTTACACATAAGAGGCATTGGGGAAGCTGAAGCTAGGGTATCTCATACTATCTAAGGGATTCTGGGTTCCCCGGGCCTTCCTGTTACATCTCTCCCCTTTCGGCAGGAGACTAACACAGGAGGCGACCCCAGACGGGTTGACTCCGAAGTTAGTCCACAGGTCCATTCTTCTAATGCCGGTATCCACACAGTACCCCAAACAAATAGCTTCAAACAGAGCATTACTTACCCAGCCAACCTCTGCCTCTCTCAGAGAACATACCCGCCGCTGAGGAGAGGCCTGGACTGGCCCTTCTCCCTGGGGTCCTTTCAGCTGCTGGAGAGATGACAGGGTGACTGGGCTCAGTCCATCATGCTGTTGGGGATCTGGGCCGACTGCCCAGCATCCCTGGGGTATACAAGTGGAGACTGAAGTCCCATCCACTTGTGGTAGGTGAAAATCCCCCAGTGCTTGCAAAGCAAGGCTGACATCCTTCTGTCTCAGTGTCACACCATTTTCTGGGGTTGTGTCAGTGAAGACCGAAGTCCCATCCAGTCCCACAGGAACTCCCTCTTCTGTTAGTTGAGAGCAGAGGCCCGCGGCACTCTGCTCTGTTGCCAGCTCTTCCGCTGGGTTGCTGTGAGTGGAGATTGTAGTCCCATCCACCGATATCAGCTCAAGTTGCAGTTGTGTGCAGCGGCCAGTAGTATTCTGCCCCGCTGCCAGTGATTCAGCTGGGGGTAAAAGATTTACCACCTCAGCTTGTTGCTGGAGAGAGGGGCCAACTGCCCCGGCTCCCTGAAACTCCACAGTTGTTTCCAGTGCTGGGCAGAGGTTGGTATCACTCTGCCCTGTTGCCAGCACTTCTGCTGGGGACTTCACACCATCTGTTCTGGCTAACTGTTGGGGAGGGAAAATGGCTGCTTCTCCCCCCTGCATCTCTGAAATCCACTGGGAAAGAGGAACCATCACCTTCTCACCTCGGGCCTCCAAAACTGCCACTGGTGTAGAGCAGGGGTCTGCAGTACTCTGTCCTGCTGTCAGGACTTGAGCAGGCGGTGCATAATCCATAACATCCTCTGAACAGTCCTTTAAGTCCATACCTTCTGTAATCTGTGGCTGGGGAGATGAGCCAACTGCCCTAGCTCCCTGGAACTCCACATCATCCACTTCGGTTTTAGGGATAGCAATCTTCAGATTTTCCACTGCTGATTCTCTGGCATACTGCTGGACAGGTACATTCCTCCATCCAAGATCATCCCAAGCAGAAACAGGATCATCCAGGTCAGTCAGCACTTCAGCTTTAGGGATGGCAATCTCCAGATTTTCCACTGCCGATTCTTCAGCCAGGATTTCATAGTTGTCAACTGGTATTTCCTGATAGTCCCAGGCCAAGGTAGCACCACCCTGCTGCTGAGCAGATTCTAGCAGCTGTCTGTAGGCGATCTCTGATTGTCGTATTTCCGCCATTCTCCACTCATGTTGCCGCTCTAGTGCTCTCTTTTGTCGCGCATCCTGCAGCTGGATGCCTTTAATGGCTTCCTGTATGGCGGTCTCTGATGGGTTAGCACCATATAATGCCAACCGCTGTCGAACTCGTTGCTGAAACAAGTCTTCAACTGACCGGGGTCCTGCATCACCATAGGAATTAATCCTTCCAAAAGAACGAGACGCACTCTGTATCTTTCCAGAGTAGACTGACCCTTTATTGCAAAAGTACTACAACTCTTATACACACAGAGAGAAGCTTCTGACCCTCCTCCCATCATACACCTCTGACCAGACCCAATTTACATTTCAGTTTAAATGGTTATGCATGACCTTTTGTGTTTAGCTTTTGTCTCCCATTATCAAAAGACTTTACACAATAGAAACATAGCGAACTCTCAATACACATCTCACAATGAAAGGATCTGTAGCCTGTCTGTCTGCCAGATTACAATACCTATAATTACAGACTTAATTACCACAAGCCACACTAGACAGTAGAATGTAAATCACCCCCACCTCATCACAGCAATGATTACACAACCCCCACACACCGTATACATCCAATCTATATGCAATATATATATACAGCATTGAATCTGATTAGCACAGATCATAGTGGGGTTTTCCTTCACCCTGTGCCCCTAATAGAGTCACAGGGTGGTTTACACATAAGAGGCATTGGGAAAGCTGAAGCAAGGGTATCTCATACTTTCTAAGGGATTCTGGGTTCCCCGGGCCTTCCCGTTACAACGGCGATGGAAACAAATTACAAGGTCCTGACGCGGTGGTACCTTGTACCTGCTAGAGTGGCCAAGTTTGCGCCTACACATTCAGCTCTTTGCTTTACGGGCTTTTCAGATTTGGGCACTCACTTGCATGTATGGTGGACGTGTCCGATAGTGCAATCTTTCTGGAAAGAAATCTTTGCAATGGCCCCTAAAATGTTCCGACAACAGATACAACTAGACCCGTTTACGGCACTACTTAATCTAAAACCGGAATGCTTAACATTTTTTAAATTTAATATTTTTATTCCACTTCTAACTGCAGCAAAACAAACGATAGCCAAAGCATGGAAATCCCCAACTTTGGGGTTGGCAGAAACAATTCATAGAATGAACACCACAATGTCACATGCCAAAATGATAGCCACTGACGGGGACCGAGTCCCAAAATTCAAAAAACTTTGGCTCCCTTGGATAAAACACTATTTTTGATTTCAATGATGAGGTCCTTCTGCCATGGTAGCTTATTAATCACTTCAATGCAAACCCCATATACCTAAGAAATGGTAGACATTAGACATCGTACTGGTTCTTGGATCACCCTTGTGGACTTTCTCTCTCTCTCACTACTCTTTTATTTTCTTTAAGCTCCCTATTTATTATAGATATATTGGGGCTGATTTACTATAACTCCAGGAAGTACTGAGCACATCGCAAAAAATAGCTCCAATTTTTGACAATTAAAAATTCCATGCGCAAATTTGCGAATGAAAAAGAGCACTATTAGCAGCAAACAAGTGTTAGTAAATGTGAAATCAGCGCTAATTAGCGAATCCGCGTACGCGCAAATGCCAATTTCCACTAAGTTTTTATATAGCACTGCACTGTAACCATGATCCATGTATGTGAAAGAAACATTTTTATATGAGATGTGCTCTATCTATTGATGTATATTGCAATTAGTATTCCTATTTTTTTTTCTTCTTTTGCTAACGAATGCAGTTATGAAGGATTATTACATAGTAATGTCTGCTATTATGTAAAATTACATGTATTAAACATTTAGGTTACCTATTTGTTGTATGTTGTTTTTTTCATGTTGTTATTTTTTCATTTAGGTGGCTATAAAGTGGTAATTATTTATGTTCATTCTTTAATCATACTACACTATTATGCAGGTCTTGTACTTAGCACAATGGCTTAGTGGTCTGCTCCCATGTCTATACAGCTCTCATGTTACAAGTTCAAATACCAGCCAACCTACCATCCAACAGCTATGTTTATTATTTACACAAGCAAATTAAAATAAACAAACAATGAAATGTAAACTGCCCGTTAGCTAGTGTGTGATGTTTGGAAGTCCACACCATAATATTATTGAATAAAAGTGCATTGACTAATTGGCATTTACCTATTTTCAGCATATGCTGCTTTGGCTAATAGGCATTTGCCTTTTTTTCACCAATACAATCTTTTAGTATCTCTCTGTGGGATTTGAACCCATGAGTGCTTCGAAGCCTGAGTTTTTCAGGGTAGAAGTGCTGACCACTAGCCTATTGAGCGTAGCACAAACATCTACTAGTGTGTGTAGATTAAGGAGATATTTCTTGCACCTACAGGTAAGCCTTAATCTAGGCTTACCTGTAGATTAGTGATGAGCCGAACACCCCCGGGTTCGGTTCGCACCAGAACCCGCGAACGGACCGAAAGTTCGTACGAACATTAGAACCCTATTAAATACAATGGATGCGAACGTTCGAATTCTAAAGTGCTAATTATAACAACTATTATGCATGTTATTGTCCTAAAAAGGGTTTGGGAACCCGGGTTCTGCACCAGGGGACATGTATCAATGCAAAAAGAAGTTTTAAAAACGGTCGTTTTTCGGGAGCAGTCATTTTAATGATGCATAAAGTGAAAAAAAAAGTCAAATATTCCTTTAAATATCGTACCTGGGGGGTGTCTAAAGTATGCCTGTGAAGTGCCACGTGTTTCCCGTGTTTAGAACTGTAACTGCACAAAATGACACTTCTAAAGGAAAAAAAAGCCATTTAAAACTGCTTGCGGCTTTAATGTAATGTCTGGTCCCGGTAATATGGATGAAAATCTTTAATAAAAATGGCATAGCTACCCCATGACCCCCCCCCCCTACCCCAGCCCATTACCAGCCCCTTTGGGTCTTGTATGGATATTAAGGGGAACCCCGCACATAAAATAAAAAAGGCCCTATATACTCTGAACAGCCGTATACAGGCGGTGCATACAAGACAGGGACTGTAGGTTTGTTCTTATGTAGAATCTGTTTGTACTTTTGAACAGGTACATTGTTGAAGTGTAGCTCCAGACCAAAAATCTATTTTTAAACTTTTTGGAAAACATAGGTAAGGGTTATCACCCCTGTAACATTTGTTTTGCTGTCTGTGCCCCTGTTCAGAACATTTCACCTCACTTTCCGTCCCAATGACAACTGTTTTTGAAATGTGGTGTTTTTCTTGAAACAAGGATTGCTGATAAAGCATCAGTACAGAGGAGACACCTTTCTCCCATATTTATTCTTACAGGAGAGAATTTTCCTTCCTAGTGGTAGATTTCCTCTCACTTCCTGTTGTCTTCTTGCGTTTGCAAGTAGGAGTCGTTTGTAAGTTGGATGTTTGAAAGTAGGGACCTGCCGTATATACTCTGCAGAAATAGGCCCCTTAGTTGTTGGTGTTGGCACAACACTGTAAGCACTCACAGTTACTCTTGGTTGGTGCTGGAACGCCCTGCTGTCAACTATTATATCAGGAATTTTAATTACATATAATTGTTGAACAGTGGTAGTAAAAATTGGGCCTTTGATGGTGGTGCTGGTGCCACAACACTGTAAGCCCTGACAGTTACTCTTGGTGGGTGCAGCAATGGGCCCTGCTGTGAATTATTAGATCAAGAATTGTAATTGCATGCCCCTGTTGAACAGGGGCTGAAAAATTGGGCCTTTCGTGGTGGTGGTGGTGGTGGTGGTGTTGCCACAACACTGTAAGCCCTCAGAGTTACTCTTGGTGGGTGCAGGAATGGGCCCTGCTGTGAATTATTAGATCAAGAATTGTAATTACATGCCCCTTTTGAACAGGGGCTGAAAAATTGGGCCTTTCGTGGTGGTGGTGGTGGTGGTGGCGTTGCCACAACACTGTAAGCCCTCAGAGTTACTCTTGGTGGGTGCAGCAATGGGCCCTGCTGTGAATTATTAGATCAAGAATTGTAATTGCATGCCCCTGTTGAACAGGGGCTGAAAAATTGGGCCTTAGGCACTGGTGGCACAACACTACAACCCCTCACAGATACGTTACTTGGAGCACAGCAATGAGCCCTGTTGCAAAGTATTGCTTCAAAAATTGTAATGACACGCCCCTGTTAAACAGGGGCTGAAAAATTGGGCCTTAGGCACTGGTGCCACAACACTCCAACCCCTCACAGATACTGTACTTGGAGCACAGCAATGAGCCCTATGGCAAATTATTGCTAAAAAAATTGTAATTACACGCCCCTGTAAAACAGGGGCTGAAAAATTGGACCTTAGCCACTGGTGGCGGCACCCATAAACAAAAATGATCTTCCAAGCTATCATCATCAATCGTATCATTGAGGACTCGGAGGAGGAGGATAGCCAGTCAACATAACAGCACAGGCACTCAGCATCAGCATCAGTCTTGAAGGGATGTGACATGTTAAAATCAATTAGTCTGTTATATCAGCATCAGGTGTGTGGTAGCTGGTGGTGATCCAAGACTGGTTCATCTTGATGAAAGTCAGTCGATCAACCGAGTCGGTGGACAGGCGCACCCTGTGATCCGTGACAAATCCTCCAGCAGCACTGAATGTGCGTTCCGAAAGAACGCTGGATGCAGGACAGGCCAGTAGCTCAATTGCATACTGTGCAAGCTCTGGCCAGTGATCCATCCTCAAGACCCAGTAAGCCAGAGGATTTTCGGTGGGGAAGGTGTCCAAGTCTGACCTTGCCCCTAGATATTCCTGCACCATGTTTATCAGACGCTGGCGATGGTTGCTGGAACCGATCATACTTTGGGGCTGCGGACTAAAGAATTGTCTGAACGCATCGGTCAGACGGCCACCTTCCCCACCGCTCCTTCTTTGACTGGCCGAAGCCTCAGCAACTCGTTGTCCAGGACCAGGAGTTTGTAACCTCCCAGTCTCTGGGAACGCGTTGCACAGACCTTTCTGCAAGGCCTCCCGGAGTTGTCTCATCCTCTGCTCCCTCTGCGAAGGTAACATAAGGTCCGCAATCTTACCCTTGTACCGTGGATCAAGGAGAGTGGCCAGCCAGTAATGGTCCCTCTCCTTGATCCGAAGAATACGAGGATCCTTCCGCAGACTTTGCAGGATCAGGGAGGCCATGCAGCGTAGGTTTGCTGAGGCATTCGCTCCGGAGTCCTCTGGGTCACTAAGGACGACATGATCCGCAGCCACCTCCTCCCAGCCACGTACAAGTCCACTGGTTTCTTGGGACTGTAAATCATCCCTAAAAGACTGCTGCTGATGATGCTGAGTGCCAGCCTCCACCTCCATGCTGACACAATCCTCCTCCTCCTCCTCCTCCTCCTCCTCTTCCTCTTCCTGTGCGATGGGTGGGACAGAAGGAACACTGTCTGGGTAAAGGGGGCCTTGAGAGGCAAGGAAGTCCTCCTCTTCCTGCCTCTGTTCTGCCTCAAGTGCCCTGTCCATTATTCCACACAGCGTGTGCTCCAACAGGTGGACAAGAGGTACAGTGTCACTGATGCATGCACTGTCACTGCTCACCATCCTCGTGGCCTCCTCAAATGGTGCCAGGACAGTGCATGCATCCCTGATCATGCCCCACTGGCGTGGAGAAAAAAAACCAAGCTCCCCTGACCCTGTCCTGGTGCCGTAGTCGCACAGGTACTCATTGATGGCCCTCTGCTGCGTGTGCAGCCGCTGCAGCATGGCCAACGTTGAGTTCCACCTGGTGGGCATGTCACATATAAGGCGGTTCTTGGGCAGGTTTAACTCCTTTTGCAGCTCAGCCAGGCGAGCACTGGCATTATAAGATCTGCGGAAATGCACACAGACTTTCCTGGCCTGCCTCAGGACATCCTGTAAGCCCGGGTACCTGCCCAAGAACCGCTGCACCACCAGGTTAAGGACGTGAGCCACACAGGGCACATGGGTCAGTTGTCCCTGTCGGAGGGCGGAGAGGAGGTTGGTGCCATTGTCGCAAACCACCATTCCTGGCTTAAGCTGGCGTGGCGTCAACCACCTCTCGGCCTGGCCCTGCAGAGCAGACAGGACCTCTGCCCCAGTGTGGCTTCTGTCCCCCAAACACACCAGCGCAAGCACGGCATGGCATCTTTTTGCCTGCGTACTTGCGTAGCCCCGTGAACGGCTACGGAGCACCGCTGGTTCATAGGACAAACCACAGGAAGAGGCCATGGAGGAAGAAGAAGAGGAGGGGGTGGAGGAGAGAGGTGTGTCACAACCAGTAGTAGCATTTTGGAGGCGTGGCGGTGGAACAACCTCCAACACTACTGCACCTTGTCCTGCATCCTTCCCAGCTGCCAAAAGAGTGACCCAATGGGCCGTGAAAGAAAGGTAACGTCCCTGTCCATGCCTGCTGGACCATGAGTCAGCGGTAATATGCACCTTACCACTAACCGCCCTGTCCAGCGAGGCCAAGACATTGCCTTCCACATGCCGGTAGAGAGCCGGAATAGCCTTCCGTGAGAAAAAGTGGAGTTTGGGAACCTGCCACTGAGGAACCGCACATTGCACAAACTCACGGAAGGGGGCCGAGTCTACCAACTGAAAAGGCAGTAGTTGAAGCGCTAGCAATTTAGCCAAGCTAGCATTCAACCGCTGGGCATGTGGATGGCTGGGAGTGAACTTCTTTCGACGGTCCAGCAGCTGGGGCAGGGAAATTTGCCTGCTAGAATCGGACGTCGGTGTACTGCTAGCAGAGTGGCCGCAAGTACTTGGCTGTGACACACCTAATTCTACACCTTCATTCCTCTCAGTGCATGTTTCAGAGAGGACTGAAGTTATAGTGGGGTTGGAGATCCCAGCTGATGCGGTGCAAGGAGAGGTCCGCTTTGTTCTTTGGTGTGGGTCTTTGAGGTAGGCTTGCCAACGAGCTGCATGGCAGGTCAACATATGTCTGGTCAGGCATGTGGTACCCAAGCGGCTGATGTTTTGGCCACGCGATATACGCTTGAGACATATGTTGCAAACAGCAGCTGTGCGATCTGATGCACTAGCCTCAAAAAAGGCCCACACCAAGGAACTTTTTGAATGACGGGCAGAGGCTGCGCCCTGCACAGGCGGAGCTCTGCGGTGTGATTCCGTCGGTGTACTGCCCTTACGCTGGCCACCAAAGGGCATCCTGCCTCGTTGGAGATGTGCCTCCTCCTCATCCTCCTCCTCCTCCTCTCTCCTATTAGGCACCCACGTGGAGTCAGTGACCTCATCATCCCCTCCCTCCTCATCACTGGAGCCAATCTGGCAGTATGCTGCAGCTGCTGGAACATGACTGCCAGATTGGTGTCCTTCTTGAGCATCCCCTCTGTCTGCTCTCACGCTACTGCCTTCCTGTAGCTGGGTTTCATCATCAGACCCTTCGAAACGCTGGGCATCCTCCTGGAGCATGTACCCAACACTGTGCTCAAACAGTTCGGGGGACTCCTCAGGAGGAGGACATGGCGGGTCTAGGGAAGGAGTGACTGATGATGAGTCTGACATTGATACCAGGGAAGAGGACGCTTTGGCAGCTGCTTTGCCAGTACCCTGAGCCTGGGTGAGAGAGGATGAGGAGGAGGAGGAGGGCTTGGTCATCCACTCTACCAAGTCTTCGGCATGATGTGGCTCAACATGTCCAGCTACCGAAAAGAAGGACAAGCGTGTCCCATGGCCATGTGCTGATGACAATGCACCGCGTCCACGACCAGCACTGTTGCCCCCAGACACAGAGCCTGCTTGCCCTCTTTTATTGCCTCCTGACTGTCTGCCTCTCCTTGTTTGCCTTCCAGACATTCTAATAGATGGCCTGCAGGGAGATGGGAAAAAAGCAATAAGGGCTACCTTCAGGTGTCCTTCTCTGTCCCTTTACTTAAGGATTTCTAAATATGGTTGAGGATTATTGCTTTTGCACAGAATAGCACAACGACAATTTCCCTGACTGTCCAAAAAACAAGGATTTCAAAGATGGTTGATGAGGAATGCTTTGGCACACTATAGCACAAGGAGAATTCCCCTCACTTTCCTTCTTTGTCCCTAGAAACAAGGACTGGCACAGTGAAAGAAACTGACACTCTCCCTACCTACAGTTTTCTGTCCCTAGAAAAAATGTTTTTTTAAAGCACACTATAGCACAAGGAGAATTCCCCTCACTTTCCTTCTTTGTCCCTAGAAACAAGGACTGGCACAGTGAAAGAAACTGACACTCTCCCTACCTACAGTTTTCTGTCCCTAGAAAAAATGTTTTTTTAAAGCACACTATAGCACAAGGAGAATTCCCCTCACTTTCCTTCTTTGTCCCTAGAAACAAGGACTGGCACAGTGAAAGAAACTGACACCCTCCCTACCTACAGTTTTCTGTCCCTAGAAAAAATGTTTTTTTAAAGCACACTATAGCACAAGGAGAATTCCCCTCACTTTCCTTCTTTGTCCCTAGAAACAAGGACTGGCACAGTGAA
This sequence comes from Rana muscosa, assembly GCA_029206835.1. Lineage (NCBI taxonomy): Eukaryota > Metazoa > Chordata > Amphibia > Anura > Ranidae > Rana > Rana muscosa. Next base: position 957,999,033 of record CM055117.1, on the reverse strand, counting down.
AGAAACTGACACTCTCCCTACCTACAGTTTTCTGTCCCTAGAAAAAATGTTTTTTTAAAGCACACTATAGCACAAGGAGAATTCCCCTCACTTTCCTTCTTTGTCCCTAGAAACAAGGACTGGCACAGTGAAAGAAACTGACACTCTCCCTACCTACAGTTTTCTGTCCCTAGAAAAAATGTTTTTTTAAAGCACACTATAGCACAAGGAGAATTCCCCTCACTTTCCTTCTTTGTCCCTAGAAACAAGGACTGGCACAGTGAAAGAAACTGACACTCTCCCTACCTACAGTTTTCTGTCCCTAGAAAAAATGTTTTTTTAAAGCACACTATAGCACAAGGAGAATTCCCCTCACTTTCCTTCTTTGTCCCTAGAAACAAGGACTGGCACAGTGAAAGAAACTGACACTCTCCCTACCTACAGTTTTCTGTCCCTAGAAAAAATGTTTTTTTAAAGCACACTATAGCACAAGGAGAATTCCCCTCACTTTCCTTCTTTGTCCCTAGAAACAAGGACTGGCACAGTGAAAGAAACTGACACTCTCCCTACCTACAGTTTTCTGTCCCTAGAAAAAATGTTTTTTTAAAGCACACTATAGCACAAGGAGAATTCCCCTCACTTTCCTTCTTTGTCCCTAGAAACAAGGACTGGCACAGTGAAAGAAACTGACACTCTCCCTACCTACAGTTTTCTGTCCCTAGAAAAAATGTTTTTTTAAAGCACACTATAGCACAAGGAGAATTCCCCTCACTTTCCTTCTTTGTCCCTAGAAACAAGGACTGGCACAGTGAAAGAAACTGACACTCTCCCTACCTACAGTTTTCTGTCCCTAGAAAAAAATGTTTTTTTAAAGCACACTATAGCACAAGGAGAATTCCCCTCACTTTCCTTCTTTGTCCCTAGAAACAAGGACTGGCACAGTGAAAGAAACTGACACTCTCCCTACCTACAGTTTTCTGTCCCTAGAAAAAATGTTTTTTTAAAGCACACTATAGCACAAGGAGAAATCCCCTCACTTTCCTTCTTTGTCCCTAGAAACAAGGACTCGCACAGTAAAACACACTGACACTCTCCCTACCTATCCTTCTCTTTCCCTAAACTAAAGGAATCCAGGTTAAGCAAGAAAGAAATAAATGTCACTGTCCCTGCCTATGCTTGTCTTTTCCTGCTCCGGAACACACTACACTAGGCCGCCGTGCTGGCGGCCTTTTATAGTGTGGGGCGTGTACTAAACACCCTCAGCAATAATTGGCCACAGGCATCCTGCCTGTGGCCAATCATTGCTCTCCTCGCTGCCGGCGCTGTGATTGGCCAAGCATGCGGGGTCACAGTGCATGCTTGGCCAATCACAGCGCCTGGATGACACTGCGATGGCGTAGTGCATTGTGGGCCGTTCCCGTCACTCGAATTTGGCGCGAACGGCCCAAATCGTTCGATCTTCGTCGAACGATCGAACAGCCGATGTTCGAGTCGAACGTATGTTCGACTCGAACACGAAGCTCATCCCTACTGTAGATGCAAGTTGTCTAAGTGGGTTTACAACCACTTTAATATTATTGTAACAACCATGCTCATGCTGATGTGGCATTGGCTAATAGGCATTCGCCTCTTTTCAGCATATGCTGCTGAGTGTTTGATGGTGGGACTACTTTATATTCTAGGTATAATAGTACTCAGCACAGTGACTTAGGCCCCTTTCACACTTGTGCGACCTGAAAGTTGTGTGATTTTGGTGCGACTTTAAGCAATGCCTGTGTAATCTTGAGGTCTATGGACGCAGGAGTCGCAGGGAAAGGCGCGCAAACTTCCGTCTGCATTTTTTCTGCGATCCCAGGGAATGCCTGTCAACTCGTTTCAAAGTCGGGCCAAAGTAGTACAGGGACTACTTTGAAGTCGGTGTGACTTGAAGTTTCACAGATATAAATGGTACACATTGAAAATCATGGGGTATGACTTGTCATGCAACTCTGATGACCAAAGTCGCAGGAAAAGTTGCTCAAGTGTGAAAGGGGCCTCAGCCCGACTTTGTGAGCGATTTCAGAGACATCAGTGCACTTTCCTGCACAGATGTCTAGTGAAATCACATAGGTCTCAACTGTCCCTGATTTGGACCAAAGTCCCTCTGTCCCTCTTTCCTCCTCATTTGTCCCTCATTTTGTTCTGATCTGTATAGTTTGATATTAAATGCAATTGTTATCTTTCAAAAAGTGTTTCCCAGCGCTAAACCTTTCATCTAATTTCTAAATTTGTTTGTAAATTCCCAAAGCCAATCTAAAGGGATATTATTGTTAAAAAAAAAGCACTTGGGGGTTTAACTAATATTTTTTTTTTTTTTATAATTCTCCTTTAAGAAGGTGTTTTAGGAGGTGTGTACTTTGCCTACATACTTTTGCTAATAGTTGTCCCTTATACCAGTGGTGTAGCGTAGGTTGTCAGGGCAAGAGATTTGCGCCCCCTAACCCACAGCTTTTTAGCACTCTGAGTCCCTATAGCTAGTACAGTAGTGCTGACCAACCTGATTCTCACACCGACCTACTTGACCACTATACTAACCTACTTGATTCCTATACTGACCTGCCTGATTCCTACACCGACCACTAAACTGACCTATCTGATTGCTATTCTGACCACTACACTGACCCACCTGATTCCTACACTGTCCACTACATACGTTATTATTGCTCACTGATTGGTTGCTAGACGATACTGCACATAATCACTGCTAACCCATTGTTTGCTAGAGGTTACTGCACATCATTACTACAAACTGATTGGTTGCTAGAGGTCACTGCAAAATATTATTGCTCACTGATTGGTTGCTAGAGATTACAGCAGATCATTACTCTTTACTGATTGGTTGCTGAAGGTTACTGCACATCATTACCACTCACTGGTTGCTAGAGGTTACTGCACATTATTAATGCTCCCCAATTGGTTGCTAGACATTGCAGCACATCATTACGACTCACTGATTGGTTGCTAGAGGTTACAGCAAATCATTACAACCCACTGATTTGTTGCTTAAGGTTACAGCACATCATCTCACTGCCTGCACTCCATAGATTGCGGAAGTGACGGGACCCTCCAATAGACAGAAAAGAAGAACTAGAGCTAATTATTAGCAATGAGGGTTGAGGGGTGCGCTGTGTATTGAGTGCAAGGCTGGGGGATGTGCTTTGTACGTAATGCAGGGTTCAGAGGTGCACTGTGTATGGAGTGCAGGGTTGAGAGGTGTGCTGTGTACTGAATGCAGGGTTTAGAGGTGCGCTGTGTGTGGCGTGCATGGTTGAGGGGGTGTGCTGTGTACAGTGTGCAGGGTTGAGGGGGGTGCGCTGTGTGTGGCGTGCAGGGTGGAGGGGGTGCGCTGTGTGTGGCGTGCAGGGTGGAGTAGGGTGCGCTGTGTGTGGTATGCAGGGTTGAGGGGGGCGCTGTGTGTGGCTTGCAGGGTTGAGGGGGACGCTGTGTGTGGCTTGCAGGTATGAGGGGGTGTGCTGTGTGTGGCTTGCAGGGATGGGGGGTGCGTTGTGTGTGGCTTGCAGAGATGGGGGGTGCGCTGTGTGTGGCTTGCAGGGTTTAGTGGGGTGAGCTGTGTGGGGCTTGCAGGGTTGAGAGTGGTGTGCTGTGTGTGGCGTGCAGGGTTGAGAGTGGTGCGCTGTGTGTGGCGTGCAGGGTTGAGAGTGGTGCGCTGTGTGTGGCGTGCAGGGTTGAGGGGGGTGCGCTGTGTGTGGCTTGCAGGGTTGAGGGGGGTGCGCTGTGTGTGGCTTGCATGGTTGAGGGGGGTGCGCTGTGTGCGGAGTGCAGGGTTGAGGGGGGTGCACTGTGTGCGGAGTGCAAGGTCGAGGGGGGTGCGCTGTGTACATCTCTCCCCCCCCCAAATACAAAGCTCTCTTTCACACAGATTCCAGTACAGAGCTCAGCCCCAGCCCCCCTCCGGCTGCCATCATCCCGTACAGAGCTTTCCTCTGTGGAGGAGTACTCACAATGTCCGTGCAACTGCCGGTGAGGAGTGGCTTCTGTCTGTGTGGCTCAGGAGAAGCGGCGGTTGTCGGAAGTCTGGGCTGTGGGGCGGGCTAAGTGGACGGAAAGCATGTCGCACGTGCCGGGATCATGGACCTTGTGTGTGGGGAGTGGTGTGTAATGGAAAGGATGCCTCGTGAGTCACCTGCCCTCCTCCTTCCCCCCAGTCTCTGCGCGGTCACAATCCCTGGGATCATCATGGATGGTCTTCAGTGTTCATTTACTCACTGCTGTGTCAGTGTCACCGCTGGAGCCTAAGCCGGGACTGCACCACAACTTCTTTCTCATAGCGAAGCGGAAGAGCTCACAGTCTCCTAGACTGCACAGCACAGGAGAAGAGCTGCAGGTAACCTACCGCCTGCTGCTGCGCCCCTCAAAATTTTGCGCCCGGGGCGACCGCCCCCTGCCCCCCCCACGCTACGCCACTGCCTTATACCTATCTCAAAAAGTTGGGAGGTAAGAAATCGCCTCCTGAAGTCGCCCAAAGTAGTGTAGGAACTACTTTTGGGAATCTGTGTGGCGTCGCTCCAATTCGGACAGTTCTATTGCCGTCAATAGGCGCCGATTTGGCCTGCAATTTGACATGTCAATTCAGAGCTATGTGAACATGGGTGAAGTTGCATAGATATGAATGGAACTCATGGGGGGGATACTTTTAATGCGACTGAGGTCCAAAGCTGCATGAAAAGTCACATAAGTGTGAAAGTAACCTAATGAGATTAAATGATAACACCTTTGAATAAAGCCCCATTTGCACTTGTGTGACCTTAAAATTGCACAGCTTTGTCATGACTTGAAGCAATGTCTGTGTTATCTTGTGGTGTATGGACCTCAAATCGCATCAAAGTCAAACCAAGGTAGTGCAGGGATGAATTTTCCCCACTTTCAGGATGCACAAGTGACAATAGGGCCAAATTCAAACATATCCTTGAATCTCTTTCACACTGCTGCAACCTGAAAGTCACACAAATTTGCTGCTACTTTGTCGCTGCAACTTGGCCCCAACTTCTGGGAATGCCTGTGTAATATTGCGCCCTATGTACCTCAAGTCACATGAGGCTCTGTTTCCACTATTGCAACCCTAAATTCGCATGATTTTGATGCGACTTGGAGCAATGCCTGTATATTCTTGAGGTCTATGGACCTCAAGTTGTATTAAAGTGGGTCCAAAGTAGTGCAGGGACTACTTTGAAGTCGCTGCAACTTGATGTCGCACAGATATGAACCATACTCATTGGAAATCATAGGGTATAACATGTGTGAGGGGGTTAGCTCGGCAGCGGGTGTGTGTGACCCCCGGGATGGGCTCCCCACCCAAAAACAGGCCCAGCAGACGGAGGTTGTGGTTTTCAAAATCAAAAGGTGCGGTTTATTTTCTATTTACAGTGACAAAAACACAGCAAGGCAAAAAAAAACATAAACAAAATAAATCCTGGTCAACTTGACCTCTGACTAAACATACAGGTTTCCTAACTAACAACTGGGATCAGCCTAGTGCTGTCCTAGTCCCTAAGTCCCTGGTTTTAAATGTCCAAGCAAATATATAGCCACACAGGCTTTCTCTCACCGCACAGGGGTTCACTCTCCCTAGACAGTCCACACAGGTCTGCTTCCAGGCATGAGCTAACATCTAATGAATCTGGGAGTTTCTTATAGAGGCCTAAATGAGCTGACAAGGTTCAGCTGGTCTCATCAACTCCCTGTCTGCACGACGCCCAGCCCTCTCCCTAGAGGTATGAGTCATCCATGAGCCCACTAGTCTCAGCTGGGCTTATACAACTCTCCACCTAGCTGTATAAGTCGGCGTAAAGCCTGAATCTGGGCGAAATATATCTACCCCCCTGGATGCAACCAGGTGACTTTACCTTCCTGCTGTCACATACCCCCCCCTCTTGTTTTAACCTCGGGGTTGGAACACCAGCAATCAGGCATTCATGTACTCGAGACAAAGCATCCACATTCCCCATTTGAACGCCAGGGCGATGCTTTACTGTGAAGTTGAATTCCTGGAGGGCCAGGAACCACCTATTCACTCTTCTATTTGTTTCCTTGTTTTGAGCCATCCACTTTAACGGAGCGTGATCCGTAACCATGTCAAAGTGCCTACCTAGCAGGTAGTACCGAAGGGAATCTAGAGCCCACTTCACCGCTAAACACTCCTTTTCAACGGTGGCGTAATTTACCTCATGGGACTTCAACTTCCTGCTGAGGTAAATGACTGGGTGCTCTTCCCCGTTCCAGACCTGGGACAATACTGCTCCTAACCCCACATCTGACGCATCACTTTGTACGACAAAGTCTCTAGAGAAGTCGGGTGAGTACAACACTGGCTGGCTACATAAGGCTTGTTTCAAGAATTGGAATGCTGCCTCAGCCTCGGGGGTCCATTTAATCATGACCGACCCTTTCCCCTTCGTCAGGTTGGTTAGGGGCACAGCCTTAGAAGCAAAGTGGGGAATGAATCGCCGATAATACCCAGCGATTCCCAGAAAGGCTCGTACCTGCTTCTTGCTGTTGGGACGTGGCCAACTCTGGATGGCCTCGACTTTGTTGAGTTGGGGTTTTATTACTCCCCTCCCAATGGTGTACCCAAGATATTTGGCCTCCTCCTGCCCAATGGTACACTTCTTGGGGTTAGCCGTAAACCCTGCTTCCCGAACAGAGTCCAGGACTGCTTGCACTTTTGGCAGATGTGAGGCCCAATCTGTGCTATGGACAATTATGTCATCCAGGTAAGCCGCAGCATACTTCCGATGGGGCCTCAGCATCTGGTCCATTTTCCGCTGGAATGTGGCCGGCGCATTCTGTAACCCGAACGGCATTCTTTTATATTGGAACGCCCCGTCTGGGGTTACAAATGCGGTTTTCTCTTTGGCCGACTTGGCCAGGGGGATTTGCCAATACCCTTTTGTGAGGTCAAGAGTCGTCATGTATCGGGCTGTTCCCAGCCGGTCGATCAACTCATCTATACGTGGCATGGGGTAGGTGTCAAATTTTGTAACTTTGTTCAACTGACGAAAATCGTTACAAAATCGCCAGCTCCCATCCGGTTTAGGCACCAACACAATGGGACTAGACCAATCACTTTGGGACTCCTCTATCACCCCTAAGTTCAGCATTTTCTGTACTTCCTCCCGTATTGCCTCCCGTCGGGCCTCTGGGATCCGATAGGGTTTTAACTTCACCCTTTCACCGGGCGGGGTAATAATGTCATGCTCTACCCCAGATGTTTGTCCCGGCAGCTCAGAGAATACCTCCTTGTTGCGAAGCACAAACTCCTTAACCTCCTGTTGTTGGGGTTGTGACAAGGTGGCTGCGATTCCAACCTCAGGAATCACGCAACCAGTTTGAGCTGGTGACCAAGTGTCTGCGACTAGGGACTCTCTATCCCTCCAGGCTTTCAACAGATTAACGTGATAGATCTGTTCGGGCTTTCGCCTTCCTGGTTGTCTGACCTTGTAATTCACTTCGCTCACTTTTTCCATTATCTCGTAGGGGCCTTGCCATTTGGCAAGGAATTTACTTTCAACCGTAGGGACAAGTACCAATATCCTATCCCCCGGGGAAAAGGTACGGGTCTTGGCTCCACGGTTGTACACTCTCTGCTGTGCCAACTGCGCTTGGGCCAAATGTTCCTTCACGATGGGCATTACCTGTGCAATTCGATCTTGCATCAGGGCGACATGCTCAATCACACTCCTGTGGGGAGAACTCTCACTTTCCCAAGTTTCCTTGGCAATATCCAACAGCCCTCTTGGGTGTCTCCCATACAGTAACTCAAAGGGGGAGAATCCCGTAGAGGATTGGGGCACCTCCCTAATAGCAAACATCAAATAAGGAAGTAGACAGTCCCAATCCCTTCCATCTCTATCCACCACTTTCTTCAACATTTGTTTTAGGGTTTTGTTGAATCTTTCAACCAGCCCATCGGTTTGGGGGTGATACACAGATGTACGCAATTGCGTCACTTTGAACAATTTACACAGCTCTTTCATAACCCGGGACATAAAGGGTGTACCTTGGTCCGTAAGCAGTTCTTTACAAATACCCACCCGGCTAAAAACAAGAGATAGCTCTTTGGCTATGGTTTTGGCCGAGGTATTTCTGAGAGGGATCGCTTCTGGATAACGGGTGGCATAGTCCATTATAACCAATATGTACTGGTGCCCCCTAGCGGACTTGATTATAGGACCTACCAAATCCATTGCGATTCTCTCAAACGGGACCTCAATGATGGGTAGAGGGACCAGCGGGCTACGGAAATGTGGCATCGGGGCCGACCTCTGACACACAGGGCAGGAGGAACAATAATTTTCTATGTCCTTCATCACCCCAGGCCAATAGAATCTCTGTAATACCCTCTCTCGGGTTTTCTCTGTCCCCAGATGACCTCCAAGAATGTGCCCATGGGCCAACTCCAACACCAACTTCCTGTAAGGTTTGGGCACCACAAGCTGCTCAACGGTTTCTTCTGCCCTTTTTGCCACCCGATACAGTAGGTCCTTCTCTACGCTGAAGTATGGGTAAGTGCCGGTATTATCTGGGTTCACTAACTCGCCATCTATTTTCACTACGTTTTCCCGTGCCTTTATTAGGGCGGGGTCTTTCAACTGTTCTGTGGCAAAGTTTTCCCTGTGAACCTCAAGATCAGAAAACTCCACAGACGGTAGGTTTTCGTCTGAGGAGGTGGGCTCCTCTCCAGTTTCTTGAGTCTCCCCTGCCAATACTGACAAGGGAAATTCCGGAGAGTCCTCACCACTCTCAGGGGAGTTCTGGCTATCACATTCCTGGTACATAGGGGCACCAGTGGGGGGCTCAGGATCATCCCACAGTTCCCAGAACTTCGGAAAATCCCTTCCCACAATGGCGTCATGCGGTAACTGAGATACTAAGCCCACTGGATGAGAGAGGGTACCTCTGGGGGTCTCGAAACACACTGTAGTCACTGGATACTCTCGGGTGTCCCCATGCACACAAATAACGGCTACCTTGCTATTCCCAGAGACCTCTGTTTTAACTAACTCAGCCTTTATCAGGGTCACAAGGCTACCTGAATCCAGCAATACCACAACATTTCTACCATTAATACACATTTTGCATAAATGTTTCTCAGTTCCCCGAATGGCAGTGCATGCGACTGTCGCACACAGCGACTGACGTCTGCCCGTCAGAAAGTCACACTGCATGGGTTCCTCCACAACCGGGCAATTTGCTGCAATATGTCCCGCTTGCCGGCAGCGGTAGCAAACGATCCTTCTTGCGGCCTCTTGAGCCGCTGATTTCCCAGGCTGTTCTCGCCAAACTTGGGGTAGAGCTCCCACCCTCTCACTCTCTCCACCCTCACCCCTTGGAATCCTCTTATCCGCCCCTGGGGATGGTCTGGTCTTAGGGTGGAAAGTCCGAGTGTCTCTGGAAGAGGCCGTCAGGTTCTCTGTAGCCAAGTATTTCTCCACACGATCCACAAGACCATCGGCCGTCTCTGGGTCTCCATGGCTTACCCACTTTTGGATGGCAGTAGGAAGAGCTCTCAAAAACCGATCCATTACAACACGTTCCACAATCTTTGGTGCGGACAAAGTCTCTGGCTGTAGCCACTTTCTGCTCAGGTGAATGAGATCATACATTTGAGACCTGGGGGGTTTTCCAAGCTGGAAAGTCCAGTTATGCACACGCTGAGCCCGGACAGCCAGGGTGACACCCAGCCTTGCCAATATTTCAGCTTTTAGCATCACATAGTCTTTTGCTTGGTTAGGCTCTAGGTCATAGTAAGCTTTCTGCGATTCACCAGTTAACAGAGGAGCCACTAGTCCAGCCCACTGCTCCTCAGGCCACTTTTCTCTTTCAGCGGTCCTTTCAAATGTGGTCAAAAATACCTCTGGATCATCCTCTCCAGTCATTTTTGTCAATAAACGACTCACCCCAAAGGACGCGGTATTAGTGGGACGGCTTTCCTCACTGGTCTGCGGACGTTGCTGCATTACTGCTTCCATCTGTTGTTGTAGTCTCTGCTCTTGCTTCTGCAACAGGTCTATGAAGCGGGCCTCAGATTGCTGTTGGGCTTGTTGCTGAGCCTCCAGACTCTGTTGTAAAGTTGCAAGGCTCTGTTGATGAGCTTGCTGCTGGGCTGCAAGGCTCCTTTGCAAACCTGCATTTGTCTGCTGTTGATTGGCATTTGCTAGAGCCAGCTGTTTCAGTATCTCCTCCATGCTGGCTTAAAAAAAAACTGCCACTGGTTCTCCACCAACTGTGAGGGGGTTAGCTCGGCAGCGGGTGTGTGTGACCCCCGGGATGGGCTCCCCACCCAAAAACAGGCCCAGCAGACGGAGGTTGTGGTTTTCAAAATCAAAAGGTGCGGTTTATTTTCTATTTACAGTGACAAAAACACAGCAAGGCAAAAAAAAACATAAACAAAATAAATCCTGGTCAACTTGACCTCTGACTAAACATACAGGTTTCCTAACTAACAACTGGGATCAGCCTAGTGCTGTCCTAGTCCCTAAGTCCCTGGTTTTAAATGTCCAAGCAAATATATAGCCACACAGGCTTTCTCTCACCGCACAGGGGTTCACTCTCCCTAGACAGTCCACACAGGTCTGCTTCCAGGCATGAGCTAACATCTAATGAATCTGGGAGTTTCTTATAGAGGCCTAAATGAGCTGACAAGGTTCAGCTGGTCTCATCAACTCCCTGTCTGCACGACGCCCAGCCCTCTCCCTAGAGGTATGAGTCATCCATGAGCCCACTAGTCTCAGCTGGGCTTATACAACTCTCCACCTAGCTGTATAAGTCGGCGTAAAGCCTGAATCTGGGCGAAATATATCTACCCCCCTGGATGCAACCAGGTGACTTTACCTTCCTGCTGTCACACATGTCATGCGACTTTGCATCCCAAGTTGCATGACAAGTCGCACTAGTGGAAACCGAGCCTGAAAGTCACACCAAAGTAGTACAAGGACTACTTTGAAGTTGGTCTGACTAAAAGTAGCACAGATATGAATGGTTATCATTGAGAATCATGAAAAGTTGCCCAACTGTGAATCAAGTCATATATATTTTAATAGAAAGGAGCTCTCATTTATACTTGCATCGTCCTTACTGATTTACATCAGCAGAACAAATGCAGGAAGTAGTGATGTGTGCACATGGGCCAGAAGCAAACGTGTGGTGATGCCAAACAAATCAATGAAGCCCACCCACACAAAATCCACCCCCACCTTGAGTAAGTACATATCCTACACTTACCCGGCAAATCAGCAGCACCTCCTCTATGCTAAAGAGGGAGCTCGCCATGTCCACCTAGATGGAGATCCTGACCAGCACAGGAACTTCCGGGTGATTACAATGACTCATTTCTGGGTCAGGAGGTGAAACCACACTCTGTTGATTGCAGCTGCAAAAATTTGATCTCAATCACACTTAGAATTTATTATTTTTGATTATTTGCAGATATGCAAATCTGTATTTCTACATATGATATTTGAAGGTAAACTTAAGGGAGTTTGAAAAGGAATGGTGTCTTTGCCATAGCAGCAGGTGAATTACAAAGGCAAAAGGCCCGGTTTGAGCCCTGCTTCACACTGACAGCGGGAGGAAATCGTTCAGCTGAACTCATACGATTTCCATTCCCGCATGTCAGTCCCGACTGCAGGAGGGGGGGGGGGGGGACATCAGAGACATCTGTGCAGGTTTCTGCACTTATAGCAATACAAATCACACCAATTAGAACAGCGCAATTGCCACCGCTCTGACATGTCAAATCACACCAATGTGAACCAGAGCTGACACATACAACACTGCCTATCCTCCAGCTGAATTCATTACCTGCAATTCTCCACAGCTGTTATATATAAAGATTCCACCTTTATCATTTACTTGCAGGTGTGCTGAAGCCTAGGTTTACCTTGGGGCGATTTGTCATGCAATTTCAGAAATCAAATCGCATGACTATTGGTGGCAATGTTCCAATCGATGCAACCTCAATTTTGTGGCGCCGCACCAATTTGCAAAAGAAGTTCCTGCACTACTTTTGCCGATTTCAGGTGCGATTTCAATAGACATTTGTGTATGAAGCCACACAGATGTCTATCAAGTAGTACCTAAAATCGCACTAGCTTAAGTGAAGTAGCGCAATTTCAAAGTAGCATCAATGTGAACCAGGGCAAAGAGATTCAATTTTTGGTGCACAAATCCATATAGAAATAAAATATTAAGGATTTTGCACTTTGCCAAAAAAAAAAAACACACACACCAAAGCTGGATAACGTACTTTTATTTTGCCAGCAGAAACAAAATTATGTACATTCATTTACTAGCTTCAAAAAAATTTGGACAGGATACATGGTGCTACATTTAGCAATTGGATTTTAAGGGCCCTGCTCATAGGAGCTTACAATCTAAAATTTGTCAAAACCTTAGAGTGCACACAGCTTTACTTTTAGTGTATAACGGGCAACACATCACATTTTTATCTGCAAGAATATAGAAACATACTCAAGTCATTATTCTTACAAAGCATTCCAACATAATAATAAAAAAGACACATGTTCAAAACACCCACCCCCACCCCACAATCCACATATACATACATTGGTGACCATGTTCTGCTGGAAGCTGCATTTCTGTGTACATGATTAAGCAATGAGATCCAAGAGTAGAAGGTCAGCAGATGCTTCCAAACGATTTTGCACGGTCAGACAGGAACAATACACACACAATTTTTGATTGAAAACATGCACAATAATTTCAGCAAATAACACTAGTTGGGGGTTTGTCAATCTGCACAATATCATTCCTCCCCCCACAAATCACAGCAAAAAACATGGCCTTCTCAGACAAAATGATCCCCCCATACTGCAGGCTTTTATATAAGAGAGGTTGTATTGTTAGCAAACTTACACACGCCCAATAGAAGTACACGCCCACTAGAAGTACACACCCACCAGTATCTTTCAATCTGTCTCTTCATGTATGTCTAAAGTTATTTCACCTGATGGGCAGGAACAAATAATACTATTTGCAACTGTGTTAGCCCTTGGCTATGTGCATCAAATCTCCAACTACAGGCCAAAGATCCAAGTCCATTTGCATGCACATAAACAAAGCAACAGTTTTCTAAGCATATGTACCTGTGCAGTGTAAACCCTACAATTTTAAATGTCCAAGTGCCTTGGTATGATTTGTGCTAACAAACATTAACATCGGGCCCTGGCTCCAATGAGCTTCCAATCTAAAGTCCAAAATAAACTTTTTTACATTAGAGACTATTTTGACAGGAGACAAATAAAATGCCAGCGTGTCTTGGGATTGTGGTGAGAAACCCACACATGGAAAACATATAAACTTCAACATAAGCATTAGCATGTTGGGGAATTGAACCAGCAACCCCAGTGTTGCTAGATAGAATTGCTTCCCACTTAGCCACCAGGCAGCCTCACACATGTTATCAGCATCTCTGTGGTGTGAACCAGCCCATAGCCAAGTTCCGTGTCTCCAAGCAATATACAATATATTGGCCTAAGAATTGGGGCGCCTGCCTTTAAACGTACATGAACTGTAATCGCATCCCAGTCTTAGTCCGTAGGGTTCAATATTGAGTTGGCCCACCCTTTGCAGCTATAACAGCTTCAACTCTTCTGGGAAGGCTGTCCACAAGGTTTAGGAGTGTGTCTATGGGAATGTTTGACCATTCTTCCAAGTGCATTTGTGAGGTCAGGCACTGATGTTGGACGAGAAGGCCTGGCCTGCAGTCTCTGCTCTAATTCATCCCCAAGGTGTTCTGTTGTGTTGAGGTCAGGACTCTGTCCAGGCCAGTCAAGTTCCTCCACCCCAAACTCACTCATCTATGTCTTTATGGACCTTGCTTTGTGCACTGGTCCAAATCATTTGGTGGAGAGGGATTATGGTGTGGAGTTGTTTTTCGGGGGTTGGGCTTGGCTCCTTAGTTCCAGTGAAGGGAACTCTTAAGGCATCAGCATACTGAGACATTTTGAACAATTTCATGCTCTCAACTTTGTGGGAACAGTTTGGGGGTGGCCCCTTCCTGTTTCAACATGACTGCACACCAGTGCACAAAGCAAGGTCCATAAAGACATGGATGAGTGAGTTTGGGGTGGAGAAACTTGACTGGCCTGCACAAAGTCCTGACCTCAACCCGATAGAACTCCCTTTGGCTGAATTAGAGCAGAGACTGCGAGCCAGGCCTTCTCATCCAGCATCAGTGCCTGGCCTCACAAATGCACTTCTGGAAGAATGATCAAACATTCCCATATACACACTAAACCTTGTGGACAGCCTTCCCAGAAGTTGTTCTAGCTGCAAAGGGTGGGCCAAATCAAAAGTTAACCCTACGGACTAAGACTGGGCTGCCATTAAAGTTCATGTGTGTGTAAAGGCAGGTGTCCCAATACTTTGGGCTAAATTGTGTATCTGGCAAGATTTACAATGGTGGTGGAACCCTCCTACACACCTACACATAAATACAACATTTAGACATAGTTTTAGGACCTGGGAGATGAGACAACTTCTCTACATGAAGCAGCATGTTTGGGATTTGAACCCAGACACTAAGGAATCCTAAGCAGAAGTTCTAACCTCTAAGCCACAGAGCTGCCACATGTGGAATCCTCCTACACATAAATACACATAAATACTGCATTTCTTTGGACATACAGGTGATGGAATTACATTACTCAAGAGTTATTCTTCTTGATTTACTCTGTGATATTTGGTGTTTTTTTGGGGGTGAGTTTAGAATAGTGATATTACCCTCAAATTTTGGGGAATTACATTTTTATTTCTGATGTTGGAACACATATCAAATTTTTGGGGCTCAAATTATGATTATTTCAAAATAATAAAAAGCACAAAAAAATGTGACTAATTTTAAATTTGCATCAGCAATAGTATTGATTGTGGTTTGTAAAGACACTTATGTGAGTTTGGGTAAAGATTGTTGTGAGATGGAGAGTAACAAGTGAAAGTGACAGAGAAAAATATATTTTATCAAAACATTCCACATTCTAGCTTTCTTTAAAAACAAAATATTTTAATTAGAAGCAACATTGTTGCAAAGGAAAATTTATTTCAGAGAAAGATACATTTCATCTCAACATTAAAAGGATTTATTTGTGAAAGTTACAATTGTATCATTAGAATCAATGGCTAAAACTTGCATTGGACTAAAATAGCTCAGATTTTCACTTCCAAAACATGCTCTTTAATTAGCTCTCATTTCGGTATTTACTATAACTCTTGTGAAAAAAGTCACTTGAGTTAAAATTTGAGTTATATTAGCTCTGGGCATGCCCAGTTGTGTTTGCAAATAGTTGTCCAAAAACGGGAATTTTTTTACTTCTCAGACTTTTAAAGATATTTCCGTGTAGAAATCACTTTTCCTGACGGCTCCATGTCAGCACAGCTGGGTGAGGCCCCGCCCACCCCCTACGTAATCAGGACTTTAACTATAAATTTTTTGCTCACCGCAGCCTCAGTGTTCCTTTTTCTTCCTCCTAGGTCAGGACTAGCGGTGTCTCCCCTCCTAGCTGGTATAAATTACTGGCGGTCCGTCCGGATGTGTCTGCTGCCGGATGCAGTCCCTGCGGTATAAAGTACCAACGGTAGCTTGGTCAGGGAACCCCGCTGCTGATCCTCGGGGTGGCTTTATGCAGCCTTAAATAGGTGGCTTGGGGGAGCTGGTGGTGTGGTCTGTCTCTCATCCTGGATATTCTTATGGTGCGTGTTAAGGGCGGGCCGTGCTCTCTCTCTGCCTTTTATGTGGAAGCCGACTCTGAACATGTGCTCTGCCACTCAGCCAATCAGGAGTGGAGGGGGTGGAGTAACCTCTTAAAAGAGCCACATTTTGAAAGTCTGCTGTTCTGTTTAAACCTGGCTGTTGCAGTGCTTTGTATGCTAAGCTGCCTGTGTTGTACACACCCTCTCCTCAGGTATGGCTTGCAAAGGACAGGATTCACTCTTACACACCACCTGCTTTAATATGGATGCTGGACATAACATATGTTGTATTTTTTCTAGCAGAACCAAAATGCCTACCCCCTCTAAAGATCAGCGATCACAAAGAAGGTAGGGGAGACACCGATGTTTACATGCATCTTATAATATTGTATCTAGCAGACAAATTTTTTACCTCACGCCTATCTGTGCTGCTCCAGCTCCTCAGGTCATGGTCATGGCTCTTCACGACGTTCAGAGGATGAAATCTCAGGGAAATATAGGAGACGTTCGTCCTCACGGGAAGATCGACGCTCTCGCTGTAGAAGAGAAGTGTCACGCTCCCACTCTCCTTCAAGACACCACCGATCTCCATCACGTCACCGCCAGGATTCACATCATGATCAACCCAGGCCAGGAGGCTGCTGGACCTGCCCCAAAAAGGCATTGGCTGGGAAGACGGCTTGTGCGGACTGCTTCAAGGAGGCGACAAAGGGCCATGAATCGGATAAAGCGGAGCTAGTGTCATTAATAAAAAAGGCGTTTGAGGATACACTGCAGACGTTTGCAACGCAGACACAAGTGTCAACTGACCCAGTTCCTTCCACCTCTCGTTCCCTGTCACCCCAAGAACGTCCAACGGTTCAGAATAATCCAATGACTGAAGCTCAAACACGAGCACAAGATTCGGATGCGTCCTCCGCAGAAGAAGAGGATGACCAATATGATGGGTTTGATTTCACCTTAGTTCCATCCTTGGTGAAAGAAGTTAGACAGGCCTTGCAATGGCAAGATGAGGCAGTAGAACCTCAACGGAAACAAAGGAAGTTGTTCGCCAACATGAAACGGGAGACGGTAAATTTTCCCTTTGTTGAGGAAATCCAAGACATAATCACTGGCGAATGGGAAAACTCAGACAAAAAAGGCCTTTTCAAAAATCGATTTGCAAAAATGTACCCATTTCAGACAGAAAAGGTGAAGGTTCTGGAAAACCCTGCTGTAGTGGACGCGGCACTCATGCGCCTCGCTAGGCATGTGACCCTGCCACTGGACGACGTAGTGACCTTCAAAGACGTTCTAGACAGGAGGGTGGATATAGATCTTAAAAAGATCTACACTCTGGCCGGCGGAATATGTAAGCCGACGATGGCTCTGGCCACCATCTCTAAGGCCATGGAGATCTGGGTGCAGAATGCCGAAGGGGCGGTGGAAAATGACCTATGCAAAGCTGAGGTCTTAGCCCCGTTAGCAAATTTGAAGCTAACAGCTGCATTTATGGCTGAAGCATCCATTGACATAATCAAGATTCTGGCCAGAGTCATGCTAAATGCGGTGACGGCCAGAAGAGCCCTGTGGCTGAGGCCCTGGGTGGCGGATTCTGCGTCCAAACAAGGATGGTGCAGAATACCTTTCGAAGGTCACTCCCTGTTTGGGAATAAGCTTGATACAGCTATCTCCAAAGCGACAGGTGGAAGATCAGGTTTCATCCCACAGGATCAGATGCTGCTTAAGAATAAACCGACTTTCAGAGGCACAGCGAGACCCAGAGGCAGAGCCACCAGGTCCTACAAGCCAGGAAGGGAATTTCGCCAACGATGGCCGAACTCGGCGACAATCCGCAAATCTGGAAGACCAGCCCCCTCCATGGGGCAACAGGCCCGGAAGTCTTTTTGACTATACACCGGCCCACACTTGCCGGGTAGGAGCCAGACTGTTCAGGTTCCGTCAACTGTGGGCAGAAAAGATAAAGGAGCCATGGGTGGTGTCGACCATCAAGTATGGACACAGTTGGAAATTCCTCAACCGACCCCACAGAGTCTTTGTCTCAACAAAAATGCCCCCAGAAAAAGAAAAAAGGGAGGTCTTTTGGAATTACATCCAGACCCTCCTGGATCAGGAGGCAATAATTGCAGTTCCTCAACGGGAGCATTTTTCCGGAGTCTACTCGCCTCTATTCTTGGTTCAAAAAAAAGTCGGGAACGTGGAGGCCAGTAATAGACCTCCAAGGTCTCAACAGATCCATCAAAAAGGAGCGGTTCAGGATGGAGTCGCTACAGACAATTCTGAAAATTGTTAAAACCAGGAGATTGGATGCTAGCAGTGGATCTCAAGGATGCGTACTTCCATGTACCCGTAGCCCCGTACTACCAGAGATTCCTCCGGTTCGCAATTGGACAACTTCACTACCAATTTGTGTGCCTTCCCTTCGGGCTGACCAGATCCCCTAGAGTATTCACAAAAATCCTGGTGGCACTGGTGGCACATCTACGACTCCAAGGTATCCGTGTACACCATTACTTGGACGATATCTTACTACTGAGCCAAGACAAGAGCACGCTCCTAGTACACCGGAACAGGACTTTGTTGACACTAGAAAACTTTGGATGGTTAATCAATCGAGAGAAGAGTCACCTTGTGCCGACTCAATCCCTGGTGTATCTAGGTGCGAAGATAGATACCAAGATGGCATCGGTAGCATTGCCCAGGGACAAAATGTCCGGCATACTGAAAGTAATGTCAGAAGCTCGGAAGCAGTCATACATGCCAACAGTAGAGTGCATGCGACTCCTAGGCATAATGATCTCAACCATTTCGATGGTCAAGTGGGCGCAATGGAATTCACGCCTCTTCCAAATGGGTCTCCTGAGTCAATGGAGATCGGGGGATCTTGGTCAAAAAATACAGATCACAGCCCAGATGAACGTCAACTTGGACTGGTGGGCAAGTCAACAGAATCTTACCCGATGCCACTCCCTACTCTCGGAGAGATGGCAAATCATCCAATCAGACGCCAGCGGTACGGGCTGGGGAGCCCTATACAAAGAACAGTGGGCCCAAGGTCGTTGGGCGTACCAGGCGACCGACGTAGGCTCCAACATCTTGGAGCTGAGGGCGGCCTTCCAAGCCCTCCTCGCCTTCAAAAATCAGATCCAGGGAGCGACTATCCTTCTGAAACTAGACAACGTGACGGCAGTGGCTTACATCCGCAGGCAAGGGGGCACCCGCAGCAGTACCCTCCTGAAGGAGGTAACACCGATCATGAATTTTGCTCAGACCAATTTGCACCTGCTAACGGCTGTGTATGTGCCTGGACGTCTGAACACGCAAGCAGACTACCTGTCCAGAGCGGATTTGAACAACAACGAATGGGCCCTGTCTCCGCGAGTCTTCCGGAGCTTAGTGGCATGGGCCTTCCTCCCAGAAGTAGACCTATTTGCCTCTGCCATCAACACCAAACTACCACGGTTCTTCACCCAGTTCAGTCACCCACAAGCGGCAGGAGTGGATGCTCTAACAGCAGAATGGAACTTCAGAACAGCATATGCCTTCCCTCCGATTCCGGTGATCCTCCGCTTCCTGCGGAGACTGCAACAAGAGAAAGTGTCTGTCCTGGTAGTAATTCCAGACTGGCCCAAGAGACCTTGGTACCCTCTACTCCGCTCACTGAACATCAGGAAGCCACAAACTCTACCAGTATCCTCAGACCTACTGAAACAGGGTCCAATCTGCCTCCCGGCTCCGGAGAGCCTGAGATTGACGGCCTGGGTCTTGAGAGGCGTAGGTTAACTGATCTGGGTTGTTCAACCAGAGTCACAAACACTCTTATGAAGGCAAGGAAAAGCAGCACCAACAGTGCCTACAGCAGGACCTGGAATAAGTTTGTGGAATTTGCTCATAGACATGATTTTCTGCCCGACTCACGAAAAGTCTGCCACATCCTGCAGTTCCTCCAAGCGGGCTTGGAACTCGGTCTCTCCACAAGCACGTTGAAAACTCACGTGTCCGCTATCTCTGCTTTTTCGGGTGTCCAATGGGCCACTGAAAAGTTGGTGATTCAATTCTTCAGAGCAACTATCCGCCTGAGACCGCCAAAGTTGCCAAGATTTCCGAAGTGGGACCTACCTTTAATCTTGGACTTCCTATCGTCAAACACCTTTGCCTCTCTAGTCTCTCTGTGGCATCTCACATTGAAAACTGCCTTTCTCGTGGCAGTAACCTCAGCCAGAAGGGTGTCCGAGATGGCCGCGCTGGGGTTTAAGGAGCCCTTCCTCTCCTTCTTCCCGGATAGAGAGGTGCTCAGGCCAATGCTGGGGTTTGTCCCTAAAGTAGCCTCTACCTTCCATATGACACAGGAGATCACTCTTCCACTGTTGCTCGCAGAAAACTCTAAGGATCCAAATCCGCTTGACGTAGGAGCTTCCCTGAGAGCCTATGTGGACGCGACAGCCGAACTCAGGGAGTCGGACAATCTCTTTGTTATACCAAATGGTGCCCGTAAAGGCCTGAAAGCTTCTAGTAGAGTGATCGCCACATGGCTGGTTAAAATGATATCTTTAGCCTACAGAGCAAAAGGTTTGCCGGTGCCTGAGGGGGTCACAGTGCATTCCATGAGAGGAGTCTCTGCCTCCTGGGCTGCGGTCGGACAGGTGTCCTTGGAGACAATATGCAAGGCAGCTACATGGACATCTATACATACCTTCATGACACACTACCGTGTGGAGCCAGTGGCTCTAACTACCATAGAGTTTGGCAAGAGGGTGCTAGCTTCCGCCTCCTATATGGATTGAAAAAAAAAATTCTCAAGCATAACCCTCCTGTGTGTGGCTAGTTAGTTCCCAGCTGTGCTGACATGGAGCCGTCAGGAAAACGGAAAATTTAATTCAAATACTTACCGTAATTTTCCTTTCCTGACGAGCTCCATGTCCGCACAGAACCCACCCAGTCAAGTAGTAATAGTTACGAAACACTGTGGCTGCGGTGAGCAAAAAATTTATAGTTAAAGTCCTAATTACGTAGGGGGTGTGCGGGGCCTCACCCAGCTGTGCTGACATGGAGCTCATCAGGAAAGGAAAATTACGGTAAGTATTTTGAATAAAATTTTCTGTTTTTCACACAGTTTAAAAGCAGATTATCTTTAAATAATATACCGCATATTTCAGTACCATTTAGGCAATTATATCATGCTCTAAACATTATTTCCATGTGCACAACTCCAGCTTTTAGTAGAGTAAGGATTTGGGCGCTATTTGGATTCTGGGAGGTATAGTAAATTCGATTTTGGGAGTATTTTCTCTCCAGCGCTATAGTGAATACCGTTTTCGCGCTAATTAGCGCAAATTGCTGCGAATCGCGCTAATTAGCGCAAATTCGCGGCAATTTGCACTAATTAGCGCCGCGGCGCTATAGTAAATTACCCCCATTGTTCTTCACTACAATAAGTTTAAGTTGTTAGGTCACAACTCATGTAGTTAATATGACGGTAGTTTAATTATACTTTAAGGCACGGTAGTCATGTATACAATGCTACTCACCGGTTATCTAGTTAGTGAAGATCTAATTAATTCTCTTTAAATATTCTATGTTATTCATTATTTATTTATAAAAAAAACTTTATGTAAACGTCATTATCTGTATCCTTGCATAAATAACCAATGTATGTACTTATTATTGTGTAATCAATAAATATTTTTGACAAGGAAAAACAAAACTTAAAGAGAAATAGGCCTAGGGGCCAACAACTGAGGCTTTAAATGTAAGCAAATTTGATCCCTATAGAGATCAAAACATGAAGGGGAGAGAGACAAGAAAAAAACATACGGTTATAACATTTTAAGGATTTGGTGAAAGGGTTTTCCACATGGACCAATTAGATTCATATTTAGATTTGTTTCCATCTCTGCATGCTAGAATTTTTTCGTATTCTGAAATGATATTGACCTTCGAGATGACTTCTCTTCTACTAGGTATTTCACTGGATTTCCATTTGTGCACTACCACAGAGCGTGCAGCAAGGAGGATATGCATGGCTATTGATCTGACAGAAATTGGATATCTTGACATGTCTAAGCTTAGTATAGCTTGTTCGATGTTGGGGCGAGCAAAAACCCCAGTGACTCTTGAAATAAGTTTGAATATTTCTGACCAGAAACTGCAAAGGTGCCTACAGGACCATACCATATGCTTTAAGGTGCCTATTGTACCACAACCCCTCCAGCATAGATTTGAGTTGGTTTGAGCAAATTTTGCAACTATGTAATACCATTAGTGTTAATTTTTGAGCTAGTTCCTCATAGTTGGAGCAGCATGAAAATTGGCGGTTACACCTAATTGCTGATAACCATTGTGTTTCTGAAAATGTTTTGCCCAATTCATTTTCCCACTTGATTAGGGGGGTGGATTTAATAAAGGTGTTCTTAGATTGTAGTACATTATATATCAGAGAAATGCCTTTTTCCTGTAGATTTGTGGAATGTAGAAACGTCCAAACCTTTGTAGGGATTGAGATGTGGGTAATTTTCAAATGTTGGTAAAATTACAGGATCTGGGCGTAAGTAATGAATTCTGAAGAGGGAATTCGGTACTTTTCCTGTATGTCAGTGAAGGGCATCATTTTGCTCTTCTGGACGATGTCTTTCAAGTGGAGAATTTCCCTGTCAAGCAATCTGATCAAGGAAATATTTGGAATTATCCATTTGAAAGATTCTAACGGTATAGGGATGTCAGTATAAGCGGAGGTGTGGACCTCTGTCATTCACAAGTGTGACCATGCTAGGAGTGTTGCTAGTATGGTATGGTGCTCTATGGTTATCTCTTCGCGGAGCAGGTTGTAGGCTACCAGAAGAGAGATCGGAGATTTGGGGGATAACCATGCATGTTCTAGTTGGCACCATGGTTTAGTTTCTGTGTTTGTAAACCAGTCTTTTAGTTGGTTCAAGACAGCTGCTGTGTAGTAGTCTTTTAGAATAGGCAGGCCCATCCCTCCCACTGATTTAAGTTTCTGCTGAATTAGGAGAGAGCATCTAGCTCTGCCTCCTGCCCATATAAATTTTGTCATTTGTCTTTGCATAGTTGTAAAGAACGAGGCGGGTATAGGGATAGAGAGGGCTCTAAAGTAGTATGTTATTCTAGGTAGTAATAGCATTTTGTATGCTGCCAGACGGTCAGCCCAGGATAAGAAATGTTTTTGAATTCTGGATATTTCCTGTTGGATGGAGGATATGAGTGGGACGTAGTTAGTGCTATATAGGTTGGAGATAGGGGAAGTAAGATTGATTCCCAGGTAATTTTATAGATCCCGTGGACCAAGGGTATGGCAAAGTTTGTTGCAAGGAAGTTTAAGTGGATCTGTCAATTGCTACACTTAGTATACATGATTTTGAGGAGTTGACTTTATAGTAGGACACTTTACTAAATAGATGGAGTGTTTTGTGTGTTGTTGGCAAGGAGGTGGTCGGATTAGACAGTGTCAATGTGACATTGTCTGCAAACAATTACATTTTGTGTTGTTTGCCCTGGGAGTGAATGCCCTGAATTGCCGTGTGAGACCTGATTTTCTCTGCCAGAGGCTCCATAACCAGGGCAAAAATCAACGGAGACAAGGGACAGCCCTGTCTACTCCCATTTGTTATTTGGAAATTTTTGGAGAACATGCCTTCTGTGAAAACGTATGCTGAAGGGGAAGAATACAACGCTAGTATCGCTTTCTGGATTAGGCCTGTCAGACCAAATTGTTCTAGAACTCTATGTAGATACCCCCAGTGTTGTCAGAGAAGCACATTGTGAAGAGGCATGTTATACTTCCATTTGAACGGTAGATGGCAGCAAAGTTGACAGTGAAACACTCACGCACCACATGACTTCCTAGCTGCCTATAAAAGCTCAGCAAGTGCTCAGAGGAATTGCTGGTTTGTCTTCAGCTTCCTGTTTCCTGTGACTTGTTCCTGTGTTTGATCACCTGCTGTGACCCGGATTGCCTCTGACTCTGCTGATCTTCTCCTGGACCTGACCTCGGCTTGTATTACGGACTCCACTTGTCTCCTGTGTTCAACCCTCAGCCTGTGACCCGGACTTTGCCTCTTGTCTCCTTGCCTTGACCTTTTGCCTGTGACCTGGACTTGACTTGTGTGTTCCCTACACAGTACCTCCGGCTGTGTTTGGACTATCTTACCTGCCTGTGCTTGACCCTCAGCCTGGTTTTGGACTCTCTGATCAAGTTCTTCCAGCAAGCAATGCACCTGCCAGTTTGACACAGCTGCTCGACCACTTGAAAGACCCTGATACAAGTCTACTTGCACCTCCTGGGTAGCCTGTGCCTCTTTGTGCCATTCCTCCCCTGTCTCACCTCCAGGGGTTGAAGTGCGCTTAGTCGCAAGGGTGAACCGCTCTCTGCATCTCAGCCTCGGTAAGTACTAGTCTGCCCTTGATAAGTGTACTCTATCGAAAGCCTTCTCTGCATCCAACGTGAGAAGCAGAGAAGGCTCCCCTGATTTTTCCACTAGGTGTATGAGGTTCACCATTCTCCTAGTGGCATCGGTGGCCTGACAGTCAGTCGTGTCAATGACAGACTGTATGCTGCATGCTGGGAATTACGCTGAACAGGCCTAGCCAGCCCATGCACGGGAGTCCCTAAAATGTATCTAGAGATAAATATGAAGTGAAGGAAATCTCCTCTTAGACAGTTGTCAACAGAACAAATGTTCATTTTGGAAGATTTCCACTCTATATCTATTCTGGTGACACACAAAACTTTGGATTTTCCCTTACATTCAGTCCCATTGACAATGGTTACCAAGACAAATAGAGAGAGTATATATAAAGGTAGAACAGAGGTTTACCACTTCAGCTCTCACACCTGTTCACCCCTCATGGACAGGGCCAGATTAAGAACGTCATGGGCCTGGTGCTGAGGATTTTCGTGGGCCTTTTATAAATAATAAATAAATATTTTTTGTTATAACAAATTAAATGAGAGAGAGAGAGAGGATGCTCATGAGCATGCATGGGAATGACATCAACGCAGCCCAGCCAAGGCAAGTGACCGAAGGCACAGAACCCAGAAGGAAGACGGGGTGAAGATGGAAGCGCCCGGGACCCGCCGGATTGATCACAGCGCAGCACTGGAGGGCTCAGTCTGACAATTTAAGTTTACCCTAATGTGCTAATATGCTGTACATATTTGTACACTATGGCATAACCTACCTCAGGGCCTCTAAAAAGTAGTAATGTTAGCGAAGTTTACTACCGCTTTATTATCACAGGAGCCTCTCATGGTGCCCCCTACTGACCCGGTGGTCCTTGGGCAGTGCCAAAGTGCATAGTTGCCAACATTTAAAAAATATTTTTATGGGGCACTTTTTTCACCAGTGCTATATTTAGAGTAGCTGAGATCCCTTATGTTCCTCTATACATCACAGAAGTAATCACAAAATGAAATGAGTACTAATAATGGGGCAGAACAAATATGAGGACTGAGGAGATTTCCTTTAGTTTAACTAACAAAAGTGTGCCCATTCTAGAGCTGGTAACATTGAGGATATTCTGTATAATTTTAAAGAACTGTTTTTGTGGGTAAGAGGCATAGGGGAGGAGTATGGATGGTATAAAACTGGGAAGTATGTGCAGGTGATGGAGAGGAATGTGGAGTGTCTAACAGTGGTCATTATGTACAGGAGAGGAGTGTGGAGGGTATGGCAGAGGGCACTATGTACAGTAGAGGAGTTTGAAGGGTATGACAGTGGGCAGCATGCACAGCAGGGGAGTGTGGAGGGTATGACAGAGGGTGGTATGAACCGGAGAGGAGTGTGGAGGGTATGAAAATGGGCAGTATGTACAGGAGAGGAGTGTGGAGAGTATGACAGTGGGCAGTATGTACAGGAAAGGAATGAGGAGGGTATGATGGGGGCGGTATGTACAGTAAAGGAATGTGGAGAGAAAGATAGTTGGCAGTATGTACAGGAGAGGAGTGTGAAGGGTAAGGTTAGGTTACAGTATGTACAGTATGTACAGGAGAGGAGTGTGAAGGGTAAGGTTAGGTTACAGTATGTACAGGAGAGGAGTGTGGATGGTATGATAATGGGCAGTATGTACAGGAGAGGAGTGTGGATGGTATGATAATGGGCAGTATGTACAGGAGAGGAGTGTGGAGGGTATGATGGGGCAGTATGTACAGGAGAGGAGTGTGGAGGGTATGATAGTGGGCAGTATGCACAGGAGAGGAGTGTGGAGGGTATGACAGCCGGCACTATGTACAATAGAGGAGTTTATGAATGTGGGCAGTATGTACAGGGGAGGAATGTGGAGGGTAAGACAGTGAGCAGTATGTACAGGAGAGGAGTGTGGATGGTATGATAATGGGCAGTATGTACAGGAGAGGAGTGTGGAGGGTATGATGGGGGCAGTATGTACAGGAGAGGAGTGTGGAGGGTATGACAGCCGGTACTATGTACAATAGAGGAGTTTATGAATGTGGGCAGTATGTACAGGAGAGGAGTGTGGAGGGTAAGACAGTGAGCAGTATGTACAGGAGAGGAGTGTGGAGGGTATGACAATAAGCAGTATGTACAAGAGAGGAATGTGGAGGGTATGAGAGCGAGCAGTAAGTACAGGAGAGGAGTGTGGAGGGTATGACAACCGGCACTATGTACAATAGAGGGGTTTATGAAAGTGGGCAGTATGTACAGGAGAGGAGTGTGGATGGTATGATACTGAGCAGTATGTACATGAGATGAGTGTGGAGGGTAAAACAGTGAGCAGTATGTACAGAAGAAGAGTGGGGAGGATATGACAGTGGGCAGCATGTACAGGAGAGAGGTGTGGAGAGTATGACAGTGGGCACTATGTAGAGAAGTGTAGAGGGTATGACAGTGGGCACTATGTATAGGAGAGAAGTGTGGAGGGTATGACAGTGAGCAGTATGTACAGGAGAGGAGTGTGGAGGGTATGATGGTGGGCACAATGTATAGGAGAGAAGTGTGGAAGGTATGACAGTGGACACTATGTATAGGAGAGGAGCGTGGAGGGTATGAAAGACAGAGAGCAGTATGCACAGGAGAGGAGTGTGGAGGGTATGACGGTGGGCACTATGTATTGGAGAAAAGTGTGGAGGGTATGACAGTGGGCACTATGTATAGGAGAGGAGTGTGGAGGGTATGACAGTGGGCACTATGTACAGGAGAGGAGTGTGGAGAGTACGACAATGGGCACTATGTACAGGAGAGAAGTGTGTAGGGTATGACAGCGGGCACTATGTAGAGGAGAGAAGTGTATGACAGCGGGCACTATGTACAGGAGAGGAGTGTGTAGGGTATGACAGCGGGCACTATGTATAGGAGAGAAGTGTGGAGAGTATATACTGGTGAGGAGGATGAAGGAATCTGGGAAGGAAAAATGTAAAGGTTTGTGGAAGGATGTTTAGGGACTGCGTAGTGGTTAAGCGGGCCATCCATGGATTGAAATTAAGCCAATTAAGCAGAGACCAGCCATAGTCGATCTATGTATGGGCTAGCTGGTTTTACACAAGTCAATCTATTATCTGACTTGAGTACAACCAGCCTGTCAGGTTTTTCCCAAAACAATCAGTGCTGCCAGCTATAGTTAGCAACACTGATCATTGTATTTACTGGCAGAACACAATAACACTGCAGGAGTGATTCCCTCATCCACAGGTCAGCAGGCGAAAGGGTGTGTGGGGCAGTGTTGCCAACCGTACGTTAATTTACGTACAGCGCGTAAATTTAACCCCCTTATTCGGGTGTCCGTAAAGTCCGTTATGGGCATCGGGTGCCCGTAAAAAAGATGGCCACGAGCCGACCATGCAACAGCACATGCGCCGTTCCGAAGCCGGCCGGGCTCGGGAAAGTACGTATGCGCTCGGCCGGGCGGCGCATGCGCAGTAACATAATGGCACTGCCCGGCGCCATTTTTGAATAGAAGATCAGGACGGGAGTGCGGTGACGTGACGGTCGCGGGCTACAGTGCACTCGCAGTCGCGTCGCCATAGTAGGAGGAGAGGACTCGGCCGAGCAGGGGTGAGGAGGAGGAGGAGGAGGGGGGATATGAACTGAAGTAAGGACTGCGCTGGGGCTGGGAGCCCGGCCGGAGGGTGAAGCGGCCATGGCATGCAGCCAGGGAGGGACAGAGACTGATGTGCTCTGTCCACCATCATATAACTTCTCCACATCACAGTATGCTGTGTCCTCCTCCTGTGCCCCTTTCACCTCTCCACAGGTCAGAGCTGCCCTGACCTGTGGAGAGGTGAAAGGGGCACGGGAGGAGGACACAGCATACTGATGATGTGGAGGAGAAGTTATATGATGGTGGACAGAAGAGGAGGCCACTGTGAGGAGGTGAGGACTGAGGAGGACCCTATCATATTCACAGCCTCTGTCCCCCTCCTGTGTCATGTCCGCAGCCTCTGTCACCCCTCCTGTGTCATGTCCGCAGCCTCTGTCACCCCTCCTGTGTCATGTCCGCAGCCTCTGTCCCCCTCCTGTGTCATTTCCGCAGCCTCTGTCCCCCTCCTGTGTCATGTCCGTCAGCAGCCTCTGTCCCCCCTCCTGTGTCATGTCCGCAGCCCCTGTTCCCCTCCTGTGTCATGTCCGCAGCCTCTGTCCCCCTCCTTTGTCATGTCTGTCCGCAGCCTCTGTTCCCCCTCCTGTGTCATGTCTGTCCGCAGCCTCTGTCCCCCCTCCTGTGTCATGTCCGCAGCCTCTGTCCCCCCTCCAGTGTCATGTCCGCAGCCTCTGTCCCCCTCCGGTGTCATGTCCGCAGCCTCTGTCCCCCTCCTGTGTCATGTCCGCAGCCTATGTCCCCCTCATTTGTCATGTCCGTCCGCAGCCTCTGTCCCCCCTCCTGTGTCATGTCCGCAGCGTCTTCCCCCCCCTCCTGTGTCATGTCCGCAGCCTCTGTCCCCCCTCCTGTGTCATGTCCGCAGCCTCTCCCCCCCCCCTCCTGTGTCATGTCCGCAGCCTCTGTCCCCTCTCCTGTGTCATGTCCGCAGCCTCTGTCCCCCTCCTGTGTCATTTCCGTCTGCAGCCTCTGTCATGTCTGTCCGCAGCCTCTGTCCCCCTCCGGTGTCATGTCCACAGCCTCTGTCCCCCTCCTGTGTCATGTCCACAGCCTCTGTCCCCCTCCTGTGTCATGTCCGTCAGCAGCCTCTGTCCCCCCTCCTGTGTCATGTCCGCAGCCCCTGTTCCCCTCCTGTGTCATGTCCGCAGCCTCTGTCCCCCTCCTTTGTCATGTCTGTCCGCAGCCTCTGTCCCCCCTCCTGTGTCATGTCTGTCCGCAGCCTCTGTCCCCCCTCCTGTGTCATGTCCGCAGCCTCTGTCCCCCCTCCGGTGTCATGTCCGCAGCCTCTGTCCCCCTCCGGTGTCATGTCCGCAGCCTCTGTCCCCCTCCTGTGTCATGTCCGCAGCCTCTGTCCCCCTCCTGTGTCATGTCCGCAGCCTCTGTCCCCCTCCTGTGTCATGTCCGTCCGCAGCCTCTGTCCCCCTCCTGTGTCATGTCCGTCCGCAGCCTCTGTCCCCCTCCTGTGTCATGTCTGTCCGCAGCCCCTGTCACCCCTCCTGTGTCATGTCCGCAGCCCCTGTCACCCCTCCTGTGTCATGTCCGCAGCCCCTGTCACCCCTCCTGTGTCATGTCCGCAGCCTCTGTCACCCCTCCTGTGTCATGTCCGCAGCCTCTGTCACCCCTCATTTGTCATGTCCGTCCGCAGCCTCTGTCATGTCTGTCCGCAGCCTCTGTCCCCCTCCGGTGTCATGTCCACAGCCTCTGTCCCCCTCCTGTGTCATGTCCGCAGCCTCTGTCCCCCTCCTGTGTCATGTCCGCAGCCTCTGTCCCCCTCCTGTGTCATGTCCGTCCGCAGCCTCTGTCCCCCTCCTGTGTCATGTCTGTCCGCAGCCCCTGTCACCCCTCCTGTGTCATGTCCGCAGCCCCTGTCACCCCTCCTGTGTCATGTCCGCAGCCTCTGTCACCCCTCCTGTGTCATGTCCGCAGCCTCTGTCACCCCTCATTTGTCATGTCCGTCCGCAGCCTCTGTCATGTCTGTCCGCAGGCTCTGTCCCCCCTCCTGTGTCATGTCCGCAGC
Source organism: Rana muscosa (assembly GCA_029206835.1). NCBI lineage: Eukaryota > Metazoa > Chordata > Amphibia > Anura > Ranidae > Rana > Rana muscosa. The sequence continues at coordinate 957,969,206 of CM055117.1, read as the reverse complement.
CTCTTCCCCCCCCCCCCTGTGTCATGTCCGCAGCCTCTGTCCCCCTCCTGTGTCATGTCCGCAGCCTCTGTCACCCCTCCTGTGTCATGTCCGCAGCCTCTGTCACCCCTCCTGTGTCATGTCCGCAGCCTCTGTCCCCCTCCTGTGTCATTTCCGCAGCCTCTGTCCCCCTCCTGTGTCATGTCCGTCAGCAGCCTCTGTCCCCCCTCCTGTGTCATGTCCGCAGCCCCTGTTCCCCTCCTGTGTCATGTCCGCAGCCTCTGTCCCCCTCCTTTGTCATGTCTGTCCGCAGCCTCTGTTCCCCCTCCTGTGTCATGTCTGTCCGCAGCCTCTGTCCCCCCTCCTGTGTCATGTCCGCAGCCTCTGTCCCCCCTCCAGTGTCATGTCCGCAGCCTCTGTCCCCCTCCGGTGTCATGTCCGCAGCCTCTGTCCCCCTCCTGTGTCATGTCCGCAGCCTATGTCCCCCTCATTTGTCATGTCCGTCCGCAGCCTCTGTCCCCCCTCCTGTGTCATGTCCGCAGCGTCTTCCCCCCCCTCCTGTGTCATGTCCGCAGCCTCTGTCCCCCCTCCTGTGTCATGTCCGCAGCCTCTTCCCCCCCCCTCCTGTGTCATGTCCGCAGCCTCTGTCCCCTCTCCTGTGTCATGTCCGCAGCCTCTGTCCCCCTCCTGTGTCATTTCCGTCTGCAGCCTCTGTCATGTCTGTCCGCAGCCTCTGTCCCCCTCCGGTGTCATGTCCACAGCCTCTGTCCCCCTCCTGTGTCATGTCCACAGCCTCTGTCCCCCTCCTGTGTCATGTCCGTCAGCAGCCTCTGTCCCCCCTCCTGTGTCATGTCCGCAGCCCCTGTTCCCCTCCTGTGTCATGTCCGCAGCCTCTGTCCCCCTCCTTTGTCATGTCTGTCCGCAGCCTCTGTCCCCCCTCCTGTGTCATGTCTGTCCGCAGCCTCTGTCCCCCCTCCTGTGTCATGTCCGCAGCCTCTGTCCCCCCTCCGGTGTCATGTCCGCAGCCTCTGTCCCCCTCCGGTGTCATGTCCGCAGCCTCTGTCCCCCTCCTGTGTCATGTCCGCAGCCTCTGTCCCCCTCCTGTGTCATGTCCGCAGCCTCTGTCCCCCTCCTGTGTCATGTCCGTCCGCAGCCTCTGTCCCCCTCCTGTGTCATGTCCGTCCGCAGCCTCTGTCCCCCTCCTGTGTCATGTCTGTCCGCAGCCCCTGTCACCCCTCCTGTGTCATGTCCGCAGCCCCTGTCACCCCTCCTGTGTCATGTCCGCAGCCCCTGTCACCCCTCCTGTGTCATGTCCGCAGCCTCTGTCACCCCTCCTGTGTCATGTCCGCAGCCTCTGTCACCCCTCATTTGTCATGTCCGTCCGCAGCCTCTGTCATGTCTGTCCGCAGCCTCTGTCCCCCTCCGGTGTCATGTCCACAGCCTCTGTCCCCCTCCTGTGTCATGTCCGCAGCCTCTGTCCCCCTCCTGTGTCATGTCCGCAGCCTCTGTCCCCCTCCTGTGTCATGTCCGTCCGCAGCCTCTGTCCCCCTCCTGTGTCATGTCTGTCCGCAGCCCCTGTCACCCCTCCTGTGTCATGTCCGCAGCCCCTGTCACCCCTCCTGTGTCATGTCCGCAGCCTCTGTCACCCCTCCTGTGTCATGTCCGCAGCCTCTGTCACCCCTCATTTGTCATGTCCGTCCGCAGCCTCTGTCATGTCTGTCCGCAGGCTCTGTCCCCCCTCCTGTGTCATGTCCGCAGCCTCTTCCCCCCCCCTGTGTCATGTCCGCAGCCTCTGTCCCCCTCCTGTGTCATGTCCGCAGCCTCTGTCCCCTCCTGTGTCATGTCCGTCCGCAGCCTCTGTCCCCCTCCTGTGTCATGTCCGTCTGCAGCCCCTGTCACCCCTCCTGTGTCATGTCCGCAGCCCCTGTCACCCCTCCTGTGTCATGTCCGCAGCCCCTGTCACCCCTCCTGTGTCATGTCCGCAGCCTCTGTCACCCCTCCTGTGTCATGGCTCTGCAGCCTCTGTCCCCCTTCTGTGTCATGGCTCTGCAGCCTCTGTCCCCCTTCTGTGTCATGGCTCTGCAGCCTCTGTCCACCTCCTGCAGTATGTCCGCAGCCTCTGACCATCTACTGTCTTTTATCGTGTCTGCAGTCTCTGAAGGGATCCTAGAAAGAAGTCAAGAGTGGGAGCGCCGGGATGGGGGTTACGGGAAGAAACAGACGTGTGGAGAGGAGATCAGAGCCGCCAAGCTGGAGCCGTCTGACTGAGCCCCACACTGTGCACCTGAGAGGAGGTCAGTGACAGCGCCGCCAGGCCAGTCTGAGGGGGGTGGGGTCACTGATCTAAGGAGGGGAGTGAATACAATAATGTAAGGGGGCACTGATATAAAGGCCCCCCCTATATTAGTAACCCCCCCTTACCTTAGTGTATTCACTCTGCGGAAGGTGGTCTCTATTCACCAGAGCCCCCCTCCACATCAGGGTTCCCCCTTACATCATGAACTGCAGTGTTCCCCTTTACATAAGAGTTCCCTTGCACTGTAAGGGGGCATCCTGCAGACTCTGATGTAAGGGGGAACTCTGTGCAGGCTCGGTTATAGTATCCTAACCTTCATGTCAATTGAGAAATATGTTTTTTTACTGTTGTTTAACTAACACATTGATAATAGCAGTAGCTATGTGTTTATAGTTCAAATATTGATATTTGCACTGTTTAGCACTAAAAACAGTAATTTTAGGTACTTTTTTACAGTGTCAGTAAATGTCATGCATTTTTTGTCAGTAAAAAAAGGTGGTGTTGTTCGTAAATTTAGTCGTTCTGCCAGTAAATTTCACTTCGAGGGGTTGGCAACACTGGTGTGGGGACAGGCTGGGGAGAGATACTAGTCAGTGGCTGGGTAGGCCCTGGCTAGTATCAGAGCCAGATACACACAGGTTACATACGCCATGATTGTTAGAGCAAGAACAATAATTATAGCACTAGACCGCCTCTGTAACTCTAAACATGTAACCTGTAAAAAAATGTAAAGCATCGCTTAGTATACAAAAAAAAATCGTGCTAACTTTAGTGTTTTTTTTTTTTTTTTTAATAAATGAAACAGTTTCTTTCCAAAAAAAACACATTTGAAAAATTGCTGCGCAAATACCATGCAACATAAAAAGTTGCAAAGACCACCATTTTATTCCATAGGGTGTCTGCTAAAACAATATATAATGTTTGAGGGTTCTGGGTAATTTTCTAGCAAAAAACAAATGATTTTTACATGTTGGAGATAAGTGTCAGAATTGGCCTGGGTGGCAAGGGGTTAATTACTATAAGACCCCTTTCACACTGAGGGCATTTTGCAGGCGCTATAGCGTTAAAAATAGCGCCTGCAATCCGCCCTTAAAAGCCCGAGGGCTTTCATACTGGAGAGGTGCGCTGGCAGGGCGTCAGAAAATGTCCTGCCAGCAACTTCTTTGGAGAGCATTAGGAGCGGTGAACTCACTGCTAGCGGCCAAAATGCGCCGCAAATCCGACAGTAAAATAGCAGTGTTTTACTGCTATTTTACCGCCGACGCTCGGGGCAGCATAGTGTGATAGCAGACTTAGTAATATACAAATAATTATCATAAGCACTGTGCGCTCATCCTCTCAGTCTGCTGCAGAGTGTGTCAGCTTGTATTTAAACTGGCCGCTCTGTATATAGCTTCTGACAGGCTGCGCAAGCAGCCCCGTATTTCTGGAACCATATGATAGCAGCCCCATATTTTGACCAATGGTGGGGTGGGTCTTTAGCTACATGTCCCCCAAATGTGGGGTCTCTGTGGCCCTTGGTCGCGGAGCTACAATCCTTGAAGTCGATTTTTTTATTTTATTTTTTTGGGGGGGGGTTTATTTTTTTGGGCAAATGGGCCTATCTTGAGGAAGGGGACTGGAGCTGCAGCTTCAATAGCCCCTATGTTAACCCAGCCCTGCTTGTGGACCAGAGCAATTTCTGCTATTAGCTTGTTTATTCAGCAATAATTTTGTCATTCTTTAAGGTAACAACGTAATGCATATATTTTTTATTTTTTTTTAAGATCAGATAAGGCTTTCTTTTTGTGAATATTGTCCTGCAACAATTATTTTTTCCCAACCCTTAGACAATTAAACATTATAAAACTAAACAAAAGGCACTTTTTATTTTTTTGAGCAGTGTTGGTTTAAAAATAAATAATGTTACTGCACATAAAAAGTATGCATTTTACAACTGCATGAGAGGGAGGAGTCTCGTAATGGCGCTGACACCGCGCCGGAGCACGTAGATGAGACACCAGGTCTCCAGCCCTCTCCTCACTAGGAGAATGAATAACACTGCCTGAAGTGCCGCCGCCGATCCGCCCGCCCGCCCGTACTGCACTGCAACGCACTGCATTGTACCTCACTTTGCCTTCTGCGCTGCCGGGTTCAGCAGGAGGGAGAGACCGAGGAAACCCACAGCCAAGCAGCCAAGCAGAACACGCGGAGAGGAGACGCTGCACGCCGCACGAGTCCCAGGAGGATCCAAGGAGTGTAGAGGCTATGGAGGTCCGAGGGAAGCAGGGAGTGTGGAAGTCCAGAGCCGGTCAGTGAACAGACTAAAGGAGAAAGTGAGCGCTCCACAACACTGAAGCCGTTGCCAAACCTTCTAGACCTCCACTCTGGTGTGCGAACGAAATCGCATGGACTCTCCTGTCTCCTCCCAGGTAGTGATGAGTAATTTAAAGAAGAAAGAAAAGACAAAGAGGTATGAAAGAAAAATAATGACTAATGTGACTCATGTATTCATGTATTGGTGAATATGAAAACGGACTGTAAATAGTCTATAAGCGCGCAGAGACAAGTTGACATAGAGGGGTGAGCACCCTTCCCGCAAAGGCTGCTTGGCTTTTTTCCAATCCCTTCGTAAAAGCGCAGTAGTAACCCCAAAATCCCCACGGCTAAGCTTGATCCCTAGCCCGGGCCCAATGAACAAATATGTAACCCACAGTGGAAATGGAGAGTCGGTGGAAAAGCAGCAAGGAGCTAAAAGTAATCAGACAGACAGCAAGGAGAAGAAGAAGGAAAAGAAAAAAGCCCAGAATAAAAATTCTGCAGAAATAGAAACACTGTCAGAGTCTAGAATAGAACAAGAAACCGAAGCAGAGCTTGAGCAGAGAAAGGAGGAGGAATAACAAAACAAGGGACAATTTCCAACAAAAAACGAAATAGAGGGTATGTTTGCAGCCCTGGAAAAAGTGTTAAAAGCGCAAATGGAAGTAATGCAGGAAAATATGGGGTACATGCGCGAAAGAGTAGAGGAAGTGGGAAAAAAAAGCAGAAGGTAATGAAATCACCATAAAAAAGTTGGAAGGAGAAATAAAATTTATCAAAAAAGAACAACAAGAACAAGTATATAAACAGGAATATCAAGAGAACAGAGATAGAAGGAAGAACATAAGAATTTGAGGGGTACCCGAGACACCGCAGTCAGAGAACTTAACAGAAATAATAATGAAAATCTGTAACCCATTACTAGATAGAGAAACTATGGCTCCAATGAAAATTGAGAGAGCACATAGAATAAGAAGACCAAAATAAATTTTGCAGGAAAATCCAAGAGATATCATTGTGCGATTTGAAAATTGGGAGGAAAAAAATCAACTGTGGAGAAACCTGAGGGGAAAGACACCAATAAAATCAGGAGAAAATCATATTAAAATTTTTCAGGATTTATCACAAGAAACGTTGAAAAGAAGAAGGAACTTAAAACCTTTACTGAAGGTTCTCATGGAACATGAGATCCAGTATAATTGGGGTTTTGCAGCATGTCTGATTGGGAGGAAAAATCGTATCTCGGCAAGACTGAGATTTATTGAAGAGATACCCGAGTTTTGTAGAAAGCTAGAAATTCCTATACCAGATAACTAACTAGAACAAATAGGGCGACAGGGGGGGACAGTGGGGTGCCATGTTTTTCTACTCTCTTGCAACAAGGGGGTGGGGGTCGGAGGGGTCGGAGGAAGGGGAGACGAAGGAAATAGAAATAAAGAGATACAGAGAGGGATTTGGAGACCTGGACTCGCTCACTGCACCTGCAACATCCCCCTGGTGGCAGGGGAGTGGGGATTAATGGTGCCGAGCAGAACTCCACCTCGGGCCTAGGGTGCAGAGTACCTAAAGCGGTACTAAGGGAGAAAATCCTGCACTAAGACCATGAGGTCAAGGTTCCAACAAGGGAGGAGGGAGGGGGAGAGGGGGGTGGGGATGGGGGAAAAAAGGATTTGTTTGTTTTGGGAGGAGGGAGGAGGAGGGAGAGGGAGAGAGACGGGGAGGGAGGGGATGAGGGATCTGTATTTCTACCCTTTAGGAAAAGAGAGAGAAGAAAAAAGGGAAAGAGAAAAAAAATAGAGATCTAAATGACTGACGTAAATTGTATTACATACAATGTAAGAGGTCTTAATTCTCCAGAAAAAAGGCACATGATATTAAAGGAACTGGAAAGGTATTCCACAGAAATAGTTTTCCTCCAGGAGAAACACCTAGCTCTAGAGGCTAACACAAAAATATACTCGCGTACGATCCCAACCTGGTACTATGGAGATTCCCCAAATAAAAGATCAAAGGGAGTAGCCATAGGTGTGGGGAAGAATATACATTTTATAGTAGAAGATAGAAGAGTTGACCCTGAAGGTCGCTACCTGTTCCTAAAAGGGAATTTACAGGGAAAAAAATATACATTAGCAAACATATATTGCCCAAATAACCAGCCCAAAAAATATTTGAATGGGATCCTAAATGCTTTAATGGATTTTAAACAAGGTCATGTAATTCTAGCAGGGGATTTCAATTTATCAATGGAGCATAGACTTGATAGTACGTCTGGTGCACCGATAAGAGATAGTAAACAATTAAAATTGGTTAAAAAAATATATAATCATCGACTTGTAGATCCATGGAGGGTGGCACACCCAAGTAAAAAACATTATACGTACTATTCAACGGTGCACGACACGTATTCGAGATTAGATCATATATTAATCGACCAAGAGCTCTTGGTATATGTAGTGGATGCCTCTATAGGAGTTACATCAATTTCAGACCATGCTCCCGTAATGGTAAAAATAAGATTTAACTATATAGAACAAAGAAAGGGTACATGGAGTTTAAATGAGGACCTCTTAGATAATAAAGAAGTAGGTGAGATAATATCAAATGAAATAGAAGAATATTTTAAAATGAACAAAACACCAGATGTAAGCGTAGCAACGATATGGGAAGCTCATAAAGGCTTACATAAGAGGTAAACTGATAGCCATAGGAGCAGGGAAAAAGAAAGAAAGAGATCTGAATAGGAAAAATCTATTAAAGGAACTGAATGACCTGGAACAAAAAGATAAAAAAACAGGTAGATAGGGAAACACACCAAAAAATAATAATCAAGAGAGGTCAACGCAGAGACTTGATGGAACAGGAAACCAGAAAAATATTTAAAAATGTAGCAAAGGAAAGGTACGAGTGGGGGAACAAACCTGGGAAATACTTAGCAAGAATAGCAAAGGGGAAAAAAAACTTCAAACTACATAGATAAAATCAAAAATCAAAAAGGAGAGATGAAATTTAAAACATCTGAAATCGCAGAAATATTTAAGACATACTATAGTACACTATACGATATTAGAGTGAAAGAGACACAACAGGAAGAGGAAAACCGGAAACATAGAATACAGGAATACCTAGAACAAACTAACTTACCAAAAATAACAACTGAAAGTGCCGAGAGTTTAGAAGACCCAATCACGCAAGAATAAATAAATAAAGCCCTTCAAGAAACAGCAGGAGGGAAAAGTCCAGGGCCCGATGGATTTCATATTAAGTACTATAAAAAAATTAAAAAACAGTTGGTCCCAGAGCTATGTAACTACTTTAATAGAATAGGGGAAGATGTAGAAATAAGAAAAGAATATACTATATGATCCAACTATCGACCCATAGCGTTATTAAACACAGATATTAAGCTATATGCAAAAGTATTGGCATTGAGATTAAAAAGCTTAATGCCGGAACTAATTAATGCAGACCAGGTGGGTTTCGTGGCAGGGAGGGAAGGGAGAGATAACAGTATAAGAACACTACTATTAGTTCAGAAAGAGAGAGAGAGGAAACCCCCAGTCGTACTCATGTCAATAGATGCGGAAAAAGCATTTGACCAAGTCGACTGGGGGTTTATGATGGATACACTTAGGTATGTAGGTCTGGGACAAAAGTATATGAGATGGATTAAAAATCTTTATACCCACCCAACGGCGAGGGTAAAGGTAAATGGGAGTGTGTCGTCTGTATTAGAGATGTATAATGGAAAGAGACAAGGGTGCTCGCTCTCACCCCTCCTGTATGTGTTGGCATTAGAACCTTTACTGTCAAATATATGGAATAGCCGAGATATAGGGGGGATGAGAATTGGAGAGGAGGAACATAAAGTGGCCGCATATGCAGACGACATACTCCTATACCTAACAAGGCCAAGGTTGTCATTGCCCAATGTGATCAAAGAAATAAAAAAATATGGGGAGCTTTCAAATTTCAAGATAAACCCAATTAAGACAGTAATCTTGAACTTAGGTATAGATAGAGAAGAAGAAAGATTATTACAGAGAGAATTCCCGTTTACCTGGGAAAAAAAAACTTTAACATACTTAGGAATTAAAATAACACCAACGCAAGAAGGACTGTACCCGGCCAACTTTGTTCCTTTATTAAACTAAATCAAAACAGAATTAAAAAACACCTCCAAGAGACCCATTACATGGATAGCAAGGATCAACATATTAAAAATGATGATCCTACCGAAAGTAACATATAAACTTCAGATGCTTCCAATAGAAATACCCCAATTTTTCTTTAAGCTGATTAGAACGATTATCCTGAACTACATATGGCAAGGGAAAAAGGCTAGAATTAAATATACACTGCTAACCCGGGAAAAAAAAAGAGGGGGGGTGGCCCTACCAGATTTAAAAAGATATTACAAAGCGATCATATTAGTCAGGTTAATGGAATGGGCAAATCCACACACAAAAAAGAAGTGGGCACAAATGGAAGACACTTTAGGTAAGACTCAGTTAAAAAAAAACATGGATACCACCGAAATTTAGAGCACTAGGTAAAGAAACACATAATATAACAAGAAAAGTATGGAAAACATGGGATACACTGTATAGACACGAAAAATGGAAATATAATTCTCCATTGATTCCATTAGCAGACACAAAGTTTTTTATACCAGGAAACGGCACACGATTGGAAAAACAAATGGGAACTACACAATTAAAGGACATCACTTCACTAGGAAAAATAATGACAAAACAAGAGTTAAATAAGAAGCACGGGTGGAACCAGCTTAGTGACTGGGAATATCTCCAAATAAAACATTTAGTAAGCACTATCCCACAACCAATTAGAAATGAAAAAGCGCTAACCCCCATAGAAAAGATATGTAGTATAGAGAAGCCTTTGAGGCATGGGATATCGCAGGTATATAAAATACTAACAGAATTAGAAACGGAAGGATCATTACCCTTTTTAGAAAAATGGAATCAAGATCTGGGTAAAGAAATAGAGGAAAAACAAATAATAGAATCAGTTTATAGTTTTGCATCTGACATAGCGACGATAGAAACAAACTATAAAAACATGGTACTTTGGCATTTGACCCCAGAGAGAATGAATAAAATACATCCTAACAACTCCCCATTGTGCGGAAAGGGATGTGGGCTCTTAGGAACGACAATTCATATGTGGTGGGGATGCCCAAAAATAGATGAATATTGGACTGAAATCCTGGAGTATATAGAAATAGTAACTGGAGAATTTTTTTTACAAAGTGCCTGGACATGCCTATTCCACGGCACAAACAAAACAAAAAAGGAATACAGAAAAACGTTAGTCCCATCCCTGCTAAACGTGGCAAAGGGGTTAATTCCAAAAAACTGGTTATCAATAAAAAAACCAACCATAAAAGAATGGATACAGCAAGTTGATTATATCGCTGAGATGGAATACCTGAGCGGGGGAGAGCAGGGAAGGGGGGAAAGTAACAGAGTAAAATGGGAAGAATGGAGAGTTTTCAAACTGTCAGATAAATATGCGAAGGGAATGACAGAAAAAGATAAATAATAAAATAGAGTAGAAAAAAGAGAGAAGGGAAAGAGAGAGGAGAAAAAGTAGAGGAAAGAGGAAGGAAATTACAGATCCGGGGGGGGGGGGGAGGGGGTAGAAGAAGGGGAGGCAGGGACACGGGTAATAGGGTAAAAATGGGAAAATTAGGAAAAATGTATATATTTGTAATCTTTTTGATAAGTTGAAACTGTATTACACCAATGTGGGTGTGTGCTGTATAATTTTAACAGATTTTCCAATAAAGAGTAAATTAAAATAAACTAAAAAAAGTAATGCATTTTATTCTGTAATTTGTCATCTTTAAAACAGCACTAAAATAATGATTTTGGTACAAAGCATTACAAAGTTATTTAAAAATTAGGTAAAGTCATTTTTTTTTTCAATCAATGCGCTTTTTTGTGTGATATACAGTATGTGTAAACATATGCAAAAGGAGTAAAAATATTAATGAACAAAGCAAAAAAAAAAAAAAAAAGTTTAAATATTAGTTAATAAAATAGAAAAAAAAATCACCAGGAAAATTATAATTGAATGGAGAATAAGGAGTTATTAAGGGATGATTAGAGTAATTTAAGGGTTAATAAGGGGTTCAACAGAGGAACATTTAATTCATAAAAAACAAAAAAAATGTTTTACTTGTCAGATTGCTTTAACTGATCTGTAGATGAATAAACAGAATGATACAAAGTTAAACAATGCTCCATTGTAGCTTTTTGTATTTGCGCCTGAGCAATGTTGTTGATACACATTGCTTTTTTTGACAGCTCCTGCTGCCGGGACCTTTTCCATGTACTTGGCAATGCAGCTGTGATTAATCAGAGCCGAATTGCCGTGTACTGTCACGGCAGCAGAGCAGAAGGACTGGACATAATAGACACACCCTGTGTACAATGATGACAGTTTTTGGGCGTGTCTAACATGCCCAGAGTCTGTAACTAGTTAAGAAACAATCATTCAAATATATGCATGATAATTAGAGTGTAACAGTTTAGAAACAAACCAGACTGGTAAACCTTGGCTTTAATATGTTGTCTTGGAACCTTAGGAAGCTAAAATAAATTGAAAGTAAGGTTAGCAAAAGTATTAGAACATCACTGTATGGACTGGAAGGGGGAAAAAGAAGGTATAACAGGTAGGAAAGCAAAAAGAAAGAGGATAAGCCAGATACTCTTCCAGTTTTCCTTCATGTTGGGGAGTAGGGATGAGCTTCGTGTTCGAGTCGAACATACATTCGACTCGAACATCGGCTGTTCGATCGTTCGACGAAGATCGAACGATTTGGGCCGTTCGCGCCAAATTCGAGTGACGCGAACGGCCCACAATGCACTACGCCATCGCAGTGTCATCCAGGCGCTGTGATTGGCCAAGCATGCACTGTGACCCCGCATGCTTGGCCAATCACAGCGCCGGCAGCGAGGAGAGCAATGATTGGCCACAGGCAGGATGCCTGTGGCCAATTATTGCTGAGGGTGTTTAGTACACGCCCCACACTATAAAAGGCCGCCAGCACGGCGGCCTAGTGTAGTGTGTTTCGGAGCAGGGAAAGAGAAGCATAGGCAGGGACAGTGACATTTTTTTTTCTTGCTTAACCTGGATTCCTTTAGTTTAGGGAAAGAGAAGGATAGGTAGGGAGAGTGTCAGTCTGTTTTACTGTGCTAAACCTTGTTTGTAGGGACAGGGAAGGACAGTGAGGGAAATTCTCATTGTGCTATACTGTGCTAAAGCATTCCTCATCAACCATCTTTAAAAAAAAATTTTTATAGGGACAGAAAACTATAGGTAGGGAGAGTGTCAGTGTGTTTTACTGTGCTAAACCTTGTTTGTAGGGACAGGGAAGGACAGTGAGGGAAATTCTCATTGTGCTATACTGTGCTAAAGCATTCCTCATCAACCATCTTTAAAAAAACATTTTTTATAGGGACAGAAAACTATAGGTAGGGAGAGTGTCAGTGTGTTTTACTGTGCTAAACCTTGTTTGTAGGGACAGGGAAGGACAGTGAGGGAAATTCTCATTGTGCTATACTGTGCTAAAGCATTCCTCATCAACCATCTTTAAAAAAAAAAAAATTATAGGGACAGAAAACTATAGGTAGGGAGAGTGTCAGTGTGTTTTACTGTGCTAAACCTTGTTTGTAGGGACAGGGAAGGACAGTGAGGGAAATTCTCATTGTGCTATACTGTGCTAAAGCATTCCTCATCAACCATCTTTAAAAAAAAAAAAAATTATAGGGACAGAAAACTATAGGTAGGGAGAGTGTCAGTGTGTTTTACTGTGCTAAACCTTGTTTGTAGGGACAGGGAAGGACAGTGAGGGAAATTCTCATTGTGCTATACTGTGCTAAAGCATTCCTCATCAACCATCTTTAAAAAAAAAAAATTATAGGGACAGAAAACTATAGGTAGGGAGAGTGTCAGTGTGTTTTACTGTGCTAAACCTTGTTTGTAGGGACAGGGAAGGACAGTGAGGGAAATTCTCATTGTGCTATACTGTGCTAAAGCATTCCTCATCAACCATCTTTAAAAAAAAATATTTTTATAGGGACAGAAAACTATAGGTAGGGAGAGTGTCAGTGTGTTTTACTGTGCTAAACCTTGTTTGTAGGGACAGGGAAGGGCAGTGAGGGAAATTCTCATTGTGCTATACTGTGCTAAAGCATTCCTCATCAACCATCTTTAAAAAAAAAAAAATTATAGGGACAGAAAACTATAGGTAGGGAGAGTGTCAGTGTGTTTTACTGTGCTAAACCTTGTTTGTAGGGACAGGGAAGGACAGTGAGGGAAATTCTCATTGTGCTATACTGTGCTAAAGCATTCCTCATCAACCATCTTTAAAAAAACATTTTTTATAGGGACAGAAAACTATAGGTAGGGAGAGTGTCAGTGTGTTTTACTGTGCCAAACCTTGTTTGTAGGGACAGGGAAGGACAGTGAGGGAAATTCTCATTGTGCTATACTGTGCTAAAGCATTCCTCATCAACCATCTTTAAAAAAAACATTTTTTATAGGGACAGAAAACTATAGGTAGGGAGAGTGTCAGTGTGTTTTACTGTGCTAAACCTTGTTTGTAGGGACAGGGAAGGACAGTGAGGAAAATTCTGATTGTGCTATACTGTGCTAAAGCATTCCTCATCAACCATCTTTGAAATCCTTGTTTTTTGGACAGTCAGGGAAATTGTCATTGTGCTATTCTGTGCGAAAGCAATCATCCTCAACCAGATTTAGAAATCCTTAAGTAAAGGGACAGAGAAGGACACCTGAAGGTAGCCCTTATTGCTTTTTTTCCCATCTCCCTGCAGGCCATCCATTACAATGTCTGGAAGGCAAACAAGGAGAGGCAGACAGTCAGGAGGCAATAAAAGAGGGCAAGCAGGCTCTGTGTCTGGGGGCAACAGTGCTGGTCGTGGATGCGGTGCATTGTCATCAGCACATGGCCATGGGACACGCTTGTCCTTCTTTTCGGCAGCTGAACATGTTGAGCCACATCATGCCGAAGACTTGGTAGAGTGGATGACCAAGCCCTCCTCCTCCTCCTCATCCTCTCTCACCCAGGCTCAGGGTACTGGCAAAGCAGCTGGCAAAGCGTCCTCTTCCCTGGTATCAATGTCAGACTCATCATCAGTCACTCCTTCCCTAGACCCACCATGTCCTCCTCCTGAGGAGTCCCCCGAACTGTTTGAGCACAGTGTTGGGTACATGCTCCAGGAGGATGCCCAGCGTTTCGAAGGGTCTGATGATGAAACCCAGCTAGAGGAAGGCAGTAGCGTGAGAGCAGACAGAGGGGATGCTCAAGAAGGACACCAATCTGGCAGTCATGTTCCAGCAGCTGCAGCATACTGCCAGATTGGCTCCAGTGATGAGGAGGGAGGGGATGATGAGGTCACTGACTCCACGTGGGTGCCTAATCGGAGAGAGGAGGAGGAGGAGGATGAGGAGGAGGCACATCTCCAACGAGGCAGGATGCCCTTTAGTGGCCAGCGTAAGGGCAGTACACCGACGGAATCACACCGCAGAGCTCCGCCTGTGCAGGGCGCTGCCTCTGCCCGTCATTCAAAAAGTTCTTTGGTGTGGGCCTTTTTTGAGGCTAGTGCATCAGATCGCACAGCTGCTGTTTGCAACATATGTCTCAAGCGTATATCGCGTGGCCAAAACATCAGCCGCTTGGGTACCACATGCCTGACCAGACATATGTTGACCTGCCATGCAGCTCGTTGGCAAGCCTACCTCAAAGACCAACACCAAAGAACAAAGCGGACCTCTCCTTGCACCGCATCAGCTGGGATCTCCAACCCCACTATAACTTCAGTCCTCTCTGAAACATGCACTGAGAGGAATGAAGGTGTAGAATTAGGTGTGTCACAGCCAAGTACTTGCGGCCACTCTGCTAGCAGTACACCGACGTCCGATTCTAGCAGGCAAATTTCCCTGCCCCAGCTGCTGGACCGTCGAAAGAAGTTCACTCCCAGCCATCCACATGGCCAGCGGTTGAATGCTAGCTTGGCTAAATTGCTAGCGCTTCAACTGCTGCCTTTTCAGTTGGTAGACTCGGCCCCCTTCCGTGAGTTTGTGCAATGTGCGGTTCCTCAGTGGCAGGTTCCCAAACGCCACTTTTTCTCACGGAAGGCTATTCCGGCTCTCTACCGACATGTGGAAGGCAATGTCTTGGCCTCGCTGGACAGGGCGGTCAGCGGTAAGGTGCATATTACCGCTGACTCATGGTCCAGCAGGCATGGACAGGGACGTTACCTTTCTTTCACGGCCCATTGGGTCACTCTTTTGGCAGCTGGGAAGGATGCAGGACAAGGTGCAGTAGTGTTGGAGGTTGTTCCACCGCCACGCCTCCAAAATGCTACTACTGGTTGTGACACACCTCTCTCCTCCACCCCCTCCTCTTCTTCTTCCTCCATGGCCTCTTCCTGTGCTTTGTCCTCTGAACCAGCGGTGCTCCGTAGGCGTTCAAGGGGCTACGCAAGTACGCAGGCAAAAAGATGCCATGCCGTGCTTGCGCTGGTGTGTTTGGGGGACAGAAGCCACACTGGGGCAGAGGTCCTGTCTGCTCTGCAGGGCCAGGCCGAGAGGTGGTTGACGCCACGCCAGCTTAAGCCAGGAATGGTGGTTTGCGACAATGGCACCAACCTCCTCTCCGCCCTCCGACAGGGACAACTGACCCATGTGCCCTGTGTGGCTCACGTCCTTAACCTGGTGGTGCAGCGGTTCTTGGGCAGGTACCCGGGCTTACAGGATGTCCTGAGGCAGGCCAGGAAAGTCTGTGTGCATTTCCGCAGATCGTATAATGCCAGTGCTCGCCTGGCTGAGCTGCAAAAGGAGTTGAACCTGCCCAAGAACCGCCTTATATGTGACATGCCCACCAGGTGGAACTCAACGTTGGCCATGCTGCAGCGGCTGCACACGCAGCAGAGGGCCATCAATGAGTACCTGTGCGACTACGGCACCAGGACAGGGTCAGGGGAGCTTGGTTTTTTTTCTCCACGCCAGTGGGGCATGATCAGGGATGCATGCACTGTCCTGGCACCATTTGAGGAGGCCACGAGGATGGTGAGCAGTGACAGTGCATGCATCAGTGACACTGTACCTCTTGTCCACCTGTTGGAGCACACGCTGCGTGGAATAATGGACAGGGCACTTGAGGCAGAACAGAGGCAGGAAGAGGAGGACTTCCTTGCCTCTCAAGGCCCCCTTTACCCAGACAGTGTTCCTTCTGTCCCACCCATCGCACAGGAAGAGGACGAGGAGGAGGAGGAGGAGGAGGAGGAGGATTGTGTCAGCATGGAGGTGGAGCCTGGCACTCAGCAGCATCAACAGCAGCAGTCTTTTAGGGATGATTTACAGTCCCAAGAAACCCGTGGACTTGTACGTGGCTGGGAGGAGGTGGCTGCGGATCATGTCGTCCTTAGTGACCCAGAGGACTCCGGACCGAATGCCTCAGCTAACCTACGCTGCATGGCCTCCCTGATCCTGCAAAGTCTGCGGAAGGATCCTTGTATTCTTCGGATCAAGGAGAGGGACCATTACTGGCTGGCCACTCTCCTTGATCCACGGTACAAGGGTAAGGTTGCGGAACTTATGTTACCGTCGCAGAGGGAGCAGAGGATGAGACAACTCCGGGAGGCCTTGCAGAAAGGTCTGTGCAACGCGTTCCCAGAGACTGGGAGGTTACAAACTCCTGGTCCTGGACAACGAGTTGCTGAGGCTTCGGCCAGTCAAAGAAGGAGCGGTGGGGAAGGTGGCTGTCTGACCGATGCGTTCAGACAATTCTTTAGTCCGCAGCCCCAAAGTATGATCGGTTCCAGCAACCATCGCCAGCGTCTGATAAACATGGTGCAGGAATATCTAGGGGCAAGGTCAGACTTGGACACCTTCCCCACCGAAAATCCTCTGGCTTACTGGGTCTTGAGGATGGATCACTGGCCAGAGCTTGCACAGTATGCAATTGAGCTACTGGCCTGTCCTGCATCCAGCGTTCTTTCGGAACGCACATTCAGTGCTGCTGGAGGATTTGTCACGGATCACAGGGTGCGCCTGTCCACCGACTCGGTTGATCGACTGACTTTCATCAAGATGAACCAGTCTTGGATCACCACCAGCTACCACACACCTGATGCTGATATAACAGACTAATTGATTTTAACATGTCACATCCCTTCAAGACTGATGCTGATGTTGAGTGCCTGTGCTGTTACAGTATGTTGACTGGCTATCCTCCTCCTCCGAGTCCTCAATGATACGATTGATGATGATAGCTTGGAAGATCATTTTTGTTTATGGGTGCCGCCACCAGTGCCTAACGCCCAATTTTTCAGCCCCTGTTTAACAGGGGCGTGTAATTACAATTTTTGAAGCAATACTTTGCAACAGGGCTCATTGCTGTGCTCCAAGTACAGTATCTGTGAGGGGTTGCAGTGTTGTGCCACCAGTGCCTAAGGCCCAATTTTTCAGCCCCTGTTCAACAGGGGCATGTAATTACAATTCTTGATCTAATAATTCACAGCAGGGCCCATTGCTGCACCCACCAAGAGTAACTCTGAGGGCTTACAGTGTTGTGGCAACGCCACCACCACCACCACCACGAAAGGCCCAATTTTTCAGCCCCTGTTCAAAAGGGGCATGTAATTACAATTCTTGATCTAATAATTCACAGCAGGGCCCATTCCTGCACCCACCAAGAGTAACTCTGAGGGCTTACAGTGTTGTGGCAACACCACCACCACCACCACCACCACCACCACGAAAGGCCCAATTTTTCAGCCCCTGTTCAACAGGGGCATGCAATTACAATTCTTGATCTAATAATTCACAGCAGGGCCCATTGCTGCACCCACCAAGAGTAACTGTCAGGGCTTACAGTGTTGTGGCACCAGCACCACCATCAAAGGCCCAATTTTTACTACCACTGTTCAACAATTATATGTAATTACAATTCCTGATATAATAGTTGACAGCAGGGCGTTCCAGCACCAACCAAGAGTAACTGTGAGTGCTTACAGTGTTGTGCCAACACCAACAACTAAGGGGCCTATTTCTGCAGAGTATATACGGCAGGTCCCTACTTTCAAACATCCAACTTACAAACGACTCCTACTTGCAAACGCAAGAAGACAACAGGAAGTGAGAGGAAATCTACCCCTAGGAAGGAAAATTCTCTCCTGTAAGAATTAATATGGGAGAAAGGTGTCTCCTCTGTACTGATGCTTTATCACCAATCCTTGTTTCAATAAAAACACCACATTTCAAAAACAGTTGTCATTGGGATGGAAAGTGAGGTGAAATGTTCTGAACAGGGGCACAGACAGCAAAACAAATGTTACAGGGGTGATAACCCTTACCTATGTTTTCCAAAAAGTTTAAAAATAGATTTTTGGGCTGGAGCTACACTTAAACAATGTATCTGTTCAAAATTACAAACAGATTCTACATAAGAACAAACCTACAGTCCCTGTCTTGTATGCACCGCCTGTATACGGCTGTTCAGAGTATATAGGGCCTTTTTTATTTTATGTGCGGGGTTCCCCTTAATATCCATACAAGACCCAAAGGGGCTGGTAATGGGCTGGGGTAGGGGGGGGTCATGGGGTAGCTATGCCATTTTTCTTAAAGATTTTCATCCATATTACCGGGACCAGACATTACATTAAAGCCGCAAGCAGTTTTAAATGGCTTTTTTTTCCTTTAGAAGTGTCATTTTGTGCAGGGACAGTTCTAAACACGGGAAACACGTGGCACTTCACAGGCATACTTTAGACACCCCCCAGGTACGATATTTAAAGGAATATTTGACTTTTTTTTTTCACTTTATGCATCATTAAAATGACTGCTCCCGAAAAACGACCGTTTTTAAAACTTCTTTTTGCATTGATACATTTCCCCTGGTGCAGAACCCGGGTTCCCAAACCCTTTTTAGGACAATAACATGCATAATAGACGTTATAATTAGCACTTTAGAATTCGAACGTTCGCATCCATTGTATTTAATAGGGTTCTAATGTTCGTACGAACTTTCGGTCCGTTCGCGGGTTCTGGTGCGAACCGAACCCGGGGGTGTTCGGCTCATCACTATTGGGGAGTTGGCAGGGAACTTATGCAGAACATTGTCACTTCTGTGTTCCAAGGCCATTGCTAAACATTGGAAACGCCTCCCTGATTATGTTATTTACTTACAGTATAAGCCTCAATTGTACTTCTGGAGAGACAAACAGTCTTTTGGAATAAAGTTTCTCTGTCCCTCTGTCTTCCATAACTATCCCTCTTAAGACCGTCTCCAAGAATATTGTGTTTTGATAACTGTATGGAAAAAATACTTATGATAGTATTTACCTCTCTTTTACCTAAAATAGCATTGCTCTCAATGATGCCAAAAGGTAGATGCAAATATATATGATATACAATGATTACTAGTCGATAAGTGAAAAAAAAGGGTGCTTAATGTGGTCTAAGGTGCTTCTTAAAAGGTATTTTCTTTTTTTTTAAGTACAATTTTTTTTTACACTTAAACAAGATTCTATCACACTATACATCTATTCCTATTCATTATCCAATGTATAGAATCTAACAATATCTATACACCGCATTATCAAAATTCCTCACAACATGTACCTCCATATATTCTACTATCTTCCATTCTCATTCATCTTGTCATGTATTCATCTAACATCAGCCTGGCATCCCGAGGGAAAAAAAAGAAAAAAAAAACATAACCCCACTAATCTCTCCCTTTCCATATACTCCCTTTATATTCCATTTACAATAATCTTTCAAGTTCTACCTGATTTTCCATTTATAAATATTCTTTCATTCTATTTGAGAACCGAAATTCATCCCATTTTTGCCATAATTCTGGCATTTGATTATTTATGTACCCTTCTTCTCTTATCTGTCTTTCAATATATTGTATTTCGTTCACTTCACATATCCAGTCTGCTATGCTTGGGCTTTTATTTGCTCTCCAATTGCAAGCTATTATTGTTCTAGCTGCTGATATCATATGGTGAAAAATATCCGTTTTAATGCTTGTTATTGATTCTGGCATCAGAGATAACAATGAGAAATCTATATTTAGATTCCTCTCTAATCCCGACACTTTTTCATATATCTGTATATTGTTTTCCCGAATTTTCTCACCATATGACAATCATACCAAATGAGGTCCATAGTCCCCCTTTCCGCCTTATATCTCCAACAGATATCTGTTTGTCCACTATTTATTTTATTTAACGCTACAGGGCTCCAATACCATCTCATTGCTATTTTGTAATTTCTTTCTTGATATTTGTTCGCTGTAGATATTTTGGGAATTATTTCAAATATTTTCTTCCATTCTATCTGATATTGATCTTTCTATTTCCTTTTCCCAATTTTTCATTCCTGTTAACTCTCTAAGGGATCCTGAAGGGAGTAATAGGCCATATATATTAGATAACGTTTTAGTTGGCTTTTGTTTATCTGTTAGTATTTCTTCAAATTTAGTTCTTGGTCTATTTATTAGAGGTAATTCTATCTTTGTTGCAATATCTGTAGCTAATTGATGGTATTGTAGCCATTTATGTTTATGTTCCAGTCCCAAATCTTGAATTTTTGGCAATTTCCCATCCACTAGGATCTGGGCGACCCTTGCGTTCTCCAGTATGTTCCATTTTAAGTATTTTGTGGTTGGTAAAGCTGGCTGAAATTCTGGGTTGGAGAACAGTGTGGTCATTGATCCCATCATAGTGGATATGTTCCCCTTTTTTAATTCTGTGTCCGATATTTCTAATGTGGCTCTTGCAAAGATAGTTAATTTCTTGTTTCCAGGTCTTAAATTAGGTTTTATCGAAGGGAGCGCTTTGAGTTGAATTCCTATAATATCTTCTTCTAGTTTAACCCATTGTTTGTCCTCCCCATTATGATGCCAGTCTATAATCCTAGTCAAGGAGGCAGCTTGTAGATATTTAGAAAAGTCTGGTAATGCTAACCCTCCATTTTTCTTAGTTCTAATTAAGATTTCTCTTCTAATTTGTGGTGTTTTGTGGGCCCAGATAAAGCTTCCTATTGCTTTCCTTAATTCAATCCTTAGTTTTTTTGGAATAACTAGAGGAATTGTTTGAAAAATGTATAACCGTTTTGGTAATATATCCATTTTTATTATGTTGATTCTTCCCATCCATGAGTATGTTATCTTTTCATATTTTTGTAATAGTTTTATTACTTTTCAGACTGTAGCATTATAATTCAATTCTTTCAACTTATTCAAGTCTCTTGGAATATAAATTTCCAAATACTTAATAGCTACTTGTTGCCATTTAAACAAAAAATTATTTTGCAATAATAGTTGTGTTTTTTCTGTTAGTGATTAGAGTTGAGCGGACACCTGGATGTTCGGGTTCGACGGGTTCGGCCGAACTTCGCAAAAAAGTTTGAGTTCGGGACCCGAACTTGACCCGAACTTGACCCCGAACCTGAACCCCATTGAAGTCAATGGGGACCCAAACTTTTGAGGACTAAAATTGCTCTAAAAAAGTAATGGAAAGGGCTAGAGGGCTGCAAATGGCAGCAAAATGTTGTTAAGAGCATGGCAAGTGCTCTGCAAACAAATAGGATAGGGAAATAACTTAAAATAACATGAAATACATAAAAAGAAAAAATAATAATCTTGACCTAGGAGGACGAGGTCCATATGGAGTAGGAGGTTGAGGTGGCGTTGGATGTGGCGGTGTAGGTGGAAGCGGCGGTGGAGGAGGACAAGGTAGCCAACACTGTTTTTTTTTTAAATTAGGGTACACCCCAAAAGAGTGAGAAAGATCAAAAATACAACAATGGCTGTGTAAGGCCGGCATACATGTCTATTCTGCACAAGGTACAGACAAGTCCTATGGCATCCATGCCTGGTTCATTTTAATGAACGTGAACTTGTCCACATTGGCTCTGGACAGGCGGCTGCGCTTGTCTGTGATAACGCCCCCTGCCGTGCTAAATACACGTTCAGATAATACACTGGCTGCAGGGCAGGCCAGCACCTCCAAGGCGTAAAAGGCAAGCTCAGGCCATGTGCCCAATTTGGAGACCCAGAACTTGAAGGGGGCAGACCCGTCATTCAGTACATGTAGGCGTGTGGACACATACTGCTCCACCATGTTGGTGAAATGCTGCCTCCTGCTAAGACGTCCCATATCAGCTGGTGGTGCTGGTTGTTGTAGCATGCTGACAAAGCTTTTCCACATTTCGGCCATGCTAACCCTGCCTTCTGAGGTGCTGGCGGTCCCCCCGGCTGCGTTGGCGACCTCTTCCTCCTCCTCTGTCTTCGCCTTGTGCTTCCACTGTGCACCGGCTGTCAGGTGGGAATGTGGGTTGTGCTCAGGTTGAGAACGTTTATGCCTCACTTCAGGCTTTGATTGCACAGCGTGCAAACCACTTGTGTCTTGTCATCAGCACATTGTCTGAAGAACTGCCACGCTAGGGAACTCCTTGGACCTGGCTTTGGTGTGCTCGGTCCCTTGCTGTGTTGGGCAGTAGCAGGCATACTGTCTAGGGGACGGACGCTCCGCTTTTGCACCCTGCTCCCTCTTCTGCTGTGCTGGTGGCTCTGTGCGACCACCTCCAAACTACACAGGTCACCTGCATGACGTTGATTCCATGTGGGGTCGAGGACCTCATCGTCCTCCACATTATCTTCCACCCAGTCTTCACCCCTGCCCTCCTTGTCGGTCTGCACAATTGCGAAAGCAGCAGCAGTTGGCACCTGTGTTTCTTCATCATCCGAGACGTGCTGCGATGGTCCTCCCATGTACTCATCTTGAAACATAAGTGGTTGGGCATCGGTGCACTCAATCTCTTCCACTTCTGGAGCAGGGCTAGATGGATGGCCCTGGGAAACCCTGCTAACAGAGTCATCAAAAAGCAGAAGAGACTGCTGCATGACTTGGGGCTCAGACTGCTTGGCTGATTTGCAAGGGGGTGAGGTAAAAGACTAATGGACATCGGCTGCAGGTGCCAACTCTGATCTTTCAGCAGGAGACTGGGTGGGAGACAATGTGAAGTAACTGGAGGCACTGTCTGCAACCCAATCTACTATCGCCTGTACTTGTCCTGGCCTCAACATTCGTAGAGCCGCATTAGGCCAGACAAAATACCGCTGCAGGCTCTGTCGTCTACTCGCACCTGAGGAAGGTGTTTCACTTGTGCGTGTAGCTGGCACAGATCGACCACGTCCTCTCCCTGCAACAGGAGCTCCACCAGCAGCACCACGACCGGGGCCACGTCCTTTATTTGACGTTCTCCTCATATTTCTCAAATTTAGGATCTTGCTCTAAATGGGTGTTTTTTGAATAGCAGAATAGAACAACAGTATCTAAAGGGTGTATCTCACATGTACAGGTATGCAGCAAACGCTGCAAATTTTTAATTTTTTTTGCCCTAAATGGGTGTTTTTAGAATAGCAGAATAGAACACCAGTATCTAAAGGGTGTATCTCACACGTACAGATAGACTAGGCTGCAATTTAAGATGTTTCACCTAAATGGGTGTTTTTAGAATAGCAAAATAGAGCAACAGTATCTAAAGTGTGTATCTCACACGTACAGATATGCAGGAAACGCTGCATATTAATTTTTTTTGCCCTAAATGTGTTTTTTTTTTTTTTATACCAGAATAGAGCAACAGTATCTAAAGGGTGTACCTCACACGTACAGATACAGACTACATAAACATTTTCCCCTAAATGTTTTTTTTTTTGAATAGCAGAATAGAGCAACAGTATCTAAAGGGTGTATCTCACAGGTACAGATATGCAGAAAACGCACCAAAAATTTTTTTTTTTACCTAAATTCGATTTTTTTGGAATAGCATAATAGAAGAACAGTATCTAAAGTGTGTATCTCACATGTACAGATATGCAGAAAACGTTGTCAAATATTTTTTTTTTTGCCCTAAATTATTATTTTTGGAATAGCAGAATAAAACAACAGTATCTAAAGTGTGTAGGAAACACTGCAAATTTTATTTTTTTGCCCTAAATGGGTGTTTTTAGAATAGCAGAATAGAGCAACAGTATATAAAGGGAGTATCTCACACGTACAGATATGCAGAAAACACACCAAAGAATATTTTTTTGCCCTAATTTTTTTTTTTTTTTTGAATAGCAGAATAGGAGAACAGTATCTAAAGTGTGTATCTCACACGTACAGATATGCAGAAAACATTGGCCAAAAAATTCTTTGTCCTAAATTTTAGTTTTTTTGAATAGCAGAATAAAACAACAGTATCTAACGTGTGTAGCTCACTAAATACAGATATGCAGGAAACGCAGCAAAATCAATATTTTTTTACTTAAATGGGTGTTTTTAGAATAGCAGAATAGACCAACAGTATCTAAAGGGTTTATCTCACAGTAACATATGTCAGTGCTGGTGCACTGAGCTTGCATAAAATGCCCGCCAACCTAACAGATGGATAAAAGTTATCCTTTCTCTGGCACTGGGCTCAGGGCAGGGTAAAAAGATTGTGCACTACACCCACACAACAAAATCAAGGTAGATCGCTGAGTAATTTGATTTCTGAATCAGAACTCCTATCTAATTCTCTCCCTCAAAGCAGCAGCAGCAACCTTTCCCTACACTATCTAAAGCAGAGTGACGTGCTGTGCTTTGTGCCTCTAGCTTATATAGAGGCTGGGTCACATGCTGCACTGGCCAATCACAGCCATGCCATTAGTAGGCATGGCTGTGATGGCTTCTAAGGGCACACGAGTTAAACGAATGTTGATTGGCTGCCTTGCAGCTTTTTAAAATGTGCCATTACATTGCCGAACACCAAACTCAAACCCGAACATACAGTAAATTGTTCGGGTCCGGGTACCAAAAACCCAAAAGTCCGGGTTCGCTAAACCCTATTAGTGATACATTTAGCATTTTGGATTTTTCATAATTAACTTTGAATTTACTCAATTCCCCAAATCGTTTAAATTCTTTTATTAAGTTAGGTATTTTTATAATGGGGTTGTTCACGTACATTAATAAATCGTTTGCATAGACAGCTGTTTTATATTCTTTATCTTTAATACTAATACCTTGTATGTCTTTGTTTTTCCTTATTGCTTGTATAATATGTTCCATCACTAGTATATATAATAAGGGAGATAATGGACAACCCTGTCGGGTTCTGTTTGAAATTTCTATATATTCTCATAGCATTCCATTTGTTCTAATTTTGGCCCTTGAATTAGAATACAATGCGACAATCTTACTAAGCATTTTTGGGCCCATTCCTATCTGAACTAATGTTTCCTCCAAGAACTGCCATCCCACCCTATCGAACGCTTTTTCAGCATCAATAGATAGTAAACATGTTGGGATGGCAGTTTTCTGAGCATATTCAACCAATGTACAGGTTTTTATAATATTATCGCTTGTTTCTCGTCCTTTTGTGAAGCCCGTTTGATCTAGGTCTATGTATTCTGGTAATATAGGTGTTAGTCTATTCGAGATGATCGTTTGAGTATAGTCTTATATCAATGTTTTTTAAGGAGTCGGTAGTTATTACATAATGTGTGGTCTTTCTCAGGTTTTGGTATTAATACAATGTGAGCTTCCATACTTTGTGGTGTGAAAATTTGTGTTCTAGATATAGAGTTATATGTTTTCTTAAGAATAGGTATTATTATATCTTGAAATAATTTCACCTAACTCTCTAACTTTCTCATTACTATTGACTAACTTAGTCTGTCTTACTGTCGTAAGGTCCCTAACTAGGGGTAGACCGGGGCCGCTGTACCCGATCTGCCGCTTTACGAGGTCCTGCATGCCGCATTCTTAGATTATTTTTGAAAAATTTCTTGAGCGGTTTAATTGTTTTATCTTATTATCCATTTGAATTTTTATATATTGTTGATCAATATTTTAAATACCAGGGCATGAATATTCTCCATCTCATCATTCAACAAAAAAAAAAAAATGGGAGAGGATATAGAGAGGAGAAAGAGATAATAGAAAAAAAAGGGCTATTTCCCTTTCTCTTTCTTCCTCAATTCTTCCCCATTAATAAAGAGTGGGGGGCGATAATTCATGCCATAGCGGAGGGGGGATAGAGGGGGGGGGCAGAGGTGGAGAATAAAAAAAAAAATTTAAATTTGAAAATGTTATTCTATATATATATATATTATTCTATATGTTCTATATTGATGTGTACATATAAATGTGTCAGTGCAATGTACTTAAGGGAACAAAAAGTTCCAAAAACACACAACAAAAAAAAAGTCTCTTGAATATAATTTTATTAAGGTATGTTCCTATTTATGTGTTAGTGTAGCATTATATAAAAATGTGATGGGTTCCAAAAACCCATTTGTGGGAGAAAAAAAGAAAAAAAAAAAGAAAAACCACATATGTACTTCTAGTTCTTATATATCTATTGTGTATTGTAGTGATTATGTGGCCACTTACAGCGGCAGAGACCGTTGAGTCAACATCGGAAGGAGAGAAGAGGGAAGAAGAAGATGAAGACCGGGCCGCCACTAGCAAAAGAGCTGCCAGAAGATAGCGGAGGAGCCTGGCAGAAGGCAGAAAGCACCGGAGAGTGGGAGAAGAGGCCGGAGAGAGCGAAGAAGTCGGAAGAAGACCCCTGAAGTCAGAAGAAGACCCCTGAAGTCGGTAGAAGATCCCCGGAGCTGCCTAATAAATTACTTTAAAAAGCTATCTAGTGTGGTTTTTTTTATTGACACTTCTCCCCCAGGTGAATGGGTAGGGGTACGATATACCCCATACTCGTTCACATAGGTCGGGGGGCCGGGATCTGGGGGCCCCCTTATTAAAAGGGGCTCCCAGATTCCGATAAGCCCCCCGCCTGCAGACCCCGACAACCAACGGCCAGGGTTGTCGGGAAGAGATCCTTGTCCTCATCAACCTGGGGAAAAAGTGTTTTGGGGCGTGGGGGGCGCAGGGCGCCCCCCTGCCAGAAAAGGAACCAACCCCCATGTTGAGGGCATGCGGCCTGGTACGGTTCAGGAGGGGGGTGCTCGCTTGTCCCCAACCCCCTTCCTGACCGGCCAGGCTGCGTGCTCGGATAAGGGTCTGGTATGGATTTTGGGGGACCCCCATGCCGTTTTTTCGGCGTAGGGGGTTCCCCTTGAAATCCATACCAGACCTAAGGGCCTGGTATGCTCTTGGAAGGGAACCCATGCCGGTTTTTTATTTAAAATTTGGAGTGGAGTTCCCCCTCATGATTCATACCGAACACAGGGGACAGCGAGAGCGAGATGAACAGGCGCCGAGAACCAGCGCAATGGGATCGTGCTGGAAACACATTCTCGCGGGCAGGTACTGGCAAAGAAGCTTGTCCTGGAGGCGACTTCAAGTCGCTCCAAGTCGCGCTGTGGTTCACACTCAAGTCGTGTCCAAGTTGCCTCACAAAGTCGTGCTGCCCCTGTGTGAACCGGCTCTAAGCCTAATATGCCTCTTAAATGTTTACAAGAAGTCTTTCTATATTTACATTTACATTTGTTCCATTTATGTAAATTGCTTTTATGCCCTATATCAGTGATATGCAATTAGCGGACCTCCAGCTGTTGCAAAACTACAAGTCCCATCATGCCTCTGCCTCTGGGTGTCATACTTGTGGCTGTCAGAGTCTTGCTATGCCTCATGGGATTTGTAGTTCTGCAACAGCTGGAGGTCCGCTAATTGCATATCCCTGCCCTATATGATTATACTGTATAGAATATTTCTGTTCCTACTGTTTGAAAGCCATTATATTAGTTATTATTTATTATTCAGTTGGACTTAAAGAAAAGAAACTCACCAACCCTTTGGACTAATAATCATTGTATATCACATATTTTTGCATAAATTTTTTTGCATCGGTTTTTGTATATTTATAAATGTTTGTGCACTTTATGTAGCACTATTGGCACTTTATTGATTGATTGATAACACCATCTACAGTATCTCACAAAAGTGAGTACACCTCTCACATTTTTGTAAATATTTTATTATATCTTTTCATGTGACAACACTGAACAAATGACACTTTGCTACAATGTAAATTAGTGAGTGTACAGCTTGTATAACAGTGTAAATTTGCTGTCCCCTCAAAATAACTCACTTAGGGGTGTACTCACTTTTGTTGCCAGCGGTTTAGACATTAATGGCTGTGTGTTGAGTTATTTTGAGGGGACAGCAAATTTACACTGTTATACAAGCTGTACACTCACTAATTAACATTGTAGCAAAGTGTCATTTGTTCAGTGTTGTCACATGAAAATATATAATAAAATATTTACAAAAATGTGAGGGGTATGCCCACTTTTACAAGATACTGTACGTGGTTTAATTCATCAAAAGTTTTTTATGTTTACACATTATCTGTATGAATTTTTTATGATATGTAATAGGGATAGCGCACCATTTTTTGTAAATAATTGTTATTTTGCCTAGTGTCGGCTGGTTTTGGTTTGCTGCAGTCACATTAGGGTATTGCCATTTAGACCCCACCCAAGGTGTACTGAGCACAGGAATTATTTTTGGTTTAATTGCTCCTAGGTTCAATCACATTTGTAAATAAAGATGTCCTCCAAGCTAGAGCGGATATTTCCCAATACTGAAAATCAACAAACATACCCTTCTTTTGCAGAATGGGTTTTTGGAGTGGGATATCATCTGGGACCTGGAACATCTGTTGTCACAGAAAAATTACAGATCCGAACATTTTAGGAAAATGTGGGCTTCTTGGTCTATGTTCCAATTCTCATCTGCATACCAAGACTGGATTGCTGAGTAACATTTGTGCCCCATAAATGCTAAAAGTGGGTTAACAGTGAGTAACATCGTAATTACTTAAACCATGCATAAATAGCAATTTTATCATTAAATATGAAAGAGACTGTGCAAACATTCAAGTAGAGCATAGGGATGAGCTTCGTGTTCGAGTTGAACCCATGTTCATATCGAACATCGGCTGTTCGCCGAATTGCGAACACTATGGGCCGTTCGCGCCAAATTCGAGTGGCGCATCATGGCCCATAATTCACTGCGGCATCGCAGTGCATTGCTGGCTGATGATTGGCCAAGCATGCACTATGACCCGCATGCTTTGGCCAATCACAGCCAGGGTGGCTTTGGCCAATTATGGCTCACGGGGTTTAGTACACGCCCCACACTATATAAGGCAGCCGGCTTGGTGGCCTTGTGTAGTGTGTTGGAGTTGTTTAATGAGAGATTACAGAGACAGGCAGTGAAATTTATATTGAGTTAGATAGAGCGGGTAGGCGAGTCAGTTAGCTGCAGTTACAGTGTGTAGAGGATATATATGCATCCTAGGTGTTGTATATATATTTATACACTGTATTCAGTTTAGCTAGATCCGTTCCTGTTATTCTCTATACTGTCACAGGCAGGCAGGTGATTGTGCTAGCTGCAGACAGTCAGTGTTTCACTTAGTGTACTGTGTGCTTTGCATAGCATTCACCTAAAGCTTACTTGAATACAGTTAGTGACTAATAGTGGTGTTCTCATAATTAAACCACAGGCAGAGAGCTGCAAGTATTTTCAGTTAGTGTACTGTGACCCTCTCTGCACAGTTTTCACCTAAAACTAACTGAAGACAATTTCTGCTTTCCCCATACTAATACCACAGCAGGCAGTTGATTCTGATAGCTGCATTATCAGTACAGATATATATATATATATATATACATTCCACCTTTGTGCAGCTACATCTCACTGCAGGCCATTAGTATGTCTGGAAGGCAAACAAGGACAGGCAGACAGTCACGAGGCAATAAAAGAGGGCAAGCAGGCTCTGTGTCTAGAGGCAACAGTGCTGCTGGTCGTGGACACGGTACATCCTCATCAGCACGTGGCTGTGGGACACGCTTGTCCTTCTTTTTGGCAGCTGGCCATGTTGAGCCGCAACATGCCCAAGACTTGGTAGAGTGGATGACCAAGCCTTCCTCATCCTCCTCATCCTCTCTCACCCAGGCCCAGGGTACTTTGTCTGGCAAAGCAGCTGCCAAAGCGGCCTCTTCCCTCGGCTCAATAGCATCAGTCACTCCTTCCCTAGCCTCACCATGTCCTCTTGGGGAGTCCCCCGAACTGCACAGTGTTGGGTACATGCTCCTGGAGGATGCCCAGCGTTTTGAAGGCTCCGATGATGGAACCCAGCTGGAGGAAGGCAGTAACGTGAGCCCAGAGAGAGGGGGTAGTAACATGAGCCCAGAGAGAGGGGGTGCCCAACAAGGACAGCTATATGGCAGTCATGTTCCCCCAGCTGCAGCATACTGACAGACTTGCTCCAGTGATGAGGAGGGAGGGGATGATGAGGTCACTGACTCCACGTGGGTGCCTGATAGGAGAGAGGAGGAGGAGGCACATCTCCAACGAGGCAGGATGCCCTCCAGGGGCCAGCCTAAGGGTAGCACACCGACTGCATCACACCGCAGAGCTCCGCATGTGCAGGGCGCTGCTGTCTCTGTGCGTTATTCCAAAGTTCTTTGGTGTGGGATTTTTTTCAGACGTGTGCAGCAGATCGCACCGTTGCCATTTGGAACATATGTCTAAAGCGTATCTCGCGTGGCCAAAACATCAGCCACTTGGGCACCACGTGCTTGACCAGACATATTTTCGACCTGCCATGCAGTTTGTTTGCAAGCTTACCTAAAAGACCCACACCAAAGAACAAAGCGGACCTCTCCTTGCTCCTCATCAGCTGGGATCTCCAACCCCACTATACCTTCAGTCCTCTCTGAAACCTGCACTGAGGGGAATGAAAGTGTAGAATTAGGTGTGTCACAGCCAAGTACTTGCGGACAATCTGCTATCGGTACACCGACGTTCGATTGTACCAGGCAAATTTCCCTGCCCCAGCTGCTGCACCGCCGAAAGAAGTTCACTCCCAGCCATCTACATGCCCAGCAGTTGAATGCTAACTTGGCTAAATTCCTAGCACTTCAACTGCTGCCTTTTCAGTTGGTAGACTCTGCCCCCTTCCGTGAGTTTGTGGAATGTGCGGTTCCTCAGTGGCAGGTTCCCAAATGCCACTTTTTCTCACGAAAGGCGATTCCGGCTCTCTACCGGCATGTGGAAGGCAATGTCTTGGCCTCGCTGGTCAGTGGTAAGGTGCATATTACCACTGACTCATGGTCCAGCAGGCATGGACAGGGACGTTACCCATCTTTCACGACGCATTGGGTGACTCTGCTGGCAGCTGGGAAGGATGCAGGACAAGGTGCAGTAGTGTTGGAGGTTGGTATGCCGCCACGCCTGCAAAATGTTACTACTGGTGATTCTGACACACCTCTCTCCTCCACCCCCTCCTCTTCTTCTTCCTCCATGGCCTCTACCTGTTCTTTGTCCTCGGAACCAGCGGTGCTTCGTAGGCGTTCAAGGGGCTACGCAAGTACGCAGGCAAAAAGATGCCATGCGGTGCTTGAGCTGGTGTGCTTGGGGGACAGGAGCCACACTGGGGCAGAGATTCTGTCAGCTCTGCAGGGGCAGGCTCAGAGGTGGTTGACGCCACGCCAAATTAAGCCAGGAAAGGTGGTTTTTGACAATGGCACCAACCTCCTCTCCGCCCTCCGACAGGGACAACTGACCCATGTGCCCTGTTTGGCTCGCGTCCTTAACTTGGTGGTGCAGCAGTTCTTGGGCAGGTACCCGGGCTTACAAAAGGTCCTGAAGCAGGCCAGGAAATTCTGTGGGCATTTCCGCCGGTCATATAATGCCAGTGCTCGGCTGGCTGACCTGCAAAAGGATTACAATCTGCCCAAGAACTGCCTAATCTGTGACATGCCCACCAGATGGAACTCTGTTAGCCATGCTGCAGCGGCTGCACACGCAGCAGAGGGCCATCAATGAGTATCTGTTGCAATATGGCACCAGGACAGGGTCAGGGGAGCTTGGATTTTTTTCCCCACGCCAATGGGCCATGATCAGGGATGCATGAACTGTCCTGGCACCATTTGAGGAGGCCACAAGGATGGTGAGCAGTGACAGTGCATGCATCAGTGACACTGTCCCTCTTGTCCACCTGTTGGAGCACACGCTGCGTGGAATAATGGACAGGGCACTTGAGGCAGAACAGAGGCAGGAAGAGGAGGACTTCCTTGCCTCTCAAGGCCCCCTTTATCCAGACAGTGTTCCTGCTGGCCCGGCTATCAAACAGGAAGAGGACGAGGAGAAGGAGGAGGATTATTGTGTCAGCATGGAGGTGGAGCCTAGCACTTAGCATCAGCAGCAGTCTTCAAGGGATCAATTACAGTCCCAAGACACCCATGGACTTGTACGTGGCTGGGAGGAGGTGGCTGCGGATCATGTCGTCCTCAGTGAGGACTCCGACCGAATGCCTCAGCAAACCTACGCTGCATGGCCTCCCTGATCCTGCAAAGCCTGCGGAAGGATCCTTGTATTCGTGCTATCAAGGAGAGGGATCATTACTGGCTGGCAACGCTCCTTGATCCACGTTACAAGGCTAAGGTTGCAGACCTTATCTTGCCGTCGCAGAGGGAGCAGAGGATGAAGCATCTTCGGGAGGCCTTGCAGAAAGGTCTGTGCAACGCGTTCCCAGAGACTGGGAGGTTACAAATTCCTGGTCCTGGACAACGTGTTGCTGAGGCTCCGGTCAGTCAAAGAAGGAGCAGTGGAGAAGGTGGCCCTCTGACCGATGCGTTCAGACAATTTTTTAGTACGCAGCCCCAAGGTATGATCGCTTCCAGCTACCATCGCCAGCATCTGGTTTACATGGTGCAGGAATACCTAGGGGCAAGATCAGACTTGGACACCTTTCCCACTGAAAATCCTCTGGGTTACTGGGTCTTGAGGATGGATCACTGGCCAGAGCTTGCACAGTATCCAATTGAGCTACTGGCCTGTCCTGCATCCAGCGTTCTTTCGGAACGCACATTCAGTGCTGCTGGAGGCTTTGTAACCAATTACAGGGTGCGCCGGTCCACTGACTCGGTCGATCGACTGACCTTCATAAAAATGAATCAGTCTTGGATCACCACCAGCTACCAAGCACCTGATGATAATGTAACCGAATATTTTTTGGGGAAATGTCAGATCCCTTCAAGACTGCCTATGCTGATGCTGAGTGACTATCCTGTTATGCTGAGTGACTATATATTTGATATATGTTTATTTTTATTTTTTTATTTTTATTTTTTACGGTTGAACTGGATGGACTTGTGTCTTTTTTCAACCTGACTAACTATGTAACTATGTAACTATGTAACTATCCTCTTCCTCCTCATTAATCATGCTGATAGCTTGAAAGAACATTTTTGGTTCTGGGCACCGCCACCAGTGACTAAGGCCCAATTTTTCAGCCCCTACTTAACAGGGGCGTGTATTTACAATTTTTGATGCAATGCTTTGCAGCAGGGCTTATTGCTGTGCTCCAACTACAGTATCTTTGAGGGGTTGCAGTGTTGTGGCACCAGCACCAGTGCCTAAGGCCTAAGGCCCAATTTTTTTGCCCCTGTTCAACAGGGGCATGTAATTACAATTCTTGATCTAATAATTCACATCAGGGATCATTCCTGCGCCCACCAAGAGTAACTGTGAGGGCTTACAGTGTTGTGGCAACACCACCACCAAAGGCCCAATTTTTCTGCCCCTGTTCAACAGGGGCATGTGATTCCAATTCTTGATCTAATATTTCACACCTGGGCCCATTCCTGCGCCCACCAAGAGTAACTGTGAGGGCTTACACTGTTGTGGCAACACCACCACCACCACCAAAGGTCCAATTTTTCTGCCCCTGTTCAACAGGGGCATGTGATTACAATTCTTGATCTAATATTTCACAGCTGGGCCAATTCCTGCGCCCACCAAGAGTAACTGTGAGGACTTAGTGTTGTGGCACCAGCACCACCACCACCACCAAAGGCCCAATTTTTCCTACCACTGTTCAACAATGTCATGTAATTACAATTCTTGATCTAATATTTCACACAGCTGGGCCCATTCCTGCGCCCACCAAGAGTAACTGTGAGGATTTACAGTGTTGTGGCACATCATTGAAATCACTGCTCCCGAAAAAACATCAATTTTTAAAACTTCTTTTTGCATTGATACATGTCCCCTGGGGCAGGACCCGGGTCCCTAAACCCTTTTTAGGACAATAACTTGCATATTAGCTGTTCTAATTAGCAATTTTGATTTTGACCGTTCGTGTCCATTGTATTTAATAGGGTTCTAAAGTTTGCGCAAACTTTCGGTCCGTTCGCAGGTTCTGGTGCAAACCAAACTGGGGGGTGTTCGTCTCATCCCTAGTAGAGCAGAGTAACTCCTTAAAGAGAGTCACAACGCAAATGAGAAGTAACTTTAGTAGCCATAGAGACATATAAGTGTCCAGTAACATGCATGCACAGTATGACCTGTGTTGTGTGCCAGCAGTTAATTTCTTGCGGGCTTGCTTGTTAGCTTAAGTTCCACTGAAGTCATGAGACAAGGCAAATGACTGAAAGACCAAACCCTGAGATAACTGGAATCTGAAATCTTCCACCAGTCTTATCACAAACAGCAAACATTACTGTGCTCATTTAATTTCAGAAAATGTAATAAATAGCAATCTACACTCAAGAAAGTATTGAGATTCTTTCTAACAATGCTGGTGCTGATTCAGCCATCACATTAAATCTCCACTTATGAAAGTTACACCCAAAATACTTCTAGAGTATTATTTAATTGAGCTTTAATCAATTGGAGTAACACCCAACTTAGGCTTTTTATGTAAAGCTTCATGACAGGAATATCCACAATCCATAAAGATTATTCTAATAAAGATTATTCCATAAATATTATTCCACAGGTGTGATTGCCAAACACAGGCAACAATTACTTGTACAATTATAGAATATGAAAACACAACACGTGAAATGTATAAATGGGTTATCAAAATAGTGCCAATATTTCATAGTTGTTATAGTTGTAAAAGGAAAGTATTTATTATTTGTTTGGAACTTATTCAGATTTCCTTCTTAACAACTGCCGTAGAGAACAGGTAGAATGTGAGCCCTGTTGAAAAGCAGGTGCATTATTTAAGGTGTAAGAGGGTGTTAATCCCTTGAAGTTAAACTAAATACATATTTTTTTTGTAGGAAAAGTTGTTTTTTAGCATCTATATCCCAATTTCCCTTCACTTCTTATCTTATAGCTAAAACAGGAAGTGAGTGGAAATCCCTTCAAAGTGAGGGAATCCCTGTTGCCTCCAGAGTCACCAGAAACAGTGTACCCAATTTAAGATTTCCACTGTTCTGGGTACAAACCAAAATTAGGGATTTTATCTCACTTTCATTCTCACAAGTGTAACTTGGTCCCTAAGGGGCACAAACAGCAATAAAAACCGACTTTCTAATCTCTCATAACGGATGGATGTGCAGATTGCTGAGGCTCCGACTACCTATAACATTAAACTATTGACCTCTTCCTTCCCCTCCCAAATTGACCAGACAAAACAGTATTTTTTGGAGTTGAATGGCCATAGCAGCCTTTTTTTTATCTAAAGATCTTTGAAGGCTTATTTTCTCTTTACCAACCGGTTGAATCTATCACCCATGAAAGGCCCCCAGCCGCAACTTACACTGGCTCGGGGACAAGTACCACTTACTTACTACCAGATACAACCAACCTAAAAACCCCCGTTACCATTGTATTATTAGGAAGGGAAGGGACACCCATACCTCCAGATGGGCCCAACACCCTAATTCTCCAGTATTTTCTCCAGCACCACCTTCAGAGATCCAATAGACCACCCACCGCTGCTATGACTAGTAACAAAATAACCCATAAATTTAATGGTCAGGCAAAACTTACCCCCTAAACGTCCTACTGCAGAAACCAAACCACATTCGTATTAAATTGGCGAAAAACATCCCCAAACCATACCAACTAGGGTGGGAGTGTAAGAGAAACCTTCCTTACCCTGTGATACAGTGGGTACGGAAAGTATTCAGACCCCCTTAAATTTTTCACTCTTTGTTATATTGCAGCCATTTGCTAAAATCTTTTAAGTTAATTTTTTTCCTCATTAATGTACACACAGCACCCCATATTGACAGAAAAACACAGAATTTTTGACATTTTTGCAGATTTATTAAAAAAGAAAAACTGAAATATCACATGGTCCTAAGTATTCAGACCCTTTGCTTAGTATCTAGTATTTGCACCCTTTTGATCTAATACAGCCATGATTATTTTTGGGAAAGATGCAACAAGTTTTTCACACCTGGATTTGGGGATCCTCTGCTATTCCTTCTTGCAGATCCTCTCCAGTTCTGTCAGGTTGGATGGTAAACGTTGGTTGACAGCCATTTTTAGGTCTCTCCAGAGATGCTCAATTGGGTTTAAGTCAGGACTCTGGCTGGGCCATTCAAGAACAGTCACTGAGTTGTTGTGAAGCTACTTCTTCATTATTTTAGCTGTGTGCTTAGGGTCATTGTCTTGTTGGAAGGTAAACCTTCGGCCCAGTCTGAGGTCCTGAGCACTCTGGAGAAGGTTTTCGTCCAGGATATCCCTGTACTTGGCCGCATTCATCTTTCCCTCAATTGCAACCAGTCGTCCTGTCCCTGCAGCTGAAAAACACCCCCACAGCATGATGCTGCCACCACCAAGCTTCACTGTTGGGACTGTATTAGATAGGTGATGAGCAGTGCCTGGTTTTCTCCACACATACCGCTTAGAATTAAGGCCAAAAGTTCTATCTTGGTCTCATCAGACCAGAGAATCTTATTTCTCACCATCTTGGAGTCCTTCAGGTGTTTTTAGCAAACTCCATGCAGGCTTTCATGTGTCTTGCACTGAGGAGAGGCTTCCGGCGGGCCACTCTGCCATAAAGCCCTGACTGGTGGAGGGCTGCGGTGATGGTTGACTTTCTACAACTTTGTGCCTTATAGGCTCCGAATCAGGTGCGAATGTAGGCAAAAATTGGGACCTGATTCGCACCTGAATCGGTGAACAGGGATCCCCTGCTGTGAGTCACGGCTGCAAGTGTGAATCCAGCCTTAATAGGTAGTGTCAACCACATGACTGCAATTTCCAGAAAGTAACTGAGGTTTTTCTTTTTTTTTTTTATAAAAATGAGTGAGTAGCTAAAGTTGGTAGGGGGAATAAAAGTTTTATATTAACTGTCCAGAGATAAGCCTTAACGCTCCCTGCCCAGGATCACATATTCACCTTTCCATTGCTCCATTCAGCCACCAGAATCATGTGAATGTGTTGAGTAGGGATGAGCCGAACACCCCCTGGTTCAGTTCGCAGAACCTGCGAACTGACCGAAAGTTCACGCAAACTTTAGAACCCCGTTAAAGTCTATGGGACTCGAACGTTCGGAATCAAATATGCTAATATTAAAGGCTAATATGCAAGTTATTGTCCTAAAAAGGGTTTGGGGGCCCGGGTAATGCCCCAGGGGACATGTATCAATGCAAAAATAAGTTTTAAAAACGGCCGTTTTTTCGGGAGCAATGATTTTAATGATGCTTAAAGTGAAAAAAAATGAGAAATGTTCTTTTAAATATCGTACCTGGGGGGTGTCTATAGTACGCCTGTGAAGTGGCACGTGTTTCCCGTGTTTAGAACTGTCCCTGCACAAAATGACATTTCTAAAGGCAAAAAAGTCATTTAAAACTGCTTGTGGCTTTAATGTAATGTCTGGTCCCGGCAATATGGATAAAAATCATTGAGAAAAATGGCATGGGTACCCCCCCCCCCCAGCCCATTACCAGCCCCGTTGGGTCTTGTATGGATATTAAGGGGAACCCCGCACCCAAATTAAAAAAAGGAAAGGCGTGGGGCCCCCAGGCCCTATATACTCTGTAGGTTTGTTGTTACGTAGAATCTGTTTGTAATTTTGAACTGGTACATTTTTAAAGTGTAGCTCCAGCCCAAAAATCTATTTTTAAGCTTTTTGGAAAACATAGGGAAGGGTTATCACCCCTGTAACATTTGTTTTGCTGTCTGTGCACCTGTTCAGAACACTTCACCTCACTTTCCGTCCCAATGACATATGTTTTTTGAAAATTTGGGGTTTTTAGTGAAACAAGGATTGGTGATAAAGCATCATTGGAGAGGAGACACGTTTTTCCCATATTAACACTTACAGGAGAGAATTTCCCTTCCTAGGGGTAGATTTCCTCTCACTTCATGTTGTCTCCTTCCGTTTGCAAGTAGCAGTCGTTTGTAAGTTGGATGTTTGAAAGTAGGGGCCTGCCATTTATACTCTGCAGAAATTTGGCTCTTAGGTGTTGGTGTTGCCACAACACTGTAAGCCCTCACAGTTACTCTTGGAGGGCGCTGGAACGCCATGCTGTGAACTATTATATCAAGAATTGTAATTGCATGCCATTGTTGAACAGTGGTAGAAAAATTGGGCCTTTGGTGGTGGTGGTGGTGCTGGTGCCACAACACTGTAAGTCCTCACAGTTACTCTTGGTGGGCGCAGGAATGGGCCCAGCTGTGAAATATTAGATCAAGAATTGTAATTACATGCCCCTGTTGAAGAGGGGCAGAAAAATTGGGCCTTTGGTGGTGGTGGTGGTGTTGCCACAACACTGTAAGCCCTCACAGTTACTCTTGGTGGGCGCAGGAATGGGCCCTGCTGTGAAATATTAGATCAAGAATTGTAATTACATGCCCCAGTTGTACAGGGGCATTAAAATTGGGCCTTAAGCACTGGTGCCACAACACTGCAACCCCTCACAGATTCTCTAGTTGGAGCGCAGGAATGAGCCCTGCTGCAAAGTATTGCATCAAAAATTGTAATTACACGCCCCTGTTAAACAGTGGCTGAATAATTGGGCCTTAGCCCAAAATGTTCTTACAAGCTATCAGCATGAACATTGAGGAGGAAGAGGATAGTCACTCAGCATAACAGGATAGTCACTCAGCATCAGCATAGGCAGTCTTGAAGGGATCTGACATTTCAAAAAAAATTATTCGGTGACATCAGCATCAGGTGCTTGGTAGCTGGCGGTGATTCAAGACTGATTCATTTTTATGAAGGTCAGTCGATCGAACGAGTCGGTGGACAGGCGCACCCTGTGATCGGTTACAAAGCCTCCAGCAGCACTGAATGTGCGTTCCGAAAGAACGCTGGATGCAAGACAGGCCAGTAGCTCAATTGCATACTGTACAAGCTCTGGCCAGTGATCCATCCTCAAGACCCAGTAACCCAGAGGATTTTCGGTGGAAAAGGTGTCCAAGTCTGATCTTGCCCCTAAGTATTCTTGCACCATGTAAACCAGATGCTAGTGATGGTTGCTGGAACCGATCATACCTTGGGGCTGCGGACTAAAAAATTGTCTGAACTCATCGGTCAGATGGCCACCTTCTCCACCGCTCCTTCTTTGACTGACCGAAGCCTCAGCAACACGTTGTCCAGGACCAGGAATTTGTAACCTCCCAGTCTCTGGGAACGCGTTGCACAGACCTTTCTGCAAGGCCTCCCGAAGATGTTTAATCCTCTGCTCCCTCTGTGATGGCAAGATAAGGTCCGCAACCTTACCCTTGTAACGTGGATCAAGGAGGGTTGCCAGCCAGTAATGATCCCTCTCCTTAATAGAACGAATACAAGGATCCTTCCGCAGGCTTTGCCGGATCAGGGAGGTCATGCAGCGTTGGTTTGCTGAGGCATTTGGTCCGGAGTCCTCTTGGTCACTGAGGACGACATGATCCACAGCCACCTCCTCCCAGCCACGTACAAGTCCATGGGTGTCTTGGGACTGTAATTGATCCCTTGAAGACTGCTGCTGATGTGTGATAGGTGAGCCAGCAGGAACACTGTCTGGATAAAGGGGGCCTTGAGAGGTAAGGAAGTCCTCCTCTTCCTCCCTCTGTTCTGCCTCAAGTGCCCTGTCCATTATTCCACGCAGCGTGTGCTCCAACAGGTGGACAAGAGGGACAGTGTCACTGATGCATGCACTGTCACTGCTCACCATCCTCGTGGCCTCCTCAAATGGTGCCAGGACAGTGCATGCATCCCTGATCATGACCCACTGGCGTGGCAAAAAAAAAACAAGCTCCCCTGACCCTGTCCTGGTGCCATATTGGCACAGATACTCATTGATGGCCCTCTGCTGCGTGTGCAGATGCTGCAGCATGGCCAACGTTGAGTTCCACCTGGTGGGCATATCACAGATTAGGCGGTTCTTGGGCAGGTTAAATTCATTTTGCAGGTCAGCCAGCCGAGCACTGGCATTATATAACTGGCGGAAATGCGCACAGACTTTCCTGGCCTGCCTCAGGACATCCTGTAAGCCCGGGTATCTGCCCAAGAACTGCTGCACCACCAAGTTAAGGACGGGAGACAAACAGGGCACATGGGTCAGTTGTCCCTGTCGGAGGGCGGAGAGGAGGTTGGTGCCATTGTCGGAAACCACCATTCCTGGCTTGAGCTGGCATGGCGCCAACCACCTCTGAGCCTGCCTCTGCAGAGCTGACAGAATCTCTGCCCCAGTGTGGCTCCTGTCCCCCAAGCACACCAACTCAAGCACCGCATGGCATCCCTCTGTGCCTGTGTACTTCCATAGCCTCTTGAACACCTGCGGAGCACCGCTGGTTCTGAGGACAAAGCACAGATAGAGGCCATGGAGGAAGAAGAAGAAGGAGAAAGGTGTGTCCGAATCGCCAGTAGTAGCATTTTGAAGGTATGGTGGCGGAACAACCTCCAACACTACTGCACCTTCCCAGCTGCCAGCAGAGTCACCCAATGCGCCGTGAAAGATAGGTAACGTCCCTGTCCATGCCTGCTGGACCATGAGTCAGCGGTAATACGCACCTTACCGCTGACCGCCCTGTCCAGCAAGGCCAAGACATTGCCTTCCACATGCCGGTAGAGAGCCGGAATCGCCTTCCGTGAAAAAAAGTGGCGTTTGGGAACCTGCCACTGAGGAACCGCACATTCCACAAACTCACGGAAGGGGGCAGAGTCTACCAACTGAAGAGGCAGCAGTTGAAGTGCTAGCAATTTAGCCAAGCTAGCATTCAACCGCTGGGGATGGATGGCTGGGAGCGAACTTCTTTCGGCGTTGCAGCAGCTGGGGCAGGGAAATTTGCCTGGTACAATCTGACGTTGGTGTACCGATAGCAGATTGCCCGCAAGTACTTGGCTGTGACACACCTAATTCTACACCTTCATTCCTCTCAGTGCAGGCTTCAGAGAGGACTGAAGGTATAGTGGGGTTGGAGATCCCAGCTGATGAGGAGCAAGGAGAGGTCTGCTTTGTTCTTTGTTGTGGGTCTTTTAGGTGTGCTTGCCAACGAACTGCATGGCAGGTCGACATATGTCTGATCAAGCATGTGGTGCCAAAGCGGGTGATGTTTCGGGGTTTTGCGCCCATAGTAAATATTCATAATGTTGTATCATTTTCTATTGGCTGTTTTTAGACATATGTATTAGCTTCTATTGATGGAGCTCATGTCCTGATTCCTATCAGATTTATGTGACTTTTTCAACCTAATAAAAAAAGTATACTTTTTCATAAAATCTCATTTCATTATTATTTCAACTCAAAGCCCCTAGGGGTACCTTTTTCCTTTTTCAAAAGCGGGTGATGTTTTGGCCACACGAGATACGCCTGAGACATATGTTGCAAATATCAGCACTGCGATCTGATGCACTTGTCTCAAAAAAGGCCCACACCAAAGAACTTTTGGAATAACGCGCAGAGACAGCAGCGGCCTGCACATGCA
Source organism: Rana muscosa (assembly GCA_029206835.1). Classification (NCBI taxonomy): domain Eukaryota; kingdom Metazoa; phylum Chordata; class Amphibia; order Anura; family Ranidae; genus Rana; species Rana muscosa. Next base: position 957,927,905 of record CM055117.1, on the reverse strand, counting down.
GAGCTCTGCGGTGTGATGCTATCGGTGTGCTGCCCTTAAGCTGGCCCCTGGAGGGCATCCTGCCTCGTTGGAGATGTGCCTCCTCCTCCTCTTCCTCCTCTCTCCTATCAGGCACCCACGTAGAGTCCGTGACCTCATCATCCCCTCCCTCCTCATCACTGTAGCAAACCTGGCAGTATGCTGCAGCTGGGGGAACATGACTGCCAGATTGCTGTCCTTCTTGGGCACCCCCTCTTTCTGGGCTCACGTTACTGCCTTCCTCTAGCTGGGTACCATCATCGGAGCCTTCAAAACGCTGGGCATCCTCCTGGAGCATGTACCCAACACTGTGGTCAAACAGTTCGGGGGACTCCACCGGAGGACATGGTGGGGCTAGGGAAGGAGTGACTAATGCCATTGAGCCGAGGGAAGAGGCCACTTTGGCAGCTGCTTTGCCAGACAAAGTACCCTGAGCCTGGGTGAGAGAGGATGAGGAGGATGAGGACGGCTTGGTCATCCACTCTACCAAGTCTTCGGCATGTTGCAGCTCAACGCGGCCAGCTGCTGAAAAAAGGACTAGCATGTCTCACAGGCCACGTGCTGATGAGGATGCATGTCCACGACCAGCACTGTTGCCTCTAGACGCAGAGCCTGCTTTCCCTCTTTTATTGGCTCGTGACTGTCTGTCTCTCCTTGTTGTCCTTCCAGACATACTAATGGCCTACAGGGAGATGTAGCTGCACAAAGCTGGGATGTATATATATATTGATTATACTGCAGCTAGCATAATCAACTACCTGCCTGTAGTATTATTAGTATGAGAACACCAGCAATTGTCTTCAATTAGCTTTAGTCGCACACTGTGCAGAGGACACAGTACACTAACTGAAAATACTGCAGCTCCCTTCCTGTGGTATTAGTATGAGAACACCAGCAATTGTATTCAGGTAAGCTTTAGGTGCACACTGTGCAAAGGACACTAAATCAAAATACTGCAGCTCCTTGCCTGTATTTGTATGAGAACACCAGCAATTGTATTCAGGTAGGCTTTAGGTGCACACTGTGCAAAGGACACTAAAACAAAATACTGCAGCTCCCTGCCTGTATTTGTATGAGAACACCAGCAATTGTATTCAGGTAAACTTTAGATGCACACTGTGCAAAGGACACTAAATCAAAATACTGCAGCTCCCTGCCTGTATTTGTATGAGAACACCAGCAATTGTATTCAGGTAAGCTTTAGGCGCACACTGTGCAAAGGACACTAAAACAAAATACTGCAGCTCCCTGCCTGTATTAGTATGAGAACACCAGCAATTGTATTTAGGTAAGCTTTAGGTGCACACTGTGCAAAGGGCACAGTACACTAAAGCCCTGTACACACAATAAGTTTAACCGATGAAAACAGTCCGATTTTTTTCATCGGACAAACCGATCGTGTATGGGCCCCATCGGTCTTTTTTCCATCGGTGTTTAAAAATAGAACATGTTTTAAATTTATCCGATGGTTAAAAAAAACGATAGCAAATTACTATCGTCTGTGGGGAACTTCATCGGATAAAAAACCCACGCATGCTCAGAATCAAGTCGACGCATGCTCAGAAGCATTGAACTTCATTTTTCTCGGCTCATCGGAGTGTTTTACGTCACCGCGTTTGGAAAGGTCGGTTTTTTGACTGATGGTGTGTAGGCAAGACTGATGGAAGTCAGCTTCATCGATTTTCTGATGGAAAAATCCATCGGTTAAAAAACCATAGGAAATCCGAACGTGTGTACAGGGCTTAAGTGAAAATACTGCAGCTAGCACAATCACCTGCCTGCCTGTCAGTATATTATGAAGTGAATAACAGGAACAAATCTAGCTAAACTGAATACAGTGTATAAATATATATATACAACACCTAAGATGCATATATATCCTCTACACACTGTAACTGAAGCCAATTGACTCGCCTGCCTGCTCTATCTAACTCAAATTAAATGACAATGTCTCTCTCTCTGTCTGTCTTTAACCACCGCCCCAACACACTACACAAGGCCGCCATGCAGGTGGCCTTATATAGTAATTGGCTCTCCTTTTTTTCCGCGCTATGATTGCCCAAAGCATGCGGGTCACAGTGCATGCTTGGCCAATCATCAGCCAGCAATGCACTGCGATGCCGTAGTGAATTATGGGCCGTGACGCGCCACTCGAATTTGGCGCGAACGGCCCATAATGTTCAAAATTTGGCGAACAGACAATGTTCGAGTCAAACATGGGTTCAACTCGAACTCGAATCTCATCCCTAGTGTTGAGCTACCAAGCAGGATCACTGTCACATGGGAGGAAGGGGGATAAGTGACATGCTCCTCCATACCCAGAAGTACAGGGCTTCAGCTAAAAGGAGCAGCAGGAGAGCAAGGAAAAGTAAGTGCTTCAAGGGACTAGAAAAATAAAGTGATTCTGTTGCTTTGCCCTACATGGACACCACATGTTTGCTTTAAAGCAGTATTAAACCCAAAAGCAAACATTTATTATATTGCAGATTACCAATTCTTAGATTTGATGTCTGTATTAGCCTTTATTTAGGTTTTCTTTCTTCTATTTTAATCTGGTGAACCCACTAGCAAGTCTGTTGTTTTTCAAAAGCACAAGCTCTCCAGCAGAATGTATCAGTTTATATGGATGAGACAAACCACTTAACACTGGCTGGGGTGATTAAAATGATAATCTATTTTTTATTCATGCAAAACCTTTTTCCAACTGATTATAAAGTGTGAGCTAGAGTTTGGCCTAAATTTGTTAATGTATCTAAATCAACTGATACATGTAACACTGCACAACCTCCCCAGACTGATAATGCTGTCTGCTATGCTCCCTGTGCTCATTCCTCCAGACTTGTGTCTCACTAATATAGGAGGTGTGTTACTAGCTAGCCAGATTACTAGGTGAAAACAGAAGGAACAGCCAAAGAAGAGAAAACTGAGGCAGGCACCACATCTAATGTTTGGTAAGCCGCAATATAATACATTTTTGGTTTGAGGTATAATACTGATCATGCTCATATATAGTCACATGACTTTCATTATTTTTTTCCAGCTCTCATAAACTTTTCCCATTACTGGATCCACACAATTGTTGATGCAAAACTTTTCTTTGTGTTTTTATCAAAATTTTGTCTGTAAAATTGCAAGCACTTTCTTATAGTTCAATGTAATTTCAAAATGTATAGGTCTGCATCAAGCATCTGCATATTTTTCAATATAAAAACAGTATGTTCCTGAATGACCTCACAATGTTCAGTGCTTCCGTGGGGCCCTATTTAAATCTGTAACATTAATAACTATAATATGTGTACACAAACATGCAGAAAGAGAGAGAATGAGAGTGCAATGACATGAAACTAAGAAACATAAAAGATAGGGATAGCAGTGCCTATTGTAGTTGTAGTCTGCTCTCAGTAGGCACACTGTCACTGGTCTTCAGGTTTTCATACTGAAGACACTACACAGACATTGCAATGCCTTCATCTGGCAGATGATGGAAAAGGTAAGTTGCCTTTGTTCTTGATTTTGTTTGAACTCTTGCACATGAATGGTGTCTCTGACACCTATACTGGTTCTTTTGCAGTTTTGGATAACATGTGAGACTGAAGTATGAATTGAACTGTACAATACTGAAATATGCCAGAAGTGACTCTAAGGCCCCTTTCACACTGGGGCGGGCAGGAGCGGTGGCGGTATAGCAGCGCGATTTTCAGCGCTGCTATACCGTCGTTCTTACCGCGGTATGCGGTCGCTAGGGGGGTGAATTTAACCCCCGCTAGCGGCCGAAAAAGGGTTAATACTGCCCGCAAACCACGGCTATTGCCGCGGTTTGCGGGCGGTATTACCGCGCTGTCCCATTGATTTCAATGGGCAGCCGCGGTAAAGGAACGGTGAACACACCGCTCCTTCACCGCTGTAAAGAAGCGGCTAGCAGGACTTTTGGAGCGGTCCTGCTAGCGCACCGCTTCAGTGTGAAAGCCTTCGGGCTTTCACATTGAAGGCTACAGGGCAGGAATTTTTCATGCGGTATAATAGCGCTAATATTAGCGCTAAACCGCATGAAAAACGCCCCAGTGTGACAGGGGCCTAACTGCTGTCAGTGTTTGGGTACCAGGTTCGATGTCTAGAAAAAAGTCCTGATCTTTTAAAAAAAGCTAGTTGCCTGGCTGTCTCTGGCTTCAATATTTCACTATATACTGTATTACTTCATCACTAAATGCAATAAATAATTAAAATGCAAAAACGTGTAACAACTTAATCATGAGAATGCTAATGTGACTCAGATAAAAGTGATTTGCAATCCCAAACCCAAACTTTCAGAGCCTTGGTGCTACCCTACTTTCTGTTGTGAATATTATAATGCTTTTTACACCCTCAGACAGGAAGCCATACGATCTGAGCTAATCCAGTGGACTCCTTCACTTTCTTCTCTATTCTCCTCACTATTCTATTCTTCCTTTTCTTGTGTCTCCCTTTTTCTGTGTGTTCTTTTCTTTTATATATATATATATATATATATATATATATATATTTTTTTTTTTTTTTCTCTTCGGCTCTATTTTTTATTCTTTTACTGAACAGTAATGAAGTATTATTCTATTTAACACATTTTAACAGCTCTGGTCCAAGCTAATACTCTATATGGTAGCATTATTTCAATCGTAGTTAATTATTCTTAGTTATATTAACTACCGTATTTTTCGCACCATAAGACGCACTTTTACCCCCCAAAAAAATAGGGAAAAGTGTCCCTGCGTCTTATGGAGCGAATACTGAGCAGGCTCCGCCCCCCCATCGCCGCCGCCGTGTCAGAATACAGACACTCGGCTTCTCTGCGGAGGAGAAATGACAGGATGTGAGGCAGATCCTTGCTGGGGCATACCAAGGGGGAGCGGGGGGAGACGGTCTGCCCCAGGTGCCAAAACATGGGGGTTGTCAGTGGTGTTGCTATAATGGTGCACTCCGCACCCAGGTAAGTTGACATCCGCCAGATGTGACCCCCATCCTGCAAGCGACAAGAGCCCTGGATGGCTTTTTTATTCAGCTGGAACACCCCCGGCGCCGTGGTCTGGTCCAGTCTCACTTCCTGCCTCTCTCCACTTGCCGCTGCTGTTGCTGCAAACTATGTCCTCAGTCATCCATCCTAGCTGCTGCCTGGTGTATCTGATGCTGAGAGCCAGCCAGAGGGGGTTGTGGATTGTAATGGCAGTGTCCTCCACTGCCTGAGGTGAGTGATAAGGGGGTGGGAGGTGTGGGATGGTATCCACTGTTCATCACCTGAGCTGTTGTTATATGAGAGGCTGAAGGGGTGTTTGTGTCTGCCCTGCCACCCTGAGCTGATCTGGGAAGGGGGGGGGAGGTTTCTGTGTGTCCACCACCAACCAGGTATAGTGTAGCTGAGCTGATTTGATAGGGGGGCTGGTATTACTGTGCGTCCACCACCCACCTATAGTAGTAATATAATATTAAATATTTTAGTACATCATTTGGTTCAGAATATTTTTTTTCTTGTTTTTCTCCTCTAAAACCTAGGTGCGTCTTATGGAGCGAAAAATGCAGTAATTTACTTTTCTTTTCTGTAATGGTCAAATAACCTACCTAACAGTAGCTACTTAGTGGACCTTAAAATTCTACCATTTATGTTAAACATGATTTGTTTACTGTTGTATTATTTATTACAACTGCTTGTATTTACTTGTTGATCCAATCAATAAAATATTTTGACAAGGAGAATGCTAATGTGAAGCAAAAAGGACATAAACCAACCAGTGTTAGCCAATCTCTGTCCATAAAGAGAACAGGAAGTATATGGGTGACTCTTTTGTTTTTTCACACCCCAAAAAGTTGTGCTCCACCACGCACCAAGAACTACTGCACTCACCAGAGCAATATGGCCGACCAGCAGCCAATGTGCCCCTTTTACAGTCCACCTCTGGAATGTCCAAAAGCCACCGTCTGGTCTTCATCTGCTGTTTTTCAACCATACTCATGGCCAAGTTGTATGGAATATTTAAAGGATAAAAAAAGCCCCCACAGATTGAAGTAATATATAGTGTAGTAGTTTATTTTTACAAAATGATAAAAATACAGAAGTATTCCACTCACTTGTAAACGTGCCTTTGGAGCCTTTGTGCAATAGAGCTGTGCATTAAGTTGTTACACAGTTTTGCATTGTAATTATGTATTACATTTAAGGATTTTTATCATTTATTCACACGGAGGAGATTGTAACTTTTCACTGACCGATGTGTATGGGGCGAACACACTTTTCCAATTTAGACAGATAATTGATAAGTGCTATAGTCACACTTTAAAGAGCAGCTGCTATATATATATATATATATATATATATATATATATATATATATATATTAGGGTTGTCCCGATACCACTTTTTTAAGACCGAGTACAAGTACCGATACTTTTTTTCAAGTACTCGCCGATACCGATTACCGATACTTTTTTTTCAATGTCATGTGACAGTTTGAAAGATGGGGACTGATAGGTGGCACTTATGGGCACGGATCGATGGCACTTATGGGCACTGATAGGTGGCACTTGTGGGCAGTGATAGGTGGCACTTGTGGGCACTGATAGGTGGCACTGATTGCACTGAAAGGTGGCACTTGTGGGCACTGATAGGTGGCACTTATGGGCACTGATAGGTGGCACTTATGGCACTGATAGATGGCACTTATGGGCACTGACAGGTGGCACTTGTGGGCAGTGATAGGTGGCACTGATAGGTGGCACTTGTGGGCACTGATAGATGGCACTGATTGCACTGAAAGGTGGCACTTGTGGGCACTGATTGCACTGATAGGTGGCACTTGTGGGCACTGATAGATGGCACTGATTGCACTATCAGTGCCATCTATCAGTGCCCACAAGTGCCACCTATCAGTGCCCATAAGTGCCACCTATCAGTGCAATCAGTGGCATCTACCAGTGCCACCTGATAGGTGGCACTGGTAGATGGCACTGATTCCACTGATAGGTAGCACTTGTGGGTACTGATAGGTGGCTGACACTGAAATGCTGCGGGGGAAATGACACAGGATTTAAGAAAAAAAAAACTGCTGCAACGCCCATCTTGGTACACCCTGCACTCGGCTGCAGTAAGCAACAGCAGACATCTTGTTACACCCAGCCCATATAGCTCGGGCTGGGTGTAACAAGATGTCTGCTGCTGCTTACTGCAGCCGAGTGCAGGGTGTACCAAGATGGGCATGGGGACGTTCAGCCGCTGACGGCGACCGAATGTGACAGCACCGGTCACCGATCCTGATGCGGCTGCGCCCTGAACCCCTGCCAGCTTACCAGGTTCAACTGCAGGTGAGGGACTCGCTCTCCGCCCGCGGACTCCGTCCACCGACTGTGCCCGCCCTCTTCAGCCAGACTCCGCCCGCACTTTCCTCTCCCGCCCTCCCCAGCCACTGACTCCTCCCACCCTCTCCGGCCAGACTCCGCCCGCACTCCCCCGCCCTCTCTCCTGCCCTCCCCAGCCACTGACTCCTCCCGCCCTCTCCGGCCACAAAAAAAAAAAAAAAGTATCGGGTGAAGCATCGGGAGCATTTGCGCGAGTACAAGTACTCGCGCAAATGCTTGGTATCGGTCCCGATACCGATACTAGTATCGGTATCGGGACAACCCTAATATATATATATATATATATATATATACAATGCCTTGAAAAAGTATTCATACCCCTTGAAATTTTCCAAATTGTGTCATGTTACAACCAAAAACATAAATGTATTTTATTAGGATTTTATGTGATATTCCAACACAAAGTGGCACATAATTGTGAAGTTAAAGGAAAATGATAAATGATGTTTAATTTTTTTTTTTTACGAAAAAATATGTGAAAAGTGTGGGGTGCATTTGTATTCAGCCCCCCAGAGTCAATACTTTGTAGAAGCACCGTTCTCTGCAATTACAGCTGCAAGCTTTTTTGGGGATGTCTCTACCAGCTTTGCACATCTGGAGAGTGACATTTTTGCCCATTCTTCTTTGCAAAATAGCTCAAGCTCTGTCAGATTGGATGGAGAGTGTCTGTAAACAGCAATTTTCAAGTCTTGCCACAGATTCTCAATTGGATTTAGGTCTGGACTTTGACTGGGCCATTCTAGCATATGAATATGCTTTGGTTTAAACCATTCCATTGTAGCTCTAGCTGTATGTTTAGGGTCATTGTCCTGCTGGAAGGTGAACCTCCACCCCAGTTACATAGTTACATAGTTAGTCAGGTTGAAAAAAGACACAAGTCCATTCAGTTCAACCATAAAAAAATAAAAATAAACTAAAATATATAATATCATACAATCCCATATACCTGCAGTTGATCCAGAGGAAGGCAAAAAAACCCAGCAGAGCATGATCCAATTTTCTACAGCAGGGGAAAAAATTCCTTCCTGATCCCCCGAGAGGCAATCGGATTTTCCCTGGATCAACTTTACCCATAAATGTTAGTACCCAGTTATATTATGTACATTTAGGAAAGAATACAGGCCTTTCTTAAAGCAATCTACTGAGCTGGCCAGAACCACCTCTGCAGGGAGTCTATTCCACATTTTCACAGCTCTTACTGTGAAGAAACCTTTCCGTATTTTGAGATGAAATCTCTTTTCATCTAGACAAAAAGAGAGCCCCCTTGTCCTTTGTGTTGACCGTAAAGTGAATAACTCAACACCAAGTTCACTATATGGACCCCTTATATATTTGTACAGTCTCAAGTCTTTTGCAGACTCTCACAGATTTTGCTCTAAGATTGCCCTGTATTTGGCTCCATCCAACGTCCCATCAACTCTGACCATCTTCCCTGTGCCCGCTGAAGAAAAGCATCTCCACAACATGATGCTGCCACCACCATATTTCACGGTGGGGATGGTGTGTTCAGGATGATGTGCAGTGTTAGCTTTCCGCCACACATAGCGGAACCGATGTGAGAGGTATGCATAATAACAATGGATGCCATGACAGAGACACAAATCTGTGTGTGCCGCGATTGCGACTGGCAGTGAACCGGATTTTGGAGCATGGCATGAGATGACATGATAAACTAGCCGGGATGAATCGGTGAGTCGCTGATGTGAATGGATTCAGAGCAGAGTGTAGGGTAATACGAACCTCATTCATACTCAGCAATACCTCATCCATACTCTGCAATACCCCATCCACACCCTGCAATACCCCATCCACACCCTGCAATACCCCATCCACACTCTGCAATACCCCATCCACACTCTGCAATACCCCATCCACACTCTGCAATACCCCATCCATACTCTGCAATACCCCATCCATACTCTGCAATACCCCATCCATACTCTGAAATACCTCATCCATACTCTGCAATACCCCATCCATACTCTGCAATACCATCCACACTCTGCAATACCCCATCCATACTCTGCAATACCTCATCCATACTCTGCAATACCTCATCCATACTATGCAATACTCATCCATACTCTGCAATACTCATCTGTCCATCCATACTCTGCAATACTCATCCGTCTATCCATACTCTGCAATACTCATCCATCCATCCATACTCTGCAATACTCATCCATCCATACACTGCAATACTCATCCATCCATCCATACTCTGCAATACTCATCCATCCATCCATACTCTGCAATACTCATCCATCCATCCATACTCTGCAATACTCATCCATCCATACCCAGCCATACTCGGCCATACCCAGCTATACTCAGCCATACTCAGCCATACCCACCCAGCCATACTCAGCCATCCCATCCATACCCAGCCATCCACATTCATGGCTCAACCATGCTCAGTCATCCCCATCCACGGCTCATCCATGCCACTACAGTGCCACAAAGTGTAATAGATAGTCAAATAGACTTGAAATTTATGCCCCTAGAATGCCTGCTGGTGCTCCCTGCATGTTGGACCTCTGTATGTGGCCACGCTGTGTAAAAGTCTCACACGTGGTATCGCCATACTCGGGAGTAATAGCAGAATGTGTTTTGGAGTGTAATTTGTGGTATGCATATTGTGTGTCTGAGAAATAACCTGATAATATGACAATTTTGTGAAAAAAAAAAGAAAACAAATCTTGAATTTGCAAAGAATTGAGGGAAAAAATTACAACTTCAAAAACTTCACTGTGTCTCTTTCTAAATACCTTGGAATGTCTACTTTCCAAAAAGGGGTCATTTGGGGGGTATTTGTACTTTCCTGGCATGTTAAGGTCTCAAGAAATGAGATAGGCCATCAGTACTTCAGGTGTGATACATTTTCAGAGATTGGCACCATAGCTTGTGGAGTCTATAACTTTCACAAAGACCAAATAACATACACCAATTTGGGTTATTTTTACCAAAGATATGTAGCAGTATAAATTGTGGCCAAAATTTATGAAGAAAAATTACTAATTTGCAAAATGTTATCACAGAAATTAAGAAAAAACTTTTTTTTTCAAAATTTTCGTTTTTTTTTCATTTATAGCGCAAAAATTAAAAAACCCAGAGGTGATCAAATACAATCAAAAGAAAGTTCTATTTGTATGAAAAAAAGGACGAAAAAAATCATTTGGGTACAGTGTTGCATGACTGAGCAATTGTCATTCAAAGTGTGAGAGCACCGAATGCTGAAAATTGGTCTGGTTAGGAAGGTGGTTTAAGTGCCCAGTGGTTAAATACTCCCCGGACTCCTCCCATAAATTTAGGCCACCATACTGGCCTTCTTATTTATATATATATATATATATATACAGTGGAACCTCGGATTGCGAGTAACGTGGTTAACGAGCGTTTCGCAATACGAGCACTGTATTTTTAAAAAACCTGACTCGGTTTCCGAGTGTTGTCTCGCAAAACGAGCAGGATTCAAGCCAAAGCAGTGTGCAATACCATGTTTGGTCTGAGGTGGGGGGGCGTCGGAGCCGATCAGCGTCGTTCGGAGCCGTTCGGAAATGCTTGGAAAATCGCGGAAATACTCAGTTTCCGAGGTTTTCCGAGTTCAGCCGAGGTGTCCTCGGCCCTTTCTGAGTGTTTACAAGGCTCTCTGGCGCCCCCACCACCTCTGGCTGCATGCGGTACTGCATGCCATTGAAGTCAATTCGGAACAAATTATTTTAGTTTCCATTGACTTCAATGGGGAAACTCGCTTTGATATGCGAGTACTTTGGATTACGAGCATTCTCCTGGAACGGATTATGCTCATAATCCAAGGTTCCACTGTGTATATATATATTATATATGTAGCGGGTATGTACTTTCCCGGGTGTAAATTTGAACTTGACAGAGACATTGGTGATGTGTAATTCCCTGCAGCCCAGCGGGTGGCGCTGTTGCGATAGGCTGGGGTTGAATCATTGCTGTGTGTCGTGCCTCCTTTTTGTCCTCCCTTGGCAGCGGTATGGTGGGGCGGGGAACCCGCCGTGCTTGCTGGGAGAGGGTATAAAGGGGCCGGCCATCTTTGTCACGGTCGAAGTCCCAGGCACCTTTAGCTTGTGGACGGTGGTTCATGTCGGTCCTCTGGGGGGCCTAGGCCTAGAGGACAATCGGAGGTCGTGTTCCATCCCAGGCACCTTTAGCCTGGGGTGAGGTACTCGAATGGAGGTCCGGAGCTCAGTGCCCAACACTGAGTTCCGCGAGGGAAGGAGATCCTAGGGAACCCCGGAAGTGGGTACCCGAATCCGGAAGGCGCAATGGACCGGGGGGAGCTCCTCACTTGAAGACCCGGTGCAGCATATTGCCGGTGACAGGTGAACCGCCTGGAAGGAAATCCCCCCTCGTGCGGAGACCTTAACCCACTTTCAGGAAGGAAAGTGGAGAACTACATTGTGTCTGGGCCTATTCGCATCCACACCTCCTTTCCTGTTCTGTTTCTATCAAGGGAGTTCAAATGATTGTGTTCATTCGCAGAAGAATAAAGGAGTGTTGAACTTTAATGGTGTGGGGCTCATTTCCTGACAGACATTGTTCAAGGTGACTCTTGGAGGGAGGATCCAGGTGCACAGCACTGACCCAAAGGTAATACAAGAACGTTGCTTATACCGCACTGACACATGTGGTGGAAGCCAGGCGTGGTGTCCCCGCTCCCTCCCCTCTAAGATACCCCTAGACAAAAGAAAGACGAGACGAGAGAAAGAGGGGAGTGAGGAGGCCGCTACATGTGGGGGCTCGGGTCCGGTATAGTGTTTGTGCACCACGGAATTGAACGTGTCTGCTGGAGGAGTTAAGCGAATAGGCAGGCCTTCATTGGCCGAAGTGCATCCCTGCTCGAAGTCGTGGACATGACCCAATGAAGGGAAAGACCTGCGCAGAAGTGTGGAAAGAGGGGGAAGTTCAGCCGTGTGAAGTACTACACGTGGGGGCTTCTATTGCACTGCGCCACCAGGCACACCCCCATCGCTTAGTTCGTGGGCGTGACTCAGAAACAGAAAAGAAGAAAAGCCCGCAAACTGGAGCAAAGGGGAGGAGTCCAATACGTGTGAAGGACTACACGTGGGACATTGGCGCAAAAAAAAACTCTGCAGTGTGCGATGGATCAGCAACAGGTCGCCATGTTCGGACATACATTGTGGATTCCAGTTCACCCTTCCACCACGACATTGACTGCTGCTGCTCCGGTAACAGATACGGGGATCCGCCTAAAGCCAAGGGGTCGATTCGCCCTGTACTCGTGCGTGGACGTTGAGGCCCTGGGTGTGATTTGTCCCGGCTGTTCGGGACTGATGTGCCAGCTGAAGCCATTCGGGCGATATGAAGCCTGTGGGGAGTTCCTGTTCGAAGTGGATCCGGCGGTTGAGAAGCCGAGAACCATCTACCCCGGCCGTGCTGCGGACAACACCACTCAGAGAGGAGGAATCACTGCTGTGAGAGCCATCCCTGCGCACACTGCAGCGACCGCGGAGGAGGTCGTGAAACCCCAACGGGAGAAATCAGTGGATGCTGACTCGGTCACCACTGTCTCGCAGCATCCGCCACCGAAGAGAAAGACCGGCATGGTAGCCCCGACCAGCGGTTGTGGTGGACCGTCTCGCCCGCTTACGCCCGGCCAGGATGGATCCGTCGACAAGAGGTCCGGATGTCCAGCTTCAAGTAAAGGCCGAGGTAAGCCAGGTGGAGAGATTTGGTGTGTGGGTGGAGGTGTCGGGAAGTCATGGCCCAGCGAGTCCGCGGGAGGTGGTGGCTCCGTTTCTACAACCGGCTACATACCCGCGGAGGAGTGTGACACCTCTGACCTGGAGTCGCTCTCGGACCTGGGAGACGACGTTGCCATAGACGATTTGTTTGCCGAGAAGGGCTGGGACAAAGTACCTCTCGCTTCATTTTGGAAGATTAGAGATCCACCCATGTCAACAGGGGAAAGTACACCCCGGGTGGAGGCACCAGCGCCTGAAGAGAGGTCCCGTCCCCAGCCTGCTTCTGCATCCCCGGTGCCATCTGTACCGAAGACCGGGGAAAAGAGACTGTTGCTGCGGGCACCAATGCCCAGATCAGATGTGTTCAAGGTCCCTCGCCACCCAGACTCGATAGTTTTGTCTGGTGAAGGGGACAAAGCTACCATGCCTCCTTTGGCGAGATTGCAATGGCTATTTGGCCAGAAGGTTGCTGCAGACTACGGATGGGAGTATCCATACTTGTCGAAGGAACTGCTCTATGAGGTGGAAGTGTGCCGGGAGCGCTGGTACAATGACTTTGTGTGGACCCACCTTCAGGTTCCCCACGCCCGCAGGTACCTGGCATGCTCTCCAAAGGCCTCTCAATGTTTTAAAGACTGCAAGGCAGAGTGAATGTTGGGACGACACATCCATACAGATAAAGTGTTGATCCGGCGCAAAGAAGGAGAAGATGTGGAGTATCATCTGGAAACCATGGATCAGCACTTGAAGCCACTTGTTCTGCCGCATCCCCGCTTTTACCTGTAGGAGAAAAGAGACTCCGTTCTTATCATGCTGCTGAACTTTCTGGGGCTGTTGCTTTTGTGCCCAGAGGAATGAAGAACTGTTCCTGTTTGTTCTTCACTTTTCCTGCAAGAGATTATGGACTCTGGGGTAGATAGGGCCAAAAGAAAAGAGGAAAGTTCCACGAGTGCAGTTACCGCGGTGCTGTCACCAGGTGGCAGTGTTGCGCAACGTTAAAACACTTTCATGCACTCACTCTTTGGAGAAAAGGGATTTCTTCTCGGAGAAGTTTCTTTTCCGTTACACGAATACAGGTGTCAGGGTTATATGTGTTAATCCTTTCTTTTCCCTCTGCAGGAGAGCATCCCATCAAGTCCACTGAGGATGGGGTGGGTTTAGTCAGGATGGGGGGGGGGGGAAGTCAAATGTGAATATGTGATTCAAAGTCAATGCTGTTGTTTCTCTTTTGTCTTTATTCCCTTTCTTTACAGGGCTCAGACACAATGTTTTAGTTGGATAGTTTTTCTAAAGTTTTATATTTTTGTACAATTTTTAGTCGGTTTCTGGATTGGATTATGTCAGCCGTTGAGGGCATGATTTACTCCAGACACTGGGGACCAGTGTCAAATCACCAGGGGGAGAGTGTAGCGGGTATGTACTTTCCCGGGTGTAAATTTGAACTTGACAGAGACATTGGTGATGTGTAATTCCCTGCAGCCCAGCGGGTGGCGCTGTTGCCCTGGGCTGGGGTTGAATTATTGCTGTGTGTCGTGCCTCCTTTTTGTCCTCCCTTGGCAGTGGTATGGTGGGGCGGGGAACCCACCGTGCTTGCTGGGAGAGGGTATAAAGGGCCGGCCATCTTTGTCACGGTCGAAGTCCCAGGCACCTTTAGCTTGTGGACGGTGGTTCGTGTCGGTCCTCTGGGGGGCCTAGGCCTAGAGGACAATCGGAGGTCGTGTTCCATCCCAGGCACCTTTAGCCTGGGGTGAGGTACTCGGATGGAGGTCCGGAGCTCAGTGCCCAACACTGAGTTCCGCGAGGAAAGGAGATCCTAGGGAACCCCGGGAGTGGGTACCCGAATCCGGAAGGCGCAATGGACCGGGGGGAGCTCCTCACTTGAAGACCCGGTGCAGCATATTGCCGGTGACAGGTGAACCTCTCGTGGGAGACCGCCTGGAAGGAAATCCCCCCTCGTGCGGAGACCGTAACCCACTTTCAGGAAGGAAAGTGGAGAACTACATTGTGTCTGGGCCTATTCGCATCCACACCTCCTTTCCTGTTCTGTTTCTATCAAGGGAGTTCAAATGATTGTGTTCATTCGCAGAAGAATAAAGGAGTGTTGAACTTTAATGGTGTGGGGCTCATTTCCTGACAGACATTGTTCAAGGTGACTCTTGGAGGGAGGATCCAGGTGCACAGCACTGACCCGAAGGTAATACAAGAACGTTGCTTATACTGACACATGTGGTGGAAGCCAGGCGTGGTGTCCCCTCTCCCTCCCCTCTAAGATACCCCTAGACAAAAGAAAGACGAGACGAGAGAAAGAGGGGAGTGAGGAGGCCGCCACATATATATATATATATATATATATATATATATATATATATTGTGAGGGGGTTAGCTCGGCAGCGGGTGTGTGTGACCCCCGGGATGGGCTCCCCACACAAAACAGGCCCAGCAAACGGAGGTTGTGGTTTTCAAAATCAAAAAGGTGCGGTTTATTTTCTATTTACAGTGACAAAACACAGCAAAGCAAAAGAAACATAACCAAAATAAATCCTGGTCAAGTTGACCTCTGACTAAACATACAGGTTTCCTAACTAACAACTGGGATCAGCCTAGTGCTGTCCTAGTCCCTAAGTCCCTGGTTTTAAATGTCCAAGCAAATAGCCACACAGGCTTTGTCTCACCGCACAGGGGTTCACTCTCCCTAGACAGTCCACACAGGTCTGGTTCCAGGCATGAGCTAACATCTAATGAAGCTGGGAGTTCTTATAGAGGCCTAAATGAGCTGACAAGCTTCAGCTGGTCTCATCAACTCCCTGTCTGCACGACGCCCAGCCCTCTCCCTAGAGGTATGAGTCATCCATGAGCCCACTAGCCTTATACAACTCTCCACCTAGTTGTATAAGTCGGCGTAAAGCCTGAATCTGGGAGAAATATATCTACCCCCCTGGATGCAACCAGGTGACTTTACCTTCCTGCTGTCACATACCCCCCCCTCTTGTTTTAACCTCGGGGTTGGAACACCAGCAATCAGGCATTCATGTACTCGAGACAAAGCATCCACATTCCCCATTTGAACGCCAGGGCGATGCTTTACTGTGAAGTTGAATTCCTGGAGGGCCAGGAACCACCTATTCACTCTTCTATTTGTTTCCTTGTTTTGAGCCATCCACTTTAACGGAGCGTGATCCGTAACCATGTCAAAGTGCCTACCTAGCAGGTAGTACCGAAGGGAATCTAGAGCCCACTTCACCGCTAAACACTCCTTTTCAACGGTGGCGTAATTTACCTCATGGGACTTCAACTTCCTGCTGAGGTAAATGACTGGGTGCTCTTCCCCGTTCCAGACCTGGGACAATACTGCTCCTAACCCCACATCTGACGCATCACTTTGTACGACAAAGTCTTTAGAGAAGTCGGGTGAGTACAACACTGGCTGGCTACATAAGGCTTGTTTCAAGAATTGGAATGCTGCCTCAGCCTCGGGGGTCCATTTAATCATGACCGACCCTTTCCCCTTCGTCAGGTTGGTTAGGGGCACAGCCTTAGAAGCAAAGTGGGGAATGAATCGCCGATAATACCCAGCGATTCCCAGAAAGGCTCGTACCTGCTTCTTGCTGTTGGGACGTGGCCAACTCTGGATGGCCTCGACTTTGTTGAGTTGGGGTTTTATTACTCCCCTCCCAATGGTGTACCCAAGATATTTGGCCTCCTCCTGCCCAATGGTACACTTCTTGGGGTTAGCCGTAAACCCCGCTTCCCGAACAGAGTCCAGGACTGCTTGCACTTTTGGCAGATGTGAGGCCCAATCTGTGCTATGGACAATTACGTCATCCAGGTAAGCCGCAGCATACTTCCGATGGGGCCTCAGCATCTGGTCCATTTTCCGCTGGAATGTGGCCGGCGCATTCTGTAACCCGAACGGCATTCTTTTATATTGGAACGCCCCGTCTGGGGTTACAAATGCGGTTTTCTCTTTGGCCGACTTGGCCAGGGGGATTTGCCAATACCCTTTTGTGAGGTCAAGAGTCGTCATGTATCGGGCTGTTCCCAGCCGGTCGATCAACTCATCTATACGTGGCATGGGGTAGGTGTCAAATTTTGTAACTTTGTTCAACTGACGAAAATCGTTACAAAATCGCCAGCTCCCATCCGGTTTAGGCACCAACACGATGGGACTAGACCAATCACTTTGGGACTCCTCTATCACCCCTAAGTTCAGCATTTTCTGTACTTCCTCCCGTATTGCCTCCCGTCGAGCCTCTGGGATCCGATAGGGTTTTAACTTCACCCTTTCACCGGGCGGGGTAATGATGTCATGCTCTACCCCAGATGTTTGTCCCGGCAGCTCAGAGAATACCTCCTTGTTGCGAAGCACAAACTCCTTAACCTCCTGTTGTTGGGGTTGTGACAAGGTGGCTGCTATTCCAACCTCAGGAATCACGCAACCAGTTTGAGCTGGTGACCAAGTGTCTGCGACTAGGGACTCTCTATCCCTCCAGGCTTTCAACAGATTAACGTGATAGATCTGTTCGGGCTTTCGCCTTCCTGGTTGTCTGACCTTGTAATTCACTTCGCTCACTTTTTCCATTATCTCGTAGGGGCCTTGCCATTTGGCAAGGAATTTACTTTCAACCGTAGGGACAAGTACCAATATCCTATCCCCCGGGGAAAAGGTACGGGTCTTGGCTCCACGGTTGTACACTCTCTGCTGTGCCAACTGCGCTTGGGCCAAATGTTCCTTCACGATGGGCATTACCTGTGCAATTCGATCTTGCATCAGGGCGACATGCTCAATCACACTCCTGTGGGGAGAACTCTCACTTTCCCAAGTTTCCTTGGCAATATCTAACAGCCCTCTTGGGTGTCTCCCATACAGTAACTCAAAGGGGGAGAATCCCGTAGAGGATTGGGGCACCTCCCTAATAGCAAACATCAAATAAGGAAGTAAACAGTCCCAATCCTTTCCATCTCTATCCACCACTTTCTTCAACATTTGTTTTAGGGTTTTGTTGAATCTTTCAACCAGCCCATCGGTTTGGGGGTGATACACAGACGTACGCAATTGCGTCACTTTGAACAATTTACACAGCTCTTTCATAACCCGGGACATAAAGGGTGTACCTTGGTCCGTAAGCAGTTCTTTACAAATACCCACCCGGCTAAAAACAAGAGATAGCTCTTTGGCTATGGTTTTGGCCGAGGTATTTCGGAGAGGGATCGCTTCTGGATAACGGGTGGCATAGTCCATTATAACTAATATGTACTGGTGCCCCCTAGCGGACTTGATTATAGGACCTACCAAATCCATGGCGATCCTCTCAAACGGGACCTCAATGATGGGTAGAGGGACCAGCGGGCTACGGAAATGTGGCATCGGGGCCAACCTCTGACACACAAGGCAGGAGGAACAATAATTTTCTACGTCCTTCATCACCCCCGGCCAATAGAATCTCTGTAATACCCTCTCTCTGGTTTTCTCTGTCCCCAGATGACCTCCAAGAATGTGCCCATGGGCCAACTCCAACACCAACTTCCTGTAAGGTTTGGGCACCACAAGCTGCTCAACGGTTTCTTCTGCCCTTTTTGCCACCCGATACAGTAGGTCCTTCTCTACGCTGAAGTATGGGTAAGTGCAGGTATTATCTGGGTTCACTAACTCGCCATCTATTTTCACTACGTTTTCCCGTGCCTTTATTAGGGCGGGGTCTTTCAACTGTTCTGTGGCAAAGTTTTCCCTGTGAACCTCAAGATCAGAAAACTCCACAGACGGTAGGTTTTCGTCTGAGGAGGTGGGCTCCTCTCCAGTTTCTTGAGTCTCCCCTGCCAATACTGATAAGGGAAATTCCGGAGAGTCCTCACCACTCTCAGGGGAGTTCTGGCTATCACATTCCTGGTACATAGGGGCACCAGTGAGGGGCTCAGGATCATCCCACAGTTCCCAGAACTTCGGAAAATCCCTTCCCACAATGGCGTCATGCGGTAACTGAGATACTAAGCCCACTGGATGAGAGAGGGTACCTTTGGGGGTCTCGAAACACACTGTAGTCACTGGATACTCTCGGGTGTCCCCATGCACACAAATAACAGCTACCTTGCTATTCCCAGAGACCTCTGTTTTAACTAACTCAGCCTTTATCAGGGTCACAAGGCTACCTGAATCCAGCAATACCACAACATTTCTACCATTAACACACATTTTGCATAAATGTTTCTCAGTTCCTCGAATGGCAGTGCATGCGACTGTCGCACACAGCGACTGACGTCTGCCCGTCAGAAAGTCACACTGCATGGGTTCCTCCACAACCGGGCAATTGGCTGCAATATGTCCCGCTTGCCGGCAGCGGTAGCAAACGATCCTTCTTGCCGCCTCTTGAGCCGCTGATTTCCCAGGCTGTTCTCGCCAAACTTGGGGTAGAGCTCCCACCCTCTCACTCTCTCCACCCTCACCCCTTGGAATCCTCTTATCCGCCCCTGGGGATGGTCTGGTCTTAGGGTGGAAAGTCCGAGTGTCTCTGGAAGAGGCCGTCAGGTTCTCTGTAGCCAAGTATTTCTCCACACGATCCACAAGACCATCGGCCGTCTCTGGGTCTCCATGGCTTACCCACTTTTGGATGGCAGTAGGAAGAGCTCTCAAAAACCGATCCATTACAACACGTTCCACAATCTTTGGTGCGGACAAAGTCTCTGGCTGTAGCCACTTTCTGCTCAGGTGAATGAGATCATACATTTGAGACCTGGGGGGTTTTCCAAGCTGGAAAGTCCAGTTATGCACACGCTGAGCCCGGACAGCCTGGGTGACACCCAGCCTTGCCAAAATTTCAGCTTTTAGCATCACATAGTCTTTTGCTTGGTTAGGCTCTAGGTCATAGTAAGCTTTCTGCGATTCACCAGTTAACAGAGGAGCCACCAGTCCAGCCCACTGCTCCTCAGGCCACTTTTCTCTTTCAGCGGTCCTTTCAAATGTGGTCAAAAATACCTCTGGATCATCCTCTCCAGTCATTTTTGTCAATAAACTACTCACCCCAAAGGACGCGGTATTAGTGGGACGGCTTTCCTCACTGGTCTGCGGACGTTGCTGCATTACTGCTTCCATTTGTTGTAGTCTCTGCTCTTGCTTCTGTAACAGGTCTATGAAGCGGGCCTCAGATTGCTGCTGGGCTTGTTGCTGAGCTTCCAGACTCTGTTGGTGAGCTTGCTGCTGGGCTGCAAGGCTCTGTTGATGAGCTTGCTGCTGGGCTGCAAGGCTCCTTTGCAAACCTGCATTTGTCTGCTGTTGATTGGCATTTGCTAGAGCCAGCTGTTTCAGTATCTCCTCCATGCTGGCTTAAAAAAAAACTGCCTGCATTCTCCACCAACTGTGAGGGGGTTAGCTCGGCAGCGGGTGTGTGTGACCCCCGGGATGGGCTCCCCACACAAAACAGGCCCAGCAAACGGAGGTTGTGGTTTTCAAAATCAAAAAGGTGCGGTTTATTTTCTATTTACAGTGACAAAACACAGCAAAGCAAAAGAAACATAACCAAAATAAATCCTGGTCAAGTTGACCTCTGACTAAACATACAGGTTTCCTAACTAACAACTGGGATCAGCCTAGTGCTGTCCTAGTCCCTAAGTCCCTGGTTTTAAATGTCCAAGCAAATAGCCACACAGGCTTTGTCTCACCGCACAGGGGTTCACTCTCCCTAGACAGTCCACACAGGTCTGGTTCCAGGCATGAGCTAACATCTAATGAAGCTGGGAGTTCTTATAGAGGCCTAAATGAGCTGACAAGCTTCAGCTGGTCTCATCAACTCCCTGTCTGCACGACGCCCAGCCCTCTCCCTAGAGGTATGAGTCATCCATGAGCCCACTAGCCTTATACAACTCTCCACCTAGTTGTATAAGTCGGCGTAAAGCCTGAATCTGGGCGAAATATATCTACCCCCCTGGATGCAACCAGGTGACTTTACCTTCCTGCTGTCACAATATATATATATATATATTTATTTTGTGTGTATGTATATATATTTTTATTTTTGTGTGTGTACAGTTGCAATAAAAAGTATGTGAACCCTTTTGGAATGATATGGATTTCTGCACAAATTGGTCATAAAATGTGATCTGATCTTCATCTAAGTCACAACAATAGACAATCACAGTCTGCTTAAACTAATAACACACAAATAATTAAATGTTACCTTGTTTTTATTGAACACACCATGTAAACATTGCAGGCTTCTGATTATGGATCCCTCTTTAGGCGAGTTTCCAGGCCTCTTCCCGAGACAGCAGTACCGTTGCTAGTCTCCTCTGGGACTGATCCTCCCCTGGTCTCCTTTCCTAACCGTGGGCTTCCGGTAGGTGGGTAGCTTGGGATCCTTTTCTTGAAACATAGGCCTCAGCCAGCTGGGCCTACAAGCAGCGATGTGGCCTTGGGCTGAAGGTGCCCGGGACCAGAACACACGCACCCCGTGCCATACGGGCCATGAGGCGCACGCACAGGACCAGTGGGTCCCCAGTAAAAAACGAATCCCAATGGCGTCTGCCCCTTATGTACCCCCTCCCAGCATGCACAGCAGGTAGACCACGCCCATCTGATCTGAGCCCAACTACTAGCTCAGACTACCCCTAAATATATACACAGCTCTTCCAAATATTGGGGAGGGCGCTACATACAGTATACTGTTTCTTGTTCATGTTGTGTTGTACAGATAATTGCAAATATAAACACAGCAAACTACTTTAATAGCTGGCTAGCACAACAAGCAATTAATACTTTCTGGAAGAATCACCATAGAAACACATTGCCTGACTTTTTGCAGCTTGAATCAACTTTAATGTTAACAATTTTTTTGTGCATGTAAAATTCCAGTATGATCCACTTCTGATCCTTTAAATATAACATTTATTGATGTAAGACTGTTATGAAACTTCACACGTTAACAGATAGCATGCTCTGTTATGAATTTATATGACACACATTACCATAAATTGTTTAATATGATGGATGGTCCAAGGATGCAGATAAAACAAATCCTATCTTTTGCTATCATAAATTGATTGAGATGATTAGTGATGTACAAATCGAAGCAATGCCACTCTACTGGTTTCTTGACACAATGGAGATTTTCTTTACTTAGCACACATACTGTAGATCCACCCTGCGTTCAGTGAACAAATAATGAGGTCATATTACAGCTTGGAGCTCTCACGGTTGACTTCTGTAGATCTAATAATGACGTTTATTACTTTATTAGAACAACAGCATATGGGGTTGTTGGCCTCACACAAAAATCCCCTGCACCCATGGGTGTCCGCTGAACTTTTTTCAGGGGGGGCAATACATTGCAATACAAAAAGATGTACACAGTGATGTCGTGGCACAGGCACTGTTGTTACCTGTAGTTCTTCCGCGATAGGGCAGGCCCTGGCAGCATATTCAGTCTCTTGTCTTGGCCACTGCACGCCACGCACCTGTGGGAGGAGCCGGCGCCGCGCCGGTCGGGTCGGCATAGGCACATTTACACAGGCAAAGGCAGGCTTAGGCAGCAGCCCATAATGGAACAGCCGGGTCAGGGTCACGGTGATGTAAAGCAGAGGCGGAGCCAATCTGATGCTCGGGCCGGGGGTGAGGAGGGAGGGAGGGATGGATAGTCGGAAAAGACTGAGAGAAGCCCCAGGCCAGCAGCAGTCTGCAGACTTAGAAAAAAAAAGTCCACGGCTGCCGCAGAGGCGACCGCGGCGGCCATTGCAACACAAGGGGCAAGTGTGTGTCTTCACTCTGAGTTCCAGGGGGGGGCAATTGACCCCCCTTGCCCTATGGAGCGGACGCCCATGCCTGCACCCCTGTTCATAAAAGTAGAACTATTATTAGGTCCACTAATACACATTCCAACATTCATCCTGCACATTGCCTGAACTAGGTAAAGGAACAGGTTCATTCTAAAGAATGGACCATTCTTATGAGAAATACCCGAAACACGTGAAACTCACCTTTCTCCTCTTTAATGTCCAAAATGGACCAGCACATCCCAAACTTATGTCTCGTTCACACAACCGGTTTTCCCGGCAGGAAAACTGCCATGACAGCTTTTCGCCAGGAAA
The DNA here is from genome assembly GCA_029206835.1 of Rana muscosa. Classification (NCBI taxonomy): domain Eukaryota; kingdom Metazoa; phylum Chordata; class Amphibia; order Anura; family Ranidae; genus Rana; species Rana muscosa. Next base: position 957,904,704 of record CM055117.1, on the reverse strand, counting down.
AACGGCCGTGTGTATGCTCCATGGCAGTTTTCCCTACGAGAAAACTGCGGGGAAAAAAAAGTGAACTCGTTCTCTATTTTACCGCCGCGATTCCCGGCGGACTTGTTTTCATCGGGAAAACCGGTCGTGTGTATGCTTTCTCGAGGGAAAAAAAACGCGCATGCTCAGAATCAAGTATGAGACGGGAGCGCTGTTTAGGGTAAAGCTAGCGTTCGTAATGGAAATAGCACATTCGGCACGCAGAAAATTATTGTATCGTTTAAATACAGCGCATTCTTTTCTTCGCTAGAATGCTACAATAATGAAGTTGTTTTCCTGCTGATATTCACACAGAGTTCTGACAAACTTGTTTCTTTATTATTTATCGTGATCTCATGAATAATCTATTTTTATTTGAAAGCCAGATCTCCATAATAATTATTTTTTTGTTTTTTTATTTTATATTTTATAACTGTAGCGCCCCTTTACTTTTCAGGGGTGCTATGTACTTAAATTTAAGGGTTGGTCTGAGCTAGTAGCCAGGCTCAGACCACTTTGATTGCTAGTACTCGCTTCTGCCTATGTGATGCAGCCTGATGTACAGTTCCCTATGGCCTGTAGGTGGCGCTGCCATATCAGGTCAGGGTTGAACCGTGGGTGGCATTACTATGCCTTAGGGTGTCCTCTCTCGGCAGAGGTGCGGCGGGCATGTTTAGCCTGCTGTGCATGCTGGGAGAGGATACATAAGGGGCAGACGCCATTTTTGGGAGAGACTAGAGCACTGGAGAGTGAGCGGAGGGTGCGGGCATATAGCGCGGTGTGCCTTGACCTGCAAGTGAGCCAAAGGCAGGAAAAAGGTCTGTGTGCTACACGTGGGGGCTCGAGTCCGGGATTCTGCAGCTATACCCCCCAGAGGTTGGACTTTATTTTTTCCCGTGTGGTTCCGTGGAGGTCGGCCATTTTGGAGAATTTGAACTGCGCCACTTATGAGAGAAATGGAGGTACAAGCCTAACTGTCTTTCTAACTGCGTAGTTCGTGGGCGTATCTCAAACATAGAAAAGCCCACGAGCTACGTGTAGCAAGAAGAAGAAGGGAAAGAAGCTTGCGCCCCGTACTATTGGGGATGTGCGGACAGCCAGCCCACAGGAACTTTTGTCCTCAGAAGGCAGTGTGTCCGTGTCTACCAGAAATGACCTGCCCGCAGAGATGTATGACACCTCTGATCTAGATTCATCATCTGATGTGGGAGATGACTTTGCCATCGATGAAGTGTTTATTAAGAAGGGCTGGGATGGAATACCAGTGACTTCTCCCCGTAGCTTCCGGGAGGAATCACCCATGGACTCTGGGGAAACTACACCCCCGGCTGGAAGCCCCTACTCCAGAAGAAGGCCTTGTCATCCTACCCGCTTTGCCTGCTCCGGAACCCTCTAAGTCTTCTATTGCGGAGGCTCGTTCACCTTTGCAGCCACCTATGCCTCAGCTAGAGCTCACGCCATTAAACAGGTCTCCGAATGCCATTGTTCTTCCTGGAGCGGGGGATCGGGCCACCATGCCGCCTTTCGCCCGGTTGCAGCGGCTCCTCAACAAAAAGATTGCCATTGAGTATGGGTGGGAATACCCATACATTCCCAAAGAACTGCTTTTTGAGATTGAGGCCTACAGGGACCGGTGGTACTCTGACTTCGTTTGGGACTATCTGAAAGTACAGAGAGGCCACCGGTACTTTAAATGTTCTGCTGCCATGGCAGATCGCTTCAAAGGATGCCGGGAGGACTGGACTCTTGGTCGGTACATTCATGCGGACAGGGTAGTGATCTGCAATAAGGACAGAGACAATGCTGTGTATTCCATAGAGACACTTGGTAAAGAATGGAAAACTCTTGCCCTTCCAGACCCACACTACTACCTCTAGAGTGAGAACTTGTTTTTTTTTTTATTACTCACTTTAGAAATCAAACTACCTGAACATGTAACTTTGTCCCTGCCAGGGAATCTACTCTGTTGAGGAGCTGGAGAGCCGTTCTAAGTTTATTTTTTCTCTCCTCCTTTTTCAACGGAAAATAATGTTTTTTTTTTTGGAAGAACTGAACTTTGGGGTAGATTTAGCTAGGGTAAAAGCTGGAAGTCGCCATGTTCAAGATGGGGAATGTTTTATAACAGTGATGCATTTCCATGCGAGTTAGTGCCAGATGTGATGACGATTGCACTACCGCCAGGTGGCTGTGATTTGCAGAACTTTCATAAAAGAATAACACATGCTAGGATTAGCAAAAATTTGAGCACTTAGTGAAGGGAGTTGTCTTTCTTCTGGGAGATAGCTCACTTATTTTGTATAGCGGTTAGATAGGATGTTTGTTTTGTGTGCTGTTTTTTTTTTCTCTCCCTCTGCAGGTGAACTACTAGCAATTCTGCCGGAGGATGGGTGGAGTGGTAGTTTAGGAGGGGGTGGAACCTGTATATTATGCCATGTAAAATGTGACATTGAGAATGGGATGTCAATGTTTGTACTCTTTGTTATCTATCTTTTCCTCTCTTTTATTCCTGCCCTTTCCCATTATATTGGTTCCGGCACAAAAATTCAAAATTTTGTACATAGTTCGGAAATAAATCTGCGCTTGCTCAGGCTTGAGGGGCGTGAAATTATTTCAGACACTGGGGACAGTGTCTATTTCAGAGGGGGGTGTATGTAGCGCCCATTTACTTTTCAGGGGTGCCATGTGCTTAAATTTAGGGGTTGGTCTGAGCTAGTAGCCAGGCTCAGACCACTTTGATTGTTAGTACTCGCTTCTGCCTATATGATGCAGCCTGATGTACAGTTCCCTATGGCCTGTAGGTGGCGCTGCCATATCAGGTCAGGGTTGAACCGTGGGTGGCATTACTATGCCTTAGGGTGTCCTCTCTTGGCAGTGGTGTGGTGGGCATGGTTAGACTGCAGTGCATGCTGGGAGAGGATACATAAGGGCAGACGCCATTTTTGGGAGAGACTAGAGCACTGGAGAGTGAGCGGTTCACGCCACCCGGCCCTCCAGGCCAGGGGTGCACGCGTGTATCAGTCTCAAGCACCTTTAGCCTGGGGCTGCAACTTCACTAGTAGACCCAGCACCTTTGGCTGGGGCCTATCTCCAAAAGAGGAATCCCAGGGCGCCCGGGAGAGGGTGGACCCGCTCTAAGAAGAGGAGACCGGGGAGGACCTTTTTTATGGACCGGTGAGAGTTCACGATGAAAGAGAGGCCTGGTTACCTTCTAGAGGGATTCAAAGATCAGTCACAGGCCTTGCAACGTGCTATCGCTGGCACCTGTCCTTGTGTTGCAAATGCTGAGAAGTTTGGGACTTAAAGATTCTGTGGCAGAGGATCTCCCGATCATATCTCTAGGAAACCTAAAGTGAACGTTCGAGCATCACTCCGGCTGCTAGGATCCGCTCTTACAGGGGACTATCCGGGTGAGCTAAACCTACTCGGGATTGAGTGGTGACTATTGTACCAGTTTGTGCCTAGACCTATCTCCCAAACCTTACTGTCCTTTTCTCTCATCCACCTTTCCTGTCTGCTGAACTTGAACTTTGCTTAGAAAATAAACTCAGCGTTGGAGTTAAAGTAGTGTGGACATTGGCCTTCCTGGGGAGAAATAGAGACGTGTCCCTACACTCTAGGAGACGAGAACCAGTTGAATGGGATAACTTGCTGCAGGACCCAAAACTGTTAACACCGCTCAACCTCTTAAAACAGGAGGGTACGGGCATATAGCGCGGTGTGCCTTGACCTGCAAGTGAGCCAAAGGCAGGAAAAAGGGCCGTGTGCTACATAACATTTTAATCAAGATTTGTATTGTTGTGTATTTTTCAAAAAAATTATTCGACTGATCTCCATCTATATTTTTATTAGTTTTGTGTGTCAAGATACCACAACAACATTATTATTTTGTATTTTTTACCCTCAAGGAGGTTGGTTGGTGTCTCTTGTTAATTACACATTGCATTTTTTAAATGTACCTGCCTACTCACAAACAAACTGTCATATTTGAAGGAAAACACATAGGCAAGTATTAACTGTAAAAATAAAATATCCATTTACACCCTGTTCCAAATTATTATGCCAATGATATTCATCTCATTTACTTAAATAATTGATGTAAACAACAGTCAGCATAATTCTCATGTTATCAACTATTAAGAGTGCAATTCAATTTTTCAAACAAACCTCCTAATGATAACAGTTTTATTTTTCAAAATAAAAAACTTACAATGCACTATTCCAAATTATTACGCACAGTAAGTTTCAAAACACTTTATAGGTTGTAAAGAACTGAAAATTTTCATTTGTTGTGTTTGCAGCATATTTACTGGAATCAAAAGCTATTTCAATCAAACTTTGAACAACATTTTAACGTTTTAAACATTTTAACAGGCCACGTTACATTTTAACATAGGACCCCTTATTTGATAGCAGCTTCACAAGTCTTGCATCCATTGGGCTTGTGAGTTTTTGGACAGTTTCTGCTTGAATTTGTTTGCAAGATGTCGGAATTGCCTCCCAGAGCTGCTGTTTGGATGTAAACTGCCTTCCACCCTCATAGATCTTTTGCTTGAGGATGCTCCAAAGGTTCTCAATAGGATTGAGGTCAGGGGAGGATGGAGGCCACACCATGACTTTCTCTCCTTTTATCCCCACAGCAGCCATTGATGCAGAGGTATTCTTTGCAGCATGAGATGGTGCATTGGCATGCATGAAGATGATTTTATTACGGAAAGCAGAGTTCTTCCTTCTGTACCAGGGAAGGAAGTGGTCAGTCAGGAACTCCACATACTTTGCAGAGGTCATCTTTACACCTTCTGGGACCCTAAAGGGGCCGACCAGCTCTGTTCCCATGATTCCGGCCCAAAACATGACTCCACTACCGCCTTGCTGACGTCGCAGCCTTGTTGGAACATGGTGGCCGTCCACCAACCATCCACTACTCCATCCATCTGGACCATCCAGGGTTGCACGGCACTCATCAGTGAACAGGACTGTTTGAAAATTAGTCTTCATGTATTTTTCTGCCCAATGCAGCCGTTTCTGCTTGTGAGCATTGGTTAGTGGTAGCCGAATGGAAGGCTTATGCACAGTTGCAAGACTCTGGAGGACTGTACACCTTGATGTCCGTGGGACTCCAGAGGCACCAGCAGCTTCAAATATCTGTTTGCTGCTATGTAATGGTGTTTTGGCAACTGCTATCTTGATCCGATGCATGGATCTGGCAGAAATCTTCCTCAATGTGCCTTTATCTGCACAAACCCCGTCTGTGCTCTGAATCAGCCACAAATCTCTTAATATTGCGATGATCACGCTTAAGTTTTTGTGAAATATCTAATGTTTTCATACCTCATAAAAGGCATTGAACTATTTCACTCTTTTCAGCAGCAGAGAGATCCTTTTTCTTACCCATATTGCTTGAAAATTGTGCTCTGCTTAATAATGTGGAACACCCTCCTTTAGTCGTTTTTCCTTTAATTGGGCTCACCTGGCAATCTAATTATCACAGGTGTCCGAGATTGTTTTCAGTGATCAAAAGAGCCCTGAGACACAATGCCATCCATGAGTTAAACTGAAAAACAAAATTTTTAATCTTTGTGACACTGAAATAGAATTTGCATAATAATTTGGAACCGGGTGTATTTTGGTATATAAGAAAATAAATATGAAGGCAACGCTGGAGAACCTGCAGCAATTTGTGCAGCCTTTGGACCCCAGGGCACACATCAAATAATAGAAAATTAAAATTGGGACCTTGAAAAGCACATACAGTTGGTATCACAATATGGTCCTGGACTCCCAGAGATCAGGAACAGCAGCAGATGATATATATGTCCCCAGTCTGTGGTACTACAACAGCCTGTGCCTTCTGTCAGACCAGACTAGAAGCAAGGCCATCACTTTCTTGTCTTCCTTGTAACCTTCCCTGCAGCCTTCTTTGCAGCCTTCTCTGCAGCCTTCTCTGCAGCCTTCCCAGTAGCCTTCCTTGCCCTCATCCTCGGAGCCTGTGCCTCTGGAGGTGGACTTGTGGCAGTAGGAGAAGGAGGAGGAGGAGAAGGAGGAGGATGGCCGACCTCCGCAAGGTCAGTATATTGGTTAAGTTGGCACATCAAACCCCTGTTTATGGTCTTACATATGATGTTCTCACAGAGGAGGAGTTGGCCCATCTCCATCCTCTTCATCTTGGCTGCCATTAGGGCAGCATAGCCCTCTTCAGTGGTAGGGGGGTCTCTGAGGACAAAAGCAGCCTCCCTAACGAGGGAAAGTGCATCCTCCTCTGTGTACCTACCCCCCTTGGCCCTTCTTTTTTGGAAGGCAGAGGGGAGGCACCTGAGACCTTGTTCTACCAATGGGCCCAGCCACCTCCTGGCTGACACTGGGCCCTGCCTTCTGGCTGACACTGGGCCCTGCCTTCTCCTGGCTGACACTGGGCCCTGCCTCCTCCTGGCTGACACTGGGCCCTGCCTCCTCCTGGCTGACACTGGGCCCTGCCTCCTCCTGGCTGACACCTGCCAATTTTCAGCCCCTCATCCTGGCTGAGCTCATCCTATGTATAAAAAAGGGACCTAGTTTTATTTCTTGTTTCATCAATCACAAACAATTTTCATCTCATGACTGTTGCAAATTGAATGTTAATAAATAGAAAAGACTATCATTCTGACCCCAGCCGTTTTCATTCTTGTCCCAATAATTTTTGGCCACTACTGTCTATTGATATGTAAAACACTTTTTGTTCAAACATTAATTTCTTATCAATATATTAACAACTTTTTCACATCATTAATTTTAGGACAAGAAAGATTTAGTTAAATACTATACCGGGCTAAAGAAGTCCACATCCGGTTCTTCCAGGAGATAAGGTTGATCCTCTGAAGGCTCATCTAGGCTGGATGGAAGGCTGGGGGGAAGGCTAGAGCGAAGGCTGGAGGGAAGGGTAGAAAGTGATGGCCTCACTTCCAGATGGTTGTTCAGAAATTCCAATTTGTTGTAGTACCACAGAGTAGGCACATATACATCCGCTGCTGCTGCTCCTGACCCCTGTGACTCCAGGATCTTATTTTGATACTTCCTGTAAGTGCCCCTCAAGGTCACAATTTTAATGTCCACTTCATGGAGGGTTGCACTAGGGACCCGTGTTTGCACAAATTGAAGCATGATCTCCAGCGCTGCCTTCCTTGATCCTCTTTTTTGTTTTTTTGAACTTTTAGTTTCCCACAGGGCAGGCAGCTCCCTGTACCTGTCCAGTAACTCACACATGAAGTCTGGATCCTTAAATATATTCATATTTTCTGTGAAAGAAAACACAAAACAAAAATACAAAAGTCAGTCCAGACTCTACTAATCTTTATCCCCATATATAGGCCACAATATCAAAGCAGTATAGGCCACTGATGAACCAAGTTAAAATGTTACCTTCGATCTCACGTTCGGCGCTTACTCCTTCCTCCGCACACAGAACGTAGTTACAACACATGCGTGTTAGCTTTATACACACTGTGCATGCGTGAAACTCCGCACACGTCGTCTGCCCATGACGTTCTTTCTAGAATATTCCCCGCCCCTTCTCTTTTGGCGAGCAGTGGGAGAGGACATGGCGGAGTCACAGCAGGTGTCTGATAATTCCACTAACGACGAGAGAAGCCCGGAGCGAGAAACGTCACGATCAAGGAGGAGATATAAGGCCTCAAATATGTCCTTCGAGGAGATGGTGGACATCTTGAAGAGGACAGATTATGATGGAAAGCATGGGCCGTATACCCACCCTAATTTGAGAAAAGCCAAGATTATGAAGAAAGTTGTGAGGAGTCTGCACAGGAATTTTTGGGTACGACGATCCAAGGAGCAGCTGAGGAAACGCTGGTCAGACCTGAAACTGAGGGAGCATGATCAGTATATGAGGATAAAGAGAATGCTCAAAAAAAGTAAGTATTTGTCCTGTGTTCAGATTATTTTTATTACTTGCATTTTGCTCCATGTGCTTTACTTTACTGTTGTAGAGTTGAAAACCGGTCGGAGTAAACATAGTTCGGCCACTACTAATACGATGTTGTTGCAGATACAGGGTTAACTACTTTTGGTAATGTCAATTGGTCTGAAAATGAGTTTAGTACATTGTTGTCTGGATGTGTTTGTAACTAGAATGAAATGCAAACTTGATTCAGTGTAAAGTAGAGGACACTCAGCAGCTGTTTACACATCTGGACTCAGGAGCACTATAGTGAGGGACACCAGAACAACCTTTTTAGGGTGTCCCACACAGGTGCTCCAGTGGATATTTTGGGGGTCTCCATGTGTGAAACTTGGCCCCAAAAGGAAAGTATTCCAGCTTTGGTAAGGGAAATTATCATGTCTTCAGCTTTGAACAGACAATTGTACCCCACTTCCAAGCAATGTTTCATATTCCTATTTCAGGCCTCAAATATCTGTGTGCTAAGTACACCTTTTGTTTCATTTACATAGGGGAGCAAAGACTCGGAGGACACCACTCAAAGCACTACAGGAACCCCACACCTCCTAAAGAAGGGGACCAGAGAGAACCCCAACAAGATGAAGAGGTGGAGGAAGGAGAGGTGGATGACGTGGTGGAAATTGTCACCACAACAGGTCAGTGTCTGTCACCACAGCTTCAGGTAAGAGATGTAGGCCTGCATCTTTATAATACCATTTGTATTTTATTTTTTTAGGTGATGAACATGTTAGTGAACAAGAAACTCCTTGTTTCACAAGTGCTAGTGCACACATTTTAATACAGGAAATCATGGCGTGTAGTCAAGAACTAGACAACATGACGAAGAATATAAATCAAAAATTTAAGAACATGATTGATGTTTTGGGGCGAATCTAAAGAAACAAAAAAATTCCCCCCCTTTTGTTCTTTTATGCAGTTGTATAATATTTTACTACTTTTTCCAGCCAAATTTTGAAGATGCACACAGTGTGTCAACATGTGCTATCTGCCATCAAGGGATATCAATGTATGCATTTTGTGAGTGCAACTACTTTCTCGTAACTCAAGTAGGTGAGAGGAAGGGGTTGCACCCCCAAAACACGTCCATTGATCCCCCATGATGGCAGATAGCACATGTTGACTTTAGGCATGGGATCAGGAAGGAAATCCACATTTCACATCCGTATTTGTGTGCATCTTCTTTTACAGGGGTGACATCACCCCATTGTCAGAAACCATTAATCAGACCGAGACAGAAGTGCAGTTAAATCACACTAGTTTCATAATAAATAATAAAAAGGTAAACAGAGTAAGCGTAGTCAAAACATCGCCAGAGTTCAGTAACCGGATCGGGTAATCGACCAAGCCAAAGTCCAAGAGCCAGCAATAAAGGTAATAGAACAGCAAGCAGGATCCGTAGCCAGAGCGGACAGCAGTGAAGCAGGTCTTCAACTGGAACGCAGGAGAAAGTCTCTTGTGATGTTAACACAGGCGAAGATGAAGATCAAGTGGAAGTCCTTAAGTAGGCAAAGCTGACGAGCGGATCATCAACAGGTGGATCACTGTGGAGAGATGGAAGCTGGCAATTAGCTGACAGCTGAGCTGCCAGCACAGAGAAGGAAGGGCTGAACCCAGCCCTGACAGTACCCCCTCCTCAATGACCCCTCCCCCTCAGAGGAACACCGGGCTTGAGGGGAAAATGTCTATGGAAATCACGGAGGAGGACAGGGGCATGTACGTCCGAGGATGGGACCCAAGAGCGTTCCTCCGGACCGTACCCCTTCCAATGCACCAAGTACTGAATGCGCCGACAGGACCTACAGGAGTCAACAATGGACTGTTCTTCATACTACTCATGGTTCTCAGCCTGTATAGGGTGAGGATGTGGCACTGAGGTGGTAAAACGGTTGCAGACCAAAGGTTTCAATAAGGAGACATGAAACACATTAGAGATATGCATACTGGAAGGAAGGTCCAACGCGTAAGCCACTGGGTTTATCCTGCAAAGGATACGGAAAGGCCCAATAAACCGAGGTGTGAACTTCAGAGAAGGAACACAAAGTCGGAGGTTGCGAGATGACAGCCAGATCCTGTCCCCGACCTGGTAGGAAGGTGCAGGCAGGCGTCTGTGGTCAGCATGGAGTCTGTACCTCTCGTTAGCCTGTCGCATAGCCTCCTGGACTTGTACCCAAGTGGAACGAAGACCACGGAGATGTTCCTCCAACGCAGGAATACTTTGAGGAACAAAGGAGTCAGGCAACATGGAAGGTTGGAAACCATAATTCGCCATAAACTGGGACAAATGGGAAGCAGAATTCAGAGCGCTATTGTGAGCAAAGTGTGCCCATGGTAAGAGGTCTGACTAGTTGTTGTGATGGTCAGAAATATAGCAACGCAGGAATTGCTCCAATGACTGATTGGCTCGTTCTGCGGCCCCATTAGACTGTGGGTGATACGCAGAGGAGAAAGCAAGCTGAATTCCCAACTGTGCACAAAAGGCTCACCAGAACCGGGACACAAACTGACTTCCCCTGTCAGAGACTATGACCTTGGGTAGGCCATGTAAACGAAAGATCTCCCGAGCAAAAATGGAAGCCAGTTCCTTAGACGTAGGCAACTTAGAATACAGTGAGACATTTTCGAGAACCGGTCTACCACCATAAGGATAACTGTGTTGCCCTGGGAGTTGGGTAATTCCACAATGAAATCCATAGACAGGTGGGTCCAGGGCCTCTCACCATTGGGTATGGCTTGTAGGTGGCCCACTGGAAGGTGTTGTGGAGTCTTACTCTGAGCACACACGGAACAGGCAGCTACGAAGGTGGCTACGTCGGCACGTAGACTAGGCCACCAGAATTGTTGGGAAATGGCCCAAAAGAGTTTATTCTTCCCAGGGTGGCCAGCAGCCTTGGGAGAATGGTAAGTCTGGAGCACGGCAGTATGGAGACTGTCAGGAACAAGGCAGCGGTCACAAGGTTTCTCAGAAGGGGCATCAACCTGAGCAGCCAGAATTTTGTCACCCAAAGGAGAAGTGAGACTGGTGCGAACCGTAGCCAGAATAGGATCAGGAGGAATCCCAGGAACCGGAACCGACTCCATCTTGGAAGTGGAGGAAAATTGTCGTGACAAGGAGTCAGCCATTACATTCTTAGTACCGGGTAAGAATGAGACAATGTAATTGAAACTCGACAAGAAAAGTGCCCATCGTGCCCTTCTGGGAGAGAGGCGCTTAGCCTCAGCCAAGAATGTGAGATTCTTATGGTCAGTAAGAATGAGAACCGGCACAGTGGTACCTTCGAGGAGATGTCTCCATTCTTTCAGGGCTAAAATGATCGCCAAAAGAGCTCTCTGTCACCAATCTCGTAATTGCACTCCGCAGGTGGCAATTTCTTGGAAAAGTAGCCACACGGATGCATAGCGCTGTCAGAGCTAGGACGTTGGGACAAAAGGGCGCCAACTCCAGTCTCAGAAGCATTGACTTCAAGGATAAAAGGCAATGTAGGATCAGGATGTGCCAACACAGGAGCAGAAACAAAGGTAGCCTTAAGACTCTTAAAAGCCTTAATGGACTCTGGGGACCAACTCTGTGGGTTACCGTCCTTTCAGGTCATATCAGTCAGGGGCTTGACCAGAGACGAGAAGTTACGAATAAATTTCCGATAATAGTTGGCGAAGCCAAGAAAGCTCTGCAGAGGACGTAAACCCACGGGTCGAGGCCACTGTAGGACTGCAGAAAGTTTCTCTGGGAAATTACATAACCCAGGAATTTAACCTGTTCACGAAGGAATTCGCACTTCTCCAGTTTACAATAGAGATTGTTCTCTCTTAGTTTCTGAAGCACTCGACAGACATCTGTGTGGTGGTTCTCCAGGGACTTGGAAAATATGAGGATATCGTCGATATAAACAACCACACATATCTGCAACAAGTCTCGGAGGACATTGTTAATAAACTCTTGGAAAACTGCCGGAGCGTTACAGAGGCCAAAAGGCATCACGAGATACTCATAATGACCTATTGTGGTATTAAACGCAGTTTTCCACTGAATTTTGGCAGCAAAATTTGTTTTAGTTTTAGTCTTATGCGGCGTACACACGATCGTTTTTCATGCCATTTTTTAACCCGACGTTTTTCACGTAGTTTTTTTTCATGTTTCCTCTCAAGCCTGTCTTGCGTACACACGATCATTTTAAAAAACGTTCAAGCAAAGCGCAGTGAAATACAACACGTACAACGGCACTATAAAGGGGAAGTTCCATTCTAATGACGCCACCCTTTGGGACGCTTTTGCTAATTTCGTGTTACCGCGTGTTAGTAAAAGTTTGGTGAGAGACGATTCGCGCTTTTCAGTCTTCGTGCTTTGAAGATCATTTTGTGGAGTTCAGTTTGTGCCTGTGGGTTCGTATCTGTCTTGCAGTGCTTGTAGTCAGTTCGTATCTGTTTATTCAGTGCGTTCTTGTCTGCTCGTTCCTGTTTTTCAGCTTGTTCTTCATAGGCCTTGCTGTTCTTCCGTTCGTTCTTCTAGTTCATTCTGAGCTGCCGACCGTTATCTAGCCATGTTGCGGCTACATACTCGTCGTAGAGTTCGTGCTGTAGTTGGTGCCGGGGTTCATGCTGTATCCCGACTCCAGGTCATGAACAGGGTGAGGAGGAGTTCATGGACCAAGAATTGGTTGCTCCAGCGGCACCAGTTCTGTCATATGCCTTTGTTGCAGGAGATCAGGGAGAATAATCCTGAGGACTACAGGAATTTTCTCAGGATGTCTGACCCCGTATTTCAGCATCTGTTGGCTTTGGTGTCCCCCTACATTACCAGGCAGCACACCGTTATGCGTGAAGCCATCAGTGCTGAGCAGAGGCTCATTGCCACGTTGCGATACCTGGTGACTGGGAGAAGCCTGCAGGACCTAAAGTTCTCCACAGGCATATCCCCCCAGGCTGTGGGTATCATTATACCAGAGACGTGTTCTGCCATCCTTCAAGTTTTGCAGGAGGACTATATTAAGGTAAGTGTTCTTATTTCAAACCTCACATTGTATGTATTTCTTTGTTAATATTTTTTTGGGGGTTTATTAGCAGTCCCTAATTCCCATGATTCTTAGCTGCAGGGAATGTCCCCTTTCTCCACATGGTTATTTCTTTTTGGGAATGTTTTTATTAGGCCTACATTTAAATTTGCCTTACCTAACCTCTCCAGCATGCTATCCTGGGGCCATACCCACCTTGCCTAGTCATTTCCATGTATTTTAATCTATGCTCCATCGTAGTGCTTTACCCTAAACGCACCCTAAAGATTGCCTAGGAATGTTACATTTTTTTAAAATTCATACAGAGTGCTCCAGCTTTCATTTGTGATCTCCCCAACTCATCTTCAACCCCCCCCCCAGTTTTTATTTTGGGTTTGTTTTTGGTTTGTTGTTGCTTACTAATAATGTTTTAATTTTTCGGTTTCTCCCAATGTTGGCCATGAATGGTTTTCTTAAATCTGCTTTCAATGTTTCTGTCTCAAAGTATTAATTTATTTTTAATTTAATTCCACAGTTCCCTTCTATGCCACATGAATGGCAGAATGTGGCATCTGAGTTTGCCCAACGATGGAACTTTCTGAACTGTGGAGGGGCCATCGACGGCAAACATGTTGGGGTCGTCCCACCACCCCATTCGGGATCCTTTTATTATAATTATAAGGGGTTCCACAGCATCGTCATGATGGCAGTGGTGTCGGCCACCTACGAATTCCTCTATGTGGACATTGGCAAGAATGGCAGGATGTCTGATGGAGGAGTCTTTGCACAGACGGAGTTTGGAGAACGGCTCCTTTTGGATCAGCTGGCCTTGCCACCAGCGGAGCAGAATGTGGAGGGACTCCCATTTGTGTTTGTGGCGGATGAGGCGTTTGGCCTGGGTCCCCATTTGATGAGGCCATTCCCGCAACGCACCCTCACCCCTGAGAGGAGGGTGTTCAACTATCGGCTGGCCAGAGCAAGAAGGGTGGTGGAAAATGCCTTTGGCATCATGGCCAGCCGATTCCGCCTGTTCCTCACCTCCATCCACCTTGCCCCTTACAAATGGAACCATGTTGTAATGGCTTGTTGTGTGCTCCATAATTTTCTCAGGGTGCATTCAACCAATTATATGACTTTGACTGGGCCTGAGGCCTCATTATTGGAAGCTGAAAATTGAGTGGCCCTGGAAGCTGGCCGTCCAGGCTTGGCCCCCCAAACCGGACGTGAGGTCCGTCAACAATATGTCGATTATTTTGTGGGTAGGGGGGCCATTGATATGCCTGATGAATTTTAACATTATTATTTGTAAAAATAAAACCTTTTTTTGAGAAAATATTGTTTTGGTGTTTTCATTTAATATTCTTTTAGGTTTCTCGTAGGTTTACCTAGTGCACTTGTAGTGCCATGTGTATTTTGCATTCTTAATTAGCCTTCATTGTCAGTGTAAACACAAAACATTGATTAGTTCACTTTGCACAACATTTACATAATGAAGCCACAAATTCTTGTTAAGAAAATACCTTTTTTTATTTTTTTGGAGGAAACTTCCTTTTAAATGTAGATGTCCTAAAAATATTTTTTGGGTTAAAACGCATGAACAGCCATGCATAAAAAAAATATTAAAAAAAATATCGTGAAAATGTAAAAATGTACTATTCATTAAAGCTTAAAAGAAAAACAAACCTGCCAAAACACAGCAAGTTCAACGTTATTTTGTGTTCAAACATTATACACGCCCAAGCACAGCCATGATATTTTGTAGCTTTTCCTCAACCCGCTTAGTATTTTGCCTGATCTCTATCAAGTCTCCCTTTATTTTTTCAAGGTCGCGACAGCAGACCATGAGGTATTGGATCAAGATCTGGGCATTGTGATGTGTAAACTTTTCGGGGTCTCCGGCCAGAACTGCACCTAAATTAAAAAAAATCATGTAGTATAGAATACGTAGGCCTACATCTATTAACCTGCATCTGTCTGGTTTGACACTGACCTGTTGTGGTACCACTTTCCACTTCCACAACTTCACGTTCCTCTCCATCATGTGGTTCTGGGGGTATTGTTGAAGGTGTTGGATTTTTAGGCTCATCTGACGTAGCTTTTTGAAGCCCTATGGAGATTGCAATAAAAGGTATAGTTTCATTAGTAACTAATAATTTTTTGGCCACAAAAAAGCATGAAAAATAGATTTGTAAAGATTATTTGGAAGTGTGGTCCATTTTTAAATGTACCCCCAGTGACAACCGGAACACATGATTGGATACATAGCCAAAACCAGAGCATATACTTTTTGAAACAAAATTTGACACATTGTAACACCCCAAAGTATATACACAGGATCACCTGTGTGTGACACCCTAAAAATTTAGGGGTTTTGTCCCACACTTGTACTATTGCGTTCAGATGTTTCATCAGCTGCTGAGCATTCTCTCCCTTAACATTACCATGCATATCCTTTTTTTTTACAAAAATGTCCTTTGGATTTGATCCCTAAAAAATTTTGGTGACCAAATTTGCTACCCCCCAAAAAATAAAATAAAATGGGTGTTCACACTGGATGATCCAAAAATCATCGTTTGATGAACTGTACGGAGAATGAGGTTTAATACGTCCGTTTACTTTGCGGACGAATCTGAAAGATGGTATCTTTCACTGTACGATATCAAAGACAAACATACACGACATAATACAAGTAATAATCTCTAGCAGGGAAAATAGCACTATAAAACTTACTTTTTCGTAGAACTTTCTTGATTCGTTTGTATTGGTCGGGCTCCCGCAACTTCAGATCAGACCATCGTTTTCTGAGCTGTTCCTTCGTTCTGCACACCCCGAATTTTTGGTGAAGACTTTTGACCACTTTGCCCATAATTTTTGACTTGACCAGATTCGGCCTTTTATACGGCCCATGCTTGGCATCATAATCCTCCCTCTTTAAAATGGCGACCATCTCCACCATTTCCTCGAATGACATGTTGGATGCCTTATATCTTCTGGATCGGGATTTGGGCTCCTCTGGAATTTCATCTTCTGTCGAGGTAATCTCAGCCACCTGTGTCTCCGCCATGTTGCTAAGCACTACAACGAGCGAGAAGGGGCGGGGAAAGTACAATATCGAACGTCAGGGGCGGGGAAAGCGTGCCTAGTTCCACGCATGCGCAGTGTATATCAAGTGCCGATCCATGTGTCGAAAATACGTTCATTTGGCAGGAGAGGGAGTTCGCAACGAACGTGTTGACCAAGGTACATAACATTCTTAAGGATTTTGGGTTACGCAGAGGAGGAGACTTGGGGCTTTTATATCTGTTCAAAATGCTGATTTGATGATTGTTGCCTGAAACATATGTCTTTTCTGGGTTTTTGATTTTACAGAGAGAATGAATACATTCAAAAACCCGGAGTTCATGGGGGAGTTCATTGACAAATGGAAAGAGCTCCCTATCCTGTGGCAGACCAAAAGTGGGTCCAATAAAAACAAAACGGCCAGGACAGCAGCACTGGAGAGCCTGCTTGCATTTGTACAAACCCAGATACCCACAACAACTCTCCAAGATGTGAAAACCAAAATTGCTACCATCAGGGGGACATACAGGACCCAGAGAAATATGGTCCTGAAGTCCCAGAGGTCAGGTGCTGCAGCAGATAAGGTTTATAAACCCAGTCTGTGGTACTACAGCAAGCTTTCTTTTCTGGATGACCAGCTGGAAGTGCAGGAATCTCTCTCCACCCTTCCCCCCAGAGGTCAATCCAGCCTTCCTTGTAGCCAGCCCTCCAGCCTTCCTTGCAGCCAGCCCTCCAGCCTTCCTGGCAACCCTTCTCTGGCTTCCTCCTGAGGATCAAGATGAGGTCCTTGAGGAGGCAGATTTGGATATATGGAGCCAGGTAAAGTATTGATATCTACATTTATATGTTACAAAAGTGATGATTTTAAATTGATGTTAGTATTGTTAGGTATTTAATGTTATAAAAAATTAGGATTTAAAGAGCAAGATACAGTAGTGGTCAAATTTGATGGGGACAAGGCAACAATATCAGGAGGCGGAATTTATGCAAATTTCATGACTTTTGATATTCAATTAAAAAATGTCTGGAGGTGAACAATGTGTGTGATTGATGGTGGCAAAAATTTAAGAATGTCCCTTTCTTCTTTTACAGCCAGAGCAGAGCCAGGAAGAGGCAGGGCCCAGTGGCACACAGGAGGAGGCTGGGCCCAGCACAAGAGCCCAGAAGCCTTCCCTGATAATGAAACAACGAGGGCCAAGGAGAGCTAGGCAGGTGGAGGAGGAAACAAGAGCCTTCCTAAAAGAGGCTACTGTGGCCCTCAGAGAGGCACCCTCTGCTGAGGAGGGCTTTGCCGCAGTCCTGGCCCATAAGTTAGGTCAAATGGACTTGCGGCAAAAGCTATATAGTGAGAACCTTCTGCTGAAGGTCATTAACAAGGGGTTGCTCGGCGAACTGACCAAGTTCACCGACATCACTGAGGTTGTCCCTACTCCTCCACCTCCTCCTCCTCCTCCTACTACTCCTCCTGCCACCTCCTCTCCTCCTGATCCCCAGCCTCCGAGGAAGCAAGCAACAAAAGCTGCAGGGAAGGCTGCAGAGAAGGCTGCAGAGAAGTCTACAAGGAAGAGGAAAAAATAATGCCTGCTGTAGTACCACAGACTGGGGACATATATGACTTATCTGCTGCTGTTCCTGACCTCTGGGAGTTCAAGCCAAGATTGGGCTCCTTTTTTTTATTTTATTAAATAGTTTAGTTTTGACATCTTGGATGGTTGTTGTGGGGTCCAAAGGATGCACAAATGCAAGCAGGCTCTCCAGTGCTGCCTTCACCTTTAATTTGTAATGTACCTAAATAAAGGATTCTTTTTTTTGGCTTCAAATACTTGACTATGTGATTTATATTTCAAAAGAGACTTTGCTAGGGAGTAGGCAGGGACATTTCAAATAATATTATTGTTATTAACAAGGGACACAAACCTCCTTGAGGCAAAATGAGACACATTTTGAAGGTTGGTGTGGTAACACCAATAATTTAAGCAAAATCCAAAAATAAAAAAATAAATAAAAAAAAGCCTACATATATCAAAGAAGCCCAAAAAATAAATTAAGCTAACTTAATTACTAAAATAAAATAAAAAACACAAAAAATATAAATAAAAATAATTGTGATCTTTACATTTATTTATGAATTTATGAGGGAGATTTGGCTTCAAAAGAATATTTTACAATCATTAGATCAATTAGGAATTACTTAAGAAACAAGTTTGGCATAACTCTCAATGTCATTAGCAAAAGAAGGTAATTATTTAAGCATTATCAAAAGAAGAACGGGATGCGAAGCATTAAAACGATGCTATTAATTCCACGGTGACGAATGTGCCATCTCCATTTCCAACGCTAGCTTTACCAAAACGTGCGCTCCCGTCTCATACTTGATTCTGAGCATGCGCGTTTTTTTTCTCCTCGTGAAAGCATACACACTATCGTTTTTCACGTCGTTAAAAAAAACAACACGAAAAACGACGTGCAAAAATAGAGCATGTTCGAAATTTTTAATGGCCGTTTTTCACATCGTTAAAAATGCTCTGGAGCATACACACGATCGGTTTTAATGCCCATTTATAAAAATGGCATTTTTAACGGCATGAAAAACGATCGTGTGTACGCCGCATTAGTCTCAGGACTAAAATGGCATTTTAGTTTTAGTCCCATTTTAGTCTTCTGCAATAGTTTTAGTTTTAGTCGTATTTAGTCGACTAAAACTCCAATTCATTTTAGTCAAGTTTAAGTAGACTAAAACGCCTTTTAGTCGACTAAAACTCCTTTTAGTTGTCTAAAATCTAATGAGTGTAGTTAAATTGTAATTGTAATGCATAAAAGGATTTCTCTACCATTTCCAAACTCATTATTATATAGTTACTGTTGCTGGAGTGAAAAATCAAATATTTTTTTTTAATGGTTAGGTTTGAACATGCACTACAGAGACACAGATTTAGTCGTTATATAACGTCTTTATTTAAGTAAAAACTTTTCTTCAAGAATATTGCTGTTTTCATAAAAGGATAAAATACCAAAAAAAAATTAAAAAATAGGAACACTTTGACATTCATGTGTGCGCGGTTGGCTCTGCTGCTTCTTCTCAGCCAAGGGAGTGTGCGGTGTGGTGGGCCCACTCACAATTTTGCCTAAGAAGAACACAGCCATGAATAAATGGTACAAAAACATACTCGGGCTCCGAGAACAACTTCTCCTAAGTCCTACTCCTAACCTGATCTAAGAACAGTTTGGTGATGAACAGAACAACAGGTCTTTTCCAGCATGGTGGAGCTCCTTGCCATAAGGCAAAAGTGATAACTAAGTAGTAGGTAAGTGGTACTTTGGGGACGTGGGAACTGGGAACAAACAATTAAAATTTTGGGTCCATGGCCAGGGAAACTAGACCTTAATCCCTTTGAGAAGTAACAAGTTGAACTTGTGGTGGACTGATGGTCATGGTCAATCCGACCTCAAGAGGCTGGTGATGAGGGTGAGGGAAAGGGAACCCAAAAAAAAACACAAATTCTGTCAAGTTGAACTTGATTGACAATGACAACATGCCACCACGAATGTCAGGCCCAGGGCAAATTGCAGCAGAGCAGAGGTCTTGAAAAAGAAGGGTCAACTAACTCAAGCCAATGGCGAACTGGCGAAAAACTACACGGTCTCAGGCGCAGCCGATGAACCAAAGTTTTCTCTGCCTCTCTAGGTGGGAGAGGAGTGGCAGGCGCGGCGTCAGAGGAGTCGGAGTAGTTACGAGTCGGGAGCGGGACTCTGTCTGGAGACTCGGAGTGCTTTCTCTGTGTCCTCACGCACGCGGCCTCACCTCACCACTGGCGTCGGTCTCTTCTTACGGTGTCGCTGGGCATGCGGATTGCGTAAGTAGGCAGAGCTCCGTAAGTTGTTAAACATCCCTCCTTGACATTTTCGTCTCGTTGTCGTCCGATAACGAAAACGGATCAAATTTTCGTCATAGTTTTCGCCAGAGGACGAAAAAGTGCTGTACTTTTCATTCCGTTTTAGTCACTTTAAAATTGCTGCTGACTAAATCGTTGACAAAATTAACACTGTTCCACTCGTCACCCTCCTTAATCCTGACGAGATTGTATGCCCCTCTCAAATCAAGCTTCGTGAAGACCGTTGCTCCCTTCAGGCGGTCAAATAACTCCGTAATCAACGGGATCGGATAGGCATTCTTAATGGTGAAACGATTGAGACCCCTATAAGCGATACAAGGTCTCAGTTCACCACTCTTCTTCTTCACAAAAAAGAAACCAGCACCAGCAGGAGACGAGGATTTGCGGATGAAACCTTGAGAAAGTGCGTCTGCAACATGCTCCTCCATGGCCTTATCTTCCAAGACCGACAAAGGGTAAACCTGGCCACGAGGGGGAATGGCACCAGGTTGAAGGTCAATTGCGCAATCATACGACCGGTGAGGAGGCAACGTACCGGCTTGACCTTTGTCAAAGACATCGCTAAAATCACTGTACTTCTCTGTCAGGGAGGAGAGTGAAGAGGTGCACAGGGCCTTGGCCACCTTCTGGAAGCATCTCTAACTGCACTGTGGCGACCAGGACAGAACCTCAGCACAGAGCCAATCAAAAGACGGGTTGTGCCTCTGTAACCAAGGATAACCAATAACCAGCGGAAACATTGGTGAGGAAATAACTTGGAATTGGATTATCTCATGGTGAAGAGCCCCTACGGCCATGGACAATGGAACAGTCTCATGAGTCACATGGACAGGCTGTAGAGGTCTCCCGTCAAGAGCCTCAATGGCAAGTGGAGTGTCACGCAGCTGCAGCGGAATCGAGTGCTTAGACACAAAGGCAGCATCAATGAACAGGCCTGCAGCCACGGAGTAGATTAGAGCCTGTATCTCGATGGATGACTCAGCCCAAGACAGGGTAACCGAAACCAGGGGCTTTTCCTTCTGGGTAACTGGAGACGAAACAACGCCACCTAAAGTCTGTTCGTTACAGGACCTCAAGGTTTAGGCGTTCCATGGATGGGAAGGACAAGACTTCAAAAAGTGACCGGCCTTGCCACAATAAAGGCGCAATCTCTCCCTCCTCCTAAGGGCTCTCTCATCCGCAGAGAGACGCGTGAAGCCCAAGTGCATGGGTTCATCTTCACAGACCAACTCGGTACCAGGAGGCATGGGAGGTGAGGGAGGCAAGGGTGGGACTGCAAAGCTCGGAGACAAATGTACAGGAGGCTTCCGCAAGCGCTCCTTAACAGAGGGTCTTTCTCTGAGTCTGGAGTCAATGAAGATGGCAAATGTGATCAACTTCTCCAGCTCAGTGGGTATATCTCGGGCAAAGCAGCCACGAGGGCCTCATTGTTCCAAGCAACCTCTGCTGCCAGAGTACGGAATTCAATGGCGTAATCGGCAACAGTTCTCGTACTCTGTTTGATGGACATGAGGCTCTTGGCAGCAGAAGCGGAGTGTGCAGGAACGTCAAATACCCTTTTGAAGGAGAACACAAATTCTGGGTAACTCAGGACCATGGGTTTTTGCGTCTCCCATAGAGGGTTTGCCCAGGCTAAGGCTCTCTCAGAAAGCAAAGATATGACGAAACCTACTTTGCTTCTGTCCGTGGGAAACGCCTGGGACAGCATCTCAAAATATATCTCAACCTGGTTGAGAAAACCTCTGCATTGGATTGGATCACCCCCAAATCGCTGGGGAAGCGGGGCGGAACCAGACATACCTCTAATAGAGGTAATACTCGAGGCGGGTGCCTGCACAGGGACTACCGGAGCGGCCACAGTGGGAGACTCTAGACGAGCCGTGCGACTCAGGAGCGTCTGTATCGCCGTGGCAAACTGATCCATGCGGTGATCCAGGTCATCCAATCTGGAAAAAATATTATTAACAAGTGGATTGGCTGCATCTTCTGAATTCATGGCCTTCACCTACTGTCAGAAATCATGAATCAGACCGAGACAGAAGTGCAGTTAAATACACTAGTTTAATAATTAAAAATAAAAAGGTAAACAGAGTAAGCGTAGTCAAAACATAGCCAGAGTTCAGTAACCGGATCGGGTAGTCGACCAAGCCAAAGTCCAAAAGCCAGCGATAAAGGTAATAGAACAGCAAACAGGATCCGTAGCCAGAGGGGACAGCAGTCAAGCAGGTCTTCAACTGGAACGCAGGATAAAGTCTCTTGTGATGATAACACAGGCGAAGGCGAAGACCAAATGAACTGGAAGTCCTTAAGTAGGCAAAGCTGACGAGCGGATCATCAACAGGTGGATCACTGTGGAGAGTTGGAAACTGGCAATTAGCTGACAGCTGAGCTGCCAGCACAGAGAAGGAAGGGCTGAACCCAGCCCTGACACCGCCATCGGACATCTGTCCATTTTTCCCCACGTCCACATAAAGAAATTCATATGTCGCCGACACCACCGCCATTATCACTTGTCAGGGTCACCTGTGGCCAGGTGACAGATGCACACCGTAGGGGGACAGGAGTGCACCGCGAGGTAGTGAACCCTATGGCTGGCTTCTGTGGATAGGAAACTGGGTGGTTGTGGAAAGCGGGACCAGAGGAGCACAACCGGGATCCCAACGGAAGCGAGAGCCAAGATTCCCCAGGGCGCGGAGTCTAAGACCCAGCTGGTCTTCTCCAGGGCCTCTAGTGGTGAGGATGTTACGCTGCAGGCTGGGACCAGGTCGCGGCCCCTGGAGTTTCCTAGCTCACGCCCCGTAGGATAAGGGGAAGCAGCAGCACACGATAGAGAGAACCGAATAACAAGCCGAAGGTCAGGGGCCACAAGCAGACAAGGATAACGAAGAACGAGCCGAAGGTCAAGGGTCACGAGCAGACAGGGATGGTCGGGGACAAGCCAATAACGTAACAGAGAGACAGACGTAGCACACTTCAGGCAGGAACCCAAACACACAATGCCTAACAAACACGTTGATCAGCAAAGCAGGCTTGCAGTGCACAGGTTAATATAGTGTTCAGTGATAGGGCCTGGGGTGGAGTCAGGCTGGGAGGAGATTATAAAGGAAGCCAGGTGAAGGAGGTCTGGTCTCTAGATGAACACATGAGGAGGAAGGTAAGATGGCAGACAAACACTACTGCATATCCATGACAGTACCCTCCCTCTTATGGGCCCTCCCCCGCCTGGACCCAGGCTTAAAGGGAAATCTCTGATGAAACCTTCTCAACAGATGAGGTGCAGCGACATCAGATGCAGCGATCCAAGACGCCTCCTCAGGACCAAAACCTCTCCAATGCACAAGGTACTGAAGAATGCCTCTGCAGAGCCGAGAATCCAGAACTTGTCTAACCTCGTACTTAAGATTATCCTCAGAGACTGAAAACGAGGTAGGGAGATGACAAGAAGATCTATTGAGGACCAAAGGCTCTCTAGGAATAAGCAAGGGCATGAGACGATCAACAGGAATCTGAGGAGGGTCCCCTAGACCCTTAAAGGGGGACTGGTCATCTTGCACAGGACCATCAGACTGGGCAGATGTCAGTGGAACCCTGAAGTCAGGTTGGTTAGAAGGTGACATGTCGCCGGAGTCAAGCTGAATAGCTGAAGGACAAGCAGAATGTCCCGAACAAGAAAAAGTGAGAGGCTCACTGGGCATGGGCTGGACTGGCATAACTAGTACAGAGGCAGAGTGAATAGCTGAGTCAGGTGTAGCGACTACCTGAATCGCATCGCAAGACGTAGCGACTGCAGGACTTGTAGACAAGCTAGCCTGGCTGTGCGTCCAAGGGTGGTTAGGGACAGAGAAATGTAAATGGTTATGCAACCTGGAATGAATGACCGGCTCAGATTCACAGGGGGCAACCTTGGGTAGGCAGGACGAGGAACAGGAGGGACCCCAAGCCAGGATCTGTCCAGTAGTCCAGTCCACATGAGGAGAATGGAGCTGTAACCATGGGAGACCCAAAATTATAGGCGTTGAGGCCTTGGGTAAGATAAGGAAGGATATCCACTCCTGGTGGAGTGTCCCTACCGACATCTTAACAGGGAGGGTCTGGAAGCGGATAGGTCCCCCTGGGAGAACAGTACCATCAATCGCCAAGACCAGCAATGGCGTGGTGAGGGGCAAAAGAGTAAGTCTCATGGACGATGCGATTTCCCAGTCCATGAAATTACCAGCGGCTCCGGAATCCAGATATGCTGAGACCGAATGAGAAGAAGCACCAACATGAAGGAACACAGAAAGCAGAAGACGAGAAGGGGAAGGTGATATTTCTGGGTCCAATACTCCACTTTCCAGATGAAGTGGACCCGAACGTTTTTCTGGACAAAGAGAGCAAGTGTCACGAAAATGACCTTTGCCCCCACAGTAAAGACACAGACCAAGAGTTCTGCGCCTAGCACGTTCCTCAGGGGATAGCCTGGTCCGACCCAGCTGCATGGGTTCCTCAGCTGGTAGGAGATGCTCTACGGGTCGAAGAGAGGGGAGCTCAGGCTGACTAAGAACCAAGGAGTGCTGGCGTTGCTTTTCTAAGGTCCTCTCCTGAAAGCGAATATCGATCTGGTTACACAAGGAGATAACGCCGGCCAGATCAGTGGGGATGGTTCTTCCAGCTAATTCATCCTTCACTCTATCAGACAGGCCATGCAAAAAGGTTGCGACTAAGGCCTCATTGTTCCAGCTCAACTCAGCCGACAGTATGCGGAAATGAAGGGCATACTGTCCCACAGAAGCAGACTCTTGGCGGAGACGTAAAAGGGCGCTGGCCGCTGAAGAGACACGAGCCGGTTCTTCGAAGATATTCCGAAAAAGTTTCAAGAAGCCAGACAGGCTAGAAACCACTGGATCATTCAGTTCCCACAGAGGGGCTGCCCAGGCTAAAGCTTCACCAGAGAGGAGGGAAATGATATAGGCTACCTTAGCCCGATCAGACAGGAAGTTTTGGGGCTGGAGCTCAAAATGAATCGTGCATTGGCTAAGGAACCCCCTGCAAGCCTTGGAGTCCCCAGAGAAACGGGACGGAGCTGGCAGTTGTAGCGAGTGTGTGGCTGCGACTGGTGCAATAGGTGCAACCGCTGATTGTATTTGAGGTTGCGGATTCAGGGTTCCCAAGGAGGCCTGAAGCTGCTCGAAGCGAGAAGCCAGATCCTGGAGGAATCGCATCACCTGAGTCTGATTCGATTCCTGGGTTTCAAGTCTGCAAACTATGCCCTGCAATGGATCATCCGCGGGTAGCGGGATGTCAGCCGGGTTCATGGCTGATCAAACTGTCAGGGTCACCTGTGGCCAGGTGACAGATGCACACCGTAGGGGGACAGGAGTGCACCGCGAGGTAGTGAACCCTATGGCTGGCTTCTGTGGATAGGAAACTGGGTGGTTGTGGAAAGCGGGACCAGAGGAGCACAACCGGGATCCCAACGGAAGCGAGAGCCAAGATTCCCCAGGGCGCGGAGTCTAAGACCCAGCTGGTCTTCTCCAGGGCCTCTAGTGGTGAGGATGTTACGCTGCAGGCTGGGACCAGGTCGCGGCCCCTGGAGTTTCCTAGCTCACGCCCCGTAGGATAAGGGGAAGCAGCAGCACACGATAGAGAGAACCGAATAACAAGCCGAAGGTCAGGGGCCACAAGCAGACAAGGATAACGAAGAACGAGCCGAAGGTCAAGGGTCACGAGCAGACAGGGATGGTCGGGGACAAGCCAATAACGTAACAGAGAGACAGACGTAGCACACGGCAGGCAGGAACCCAAACACACAATGCCTAACAAACACGTTGATCAGCAAAGCAGGCTTGCAGTGCACAGGTTAATATAGTGTTCAGTGATAGGGCCTGGGGTGGAGTCAGGCTGGGAGGAGATTATAAAGGAAGCCAGGTGAAGGAGGTCTGGTCTCTAGATGAACACATGAGGAGGAAGGTAAGATGGCAGACAAACACTACTGCATATCCATGACATCACTATACTGTGGAACCCTTTATAGTTGTAGTAATAAGACCCCGAATGGGGTGGTGGGACGATGCGAACGTGCTTCCTATCTATTGCCCCTCCGCAGTTGGGAAAGTCCCACCGCTGGGCAAACTGGGAGGTCACATTCTGCCATTCCAGTGGCGTTGAAGGAAACTGTGGAGTGAAAGATAAAAATAATATATTAGTACTTTTGAACATAACATTGCAAGCAGATTATACAAAAACATTCTTGGCCAAAATCAGTATAACATTTATTTTAAGGAGTATTTATAGACAAAAATATAATGTTCACTTATTAGATTCCTCACCCCCTCTGATGGCCCATTGGAAAAATTTGAGGGGAGGGAGGTTTCTAGATGAGTTTGAGGTCCTCAAAAATAAAGGCTCTGACACTCTGTGTGAATTTTTTTTATTATTTTGAAAATTATTTTTATTGCAAGTTTCATAGACAAACAAGACACATACAACTTAAGTGCTTACAGTACTCATGAACAACGACGGTGCTACATTACAATTCTGCAAATACAGGTGCAATGGATAAAGATACATCAATTGAATGGTACGCAACCTCACGCCTAGAACATGCTCTTGGAAAGTGTCAGAATGGGCTTTAACAAAAAAAAACATCTAACAATAACGATGCCCAAAAACCACCACCCCTCATGAGGTGTTGGCCAATACCTCAGAAAGTGATCGGTACACAATCCCTATCATTTATGCCGTTTCAGGTTCCACGCTGTGTGAATTTAATGATAAAAAAAAAACATTTGTACACATTTTACGGGGTTTTAGGGTAAAGCACTACAATGGAGCTGACAAAATACATTGGGAAGTGACAAGGCTAGGTGTGTATGGGCCCAGGATAGCATGCTGGAGAGGATAGTGAAGGCAAATATGCATGT
This sequence comes from Rana muscosa, assembly GCA_029206835.1. Classification (NCBI taxonomy): domain Eukaryota; kingdom Metazoa; phylum Chordata; class Amphibia; order Anura; family Ranidae; genus Rana; species Rana muscosa. Next base: position 957,877,898 of record CM055117.1, on the reverse strand, counting down.
AGGCCAAAAAAGGAGCATTAAAAGATTACAGCATGCATGGGGACAAAGGGGACATTCACAGCATATTACAATCATGGTAATTAGGGAATGATGAAAAAAATACAATACATTAGCATACATGAATTACACAGAATGTGATGTTAAAGGAGTAAACTTACCTTAACATAGTCCTCCTGCAGAACTTGAATGATGGCAGAACAGGTCTCTGGTATAATGATCCCCAGAGCCTGGGGGGAGATGCCTGTTGAGAACTTGAGGTCCTGCAGGCTTTTCCCAGTCGCCAGGTAGCGTAACGTGGCAACTAGCCTCTGCTCTGCAGTGATGGCTTTACGCATGACGGTGTCCTGCCTCGTGATATAGGGGGACACCAAAGCCAACAGACGGTGAAAAATGGGATCCGTCATCCAGAGCTAATTGCTGAAGTCATCAGGATTATTCTCCTGGATCTCCCGCAGCAGAGGCATGTGACAGAACTGGTCACGCTGGAGCAACCAATTCTTGGTCCATGAACTCCTAACCACCTTGTTCATGGACTGGACTTGGGTTAAAGCATAAACCCCCAAACCAAGCCTCAGCACAGAACAAACTCTACGACGAGTACGTACCCGCAACATGGCTAGAAAATGGTCGGGTGGTCAGAACGAACTAACAGAATGCACTGAAGAACAGCAAGACCTGAAACTCAGAAATGAGCGGACAAGAACGCACTGAAAAAACAGATACAAACTCACAAGCACAAACTGAACTGCAGAAAACGATCTGGAAAGCACGAAGACTGAAAAGCGCGAATCGTCTCTCACCAAACTTTTACTAACAGGCGATAACACGAGATCAGCAAAAGCACCCCAAAGGGTGGCGCAGTTTGAATGGAACTTCCCCTTTAGAGTGCCGTCGTAAGTGTTGTACGTCACCATGCTTTGGACGGCCGGTATTTGGCCTGAATGTGTGTATGCAAGGCAGGCTTGACAGGAATCCCGTCAGGAAAAACGTCAGTTTTTTTCCTGCTTGGAAAAATGGCCGTGTGTACTAGGCATTAGTATGGAAAAGTAAAATGTCTATTTATACACTTCAGTTAAAGCACATAGATAAAGCAATACCACAATGCATTTCATTAAAAATTGTGCCTTGTCATGTGGGGAGTGTGCTCAGCTCTCTGTAGGATTTGTCTTGTTCATTAAATCGTAATGTACATAAGAATCAGAATTTTGGCCAATCTGGCAGCATGTCATGGCGGTGGGGAGAATATAGTACAGTAAATTTAAAGGTTTATTTTAAATATCTATGGATCCTGATATCATCATTCTCTATATCAGTGTTTCTCCACCTTTTTTTCAGTCAAGGCACTCCATTCTAAAATATAAAAAACTATTCTAATAGTTTTACATAATGCAGCAACATCCACACGTAGGACACCCAATGCTAGAGGTGATTTATTCTTCCAAAGCAAATACACACTGGTACTGACTAGTATTCCAATGTTTCTCTTCTCCCTCAACTTCTCTCGATCCAGCTAATGTGACCCCAGTGCCGAGGAAGAGGAGCAGAGGAGGGTCAAACAAGGATGCTGTGGAGGCAACAGACATTTTCCTTATCAACTGATGACACCAGTGTCTAGTCGTAATGGTGCATAATGAAAACCCTTGGCTTTGTGCAACTAAAGGGTAGACTTGATCACCCTGCTTACTTGTATACAATTTTTGATAGATTTTTAGGCATTTTGTCAAGGCACCCCTGTAGAAACCTCAAGGCACCCTGGTTGAAAAAGGCTGCTCTAGATGGCCCCAAATATCTTTATTAGACTGCTAGCACTCTATAAGTTTACAGTATAGTAAGTAGGTTCACAAAGGGTTGCAGGTCTGCTGTGACTAATTAGGCTTTGCAATACTAAAAATTGTTAACCAGTGGTCATAGTTTCTAAACCTTTTAAGCTATCAGCTTGTGCTTAGTAAATTCCCTCTTCGTGGAAACATGTCGAGGAAGCACTGTTTGTATTCACAAAGGCCTCTGAAATTCAGAAAACACTGAAAACTATAGGTGTGAATGTCTCCAGTATCCAATCCTTACCTTTATTCATTTCAATGCAGGCTTCTTTGTACCAATAAATTGCAAATATAATGTAAAAAATTTGCAATATTAGCGCCTAAACTTTGTGAGTTTATGAAATTCCCAGATCTGGAGCAATAAACCCAATTTTCAGAAGAAAAAGTATGGCTCTGACGTTAAATGTTGTGAAAAGAAGCCTAATGCCGCGTACACACGTTTGGAAAATCCGACAAGAAAACTGGATTTTTTTTCCGACGGAATCTTGGCTCAAACTTGTCTTGCATACACACGGTCACACCAAATTCTGACCGTCAAGAACGCGGTGACGTACAACACTACGACCTGTTCCCCTCTGTACCCCCCCCCCACACACCTGTTCCCCTCTGTACCCCCCCCCCACACATCTGTTCCCCTCTGTACCCCCCCACACATCTGTTCCCGTCTATACCCCCCCAACACATCTGATCCCCTCTGTACCCCCCCCCCCACACATCTGTTCCCCTCTGTACCCCCCCACACATATGTTCCCCTCTGTACCCCCCCCACACATCTGTTCCTCTCTGTACCCCCCCCACACATCTGTTCCCCTCTGTACCCCCCCTCCCCACACATCTGTACCCCTCTGTACCCCCCCACACACATCTGTTCCCCTCTGTACCCCCCACACATATGTTCCCCTCTGTACCCCCCTCCCCACACATCTGTTCCCTTCTGTACCCCCCCACACATCTGTTCCCCTCTGTACCCCCCCACACATCTGTTCCCCTCTGTACTCCCCCCCCCACACATCTGTTCCCCTCTGTACCCCCCCCACACATCTGTTCCCCTCTGTCCCCCCCCCACACATATGTTCCCCTCTGTACCCCCCCACACATATGTTCCCCTCTGTACCCCCCCCCACACATCTGTTCCCCTCTGTACCCCCCCCACACATCTGTTCCCCTCTGTACCCCCCCACACACCTGTTCCCCTCTGTACCCCCCCACACACCTGTTCCCCTCTGTACCCCCCCACACACCTGTTCCCCTCTGTACCCCCCCAAACATCTGTTCCCCTCTGTACCCCCCCCCCCCACACATCTGTTCCCCTCTGTACCCCCCCAACACATCTGTTCCCCTCTGTACCCCCCCCCCACACATCTGTTCCCCTCTGTACCCCCCACACATATGTTCCCCTCTGTACCCCCTCCCCACACATCTGTACCCCCCCCACACGCGGTGACGTACAACACTACGACCTGTTCCCCTCTGTAACCCCCCACACACACCTGTTCCCCTCTGTACCCCCCCACACATCTGTTCCCCTCTGTACCCCCCCCCCCACACATCTGTTCCCCTCTGTACCCCCCCACACACATCTGTTCCCCTCTGTACCCCCCCACACATCTGTTCCCCTCTGTACCCCCCCACACATATGTTCCCCTCTGTACCCCCCCACACATCTGTTCCCCTCTGGACCCCCCCACACATCTGTTCCCCTCTGTACCCCCCCCACACATCTGTTCCCCTCTGTACCCCCCCTCCCCACACATCTGTACCCCTCTGTACCCCCCCACACACATCTGTTCCCCTCTGTACCCCCTCCACACATATGTTCCCCTCTGTACCCCCCCTCCCCACACATCTGTTCCCCTCTGTACCCCCCCACACATCTGTTCCCCTCTGTACCCCCCCCCCACACACCTGTTCCCCTCTGTACCCCCCCACACATCTGTTCCCCTCTGTATCCCCCCACACATCTGTTCCCCTCTGTACCCCCCCCACACATCTGTTCCCCTCTGTACCCCCCCCACACATATGTTCCCCTCTGTACCCCCTCCCCACACATCTGTACCCCCCCCCACACACGGTGACGTACAACACTACGACCTGTTCCCCTCTGTAACCCCCCCCCCCCACACACCTGTTCCCCTCTTTACCCCCCCACACATCTGTTCCCCTCTGTACCCCCCCACACACATCTGTTCCCCTCTGTACCCCCCCCACACATCTGTTCCCCTCTGTACCCCCCCACACATCTGTACCCCCCCACACATATGTTCCCCTCTGTACCCCCCCCACACATCTGTTCCCCTCTGGACCCCCCCCACACATCTGTTCCCCTCTGTACCCCCCCACACATCTGTTCCCCTCTGTACCCCCCCTCCCCACACATCTGTACCCCTCTGTACCCCCCCACACACATCTGTTCCCCTCTGTACCCCCCCCACACATATGTTCCCCTCTGTACCCCCCCTCCCCACACATCTGTTCCCCTCTGTACCCCCCCACACATCTGTTCCCCTCTGTACCCCCCCCCACACACCTGTTCCCCTCTGTACCCCCCCACACATCTGTTCCCCTCTGTACCCCCCCCCCACACATCTGTTCCCCTCTGTACCCCCCCACACATCTGTTCCCCTCTGTACCCCCCCACACATATGTTCCCCTCTGTACCCCCCCACACATCTGTTCCCCTCTGTACCCCCCCCACACATCTGTTCCCCTCTGTACCCCCCCACACATCTGTTCCCCTCTGTACCCCCCCCCTCCCCACACATCTGTACCCCTCTGTACCCCCCCACACAAATCTGTTCCCCTCTACCCCCCCACACATATGTTCCCCTCTGTACCCCCCCTCCCCACACATCTGTTCCCCTCTGTACCCCCCCACACATCTGTTCCCCTCTGTACCCCCCCCCACACATCTGTTCCCCTCTGTACCCCCCACACATCTGTTCCCCTCTGTACCCCCCCCCCACACATCTGTTCCCCTCTGTCCCCCCCACACATATGTTCCCCTCTGTACCCCCCCACACATATGTTCCCCTCTGTACCCCCCCACACATATGTTCCCCTCTGTACCCCCCCCCCACACACCTGTTCCCCTCTGTACCCCCCCACACACCTGTTCCCCTCTGTACCCCCCCCCACACATCTGTTCCCCTCTGTACCCCCCCACACATCTGTTCCCCTCTGTACCCCCCCAACACATCTGTTCCCCTCTGTACCCCCCCCCACACATCTGTTCCCCTCTGTACCCCCCACACATATGTTCCCCTCTGTACCCCCCCCCACACATCTGTTCCCCTCTGTACCCCCCCACACATCTGTTCCCCTCTGTACCCCCCCTCCCCACACATCTGTACCCCCCCACACGTCTGTTCCCCTCTGTACCCCCCCAACACATATGTTCCCCTCTGTACCCCCCCCTCCCCACACATCTGTTCCCCTCTGTACCCCCCCACACATCTGTTCCCCTCTGTACTCCCCCACACATCTGTTCCCCTCTGTCCCCCCCACACATATGTTCCCCTCTGTACCCCCCCACACACATATGTTCCCCTCTGTACCCCCCCAACACATCTGTTCCCCCCCACATATATGTTCCCTTCTGTATCCCCCCACACATCTGTTCCCCTCTGTACCCCCCCCCCCCCACATATATTTTCCCCTCTGTACCCCCCACATATATGTTCCCCTCTGTACCCCCCCACATACATATGTTCGCCTCTGTACCTCCCCCCCACACATATGTTCCCCTCTGTACCCCCCCCCCACACACACATATTTTCCCCTCTGTACCCCCCCCCACACATATGTTCCCCTCTGTACCTCCCCCCCACACATATGTTCCCCTCTGTACCCCCCCACATATGTTCCCCTCTGTACCCCCCCACATATGTTACCATGTTCCCCTCTGCCCCCCCCCCCCACCTCTGTAAATCCCTCCCCCACACCTCTGTTCCCCTATGTACATAATGCAATGTAAACTTGACAGCAGAAAAAGTATTCTTTTATTCTGGTTACTGAGTGTGCTGCCTGTTTTTCCCAATTTCCCCTACCTGTGCAAACGCCGTGGCGGGGTCACCAGCTTGAGGAGAGCAGCGCTTCTGCTTGTCCTCACAAACGATCCCGACGGTCCAGGAGGAGGTGGGCGGGGAAATCGCGCCAAGCCTGAACTTGCATGCAGCCTGGGTTTCCATCTCATTTGCCCCGGCCGGTTCCATGATGTATCCTGCAGGCACTTCAGGGCCGGCTGGCGCTGCTCTTCGTTCAGGCTCTCTCCCCTCACTGCCCCTGCTAGGGCGGCACTGCAGGCTGGCTGGGAACATCTGAGACAGTGACAACGTAACCACGCACGGTGGATGGGGGTACAGTGACAGGTCACACTCACTGGCACTGTGATGATCAGGGGCACGCAGCGGTGTTTCCTTCTTACATAATAGATACAGCCCTCCGCCGCTTCTGCGCCAGCGCCTCTGACACTGTATGGAGGGACTCAGGAGCGGAGAGGCTGCTTGTTGTGTTAGTTGAAGAGGCAGAGGGAGTAGGATCACCAGCGGCCGGGCGCCCCTAGGTGGCAGTGCGCCCTAGGCGGCTGCCTAGTTTGCCTAGTGGTAGCGCCGGCCCTGCTGATGAGCCAGTACAACCGGCCCTGTTGTACCGAGTCAGGTGTCCTCAGCTCAGCAGGGGGGCAGCCTCACAGATAGTCAGTGCATAATAAAAATACGTCGGTTTGTGCAGCCAGGCCGTCCTGCCGCAGTATATGTGCGGTGGGCGGTCCAGAATTGGTTAAAATTGCATACACCCGTGGAACAACACCATTCTACGGTACCTAAAAATCACCATAGGTGGAACTTTGAACACTTTTACGAGTTACCAGTTTAGAGTTAAACAGGAGGTCTGTAGCTAAAATTATTGCTCTCGCTCTGATGTTTACACAGAAACCTCACAAGTATGGTGCGATTACCGCTTACATGTATGCAGACCTTATGAATACATTTGCACGGGGGGAAGGGAGTGCTTTAATTTTTATTTTGTTTTTATTATTTATTTTAAAACTTTTTTCTTACACTGTCTCTTTAATTTTTTGATCAACTTTATTGCTATTACAAGGGATTAACAAAATCCCTTGTGACAGCATGGGCCATGACAGTCTATTAGACCCCATATCTCTTCGCTGGCATCAAATGAGAGCCGAAATTGTAAGTGACACAATCCTCATCATTTCTGGGGACACAGAGAGGGATGAACAATGTCAGTTCCTCTCTCTCTGTGTAGTGCAGCCGTTTCCGGCGGCTGCAGCAGTCCTGGGCTCCCTAATCGGATGGGAGGGCCCAAAAAGGCGACGGCAGCAGCGGTAGCGGGGACCCCCTTCCACCGCCCCACAGAAGTGTTCGAGTGCCTGTTCAGCCACTTAACCACCCTGGCGGTATGATTATGTCAGATTTTTGCGACTCAAATCGGTACAATTGTTATGAATAGAAATTTGGCGTTTTAAATTGTAGGCATGTAATTCTTATTCATAACTAGGGATGAGCCGAACACCAGAACCTGCGAACAGACAGAAAGTTTGCGCAAACTTTAGAACCCTATTAAATACAATGGACTCGAACGTTCAAAATCAAAAGTGCTAATTATAAAGGCTAATATGCAAGTTATTGTCCTAAAAAGTATTTGGGGACCCGGGTCCTGCCCCAGGGGACATGTATCAATGCAAAAAAAAGTTTTAAAAACTGCCATTTTTTCGGGAGCAGTGATTTTAATAATGCTTAAAGTGAAACAATAAAAGTGAAATATTCCTTTAAATGTCGTACCTAGGGTGTGTGTATAGTATGCCTGTAAAGTTGCGCTTGTTTCCCGTGCTTAGAACTGTCCCTGCACAAAGTGTCATTTCTGAAGGAAAAAAAGTCATTTAAAACTCACTCGCGGCTATAATGAATTGTCGGCTCCCGGCAATACATAGAAAAGTCATTGTAATAAATGAAAAGACCCGCCCCTTCTAAAGTTCCCCATCAGGTCCGCTTAGCCTTACACCTACGTCATTGGCTGAGCGGACCTGATGGGGAACTTTAGAAGGGGCGGGTCTATTCACTTAATACACTGCGGAGGAAGTTCCCCATCAGCTCCGCTCAGGCTCAGCCAATGACGTTTCGTGTGGACAGCGCTGGACATCGGATCACCGCGGGACACTGCATTTCATCGCTGGAATGTTTTTTTTATTTTTTTTTTTATTTTTAATAAAGGACTTTCCCAACGGTGTCTGTGTTTTTTTCTACAATTTGTTACACTTTCTTTGTGAAATGGTAGGGGTACAATGTACCCCATTACCAATTCACATAGGGGGGGGCCGGGATCTGGGGGTCCACTTTGTTAAAGAGGTCTTCCATATTCCGATAAGCCCCCTGCCCGCAGACCCCCACAACCACCGGGCAAGGGTTGTGGGGATGAGGCCCTTGTCCCCATCAACATGGGGGCATCCTCCCCATGTTGAGGGCATGTGGCCTGGTACGGTTCAGGAGGGGGGGCGCTCTCTCGTCCCCCCTCTTTTCCTGCGGCCTGTCAGGTTGCGTGCTAGGATAAAGGGTCTGGTATGGATTTTTGGGGGAACTCCACGCCATTTTTTTTTTATTTGGGGTGGAGTTCCTCTTAAAAGCCATACCAGACCTGAAGGGCCTGGTATGGATATTTGGGGGGAGCCCCACGCATTTTTTTTTAAATTAGCGGCAGGGTTCCCCTTAATATCCATACCAGACCTGAAGGGCCTGGTAATTGAATTTGGGGGGACCCACACGCATTTTTTTTTTTTTTTTATCAATTACTTTTCTCTATATTGCCGGGAGCCGACAATTTATTATAGCCGCGAGTGAGTTTTAAATGACTTTTTTTCCTTCAGAAATTACACTTTGTGCAGGGACAGTTCTAAGCACGGGAAACAAGCGCGACTTTACAGGCATACTATACACACACCCTAGGTACGAAATTTAAAGGAATATTTCACTTTTATTGTTTCACTTTAAGCATTATTAAATTCACTGCTCCCAAAAAAAATGATTTTTTTTAAACTTTTTTTTGCAATGATACATGTCCCCTGGGGCAGGACCCGGATCCCCAAACACTTTTTATGACAATAACTTGCATATAAGCCTTTAAAATTATCACTTTAGATTTCTCCCATAGACTTTTCGAATTTTCCGCGAACACCCCAAATTGTTCGCTGTTCGGCGAACGGGCGAACAGGCAATGTTCGAGTCGAACATGAGTTTGACTCGAACTCGAAGCTCATCCCTAGTCATAACCAGTGTTGTTCATCTTACGTTAAAAAAGTAATTAGTTACAGTTACAAATTACTTCTTTCAAAAAGTAATTGAGTTAGTAACTCAGTTACTACATTGAAAAAGTAATTAGTTACTCAGCAAAGTAACTATATTGGTTATATTATATATACACGGGGCGGGGGTGGGGCGGTAGAAGGATGATATATATGTAATTTTTTCAGTGTATAAAAATAATAGGAGGATTAACAATAAATTATATTGGTTATGTGCCCATGCCTCACTGTGCCCATGCCTCACCGTGTCCATGCCTCACTGTGTCCATGCCTCACTGTGCCCATGCCTCACTGTGCCCATGCCTCACTGTGCCCAATGCCTCACTGTGTCCGTGTCTCACTGTGCTCGTGTCTCACTGTGCCCGTGCTTCACTGTGCCAGCGTACCTGATCGGCGGCGTCCCGGCGGCCATTCCAGTATTCAAAAGCCGCGCCTCCTCCTCGTCTGTGATAGGCGGAACACTCAATTTCCCAGCATTCAGTGTTCCGCCTATCACGGACATCCGTTCATCCTCATAACACAGACGAGGATGAGAGGATGTCCGTGATAGGCTGAACACTGCCTGCTGTGAAATTGAGTGTTCCGTCTATCACAGACGAGGAGGTGCGGCTTTTGTCTGCATGACACGCTGATCAGGTAGGCAGACGGCGGCTGTAATTGCGGTTACATCTACTCGCGGCGGCTGCGGCGGCGAGTAGATGTAATTGGGGTAACGCTGCCCAAGTAATGGGAACGGCGTTGCCATGAGGGGAAGAGTAATCCATTAGATTACTTGTTACCCTCAAAAGTGACTGCGTTAGGTAACGCTGTTTATTTAAACAGCGTTACTTACAACACTGGTCATAACGCACTTAAATCTGTCCAAACAAGAGTCTAGTAGACATCCCTGGTATGATAAAGTTTGAAACACAAAATCATAAATGATAATATAATAAATAACTATAAATAATTATAAAAAAATTATAATATAATAATAATAAAATCTATTTACCCACGATTCACTATCGCTCAATTCTGCAAGTGTTCTAATTTACTATCGCTGTTTTCTAGCTGTTCTAAAACCACTTTTGACGTAAAGGGACACTTTTTGGTTGCCATGGACAATCTCAAGTTTCCATGCAGAAAGAACAGTATATATAATATAAAACTGGAGACAGGGCATTGGACAAAGCACAAGGGACAAAGGGGATGTGAAATGATTTCATACAGTAATATATATATATATATATATATAGTAGTATGTGTTAGGAATTTAGTACTTTTTGAATTTGCCGCCAGGCTCCGCCCCTGTGCGTCGCGAAGATCGTAAGGGTACGGAGCCTGGCACACAGAGGCATCGGACTGAGGACACAGCCCGTGGACACAGCGGGGGGACATTGCAGGATCCTGGGGACAAGGTAAGTATACTGCACCAGGATCCTGCAATGCAATCCCGAGTGTGGCCCGGGGTTACCGCTAATGGTACTGAAATTTAACCCTGAGCCACACTCAGGAAAACCGCCAGGGAGGTTAAATCACCTCTGCCTAAAAAGAGAATCGCTGGCTTCAAATTTAGATACTGGGTTCGGCCCGAGCATGAGTTTGGGCCGAACATTTACCTGTGCAGCGACCTCACCTCTCACTCACACTTACTCTTCTCGGTCAATGGCTCTCGTCTAGGGGACCAGGGAGGAGAGTGTGGCGCACCACCAGCTCGTATCCTCTTGTGTGCAGAGGTGTGAGCTATTGCTTTTTTACCTTTGGGCCTGTGTCCCTGTCCAGAGCCAAAACTTCCCTCGAGGATGACTCCCACTCTCCACGCAGGTGGAGGTAGGACCATTTTGCTCCGAGAAAGTCAAGTTCCACACCATTGAAAGTCCAACACTTATTTATACTTCAGAGCAATAAATAGTCTTTTGAGAGCGACTGGTCAGACACAGAACAGTTCAGACAAAGTGGGAAGGAGGTCCAGGCACAAACTTGAACTTGGTTTTTCTCCTGTTCCATTATAACGCGAACAGGCTTGGCGCACAGTCGCTGCACCGACTGTGAGGGGGTCCCTGCCACAGACCAGATGAATAAGGCCTTTGCCACAGACCTGGTTGTTGGGTCTCTGCCACTGACCTAATTCACGATGGGTCCCTGCCACAGACCAGGAGAATGTGGACTACCTTCTACCTTTTTTTACCTTTTTCTAGTTTAACCACTTAAGGACAGCCCACCGCATATTTTCTGTGGCAGGGCGGCCCAATTGCGTGAAACAACGTACCCATACGTCGTTTCATGCACAGATACTGTGGCCTCACGTGTGGGGTGAGCCAATGTGCGGGTCCAGCGGCCGTGATGTCTGCCAGCCACCCGCAATCGCTCCTCAGAGAGGCAGAATGAGGATCTGCCAATGTAAACAAAGCAGATCCCCGTTCTGACAGGGGAGTACAGTGTGATCATCTGTTATTAGTAATTTAGGAACACCTATCTCTCTGTACTCCCGGTCAGTCCACTCCCCCCACAGTTAGAAAAACTTCCCTAGGACACACTTAACCCCTTGATCGCCCCCTAGTGTTAACCCCTTCCCTACCAGTGTCATTTATACAGTGATCAGTGGATATTTTTAGCTCTGATCGCTTTAATAATGTCACTGGTCCCAAAAAAAGTGTCAAAAGTGTCCGATCTGTCCGCCGCAAAGTCCTGTTAAAAATAACTGATCACCATTATTACTAGTAAAAACAAAAATAATAATAATAAAACTGCCATAAATCTATCCCCTATTTTGTAGACGCTATAACTTTTGCGCAAACCAATCATATACGCTTATTGTGATTTTTGTACCAAAAATACAGCAGAATACGGAATACAGAATAGCAGAATACATATTGGCCTAAACGGATGAATACATTTTTTTTTTATATATATTTTTTGGGGGATATGTATTTGGCAGAAAGTAAAAAATAGAGTTTTTTTAAAAAAAATCTGACTTTTTTGTTTATAACGCAAAAAATAAAAACCGCAGAGGTGATCAAATGCCACCAAATGCCACCAAAAGAAAGCTCTATTTTTGGGAAAAAAAAGGACATCAATTTTATTTGGGTACAGCGTTGCACGCCCATGCAATTGTCGGTTAAATTAACGCAGTGCCGTATCGCAAGAAATTGCCTGGTCATGAAGGGGGTAAAACCTTCCGGTCCTTAAGTGGTTAATAAAGGATTTGTCAAAAACTGTATCCTGTTTTTCTTCCTTTTCGACACTTTTTTGGTGAATGGCTACAGGTGCGATGTACCGACACCCATTCATATGGGTGGGGCGGGATCGGGGGCCCCTTTTAAAAGGGGGCTTCCTGATTCCGACAAGCCCCCCCTGCAGACCCTGACAATCACAGGCCAGGGTTGTTGGGAAGAGGCCCTTGTCCCCATCAATATGTGGACAAGGTGCTTTGGGGTGAGGGGCGCAGAGCCCCCCCAGCCCCAAAGCACCCACCCCCCTATGTTGAGGGGATGTGGCCTGGTATGGTTCAGGAGGGGGGAACCCCTGACCTGCCAGGCTGCTAGGATAAGGGTCTGGTATGGATTTTGGGCAGTACCCCACGCCGTTTTTTTCCTTTATTTTTTAATAGCCGAGTCCTGGCAATTGTAATCGTAAGTCATTTTAGAAATGTCAGTTTTGCTGTAGCATGTTCTGTACAGTATATGCTACAAATGCGCCACTTTACAAGCACATTAAGGGGGGCCCCCAGGCACGATATTAAAAGCAATTTTTCATTTTCATTGTTGCACTTTAAGCATTATTAAAATCACTGTTCCTGAAATAACGATAGTTTAAAAAAAAAAAAAAAATTTATTGATACATGTTCCCCATACCCCTTTTATGGCCAAATACTTGCATATAAGCCTTCAAAATGGGCACTTTTTAGTTTTCCTTTTCGGCTCCCATAGACTTCAATGGGGTTAGCTGTTCGGGTTAGGTCATTTCCCCTGTTCAGGATTTCTGCTGTGAATTGAACAGGGGGCTGTTCGGCCCATCACTTCTTGTTACTCTAAAATGGCACAGAAGAAAATCCATGAATCTAGCTTCAAAGGAGAAGGCAGTAACATGCACCAGTCCTTCTAACCTCCCTTTGAAATAATTTCTTTAGAGAAGAAGGCAGGAACATGCACTAGTCCTTCTTACCTCTCTATGAATCATGTTCTTGAGAGGGAAAGGCAACAACATGCACCAGACCTTACCTCCCTTTAAATCAAGCCATTGGTTTAGAAGACAAATGCTCTTATTTGGCAAAAGGAGTACCAATTTATTGATAGGTCTGAAATAAAGTTGTACAGATCCTTCCTTATTTACCTTGGCGTCTATTTTCTGAACCTTTCATGAACTTAATTTGTGCAGTCTGGAGGTAAGAAGGGAATTTACCGTATTTTTCGGACCATAAGGCGCACCAGGTTATAAGGCGCAATATCAATGATCAACTGCTAACGGGTTTATTTTCATACATAAGGCGCACCGTGTTATAAAGGCGCATTAAATGAAACAAAACTCTGATAAGTCAAACTTTATTCAACTCTTTCACAATAACTCTCAACATTGTTCAGTTATATAAAATACCGGTACAAAACAATACACTCACTTTTTCAGTTTATTCCTCTACCTCAAATCCATCAAATTCTTCATCTTCAGTGTCTGAGTTTAACAGTTGGGCGATTTCGGCATCAAGCATGCCCGGACCCCTCTCATCATTATCATCATTATCCGAGTCAGTCTCGTTGCTGTTACCTAGCTGTTCAGTGATGATTCCGGCCTTCCTGAAAGCTCGGATGACACTGGAGACTGATACCTTCACCCAGGCATCCACGATCCACTGGCAGATAGTGGCGTAACTCGCCCGGCGTTGCCTCCCTGTCTTGGTGAATGTGTGTTCGCCTTCTGTCATCCAATGCTCCCACTCAGCTCGCAATTTAACTTTAAATGACCTGTTGACACCAATATCTAGTGGCTGGAGTTCTTTGGTTAATCCACCCGGAATGATGGCAAGCACCAAATTAGTTTTCTTCACTTGGGCTTTGACAGTATCGGTCAGATGGGCACGCATGGAGTCACAGATCAATAGGGACGGAGATTTGTGCTAAAAGCCATCCGGTCTCTTGACGTAAACCTCTCTCAGCCACTCACTCATCTTCTCCTCGTCCATCCAGCCCTTTGGGTTAGCCTTGATGATGACGCCAACCGGAAACTTTTCTTTTGGCAAAGTCTTCCTCTTGAAAATGACCATGGGTGGTAGTTTCTGGCCATTAGCCTGGCAACTGAGGACTACAGTGAAGGATGACTTCTCATTTCCTGTAGTGCGTATAGATACCGTACTGGTCCCTGTTTTCTCGACAGTATGGTTTACGGGGATATTAAAGGTGAGGGGGACCTCGTCCATGTTGGTGATGTGTTCTGGCCGAATATTCTTTTCATTGATCTTGTTCGTGCAGTAGGTGGGGAAAATGGGCAGATTTTCTTTGTAATCCTTTGGCAGTTGCTGCGAGATAGTAGTTTTTGTGCGGATGGAGAGATTACGCCTTTTCATAAAACGGAAGCACCAAGAAGGACCTCCTCGAAAGTCATTAATCTCCATGTCGCGTGCTATCGCTGTTGCTTTGAGTCGAATAGAGACAGTAGAGACGCTTCTACCTGCGGTTCTCTGTTCAATAACCCACTGTTCAATTTTGTCCTCTAACTGTGGCCATCTCGCTTTGTTCCCTCGGAAACTCAGTTTGGTCTTCTTTACCTGGCGTAGGGCGTCTTCTTGCTTCCTCCACTTCCGTACCATTGATTCATTAATGTTGAATTCTCTCGCAGCTGCTCTATTTCCATGTTGTACTGCGTGACTGATAGCGTTGAGTTTGAAATCCGCTTCGTAAGCATGTCTCTTACCAGGAGCCATTTTTGGGGCAGCGGGTATAGAAAATGGATGAATAAATGAATGCACACACCTCCTGACTACGATGGCTGTAATGCTCAATCCAAGCAGTGCAGCTTCGTAGCTTACCAAGGCCGTGCTAAAACATTTTGACAGATTTTTGAGCGCCATGTACCACATAAAATCGGTTCTAGGTCAGAAAGCACAACCATACATTAGGCGCACCGCATTATAAAGCGCACTGTTGATTTTTGAGAAAATTAAAGGATTTTAAGAGCGCCTTATGGTCCAAAAAATACAGTAAGAACACGGGGCCATGACTTCAAACTAACTGGAGGAAAGTTCAAAACTAATCTGAGAAAGTATTATTTTACTGAAAGGGTAGATGATGCCTGGAATAAATTTCCAGCAGAGGTAGTGAGTCAGTCAACAATAAGTGGCTTTAAACATGCTTGGGATAAACATAAATCTATACTCAAAAAAAGTTACCAAAAAAAAAAAATGGGCAGACTCGTTGGATTACTCAGTCTTTTTTATTGTCGTCACTTTTCTAGTTTTCCATCATTACCTGGGGCAGTCTTTGTAATGAGACTCATAAGCCAATGGTTGTAGTGCGCAACCTTTTCTTTCAAGAGGACTATGTTGCTCACTTGTAGGTTGGATTTGCACGTTTGCCTTTTGCCATGACCTTGAAGGATGGATGCAAAGGTACTTATTTTTCCGACTCCAGAAGACATTGGCAAGGTGCTTGCTCGTGGTGATGTTAAACCAGCAGGGCAAGGACCAACTGGGCAGTTTACCAGGAACAATAAGGGGAGTCTGTTTCTCACTGAACAGATTGGACTTCCTTATGTGACCTCCAACTTGAAGTAACTTGTCGCAATCAAGTATTGAATTTATTTTGTAGAGCAGGGTATCCTTAGATTGTTATCTATCTCCTGTAAATACACTTTACTTTGTACAAAACAAATGGTAACTTTTTCTTCTTGTGGATTTTCCTTGATGGTGGAAGGACCTTTGCAAAAGTGCCTTCCACGACACACTTTATGGACCTCAGTATTTTTTGAAAATTGATGAGTAACATTGATAAGTCTTGTATTAGCTGGTATAACAGAAGATCACTATGAAAAAGTATTCAAAACGGTGAGAACTTATATTTGACTTCACAGAAGTGTTGAGTGTAATGGTATTAGCTCTGATTTCCTTATCAGACTCAGAATCAACCAGTTCAAACGTCAGTGAAAATTGTGATGGGGTCATTATTGTTGTGATACCATTAGAACCTGAGAAAGTTTCTGTTGTTTCCTTGAACGATGAAACAGTGTAACATTTGCTGAATGTCAGCTATAACAACAACTGGTTCTTGTCTGAAGCAAAGCAAAACTCCTGTAAGTTTGTTGTTCAGATTAGGGACGGTGGGAAGAACATCACTGAGCGAAAACCCTTCATATTGAGTATTTGAGTTGAAGAACACTCTCATATGGTCTGGCTTCTGAGGATTGTACACGGCAAAGCATGGGAGGTACCAACATTCTTCTCCTTCCCTAAGAGGTGGTGCAGTCTCAGCATGATCTCTTGCAAGTCAACAAAGTGTTTTTTCATCTCAGGTTTTC
This sequence comes from Rana muscosa, assembly GCA_029206835.1. Classification (NCBI taxonomy): domain Eukaryota; kingdom Metazoa; phylum Chordata; class Amphibia; order Anura; family Ranidae; genus Rana; species Rana muscosa. The sequence continues at coordinate 957,861,281 of CM055117.1, read as the reverse complement.
TGTGCAAGGTGCATTGTAAAGAAATAAATCGTTCTTCTGCATGCAAAACATTATTTGGTAGTTTCTTTCTTGAAGCACAACATGGTAGTTGTGCCACCCAGCTGTTGGTATTGTTCTGATAGAACTCCTTATTCATAGTTTTTAAGAACTCCTTCCATGGTGGCTGCTGGATAATTCTCTTTAGTTGTTACATCAAACACTGTGGTGCCGACATTATCATTCAAGAAACGAAGGGCCTTGTTATAGCCTTGTGTAAAAACTGTTGCATGCCTTTATTGCAAAGTCTTTCTTTTATGTGGTAGTGATGTGGATACTGTTCGAAACAAGTAATGTGACCATTTGGCAGGATACGTGTCTTGAAATAAGAAACTGTGGAAGCCCTCCAGACATTAAACAGGTGTTGCCTATGATGACCCAGCCTAGGTCCAGGCATTGGGCATATAGTATGTCATGTGGCCCGCTGATTTGTTAGCAAGCCTTGTGTACCCTTGGGATGTGTCTGCCAAGAAGCAGGAGAATATTGTAGTTTCTGCCCAGAGCTGATATTTGGTCAACTATGCAAAAGTGGCGAGTGGCAGCTGCAGAAGTAGGGATCTCCTCAATGTTAGATAGAATCTGGTTGTACTCAATGAGAGTGGGTAATGTTATTTTTGTACTGCCATTCAGGGAAGCTACTTCAAGACCAGTGACTCATCCTACCTGAAACTCCTGTAATGCCAGCATAGGTGCTCAGGGTGTGTGGTATGGAGACTCCTGGTATGTTTAACATGTCAAAAAGCTTTTATCATGCAAGAGTCCTGTTACTCTGATCATCTAGAATGGTGTACAGTTTACTTACATTTTTTTTTTCAGGTTGACCCCTGGGGTATACATAAACTAAGCATATTTTGGCACAGGATTTCTCACAAGCCCTTCTCCACAGACATCTGTACATGTAAAGAAAACTGGAGCATGAGGCACTGTTTGGACTGTGCTCTCTCCAACATACTTTTCTTTTGGAGGATTACATGTGGACAGAGTGGGACTGTCTTGAAATGGATAAAGCGCTTGCACACTATCATCACGGTCACATTTTATGCACTTTTTAGTAGCCTTACAGTTTTTAGCATATTGTTCTGTGGAATCACAGCATTTGACGCACATTTATTTAAAAGACTAATGTTTTCTTACATGGGTTTCTTTTCAAAGGTGAAACATTTTCTAAGTGGGTGTGGTTTTTTATGTATAGGACATTGGCAATTTGGGTTCTCAATCTTCTTGTTCTGATCAGACCTTTCAGACACTGGACCTCTGTGGTCTCCATGTGAAATGCGTGAGCTTGTAGGCCTTGGAGAAGGTGGACCTAGGGGGTTGGACTCCCCAAAAGGAGAAACTTGGATCATTCTTAGTATCTGTAATTCTCCTAATAAATTCACAGAAGTAGGAAAAGCGAGGAAAGGGGAACTTTTTTTCCTTATACTTTGATCCAAATGATGTCCATTTTTCCTGTATACCATAAGGTAACTTGGAGACTATTGGGTTGACCCCACGATCGATAACTTGGTAGCCGAGTAGGTGGGTATCAGCCTTGGCAAGTTGAAGCACCAAGAGAAGGTCACTGAGCTCTTACAACTTTAGATTGTCTCTTCTAAATATCATTGTGAAGCTTTGCAACCTTTTAAATAAAGCATCCTTAAAGGCTTCTGGGCTGCCGAAGCTATGCTCAAGATTGTCCCAAGCAGTGCTAAGACCTGAGGCATGGTTGTAAATTTGACAGACAGCTTACACTGACAATCTGCAGGAGACCTGCATGGCATCAGCAATCTGCTGATCACTGGTGCAATGCTTTCCAAGCTCCTAAAAAAATATATATACAGGTATATAGTAAATGCACATTTTTTTACCTGCAACCAGCTTCCATGTGTGTGTCGAGTAGTGAGGGATGGTAGAACATGGCTCGAATTATAAAGCATTGATATAAATTAGGGAGAGCTAAGGGGGTGTATTAGATACATTCTAAAGGTTCTGAATGTTCAATTGAGTTTCCAAGAAGGTCTATAGAAGGATCATCTAAACAGTTTCTGTGCATAGAAACCAGGGTTAATGGATATTCCAGTTTAGGGTGTGTGGTTATAGTACTACTTAATAAGCTGAATTTCCTTAAATAGTAAAACAATGCAATGGGAATAAGTACAATCTAAATAAGAATTACAAAAAGGCAATAGAACAGGTTAGAAGCTGAACCATATGAAGTACCATATGTTTAGTCTTGTAAAACTGAGTATAGCTGGAACAATTAGCAATCACGTCTCCCACCACAGGGGAGGGTAGAAAGCATAGTGTGGAGAACAACAGCTTCCATTAAACTCCTGACCACAAAGCAAACCTGAAGCTCAGGACACCACAGCCATGCAAACAAAATCACATGGTACTGGCAATAAACAGGAACCACAATAAAAGATTAACAAGCCACAAAGTGCTGAAAATGGTAAGGAACACCATTAATCTAATCTGCAGAGATAAGGCAAATTAAATAGTGGGGGTGGCATATATATTGAGGATTTAAGATCTTCAAGCATGGAAAGAAACTGTCTGTAAAGGAAAAATAGATTTTGGAATTTTTTTGAAAATGGATTGTGGCCCAGAAGGTGTATAGAATTGTTTGTTTTTCACAGAAATAATTAATATACAGGTATGTCATACAAAGTCAATATTACATTTCAGTCCCTATAGTTCTAGTAAAGATCACTGCTAATTAAAGTGGAGGTCCACACAAAAATGGAACCTCCGCTTTTCGGAACCCTCCCCCCCTCCGGTGTCACATTTGGCACATTTCAGGGGGGAGGGGGTGCAGATACCTGTATAATACAGGTATTTGCACCCACTTCCGGGCATAGACTCCCGCGGGAGTCACGCCCCTTCCCGTCCCATCCCGCTGTCTTCTGGGAAACACACAGGTCCCAGAAGATAGCGGGGTCCAGTTAGGATGCGCTGCGTGACTCGCGCATGTGCAGTAGGGAACCGGGAAGTGAAGCCGCAACACTTCATTTCCTGATTCCCTCACCGAGGATGGCGGCGGGGGCAGCCGAGAGACCCGCGATTGCTCGGTTTGGCTGCTGACATCACGGGCACCGTGGACAGGTAAGTGTCCATTTATTAAAAGTCAGCAGCTGCAGTATGTGTAGCTGCTGGCTTTTAATAAAAAAATTTAGGCGGACCTCCGCTTTAATCTCTTACCTGTAAAAACTGACAATGCCATCATACTTTAAGAGATCACATGGTGGGATGTATAGAAAGTTCCCAGTTACAGAAGTTGTGTAGGTTTGCAATGAGAACAATGTGTAGATAAAAGAGAAAACGATTCGATTAATAGCTAGTTTGATGTCACACAGAAGCAAAAAATTTTCAGATTCTAACTTCTTTTCCTGCTATGGGTCAAAAAAATAGCTTCTTCCACTTTGCATATTTATAATTCTATTTCTTATCTTGCTTTGATTTTTTTTACGTAAGCCGAATAGCCAAACTGTACCCACAGTATGAAAGAACCCAGGGACTGCACTTGCATTCACAATAGTTTTAATTCTTTACTAATATTTTTCATTATTATGAATCAATCAATCTGATAAATACAAGTTCTGTTATTACTATAGCTCTAAACTGCAATATCAATAATAGAACTAGACATGACTCATACTAATAATATTTTGCCCATTTAGCTTGCCTGTAAAATCAATACATTAATAAAGAAAGACCAGTGATAACAGATCTATATTTATAATTTCTGCCAGGAAACATGAAATATGTTTACAATAAATTTGATAGGCATGCTGTGTCTTGTTGAGAAAATCGAAAAACAGATATTCCAACTGTTGAATGACATTGGTACAAGAGAACTTATGTGATCTATACATATCCTCTTAGTCATTACCCAACTCTAGGTGGAGGGAGTAATCATGTGAGTGCAGTATTTCAGGACTTTATTAGCACAGTTAAAAAAAAATGGACCTTTAGCTTAGAAGTAGCACACGTTCTGACATGCTTCTTGCCTACTGGGCACTTTTATCCCCCTTCCTGCCCAGGCCAATTTCAGCTTTCAGCGTTGTTACACTTTGAATGACAATTGTGCAGTCATGCAACACTGTACCCATTTTTTTCACAAAAATAGAGTTTTCTTTTGGTGGTATTTAATCACCACTGTGTTTTTTTATTATTTATATATATTTTTTTTTAAAAGACTGACATTTTTTAAACATTTTTCATAGTTTGCTAACTGGTAATTTTTCTCCTTCACTGGTGGGCACTGATGAGGAGGCACTGATGAGGCTGCACAGATAGGCTGCACTGATAGGTGGCACTGATGGGCTCTGAGAGGCAGCACTGAAAGGCTCTGAGTGGTGGCTCTGATAGGCAGCACTGATGATTAGGCACTGATGGGCACTGATTGGCAGCACTGGTGGGCACTGTTGTGTCTGCACTGATAATCAGGACACTGATATTCAGTGCCTTGATTATCAGTCCTGATGTCCCTTTAACAGAAGCTGTTTTTCGGCTTTCTTCTCTCCTGGCTGACAGCTGATCACGTGGTAAAGGGCCGCTGTGATTGGCCCTTTACCCCGATCTGTGATCAGCTGAGTCTGAAGGACTGGGCGATCACAGAGCGCACCACCCACACGCTGCAGGAGGCACACAGGCAGCGCGTTTACAAGAGGATGTTCATGTGCACTCTTCTCGCAACGTAAGCTCGCGCTGCAGCCATCTTTTCGGCTATAGTGCAGGTGTGAAGTGGTTAAAAGAGAAGAATGGCCTAAGCATTTTTGGTCATACTTTTCTTGTGGGTCACAGGTGTGCATTTACTTTTACTTCACTGTGACCCAGAATCAGAAGCCTACTGTCAGCTGATGTGGCTCCATATTGTCAGGATCCACCCACTTACCTGATTTACAGCTGACTCTGGTTCTCAGCATGTGACAGAGAGCCAAAGTCAGATGCGCCTGTGTGCCCTCTCCGTCAAGAGCTGGAGTGCTCTCCACTCCAAGCAGACTGAAAACTGAGTGATCAGCGGTCATGTGATCTCTCAGTTCTCAATCTCAACGATGCTGCAACATAGAAATGAATATGAAAGTATATGTAGCGGGGTCTCCGTTGAGGCCCCATGGACTACATTACCCAGAACCCCGTTTGGCACCCAAGGTGCATTGGGCTGCCGCAGAGACTCATGGGTGGGGTATAAAGGGGGAGGGTGAGGCTAAGCCCGGTCTCTTTGGACACTGCGCGGCTGGCAAGAGAACTTCCTGTGCAGGCCTGCTGCGAGTCCAAGGCCCGAGGCCTGGGCCTTGCGCACTTCCAGAGAGCCTTCCACCTTGCTGCGGAGCCTGTGCGGCGACAGACATCTACCTGCTTCAGGGACGTCAGTGAACCGAAGATCAGGCGGTGGCAGATCCTCTGTGTGTAGGAAGACACAGCGGTGGGAGTCCCGGACTGGGATCGAGTCCGGAGGGGTGAGAGAGCACCTGCTCACAGTTATAACCGAGTACTTTATTAGGCCTATAGACTGCCTTGGCCCATCGGGTTATATTTCCCTTTTTCTGTTAGGAGACTAGTTGGAGGACTGAGTCACATAGTCTCCGGGGAGTTGTTCTACTACTTTACACCTTGTTGGATTACAAATATTGTTCCTGTATGTCCATCATCGATCATCTGGCATGTGAAGATTCCTTCTCCAGAGACTGAGTTTTACTTGAGTCAGGCCTGACTGGGAGTTTATAGTACTGTTGAGTGCCATATTGCTAACGGGGACTCAAGCTATATGTTAGTGTGTGTTAGAACTAATTGCGCACTATAATTAACTACTGTTAGTATTACTGCAGGGCTCTGCATGCATGCGTTATATGTAATATTGATTGTTAACCCTTTTCTTTATCTACAAGTAAACCTTTTACATTTTCTCAAATCTGGTATTGGAGTCTATATATACATGTATAACTTATCACTAGAAGAAAGGTATTGTGGGATTGTGCATAAACCGTGATAGAGTTATATTGAAATACCAACCCTAGACTAGCTGTGCCAGAGAAGGGCGGAGTAGATTGCCGGGGGTTGGCTGTGCTGTGTACAGGGCCCAAAAGCAAACCAGCGGCTCCCTTAGTCTGGGGGTATCGCTACACGTGGGGGCATCGTTTCCAGGATCCTGTATATGGCAATCAGATACGCCAAAAGTACCGGCATGGACCCGCTAGAAGTGAAAGCGTGGTGTGAAGCAGCCAGGACAAACCCAGACACGTCAGTGGTCATTAGTCTCCCGGGAGAAGAATGGTCAGTGAACGCGGCAGAGCGACTTGCAGTGTCGCTATCCCCAAATAATATACCAAGGGTGATAGATCTGAAATCAGCCCCAGACACCTCTTTCAGTATGCACTTATAGAGTGGATGGATGGAATACCGGGGAACCTTAAAGGACAAAGTGTGCAGTCGCTGGATAACAAAACTTATGGTCTGGCGCACGCAATAACTGTGAAAACTGAGTTACCTCCGCCATCCCCAACGGGATCACCGGCAGGGATACCCCATACATTAGAGAGGCAGAAAAGGATGACACCTCCGGTGACACCCATTACAGCCATAGGGCCAGAACTTTTAAATGCTTTGGGAGATCTGCTCAGAAAGTGTCAGCAAACAAGTACGGTACACGTAGAGGCCAGCTACCGGAAGCTGAGAACATTTTCAGGGAAGCTGCCCGTCCCTGTAGGGGAGGAAGACTTTGACACCTGGATCGAACAGGCCTTATCAGCAGTAGAGGCATGGGAGGTGCCTAAAGCACAGAAGAAACAGCGCGTGATGGAATGTCTGAAAGGCGCGGCTGCGGAAGCTGCAAAAAGTCTCCGGTTTGGGAATGCTGCCTGCATGGCTTATGACTGTTTAGCCATGCTACAGGAGGAGTTCGGTCAGTTAGAAAAAGTAACGGAACTGGTGTATCAGTTCGAACACACCTTTCAGCAGCCAGGAGAAAAGCTGTCAGAGTATGTAAGAAGACTGAACAAAATGCTTTGTCAAATCGTGCTAAAAAAAGGGATGGTACCCCAAGCCATAGATGCGGCAAGGATGAAGCAGATATTAAAGGTAGCGCTACGCTCGGATCCAGTCTGGCTCCACTTGAAAACCTCTGGAGGAGGTATGTCGCTGAATTATCCTGATCTGGTAAAGATCATTAGAGATGAGGAGGCCCTGCAGAAGGATCAGCAAGCAATCAAGGCACATACCCCTGTTGTACCGGTAATGGTCAGATCAGCCATGACCCCTGAAAGAGACCCAGAAGTAGATACCCTGAAGTCACAAATGTCTCAGGTGTTGGAGATGCTGACCTCTTTGATGGCAAAGGATCCAAGGGTCATAGAGAATAATGGACCGAAGAAGGAGTTGTTCCCAGATACCTCAGCACCCACTTCCCTACAAGATTGGGGGGATGTGGTCTGTTTTAACTGCGGAGGAGTTGGCCATATTGCGAAAGTATGTTCGAGCCTCAAGAAAAAGAAGATGAATAATCGCAAGCTGGCGGAAAACTTCAGAGGGCCCCGGTGAAGGAATCAACCGGGTGGCCATCATCTCCAGTGAGCTCCACTGTACCCAAACTGAATGAGAAGCCCAGAAGAAAAAGGAGTAGATCCCCTCAGAAGAAGAACAGTGCTCCTCAGCGAGAATACACACCCAGAAAGAGAAATAATGTCCCTCAGCGGGAATATACACATAAACAGAGGAGGGAGATCAATGCATACCGAGCCCAAGAGGGACTAAAGCCAACAACCAAACACAAGAAAGACAGGACAAAAAAAATAGGGATCAACAGAAAGAGACCCCTTTGAAGTCTCATCCAGAAGACATGATAGGACCCTCCCCTGTGGTGCCTATTTAAGTGGAGGGAGTCTACAACACGAGATCCATCCTAGACACTGGAGCACAGGTGACTGTTATACCGGGACTTTTATGATAGACATCTGAGTCACTTGCCCATCCAGAGAATTGAAGATCTGGAAATATGGGGAATCGGTACACAGAGTTTCCCCTATGATGGTTACTTGCCCATTAAACTGACCTTCGACCCTTCAGTAGCCGGGAAGGCTGAAGTGTTTGATACCCTGGCAGTGGTGTGCCCCCGACCGCCTGGAGCCAGCAAGAGCTCCTTAATAATAGGGACAAATACGGATCTGGTCCGGAGGCTTCTGGTCCCTCTGGCAGGAGGAAAGAACCCTACGGTCACCAGAATACACCCGATGTTGAAGACCGCCTATCAGCGACTGGTCTTAGAACACAAGGCCCCAGAAGAGGGGGTGGGTAAAGTCTGGAGACTGGAGAAGAAGGGAATAGTGTTGCAGCCCGGTGAAGTAACCTGTCTCAGGGCCACTGTGAAGTTTACTTGGAAGCAACCCGGCCCCTTTGTCATGGTGGAACCAGACTCTCGGGAAGAATACTCAGGCTTAGAAGTGATCCCAGAGATGGTTCCGCTGAGAGCTCTGAAGAAGGTACACTGTAAGGTGCCGGTGAGCGTCAGGAATACCACGGGTGTTCCCATGGAGATCCCCGCCAGGATGCTGCTGGGTCAGGTGAGCCCTGCTGCCCCAATTGTCTTACCAGATGTGGAGAAGACAGAGGGAGACAGAACTGTTTGGGAGAAGCTCTGCATGGAGAACCCGAACCTGCCAAAGGCCTAGAAAGAGAGGGCAAAGGCCCAGTTGACCAGATGGAGGAAGATCTTCTCCAAAGATGAGTTCGACGTAGGGTGTGCAAGGAGTGCCACCCATCAAATCCACCTCCAGGAAGACAAGCCTTTCAGGGAGAGGGTCAGGCGAGTCCCTCTAGCCGACCTTAAAGACCTGAGAGAACAGCTCGCCAAACTCAAGCGAACCGGTGTTATCCGGGAATCTAGGAGCCCCTATGCCTCTCCAATAGTGGTGGTCCGGAAGAAGAATGGGTCGTTGAGGTTGTGTATAGACTACAGGACTCTCAACCGGAGGACGATACCCGACCAGTATACCACCCCGGGGATTGAGGATGCCCTACAGAGTTTGTCTGAAGCCAGGTGGTTCAGTGTTATGGACCTGAAGAGTGGATACTATCAGATCCCTATGCATCCGGAAGATAAGTAGAAGACAGCCTTCATAACCCCTGTGGGATTCTTTGAATTTGACCGGATGCCCCAAGGCCTGTCTGGAGCCCCTGCCACTTTTCAACGCCTCATGGAGAAAACCGTAGGATACATGAACCTCATCGAAGTTCTCGTGTACTTGGATGACATCATTGTCTTTGGGAAGACTCTAGAAGAACATGAGGAAAGACTGGAAAAAGTCTTAAGAAGGCTTAGCGAAGAGGGACTCAAGCTTTCACCAGAGAAATGTCAGTTCTACCAGTCATCAGTCAACTATCTGGGGCACATAGTGTCTGAAGAAGGGGTTGCCACAGACCCCGGGAAGCTGGAGGCAGTTACCTCCTGGCCCCGGCCCACCACGGTGACAGAACTCAGGTCCTTTTTGGGGTTCTGTTCCTACTATAGGAGATTCGTAGAGGGGTTTGCACGGATTGCTAGACCCCTGAATGAACTCTTGAAGACAGAAGGGGAAGAGGATGACTCGGGTCCCAGGAAGCCGGGAGAGTCAGTCGAAGACCAATGGAATGGAAAGTGCGAAGAGGCCTTCCACATGCTGAAGAAGAGTTTAACCACTGGCCCTGTCTTGGCCTATGCCGACCCAAGGAAACCTTATGAGCTCCATGTAGATGCCAGTCATGACGGTCTAGTAGGAGTGCTCTACCAGGAGCATGAAGGGCAACTGTGACCTGTCGCATATGTGAGCAGAAGTTTGACCCCATCTGAAAAAAACTACCCCACTCACAAGTTGGAGTTCCTGGCTCTCAAGTGGGCTGTAGTTGATAAGCTTAAGGACTATCTGTATGGGGCAGAATTCACAGTGAAAACTGACAACAATCCCCTTACTTATCTTTTCACCACAGCAAAACTGGATGCCACGGGCCATCGATGGCTGGCAGCCCTGTCTGGATTCAACTTCAGCCTGAAATACAGACCTGGGGCTGGGAATCGAGATGCGGATGCCCTGTCCAGGAGGTCTCATGCTCCCACTAGCCGCACAGTAGACTGGACCCAGGTGGCACTGGACGGGGTGCAGGCCCTCTGTCAAGGGGCTGAACTCCAAGCCAGTGGGGGGTCCAGAGCGGAAGAGATAGGGGTCACAGAAGTGGGGGTCCCCAAGCAATACTGTGGAGTAACTCAAATAGAGGAAGATGTTATACCCAAGCTGTCAAAAAAAGAGTTGAGGTGTGATCAAAAGGAAGACCCTTTGGGGAAGTTGGCCCTCGAGGCCCTGGAGAGTCAGGATCCAGATAGGCTCTTGCATCACCCTTCAAAGGAAGCTCGTCTGCTGCAGAAAGAGTGGGACAGGTTGCAAGTGCATCAAGGGGTGGTCTACCGAAGGGGCCCCTCTGATGACCTGGAAGACAAATGGCAATTGTTCTTGCCTGAGAAGCACAGAGGGACTGTCTTGGCCGCCTTACACGACCATCATGGTCATTTAGGAGCTGAAAGGACCTTCCAACTTGTCAGAAGTCAGTTCTATTGGCCCTGTATGAGGGCTGAAGTGGAGGAATACTGCCATTCATGTGCACGCTGCATCCAGCGGAAAACTCTACCCCATCAAGCTGCCCCAATGGGCCACCTACAGAGTCAAGGCCCAATGGATTTTGTATGCATTGATTTCCTCTGCCTCAAGCCCGACTTGAGTGGACTAGGAAATGTTCTGGTGATAACCGATCATTTCACCTGGTATGCCCAGGCCTTCCCAACCAAAGACCAGAAGGCTTCCACAGTGGCCAAGGTACTCATGGAGAAATACTTTGCGCACTATGGGCTACCACAGCGACTCCACTCGGATCAAGGGAGGGACTTTGAAAGTCGACTGATCCGGAAGCTCTTGGACTCCTTAGGGATCAAGAAGACCCGAACCACTCCCTACCATCCGCAAGGGGATGCCCAGCCGGAAAGGTTTAACCGAACCCTACTCAACATGCTGGGAACTCTAGAAAGTGAAAAGAAGCAGCATTGGAGCAGGCACATAGCAGCAATTGTGCATGCCTTACAACAGCACAACAAGTGATGCTACAGGGTACTCTCCCTACCGACTCATGTTTGGGAGAGAAGCAAGGCTACCCATAGACCTGGCCTTAGGCACCTCCATAGACCATTCCTCGGCCACTTCTCATAAGGGCTACGTGGACCGGTTGAGACACAGTTTACAGTTGGCCTATGAGCAGGCCCAAGTGGCTTCCGATCAAAGGGGAGCCCGCAACAAGAGAAATTTCGACCTGAAGGTCCGAATTCAGGACCTGCAACCAGGGGATAGAGTGTTGTTATGAAACTTGGGAGTCCCTGGGAAGCATAAGCTTGCAGACAGATGGAGACCGGAGCCATATGTTATTTGTAAGAAGTTACCCGGCCTACCAGTCTATCAGTTGAAGCCAGAGGGAAAGGTGGGGCCTTTGAAGACTTGGCACCGGAACCACATACTTCCACTTGCCGAAGAAGTCCGGATGCCCCCTGTGAAGGATCCCTCTGAGCCAACGTCCAGCCTGGATACTCCTAGGCCAAATACCCAGTCTCAGACGTCCCGGTCTGAAGAAGCAGATGCCTCTGAGCCTAGTGAGGATGAAAGTGAAGAGTTGGGATGGCTATGGCCTTCCCAGGCCCCAGTGACTTCTGCTATAGATCTCCCACCTTTGGAAGACACCATAGACAGTACACTGAATGCAGAAGCTACTGAATTTGTCTTGTCCAGCCCTCTATCAGACTCATGGGAAGATGCCCTTGACTCGCTCCAAGAGGAGGATCCAAGATGTTCTGTGAACCCTCCTGTCCCTGAGTTAAATGTTTCAGAAACAGTGGAAGCTGACATGTCTGTTCCGGATGAGGAACCTACAGTGTTGGAGCCAGAAACCCCAAGAGAGAGAAGGGTGAAGAGGGCCATAAGGCCCCCCAGAAGGCTGACTTACCCACAAATGGGGAGGAGCTCGGAGGATATGGTGGCAACTGTCAGGAGGAGTGCAGAAAGCCCTGATCCCTCCACTGTTAGTTTGGTGGAGGGCAACCCCAACTCACCCCCTGGCACAGTTAGGCAGGCCACTTATGATAGTGTGACCTGTGGGCGAGGAAGTTCACCCTCTCATTTTTGGTGGGAACTTCCTCTGCCGACATCATACGCAACTTTGTCAAATGTTGTGCGTAGTGTTTGTTGACAGTTATCTTTGGGGACCAAAGAGTTTAAGTGGGGGGAGTGTGTAGCGGGGTCTCCATTGAGGCCCCATGGACTACATTACCCAGAACCCCGTTTGGCACCCAAGGTGCATTGGGCTGCCGCAGAGACTCATGGGTGGGGTATAAAGGGGGAGGGTGAGGCTAAGCCCGGTCTCTTTGGACACCGCGCGGCTGGCAAGAGAACTTCCTGTGCGGACCCGCTGCGAGTGCAGGGCCAGAGGCCTGGGCCTTGCACACTTCCAGAGAGCCTTCCACCTTGCTGCAGAGCCTGTGCGGCGACAGACATCTACCTGCTTCAGGGACGTCAGTGAACCGAAGATCAGGCGGTGGCAGCTCCTGTGTGTGTAGGAAGACACAGCGGTGGGAGTCCCGGACTGGGATCGAGTCCGGAGGGGTGAGACAGCACCTGCTCACAGTTATAACCGAGTACTTTATTAGGCCTATAGACTGCCTTGGCCCGTCGGGTTATATTTCCCTTTTTCTGTTAGGAGACTAGTTGGAGGACTGAGTCACATAGTCTCCGGGGAGTTGTTCTACTACTTTACACCTTGTTGGATTACAAATATTGTTCCTGTATGTGCATCATCGATCATCTGGCATGCGAAGATTCCTTCTCCAGAGACTGAGTTTTACTTGAGTCAGGCCTGACTGGGAGTTGATAGTACTGTTGAGTGCCATATTGCTTACGGGGACTCAAGCTATATGTTAGTGTGTGTTAGAACTAATTGCGCACTATAATTAACTACTGTTAGTATTACTGCAGGGCTCTGCATGCATGCGTTATATGTAATATTGATTGTTAACCCTTTTCTTTATCTACAAGTGTACCTTTTAAATTTTCTCAAATCTGGTATTGGAGTCTATATATACATGTATAACTTATCACTAGAAGAAAGGTATTGTGGGATTGTGTATAAACTGTGATAGAGTTATATTGAAATACCAACCCTAGACTAGCTGTGCCAGAGAAGGGCGGAGTAGATTGCCGGGGGTTGGCTGTGCTGTGTACAGGGCCCAAAAGCAAACCAGCGGCTCCCTTAGTCTGGGGGTATCGCTACATATATTTTTTTTTAGAAACCCCAAATGTCTTCTTTAACATAAATAGAGGCATATTCTACGCATTCCTGACTCTCATTACTTGATTACATTGATGGCATCAACACAGGGCAGGGTCTAGGAACAGCCAAAGCTGCCTGCTGATGGCTTGCACCTCTACCAATGTAGTGCTAGCACTGTTAAATGGACAGCAAAAGTGGGCATGAACAAATGAGCAGCTGTGCCTACTGCAAGACCTATATCATTCCTTATTGATTTGTCCCACACTCTTTGAGGGGTTCCTGAGTCTAGGTCTGCTTTAAATGGCCCTTGGAAATCAGGTGAATTGTCAATCATATTTTATGACACGCCAAGATCAAGGTGTCTGCCTATTACTGATGTAAAAAAAGAGAAATTAAAAACATCAAACATTTGCAATAATTACAACCCTGGAAATAAAAACCACAAACGACTCCAGAGAAACGTAGTGAAAACAGATGTGGATTTAGACAGATGCCGAGATACTACACCATGATGATTTTTTCCTGGAATTGTCTTGGTCAAAGGTGAACATATAATTGCTTTACAAATGCTTGCTACATGTGAAAATGGTTTTGCCTACCTGTGAAATTCCCTCACCATGCAGTCCAGTTCTACCTTGTCTAGAAAGATATTGTCAGGATCCTGTTAAAAACAAATACGCAAACCAAAAAGTCACATGAATACAAATTGGAGAGATCATTTTTTTCAAGTTGTACATATTTGACCTCATGCCAATTTATTCGTTCTTAAGGGGATCCTGACAATATTTTCCTAGTTGAATTCCCAATAATGGGACTCATGCAGCGCGTGGGTAAGAATGAGTCAAGGAAGGATATTGTCTGCAGAACATCAGTACATTTGTGTGTGAGCTTCTAACCAACCGTAATGCCGCGTACACACGATCATTTTTCCCGTCGGGAAAAATGACATTTTTTCCTTTGGACGAGAAAAACGATCGTCTGTGGGCTTTTTGCCGTTTTTCCCGATGGGAAAAACGGCATTAATCACGATGAGAAAAACTAGAACATGTTTTTTCCAGCATTTTTTTCCGCGGCAGTTTTCCCATAGGGAATCACTGCCACGGAGCCCACACACGGTCGTTTTTCTCGACAAAGAAAAAAATTACGGGAAAAACGGTCGTGTGTGGGGGAACATGCCGTTCCCTCGTTTTTCATTTTTTTTATGTCGTGATTCACGGCGGTGTTTTCACCGCCGTGAATCACGATCGTGTGTACGCGGCATGAGTATGTTAGCAACCAAGATAAATTGCTCAGGTCAAGGAAAAACACATTTCACCGGGACAAGCTGGGTGAAAGTTGTTTTATTGTTTTTTTTTTTTTATAATTATTTTTTATTAAAGTTTTCAAACACATACAACACACACAGCTTAAGCACCTACAGTACAGAAGAAGAACATGTACAGAAAAATAGTACATTTCGCAATGTGAACCAATCGATAAAATGTACAACAATGGAGGGGTACAACGATACCGCCCAGGTAGAATCCAGGAGGGCAATAGTATGATAAAACATTTAAGCCAGTAAAAAACATATCCAAAGTCAACGGAAGAAAGGGAGGGTGTAGGAGCAAGGCAAGAACCCCCAACACGATGACCTGGGTCGCTCCCAACCCACTAAGCCATTTCGGGCTCAGCTAACCAAGTGCGCCAGACCTTATCGTACTTCAATGGGCATCCCCGATTAGCATATGTATCCTTGTATAGAGGAAGGCTGATATTCACTAAGCGTTTCCATTGCAACAAAGAGGGGGGGGCATGTTTCTTCCACTGCATAGCAATATTCTTGCGAGCATAGAAGAGCAGCAAGGTAATTAGCGTGCGTCTGGCAGAGGATGGTACAATGGTCTCAATGAGCCCCAAAAGGCACACCTCCATTGCCAAAGGTACTTCGACTAAAGCAACTCTGTTAATCATATCTAGCACTGTTTCCCAGTATTGCTGGACCCCCGGACATCGCCAGAAGATATGGGAGAAGTCGCCCGGTGAGGCGCCGCATCTTCAACACTCTGAGGAATGAGCGGGATCCATCTTGTGAAGTCTGTGTGGGGTGAAATAAGCCCTATGAACAATCTTGTATTGCACCAATCTGTCACGCATGGAGACGAGGGTGTTGAAAGGGAGGTCCCACACGTCATCCCAGTCATCATTATCCAACGTGGGGATATCAGTCTGCCATTTAGTCCAGAGTTTGTCAAGAGGTGGAAGAGATACAAAGATCAAATAAGAATAGAGATGTGAGGTGGGCTTTTTATCACAGCTAAATCTAAGTGTCCTCTCCAGTTCCGACTGCGCCACAATACATGAAGATTGTGGAAACTGCGCCGCAAATGCATGGGACAGTTGAAGATATCTGAATAGGAAATGGTTAGGTAGGTTATATTGGGAGGAAAGGTGTGAGAAAGGGAGTAAGGAGTTTTGAGACACTATGTGAGACACTAATTTTATACCGTGTTTTGTCCACGCGTAGGGGTCGGGGATGTTGTAAATATGAGATAAGTTAGGGTTCAGCCAGATAGGGGCATTGGGGGAGATTTCAGAGTGTTTACAATTCTCAATGGCTAATCCTGTCCGCCACGCCCGCAGGGTGGCAAGCATGGAGGGGGTCAGAGGATAGGGGGCACGAGGGCCCCTAAAAAGTAGCAATTGAAGAGCTTCCAATGAACCGACCACTGCCGCTTCCAGCACGGTCGACGAGTTCGTCCTGTCCGGCTGTAACCACCACGCCGCTGTCACCAACTGCGCGGAGAGGTAATACTTATAACAGTCCGGAAATGCCATGCCACCCTGCGATCTAGGCCTCATTAAAGTCGTCAGTCGATACCTGGGAGGAGAGGGGCCCCATAGGAAGGAAGAAAAAATGCGGTTCAATTTCTTAAAAAAGGATTTGGGAACCCATTGTGGGGAGTGGCGGAAAAGATATGTTAGTTTGGGAATAATCTTAATTTTTATGAGGTTAACCCGCCCCCATAATGACAGGGGCAGGTTACTCCAGGATTTAAGCTTCGTCTGGGACTCTAAAAGCACCGGAGCGAGATTTAAAGATATATAGTCCGTGGCTGAACCAGAGACATGCACCCCTAAGTACTTAAAGGAGTCCACCCACAGGAGGGGGCTGTCAGGAGGGGAAGTGGACCTGGCCGCCTGATCAATCGGGAATAGGAGGGACTTAGACCAATTTACCCTAAGACCGGTGACCTCAGCAAAGGCGTTCAGAATACTTAGCGCTCCCTGCAAGGACGGACCAGCATCATTCAGGAAGAGTAGCATGTCATCTGCGTACAGGGCAACGATCTCCTCCAGCAACCCGAGACGGAGACCCTTAATGTGCGGTGAGGTGCGAAGTGCCTCCGCCACCGGTTCAATAGCTAGGGCAAACAAAGCTGGAGAGAGAGGGCAGCCCTGCCTCGTTCCCCTGGTGAGCCCAAAGGGGACAGACAGCCCACCCCCCAATCACACCGAGGAAGTGGGGCATTTGTAAATCACCTGTAGCCACTTGATAAATAACAGAGGAAACCCCATCCTACGTAATGTTTCCCACAAAAACGGCCACTCGACCGTGTCAAAGGCCTTTTCTACGTCTAGAGAGGCCACTGCCCGGGATCCCATATTGAGGTGGTGAGCGTGTATGTTAGTGAACAGCCGTCTGAGATTGACATCTGTGGACCTACGGGGCATGAAACCCGTCTGGTCTGGGTCTATCACTGAGGGTAACATAGGATACAACCGAAGGGCCAGAAGCTTAGTCAGAATTTTAAAGTCGGAATTAAGTAGTGCAATAGGGCGATATGAAGCACATGAAGTGGGGTCCTTGGGAGCCTTGTATATCAATGTCAAGTAGGCATGGTACATAGAACCAGGCAGACCACCCTCTGCCAGACAGACAGTGTATAATTATGCCAACAGGGGTGCTAAGAGTTCCATATGGGCCTTATAAAAGTCTATCGGGAGCCCATCCGGCCCCAGCGCCTTGCCGGGGGGGAAGGACCGGATAGCTTCTATGACCTCCAGGGCCGTAAATGGTTGGACCAAAGTCTCCCTTTCGTGGTCAGAGAGCCAGCCAAGCGCTAACGGATCTAACAGCCTATTCAGCGACTCCGGCTGAAAATCTGAGGACAGACCGGACGAATACAAAGTGCCATAAAAGGAGTTGAAAGCCTGTAGGATATCAGAAGGGGAGGACACCGTCCCGCCCCCGGGGTCCGGAGGGTAGACACAAGGGTAAGGGGTTGGTCATGTTGCGTCAACATGGCCAGCAGGCGGCCATTTCGATCACCATGTTCAAAGGCCCTCTGCCTACCCTTATATGAATCCAGTCGCGTGACCTCAGCCAGGTGTAACTGTAATTCTCTCTGAGCCGCCATCAGCAGATCAAAGTGAACAGGGGTGGGGTCATTACCATATGTAGCGGTGTGGTCATCAACAGTCTTCTGCAGCGCTAGAGTGGCAGCCGATTGCTTTCTTTTAATGCTGGCAATAGAAGAAATATACTGTCCCCTCGTGAAAGCTTTAAAGGCATCCCAGACAATGTCGGGAGAAGAGGATTCCTTATTATTTTCCCAGAACTCAGACAGCCGGGGCGGCAGTTTGTCGGTAATGTCAGGATGAGAGACCCATTGTGTGCCCAACCTCCAGAGCGCAGCGCTCCGTGAAGCCGGGGAGCGAAGCACCACCACCAAGGGACTGTGATCAGACAGCCCGCTAGGCAGATAGGACGCCCCCAACACGTCTGCTAACAGTGCAGGGTTGGAGAAGGCCAAATCTATCCGCAACGCAGTCTTATAGGATGCCGAATAACATGAATAAGCCCTTGTGGTAGGGTGCTTCCACCTCCAGACCTCCACCAACCCCACCGCCTGAGCCCAGGCAGAGAGGTCCATACACTGTTTCTTAGGCGGGGTAGGTCTATCCAGGTCAGGTGACAAAATGGCATTAAAGTCTCCCATAACCATGATCTTCCCGGGGCAGAAAGGTGCAATCTTCTCTAGAACCTCGTATAGTAATGCGGATGAAAAAGGGGGAGGGACGTACAGATTGATAACAATATATCGTACAGACCATAACGTGAACACCACTATCACAGTACGGATCTCCTCAATGACACAGGGGAAATTCTTGTGGATAAGGATCGACACACCCCTGGCGTATGTGGAGTACGTGGCATGTATCGCTCGCTGTATCCAAGGTTTTTTAAGCGTCAAAATCTTACTGCCCATGAGGTGAGTCTCCTGGAGGAGAATAAGCTGGGGGGAGTGAGATTTTAAGTATTGGAATAAAAGGGCCCGCTTAAATTTTGAATTAAGACCTCTGACATTCCAGGAAAGGATGGTGAAGGAGTCAGCTAATTGACTAGCCATCGGGCGGTGGGGAGAAATAATTGAGGAGATATGCTAAAGGGCATGTACCGTTGCACCCCATGAGCAGCAAGATCCCAGTCACAGTGCAGAAAATACTGACAGTACTTAAGCATAACACAAAACAGAACATAAAAATAAAAAAAAAACAACAGAAGATCAAGGAATAACCAACTCCTTAATCAAACTTCCCAGGCACAGGTGCCTATCCTACTATATCCCAGCCTTCCTCCAAACAGGGGAGAAGGTCTGGGAATAGTTTTTTCCCAGAAAAAAACTTAACTAAAGGGTGCTAGTGAACCCCTCAACTGGGGGCACTACACTACTAGAGCCAGTCCACTCACTCTGTCGACAGGCGATGCCCCTTCCGTCTTGTGAGAACAGGGAGCAGAGGGATGATGGTTAATGAGCCCAAAAAACCAGCGGCAACAAAGTCAGTGGCTAGACAGAGCAGTGGGCAAAGGGTGGGGGGGACGTGTATCTCAACTCAGCGAGAAGGGCTGAGCAATCCGGAGGGGGGGTTATAGTTCCTCCAGCTATTGGGGTACCTCCCAAGAGAATGGAGAACACCAGGCCAATCTCTTCTTACAAAACACCAAACCTAGAGGGTTAAGTGCAAGTCACGCGTAAAAGTGTATTCGTGATTGCTCCGGTATTTGTCGAATGTTCGTAGGATGAATTAAGCAAGAATATGGAAGATCCGTGCATCAAGTATAGTAGACTTATAGGACCTCTTAGTGGGGTATATCAGACAAAGGCGTTTAAACATCGTGCATTAGCTTAGGGAACGGGTCTTCAATGCAAGGTGGCCAGCCAGTCATCAGCATCCGCTGGGTTGTCAAAGAATCGGATTGTCCCATCGTGTTGGACTCGCAAGCGGCTGGGGTATAGCATGCCGTATTTTATGTTCTTATCCCTGAGTCGCCTACGGACATCTTGAAGGTCTTCCTTTTCTGCTGCAGATCCGCCGAAAAGTCCGGGAAAAGAAAAACAGAGGCGTTGCCGTATTTGAGAGCGGGATGTTTGCGGGCTTCGGCGAGAATCTTGTCTCTGTCACGATAATTAAGGAAGCGTACCAGGAAGGGCCTGGGGAGGTTCCCCGGGATGGCGCGGCCGGTGGGCACCCGATGAGCCCTTTCGACCACATATGTAGGAGAAACATCTGTGAGGCTCAGGAGATTTTTAAAGAACTCCTCCGCGAATTCAGCCGGGCAATCCCCCTCCTCCCTCTCAGGCAGCCCCAGGACTCGGATATTGTTGCATCTGAGGCGGTTCTCGGCGTCATCAGATTTTGCGACAAGGGACTGGACCGTGCGCTGCAGCTCAGCAATGGAAGAGGCATGGGTGGCAGTAAGATCTTCAGTAGCGGATATCCTGGTCTCCGTTTCAGTCATTCTCCCTCTTATTTTGTCAAGGTAATTTCTGATAAGATTGCACTCCTCAGCAAGATGATCGATGCGCACAAGCAGTGAGGACTTACTCCGCTCGATCGCAGCAAGGATCACGGCTGTACTGTCCTGCGATGGCGGGGCTGATTCCTCCGCCGGAACCCCTCCAGGACCCATCTCCAAGTCAGCAAGTAAGGCCCGGAGTTGACCAAGCAGGACGGGGTCCGGCTGTAGCGGAGAGGGTTGTGGCTGCCGGGGGGACGAGCCAATGACAGCGGCCCCGGCGGATTTTTTCCCCTTTTTGGAAGTGGGGGACATCTGGTGGGCCTCTAAAGGGGGGCCCCAATAGGGGAGCAGCCCACGCCAAGATCCGTTTCTAGTGTGCAGCAGGGGGTGGCTCAGATAGGTAGTGGGTAATGGGTAGTGGGTCTGGGAGATCACAGTCCAGGCAGATAACCAGCCAGCACACCCAGCCCCTCAGCACTCAGCAAACAACCAGGCAGTGATAGTTCAGTGAGGGTGGCAGATAAAGAGTGGAGGCAGGATATGTCTTGAGTTGGGGGACACAGGCAGAAAGTGGCAGAGTCACCAGGCCCCAGGGCACCTCCACAGAGCTAATCCCCACCAGCAGCACACCAGGTCCCTGCAGGGAGAAGGATAAGTGCAGGGCCGCCAGGTCCGCGTCCGCGATTTTCCGCCCCGCCGGCGCGACGCACCACCGCCGGGCAGCCACTGCAGGAAACAGCGGTGTCCGGCAGGCTTCACTAGGCCGTGGCCGCCGCGAGCGCTCCCGGCGGCTCCGCAGGCCCCTAGGTCAATCCAGGCAGTGGAGGGGGTAGGCAGGAGAGAGAAGAACAGTCCAGGGATGCAGGATGGTCCCTTACCCCACTACCAGGCGTGGATCAGCTCCCTCCAGACGGTCACAGGCCAGCAAGATGGCGGCGGCAGCTACAGGCAGGGTATAGGATGTCCTCCCGGGCGACCACGGTCGAATCCCCGCTCAATAGGCAGTCAGGGCTCAGCAGGGGACACAGATGAACAGATAGTTGGGGTGACTGGTGCTGTAGAAGCCATTAGTTGCACGGATGGCAAAGGATGGAGATCAGGATACCCGGAGCTCTGCTCAAACACGTCCGCCGCCGCTCACATCCGGACACGCCCCCGTTGTTTTATTGTTTGAATTTATTTTTTTTACCTCTAAGGCCTTATTCACATAGGCATACAAAAAAGACGCCACTGCCCCATCTATAACTGGCCATCGCAGTAAGCATTGGAAGGCTACATAAGATAAACAGGGCCATGGATGAATCCATGGGAAAAAACCAAGCTTACTTACCGACCAGCTCGCAGACAACCAAATAAACCTGTCTAACAGTATGCGTTAAAAGCAGGGATTTAGTCTGCATGCATTTGCAAATGCATGCGTAAGCCACAGAGCCTCGCCACGGCACCCTGGTATCTGTGGTACCTAGTACTAACTTATAAGTGTCTCCACAGTGGAAGCACATGCATTCTGATGGATAGGTGAGGGCAGGTGGACTGAAGGGGAGCCCATCCCTTCTTAACCTCCCTGGTGGTATTCCCGAGTCAGGCTCGGGGTGAATTTTTCATACCAAAAGCGGTAACCCCGAGCCACACTCGGGGCTGCATCGCAGGTGTAGCGACCTCACCCCTCTCACCCCTTCTCATTCTCGGCTTGTTGGTCTTGTCTAGGGGGTTAGTTAGTACTGGGGGGAGGGATGCGATACACCACGGCCCATGTCCTCCAGAGAGACTGGAGGTAAAATCCAGAACTATCGGGTTTTGTGTGTATGTCTCAGAGTCAAATCCTTTCTCCGAAATGACTCTCTTTGCTCCTAGTAACCAGAGCTCCACACACTGAAAAGGTCCAACTCGTATTTATTCTCTTCCAGCAATAAATAGTCATACAGGACAGACAGGTTGAGACCCAGAGAACACTTCAGTATTTGTGGGGAGTAGGTCAAGGCACAATCCTTTAAGTAGAGCTAACCACTGTGGTGTCACCAATGGTTATGATGTATAGTCACTGCCACCGACTATATAGAACAAGAGCATGAATTACCTTCGCTATCACAGCCCCTGTCAGAGGGAAGACATCCGTCCAAGAGAGTTACCGGAGGCCTCTCCGTCACCAGCAAATGCTGCGCCAGACTTTCCGGAGAAGTTCCGCTCACCAGCCTCCTCATCTCAGACACGGGCACCCAAGGCGTTAGGGCCCCCTCGGATTCCTCCACCCTCGCGGAACCCAGTCGAAGGTACTGAGTCCCAGGCTTCCGCATTAGTACCTCACCCCAGGCTAAAGGTGCCTGGGATGGACTCCATCTCCCGCTCCGGCCAGGTCAAGGGCACCTGGGCCCGGAACTCCAGAACGCCAGCACCCAGGCTGAAGGTGCCTGGGCGCTGCTGCGTCCTCCGACTCTGAACCCCAAGGTCAGGGCGTCCGCCCCTTTTATCCCCTCTCCCTTAGCGTCACAGCAGGTTCCCCGCCCCACTGTACCAGCGCCAGGAAAGGACAAAAAGGGATGCAGTCTTGCGGTGAGTGTTCAGCTCCGGCCCAGGGTGACAGCACCACCTGCAGGCCGCAGGGAACCTCACACCACCAGAGTCCTCCAAGAACCATAAAAGGGTCTCAGATTCCCTAACAATCTGGGTTACACTACCACCCAGATGCCTCACCTAAATTCAAATACCCGCTACACAGGATACAGGGAAAGTTACTTACCTTGTCCCCTGGATCCTGTGATGTCTCCCCGCTGTGTCTGCAAGCCGTGTCTCCGGCCGATTCACACAGTGCCGAGCTCCGTTCCCTGCGAACGTTGTGACGCACGGGGGGCGGAGATCGGCGCCAAATTTAAAATAGTAAAAACACACAATACTTACAGTATACTGTAATCTTACTGATTACAGTACTGTATCAAATAAATACACATCTCCTTTGTCCCTAGTGGTTTGTCCAGTGTCCTGCATGCAGTTTTATATTATAAAACTGTTCTTTCTGCCTGGAAACTGGAGATTGTCCATAGCAACCAAAAAGTGTCAGTTTACGTCAAAAGTGGTTTTAGACCAGCTAGAAAACAGCGATAATAAATTAGAATCACTTGCAGAATTGTGGGGAATTTCGTCATATAATACTGAAAGTAATGACAGCGACAATTCTGCAACTGAGCAAATTTCAGTGTTTTTGATTTGATTACATTATTGAATATTTTTTATTATAATTACATTATTATTTGTTATAATTATTTATAGTTATTTATTATATTATAATTTATGATTTTGTGTTTCAAACTTTATCATACCCGGGATGTCACTAGCATCCAGCATGTAGCTCAATGGCTGCGAAGGTGTCAGTGCATGTATATTGGTCAGGCATGACAGTGATCTCCTATATGCATACAGTCATATAGTTGTATATCTGCAGTGTGCATCTATAACACTGTGCCTTCTTGTCCTATAAAATTTGGTGATGCCACTACTGTGTTGCTCACTGTTATTCTTGCTGAACCCGAGGATCTGCAGCGCAAAGATTTTCCTGCTTCTGCTTCACCTTTTCTTTGCATCTTTGATTTCTCCAATCTCGTCTGCTGCTTGTTCTGTGCTTGATTAGCTGCAGTGGAGATACTACACCCCATATGTCTCCAAAAAAGAGGATCTGTTACCTCCCCATGCTATTACATAGAGAGCTCATCACTTAAATAAATAAAAAGTGTTAAAAAATGATAATAAAATAAATAAAAATAATTAAACAAATTAAAAAGCACCCCGTCGTCCCTGTATACACTCAAATGCAAATGTGTTTGTGCACATACAATATATGTAAACATACATTTTAAACCATGACTGTTGGAGTGAAAGCAATAATTCTAGGGCCATAATTCACGGGTGAAGGGGTAAAGTGTTGCTAGTGTTGCTAAACCCAGGACCCTGCATTCACTATATCTGGTCTCCCACAGTACATAGAACATGGAAATGCAATTATTTTAGTAAATATAAACCGCTAAATACCTTTTTTTCACCAGCAGTATATAGCAGTCTGGTTAAAGCTTGTAGGAGGAGTTTTCATTCTCCCACGATCCACCTATGAGGCTGCATGACCCCTGACCCTCTGCCTGGACAGTGCTGATTGGCCCTGTGCTGATCTCATGTACTCTCCCAAGAAAAAAAAAAACTCTCTAGCAATACACACCAAACTGAGCATGTGCAGCCTGCCCTCTAATGCTCTGTAAATATCAGGAAATATATTGGTGTTAGTGACAGGATCGAATAGCCTTTTTACACAATGCAGAGGATTAACCCCTTAGGCCTTACAGTGAGTAAAACAAGTATGCTTTACTGCATATACAGACTGATTTTACTGTTGTGGGTTTAGTAGCACTTTAATTCTAAATTGATAACCTGTAAAAGTTTTTAAATTGTCGCCTATGGACACTTTAGGTAAAAAACATTTTCACAATTTCTCAGGCATGCACAATTTTAAGGCTCGATGTGTTTGGTATGTATTTAATTATTGCAACCCCATCTTTTATATTTTACAAAGAAATTGGGTATTTGTTGGGGGCAACCTGGTACACACATCTGTTTTTACAACGAAATGACACTTGATGTCCCCAAACAGAGTCTGCATAGTAGAATAGCAGGAAAGGGCTTATCTCCAGCCCACCTGCTGTGCGAGAAGCTTCAAAGAGGTTGATGACAAGGGACTGCGCATGAATGTGCAGTATCGCCCCCAGAGGCCAGGTATGGCAGGACAATCAGTAACAAGACAAGAGTCATGGAAGTGCAACGATTGGTTGAGAGACAGAGGGGCGGGCAAGGGGAAGGAGTTCAAATGAGTAATGAGTGAGTTTTGTAAAAAGGGTTCGTAACACAGAGCTCAGTCTATTCCCTTTTGACTGCAAGGACCTCTGTGTTATCTGGCTGAGACCTTGCTCTGATGGACATTTTTTGGCCTAAGACATGTGGCCTGCAGAAGCCTACAAAGGCCTACAGAGGCCTAGTTCTCTGTTAAATCTGAGCCCAGCCAGAGAGGGTTACCGAGACGAGTGTTAAGTATCTTTCATATTATTATTTGTTGATGTAGACTGTATCTGATATCTAATTATAAAATGCAGCGCTAGCGAATATAAATGTGCTCAATACAAACGTATGTGTGAATGTCAACCATCTAAACCTTTCGGGATGATGGTACACACTATTAGTGAAAAGATTATGCACCAATGATTGGTGTCACCAGAAATGCAGTGGGTGTAATACTAAATGTTACCACTAAAAAGTGATCAACTAAGTAAAACCAGAAAATATACTGTGCAAAACATTAAATGAACTGAACAACCAGGCAAATAGCTCTAGGAGTAATTCACAGTACTACAGATGGTTATCAACATCAAAGAAATAATGTCCCATTTGCAACAGTGGTTGTAATATAGAAGGAAGGGAAAAAAATGCTTTAAAATAAAATAAAATAAAAGTCACCCAACATCCAACTTCTAGGACCAATAATGTTCGGTGAAATTCAACAGTTGGCTCAATAGCAGCAGAGATCAGAGGACCATGTGGGGAATAAAAAGAAAAAGCAACTTGTGAAGTACCGCTTAGGAACAGATTAACAATACGCTGTTATTGGGAAAACTCACAAGCCTTCAATGATAACCGAGCGTCAGTGTGTTCCGGGTTCACAACGGCGTGCGTTCCACAAGAACCGGAAGCAGCGTCACTGGTTCTTAGTGTTGACCGGAAATTTGTCAATGCATTTCGCCCCTCCTCCAGGGCATCATCAAGGACATCATCTCCGGTCAAAGAAGATCCTTATATATGCGCGGAGGTCTCCGCCTCATTTATTGTGAGCCAATTAGAAAAAAGGTAGAACCTCTCACCGCAATAAACCATTAGCTTCCTGAGTCACATCATTGCCCATCATTGATCAAAATGTGAGAACTTTATTGTTATATGACAATGACAGGGGTTAACAATGTGAACACATGAATAAATCAATGAATCTGAATACATGAATAAATTAGCATAAATAAAATAATCATTGACTAAATCAATGAAAATACAATAAAATGCAATATAGTGGATATGCATCACGGAAAGGAATGGGGCAAAAGAAAAACAAACAAAACCAAAATCAAAATAAAATAAAATAAAATAAAATTAAATGAAAATAAAAAAATAAAATAAAAAAAATATATAAAAAATTTAAAATAAAATGAAAAAAATAAAAATAAAAATAAAATAAAAAGATAAAAAAATATAAAAAAAATAATAAAAAAATAAAATAAAAATAAATATAAAAAATAAAATAGAAAAATAAATATATAAAACTAAAATTAAAATTAAAATATAAAAAAATACATACATATATATATATATATATATATATATATATATACATACATACACATACATATATATATATATATACACACATATACACATATATAAACATATACCTATAAAAAATTAAATAAAAATTACTTTCCGTAATGCATAAACCTAAAAACTACCAATTAGATAAAAAACTATTTAGATCAAGTTCGATGTTGAGACCATGCGGACTTAAAGTACCCAACCTATGTATCCACTGGGTTTCATTACGTGAGATAGCTTGTTTAAGGTTGGACCCTCTCCAATGTGCCTCAACCCTATCGATTCCACAAATCCTAAGACCCCTAGGGTCACTGTTGTGGAATAACCTAAAATGATTAGACAAACTGTGATGCTTGAACCCTTTTCTAATCCTATTTACATGCTCTCTTAATCTAATACCCAATTTTCTGGTGGTTCTGCCCACATAGTGGAGCCCACAAGGGCAGGAAAGAAGATAAGTGACATGTGTGGTTCCACAGGTAATAAATTTTTTAATTTCATAAGTTTTCCCAGACACACTAAAATGGGTTGTTTTCCTAACCCTGTGTTTGGAGGTACGACAAATCATGCATTTACCACAGCTATAAAAACCTGTCTGGTCCAAAAATGTGAATAATCTCTTAGGGGGATTCACGACATTAGGGGCCAGTTTTAATCTTAATGTGGGGGGTTTGGTATAGATAAAATGAGGTGCAACTGGTAGGACACTGGTTAGATCTTTATCTTTATGTAACAGTGGCCAATGCTCCTTAATGATTCTTTCAAATTGCTTGTGTTGTCTGGTATATCCTGTAAGAAATGCGATTCCATAATCTTTCTTATCTCGGATTTTTTTTTCAAAGAGCTGTTTTCTATCTAAGCTCCGAATATCTTCCCTGGTCTTATTGAGAGCCTTGATGTCATATCCTTTCTCTTGAAATCTTTCCAAAATAATTTTTGATTGTACATCATAGTCTTCAATTTTGTTACAGTTGCGCCGCACTCGCAACATTTGGCTTTTCGGTATTCCACTTAACCATCTTGGGTGATGGCAACTTCCAAGTGGTATATATCCATTTCTGTCAACTTCCTTGAAATATGTGCGAGTAAGTAATTTATCATTTTCTTTGAAAATCACCAAATCTAGAAAATTAACAGAATCATAACTAACAACCTCCGAAAAGGAGATACCACACTGGTTGTTACCAATTTCTTCCAGGAACTTAAAAAAGGAATCTCTTGATCCTGCCCAAATAATAAAAATATCATCGATATAACGTTTGTAAAAGCTTAACTGGGGTATATTTCTTCCATAGATTGCTTTGGATTCCCACCAGCTCATGAAAAGATTTGCTACTGAAGGGGCATATTTGGCGCCCATTGCAACACCTTTATGTTGTCTAAAATATTTCTTTTCATGCCAAAAAAAGTTATGGCTCATAGCCAGATCCAAGGCTTCAAGTAAAAAAACTTTTTGTTTGGGCTTGATATCTGTTTTGTCAAGAGCCCATTTGACTGCCTCTAAAGCATGATGTTGCTGTATGTTCGTGTACAGGGAATTAACATCCACACTGGCAAGAATGCAGTCCTGATCCACAGTAAGAGGCTCCAAAAATGTAATCAGATCTTTGCTATCTTTTAGATAGGCGGGGCATTTTTGTACTAGTGGTTGGAGAAAATTATCCAGGTACTCCCCTATTCTGGAAAATAATGAGTCTACCCCGCTAACTATAGGCCTCCCAGGAGGTCTATGGGAGTCTTTATGAATTTTGGGTAATTGGTATATTACCGGAACTTTGGGGGCATCAGGGACTAAAAATCTGGTTTCTTTTTTATTTAAAATCCCTGTTAGGTGTGCTTGCTTTGTAAGATGTTTCAATTTGGCTTTATATTTGTTGGTAGGATTACCTTTAAGTTCCTCATATGTCTCTTTGTCAGATACTAATCTATTTAATTCGTCAAGATAATCACTTTTATTAAGAATTACCAACCCCCCCCCCTTGTCAGCTGATCTTATCACTATATTTTTATTTTGCTCTAATAATTCTAGACCCTTTTCAGCATCTTTTTTCTTTCTACTTGGTTGTATTTTTAATTTTCTTAGGTCTTCTTCGACTACCGATTTGAAGACCTCAACAAAATGATTGTTCTTCGGTTTAGGATTGAAAATTGAATTATTTCTTAGTGTGGTATGAGTAAATTCGTCCATTACTCCTTTCGGAATTATGTCCTTATTGTTTTTAGCATAGGTCTTTTTAATATTTATTTTTCTAATAAATTTCTGAAAATCAATAAAAACATCGAACTTATTAAAATCTTTATCTAAAGCGAATTTAAGTCCTAGCTGGAGGACATTATTCTCTTCTTCAGAAAAAAC